>JAPVLO010000414.1:0-1394450 GCA_027257055.1 Cephalopachus bancanus
TCTTGGGAGGTGTGGCTTGAGGACAGTCATAGAAGTGTCTCCTAAAGTGTGGGCTTGATGATTAGGGCTAGGGTCAGAGCCGCCTAAGGCACTGTTTGGCAGAGTGAAAGCACTAAAGAAATACACACACGCACACAATTTTTAATAAGGAATGCTTTATGAATTTGCATGTTATCCTTGTGCAGGGGCCAGACTTATCTCTGTATCATTCCAATTTTAGTATATGCGCTGCTGAAGCGAGCACTAAAGAAATATTTTTGAATAAAGTAATTGCCATGAAAGGAAGAACAGTCCTAGCCCCATCCACTAGGACCTGGCACTGGGCTGAGCTAGATTTGGGAAGAACAATTCTCCTCTGATCCCTACTTTCTCAACACATGACACATGCATGTGAACACACTGAACCACACACTTCCAGATGGGAATTCTTTGCTTCACATTGTTATGGCCTGAATTATGTCCCCTCCCCTCAAAGAGGTAATTTAGGTTAAATGAAGTCATTACCAGTCTGATCCAACATGACCAGAGTTCTTAGGCAATTAGGACAGAGACACACAGAGGAAAGACCATGTGAGGCCACAGCTAGAGAGGCCTCGAGAGAAACCAACCCTGATGACAAATTGATTTCAAATTTCTAAACTTCAGAATCATGAGGAGATAAGTTTTCATTGTTGAAGCCACCTCGTCTGTGTTACTTTGTTATGGTAGTCCTAGGAAACCAACACATGAGCTCATTTTCAGTGTGTGCCCAGATTTGTGGTCTAGGATCGGTTCTGGGACCATGGACTGTGGGACCCTGGACATAACCCTCTCCTCTTTGGGCATCAGTTTCCTCTCCATGAATGGAGGCTGATGGCCTGGGGTAGCCTAAAGGCCTTGTCAGCCTATGATTCTACAACTCTCATCTCTGGTCTCCCCTGATAAGACAATAATGGGCTCAGAGTGTCCCCCCCCAAATCAATGCTTAACAAGTATCACTGTGCAATACATGAATGAATGAGCCAGAGAGAGGCAGAAAGGGAGCCTGGGGGGAAGGGGAAGGGGAAGGGGAAGGTACAGAATGACACAGATATACAGAGGTAAGACGGAACCAGGAGAAGTGGAAACAAGATGGTAGAGAGACGGGGAGAATTCTCTCATGATTCGAGAGCCTTCAATTGCTCCAGAAACCCAGCTTTTCTTTTTATTGGAATTGGGCCTGGGACTAGGTTTCTGGTGGGCATGGGGTTAGGGCTGATGGAGGCATACAGCCTGGAGCTGGGCCTGGGATCATGTCCAGGACTGAGGTCTGGATCAGGCTGGAGGTTGGGCTCGGGGTGGGAGTCAGAGATAGGGCCATCTTGACCCTTCTCCTCCAGGGAGAGTCTTCTCCCCTTTTGCCTTCTGGTGGCTTTCTTGGGTTCCTCATTTTCGTGACTTAGGACTGGAGGGGGCTCTCTAGAAGAAGACAGGGTGCAGATTACTGTTTCTCATCTTCCCCACATCTTTTTTTCACTCCCTGCCCCTGAAGTTCCCTAAATTGGCATTTTCTCCAAATCCATAGCCAGAGATTCAATCTTCTGTTCCCATCCCCTGCCTGAGCTGCCAGCAGCTGGGGCCTTCCTCTGGGGCTCAGATGCCAGGTTCTGAGCCTGGCTGATTCTGATTCCTGTCACTCCCTAGGGCAGTCAATGCAAATGAACCACCTGAAGCTCAGCAGGGGGAGAAGGAGAGCTTTCCCTGAAGCAATTGGGAGGAGTTGAAAAGGAGTAAAGGATTTGATTTTCATTGAGTGCCTACTACTCAGAGAACTATGGCTATGCAAAAAAAAAGCAAAAAAAAAAAAAGCTCAGTGTTAGATACCTTGCCTTACATTAACCCATTTAATTCCCACAAGACTACAAGAACAGGGTAAGGCAGGTATTATTATACCCACTTCCAGCTGTAGAAACTGAAGTTCAGAGACCTTTAGTGACTTTTTCTTGGTTCACTTACAGCAGGTAAATATCAGAACTAGAATCAAAATCATATATGTTTGGCTCCAAAGCCCTGCCTGCCTTCCAACAGGGAGTCACTTCTACATAGATTGGACCCTTGCTTTTTTTTCTAGCCAAGGTACTGGCTTCAGAGATTGAGTGATGAAGAAGATAGTTTCTGAGCTTAAGGCAGTCCAGATAGGGAGAGAGATACATAAACAGACAAGGAGAGACAAATACCATCTCTTTTTTTCATGCAATGCCTATGTATTGGGAGCAGACCAGGTGCAGATACCTATCTGGGTCCTGGGAATTTGGGACTAAGTGAGAAAAAGTCCCTGCTCTTGTGATTCCTGCCTTTAAGTGTGTGCCAAAAGATACTAACCTAAATGCACAAAATGTATAATGTATTACATTGTGAACAGTGCAATAGAGAGAAAGAGAGCAGGGAAAAGGGGAGGGAGGTGATGGGAGTGGAAACAGAGCCTCCTCATGTGGGCACATGGGAGGTAGTGTGGGAGACCCACTTTCTTGTCCTCTATGGCTGGTGCTGGGAGTGCTTCACATGCCCTGCCTTTTCCATTCTCTCCGTGAGAGGGTGGCTCTCCTATGGTGGTTTTGCTTAGGTGAGGTTCACAATGCCCTGGACCCCAGCCCTTTTCCATGTGGACCCAATGTTAAGGTGAATTTTGGATGTTTATGGTGGCATTTGTGCACAGAAAGGACTATTTACTGTCATCCTGTTTTTTTGTAAAATTAACAATTTGTTAAGGTAAATTTTTTTTCTTTTTTTTCAATAGTTTTGGGAGTACAAATGGTTTTTTGTTACATGAATGCACTGCATAGTGGGGAAGATGTCTGGGCTTTAAGTATACTCATCATCCCCTCCTGTGCACATTGTACTTAATAGGTAATTTTTATTGTCTCGCCACCCATTCCTACCCTCCCCTTTCTGAGTCTCCAATGTCCATTATACCATTTTCTATGCCACTGCAGAGTCTTAGTTTAGCTCCCACTTACAAATGAGGACATAGAATATTTGGTTTTCTGTTCCTGAGTTAGTTCATTTAGGATGATGTTCTCTGATTCCATCCAAGTTGCTGCAGGAAACATTATTTTATTCTTTTTTGATGTTTGAATAGTATTCCATGGTATATTTATACCACATTTTTATTATCCACTAGTCAGTCAATGAGTGTTTAGGTTGATTCTCCAGCTTTGCTATTGTGAATTGTGCTGCGATGAACATGTGAGTGCAGGTGTCTTCTTTGTACAACAACCTCTGTTCCTTTGTGTAGAAACCAAGTAGTGAGATTGCAGGATCAAATGATAGATCTACTTTTAGTTCTTTGAGAAATCTTCTTATTGTTTCTATAGAGGTTTTACTAATTTACACTACCACCAACAGTGTAAATTCCCTTTTCACTGCATCAGCACCAGCATCTATTTTTTTTTATTTTTTAATAATGACCATTCTGACTGGTGTAAGGTAGTAACTCACTGTGGTTTTAATTTGCATTTTCCTGATGATTGGTGATGTTGAGTATTTTTTGTATGCTTGTTGGCCCTTTCTGTGTTTTCTTTCGAGAGATGTCTGTTCGTGTCATTTGCCCATTTTTTTTTTTTTTTTTTTTTTGAGTTGGAGTCTCACTCTGCTGCTCCCAGCACTGCAGCCTCGACCTGCTGGGCTCCGGTGATCCTTCCGCCTCAGCCTTCCAAGTAGCTGGAACTACAGGCACACGCTACCACGCCCGGCTAATTTTTGATTTATTGCTTGGATGTGGTCTTGCCAAGTTGCCTAGGCGGTTAGGCAATTCACTCATCTCAGCCTCCCAAGGTGCGGGATTACAGACTGAGCCACCGAGCCTGGTTATTTGCCCACTTTTTAATGGGGTCATTTACTTTTTTCTTTCTGGTTTGTTTGAGTTTTTTGTAAATTCAGGATATTAACCCTTTGTCAGATACATAGTTTGCAAAAATCGTCTCTCATTGTATAGGTTGACTATTTGCTCTGTTGATTATTTCTTTGGCTGTGCAGAAACTTTTTAGTTCAATTAAATTCCGCTTATTTATTTATTTTTTTTGCTTTTGGGGATTTAGCCATAAATTTTTTGCCTAGGCTAATACCCAGAAGAGTTTTTCTCCTAGGTTTTCTTATAAGATTTTTATGATTTCAGGTCTGACATTTAAATCTTTAATCCATCTTGAGTTAATTTTTGTATATAGGAAGAGATAGGGACTAAGTGTCATTTTTCTGTATATAGCTATCCAATTTTCCCAGCACCATTTGTTGACTGTGTCCATTCTCAAGTGGATGTTTTTGTGCACTTTGTCAAAGATCGGCTTGTTGTCAGTATTTGGGTTTATTTCTGAATTCTCTATTCGGTTCCATTGGTTCATGTGTCTGCTCTTGTACCAGTACCATAATATTTTGGATACTATAGCCTTGTACTATAATTTGAAGTCAAGTAACGTGATGCCTCCAACTTTGTTCATTTTGCTTAGGCTTATGTTGGCAATTCTGGCTCTTTTTTGGTTCCATATGAATTTTAGAATTGTTTTTTCTAATTTTGTGAAAAATAATGTTGATAGTTTGATAGGGATTGCATTGAATCTGTAGATTTTTTTTTGAGTTGGAGTCTCACTCTGTCACCCAGACTGAAGTGCAGTGGCTGCTCCTGGCCACTGCAGCCTCGACCTGCTGGGCTCCTGCGATCCTTCCGCCTCAGCCTTCCAAGTAGCCGGAACTACAGGCGCGCGTTACCACGCCCGGCTAATTTTTTGATTTACTGTAGAGATGAGGTCTCACCAAGTTGCCCAGGCGGGTATTGAACCCGCGGGCTCATGCAATCCACTCACCTCAGCCTCCCAAAGTGCTGGGATTACAGGCTGAGCCACTGAGCCTGGCTTGTAGATTGTTTTTTTAAAATCAATGTTGATTCTTCCAATCTATGAATATGGGATGTTTTTCTATTTGTTTGTGTCCTCTATAATTTCTTTCTTCAGAATTTTATAGTTCTCCTTGTAGAAATCTTTTTACCTCCTTGGTTAAATATTTTCCTAGGTACTTTAGCTTTGTGGCTGCTATTGTAAATGGAATTGATTTTTTGATTTGATTCTCAGCTTGGTTACTTTTGGTGTATAGAAGTGCTATGGATTTGAAACTTTACCAAATTCATTTTTTTTTTTTTTTTTTTGATTTGGAGTCTCACTCTGTCGCCCAGACTGGAGGGCAGTGGCCGCTCCCGGCCACCGCAGCCTCGACCTGCGGGGCTCCGGTGATCCTTCCGCCTTAGCCTTCCAAGTAGCAGGAATTACAGGTGCGCGCTACCACGCCCGGCTAATTTTATTTTGATTTATTGTACAGATGAGGTCTCGCCTGCCCCGGCGGGTCTTGAACCTGTGGGCTCAGGCAATCCACTCACCTCAGCCTCCCAAAGGCATGGGATTACAGACTGAGCCACCGAGCCCAGCCAAATTCATTTTTAACTCCAGGAGTCTTTTGGAGGAGTCTTTAGGATGTTCTAGGTATAAGATCATATCATCGGCATACAGAGATAGTTTGATTTCTTCTTTTTAAATTTGGATATATTTTATTTCTTTCTCCTGCTGATTACTCTGGCTAGGTCTTTCAGTACTATATTGAGTAGGAGTGGTGAAAGTGGACAACTTTGCCTTGTTCCAGTTCTGAGGGGGAATGTGTTCAACTTTTCTTCATTCAGTTTGACATTGACTATAGGTTTGTCATATATGGCTTTTATTATTTTGAGAAATGTTCCTTATATGCCTATTTTGCTGAGGTTTTTTTTTATCATGAAAGGATGCTGGATCTTATTGAATTTTTTTTTCTGCATCCATTGAAATGATCATATGGTTTTGTATTATATTTTACTTGTTTGAATTGGAGTCTTACTCTGTTGCCCAGGCTGGAGTGTAGTGGCACAATCATGACTACCACAGCCTCAACCTACTGGGCTCAGGTGATCCTTCTGCCTCAGCCTTCCAGGAAGCTGAAACTACAGGTGTGTGCCACCACACCTGGATAATTTTTGGATTTATTGTAGAGATGAGGTCTTGGTATGTTGCCCAGGCTAGTCTCAAACCCTTGGGCTTAGGAAATCCTCTCATCTCTGCCTCTCCAAATTCTGGGATTATAGGCATGAGCCACTGCACCTGGTGATTTTTGTTTTTAATTCTGCTATGTGATGAATCACATTTATTGACTATTGTATATTGAACTGTTCTTGCATTCCTGGGATAAAACCCACTTGATCATGGTGGTGGACTTATTATTATTATTTTTTAATGTGCTATTGAATTAGGTTTGCTAATATTTTGTTAAGGATTTTTGAGACTATGTTCCTTAGGGATGTAGGTCTATAGTTTTCTTTCCTTTCCTTTTCTTTCTTTCTCCCCACCCCCTTTCTTTCCAGTTGAAGTCTCACTCTGCTGCCCAGGCTGGAGTGCACAATCACAGCTCATAATAGCTTCAATCTCCTGGACTCAGATGATCCCTCCTCCTCAGACTCCTGAGGAGCTGGGACTCCAGACACATGCCAACACACCCATCTAATTTTGCAACTTTTTTTGTAGAGATGAAGTCTCTTTATGTTGCCCAGACTGGTCTTAAACTCATGGGCTCAGGCAATCCTCTTGCCTCAGTCTCCCAGATGTTAGGATTACAGGGATGAGCCACTGTGCCCAGCTAGTTTTCTTTTCTTGCGTCTTATCCTGGCTTTGGTATAAGGGTGATATTGGCTTTGTACAGTGAATTAGGGAGAATTTCCTCCTCTTCAACCTTATGGAATTGTTTCAGTAGAATTGGTACCAGTTCTCTGAAAGTCTGGTAGAGACCAGGCTTGGTGGCTCAGGCTATAATCCAAGCATTTCGGGAGGCCAAGGTGAGTGGATTGCCTGAGCCTGCAGGTTCAAGACCAACCTGGGCAACTTGGCAAGACCTCATCTCTACAATAAATAAAAAATTAGCCAGGTGTGGTAGCGCACGCCTGTAGTTCTGGCTACTTGGAAGGCTGAGGCAGAAGGATCACTGGAGCCCAGCAGGTCGATGCTGGGGTGGCCGTGAGTATGAGTCACTGCACTCAAGCTCGGGTGACAGAGTGAGACTCCAACTCAAAAAAAAAAAAAAAAAAAAAGAAAAGAAAAGAAAAGAAAAGGAAGTCTGGTAGAATTCAGTTGTGAATCTGTCAGATCCTGGACTTTTTTTTTTTTTTGGTGAAAGACTTTTAGTTACTGTTTCAATCTTGCTACTCATTATTGGTTTGTTCAGGGTTTTTATTTCTTTCTGATTCAAAGGAAGAGTTGCATATTTCCAAAAGTTAATCCATTTCCTCTAGATTGTCTAGTATGTTTGCATAGAAGTGTTCATAATAATCTCAGATGATCTTTTGCATTTTCCTTGTATCATTCGTATATAAAATACATTTTAAAACTAGTTTTTAAAAGTTTCTTGTACATTCAGTTTATAAATGTGATTATTCTTTTTTCTAAATTGAGCTAAATAAGGGCCATCAGCTTTACTAATTAACATAATAACAAAAGTTGAGGCTGGACATGGTGGCTTACGCTTGTAATCCCTGCACTTTAGGAGGATCACTTGAGCCCAGGAGTTTGAGACCAGTCTGGGCAACATAATGAGATCTCGTTTCTATAAACAAACAAACAGAAACAACTAGCCAGGCATTGTGACATGTGTCTGTAGTCCCAGCTACTTGGCAGGCTGAAGACGAATTGCTTGAGCCCAGGAGGTCGTGGCTAAGGTGAGCCATGATTGTGCTACTGCACTCCAGATTGGGCAACAGAGTGAAACCCTGACTCAAAAACAAACAAAAAACCCCAAAAAATAATTCCCCCCAAAATCCAGAAAACCGAAAAGTTGAATACACAAACTTCTTAAATAATCAGTTTCATTCACAATACAGTTAAATGCCCAGAAGCATTTAAAAGTGAATTTATACATTTGGTGTATTTTGATTATTCTAAAATGCTTGATCTAACAATAAAAAAAGTAAAGAAGATAAAATAATATTCATAATGAATCTCAAGGTCTCATAAATATTCTAATACCTTTTACAAACATAATTAAATTATTTTGTGCATTTCAACTGGAATCCCAAGCCTAAAATCAAGTACTTTGTTTTATACTTTAATTTCATATCACAGGGCTAATTTCAAATCTTTTATTTAGTGTGCTAAATTTTCTTACATAATATGATACCAAACATAGTTTGCTCTTAAATTTAGCACCAAAAATATTAACACTACATGCTTGATTTACTTTATCATCTATATATTAGTTTCAAACCTTCCTAGATTTGGAATACATTTCCTTGAAGGAAAAGCCTTAACATCAAGTGTCACCTGGGGTTTCCGGAGTTGCCTGAGGCTACTTGCTGGACAATATTGACACTGGTTGTGGGTCTGGAGCTGCTTAGGACTCCAGTATGATTTTCCTGGAGCCACAGGGAGAAGTTCTATGTGCTTTTCTAGCTGCTAAATCCATACTCTTCTAGGTGTGATTGAACCCGCAGCCCACATTTTCTGGTTTCCATATTCCATTTTTTTTTGGTTGGACTTGAAAAGATGGAATAAATGCACAACTGCTAAGGTTCCAATTACTTTCCTTCACTTTCCAGCTGGGGTGAATACAAAATTTATTCAGTCTGAGCAGGACCCAAATTTACCAGGCATTCATGATTGACTTTTCATGCTGATGACCTTATGGGGACAACACATCTCTTCTCAGTCCCCACAGAAGTCCCCTTCTGGGTGGATTCCTTTCGTTCAACCAGATGACTTCTGAGATAGTTGAAGGACTCTCCCCCTGAGATCACTCACACTTTATCTTCACACTGGGGGATTACAGAAGCTCTTGAAGATCTCTTCCAGTGTTCCAAGAGTTGTTGGTTGCTGAGAGGGGACTCCCTTTCCCTTCACCTTAGCTAGGGATGGTTCTTTCAGCTTTGGTTGAGCAGGATAATTCTGAGGACCTTGGTCCTCAGAAAACTCCAGTTAGGAAGCAACATCTCACCACCCTCTTTGTGAAATCATCCCTACAATTCTGAGGGAGTTCTGGAAGGCCTCATATCAGAGGTGGCAAAGGGAAGGACAAGGCACATCCCACTTGCAGAAACTCTATTCTCCAAACGCCTCCTACTCTTCCTTCCAGTCCACTTCTTGCTTTTGTTTTAAGTACTATTATTATTATTATTATTATTATGAGACAGGGTCTTACTCTGTCCCCCAGAGTGGAGTGCAATGACATGATCACAGCTCATCACAACCTTGAAATCCTGGGTTCAAGCAACCCTCCCACCTCAGCCTTCCAAGTAGCTGAGACTACAGGAATGAGCCACAACGCCCAGCTAATTTTTTGATTTTTGTTGTTGTTGTTGTTGTTGTTGTAGAAATGAGGTCTTGCCATGCTGGTCTTGAACTCCTGGACTCAAGCAATCCTTCTACCTCGACCTCCCAAGTTGCTGAGATTACAGGCGTGAGCCACCATGCCTGGCCTTGTTTTTGTTTTAGAGTCTCATCCACTGTTACAAAGAACATTCACTTCTTCTGGATCACAGAACCCACTTGTTTCCATGTATACTTGGTGTGGAGACAAAAGTGACTCCAGCCGGGCTCGGTGGCTCAGCCTGTAATCCCGCGCCTTTGGGAGGCTGAGGTGAGTGGATTGCCCGAGCCCGCGGGTTCAAGACCTGCCTGGGCAGGCGAGACCTCATCTCTACAATAAATCAAAAAATTAGCCAGGCGAGGTAGTACGCGCCTGTAATTCCGGCTACTCGGAAGGCTGAGGCGGATCGCCGGAGCCCAGCAAGTCTAGGCTGCGGTGGCCGGGAGCGGCCACTGCACTCCAGTCTGGGCGACAGAGTGAGACTGCAACTCAAAAAAAAAAAAAAAAAGTGACTCTATCTTGAATGCTAATCCACCATGTTGATATCTGATTAACCCCAGTTCCAGGAGCCTCCTCCTTTCTACTTCATTTACTGTCCATAGGGTAAGAACATGAACTCCCTGGAAATCCTACCTTTAGATAAAAATAACCTTGATGTTATTGCACAAATTGTAGGCTATGATGCACATAGTCTTCTTCCCTGCTCTGGTGGGTTGCCTTTAATTGCCCGGTGTGAGCAGGTTTGCCCTTCCCCTGTGGTATATAAGCCTGGGTCTGCAGAGTAACAGTTTGGGGATCCACCATCTGGTGGTTTCCTGAGATGTGGTTTCTGCTTGTAAGTCACTATTAAATGTTTCTTTCTGAGGAACTGGATTGGTTAACTTCTTTCTTCGGCTTCTCAGCTCCCTCAGCCTTTGGGTTGGTTGGTGGAACATTGGCCTTCATTGAACCTGGCAGTTCAGTGTAGTCCTTGGTTCTTGCCTGTGTGTGTGGCGTATGGTGGGGTAGGTGGGAGGTAGGGGCACAAGAGAAAATGAATAGAATTTTCTTTCCATGTCTCAAGTTATTGTTAGAAGTAACCACAGCATCCCTTATCCTGTTCTAATAAAATTTCTGCTATGAAGCAGAAAGGGGGCTTGAGATACCATTTAAATTCAATTATGAGAAAATAAAGAGAAATTTGAGAACCTTGAGCTGTGACTGCTGTAGTAAGAGTCTCAGAGGTGTTTGAGGGATGGATGTGCAGCTCATCAGGTGAGGCAGGAGAGAGATGGGTCAGGGCTGCATCCAGGGGCTTCTCACAAAGAGCACGGGAGGAGCAGGCCAGCAGGTGGCAGTGGCGGGGACACACACTTCCCACAAGGATTTGAAGGACTTACAAAAGAAACCACAACAGCCCCCAGACCAAAACAACCCAAGCAGCAGCAACAACACAGAAGAAAAATGTTAAAATATATCTGAGAGTAAACATAAAAGATATGGACCGGGGAAACTGAAATAAAAAACAAGAAAGGAAGAAAGGGGGCGGGGCTTTGAGGGCAGGCGGGGGGTGGGGTGGGGTTTAGGGGGCGGGGCTTCAGGGGCGGAGCTGCGGCGTGATACCCCAGATGCAATGGGGTGCCTGGTCCGCAGTGTTGGGCGCTCTGTAACCGGGATGGTTTCTTCTGCTTCTGGACTTTTCTTCTACTTTCTGCAATAAGCCCTCATCACATGAGATATGCTGAAAGACCTAAAAAAAAAAGAGGGAGAAAAACACGACTATAAGGAACTACAGAGTTGCTAATGTGTAGTCTCTGGTTTCACCCTGAATTTCCTGGAAGCTAAAGTGAAAAGGGAGATACAGTTGGGTAATGCCTACTGTCAGAAGGGGAAAAAACTACGAGCGTTATTTGGGTACTAAAAGAATAAAGAGTGCAAGTGCTTGGAGTTGTCGGTAATGCTTAAAGCATAGGAAGTTCCTAATATTTGATGACCAAATACGTGAGCAAATGAATGAGTCGTATTTGCTTCTGAAAAACTAGGAGCCAAGTTCTAGGTGAAACCTTTGGATCAGGAGACTAAGGCTTTATACAGCTCGGATAAATGTTTTCTTTTTATTTATTTATTTTTAAGTGATGGGGTCTTGCTCTGTTGCCTAGGTTGGACTGCAGTGGTGTGATCACAGCTTACTGTAGCCTTGAATTGCTGGGCCCTCAAATGATCCTCCTGTCTCAGCCTCCCAAATTGCTAGGACTACAGGTGTATGCCACCACTACACATGACGAATTTTTTTATTTTTGTAGATCCAGGATCTCACTATGTTGCCCAGCCTGGTCTCAAACTCCTGGGCTCAAGGGATCTTCCTGCCTCGACCTCCTAAAGTCCTGGGATTACGGGTGTGAGCCAGTTTTCTATTATTTCTTAGGTTATTCCTTCTCCATTATTTTTTACTTTTTCTATAATTCTTATAAGTATTTTAGATGTACTGGCTCAATCTTACATATCTTTTGATATAGTTTGGATATTTGTCCACCTCCAAATCTCTTGTGGAAATGTGACCCCAACTATTAGAATTGGGGCCTAGTGGGAGTTGTTTGGGTCATGGGGCAGAACCCTCCTAAATGGCTTGGTGTAGTTCTCGAGGTGATGAGTGAGTTCGGACTGTGTTAGTTCACAAGAGAGCTGGTTGTTTAAAAGAGCCTGGAGACTCCCTTCTCTCTCTTCTGCTTCTGCTGTCACCATGTGACATGCCTGCTCCCACCTCCCCTTCCACCATGATTGTAGGCTTCCCAAGGCCCTCACCAGGAGCAATTGCTGGCACTATGCTTATGGTAGAGCCTGCAGAAACATGAGTCTAAATAAACCTCTTTTTTTTTTTTTTTACAAATTAGTCAGCCTCATGTATTTCTTTATAGCAATGCAAAAGGGACGAATACATTTCTTATCACTTTTTTTAGCCCCTATTTTCATTGTTTGTGTGACCTACCTGTCGAGATTCACAGATGTGCTTTACAAATGTTGAGTTGTAGCCCATTAGAGAATTGGAAAACTCAGTTTAGTTGGTCATGAAATAGAGTGCAAGGTAAGTTAAGATCGTAGGGTACACATTGTTTTATGACATTTTTGTGTCAATAACACATCTCCAATTCATGATTGCTTACTGAGTGCTTACTATGTGCCAGACACTGATGTTTCAGAAGAAAGTAACGCCAGTACACATGCCTGTGAGCAGGTGCTGGTGAGGATGGTCTGGGTCCCACTGTGAAAGGCTTCTCTCACTGTGGTTACAGCCAAGGAGCCAAGCTGGGAATGTCAGGATATTGGGGATGTGGTTACTTCATGTGTGGGTCAGAAAGTTACCACAAGAAAAAGACAGGCCTCAGTTCGAATCCCTTTTCAGGGAAACATGGATGACCTCATAAGAAAAGCTCTGCCTATAGCCAGTAGCGCAAGTTCAGTGAAGGTCAGAAAATCACAGACAAAAATTGTTTTCTTTCCCAAGCTATTGTTTATGCAAGTGTAGATGGTTAGTCAACCATGTTCCTCAGTTCATGGAACCCAGTCTTCTTCATAGGACCAAGAAGACTCTTTTCTTACGGTGTCATTTTCCCCTCTTTACCCTGTCATGCCTTCCCAATTTCTCTACCCTCCACCTAGAGCAATTCACTTAATATCCCCGAGGCTCCCTGGGAAGTGGGAATAAGTGGGGACCAAAGGGAGGCCCAAACTTTACCTGTATGATGACCACTTGTATACTTAATCCTGAATTGTACCCCACATCTTTAAAATAAAATAAATAATAATTAAAAAACAAACAAATCCAATCCCTGCCTCACGGGGGTGTTGTGTTGTGAAGGTGAGATAAGAAAACCCCTGTGGAGAGTTGAGAGCAGTGGCTAGACGTGAGGACAATGTTTGTGTTCCCAGGGTTGGTGCAGAGCCTGGGCTAGAAGTGACTCTCTGACATCCTCCTTCTACAATGAGAGCTGCTTTTCTGCAAGGCTCTTTTCTCTTCCTCATGTGGTTTCTGGATCTTGAGGGACTTTACTTCTCAGAAGGGCGAAGCAAATCAGGCCAGAGCTAGGACTCTAGTGTCTGAGCCCTTGGGAAGAAGCTGCAAAAAAAAAAAGAAGCTGCAGCTCAGATGCCACATTAGGCAAGAGCAGAGAACCGGTCCCTCTGATCCTGGTCAGTAATATTTGGAGACAACAGCAATTCCGGTAAACTCTGAGACAGGAAGTAAAAGGAGGAGGAACAGAGAGGAAACAGCAAACGACACCCCTGCTCCTCCTAGCCTGGTTTTTTCTCCTAAAAGGAGAAATGAAGAGTGAGGTGACTGGCATGTGGGGGTGGGGGAACAGCCCAGGAGACCCTCTTCTGAGAATGAGAACTGAGATGGTCCCCTCCCCCGTCTCTGCAACTCAGTGCCTGAGTTCCAGCTCTGTTTCCACTTCTATTTACTGTCCAAAGTCCCCAGGGCAGGAGACACCAGGTCAGAATCACTAGGACACTCATCAGGAGAGCACAGGGCTGACCTGGAGTAGCCCCCTCCTCCCCACATCTCTCCTCACTAGCTCCACCTGCCCCAGTTCCCCTGGCTTTAACCCCTCCTTGTCCCTCCTGCCCGCGGGAGCCAGAAGTCTGCTCTCCACACCTTTAGCAGGTAACAGAGGTTGGGAGGCAGCTGGAACTGGGTGTTTGGGATTGAGGAGACCCTGGTTCAGGGATGGTGAGGGTTCCGTGGGAAGCTGTGGGGTGGTCTGGTTCATGAGCATATGGAGGGAAGGCTGCTGGCCAGGTCAAGGCCCAAGCAATCTCTTGAGAAGGAATGGGACCCAGCAACATTCCAAACCTCAACCCCAAACTAACCCCCAACCATAGACCCAAGCTAAGCAGACCCAAGCCAAGCCGCCACCTGACCTTCTTAGACTCTGCATTCCATCCCACCGTCAGCAATGTGAATTTGCCTCTTAGCCCCAGCCGTCAGAGCAACCTCAACCCAGGCCCAGTTCCGGCTCTAGCCCTGAACCCATTATGGCGAGGAACTTTCAAGACATCCAGCAGCTGGACTCAGAAGAAAATGACCATCAGCTCGGTAGAGGGGAGGGGCCAGGCACATGTGGGCAGAATCCCAGAAGAGACCCATTTTGGAAAGGCAAGTGTCCATTGTTTGCAACTTTGCTTCACCTCTGTCTCAGTTTCTGTCCTGCTGATGTCTCCGTCATATTCTCTACATGATCTGGTACTGAGGTGCCTGATACCTCTGTTCGTTCCTTGGCCTCACCTTTCTTTCTGCCCCCAGTACCAAGGAAAAGGTGTGTGCCCAGGGGTGTGGAGAGACTTGGAAGGTGGAGATGTCTTCCTCCTCTCCTCCTCCCAACTCCGGAATATGTGTGAATATGTGTGCCCTGGGTGTGTGCAAGTACATGTACATGCATACAAGAAATGCACATTCAGCCAGGATTGTGTGTGTGTGTGTGTGTGTGTGTGTGTGTGTGTGTGTAGGATGGGTTGGGGAATGGGCACAGAGATCCTGGAAGATTCCTGCTCCCCCATACCCCCACCTGGATCCTTCTCTAGGAAATCTTGACTAAAGGTCCCTAGTGTCTGGGAAATGGTTTGAAGGCCAGAAAGATCTGACCAGTTCTAGGCAGAAGGACAGAAGCCAGGGATGGAGGAGGGGTGTCAGGTGTGTGGGTGCTGGTGATGGAACTGGGTTCCATGGGAACAGGAGGGGCTGGGACTCAAAGCTCAGGGAGGAGGATTTGTTAGCTGGGCTGGGAAGAGGAACCCCACAATCCTGAGGTTGGCAGACCAAGGGAGGGCTGATGTTGGACAGGGCAAGGCAGCAGTGGGCAGGGGGGCTAGGAATTTCTTGTCCCCAGTGGAGGCCATGACTGCCTTTCTTTCCTCTGAACTCCAGTGCCCCGTTCCCAGCACGTGGTACACAATGAGATCTCAAAAAAGATTTTGAATATCTCTGAACCTTCTGAGAGTGAACAAATTCAGAGTTTGAGTAGGAGAGACTTGGAAAGAGACAGGAATTTCTGAAATTAATGGGAGAGGGAGCTCATCTAAATGGACCAGTAGATAATAAGGGGCAAGTCTGAGGGGATGAAAGGATGTCAGTGCATTTCTCTTCAGCAGCCTCTGCTGCCTGGGTGGTGGGGGTGGGGTCATCCTATGAGCTGACATTGATAAACTGCTTAAGAGTCCAGCTTCACTCTTCCTAGGACTTTACATGTCTATAGCTTTCAGCAAATTTGGACATGTTTTGGCCATTGTTTCCTCAAATATTTTTCTGTTCCCCGCTTTCCTTAAAAACTTTATGCATATATCAACAGTCCCACAGCTCATGAATGTGCTTGACATTTTGGTTTTGGGTTTTAAAAAAAAAAATTCTTTTTTCTCTCAGTGTTTCATTTTATATAGTTACTGCTATATCTTTAAGTTAATTACATTTTTCTTTTTTTTTTTTTTTTGAGTTGGAGTCTCACTCTGTAGCCCAGACTGGAGTGCAGTGGCTGCTCCCGGCCACCGCAGCCTCGACCTGTTGGGCTCCGGCGATCCTTCCACCTCAGCCTTCCAAGTAGCCGGAATTACAGGCATGCGCTACCACGCCCGGCAGATTTTTCTTTTGATTTATTGTAGAGATGAGGTCTCGCTGCCCAGGCAGGTCTCGAACCCGCGGGCTCAGGCAATCCACTCACCTCAGCCTCCCAAAGGCGCGGGATTACGGGCTGAGCCACAGAGCCCGGCTACATTTTTCTTATGCATGTCTCATCTTCCATTTATTCTACCCAGTGTATTTTTCATTTCAGACATTATAGTTTTTATCTCTGTTGATGAACTTCTGTTCAACTTGTGTCTTTTAAATATCTTCTAGGGTTTAACTTAATTTTTTGAACATATGGGATACAATTATAATATCTGTTTTAATGTCTTTGTCTACTAGTTCTAACATCTGTGTCAATTCTGGATCCATTTTGATAGATTTACTAACTTACTCATTATAAGTTGTGTTTTCTTGTTTTGTTATGCGTTACATAATCTGCAATGGGATGCCAGACATTGTCAGTGTTACCCTGCTGGGTACTGTATTCCGATGCAAGTGTATTTTTGTATTCCTGTAAATCCTTTTGAGCTTTGCCCTGGTTTGTCTCCCAGCCCTCTCCCTGTGTCCCAGTTTCCCACATCCAGGATCGGGGATTTGCACACAGGTGATGTGAATACTGTGTGTCATGTGCAGGCACGTGTGTGTTGCTGGGTAGGTGTGTGTGCATGTTTTTGCATGTTGATGTGGGTGCAAGTGTGCATGTGCAATCTCAACTGCAGGAGTCAAAATCCATGAATCTCCACAGCTTCTGCATCTAGTCTCCTCCCCTCCACCTGGGTTATACCTCCTCAGTCTTCAGTGCTCCCGTACTCCTGGTTCCCTGTCTGCTGGCTCCTGACACCCCCCTCTCCCACAGGACTGCTTCCACTCCAGCCCCTTGCACAGTGTTTCTGCTCCAGCCTCCACCTCAATCTGCTCGCCCTGGGCTGCAACATCTTGCTGCTGGTGGTCATCTGTGTGATTGGGTTCCGAAGTGAGGGTCACAGGGGCCAGCAGGGATGGGGCAGGGATAAGGAGAGAAATATTGGCAACGATGGACGGCGATGGGTGCACTTTGAGTGGAAGGGATGGAGGGAGTGTGGGTCCTAGGCTGGGGCAATTGGGGATCAAAGGTGGGGAAATGGTGGGACTCATGATGGAGGCAATGATGGGCGGTGAGGGGAACAGTCACATGGACGGTGATAGGGGCCATAGCCCCCTCCACCTGGTCCTGTCCCCACTGCCTCCTGACAAGGTACACAGCTGCAGGCAGAACTGCAGATCCTGAAGGACACTTTCAGCAACTTCTCCTCGAGCACCCTGATGGAGATCCAGACTCTTGGCAGCCATGGTGAGGGCCTGAGTGGTTAGGTGCTTATCTACATGGGTTTGCTGGGCTCAGTGCTGCATCTGCAACAGGGGTGTGTTTGGGTGCTGTGGGGTGCAGACTGGTGCAGACAACCCAGTGCTGAGCTGTGGAACCCTGAAGGACACATAGGGATGAGATAGGGGAAGAGGAAGGAGGGTAATTCCAGGTGAAGAGAACAGAACTGGGATGGTCAGGAGGTGAGGAAGGCCACTGCGTGTCTTTGGATTGTGAACAGTTCTAGTGAGGCAAGAGCTCACTGATGGGGCTGGTGGTGAGAGGTGGGGTGGCCAGAGAGGTAGTGCAGGGGTAGCCATGCAGGCAGGCTGTGCTGACCAAGAGAGGCCTTCTTTTGAGTAAATGGGAACTACTGAAGGACTTGAAGCAGGAGAGTGACCTGAGCCACTGTGGCATTGTTGGGAGCCTGGATGGGCCAGGGAAGCCAAGTGAACGACACTTGCAGTGTCCTAGGACAAGGTGGTGGGCTCTAACTGGTATGCCAGGAGCATGAGGAGGGAAGGGTATTCCACAGGGAAACCATTGAGCTTCTATCTTTTTCAGGAGGGAGCGTAGGTAACACAATCTCGTCTCTGCGAGTCAAGCTGGAGAAACAGCAGCAGGCCCTGAAAGCAGGTCAGAGACCCTCCCAGTGTGTGTGGTATGGTGTGTTTGTGTGTGTGGGGAGGGACATGCATGTGTCTATGTGTGAATGATGGGTCTGTGTATGTGTGTGGCATGTGTATGATGGTTCTGTGTATGTGTGTCTGGTGTGGTGTATTGTGTGTGTGGTATATGTGCTTGCATGTATATGTGTGTGGTGTGTGTGTCTTGTCCCTGCGTGTGTGTGTCTATGTGTGCACACATATGTGGTATGGTATATGTGTGATGGGTCTGTATGTGTGTGTGTTGTGGTGTGTGTATGTATGTATGTATTTGTGAGTGTGAAGGCGTGTGGTGTGTATGGCTTGTCTCTGTGTGTCTGTGTGTGTGTCGTGTGATATGTGTATGTGTCTGTGATGGTCTTTGTGTGTGTATGTGGTATGGAGCATGTATGTGGTGTGTTGTGTATGTGTGTGGTGTGTGTCTGCGTGTGCTTCGTTGGAGCCCTGTGCCTGGTGCTGGTAGGGGAGACCGCATACCTGCCTGCACCACTGTCCATCCATCTGCCCCTCAGATCATTTCGCCTTGCTCCTTCACCTGAAGCACTTCCCATTGGACCTGCGCATCCTGGCCTGCCATATGGCATTACTCCATGGCAACGGTAGGGATGGGGGGGTCTGCCATCCTGGTGTGCCTGTCCCCTCCAGCTGGACCTCATGCTCCTCTGCCCTTTGCCCACTCAGGTTCTGAAAATGCCTGCTGCCCCGTCAACTGGGTGGAGTACCAGGGCAGCTGCTACTGGTTCTCTCGCTCTGGGAAGACATGGCTTGGTGCTAAAGAGTACTGCCAGCTGGAGAATGCCCACCTGGTGGTCATCAACTCCCGGGAGGAGCAGGTGAGGCCACGCTCTCCACAGGTGGGTTGGAACCCTTGGAAGGCAGGCTCTGGGAGGCTGGATCAGGCTTACTTTACCTCTTAACCTCAGGAAGAGTCCAGAGCAGAAGTGGGGCAGAGCTCTGGGAGGTTCTTCGTGGAGTGATCATTGATGCTAAAGGTGGGAGTTTGCAGCCAGGAGCTCAGCAAAGAGCTGGGAGCCAGGTGACTAGGTGATGAAATGAGAGACTGGATGATCAACGGGCATGGTGGCTCATACCTGTAATCCCAGCACTTTGGGAGGTGGAGGTGAGAGGATTGCTTGAGCCTAGGGTTTCAAGAGCAGCCTGGGCAACTTGGCGAGACCTCGTCTCTACAAGAAATAAAAAAATTAGCCAGGTGTGGTGGCGTGCACCTGTAGTTCCAACTATTTGTAAAGCTGAGGTGTAAGGATTGCCTGAGCTCACCAGGTCGAGGTTGTAGTAGCCATGGGTGTGCTACTGCACTCTAGCCTGGGCAACAGAGTGAGAGAGAGAGGCAGAGAGAGACAGAGAGAGAGAGAGAGAGAGAGAGAGAGAGAGAGAGATCTATAGGGCTAGGATAGGAGTGGAGAACACAGTGGGTCACCGAGACTCCCTTCTTGTTGTGCTGGCCTTTGGAGTGGTGGTCACTTGGGTGAAAAGAGCAGAGCAGGCAGGAACCCAGTGACTCGCGTAGTGGGTCACTGGGGGGGGGTCTCTCCAAGATGCTCTGTGTCCCTGTTCCATGGCTGCCACCAGACAGCAAAGTTCATGGAGATTAATCAACCTATTAGAATAGACAGGACTGTTTCAGGAAAGGAGGGTAATGATGGTGACATTTATTGAGCACTTTCCATGTACTGAGCACTTTTATCTGTTTGCTTCCTCAATCTCCCCAATCCTAGGGCACAGGCACCATTATTATCTCCACTTCGAGAAAGGGGGAGATGAGAGCACTAAGGGACTGAGAGGTTAAGGAACTTGCCACACAGCTAGGGAGAGATGGAGCCAGAATTCATATCCATCGGCTTCTTCAGCCAGTGTTTTCAATAACGATGTGGTTCCTTGGTACTGTGGGGTCTATGAGGCTTTGCCAGTCATTTAACCATGTGAGATGGGGGCCAGACTACAGGTATTGAGTGTTGCTATCCATCAGACTCTGTAAGTGCCTACATGCAGAGTGATTACAAATATATTTTGCTTTACTGATCAGGTCTAAATTGCCAATATTAAATTAACTTTGACCTATAAAAATGTCCATTTTATGCCATTCAACTTAAGATGTTCTGTTGGTTGGCACAGAATGAGTACATGACGGCTGCCCCTTCATGGCGGATGGTGCTTTCATCATGATGTGCGTGTCATTGTCCTACTTATGCTTTTTGCCTTGAATTCATCTTCATCTGATATAGAGACACCATGGCCTTTGATTTTCTTTTCGCTTGCACTTGTTTGCTGCATCTTCATCCATCTTTCCATTTTCTAACCTTTTTGAATTTTTTTTTTAGACTGGAAAATATAGTTTATTTAAAAAGTAAATTGGAGATAGGAGATTCACCTCCCCAAAGTAGGGAAGAGGGCCAAAGCCAGGAAACATGGCCATGGCCATAACTCAAAGAGCACATGATCACACCAGAGTCTAGTAAAGCAGTGGCCCATTATGATCTCTTGAAGAGTTTTTTGAAAATAACTTTTTTCCAGTCCTGGGTCTCAACTTCAAAGATGCTGATTGAATTAATCTTGTCTTCCTCCTGCATGGTCCCCTGAGAGATGCTACTGTGCAGCCAAGCTTCAGGTGTAGGTTGTGTATAGGTTTTCTTTTTCTCTTCTTTCTTTTTGAGTTGAATTCTCACTCTGTCACCCAGGTTGGGTGACACTCATGGTCACCCCAGCATCGACCTGCTGAGCTTCAGTGATTCTTTTGCCTCAGTCTTCCAAGTGGCCAGAACTACAGGCGTGCACTACCACACCTGGCTAATTTTGGATTTATTGTAGAGACGAGGTCTTGCCAAGTTCCCCGGGCTGGTCTCGAACCCGTAGGCTCTGGCAAACCACTCGCCTCAGCTTCCCAAATTGCTGGGATTACAGGCTGAGCTTCCGAGCCCGGCCGGTTGTTTTTTGATGCTTAAACATCTAATGATTACCTCTTCTTTTAATTGGTGAGTGTATCTTATTTTTACTTATTTTTAAATGTATATATTTACTCTTAATCCTGTTTTTTTCCTCCAATTTTGTATGTTTATTTTGTTTTCTCACATTTGCTTTTTGTTTTCTCCCCTATGGTATTTTGGAATAGGCATGGGTTATTTTGAGGTATTCTAGTGATTACTTTGATAACTTTAAATGGTAGGCTGAAACTTACTGGCTTCCCAAACTAAAAGAGTTTGTATTACTTCACATATGAAAGATGAGGAAACCAGCATACTTCTTCCCACATGCCTGATTCTTTTCTTTTCTAGGTTTCTTAAATGTTATGTCCAGACAGTTGAGCCTCTTTTACCTTTGAATTTCATTAACCTTATTCGGGTATATCTTGGTGTTGGTCATTCTCCCTCTATTTTTTTTTCTTCTTCAGACCAAGAGAGCCTTTTTAATAGGGTCAGGTCTTCTAACACGTGAGATTTTCTTGGGTCACATCTTTAAATATTTTTTCTCATCCATTTGTTTTATTTTCCTCATGAACACATCATTCAAATGCATCTCCATCGCCTGCCCTCCGTAGTGGTCATCTTTTTGCTGTGTACTTCCATCTTTCTCTCCTTTCCTTAGCATTCTGAGTCCTTTTCTCAAGCCCATCTTTCATAGCTCAGTCTTGGTTTTCTAGTGAGTTGCTTTTTAAAAAAGAATGTAGTTCGAACTTTTCTTTTCAGTTTCTTTCCTTATCACCACGTTCCCTTTTCTTCTTTTCTTTGATATCTTCTTTGATGTTTTATGTCATTCATCGCCCCTTTAAATTTTGGAAGGCGTAAAGAAATTGTTCTTCAACATCCCCTTATATTATGAAAGAAGGCTCCTTTTCACAGTATTTTGTTCACCTTTCTTTTTGATATCACAGTTCTTTCTTCCTGTCTCTTGGGCCTAAATTCCATGGTGACTTTCCCCTTCTACCACTTTTGTTACTGGATGTAATTCTTACTGTCCTGTTATTTACCCAGGAAAGGGGGGCAAATTATCCTGGCCTGACTTCTCTGAGCATCTGGCACTATTTGATTCCTCCTCTCAGTCTTTAACACAGAGGACTGGATATTGCTAATTCATAATCTTCATTCAGTTCAGTGTCTTGTGATGGAAAACGGGTACTGGACAACAGGTAGCAACAATGATAATATCTTGTCTTTCGATGCTTTCTCTCTAGCACGGCTGACTCCTCTTTATTTGGGGAGCAGCCTCACCTGCTTCTGAGAGCTGCCCTTTTGTGTACAGAACATTGTCCTATTTGCAGGATTCTAGAACTTAGAGGTGTTATAGTTTCTGATGCTGCCCTCTGCACTTAGAGGTGACTAACTGCAACCTTAGTCGTTTTTCTAGGGAGTGTGAGTGAAATCAGGCAATTTTCCTCCAACTGCAGTTGGGGACCTTCACACGCTGTCAAAGGCAGTTGTTAGATGTGCACATTGGTCAATTCATCACACTGCTTTCTCCAAAAAACTGGATGGCCACACCATTTCCTGCTGCCTTCCCAGACCACGGGACTTAAGTCCCCAGGCACAGCTATCTCTGTAAGAGAAAGCCTCTTGCAGAATCTCCCAAGGAGCTGTCTACAAGCTCAAAGACCACTTTTACTTTTACTTTGACTGGGCTGCCCCCTCACACCCAGAGCATCCTGCTATTTTCAGCACAGACTTCCAGACTCCACAGCTAGACCATAGGGGACTCTGGGCTGTGGGTCTAAGCTCAGAAGCTGCCAGGCCTGACAAACCTCAGGAAATGACAGCTGCACATAGAAGCAAGAGCTACCAGGGGCAGATGTACCTGAGAGATGACCGACACTGACATCCTTCATGGGTTTGGGGTCTATGGGAGCAGCAGGAACAGGGACCAAGATCAGGATTCCAAGAATTTGAAGCTGTGGGCAAAGACAGGGAGAGGACAAGAGCTGGGGTAAAAGTCGTAAGTTGAGAATGAAGTGGGATGCTGGGCTAGGGCTGTGAACAGGAGACAGTGGCCACTAACTCAGGTACTGGCTTTGCTCTCTGGGCTCTGCCAACTTTCTGCAAAGTGTGAATCATTGTGTCAACCAACTTAGAGGGCTTCTAAAGATTAAATAAATAAGATAATGCTTACAAAGACTTAGCACAAAACCCAACCCAGGAAATGTTCACTGAACAATAGCTAAGGTTATAGAACACAGAGAGAGGAAGCAACTTTCTTGGGTGCTGATGCTTCAGCCTGGGGGTAGATCAGGTGAGGGAAGGCTGGGGGGGATATCACAGCTCCATGCCTGCATAGAGAGAGGATAAAGGCACAAGACACTGGAAACTTCCTTCTTGCTTGTTTTTCTAGAAATTTGTTGCACATCACACGAGCCCTTTTGGTACCTGGATAGGTCTCACTGACAGTGATGGCTCCTGGAAATGGGTGGATGGTACAGATTATAGTTCCAACTACAAGTAAGTGGTATCCCTCCCTCATCTCCTTGTTAGATTGTCCTGGGACTGCCACCTGGCCTTTCACCCCATTACACTCCCACCCAACCCTCAGGGACCGATACCTTTCTCCTCCCCAGACTTCCAACCTCCAGGACCGCATCTTCCTCCCCAACCCCCCAAGTCTGTGCCTTTCTGCAGTGGGGGCAAGGGTTGCTGGGATGTGGTGAGGGTGTCAGAGCTGCAGTTCTGTTCTGCCTTTTTAGGAACTGGGCTGTCACTCAGCCGGATGACTGGCAGGGGCACGAGCTGGGTGGAAGTGAAGACTGTGCAGAGGTCCGGCCAGATGGCCGCTGGAACGACGATTTCTGCCTGCAGGTGTACCGCTGGGTGTGCGAGAAGCGGCGGAATGTCACCATCGAGGCACCCTGACCCCAGCACACCTATGTCTAACCAGCATCCACCCTTGCCCTGCCCTGGTTTCTCTGTCAGGAATTCTGAGGAAAGGAAGAAAAATAGAGTCTGGGGCATGGAAGGAGGGTTGAAAAAAGATAGAGAAGGGGGTGATTTAAGAGTATTAGACCCTGGGGAGACTGAGATTTTGCCTTCTTTCACAATTCATTATCACTATTATAATTTTCAGCTTCCTCCATGGAGCAGGAAAAGAAGAAATAAATGCTCAAAACTCTGCTTGACCTGGTTATTTGGAACTGAGAAGTGTAGGGTGTAAAGAAGGGGAAGAGAGGAGGGCTGGGGAGACAAGACATCAGTCCTAGATGGCTGCTCAGTGACACCAATCCCAAGAGATACAGGTCACAGAGTGGGGGTGGGGAGCTTGGAGCAGAGGGACTCAGTGGCTAGAGCTGGTGGGAAGGGGGACAGGCTGGGCTAGTGCTGGAGAACCTCCCAGGGCTCTAGAAGGAGGCAGCTTTCCCTGAGGTTGGGGTCTCTCCTGGGTCACAGGAAACATCCCCAGTTCCACTCTCAGTCTCCAAGGGTTGTTGAGTGGCTTTTCCCACCACCATGGCTGTCTTCTTCTTCTTCTTCTTCTTCTTCTTCCTCTTCCTCTTCCTCTTCCTCTTCCTCTTCTCCTTCTCCTCCTCCCTCTCCCCCTCCCCCTCTTCCTCCCCCCCCTCCTTCTTCTTCTTTCTTCTTAATAAATCAGGATCTCCCTCTGTTGCCTGGTCCAGGGTGCTGTGGCTCTATCATAGTTCACTGCAGCCTCAAACTCTGGGCTCAAGTAATCCTCCTGCCTCAGCCTGCTTTCTGAATAGCTGGGACTATGGCAGGTGCCACCACTCCTGGCTAATTTTAAACAGTTTTTTAGTAATAGAGTCTCACTAGGTTGCCCAGGCTGGTCTCGAACTTCTGGGCTCAAAGGATCCTCTGGCCTCAGTCTCCTGAGTTGCTGGGATTCCAGGCATAGAACCACCATACCAGCTCTCTTTTTTCCATACCCCAACAGATCTAGACATATCACCAACCCAGGCTATCACCAGCAAGTTTCAGAGTGGAGCTTCCCTTTCCAAGATCATTGAGAAACTGACTGTGAAAGGTCTTTACGCAATTACATTTTTATTTTTTAAGTTACAAAGTAATACATACTATTAGTAAATATGTTTCAACACACACACACACACACACACACGCACACACACACACACCATGACGTATCTTTACACAGCCTGCCCTTTTCACTTTATGGTATCTTGTGGACATTGTTTCATCTCTGCCATTACCTGACAGGTTTGACCTCACTGAATTTAGCAACTGTAGAGAATTCTAAGGTATGGGTGTGCCACATGTTATTTAATCATTCTCTGTGGTGTTCAGGTAGTTGCCATTTTTGTTTACTTGTTTCCACATAAAAGGTTTCAAAGTAATTTTTTACTTATAAGCTTGTGATTGGTCAAGACTTCCCAATTTTCCATTGCAAAATTTTCTGGGACTGCTCCTTCAAAATGTACATGATTGGGATTCCATTTTATTTTTTTATTTAAGTTGGAATTTCACTTCGTCGCCCAGGCTGGAGTGCAGTGACACGCTCACAGCCACCTCAGTGTCAACCCGCTGGGCTTTGGTGATCCTTCTGCCTCAGCCTTCTAAGTAGCTAGAACTACTAAAAGACTATTCAGTTTTTTAAACTATGAAAGTAATAATACATGAACTTTAAAGTCTTATAGGGCTGGAAGACGTCACTTGACCTGCTCCCTTTCGTTCCTTCTGGTGCCCAGAGAAACCACTTAGTGTCTGTTTCTTCTAGTATAGACATCTGTGGTTCTAAATAAGATATACAAGCTGGTATCTCTGTATCATTTGTAGATATTATTTAGTCATTATCATATAGATGAGGTCAAACATTCTAATTTAGTTTACCATTTGTATTTATTAATTAACATTTTGTTTTTGAGTTGGGAATCTTACTCTTTCTCCCAGGCTGGAGTGCAGTGGCACAATCACTGCTTACTTGCAGTCTTGGCCTCCTGGGCTCAGGCAATGGTTTCACCTCAGCTTCCTAAGTAGCTGGGACTATAGGTGTGTGCCACTACACCTGGCTAATTTTTTGTAGAGGTGAGGTCTTTCTATATTGCCTAGGCTGGTCTTGAACTCCTTGCCTCTAGCAATTTTCCCGCCTTGGCCTTTCAAAGTGCTGGGATTACAGACTTTACAATTAAGATTTAAATCTCAATTTAGAATTTGCATAAATCATGCCTGTGCTACTATTGTTACTGCTGCAAGTACTACAATCTGATTACCTTTCCTTTCTTGCACAACTTTATTTCTTCTGAAGTTAATAATCATTCCATTTTTAACTTTGCTTCATATTCTTTGATCCTCTTGCTAAGACTTCCTAAGCTGTAAAAAGCCTGACAGTACAATTTTTCCACACAGGCAAACCAGTCATATAATCAGTATTTTAGTTGCAGTTTTTTCCTTGAGCCAGAGGAGTGAATCCAAGTTTTATGGGGCCTGAAGCATACACAATTTTGGAGAGCCCTCTGTAGGAAAAAATTCAAAATTAGGGACACAAAATAAAGCATAACATTTACTATTTATTTAAATTAGAAAAAAGTATAAATTTAAAAAGCAGAAAGCTACTATAAATATCACAGAATCTAGAAAAATGATATAGTAATTTCTTCTAGTATTGACACCTGCAGGTCTAAATAAGACACAGAGGTTGGTATCTCTGTATCACTTGTAGATATTATTAATATTCCAACATTCCTCTAAAACTCATTCCCCCCACTTTTTTGTGCTATATACTCACAGTTTGCTTCTCCATATGACAAAGTCACTTTCCATGAAGAGAAGAGAAAGATATTTCAGTGTTCCTCTAGCACATTTCTTCCCTATCACTGGTGAAAGGTGCTTCAGGGCAGCTCATTTCCCACCTTCTCCTCCTCCACGTCCAGTGAGTCGGACCAGTGCGTGGCAGAAGGACCCCTAAGCGATTCCTGTGCTGGTGGACCAACCATGAGCACAGACACAATGAACTGTGTTTCACATATCGGTGTCCCTCGCAACTCAAGCAAAAGTATTTCCATCTTCACTTCTTAGTTGGATTGAAAAATGACACCAGACACAAGGGAAGGAGGGTATGTTGGAGTGGAAGGTGACAGTGGTCTTGTTAACTGATGATGGTTGAAGTGACTTTTGTTTTTATAATGTACAGAAACTTATGATTATATGAAGAGGTTGCGAGGACCCTCCCGAGGCCTTGTAAGGGGCTCATGATAGGACATGTGTGCATGAGGGGTCCTCAAGCTCAAGCTCCCTGAGGCTCACAGTAAATCCTCTTCTGGTCCTCCCTGCCCCCTGGCCTGTCCACCAGTTTTGTGTTCTCAGCTTCCACCCGGGGAGGTTGCTTCCTAGGTCTATGAGAGGCTTATCTTGGGACTTTCTTCTCATCCTGGGAGGTCTCTGGAACATTCTCTTTCTCCTGGATTGGATTATCTCTTGCCTGGATCCATGTCTTCTTTATTAGTTTAATCCCTTGTTTTGTCAAAGCAATCCTTTCCAGCAACTTCCTGAAAAAGTGTGTGTGAGAGGGACACTATTTGATAGATTGATAATTTGTGGAAATATAGTATTCTAGGTTGAAAAGAATCTCCAACATTTTGTAGTCTTCACTGCACGTTTTCTAGCTTTCAGTGTGCTTTGTGAGATCTGATTCTATTCTTGGACTTAATCCTATGTGTGTGAACTCCAGCCCCTCTCCCGTTCAGGATGTCCTTTTTAACCTTGGTGTCTGAAAATCACCAGTCATGTACCTTTGTTGAGGTCTTTCATTCATTCTCATCAACCTTTTTTAATCTGGGAGAGTAGAAGGAGATGAGGTAAGAGAAGTGGGCAAGAGCCAAGTTATTGGTCCTTTGTGCTGGGATTCTACTACCACTTGCTCAAAATCTGCCAGCTATGTCAGGTACCACCTTCTTCCCTGCTCTGTCTCCCAGGTTCTTATGGAAAACCTCAGGATACCTGTGTCAGACAATAATGACATCACGTCATTGTTTAGGAGTTTTCTTTGTATCTTAGATTAGGTACATGCTTCAAATTTACTCTTTTTGACTGGATTTATATTCTGATAAAAAATATAACTTTAAACTCTCACAATAAAACTAAGTATTGCTAAGTGAAAGAAACTAATCTGAAAAGGCTACACACTGTTTGAATCCACTTATGAAGAAGGACCCCAAAAAACCTGGAATTTTGTTTTGGAGGACAGGCCTCTTGTAGCACTGGATTCCCCAGTTAGGAAAGTGTTCTAGGAACCCACTGGCATCAGTGTGTTAGACGGCACTGGGAGAGGCTGCATCCAGCTTCAGTGAATTATTTTTGGAGGTTCTTTCAATCAATGTGTTTGCCCATTTCATGATGGGTGATTTACAGAAACAACCTGCCCACACAGCCCTGAGTGTTCAGCAGTTTTTGACCAAAACCACATGACCCCTGCCTGTACTCCACCCTCCCTATTCACCCCAACTTGCCCTTAGTGACTTTTTAAAATTTCCCCTGATGAAAAAAGTCCTCAATGGGAAACATTTTGCCAATGTGGAAGAAGCGGCAGAAGCATTTAAAAGGCATCAAAATTGACGAGTTCAAAAACTGTTCTGAGCAGAGGAAAAAGTGTCTCAATAGGTGTATTACATCAAATGGAGAGTATTTTGAAGGTGACTGGAGTTTAAACATGTTAGAATAAATGCACAATTTTAAATTAATATAAACCGGATTTTCTTGGGTCCCCTTTGTAGATGACATTCGGCAAAGAGCAAAACTATGGAGACAGTAAAAATATCACTGGTTGCCAGGGGTTCAATGGGAGAAAAGTAGGGATGAATTGGTAGAGCAGAGGGGATTTTTAGGGCAGTGAAACTGTTCTATGTGATAGTGTAATGGTGGATACATGGCATTATACATTTGTCAAAACCCACAGAATATACAACATAAAGGGTGAACTCTAATGTAAACTGTGAATTTAGTAATAATGATGTATCAATATTGGCTTATCAACTGTAACAAATGTACCACACTAAAGCAAGATGAAAAAATGAGGAATAAAATGAAAATTACAATAAACACAATTTCCTGTTCTTTTGAGTTATTGCGATGACTCACTGTAGGAGGAAGTAAACTTAAACATGTTCTATGGTTGTGAATAGTACATTTGACAAAGTAAAATTGTTTCTGAAAGATGAACAAATTGTGGGAGCCAATAACCTCCAAGAATAATGACAATAATAATAAATAAAAACAAAAGTTGTTTGTAAGTGCTTTAGAAGTAATTTTGCTAAAGCAATCTATCAAAGATAAACTTTAGTAAATACCAAAAGGGAGGGATTTGTGAGGTTGCGTACTTCTGTTATAATACACTTAAATTAGAATTATATATCAATAATTATTTATTAGTGAAATATCTCATCAAAACATATGGCATACAGCTAAAGCTGCAGACTTATGTTTCTATATTTAAAAACTAAAGACTGAAAATTAGTAAGTCAAGCATTCAACTTAAAAATTAGAAAAATCAGCCGGGCTTGGTGGCTCAGCCTGTAATCCCGCGCCTTTGGGAGGCTGAGGTGAGTGAATTGCCTGAGCCCGTGGGTTTGAGACCTGCCTGGGCAGCGAGACCTCATCTCTACAATAAATCAAAAAATCAGCCGGGCGTGGTAGCGCATGCCTGTAATTCCAGCTACTTGGAAGGCTGAGGCGGAAGGATCACTGGAGCCCAGCAGGTCGAGGCTGCGGTGGCCGGGAGCGGCCACTGCACTCCAGTTTGGGTGACAGAGTGAGACTCCAACTCAAAAAAAAAAAATTAGAAAAATCACCTATAAAATAAGCTTAAATGTAGTGGAATGAGGGAATTAATAAAGATAGAATAGTAGAAGATCATGAAAATTAGTAGAGGCTAGGTATGGTGGCTCATGCCTGTAATCCAGCACTTTGGGAGGTGGAGGTGAGAGGATTCCCTGAGCCCAGGGTTCGACACCAGCCTGGGCAATATGGCGAGACCTTGTCTCTATAGTAAATCAACAAAAATTAGCTGGGTGTGGTGGGACACACCTGTGGTTCCAGCTACTTGGAAAGCTGGGGCAGAAGAATTGCCTGAGCCCAGCAGGCTGTGGTGGCCATGAGTGTGCCACTGCACTCCAGCCTGGGTGACAGAGACTCCAACTCAGAGAAAAAAAAAAAGAAGGAAAGAAAGAAAAATTAACTCCAAATGGATCAGAGACCTAAATGTAAAACCTCAAACCATAAGAACCATAGAAAATGAAGGACATACCCTCTTGGAAATCGGAACTGGCATCCAACTCCTGAACAAAATCCGAAACCCACAGGTCACAAGAGAGAAGATAGACAAGTGGGACCTCATTAAACTGACAAGCTTCTGCAAAGCCAAAGAAACCATCAAGAGAGCAGGGAGACAGCCTACAGACTGGGAAAAAGTATTTGCCAACTCCAGGTCTGACAAAGGCTTAACATCTTGAATCTACAAGGAACTCAAATGTGCTGAAAAGAAAAAAACAAACAACCCCATTATAAAATGGGCAAAAGATATGAACAGACACTTCACAAAGGAAGACATCCGAGCAGCCAACAGACACATGAAGAAATGTTCAACCTCACTAATCATCAGGGAGATGCAAATCAAAACCACACTGAGATACCACCTAACTTCAGTCAGAATGGCAATTATCAATAACTCAAAAAATAACAGTTGCTGGAGAGGGTGTGGTGAAAAGGGAACACTTCTACACTGTTAGTGGGAGTGTAAACTAGTGCAACCTCTGTGGAAAGCAGTGTGGCGATTCCTAAAACCTCTAAATATCAACCTCCCATATGACCCTGCAATCCTCCTACTGGGAATAAACCCTGAAGAACTCAAATCACTCTATCAAAAAAGTACCTGCACATGAATGTTTATCGCAGCATTGTTCACAATAGCAAGAACCTGGAACCAACCATGCTGTCCATTAAAAGAGGACTGGATTAAAAAAATGTGTTACATATACATGATGGAATACTATGCAGCCATAAAAAAGAACAAAATCATGAATTTCGCAGCAACCTGGATGGAACTAGAGTCTATAATACTAAGTGACCTCTCACAGAAACAAAGATCTGAGTATCACATGTTCTCACTCATATAGTGAACCTTGAACATCCAATGTAATACTATAAGAAAATGACTGACAGTGGTGGGAAACTATGGGGGGGGGAAGGGAGATGGGCTTAACGATAGTAAATATCTGTCTGGGGATGGAGAGACACCTTTTATCAACAAGGGTGCCTGAACGAAGCATATTTGTATACCTAACCCTTAACCGTACCCCACAATATCATAATAAAAAATATTGATTATAAAAAAACAAAAAAGAAAATTAGTAGATATTAGTAAAGCTAAAGCCCATTTAAAAAAATTAGACTTGCCGGGCTCGGTGGCTCAGCCTGTAATCCCACGACTTTGGGAAGCTGAGGTGAGTGAATTGCCTGAGCCTGCGAGTTCGAGACCCGCCTGGGCAGCGAGACCTCATCGCTACAATAAATAAAAAAATCAGCTGGGCGTGGTAGCGCATGCCTGTAATTCCGGCTACTTGGAAGGCTTCTGGGAGCGGCCACTGCACTCCAGTTTGGGCGACAGAGTGAGACTCCAACTCAAAAAAAAAAAAAAAAAAAATTAGGCTTAAAAAATTTAGAAAATTGGAGACGCACACACAGTTGTAAGAAGTAATACAGAGAAGTCCTGTGTGACCTTTACCCAATTTCTTTGAATGGTAACATCTTGCAAAACTATTGCCTAATACCAGGACCAGGATACTGACATTGATACAGTAAAGACAGGACATTTCCATCACTATAAGGATCCACCTCTGTCTCCTGCCCTGCACTCCTATCTAGTTCCTGACCTCTGGCAGCCACTGATCTGTTCTCTATTTTACTAATTTTGTACCTCTGTGGAAAACAGTTTGGCGATTCCTAAAAGATCTAAAAATCAATCTTCCATATGACTCCGCAATCCCCCTATTGGGACTATATCCGGAGAAACTCAAATCACTCTATGAAAAAGTTACGTGTACACACATGTTTACTGCAGCATTGTTCATAATAGCAAGCCAACCATGCTGCCCATTGAAAGAGGACTGGATAAAAAAGTGTGATACGTATACATGATGGAATATTATACAATCATAATGAAGGACAAAATTATGAACTTCACAGCAACTTGGATGGACTTAGAATCTATAATACTGAGCGACCTATCACAGAAACAAAGAACTGAGTACCATATATTCTCACTTGTAAGCGGACCTTGAACAATTATCATAATACTATAAGAAAAGGGTTGGGCCGGGCTTGGTGGCTCAGCCTGGAATCCCGCACCTTTGGGAGGCTGAGGTGAGTGGATTGCCCGAGCTCGCGGGTTCGAGACCTGCCTGGGCAACTTGGCGAGACCTCATCTCTACAATAAATCAAAAAAATGAGCCGGGCGTGGTAGCGCGCGCCTGTAGTTCCAGCTACTTGGAAGGCTGAGGCGGAAGGATCGCCGGAGCCCAGCAGGTCGAGGCTGCGGTGGCCGGGAGAGGCCACTGCACTCCAGTCTGGGCGACAGAGTGAGACTCCAACTCAAAAAAAAAGAAAAAGAAAAAAAAAGAAAAGGGTTGGCAGTAGTGGGAAACTGCTGGTGGGGAGGGCAGGTGTGGAATTGGCAGTAGTGGGAATCTGGCAAGGGGGTAAGGTTGTATTGTACCCTGCATCTTTAAAATAAAAAAAAAAACTTCATTTATTTATAAAAGTTACTTTTAAAATTCATTAATTTCTGTTTTTATCTTTATTAATTTTCTCTCTGCATTATTTAGGGATTTTATTTATTTGGTTTGATTGCTGTTTATGTCTTTTAACTTGAGTTGGATTCTTTTCCTTTAAAAATCTAACAATAAAAATTAAGATAAAAAAGAATAGTTTTGTAATTTTAATAATTCTACATAAATGGAATCATACAGTATGTAACCCTTTGGGATTGGCTCTTTTTTTAACCCAGTATGATTCCCTGGAGATTCGTCCAAGTTCTTGGATATGTCAGGACTTCATTCCCTTTTATTGTTGAGTGGTATCCCATGGTACAGATATATCACAGTTTGATTAACCATTTATGCACTGAAGTATGTCTGTGTTTCCAATTTTTGGTTGTTACAAATAAAGCTGTTACGACAATTTCTGTACAAGTTTTGTGTGAACATAAATTTTTACTTATCTGGGATAAATGCTCAGGAGTGCAATTGCTGGGTCATATGGCAGGTGTATGTTTAGTTTTAGAAGAGACTGCCAAACTGTTTCGCAGCAGCAATGTTAAATGACCCAGTTTTACCTACTTCCTCGCCTGCATTTGGTTTTTGTCAACACTTTTTATTTTAGCTGTTATGATATATGTATAGTGATGTGTTATAATGGTTTTAATTTGCATTTTGCTGATGGCAAATGAAATTATGCATTTTTCATGTGCTTATTTTTCATCTGCATATTCCTCTTCAGTAAAATGTCCCTTCATATCTTTTACTTATTTCCTAATTGGGATTGTTTGTTTTTTTTACTGTTGAGTTTTGGGAATTTTTTTAATACATTCTAGATATTAGTGCTCTATTGGATATGTGGTTTGCACATATCCAATTTTTACATATCTGTAGCTTATTTTTTCATCCTCCTAACAAAACCCCATTGCCAAAAAGACTAATATGGTAAATAACATCTTGGTAAGCCCAAATAAGGAACTGAGAAAAGTGACATGATCACAAGAAATAGGTTAAATGACCTTTTCCTGTTTTTATAGAAATTTGGCTGGATTCCTAAAGCTGAGAATGATTTTTTTGTTTTTTGAGTTGGAGTCTCACTTTATCACCCAGGCTGGAGGAGTGTAGTGGCACACTCACGGCCACCCCAGTGTCGAACTGCTGGGCTCCAGTGATCCTTCCACCTCAGCTTTCCAAGTAACCAGAACTATAGGTGTGCACTACCATGCCCAGCTAATTTTTGTTTTATTATAGAGATGAGGTCTTGCCAAGTTGCCTGGGCTGGTTTTGAACCTGCTGGCTCAGACAATCCACTCGCCTTGACCTCCCAAAGTGCTGGGATTACAGGCTGAGTCACTGAGCCCAGCTGTGAAAGATTGTTGATAAGTGCTCATACATTTGAGGCAGAGAGGAGCTGGATATATCCAAGCAGTCCTTACTAAGAAGTTGCAAAACAAACCACCACTCTCCCCATACTATGTCAGAAAGAATGGAGATTTAAGGAGACAGTTCAAACAAATTCTTAGATGTAGCAAGGGATTCAACCCTTTTTCTCACTACGTGGGGAAGGAAACTGCTTCTTTTCTTTTTTTTTTTTTTTTCTTTTTTGAGTTGGAGTCTCACTCTGTCGCCCAGACTGGAGTGCAGTGGCCTCTCCCGGCCACCGCAGCCTCGACCTGCTGGGCTCCGGCGATCCTTCCGCCTCAGCCTTCCAAGTAGCCGGAATTACAGGCATGTGCTACCACATCTGGCTGATTTTTTGATTTATTGTAGAGATGAGGTCTCGGGGAACTGCTTCTTTACACCCTCATCAATCAAATGATAGCGTCTCAAGGAAATCATCTGTAGAGACAGTGGTTGTCTGCAGGGGGATAAGGCAGGCCTCTCCCTGCCAGGTCAGATGGTAGCTAAGATGGAGATACCATATGGACCACAGTGGACTGCTGTTTGCAAGGGGCAAGAAGAGTCTTAGGGGAGGCTATGGTTATATCCTCAGGAGTTTTGTGGCAGTTGTGATGAAATAGATGCATCTTTGCTTCTTGACAGGGGAAGTCTGAAGGCAAACATCCAGGCTGGAGCAGCCCCATCCATCAGTTGACTAGACTGCACTTGGTTGTCTGGCAGAGTGAGGATGTCAGAGAACCTGTGAGCCTAGTGGACTCTGTGGATGTCAGGCTTGAGCCGTCTAGGAAGGACTCTGCCCAAGAGGACTGCATGGCAGAATGAAGCTGAAAGGAGCCGTGGGTAGACAGCTGCAATCTGGGAAGGAACTGATGGTAGGCCAGGGAGTGCATCATTCTTGTGAGGGACTGCTGTGTCACAGAAGATCCCATGGGGGTCTCTGGGCACTATCAATAGTACTCATGAAAAGCCAGTGTTGCATGCTTGCTATGAAGGGTGCCTTGAATGCCATGGTAGCACAGAGCATAGGCCTCATTTCCTTGCCTTCTTCTCTCCCATTCCCCAACCCTTGAGGATCGGTGAGGAGAGAAGGAAAAAAAAGAGAAAGGAGAAACAGAACGGTTTATGACTTCAGTCCCAGTCTCTCCAGGAGCATACCCTGAGATGAGGATCCTTGTGAAATTGATTCATTAGAAAATGTTCCTAGGAAAAATGGGCAGAGGAATGGGGAAGCAAGATGAGGAAGGGAAGGAGGTCAAACAAGTGTGCAATAGAAGCTGACTGTGAGATGAGGATTCTTATGAAAATGATTCATTAGGAAGTGTTTGAAGGTTGTATTAAACAAAGTCCTGTGTTATTGCTTTAGCTTAATTCCACAAGAACTCAATGGAGACAACGTGGGTCATACCTCAGAGTGGCTCCATTAGGATCAAAGAAGCCTGAGTACTTATACCTTAAAACCCAGTAGTTGTTGGTTAATGTAAATTCCAAGACACTTCCTACTTCTAGATATTCTTGCTAGAACAGCATGTTCTAGCAGCTTGAGGGCAGTCATCTGACAGAGAGGCACTGGTACTGGGTGTTCAGAATAAATTCAGACTGGGAGCAAGAGTGCATGAAAAGGGTGAAGGGAGGTGCAGGGGTCTGAGCAAAGTCCTGACAGTGTTTGCTACAGCCTGGTCCATTGCAGATTCTTAGTCAATGCTGCATAAAGCTTTGATTGGATGTAAAATTAAAGTTTGTTTTAATCTGGACTGCACTTTTCAGACCTGAAACTAAGACTTTTTATAGCTGAATGTGTAGGAAAGAAAAAGTCAAAAAATCCATTTAATAAAAATAAATGACATATTAGTATACTATGGACCTTATCAGATTGAGGAAGTTTCCTTCCTTTCCTAGTGTACTGAGAGTTTAAAAAAAATTATAAATGGATATTGAATTTAGTCTAATGTTGTCTTTGCATTAGACATGAGTTGATACAATCATGTGGCTTTTCTTCTTAGATTGTTAACATGGTGAATTACATTGATTGATTTCTGAATATATTGAACCAAACTTTCAGTCCTGGGATGAATCCTACTTAACTGTAGTGTATTATCTTTTTTGTATATTACTAGATCCCAACTGTTAATATTTTCTGAGGATTTTTATGTTTATGCTCATGAGATATATTGCTCTATATTTTTCTTGTATTAATTTTCTCTACTTTTGGTATCAGGGAAAATGCTAACCCAATAAAATGAATTGGGAAGCAGTCCCTCTTCTATTTTCTAGAAGAGATTGTGTGGAATTGATGCTATTTCTCCTATAGATGTGTGGCAGAATTCTCTAGTTAAGAGATCTGGGCCTGGGGGTTTCTTTTTTGGATGGTTTTAAACTGAATTTAATGTCTTTATAATATAGAACTATTCTGTTTATTTAATCCTGTGTAGGTATTTGCAATTTGTGATTTTTAAGACATTGTTTTACCTCATCTAAGTTATTAAAATGTTGTGCATAGTTATTCATATGTTCCTTATTATCCTTTTAACCTTTTCAAATTCTGTAGTGAAATAACTACCTTTATTTATTATTTTCTTTTTCTTTCTTTCTTTTTTTTTTTTTTTTTTTTGAGTCTGGGTCTCATTCTGTTACTCAGGCTATAGTGCGGCAGCATGATCATGGCTCACTGTGGCCTCGACCTCCTGGGCTTAGATGATCCTTCAGCCTCAGCCTCCCAGGTAGCTGGCACTAAAGGCATGCACCACCACACCTGGCTAATTTTTTTATTGTTTGTAGAGATGAGGTCTTGCTATGCTGCCTAGGCTGGTCTCGATCTCCTAGGCCCAAGTCATCCTCCTGCCTTGATCTCCCGAAGTGGTGGGACTACAGGCATGAACTGTCACGCCTGACCTGTTTACTTAATTTTGCCTGGAACTGGAAGCTCTCAATAAATGTTTAAAGCCTTAAAATAATACATTTTATTATTTTTTGTATGTTCAAAGTAGAGTTAAATATTAAATATATTATATCAATAACAAAAATATGTGGAAAAAACCCCCCAAATATTTTGGAATTAAACAATATCACCTATGGATCAAAAAAGACTTCACAAAATAAATTAGAAAATATCTTGAACTGAGTAAAAATGACAAGATGTTATATACAAACAGTGCTTAGAGGAAATTTTATATAGTCAATCCTTATACTAGAAATTATAAGGATCAAAAATCAAAGAATTATCACTCCTATTTAACATAGTACTGGAAGGTATAGTCAGAGCAATCAGGCAAGAGAAAGAAATTAGAGATATCTGATCAGGAAAAGAGGAAGTTAAATTATCCCTTTTTGCATGTAATATGATTCTATACCTAGAAATCCTGTAAGTTCCACCAAAAAACTCCTAGAACTGATAAGTGACAAAATCAATAAGTAAAAATCAGTTGCATTTCTATACACCAACAACTTTAAACACGCTGAGAACCAAATTAAAAACACAATCCTATTCACAGTAGCCATACATACATAAAAAAAAATCTCAGAATTCACCTAACCAAAGAGGTGAAAGATCTTTACAATGAAGTCTACAAAACATGGCTTAAGGAATCAAAGATGACACAAACAAATGGAAGAACATTCTATGCTCGTGGATTGGAAAAACCAATATTGTTAAGATGTCCATACTACTGAAAGCAAATTACAGGTTCGACACAATCTCTATCAAACTACCAGCAACATTTTTCACAGACCTAGAAAAGACAATAGTTAAATTGATACAAAAATATCCCGAATAACCAAAGCAATCCTTGGCACGAAGAATAAAGCTGGTGGCATCATACTCCCAAACTTCAAACTTTACTACAAGGCTACAGTAACCAAAACACTGTTTTTGGTTAAGTAGACACATCGACCAGTGGAACAGGATAGATAGCCTGAAAATAAAACCACAGACTTTCAGCCAACTCATTTTTGATAAAATCAACAAAAACAAACATTGGGGAAAGGATACTCTATTCAGCAAATTGTTCTTGGAAAACTGGCTAACTATATGCAAAAAAATAAAATCGGACCCCTACTTATTACCATATACAAAAATTAAAATAGATCAAGGATTTAAACATAAAATCTCAAACTATAAAAACCTTAGAAAAAAAATAAAAACCTAGGGAACAGTCTCCTAGAAATCAACCTAGACAATGAATTCAAGTCCAAGTTCTCAAAAGCAAAAGCAACAAAAACTAAAATGGACAAATGGGACCTTATCAAGCTAAAAAGCTTCTGCACAACTAAAGAAACCATCAAGAGAGTAAAGAGATAACCACAGAGTGGGAGAAAATATTTGCAAACTATGCACTCAGCAAAAGCCTGGTATCCAGAATCTATAAGGAATTCAAATGAGTCAACATTAAATTGACATGGGGCATTAAAAAGTGGGCAAAGGACATTAATAGACACTTCTCAAAGGAAGACATACAAGAAACCAACAATTATATGAAAAAATGCTCAGCATTTCTAATCAACAGAGAAATGCAAATCAAAGGTACAATGAGATACCATCTCACACTGGTCAACATGGCTTTTATTAAACAGTCAAAAAGCAACGGATGTTGGTGATGCTGTGGAGACATGGGAAAACTCATACACTGCTGGTTGGAATGTAAGCTAGTTCAACCCCTTTGGAAAGCAATTTGGAAATCTCTCAAATAACTAAAAATAGATTTACTACTTCACCCAGCAATCCCAGTACTGGGTATATATCCAAAGAAGCACAGATCACCGTACCAAAAAAAACACCTGCACAAACAAAAACAATGAGAGCTGGCAAAAAAAAAAAAAAAAAAAGCCTTTTCAGAACTGTAGAGATTAGTCAAAGGCTTAAAACAATCTGAAAAGTATTTATTCAAGAAAAACATCTAAATCTTGGTTTTAAAAAAGTGAGTTTTGTGGTACTTTTCCTATGTTAATCATTTTCCCCAGGTTCATGGTAGCCTTGAAAACCAATAGCCTTGTCACTATAGTAGATGTAAAAATCAGCCGCATGGTGGCCATTGAAGGGGAAAGAATGAGTTTGGAGCTACCTAAAAAGCTCAATTTCCAGAGAACTATCATTGTTTTACCTGTTTCAGAGCTCTCTGAAGACCCTCATTTTTTGACCTGACTCAGAGCTTGTTCATTGCACCTGATTTGACCATTATTTGACCTGACTCAGATATGGTTCACTGCAAACAGCCTTTTCCTTGGGGCATTTGTCAAAAATAATTAGTGACAATTGTTAAACACGGAAGCTGCTTGAGGCTGGGATGACAGTTGGGGCAAAGAAGAGGTTGACCAAACACTTAAAAGGGAAAGTTGCAAAATGATATTTCCATTGGGGCTTTGAAATGCTCTGATGCATATTCCTGGGAATCTAGAAGGCCATGCACATGTGCAGGGATATATACATGTCCACAGACCTGAGAAAGTAACGATTCTTCACTTCTGGCTGACCTTGAGGTTTTGCATAGCAGTAAGTGAATGATAAAGAAGAGTTTTCAACTGTTGGAGCATCGAAGTCATGCCCCAACGAACAAACAGAGATCCCTGACAAAGGTTGGGAGACTTATTCCAAGGCATTTAAGAATATCTTTGCCTAATCATTAGCCACCTACACACAACAAAGAATATAGATTTTACAGAATTAGTTCAGGACAATCACTAAACAAAAATACATTAGCATCAGCAAGAGCAAACAACAATAACAAATAACCCTAGGGAAGAGGGAAATCCGATTTCCAGAATTCCACACTACATAATTTTAAATGTCTAGCTTTCAACAAAAAAGTATTAGACAAGCAAAAAAACAGGAAAGTGCGGCCCAAATACAGGAAAAAAGGAAAATACTCAATAGAAACTTCTGAGAAAGCTTAGGCATTGGATTTATTAGACAAAGACTTTACAGCAGCTCTTATAAATATGTTCCAAAACTAAAAGAAACCATTTCTAAAAAACAAAAGAAAAGCATGAGAACAATGTCTTACTAAATAGAAGATACCATTAAAGAGAAATTATAAAAGGAACAAATACATATTTTGGAGTTGAAAAGTTCAACAAAAAACTTACTAGAGTGTCTTGACAGCAGATTTGAACTGGGAAAAAAGTGAAATGAAAAAAGTGAAATAAAATATTCACTATCGTGTCTCAACAGCAGATTTGAACCAGAAGAAGAAAGAATTACTAAATCTGAAGATAGGTCAGTTAATTGAGACTATCTAGTCTGAAGAAAGAAAGAAAAAAGGAAACATGGGCAGAGCCACAGAGACCTATGGGACACCATCAGGCATACCAACACACATGTAATAGAGAAGACAGAAAGAAAAATGGGCAGTAAGAATACTTGAAATAATGGCTGAAAATTTCCTAAATTTGGTGAAAGACATTAATTTACCCATGTTGGAAATTGTGACAGGTGTATGTAGGAGAGAGGCTGCCATATTATAAGTGTGTGTTCACAGTTCTGTGTGCTGATTGATAATAGTGAATCATTTAGAGAGTAAAATAAACGTTAATATATTTATGCACATTATGTACTTATACAAATTCTATGAGTGGTGTTTCTAGAATTAACAAGGTTTGGAAGCAATACATCCTGAAATCAGCCATTTTGAAAAGTAGAGCTATTAAACTTGATATTTGAATACTAATCAGTAATTTTTGTTAGCTTTAAAGGAATGCTTCTTTGCTCTACTTCCAGGAAATATCCTTAACTTTTATCTTCCAATTCTTATTCCAAATCATTCATTTTGGTTATAATATTTTTACACCCCCCCATGTATTTAAGTGTGTATACTTTGATAGTTTTTTAAAAATTAAAAAATAAATAATAGAAGAGAATTCCCTACAGCTCGATGGTGTAGCTCCCAGCAAATTTTCTGCACAATGGATTAAAATGGGTCCATGGCTAGTACTATTGCTTGAATTTCACAGTATATCTAAGGAGCTCAGATAATTAAAGATTTCTAAAGAGAAAAATTTTAAGGTAATCACTGAAAGAATAAAAACCAGATGCATAATTTCTAAATCATTAAAGAAAATGCAAGAAAGCAACAACAATAAATATTTAAAAAGCCAGGAAAGAAAAAAAGGAAAAATATGGTATGTAGCATGAAATCCTATGACAGAAATCCAAACATAACAGTAATTATAGTAAATGTTAATAGGTTTAATTCTAATAAAAAACAATAGGATTTATTTATAACTGGATTGGGTAAAAAAAATCCAATTATATGCTGTTTGTAAACTGTGTATATATGTTTAAAACAAATACACAAACATGTTTAATATAAACATGTTAAAGGGAAATAGATTCTAGACAAACACTAATAAATATTAGAGAAAGTGAAACATATGACAAAGAGGCTTTCAGGTGAAAAGCAAAGGTGGCATCACACAGTGATAAAATGCACCTGAAATGAGTCCTGGATAATTATGTACCTAAAGGAGTGGATCTAGGCCGGGTTCAGTGGCTCAGCTTGTGATCCCAGCACTTTGGGAGGCCGAGGAGAGTGGATTGCCTGAGCCTGTGGGTTTGAGAACAGCCCAGGCAACTTGGCGAGACCTCGTCTCTACAATAAATAAAAAATTAGCTGGGCATAGTAGCGTACCTGTAATTCTGGCTACCTGGAAGGCTAAGGTGGAAGGATCATTGGAGTCCAGCAGGTCGTTGCTGGCGTGGCCGTGAGTGTGCCACTGCACTCCAGCCTGGGCAACAGAGTGAGACTCCAACTCAAAAAATAAAAACCAAAAAACAAATAAAAAATAGGAGTGGATCCAAACCACATAGAGCAAAAATTTGTGGACATATAAGGAGAAATTGATAAGGTTCATTGAAGTCATTGAAGAAAAACTCACCTTTTCTTGTGTGAAAACAGAATAATCTAAGTCCCTATCTTTGAGAGTGGACGCTCTAAAATCAGAAATTTGTTTTCTTTTATAAAGGGAATTCACTTAAAAGTAAACTGTAAAGCAAATCACCTGGACTTAAGCCGGGCTCGGTGGCTCAGCCTGTAATCCTGTGCCTTTAGGAGGCTAAGGTGAGTGGATTGCCTGAGCCCGTGGGTTTGAGACCCGCCTGGGCAGGTGAGACCTCATCTCTACAATAAATCAAAAAATTAGCCGGGCGTGGTAGCACGCGCCTGTAATTCCGGCTACTCGGAAGGCTGAGGCGGAAGGATCGCCGGAGCCCAGCAGGTCGAGGCTGCGGTGGCCGGGAGCGGCCACTGCACTCCAGTCTGGGTGACAGAGTGAGACTCCAACTCAAAAAAATAAATAAATAAATAAAAATAAAAAATTAGCTAGGTGTGATGGTGCATGCCTGTAGTCCCAGCTACTCAGGAGGCTGAGACAGAAGGATCACCTGAGCCTAGGAGGTTGAAGTTATAGTGAGTTGTAATTGTGCCACTGCACTCCAGCCTGGGTGATAGAGTGAGACTCCAACTGAATTTCTTTTTTTAAATTTAAAGAATAAAGATGCATCAATAGGGAGTCATTAAATAAGGTCTGGCATATCTAAATTCTGTAGCACTATGCAGACTTTGACAAGAAGATGGCCAATGGCATGGGAAGATCAATTTTACATGTTACAGAGAACATTTTACATGTTATAGGGAAAAATTTGTAAAAAACCCACAACCTACTATTACCTGTGTGCGTATGCTCATAGGTATATAAATATACACAGAAATATATGCGAGACACGTGTCAAATTGCACTCTCATGACTTAGGGGTCAGAGGTGGAGTACATTTCTTATTTCACTACCTTTCTCTGACCTCTTATGCCCAAGCTTTCAGTGAACATATGTTCTAAATTGGTGGCCAGTATGGTGCCATCTCCTCCATAGCCATATGCACAACCAAGACCTCCTTTCACCAGGACACCTAACAATCCATATGAGAAATTTTTGCTTTTCAGCTGCACAATCTGGGCTTGTTGGATTTTAGAAGTTCTAGTGCCCAAGGAAAGAACCCATCCATCAAGGAAGACAGCCTTGGTTTTGTTTAAATTTGAAGCTGAGACTGATTTCTGGCTGATTTGAGCTTCTTCTAATACTGAACCATTAGGCAGAGGGTGGTGGTAATTGTACTTTTGGTAGTGATTGATTCTGATTGAGAAGTGAAAGCAGTCTGCTGCTTCTTTCTGGGGGAAATGGAGGCTAAATCTATATTGAGACTCACTGGGATGTCACATAATATTCCCATGACCGACAATATTAATGGTCAATGGAAAATTGTCATGACTCAATAAAGACAGGACCCCTAAGGACTTGGGCACTATAAAAATGAAGTTATGGGTCACTTCACCAGGTTAAAAAAATCCTGACCAGCTGAGGTTCTGGGCGAGGGTAAGGAATCATAGAAAAGGTGGTGGGAGAAGGAAACTGTGATGGTCAACTGTGAAAGGCATGTCAGAGACAGAAGCACTTAGGAAAGGAAACAAGGTTCCTTGCCAAGAAGTTGCAAAGGAATCGGATTTTGGAAGGACAGGTTTGTAAAACAAAAACGACAACAGGCATTGAAAGGGAAATTCTGAAAGATTACTATTGCTAACAAATTTTTATCAGTCTACTCATGACAGCAAAACCTAGCACTTTTCTCACATGATTTTTGTATCTACAAAGGGTCATGACATATCCAGGCATCGGTATTGTGAAAGTCAGAGACAGGGTTATTTTTCCTAGGGAATCAGCAATTTATAGGAAATGCTCAATATTTAACTTATTCTGGGGACTAGAAGGAGAACTATTTTTCTGTGTGTGTGAAATCCACATGCAATTTATCAGCAGATCCTATTCATGCCTATCTTCACAATATATCCAGAATTGGAACTCTTCTCACCACCCCCATGCACCCACAATCTCATCTCTCATCTGAACAGGACAGCAGTTCCTAACCTGGACTCTCTGATTCCATACTTGTTCCTCTGCATGAAATTCACAACACAGAAGCCACACTATTACAGTTAACATGTAAGTAAGTCAGGTTATGCCATTCCTCTGCTCCAACCCTTCCAGTCTGCCCCTCTGACTTGGAGCAAAAACAAATCCTTCATACCAGCCTGCAAGGTCCTAAGGAATTGGTACCCCATGTTTTGTTCTGTGACTCATCTGCTCTTCTCCTCTCTAGCTTACTTCTCTATAAAATCTCTGGCAACTCTGGCAAAGGGAGGCTCCTCATACCCACCAGACATTCTCCCACCTCTGCCCTCTGCCTAGAGCACTCTTCCTTCCAGAGCTCCTAGTGACTTGCTTTCTTACCCCCTTCAAGTTTTGCTCAGCTATCACCTTTCGTGGGCCGTTTTTGGCACTCTATTCCCAAGGAACTATTAAAAATTGACCCTATCTCACATCCCTGCTATTTTCCCCCCTAGCACTGTCACCATGTGACTTCTTTTTATTTGATTCATTTTTTTCTTTCTTGGCACATCCAGAATGCAGAAACACTTCTTTTGTTCATTGGTCACCCATTAGAATATAAGCTCTATGAGGGCAGGGCCTTTTCGTCTGTTTGTTCACTTCTGAATTGTACTGTTTGTGAAGGAGAGTGCCTGGCATGCTGTAGACATTCAAAAGTACTTGTTGAACTGATGAATCAATTCATGTATGAGTGAATGGAGAAACAGGCTGGTTTTTTTTTTCATGGAAAGTTAAATAATGTAGACATGTGAATACAATACAATACTTAGGTAGACACAGAGATGAGCTACCCAGATAGCCCTTCTAGGAAGGACTTTGTGTACCACTGTGGGAAGTGTAACCTCAGGCAGTCAGTTCCCTTGAGCTCGTGCCCCTGCTGGGTTCACTGGCATTTAGTGACAGAGTGAGATGGGGATGTAAAGGCCCCCCACATGTCAGCCCAAAGGGGGACAGCTCCCGAGGGGGCAGTACTGTTTGAACTCCTAGAATTCCCTGTTGGGTTGGCTGAAGCTTTGTCTCCCTGGCTGTTCTGCTTCCCCCTCTATCCAGCACTGTCTCTTCCCCCTTCCTTTTCCTAGGTGTTGATCCTTAATAAGTTGCTTGCACCTCAAATTTGGTCTCAACCTTGGCTTCCAAAAACCCAACCTGCAACATATATTAATCAAAGTACCAAATAACAAATCAATCACATATTAATTTGGGTTTAGCCAACAAATAAAAACATAAAAGCAAAACATGAAAACAAAACTGGAAACAATCTAAATGTCTGCCAATAGGGCAATACTTAATAAAGAGATTATGATAGGTATGATGAAATGAGGTGTAAGTGAATAAAGTACATTTTGTGAACTGATGGGGAGAAATGGTCCTGATACATTTTCTGTGTACACAAAAAAATATCTAAAATGTATTTACTCTCCTCCACCTTTTAAGACTGTTCCCTTCCTATTGAAAGGGGCATGTGCATGGATTCAGGGCAGCCTTCCTAGGGATTGGCAGGACTCACCAGATGAAATCGAATCTTGTCCACGAAGATAGCATGTGTGTGGAGAGCCAGGCCAGGGTGTTGGACTCTCTCCATTAGGAGCCAAGCCGTGTGATCTGAGCCTTAGTCCATTATTCAAAATGTCTCCGAAGGTGTTTCTCGGAATCAAATGGTTATATAAGGTGTCTGGCACAATCCCCATCACAGATTATGTGCTCAATAAAAGTCTGCTCTTTTCCTGGCTCCTCTCCTTCCATCCCGGCCAAAAATTCTATTCTCTGTCACCCCTTTTCCTCCTTTTGAGTAGAGTAAGGCGAGTGAGGCCAGAGCTGAGGCACTTAATGGCTGAGGCCCCAGAGGCTGCTCAGACGCCAGGGACTTGGTCCAGGATTGAGCAAGAGTGGAGAATGGGCTCCTCTGGGCCTGGGGGTGTGGTGAGGGACACACCAACAATTCTGGGAAACTCAGAGACAGGAAGTGAAAGGCATTGTAGGGTAGAGGAAAAGCAGCAGAATGCTCCTCTAGCCCCTTTCTGGTTCAGCCCCACTCCCAGATGGTAAAAATGAGGAAGTCAGGGGAACTCCAGAAAAGGGGAAAGGGAGTAGACACATTTTGGAGAAGGGGAGCAGAATGGACCCCATGTCCAACTCCCACGGCATGTGCAGTCTCTGCGTGTGTTCCAATTTCAATTCATTCTCATTATTTATTATTCAAAGTTGAGGAAATGAGATGCCCCAGATTATAGACTCCTGGGCTGTCAGACACCAGACCTACAGTATTATGGTCACATGTGTGGCTCCTCCTTCTGTTGCTCCTACCTCAACTCTCCAGGACTCAGTTCTTCCAACTCTGACTCCTCAACTCTGGTCATTGCTGCACAACTAACGCAAGAATCACGGTCTCCAGACTTCCCACAGGTAACTGGGCTGGGGGTGCCGGTGAGACCAAGGGGCAGGGAATGTGTTAGAGGAAGAAAGGAGAAGGGGACTTTAGGTCTTGGGTAAGGATAAATGGGAATAAATATAAGGGGACGGTTTGGGATTTAATTACCAAGTGGAGACTTGAGACTCTAATCCCTTCGCTGAATTCTAGATTGAATGATGGAAGCCATAATCTCCAGTCACAAACTAAACTCAAACTTGGCCCCATTGATAGTTCAATTCCAGCTTTATCTCTAGCCTCAACTCTAGTCATGCCCTAACCCCAACACTAACTCCAGCTCCTACTTTAACTGCAACCCCAGATTCAACTTGAATCTTAACACTAGCCTCAACCCAAAGTTGAACTTCAACTCTGTTTTATTTCCAAATTCAGTGCCAAGCTTAGGTCCTTTTCTATCCATGGCTCCAACATGAGTGTTGACCCCAGTCCTAGCATGAGATACAACCTCAAGTCCAGCCCCAATGTTAGACCTAGTCCTGGAGATACATTTAACTCCAACTTTACCTCCAGTTTCAACCCCAAACTCAACTCAACCTAGGCCCGAAGCCCAGACCTGATCCCATTTCTAACATCAGCTGCAAACCCAGGCCCATTTCCCTCCTAGCCCTAACCCTGGGCTCATTTTCAACCCAAGCCTCTCCTTGCACCTCAATGCCAACCCTGACCTAGGCTCCAACCTAGTCTCAGCCTCCTCCTTTGCCCTGGCTCTTCTTCAGCCTGGCCTTGACCCTGCCTCCATTTCAGCTCTGAAAGCCTTAGACATCTGTTGTTGACCCAAGTATGGCAACGAAGTATGAAAACTTCCAGCACTTGGAAAATGAGGAGAAAATCCAGGGAATTAGAAATGGTGAGAAGGAGAAACACTCTCCTCAAATGCCCTCTTAATACGTTTAGGATTTCTCCTGTCATGTTCTATCTGCCTCTCTGCGCTGGTGGGTCCCCCAGTCTGAGGGTGTCAGGCCCCAGTCTCTGGGGGCCTAGTGTGAAGAGGACTTCAGATCCTCAGAAAGACTGGGACAGGGAGGGCCACAGTGAACCTGGCCTCCTAATCTCTGTGGGGCGTGGATGAGAGCTGTTCATCGGTGGAGGGGAAGATCAGGAAACTCATTTATGAACCTGATGGTGCAGATGAGTGGAAGCCTGCAAAGGGCCTGACTGTCCCCAGCTCCTTCTGTGTCCTCCTGCCCCCTCCAGGTCTCACTATAAGACTTCACATATCACCATCGTCCCCTGTGTGTTGGTATCTATGGGTCACCAGGAGTGTGAGGGACTCATGTGGCTGAGGACTTGTGCTGACTCCTGAGGACAAAGGCCTTGGCATCCCCCACCCCGCAATCTTCCTCATCCAGCCCTGCCCCAGCATTCCCTGTGCCCAGCCCTCATCCCTAGACAGGTCCTTGGGCCCTCTCCTTCTCCGGTGTCTGTCTTGTCCTGAACACTCCTCGTCCTGACAGCTTCTCCTCTTGCAGGGTTGCTTCCTCCCCAGTCCCTCCTGCAGCGTCTCTGCTCCAAGCCCTACCTCCTCCTGCTGTCCTTGGGCCTCAGCATCCTGCTGCTGGTTGTCATCTGTGTGGTCGGATCCCAAAGTGAGAATCATGGGTGGGCAGGGAAGAGGGAAATAATGGGGTGCAATGAGAGGGTGGTGATGAGGGCAATTACGGGCATCAGGAGCAATGATGGGCACAGTGCTTGGGGCAGTTTTGGAGATAACAATGAGTCACAACAATGGCAGTGCTAGCCTCAGCCTAGGGGCTGTAATGGGGCCACTGGTGCACTGAAGGTGGCATCAATGGGGTAATTGATCAGAACAGTGGTGGGATCCTTGAGGAAACACTGATGGGCCCAAATCAGGATGGTTGCTGGCTCTGTTGCTAATTAGTTCGGCCTCACATACGTTATGCAGTCAAATGACTTCACCTCTCTGAGCCTCAGTTTCCTCATCTGCTATGCTGAATAGCAATAGCGCCTGCCCCACTGGGCTGCTGTGAGGATCCAAGTTGACAATACATGTGAAGTGTCCTGATAAAACTCAGCTCCAGTTGGGCTCGGTGGCTCAGCCTGTAATCCCAAGCCGTTGGGAGGCTGAGGTGAGTGGATTGCCTGAGCCCGTGGATTTGAGACCCGCCTGGGCAGCGAGACCTCATCTCTACAATAAATAAAAAAATCAGCCGGCCATGGTAGCGCGCGCCTGTAATTCCAGCTACTTGGAAGGCTGAGGCGGAAGGATCGCCGGAGCCCGGCAGGTCGAGGCTGCGGTGGCCGGGAGCAGCCACTGCACTCCAGTCTGGGCGACCGAGTGAGACTCAACTCAGCTCCAATTGTCACATCCACCTGTCTAGATTCCAAGGTTCAGAGGGACATGGCGACCCTGAGGAGAACTTTCAGCAACTTCACCTCAGACACTGTGACTGAGATCCAGGCTCTGAATTCCCAGGGTGAGCCTGACTTGGACAGGGTTCTGGGTTGGGGCCACGTGGGGGAGAGGGGAGCTGACACTTGAGCCCCATCATCTCCAGGCAGCAGCTTTCAGGAGACGATAACATCTCTGAAAGCCGAGGTGGAGGATCACAAGCAGAAACTGCAGGCAGGTAAGAGAACTTCCTAGATGGTGGGGGTAGGAGGAGGGCTGGGCTCTCCGACAGAGGTGGGGGTGGGAGTAGCCTCCCGATGCTGAACCGCCCTCCCCTTCAGCTCATGGCTTGAAAGACAACGTGCTTTCTCTGGAGAGCAGGCTGGAGAAACAGGAGCAGGAACTCAAAGCAGGTCTGAAGGCTGCTCCCCACTCCTGGGCATGACGTATGTGGGAGGGCAGGAAGGTTCCTGGACTGGGTCCTGTGCAGGGGCATCTGAGCTTTGAGGACACACTAAGCAGAAGCCCCTCCCAGGGCACTGTGCCCACTGCCCATCTGTGTGTCCCAGCTCATTCCCAAATGCTCCTGCGAGTCCAGCAGTTGGTGAAAGAACTGAACTCCCTGACTTGCCAGATGGCTGTTCTCAAGTACAATGGTGAGGAGGGTGTGGGGAGTGCCTGGCTCCACTTTTCTGCCCGCAGCCCACTGGGTCACACCCAAGCCCTTCCACCCTCTTTCTCCCTTTCAGGCTCCGAAAAGACCTGCTGCCCCATCAACTGGGTGGAGCATGCAGGCAGCTGCTACTGGTTCTCTCAGTCCGGGGAAACCTGGCCTGAGGCTGAGAAGTACTGCCAGCTGGAGAACGCTCACCTGGTGGTCATCAATTCCAGGGAGGAGCAGGTGAGGGCATCTTGTATTCAGTTCCCAAGATGTGTCCCATTCAGGGAAATGGTTCTCAAACTTGGCTGCCCATTGGAACCACCCAGGAGCTTTAGTGATGACTGCCATCCGAGGAGAGATTTAATTGGCCTGGCATTGGGATAAATAACCCCAAACTTCTCAGTTGATCTAATGAAGAGCTAAAGTTTAGAACTGTTAGTCTAAGGAGTGGCTGGGATGAGGAGAAGTCACCATTGCCCTTCTGCCACCCCAGAATTTTGTCCAGGGACGTCTAGGATCCTCATACACTTGGATGGGCCTCAGTGACCCTGAAGGAGTCTGGAAATGGGTGGATGGGACGGACTATGAGAATAACTTCAAGTGAGTGCACCCTGGATTTCTGTGCCCAATGTCCTCCATCAGCTCTGTCCCCCTGGGGTCTGACCAGCAGCCCCTCCTCCCCAGACCTGAATTCTACTCCATCTACCCTTCTTATCTTGCTGTTGTCCTCTCCCCTCAGGAACTGGAAACCAGGCCAGCCAGATGACTGGCGTGGGCATGGGCTGGGCGGAGGCGAGGACTGTGCCCACTTCCACCCTGACGGCAGATGGAATGACGATGTCTGCCAGAGGCCCTACCGCTGGATCTGCGAGGCAGACCTGAGCCAGGCCAGGGAAAGTCACTGAGCTGCCTCCAGATAGACCACTCAGCCGTGAAAGTATCAGTGGCGAAGGGGATTTTTCCCTAGACACTTCCTAGCAAGACCTCTCTGGGAGTGGAATAAGCCCTGGGAGATTGGAAGCACAGCTATCATTTTTTTTTTCTCCTTAACTTTAAAAAGACAGGATAGAGCTCCTAAAGGTTTTTTTTTTCAACTTTAAAAATAAACTTTATTAGTCGGGCTCGGTGGCTCAGCCTGTAATCCCGTGCCTTTGGGAGGCTGAGGTGAGTGGATTGCCTGAGCCCGCGGATTGGAGACCCGCCTGGGCAGCAAGACCTCATCTCTACAAAAGATCAAAAAAATCAGCCGGGCGTGGTAGTGCATGCCTGTAATTCTGGCTCTTGGAAGGCTGAGGCGGAAGTATCGCCGGAGCCCAGCAGGTCGAGGCTGCGGTGGCCGGGAGCGGCCACTGCACTCCAGTCTGGGCGACAGAGTGAGACTCCAACTAAAAAAAACCCAAAAAACAAACAAACAAACAAAACTTTATTGAGGTGTAATTTTTACATAATAAAATGCACCCATTTAAAAAGTAGAGATGATTTTTGACAAATATAAATGCCTAGGTAACCACCACTTCTATCCTGATAAAGAACATTGCCATCACCCCCACAAGTCCCCTCATGCCCCTTGCAGTCTAACCCCCTCCCTGTCCCCAGGCAAATAATGTTCTACTTTCTTTTACTATTGACTGGTTTTGCCTATTCTAGAATTTCATATACATGAACTAATATAGTGAAATAATATAGTATATACTATTTTGTGAGACCTTAGATGTTTTATGTCACTTGATTGTTGGCAATATAAAAATGGCAGATGGGAGAAGCTAGGTAAGTAAGGCCTTGGAAAGCCCTATGTTTTTTGAAAAGAGCATTTTCTTCTCATATACATTTGAGTTCATATATTTTCTTTCATTTAATCATTGTGTAAACTTGGGGTCATTAGGAAATGCAATTGTTTAATTTCTTTCAGAGATTCCAGAGTTGTTGGGAGAAGTAGGTAAGATCTCTATGTGTATTGATTAGCTGCAGTTATATAACAAACCACCCCAAAGTTCATTGCTTATACAATCAGCATTTATTGTAGCTCATGAGTCTATAGATCTGATCTGGTCAGGTTTGGCTCATCTTGTCTGGCTCCTTCATGAGTCTGTGGTCAGTTGGGATTGGCTGGTCTAAGGTAGCCTTGATCCCATGTCTGACATTTGGCTGGCTATAGAATGGGACAGTGGGGATGACTGGGCCACACCAGGCTAACCTGAATTTGTTTATAGAGTGGCTGAGCAGGGTTTCAAGAGATTAATTGGTAGAGTGCAAGGACTCCGGAGTCAGGTTTGGAACTGAAGCATCATTTCTGCTGCATCCTATTGGTCAAAGCAAAGAACAAGGCATCTCAGATTCAAGGACCAGAGAAATAGATTCCACCTTTTGATGGGAGGAACTACAATATATCATATTATGTAACTAATGGCTATAGAGAGGGGTGGAGATTGCAATTTTTTGTTTCAATCATTCTATCATACTAGGGGAAAGCAGTTCAGCTATAATATTAAAAACCAACTCATAGGTAAGTTCTTTAAGAGAGGGCAGGACCCATTCATTGTTGAATTATCTGTACCCTGAAAACTACCTGGCATATAGGAGGGTCTCAATTAGTGTTGATTAAAAATAAAGGGATGAGGTCAGAGGAAAGGTATGAGAAGGGCAGAATTTAGCTTCTGGAAGATAGCACCCCCCACCTCTCCTTGTCCACCAACATCACTTGAAAATCATCAGGCTGAAGCAGAGAGAGACCTTGGCGGGAAGTGCTCAAGAACCAATGAGGGCTGGAGGACACTGCCTGGTGTGAGAGATTTCACAAGCAACGGTGGCACATGGGTGGCTCTGTGGGCACCAACTACTGGAATTCAGTACAACCAAAGTGCACAAGGCACAAAAGTCCTTAGGTGGTCTCAGGTCTGCCAAGGGTACCACAACAGCATCAAACCAATAATCTGGGGTTGGGGTTGAGCTGAGGGCTTGTAAAAAGAAGAAAGAATATCAGGAAAGCTTCTCGGCCTGGAGACCTGATGCCATTAGGTAATCAAGAGAAGCTGACCCCCCAAGAGAAAATGTCACTGCCTCTGTTCAGGCTGCGCCCCCACGGGCTCATTTCAAGTTGCTCTCATTGGTTCTTTAAAGTGGGTGGTTGCTGGTGAGCATAGCATGGGGCCCACTGGTGGAGACGATCACTGTGCCAGAGAGGTGTGGAGGGGTGGTGGGTACCCAGAGGTTTGATGTCTAGTGTTCTAAATATTATCTGTATACTTTTATTTTATATCTTTTGTACGCCTTTACCTTATGCATTGTGCATTTCAAGGTCTGTTTAAGATTTCTGTAACTCATGAATGAGTGAGCCACAGAATGGTAAACCTAGTTCAAAAGGGTATGGGGAGACAGAAGTGTTTTTAGTGATGGAAATGAAGAATGTGGGAATAAGATTGCTAAATTAGAGGCAAAACTGGTGAGAGCCTGAAAGTGCTTCAGGCAATTAATAAGTTCACCCTGGCCTTGGATGTCAAGCAGCTTCTCCCCTGCTTGAGCTGGCTCACAAGTACAGACCAGAGTGAAGGAAGAAGCAGAGACTGTTGGTCTGGGTTGAGAAGAAAACTGCTGGCAAAGAGGCTGTCGTACGAAGAAACTGCCTGTCGTTTGAGTAGGGGTTAACACTGTCACCACCTTGCTAAAGAACAAGAAGGCTCAGCTGGTGGTGACTACACAGGACCTGCATCCCATCAAGCTGGGCTGGCTGTCTTCCTGCCTGTCCTGTGTTGTAAAGTGGGGGTCCTGTACTCCATTTTCAGGGGGAAGGTATGACTGGGACATCTAGTTCCCTGGAAGACCTACACCACTGTTGCTTTCACACAGGTTAACTTGGAAGACAAACTCTGGCTAAGCTGATGAAAGCCATCAGAACCAATTGCGAGACAGAAATGATGAGATCTACTGTCATTAGGGAGGCAGTGTCCTGGGTCCAAAATCTGTGGCTCATGCTGTCAAGTTGGAAATGGCAAAAGCTAAATAACTTGCCACTAAATTGGATTAAATGTGTACTGTTGAGCTTTCTGTACATAAAAATAACAAAAATTCTCCTTTTAAAAAAAGACACAGATATTTCCCTAAAAAATAAACTTAAATTTTTATTTCAGCAGAGGAAATATGACCCTCTGTGTTTTGAGGTCATTAAATGTTTGCAATAAAAATACAATTAATCATTTCGTGTACTTAAATGATGTGTTTGTTGAAGGATTTAGCACCTTCCTTGAACAACAAAATATTGCTTAACTGAGAACTATTCTCTTGTTAAGAGACATTGGAGTATCTTTATTTTGCTTCTAAACAGTAAGAAAAACAACTCCAGTTGTTAGATAAAAAAGTGTTATTGTAAATTGAGCTGAATTTTAAAGAACTAGTTTTAGATTTTAGGTGTGTAAGTTGTCGTGTTCCTCCCCCCGCCCGCCATGAAATCAGGAAGTGCGACCCTGTTGTGGACAGGATCAGGGGATAGCATAGTCACCCTGGGCAAGAAAGAGGGAGCAAGGAGGGAAGGACAGCAACACCCACACCCAAGTTCAGAGCTGCCTTCCACCCCAGTAATTCCTCTACAGAAAAACAAACCACTGAAAATACAATCAAAGCTCACCTGATGGCTAAGGCTCTGCCTTGTGATAATAGAATGCAGATCGCTATGACCATGGGAGCTTAAATTGGAGGAATTTATCCAGAGGAAAGGAGGAATTTCCTCCACTGGGTGGCCTAGAAACTGCAGAGAAAAACAAAGAGGGGGAGGGGTCAAGTTGCTTCAAAGTAGCCATGGGGGTTTGTGGTGGGCCAGAGGGATCAGGCCCTAAAAGGAGAAAGGTGGACAAATGTCATTGCTGATATTACAGATGGTGCAGCTATAAAAGCAATGATACCGTCTTACACTGGCCTTCTTTGCTGGCTCTAGAATCTTGCAAAAGAGGAATTTAATCAATCAAATATGGATTCCAAAATAGGAATTCAGTAGTATAAATCCTGCTGGATGCATTTGTCACTTATGGGATTTTACTATACAATAATACTAATTTGGACAGTACAGATTTTAAAAGATGACCATATGCTTTATGTGCACCTATTCTGGAAGGGATACAGAGTTTATGAGCGTAGATTCTGATGACCAGCATGAAGATTTGTTTCGTGGACAAGCACAGCCCTCCATTTGGAGACTGCTTCTGTATTTGTACACAAGTATATTGTTCTTTCTGTGATTTTTACCCCCAATAACCCTTCCTCCCCCAAAAAACAAGTAATTGCACTCTTACTGTCATAATAGTGACATTTGACCTTTTGGGCTCTTGAATGAAGTGATACTTTGCAGCCAAGGGAGGTTAGTCTTAATGTTTCTGATCATAAATGTTCAGAATGGGATGCAAGAACTCTGCTATCCACAATGTCCTCCCCACCCTTCCTGAGAGATGCATACCTGGCTCTTCTCCACCTGCCCAAGGCTCTCTTGGCATCTGTGGTACATCCCTCCCACTGTGGAGGTCTGCCTATGGCTTCTGCCTCCCCAGGTCACCTCGAGGCCCTCTTGTGTAACCAACAGTCAAAGCAGCTCTGATGGTGAAGCGGTCTCTGCTCTGATCAAGGTTGAGATTCTGTGTCTATGATCTGGCCAGGCTGCCCTTGATCATGTATCTGAGACTTTAACAATTGCCTGTTTTGAGCCATTGGATTAGAGAGACAGGCCTATGTGTTGTCACTTTATTAATAAGGGTGTACTTCTTACATATCCTGAATTTGCTGGGTTAGAGAGGAGAGACGCTCCAATGATTTGCTTGGCTGACAAACTGAAATCTGGTGGCCTCAGTAGTGATCTCTGCTGACTGAGGTCGAGATGATACCAAACTTCCCTGGCATAATGTAGAAAAAACAATCCAAAGGTTGGACCTCAGCAGAGTGAGTATAGTGAGTATAAGAGAAGACCAGCCAGTGACCCTCGCCTCCAGTAGCAGGTTACAGATTAATGGCATTGGACATGACAGAGCATGCAATATATAAATGTATTCATTATTTGGCAGTAGATTCGTCTTCCCTGCCTGCAATGCTCTGCCAGCACCATTCTCCATGGACTTTCAGAAAGCCTTAATCACTGTCATGGTATACATAACACACTCCAGAGCAAGCAACTCATTTTTTAAAAATTATTTTTTTATATTTTAAAGATGTGGGGTACAATTCAGGATTAGGTACATAAGTAGACACCCTTCAGGTGAAATTTGGGCCTACCATTGGTCCTCACTTCACCTAGTTTGGGATCAGGTACCCTTATTGATGTTATGTGTCCTTCCACTCCCTCCCTCCCCTGGTAGTGTCTTGCTACTGCCAGTCCTTTTCTTGTAGTATTATGATAAATGTTCAAGATCCACTTGTGAGTGAGAATATGTGGTTCTTTGTTTCTGTAATAGGTCACTAAGTATGATAGACTCTAAATCCATACAGGTTGCAAACAACGCATTTTAAAGAAAAAAGTGCAGCATATTAGTTCAAGCTATGGAATTCACTACCCTTACCATATACTCCATCACCAAGAAGCAGCTTGTCTGATACACTATTGGAATGACCTAGTTAACACTGCATAACTGTGCCAGTTCTAGGACAACACCCTAGAAGATGAGGCAGCTAGAATGCTCCATAGACTTTGAACAGTTCCCCCCATAGTCAGAATTTACAGGCCCCCAAATTAAAGAATTCCTTTCCCTGTTACAGTTTATAACCCACCTGGGTTTGGCTTCTGTTCTACTAACTTTGAAGGTCACAATTCCCAAGGGCGAAATGCTTCCACCAGGAAACATATTCAGTTTCACCACACTGGAAAGTCAGGCTTCTCACATGGCCATTTAGGGTATCTCCTACCACTGAACAACAGGAAAGAAGAAGTTTCTGTACTCTCTAGGATAATTGATCCTGGTAATCAAGGTGAAAGGGGTTACTGCTATACCAAGAGGGCAGGGAAGAATTTATCTAGAACTCAGGAGAATCCTGGGGCACCCCTTGGTGATCCATACCTTATAGTACAATTTCATGGAAAACTATAACAATCAAATAAAACCAGAAAAAACAAGGATTCAGACCCTTCAGGAATGAACATTTGTGCTTCCCCATTCAGAAAAAGACTTCCTTTCCCTGTTATAGTTAATAACTCACCTGGGTTTGGCTTCTGTTCCCTCAATGCTTGTTGAAGGCAGAGGGAACATTCAATGGGTGGTAGGAGAAGGAAGTTACATTGACAACAGCTTTGCCATCATGGCAGAAATAAGGGCTGTAGCAGACATGCATATTTTTTCTTGCTTGTTACAGATTTGTATATATTAACCAATTCCTCCCCCCTATTTTATATAAAGAGTGTTGGTGCCTATTATCTTTACATTTTAGTTTTCAGGTCACAGACTATTCAAGTGAGGTTGTGACTAGAGGATAAATTAACATCACTCAGAGATGGATGAGGTGAATGATAGGATTTCTTGTCTCTCCTTTCTGGAATATCTTTATTAGAATGAAAAAGTTGTACCATGTTAGGTGGTAGTATGATATTGTATGGAAGTTAGCATGAGTAGAAGGGTAATAATCTTATTGAACCATCCTTGCATTTCCTAAGAAGGTCTATTTGGTTGTAATGGGCCCAATTTTTTAAATGTATTGCTAGAATCTGTATTCTATATGTTAATATATTATTTAGGAATTTCGCATCCATATACATATATCTAAAACAGATAAGCACAGCTTGTGTAATTTTTATTAAGCTTTTTGGAATTAATGTTCTGACATTGATAAAATAATTTGGAGCTAAGAGTAAATTTCAAATGTTCTTACCACACACACACACACACACACACACACACACACACAATATCTAAGTCTTTGAGGTGATGGATGTGTTATCTAGTTTCGTTTAATTATTACACATTGTATTTATAGTATCGTCACTTTGTACCTCATAAATTTATACAACTATAAATTGTCTATATATAATTTACATAAATAAATACACCAACCTAAAATAATAATAACTTAGACCAGGTGTGGTGGTTCGCACTTGTAATCCCACTGTTGACAGAGTGTGAATCAAAGATGGGGGTGATGGGGCCTGTTTGGAAGCTCATGGGAATGTTCAGGAGGAAGAGAAAGTGTGTTCATGAAGAGAAGAGACACACCCTGGAATAAGTGAGTGGGTGTGGGCTCATGGTCTCCCATAGGAGCAGAGACCACACACCCACATGGCAGGAGGGAAGACCAGGTGTGTGAGGACAGTGCAAGCAGCATGGTTGGATATCCTTGAAGGTGGGAAAGCGAGTGAGTCTACTCAGCTGCTGTGCCAGCAAATCTCAGTTGTTTTACACCACACAAGTATGTTCTTCACTCACTTCACAGACCAGTGCAGGTCAGGTTGCCTTCCTGGAGTGATCAGGGATCCAGGCTCCTCATCCTCATCCTGCTGCCCACTACAGCCTCCTCAGGGACCTCCCTGGGATCCTTCCATCTGGGCAGCTGAGGAACATAGAGAAAGAGTGCAGAGGACCAGGCACAGCACACTTCGGCCTGGCCTGGATGCCGCCTACATGTCAGAAGTGGTGTAGGCCAGAATCCAGTCACATTGCCCCAACCTACCTGCAAGGGAGACTGGGAAATAAGTGCCCCAAGTGTTCAAAGAGACAAATATGTGACTCTCTAGGCAGTCTGCACAGAGCATGAGGGGGAGCCCTGAGCAGATTGCTGCTATTTTCTCAGTGAAATAAGAAGCAAAGTCATTGGCTGAGAGTGAAAAGCTATCAATGCGAGGAACAAGTGTGAAGCATGACCTTGGAGAGGCATTAATAGAGCCTGTGGAACGTCAGGTGGTGCTGAAGAGTCACTTGAAGTTGGGCACAGTTTTAAAGTCAGGCGGGCCTTCCTGTGGTGGTGGTTTAGTTGTAGTTGTTTTCTATAGCCACATTCAGCTGCTCAGGTGCAGGATCAGAGGAAGAAGAAGGGAGGATGTAACTGGGGATGGGGTTTTGCCTGGTGAGAAAGAGAAAGAGAAAGAGGAGCAAGGGAACTCAGGGTAATCAAGCCGTGATTGCAACACTGCACTGTAGACTTTAAGGGCCATGAGAACATGGCAAGGACAGTGGGAAAAGGTGGCGCAGAGCCCTTGCAGTGTCCTCGGGAGATGAGCTCAATGGAATAGCCATGTCCTGTCAAGGGAACTCTAAGGAAAGTTCAGAGTCTCTGGACCGGGCAGAATTTGCTACAAAGCAGCCACGTTCAGGCAGGCATCTGAGCCGTAAGTTCTAGCATGGCCACCTCTGTCAGTTGGAGGCATGCCGGATGGTGCACGGGTTCCATCTTCCAGGAGGTTGGAAAGTTGGCTACAACAGCTGTGGAAGGTAGGTTTTTTTTTGCTCCTTCTGTTTGCAAACCAGATTGGGTACAGCAAAGTTGCCTGGCAGTGAGCAGAGGAGGATGTGAAGCCAGCCAAGGAACTGCTAGAAGCTCCAAGAGTAACTAGCTGCTGAAGGCAAAAACAAAATCAAGGAGATGGTGTCATTTGCGAAAAAGAATGTTCCCGTGATCAGAGGATTTTTGAAGCCTTTCTTCTTGGCCTGGTGTCTTGAGGAGGACGACGACTTCACTTCCATTACTCCTAGTTTGTTTTGTTTTGTTTTGTTTTGCCTGCCATCTCTCATCAGCACGTGTCAGTGGTGTTTTTCTCCAACCAGCATCTTGGGAGGTTGAATCTCTTCTCCTCCTCTTCTCCCTGCCTGGCTCCCTGCAGTGGCAAACCTGAATGGTTTTCTGTACGCATCTGCTGGTAGAAATTAACCAATGCGGCCCTAACATGAACTTGACTTCAATAGAAGAGCTGGTGTGCATTCTGCTCCTCTCCCACATCCCTCCTCCCCTGGGCTAGTCTGCAGGTCAGCAAGAACATCCCTCCCCCCAATAACTAAGACAGTGTGTTTAGAATTTGTTTATAATGTGGTGTCTTGTTGCCACAAAGAACACATTGCAAGATGACTCACTTTGGAGGTCAGGTAGCTCCTCAAAGTTTGTCCCAAACTGCTCATTTGGAAAAGAAGTAGCAAGAGCATAAATACCTTGTTATTACACATTGCATAGAAAAGAACTAAATGCACTTGGCTTTAAGTGTGAAATATTTTTGGTCTTTTGATGTCTACTTTCCTTTCACTTGGTTTTAGCTTACAGAAATAGAGTTATTTATACCTGTTATTATTATCCTGACAAAAATGACAGCATAAGCACTATAACTGAAAAATCTGAATGTAGAATGAATCTGCATGAAAGGCATGTGTTGTGCTAAAGGTATTGTATTTGGTGGAAAGGCCATTAGGAAACCAACTGATGGAAATATATCACAGGATGGTCAGATTTAGCAAATCATTTGAGGGCGTTAAGATGTTGTCCGTGGGGTGTGTTCTACCATACAGGTTATACACTCAGTGGCTGTTTCCAAGGCTTTCATATGGTAAAATCAATTACTTTAGGTGGGGGGGAGGAAGTTCTTGGATTCTTATTTCATAGAAAAGAAGTCATAGCTCCTTTGTAACATTTCTATTATTTCTTTATTCATTTAGTATGCAATGTAATGTTTGAATGAAAATTTTTGAGAAGTATCATTCCAGGCATTCAGAATTGAGAAAGATCTCACACAAGAAACATATTTTTCTTTTTCTTTTTTGTAGAGATGGAAGCTTGCTCTATTACCCAGGCTTGTTTCATGCTCCTGGCCTTAGGCAATTTTGTTGCCTCAGCCTCCCAAAATACTGAAAATTCTGACATGAGTCACTGCATGTAGCCTTAGGAAATACATTATCATCATCAATGTCAAAGTGATGGATCAGTGGAATGGATCCAACTGTCCCACCACCACTTACTGCATCTTTTTTCCTCTAATTTGAGACTCCTCTTTGGCCGCTATGAAATTCCTATATACCCTTGGGTATAGGGGATATCTATGGTCCCCTAACCCCCAACATCATATCCATATTTCTGCAAACTCCCCCCATCCTTCCCCCTGTAGCAGCCGTGTCATGACCCTTGGCTCCAGTGTATCAAGCAGGTGCTAGTCTGCTGACTCAGACAGAACCAATCAGTGTTTTCCCTAGTAGTTTCAGGGGGAAGAGAGAAAGAGAGAGAGAGGGAAAGAGAGGGGGGGAGAGAGAGAGAGAGAGAGAGAGAGAATCTGTAAGCTATAATATTTGAGACTGTTGTAAAGATTTGGAAATTTGAACTGAAGAGCAGAGAAGTCAACCTGTGGTAAGAGAAAAGAATGAAGCAGATGCTCTGAAAGAAGTAGAGCTCAGGCAGGACATGGTGGTTCATGTTTGTATTCCCAGCACTTTGGGAAGCCAAGGTGGAAGGATCACTTGAGACCAGGAGTTGGAGACCTGTGTTGGCAACACAGGGAGACACTGTCTCTACCAAATAAAATAGTATAATAAAAAATTTTTGCCAGGCTCAGTGGCTCAGCCTGCAATCCCAGCACTTTGGGAGGCCAAGGCAAGTGGATTGCCTGAGCCCGTGGGTTCAAGACCAGCCCAGGCAACTTGGCGAGACCTTGTCTCTATAATAAATAAAAAAAATGAGCCAGGTGTGATAGCGTGTGCCTGTAGTTCCAGCTACTTGGAAAGGTGAAGTAGAAGGATCGTTGGAGCCCAGCAGGTCGATGCTGGGGTGGCTGTGAGTGTACCAACGTCCTCCAGCCTAGGCGACAGAATGAGGCTCCACTTCAAAAAAATAAAAAATAAAAAAAAATTTAAGGTAGATCTCATACACAAAGAGAACCTCCTGGATCCCCTACAAAGCACAGTCTCCATTTTTGACACAAAGCCCAGCTGTACCTCTGCCTAGAGACCCCATGAGATATTCCACTATCCTTCTGATAAACTCCTTTCTATACTTAAGCTCGTTCCCATGGGATTTCTGTCATTTACAATAAAAAACCCCAACTAATTTCCTGGAGTCTATTTCATGTCATTGACTCCTCTGTTCATTCCTATATCAGTGCCAAGTGTGTTTTAGTTATATAATTCAGTAATATATTTTAATATTTGATAGAACAAGTACCTTTGTTATTCTTTTAAAAATTCTCTGCTGGCTATTCAAACATGTTTATTCTTCAAGATAAATTTAGATTCCTTTTGTCAAACTCCAAAGACATGGCACAAGTATTTTGATTTGTATAACCTTTAATTGATAAATCAATCTAGGGAAAATTGATGTCATAGCAGTATTGAGACACCCTAGCTGAAAATAAGTTGGCTATATGCAAGTATTTTTATGGTCTTCAATAGAGTTTTACAGTTGTTTTCGTATACTTTGCACATTTCTTAAGTTCATTATTAGGTATTTTATATTTTGCTTGCAACTGTGCATCCTCATCTTTCTCACTGGAGTTAGGGCATGGGGCCTTGTAGCAGACATCTCTGGTGCCCGCATGTCACAGCCCCTGGACCTCCTGATTTCAGCCACAGTGGAGGAGGACAGTTCCATGAGAATTCAACCAGCTTCTTGTGCCGACAACGTGCCACCTCAAGCTGCAGGACATTAGCACCAATGGGAGCTTGCTCACCCAGTACAAGACAGCCCAGAGCTGCTGGGGAGTTCATGCCCATAGGGAGTGATAGCTGGTGGGTAAATACACTATCACTTTAGGTCCTTAGGGTTAATCATTCTGCATGTGTGGAGAAGCTGGTGCCCTGATCACTCAAAGCATACAGCAGTCTTGATAATGCAGCCCCATTGGGTTTTCCTCCTTCCCTGTCTCTCTCCCTCTCCACTCCTGCTTTCTGGAATTAGTTCCCAAGAAAACTGCCTCCCGCAAGTCTTTCTCTCAGGTTGTGGCTTTGGGAGACACTCAAGCTAAGAAGAAAGACCTCTTATACAATTATTGCTCATAATGAGTGATTGACTTCTTTTTTTTTTTTTTTTGTTACTCAGCCTGTTACCCAGACTGGAGCACAGTGGCACAATCATGGTTCACTGCAGTCTCGACCTCCTGGGCTCAGGTGATCCTCCCTTTTCAGGCTCCCAAGTAGCTGAGACTACAGGTGCGTGCCACCACATATGGCTAATTTTTAAATTGTTTGTAGAGGCCGGGCGCGTTGGCTCACACCTATAATCCCAGCACTTTGGGAGGCCGAGGTGAGTGGATTGCCTGAGCCGGTGGGTTCGATACCTGCCTGGGCAACTTGGCGAGATCTCATCTCTACAATAAATCAAAAATCAGCCGGGCGTGGTAGCGCGCGCCTGTAGTTCCAGCTACTCGGAAGGCTGAGGCGGAAGGATCGCTGGAGCCCAGCAGGTCGAGGCTTCGGTGGCCGGGAACGGCCAGGCTGGCCTTAAACCCCTGACCTCAAGCAATCCTCTTGCCTCCACCTCCCAAAGTGCTGGGATTACAGGAGTGAGCCACTGTGCCCAGCCACAATTGACTTTGGTAGGAGAATCACTTGAACCAGTTGGTTTCTCTACTGCCAAGAAACATTACACATACTCCACACAGCTGTTGAACACAGTTGGGATTAGTTACGTCTGGAGTTGGGAGTCCCTGTGCTATGTTGCCTCAGGTAAGGGAGAGAGAGCCACCAGGGGATAGTCCTCCACTCGGGGGCTAGGACAACAGGGAAGGGCTAAATTGGCCTTCTGGAAAACCAGGGGTGGTGGAATTAAAACTTCCTAATGGTGGTGTATGCCTGTAGTTCCAGCTACTCAGAAGGCTGAGGCAGGAGAGTCATTGAGTCCAGGAATTTGAGGTTGCAATGAGCTATGATTGTGCCATCATACTGCAGCCTGAGTGACAGAGGGAGACCCTGTCTCTATTTAAAAAAACAACAGAAACACCCAATCTTGCAAGATCGTCATTAAAGTCTCACTTCTGCTGTACTCATGACTCTGTGTCCATCCTTTGATTTTGGACAGTGCAGAGTCTAGCCTGACCTGAGAGACACCCTTGTGAACAAGGAGCAGATAAAGTCCTGGGCCCTCTGTCATTGTACTTGGGGCCTGACCTGCACCCCTGGGCTGCAGGATCCTAAGGATTTTTCCATGACTCCTGACAGCCCAACTGACTGTTCTCATCAGACCAGTTAAAATATGCATGAAACCTGAAGGCTTCTTGCATAAAGTCTTCTTGAATGGAGCTTTTCTGAAGCCTTCTCTCCTGAAGCACACTCATATGAAGCCACCTCACCTGAAGCCATCTCGCATGAAGCCACCTTGCTTGAGGCCACCTCGCCTGAAGTCATGTCTCCAGAAGCCACCTCGCAGAAAGCCATGTCTCCAGATGCCACCTTGCCTGTAGCCTTCTCTCCATTATAACTCACTGAGCTCTTCTCTAAAAGGAAAGCGATGTCTTCTCCAAAAATTGAGAGGCAGTTTTCAACAAGGAACTGCACAAGAGAAACCTGTAACACAAAGGACAAATATGGGGTGCTCTCTTTTCAGTTAGCATAGTTATAAATAATATTTCATGTATGACTCTTGGAGCTAATCGAAACACGACATTCATAATTCTGAGAAAAATTGAGTTGCTATGCAAATGTATGAACAGCTTTTGTAAGAAACAACTATAATACTTTCAAGAGTATTTGGAGCATAAATATTAGAATACTTATCAGACCAAAGTTGCAATTTGTAGCCCAGTCTAATAGCTAAAATTTTTTTATATCAACGGCCACATATTTAAAAGTAGTATAATTTTTACATAACCCACATAGGATGCTTGAGATGAACATATGTATCGTCTTGTTAAAATGTATAAAGCACCCAATCAATAGGTGAAAACTTGTGAAATTTACTTCCTAAGTGAAGTATCTTAAATTTGGGAAGCAGAGAAGCTCTGTGGGTCTTTTGTGAAGAAAGGAGGTAACTGCAAAGAAAATGTCTGCTTCTTTAACTGCAGTAAAGCCCCACATGTTGGGGAGAGCCGGGCCTCAGGAAGCCTCACTGGATGAGCTTGGCAAAATGCTGTGATAGTACTAGGGATACCGGAGCTTCGGTAGAAGATTATGGAGTCTTTTACTAAACTCACTGAAGTAGTAGAGATAAAAAGTGGCAAGCATTTCTGGGAATGCCGATTGTGGCTACAATTGACAGAGAAAGGCAATCTGTGTGGTGCCATGCATGTCCATATGACCCCAACCACCTGTGAAGTGTCAGTTATGACCAAGGAGATGTGCATGATCACCACTGCCATTGTTAAGCTAGGGAAACTGTGGCTTGGAATCTTTGTGGAGCCTTTGTGGAACTATATCTATCAATGGGAAGATTGAAAGTTGAATTTGGTTTCTCAGACTCCAAAGCCCAGGTTCTTTTCTATCTTACCACACTACTCTCTTATCTCAATATGGTTTAGACGATCTAGTGTGTTAATGCTTAAATGGGAAAGGAGAAGTGACTTGCTGCTCCCCATTTCCTGCCTAACAACCTTCCTTCCCATTACCAGCCACTCGTCCCAGAACAGGATAAATGGCTCTGCCACTCCAGAGAAATGTAATAGATGTGTGCACCTTAAAAAAAGTGGTTCCTCAGAGTTAACATCCTGAAATTCATGTTGAAAGTGGGGATTCTGCTCCCTAGGGCATAAAAATGAGAGATCTCATTACCTGTTTTGTGAGTTCATTTTCTGTTTCAGGGCTGCAGGAAGTAGGTGGCCCAAGAATGCTGGGGGCAATACAAACTGTTAGATTATAAGCTGTCACCTGATTGAATAAGGACTTTTGTTTGATGTTGTATAATACTCCTAACAGGTATCTCAGGAGAACACCATTGGTTTTTGGAAGCTGGTCTAAAGAGCTAAATACAGTAAAATGTACTCTTTTGTGTGTGTGTGTGTGTGAAAGAAGGATTTATTAAGAGGACAGAAAAGCTCCCACAGTGGGAGGAGACCTGAAGGGGCTGTCCAAAATGTACTCTTAAAGCAAGCAATTTTACTTAGCAAGTTGTAAATAGAGAGAATGCAAACAACAGAGTACTTTTTATGTATACCATGTATACAACACAATAAATATACAAAACAATGGAGAAATATATCTTAGAATATTTCCCTGAAACCACTGCAATGTGTTCTAGCCTGAGAAAATATTATTAATATCAAATAGAATATTAAACCCCCTGTAACATTTAGAATGTGTTCACCAAAAATCTTATTGATGGAATGAAACAATTCATTTAAAAGAGAAAAAACCAACAACACCCCCTCCCTGCAAAAACACACCACTTTGCTCTGACTCTCCTTCCCATCATGTATGCTTACATGGACACATGCACACCCATGTGCGTGCACACAAATTCTGCTGTAATCCTGTGTTCTCTAGCCTCAGGTCTCTCTATCTCCCTTCCTCTTTCCCTCCCTCTCTTCCTGTCCCCTTCCCTCCCTTCCTCCCTCTCCCTGTTTAAGTGACAGAAAATCTTACTGCAGCCTCAAACTTCTGACCTTAAGTGATCCTTTTGCCTCAGCCTCCCCAAATGCTGGAATTCCAGGGTGAGCCACTGCACCAAGCCTTACTCTTCATTTTAATACCTCTGAGAAGCTTGTAACCCCTTCACAGTCTGTAACCCCTCTGATCAGCTTCATCCCCATTTCAGGCCACAACCCCTCCCTTCATTTCCAAAGCACAGTTAACTTGAGGCAATAAAGAAGGAGACCTGACAATGTCTGGAGAAGGGTCAGGGGAGCAAATTAGCATGTTTTGTTGGGAAAGCTTCTGAGATGGAAAGAATTGAGGGGGAGTGGATACATATACAATAAAAGAGCAACAATACTGGTGTGGGTTAAGGAAATACACAGCTACTGTAGAGTGTTTTTCTGGGGGCAGGGGGAGCTGAGTAGATGGGATCATACTGTATATATTATTTTGCAGCTTGCATTTTTTACTTAATTTCTTAAAGATCTTAAACATGATCCCCCAACTATTGCTACAAATTTGTATCACGCACTCAGGAATAGATGTTCTGTGACAGAGGGCTGGATGGGTGACATCTATAGCGCTTGGCCACCCCCAGTGTACTAGGGAGGCCTGAGGAAGAATGTGGTTCTTTTTCTACTTGGGGCCCAGGAATGCACATAATAAGAGTCCCTCAAATAGAGATGACAGGTGTTTACTAGAATATCCTTTGCCTGTTTCTCTGGTGGGTTTTGTGTGTGTGTGTGTGTGTGTGTGTGTGGTGTGTGTGTCTTGTATTTTTTTTTTCTTTTAGGACTTCTTTATATTCTGGATATTAATGAATTGTTATACATGTTACAGATATTTCTTTTGCTTGTTTCTAATTTTAGTTGTCAGATCTATTAATCTTTAACAAATTGCATTAGTAAAAATTTATAATCTCCTGTACTTTGATTAAGTCTTATATCTTTAGGTCCTGTGGTTTCTGGTTCAGCTCAAGTGAATAAATTATATATAAATGTTGAGGGAATAGAAAAACATTGTGCCCAGTGCCTGTTTCAACAATTATCAACATATGACCAGTTGTATTTCTTCTATATCCTCCCACTTCCTGCCAACCCTGCTGAATTATTTCAGACCAAATCCCAGACATGTCATTTTACCTGCACATTTTTCTGCATATATCGCTAAAATAGAGAATATTTTGTTTTTAACTTAACCACAATACAATTATCATACCCCAAACAGTGAACAAGAATGCCTTATCCAGTTGGTATTCAAACTTACCTGTTTTTCTCATAATGCCTTTTTTGATTTTTAGTAATGGTTTGTTCAAATCAGGATCTAAAGTTCATGCATTGCACATAGTTGATATGTCTCTTAAGGCCCTTGTAGTCTATAACCATTCCTCCTCCCTCTTTTTACTTGCCATTTTGTTGCTGTTGTTGTAGGAAGCAGACATTGGCTCTGTAAAACCTTCTACCTTCTAGATGTGACTGAACACATACTAGTGTTGATGCTCCTCTCCCACTTCATTTCCTATAAACTGGTAGTTAGCGCTAATCAGATTCAGTTCCAGATGCTCTGACAACATTGCATGGATGGTGCTATGTTGTCCATGTTGCATCACAATTGTAAGTATATCATTTCTGCAAATTTTTAAAAACGGACCTCCTCCTTTCTAATATTTTTATTCTTATTTCTTTCTCTGGATTGAGCTTCAGAATGAGTCCTGAAGTTCTTATCTTGGTCCTTTCTTTAGTGAAAATGTTTCTTATCTCTCTCCATTAAGGGTCATGTCAGTACCACATGTTCTCACTCATAGCAGACCGTGAACTTACCATAATACTATAAGAAAGGGTTTGCCAGTAGTGGGTTACTGCTGGGGTGGGGGATGGTGGTGAGACACAACATCATTAAGGGTACCTGATCTCAAACCAGGCAAAATGGGGACCAAGGGGAGGCCCAAACTTTAACTGTATGATGACCCTTGTATACCTAATCCGGAATTGAACCCTACATCTTTAAAATAAAAGAAAAAAGAAAAAATAAAAGGGTTATATCAGGTGTAGGGGTTGAGATGCTTGTATACCTTGTTCCTGCTGGATGAACCAGAAGTGAAGTACGAGTGTTCCCACTCCTTGGTTCAAGGCACATTCTCATCATTAGTAAGTTCAATGTCCTTCCTTATTATCATGTTTCCCCTTCATCCTCTTTGCACCCTCTCATTCTTCGTCCTTCCTTAAGCAACCACTTAAATGAGTTTAACATATGTCCTTGAAAATATATGGATCCTTGAAAATTATAAAGTGCAATTGAGTGTGTAGGCATTTGATTTCAATGTTATTGTGTTCTAGACTCTGTTTGCTTCTCATTCGATGCTGATCTTCGGTCTATTCATGTTCTTGTGTGTATATCTGGCCACTGCTTCTAAGTGCTGGATAGCGACTCATCAAACACACCACATTATGTTCAGTAGGCACCTAGATTGCCTCCAGCTCTGTGGTACCCATATAGCACTGTGGTGGACATCTTCATGGTGTCCCAAAATGGGTATAACCAGAAGTAGGATTTCACAGATCATAACATATATACTTTTTTTTTTGTGAGTAGGAGTCTCACTCTGTCACCCAGGCTGGAGTGCAGTGGCATTCTCATGGACACCACAGCCTCAGCCTGCTAGCTCAGGTGATTCTTCTGCCTCAGCCTTCCAAGTAGCTGGAACCACAGGTGCGGGCCCCCACACCCAACTAATTTTTTAAAATCTTAGAACAACGCAAATTTATTGTCTTACATTTCTCGAGGTCATTAGTCTGACACAGGTCTCACTGACTAAAATCAATGTATCGGCAGGGCTGTATTCCAGCTAATTTTTTGATTTATCGGAGAGACAAGGGCTCACCAAATTGCCCAGGCCAGTCTTGGTCTCAGGCAATCTTCTTGCTTCCACCTCCCAAAGTGCTGGGATTACAGGTATGACATATATTCTTTTTTTAAAAAAAAATTTTTATTTTAAAGATGTGGGGTACAATTCGGGGTTAGGTATATAAATGTTCATTATGCGAGTACCCTTGTTGATGAGGTGTGTCCCTGCTCCCCTGGCAGTTACCCGCTACTGCCAATCCTTTTCTTATAGTATTATGATAATTGGATATACATTCTTAATTTTACTAAATATCTTGAAGAACGGCTATTGCAGTTTATATTCCCATCACTAGTACATAAAGTTCTCATTTCCCCCACATCCTTAGCTGCCTCCTAATTTTTGTCAGTAGGATGAGTTTAAAGAGATGGCTCACTGGTTTGTTTTTTTTCTAGCACTTTTTTTTTCTTTTAGAATCAGGTGTTACCAGTGCATGTTTTTCATGTGGGCATTTTGTGTAGTTTGCTCACTGTTTTACATTGCATTTCTCTAGTTACTAGTGATTATAAGCATGTCTTCAGATGCACATTGGACCCCTGGGCTCCCTGTTCTGAGATCTTCCCGTTTATGCCTGTGGCTACTTTTCTAATAGGTTTCCTACCTATGTCTTCACCTGTGGGCTCCTCCTGTGCTGCATGTCTTCCATTTGTCCTTCCAGATCCACTCTACTCTGCCACTTTGTTCTGCGCTCTGGGAGACTGAGCTGTATGATTGCGTCAAATTGCTTCCTTGTCATCTGGCTTCCTGCCCAGCTAAGGAATCAGATGGAGGAAGAAGACGGAAGTGAGGATGGTGACTCCCCAGTCCCCTTCCTGCAGGGCTGCTGTGGGTATCTGCCTCCTGCAGCCAAAGTCACAGCTGCTGTTGGGAGGCCCCATCCCTTCGTTCCAGGAGATGCTGACAGCTCTGGGATACTGGGGATCCTGCCCCATTTCTTGTGGCTTCCCTAAAAGCCTGTTCACACTTTTGTAGATAGTCCCTTTATTAAAACATCCTCCAATTATCCATTTTGGGTGTACCATCTGTTGCTTGCTGGGAGCCTGATAAATTGTCACTGAACTGAAATTTATAATTTTCATGCATTTTTACTAAATTTTTAAAGCTTTTAAGTATGTGCTTTGGAAGCCTTATTTAAGAAGTCCTTCTCTATTCCTGCTAGTATAGATTTTCCTTTTTTCCCTATAAATTCTGCAGTTTTACTTTTTATTTTTAGTTCTTCAATCTAGCTAGCATCCAGCTTTTTCTGTGATGTTGGATATGAATCCAGTTTTATTCTTCTTCATCTAAAGAGCCAGGTTTCCTGACAATGTCTCTTCTCCACTTTATTGTCCATTAAGTTCTCATTTATGTTTAATTCCGCCTCTGAGATCTCTATTCCATAACATTGGACTATTTTATCATTACTATACTTTTTTTTTTTTATTACTAGGGCTTTGTAATATACTTTAATACCCAAAAAGGCTGGTTCCCCTTTCCCTCAATTTTTGATCTTTTTCCCCCAAATTGACATTTTTCCTGCCATATATTCATATGTTTTCTAAAAAGATTGTTGAGTTGCTTTTAAAAATACAGCAGGAAATTATATATCATTTCATTGAATTTATACATTAATTTGAAAAGAACTTTTTTCTTGTATGTTCTCTAACATCGTTGTGGTGATAGCTGACTAACACACTTGCTAAAGTCTTGTATTAGGTCTAATTTTTTTTTGATGGTGTCGATTTTCTGTATAGATGATCTTATTGTTTTATTTCTTCCTTTCCAATTCTTATAACTTTAATGCTTATTCCTGTCTTGTGCAGTTTGGCCAGTATCCCCAGGATTATGTTAAATAGCAGCAACAATAGCACTATAATGGAGACTTCTAATTGACCCGTGTCATCAATTCTCCCTTTTTCTTTACACCAGGTGTCAGCAAACATTTGGTTGAAGCATTGCTCATTTTTGGAATTCATTGAGGTCTTTAGGTAGGTGATAGAGGGGCAGATAGCAAATATTTTAGGCTTACCAGGCCACATAGTGTTCATCATAACTACTCAATTCTGCTATTGCAGCACTCAAGCCATCATAAATGATATATAAATAAATGAGTATGGCTGTGTTCTAATAAAACTTTATTTCCAAAAGCAAGTGAGGGCCAAAGTTTGTTGATTTCTGCTCTACAGTAATAGAATCCTGTGGTTTTTAACTGGAATTTGGCAAAATGGAATGAAGAGTACACATCTCAAGCCCATTTGCAGCTAACTGTGACCATGAGACTAGTTCTTATCAAAGAGAAGTTAGCTGAGTGGTCTATACAACTTCCAGAAGTGTACACACAAAGAAAGGGAGGATGTGCCATTCTCCTTTTCTTGTCTGGAATGTGTCATGACAGGAGTTGGGCAGATATCTCAGAACATGTAATAGACGCCATATGTTGAGACTTGCAGAGCAACAAAATAGAGGCAGCTGAGGTCCTGAATGATTTTTATCATAAATAGAAGTTGAATTTTTGCCAAGTGTTTTTCCTGCATTATGTCATTTTTTTCTTTTGTATTCCCTTAAGCTATTTTGGGGGTATTCATTAAATCTATTATACTAGTAGATTTTTCTGATGTGAAACCATCTTGGAATTCTTGGCATATGTACTACTTGAACATGTTATCTTTTTAATATACCAGTTGACTTGATGAGCTAATATTAGATATAGGAATTTACATTCTCAGTCATTATCGTGAAAATTCTCCATTTGAAATTTGTTAAAGCTTGCTTCATGGCTCAGATTTGCTCAACTTTTTGAGACTGTCTCAGTGTACTTGAAAGGAATGGGTATTCTGCCGGCCACAGTGGCACATACCTCTAATCCTAGTTACTAGGGAGGCTTAAGCAGTAGGATGGATTGAGCCCAGGAGTTTGAGACCAAATCTCAAAGAAAGAAAGAAATGAACATTCTGTATTTGATGAGTACAGTATACTAGATATATCCATTAGGTCATAATAGTTCAATCTAAGGTTCAAAATGTCTATATCCTTATTGATTTTTTTTGTCTAATTACTGTATCAATTACTGAAAGAGATGCTTTACAATCTAGTATGAATATAGATTTGCCTAATTTTTCTTATACTTCTAAAATTTTTGTTTTATATATTTTGTTGCTGTTATTCAGTGTGTACATATTTAATACTGGTGTATCTTCCTGTTGAGTTGAACCTTTCATCATTAGGAAGTGACCCTCTTTATCTTTAATAATACTTTTAAAATAATACTTTATAGATATATATTTGGTTAGAATTTGCCCAATATATGTTGTTCATACTTTTGCTTTTATCCTCTGTTTCAGATGTTTCTCTTGGGCATGTAGTTGGATTTTTTTGTTTTTATTCTGTGAAAAAATTTTTTAACAAGATAACTTGGTCTTTTGCAGTTAATAAAGTCAGCATATTTGGATTCATAACTAATCTTTTATTTTATGCTTTAAAATTTTACCTGTTCTAGGTCTTTTCTCTCTCCCTTCCTATTTTTTTTAGAGTAATATTTTCCTTCATTTTTTTTCTCTCTATAAGTTTGGAAGTTATAACCTCTGCTTCTAAGGAATGTACATAAAAACTACAACAACGTCAGGGACAACACTGTATTTTTTAAAATCTGGAAATGTTATATAATTATATACTCTATGTCTGTACTTATGCAAACTCTCCTTTCTAAAATTATGTGTGCGCCTCCTATTTTTTGCCTGTCATATTTATTTTATTCACTCTTTTCAAGAATTTGATTTTTCTTTTATTGATCATGTCTACATTTTTATTTTCTAGTTCATTAATTTTTGCTTGTTTTTTTTTTTTTTTGAGTTGGAGTCTCACTCTGTTGCCTAGACTGGAGTGCAGTGGCTGCTTCCGGCCACCGCAGCCTCGGCCTGCTGGGCTCCGGCGATCCTTCCACCTTAGCCTTCCAAGTAGCTGGAATTACAGGCATGCGCTACCACACCCGGCTGATTTTTTGATTTATTGTAGAGATGAGGTCTCGCTGCCCAGGCGAGTCTCGAACCCGCGGGCTCAGGAAATCCACTCACCTCATCCTCCCAAAGGCGTGGGATTACAGGCTTAGCCACCGAGCCCAGCATGTATTTTTTTAAAAAAATAAATTCCTTCCTTCTATTTGGGGGGATTTGTTTTGTTATTTTTTTCCAAGTTTCTTGAATTAAAACTTAGCTTATTTCAAGTTAGCCTTTCTTGTTTTTACTAAAGGTACTTTTCGCTATATACATTTCTTCCTAAGAACTACTTTAGACTGTTCATAGTTTCAGTATGTAGTATTTTCAATGTTTATATCTAAAACACTTGACTTTTTCATTTTTATTTTCTTTCACGAAAATTTAGAAAAATAATGAGAAAATTGCATGCTGATAGTTTTTTTTGTCTGTACTTTCATGTTCATTTCTAACTTTATTATTTTGGTTGAAGCATTGCTCATTTTTGGAATTAGTTGAGGTCTTATTTGGGTGGGTGAATAATTTGTCAATTTTTGTTCATAATTCCCTAAGTGTCTGTAAAATCTCAACTGGTTTGTCCTAACTCCCATCCTTGGCTGTCGATTCCACCAATGTTGGTGCTTCTGTTCCGTGCTACTGGTTTTCCTCATATACCTCATAGGTGTATATTCATTATATGTATTATTTGTCTGTGAATGCTGCTTCTATTTTACTGTAATGAATGCAACAAATACCAGTTTTATTCAAAATTTTGAATCACTCAACATTTTGGGGATGTTCTTGTCCTAAGGGTATTGGTGCAGGTTGGATGGTCTCCAGTAAAAATACCATTTTACAGCTGAGACTCAGAGAACAGAACAATTTACCCAAACTCACATATATGTAAATAATAAAGTCCAGCTCCTACCTCAGGTCATATAGCCCAAAGCTCACACAGATAAGATGCCAAGGTGCCTGTCCAAGGCTTCCTAATGCCAATCAACCCACTCCTGATTCCTAATCCTAATAACCAGACAGCTTATAGAATGTTAGGTATATTTCTCTTCTTTTAAAAAACCACACACACACACACACACACACACAAAGTTGACAATGATAATCCTCAAACTGCAGAAAGTGACATAAGATTCAATCTCCCTACCCCTCCCAACATCACCCTACATTCCTCAGACACCATTCGTTCTCCGTACCTTAAAATCCTAGATGGAAAAAATAGAGAGGGTAGAGGAGGCCATGAGATAGGAGGATTCCCAATCCCGGGCCCCTTTAGCAAGTCAAAACACTGAGGAAATAAATTGGGGGAGAGGAGGCTTCTAGCTGGCCTTGTTCAGCTCTGTCTCACAGACCCAGTGGTAGAGCTTCCTGCAGATGTCATATATCCAGTGACCGTCATTGGTGAAGAAGGCACAAGCCTCGCTTTCCTCGATCATGTTCCTGGAAGGGTTCAGCAGATCTGACCTCCAGAGCCTGTGGACAAGAAACAGCTGTGTTCTCCAGAGGGTCGGACCCTCAGCCAAGTCCCCCAGGAGACCCCTCTGCTCAGAGGCCTCGGGCTGGGAAGGCGGGCAGGTCCTATGGAGGGGCACACTCACGAAAAGCCTCTCCCATAGTCTGTCCCATCCACCCACTTCCAGGGCCCATTTTGGTCAGTGAGGCCCGTCCACGCGCCGGCAGTGCATATGTGTTCCTGGATAAAATTCTGGGGAGAGAGAAGTGTGGTGGTGACCTCTCCCTGTTAGACTAGCCAGCCTCCCAGATGAGCCCTCTGGGGCCTCACCTGCTCCTCCCTGGAGTTGATGACCACCAGGTGGGCGTTCTCCAGCTGGCAGTACTTCTCAGCCTCAGACCAAGTCTTGCTGGACTGAGAGAACCAGTAGCAGCTGCCCGCATGCTCTACCCAGTTGATGGGGCAGCAGGTCTTTTCGGAGCCTGAAAGGGAGAAAGAGGGTGGAGGGGTTGGGTTTGACTCAGTGGGCTGTGGGCAGAAAAGTGGAGCCAGGCACTCCCCACACCCTCCTCACCATTGTTCTTGAGAACAGCCATCTGGCAAGTCAGGGAGTTCAGGTCTTTCACCAACTGCTGGACTCGCAGGAGCATTCGGAAATGAGCTGGGACACACAGATGGGCAGTGGGCACAGTGCCCTGGGAGGGGCTTCTGCTTAGTGTGTCCTCAAAGCTCAGATGCCCCTGCACAGGACCCAGTCCAGGAACCCTCCTGCCCTCCCACACACGTCATGCCCAGGAGTGGGGAGCAGCCTTCAGACCTGCTTTGAGTTCCTGCTCCTGTTTCTCCAGCCTGCTCTCCAGAGAAAGCACATTGTCTTTCAAGTCATGAGCTGAAGAGGAGGGCGGTTCAGCATCGGGAGGCTACTCCCACCCCCACCTTTGTCGGAGAGCCCAGCCCTCCTCCTACCCCCACCATCTAGGAAGTTCTCTTACCTGCCTTCAGTTCCTGCTTGTGATCCTCCACCTCGGCTTTCAGAGATGTTATCGTTTCTTGCAAGCTACTGCCTGGAGATGATGGGGTTCAAAGGTCAACCACCCTCTCCCCCACATGGCCCCAGCCCAGAGCCCTGTCAAAGCCAGGCTCACCCTGGGATGTCAGAGCCTGGATCTCAGTCACAGTGTCTGAGGTGAAGTTGCTGAAAGTTCTCCTCAGGGTCGCCACGTCCCTCTGAACCTTGGAATCTAGACAGGTGGATGTGACAATTGGAGCTGAGTTGAGTCTCACTCGGTCGCCCAGACTGGAGTGCAGTGGCTGCTCCCGGCCACCGCAGCCTCGACCTGCCGGGCTCCGGCGATCCTTCCGCCTCAGCCTTCCAAGTAGCTGGAATTACAGGCGCGCGCTACCATGGCCGGCTGATTTTTTTATTTATTGTAGAGATGAGGTCTCGCTGCCCAGGCGGGTCTCAAATCCACGGGCTCAGGCAATCCACTCACCTCAGCCTCCCAACGGCTTGGGATTACAGGCTGAGCCACCGAGCCCAACTGGAGCTGAGTTTTATCAGGACACTTCACATGTATTGTCAACTTGGATCCTCACAGCAGCCCAGTGGGCAGGCGCTATTGCTATTCAGCATAGCAGATGAGGAAACTGAGGCTCAGAGAGGTGAAGTCATTGACTGCATAACGTATGTGAGGCCGAACTAATTAGCAACAGAGCCAGCAACCATCCTGATTTGGGCCCATCAGTGTTTCCTCAAGGATCCCACCACTGTTCTGATCAATTACCCCATTGATGCCACCTTCAGTGCACCAGTGGCCCCATTACAGCCCCTAGGCTGAGGCTAGCACTGCCATTGTTGTGACTCATTGTTATCTCCAAAACTGCCCCAAGCACTGTGCCCATCATTGCTCCTGATGCCGTAATTGCCCTCATCACCACCCTCTCATTGCACCCCATTATTTCCCTCTTCCCTGCCCACCCATGATTCTCACTTTGGGATCCGACCACACAGATGACAACCAGCAGCAGGATGCTGAGGCCCAAGGACAGCAGGAGGAGGTAGGGCTTGGAGCAGAGACGCTGCAGGAGGGACTGGAGAGGAAGCAACCCTGCAAGAGGAGAAGCTGTCAGGACGAGGAGTGTTCAGGACAAGACAGACACCGGAGAAGGAGAGGGCCCAAGGACCTGTCTAGGGATGAGGGCTGGGCACAGGGACTGCTGGGGCAGGGCTGGATGAGGAAGATTGCGGGGTGGGGGATGCCAAGGCCTTTGTCCTCAGGAGTCAGCACAAGTCCTCAGCCACATGAGTCCCTCACACTCCTGGTGACCCATAGATACCAACACACAGGGGACGATGGTGATATGTGAAGTCTTATAGTGAGAGCTGGAGGGGGCAGGAGGACACAGAAGGAGCTGGGGACAGTCAGGCCCTTTGCAGGCTTCCACTCATCTGCACCATCAGGTTCATAAATGAGTTTCCTGATCTTCCCCTCCACCGATGAACAGCTCTCATCCACGCCCACAGAGATTAGGAGGCCAGGTTCACTGTGGCCCTCCCTGTCCCAGTCTTTCTGAGGATCTGAAGTCCTCTTCACACTAGGCCCCCCAGAGACTGAGGCTTGACCCTCTCAGAGTGGGGGACACACCAGTGCAGAGAGACAGACGGAACATGACAGGAGACATTCTAAATGTATTAAGAGGGCATTTGAGGAGAGTGTTTCTCCTTCTTACCATTTCCAACCTCCTGGATTTCATCCTCACTCTCCAAGTGCGGGAAGTTTTCATACTTTGTTGCCATACTTGGGTCAACAACAGACATCTGAGGCTGTCAGAGCTGAAATGGAGGCAGGGCCAATGGCCAGGCTGGAGCAGAGCCAGGGCAAAGGAGGAGGCTGAGACTAGGTTGGAGCCTGGGTCAGGGCTGGTGTAGATGTGCAAGAAGAGGCTCAGGTTGGGAATGAGCCCAGGGTTAGGGCTAGGAGGGAAATGGGCTTGGGTTTGCAGCTGAGGTTAGAAGTGGGGTCAGGTTTGGGCCTTAGGCCTGGGTTGAGTTGAGTTTGGGGTTGAAATTGGAGGTAAAGTTGGAGCTAAATGTATTGCTAGGACTGGGTCTAACACTGGGGCTGGACTTGAGGTTGTTTCTCATGGTAGGTCTGAGGTCAACACTCATGTTGGAGCCCTGGATGGAATTGGCCTAACCTTGGTGCTGAATTTAGAAATAGAGTAGAATTGAACTTCAACTTTGGGTTGGGGCTGACGTTAAGATTCAAGTTGAATCTGGGGTTGCAGCTAAAGCAGAAGCTGGAGTTGGTATTGGGGTTTGGGCATGGCTGGGGTTGGGGCTGAAATTAATGCTGGAATTGAGCTAGCAATGGAGCTGAGTTTGAGTCTTAGTTTGTGACTGGGGATCATGGCTTCCATCATTCAATCTAGAATCCAGCGAAGGGATTAGAGTCTCAAGTCTCTAAAGTCTCTAGAGTCTCAAGTCTCAAGTAATTAAATCCCACACCATCCCTTTATATTTAATCCCATTTATCCTCACCCAAGACCCAAAGTCCCCTTCTCCTTTCTTCCTCTAACACATTCCCTGCCCCTTGGTCTCACCGGCACCCCCAGCCCAGTTACCTGTGGGAAGTCTGGAGGCTGTGATTCGTGTGCTAGTTGTGCAGCAGTGTCCAGAATGGGGGAGTCACTGAGAGTTGGAAGAACTAAATCTCGAAGAGTTGGGGAAGGAGTGACCACAGGAGGAGCTATACATGTGACCAGAATGCTACTGGTCTGGTGCCTGAGAGCCCAGGAGTCTGTAATCTGGGACATCTCATTTCCTCACTTTGGATAGTAAATAATGATGAGAATGAGTTGAAATAAAACACTCGCAGAGACCACATGTGTGTGGTGGTTGGGTTGGGCTCAGGTTTGCTTTCCTCCTGTCGGGTGTGTCTGCTCCCTTTTCCTTTTTTGAGTTCCCTTGACTTCCTCATTTTTACCAGCTTGAAGGTGGGGCTGGACCAGAAAGGGCCACAGGTGATGTCTGTTGTTTTTCCTGTACTCCACACCATTTTTCACTTCCTGCCTTCAGAACTATTGATGTCTCCATCATCATATCCTCAGTCAAGACAAGCTCATTCTCTGCTGTTGCTCAACTCTGGCTCAAGTCCTTGGCATTTGAAGGTCCTTGGGGCCTCCATCATTAAGCTTCCCAGCTCCAGTCTTGCTCTGTTCTGGAAGTAAAATTGCTGAGTAGGAACAACCTTCTTAACAATAAAAATTGGATCGATACTGCCAAATTGCTCGAAAAAGATTTTACCAATTTTTCTTCTTAACAATCATGAATAAGGCTTTATCTTTACTATCACCACCCAACATTTAAATTCTTTCCATCTGATATTCAAGAACTATCTCCTTGTCTTAGTGTATTTTGTGTTGCTGTAAAGGAAATACCTGAGGCTGGGTCATTTATAAAGAGAACAGATTAATTTAGTTCATGGTTCCACAGGCCTATACAAGAACCATAGTTCCAGCACCTGCTTCTGGTGAGGGCCTCGGGCTCCTTTTACTCACGGCGGAAGGCAAAAGGTAGCCATTGAGTGCAGAGATTACATAGTGAGAGAGGAAACAAGAGAGAGAGAGACAGGAGGTACCAGGCTCTTTTTGTCAACCAACTTTCTCTACAATAATTTGAGGAACAACTCACTCACTACTGAGAGAGGGTATTAATTTATTCATGGGGAATCGGTTCCCATGACCCAAACATCTCCCATTAAATCCTACTTCTGACACAGGGGATTGAATTTCAACATGAGATTTGGAAGGGTCAAACATCCAAACTACAGTACTTCTATCTTATTATTTCAATGAGCACTTACCTAATTACATATGTGGGGGAAAAGTTTTGTATTATATTTTAGGTTTAGAAACTATTAGAAGCTCTTTTATATTAAAGTTTATTATGAATAACTGCATCTGACAGTTACATATAACGGCTATTTAAAAATATTAGACATTGCATTGAGTTTTTAGAATGTGTGAAAAAAGAGACTGAGTTTCACATGGTTAAAGAAAAGTTTAAAAAAGACTATTTATTTATTTATTTTTGAGTTGGAGTCTCATTCCTTGCCCAGGCTGGAGTGCAGTGGCACGCATACTCAAGGACACCCCAGCATCGACCTGTTGGGCTCAGGCGATCCTTCTGCTTCAGCCTTCCAAGTTGCTGAGACTACAGGCGTGTGCCACCACGCCCAGCTAATTTTTTGATTATTGTAGAGACGAGGTCTCACCAAGTTGCCCAGGCTGGTCTCTAACTTCTGGGCTCAGGCAATCCCCTCACCTCTGCCTCCCAAAGTGCTGGGATTACAGGCCTGAGCCATCATGCCCAGTTAAAACTATCTATCTATCTATCTATCTATCTATCTATCTATCTATCTATCTATCTATCTATCTATTTATTTTGAGTTGGAGTCTCACTCTGTCACCCAGGCTGGGGTGCAGTGGCATGCTCACGGCCACCCCATCATCAACCTGCTGGGCTCTGGCGATCCTTCCACCTCAGCTCTCCAAGTAGCTGGAACTACAGGTGCGCACTACCATGCTTGGCTAATTTTTGATTTATTGTAGAGACGAGGTCTTGCCAAGTTGTCTGGGCTGGTCTCAAATCCGCGGACTCAGGCAATCCACTTGCCACGGCCTCCCAAAGCGCTGGGATTACAAGCTGGCCAGCAAGCCTGGTCACAATTTATCTCTAAATCCAGCTAAATTGCCAGAGATTAACAATTACTATTTTCTACATTGGCAATACATTATAACTTCTCACCATTATCTAAATATTTCTCACAAACCTTGATGTCCATACGAAAGAAAGGTTTACATTTCCTATTAGAAAAGGCAGGCTCTTCAATGAGATGATTGGACAAGAGAATCTTTATGTATTTATATCAAATGACTACAAAGCACAAAAAATAAATCTGTCATTTATAATACAACATATAGTCACATTTAATCTCACTTGCATCATTTGCCCTGAACTGATTTTCAAAATTTTTTGTATTTGCTTTTGTTTTGCATACTAGGTTGTAAATCTAAGTTTTTAGAATAAGGCACTCATGGTACAGCTCCTATATTTTATGTCCAGGTGATTTGCTTTAAAGTTTATCTTTAAGACAAGTGCGACCTCATCAAACTGACGAGCTTCTGCAAAGCCAAAGAAACCATCAAGAGAGCAGGGAAACAGCCCCATGGGAAAAAAATATTTGCCAAGTGTATATCTGACAAAGGCCTAACATCCAGGATCTACAAGGAACTCAAACACGCCGGAAGGAAAAAAACAAACAGCCCCATTAAAAAGGCAAAAGACATGAATAGACACTTCTCAAAAGAAGATATACGGGCAGCCAACAGACACATGAAAAAGTGCTCAGCCTCACTCATCATCAGAGAAATGTAAATCAAAACCACCTTGAGGTACCACCTAACCCTAGTAAGAATGACTATCATTAATAAAACAAACAACAACATGCTGGTAAGGATGCAGAGAAAAAGGAATGCTGCTACACTGCTGGTAGGAATGCAAACTAGTGCAACCTCTTTGGAAGACAGTGTGACAATTTCTGAAAGAACTAGAAATTGACCTTCCATATGACCCAGCAATTCCCCATTAGGATTATACCCAGAAGAACTCAAATCATTCTACAAAAAAGATACCTGCACATGCATGTTTGTTGCAGCTCTATTCACAATAGCAAAAACATAGAACAAACCATGCTATCCGTTGAAGCTGGACTGGTACATATACACAACGTGGTACATACACACAATGGAATATTATGAAGCCATAAAGAAGGACAAGCATATGGATTTTGCAGCAACTTGAATGAATTTAGAGTCTATCATCCTCAGTGATCTATCACAGAAACAGAACAGAGTACCATATGTTCTCACTCATAAATGAACCTTGAACAATTATCATAATACTATAAGAAAGGGATTGGCAGTAGTGGGAAATTGCCAGGGGAGGAGGGGTGGGATTGGCAGTTGAGGGGAAACTGCCAGGGGAGGGAGGGGCACACTTCATCAACAAGGTTATCTGCATAATGAACATTTGTATACGTAACCTTGAATTATACCCCACATCTTTAAAGTAAAATAAAATAAAATAAAAAGTTTATCATTAATTCAAGTGAATCCCTTTTTAAAGGGAGACATATTTCTGATTTAAGATTCTCCATTCTCAAAGATGTACCTTATGCTATTCTGTTTTCAAACAAGAATAAGTATTTATTCAATGAACTCTGTCTTTGTTAATTTCTTCTTATATTTCCATGAAATAATATGATGTGTACTCACTCCTTTAGATATGTAATTAAGACTCATTTTAGGTGCATTTTGTCTCTATATGATGCCACCTCTGCTCCTTTAATGCTTTTACTCATATAATGTTTCACTTACTGTATTTTTATTAGCATTTGTCTAGAATATATTTCCATTTATTTCGCATGTTTATGTTTTGTTTTAGATATATGTATATGGCTTGCAAACAGGATATAAATGGATTTTTTTTTGCTCAACCTAAGAGTTTCTATCATTTATTACTAAAATTAAACCTATTTACATTTATTATAATTATTGCTATACTTGGATTTATTCTTGCCACATAATTTCATACTTTCTATGTACCATATTTTTTCTCATTTTTCTTTCCTGATTTTTGAAGATTTATTGTTGTTTTCTTTCTCACATTTCTCTTCTAATGATTTAGGAATTTTGCATCTGGCTTTTATTCTTTCAGTAATTATCTTCACAAGTTTAAGTCTTTAATAATCTTACCTCTCTACATGATACTCTGAAATTCATTGGAATGGGACTAGCCATGAATCCTTTTTGTTCCACTGTGCAGAGAATTTGCTGGGATCTATGGTATCCAGCTGCGGCAAATTCTCTCTTTCTTCTTTAATTTTTAAAAATTATCAAAGTATATACACATACATTAGGGAGTGTAAAAACTATTATAATGGAAGTGAATGGCTTAGTAGAAGAAATGGAAAATAAAAGTTAAGGAAATATTCTGGAAGTAAAGCAAAAAGAAAGCATTTCTTTGAAGCTAGGAACAAGATAAGGGATGATCACGCCACCAGTTCTTTGTGAGATTCTACTAGATGGTGCAAAAAGACAAGGCAAGTGAATGAAACATGTGAGGTTGAAAGAGAAAGAAACTGACATTATTGGCAAATGAAGACTGTCTACTTTTAAATTCAGAGAATCAGCACATAAACTATTAAATCTAAAGAATGTTAAGGCTAATTATATATTTTTTATTTTCAAATTTCCACTTTCCTCAAAGTTTATGTCAGATGTTTGATCAGTTTTTAAGTCTGGATATTGCTGAAGTAATTTTGGCTGTTTGTAATGGCAGTGATTTTGTTCATTTCATTGGGCATTTGGAAAAATAAGATTGTGTGATTGTGACTAATTTCACCTTATTTCCTAGTGTGAGAAAGTCCTAGTGGGATATTAAGAGGATGCAGCAATGTCTTTTGATGCGGTCTCACCAAGTTGCTTGTCTCGAACCCGTGATCTCAGGCAATTCACTCACCTCAGCCTCCCAAAGTGCTGGGATTATAGGCTGAGCCACTGAGCCTGGCCTACTTTTCCCCCTTTTTATGTACTCAGAAAGGATTGTCATTACTTATGTGTGTTCTAAATTTCTAGTCTGGCTTAGAAAGATCTCCAATCCCAAGTTTATATATTTTTCTAAATTTTCTTCCAATATTGTTAATAATTAATGTTTAAATTTACATAATTATTTCATTTGAAAATTGTTATTTCTGTATGGGGTATAACATACAAGTCTCACTTTGTTTTATTCCAAAGGAATGACTAATTTATAAAAAAGGAAGAAAGAAATGAAGAGGTACATAGGATAGGGTCCTGAGTACAGGAACTCCTGTCCTATGGAGTTAGGGTACACGGCCCTCCTGGCATGTGGATGTGTTCACAAACCTGGAAGCTCATCAAATATTGTTCAAGAGCTTTCATAGACCTTAATCTCCAAATACACCCCCTCAGAGGTCAGTGCGTGAGACTGAAATTTTTAACTCTTCAATCATATGTCCTGTCTGGCAACTAGCCCTAGCCTGGGGCTCTCTAGAAACCCCAAACGAAGTCACTTCTTTAGCGTAAACTCAGGTGTTTAACCACTCAGGAAATTCTAGTTTTAGGAACTCTGTGCCAGAAACCACACACAAATACTAACAAAAATTATTTATTAGTATTCAAATAGCAAATTTAATAGCTCTACTTTTTGAAATAGCTAATTTCAGGACTTTTTGCTTGAAAACCTTCTTGTTGTTGCTGTTGTTTTACAGACACAGGTTCTTGCTTTGTCCTCCAGGTTGCAGTGCAGTGGAACGATTACAACTTGCTGTAGTCTCAAACTCCTGGGCTTCAGAGATCCTCCTGCCTCAGTCTCTTAAGTAGCTGGAACTGCAGGTTCATGCCACCATGCTCAGCTAATTAAAAAAAAAAATGTGGCCGGGCTCGGTGGCTCAGCCTGTAATCCCATGCTTTGAGAGGCCAAGGTGAGTGAATTGCTTGAGCCCATGGGTTCAAGACCCGCCTGGGCAACTTGGCGAGACCTCATCTCTACAATAAATCAAAAAAATTAGCTGGGCGTGATACCATACGCCTGTAGTTCCAGCTACTTGGAAGGCTGAGGCGGAAGGATCGCCGGAGCCCAGCAGGTCGAGGCTGCGGTGGCCGGGAGCGGCCACTGCACTCCAGTCTGGGCAACAGAGTGAGACTCCAACTCAAAAAAAAAAAAAAAAAAAAAAAAGTTTGTAGAGATAGGGTCTTACTATATTGCCCAGTCTGGTCTTGAACTCCTGGCTTAAGCAATCCTCCTGCCTTAGCCTCCCAAAGTGCTGAGATTACAGGAGTGAGCCACTATTCCAGGCCTGAACCCTATTAAATCTTGCAACATCACTCATAGAATTTATATAGGTATATAATGTGTATAAACTTATTAATAATTATTTTGCTTGCATACAGAGCTATGAACACACATTTATAATATAGCAGCTTCTCTTCTACACCTGTCCCAATTCCCAAAATAGCAACCTTCAAGTTCAATAATGAATGCAGTGCTATTATTATCATGCTATTCTCGTCATTCAAATTGTATCTTTATACATTTTAAGTCCATCAGGGCAGTTTCATAATTACTGCTCTATGCAGTTGTCATTTAAATCAGATAGGAGAAGAAAAAATTACAAAAAAAATACATCTTTACTGTTGTTTATATCTACTTATGTTTTTATCTTTTAGGGGTACTCTTTATTTCTACATGTGGATTTGAGTACAATATAGTGTTCGTTATCTCAACCTAAAAAAACCCCTTTATTATTTCTCACAAGGCAGGACTACTAGTAACAATTTCTCTTAGTTTTTGTTTATCTAGAAATGTCTTTCCTTCTTTATTTTTGAAGGGTAGTTTTCCTGAATATACAATTCTTGGTTAATTTTTTTTTGTGAGACAAAAAAATAGAAAAGTTTATTTAAAAGTAAATTAGAGAGAGAAAGAGAAGGGAGAGAGAAGATTCACCTCCCCAAGCTGGGGGAGGGGGCCAAAGCCAGGAAGCTTGGCGACAGCCATGGCTCAAAGAACACCAGAGTCTAGCAAGGCAGTGGCTGTTGGTTGCTTGTGGTTGAGTCTTTTTATCTTGCTTAATTTTTTTTCTTTCAGCACTTTTTTTTTTTTTGAGTTGGAGTCTCACTCTGTCACCCAGACTGGAGTGCAGTGGCTGCTCCCGGCCACCGCAGCCTCGACCTGCTGGGACCCAGCAATCCTTCCGCCTCAGCCTTCCAAGTAGCCAGAACTACAGGCACGCGCTACCATGCCCGGCTAATTTTTTTATTTATTGTAGAGATGAGGTCTCGCCAAGTTGCCCAGGTGGGTCTCGAACTGCGGGCTCAGGCAATCCACTCACCTCAGCCTCCCAAAGGCACGGGATTACAGGCTGAGCCACCGAACCCGGCTTCTTTCAGCACTTTTAATATGTCTTCCCACACTTACTTTGCCTCTGTGGTTTGGTATGAGCAATAAGATGTTAATCTTATTGAAAATCTCTTGTACAAACAGGGCGAGTCATCTCGCTCTTGCTGCTTTCAAGCTCCTGTCTTTGTCTTTTGACACTTACTATAGCATGTCTGTGTGTGAATCTCTGAATTTATTATTCACCTGCTGGGCTCAGGTGATCCTTGCAGTTAGTTGAGATTGTTGGGTGTGTAGATTAATATCTCTCATCAAATTTGGGATGTTTTCAGTCATTATTTCTCCAAGTGTTATTTCTGCTTCTTTCTCTTCTCTATTATGCATGTGTTGGCATGCCTAACGGGGTCCTGCAGGTCTCTGTTCATGTTTCTTTATTCTTTTTTCTTTCCTCAGACCATATAATCTCAATTGACCCGAAGGATCAGTAATTCTTTCTTCTTTCATTCAAATCTGCCACTGAGACACTCAAATATGTTTTTTTTTCCAGTTGCTGGACTTTTCTACTCCAACATTTCTATTTTTTTAAGAATATAATTTCTTGTTATTGATATCCTTTATTTAATTAGACATTGTTCTCATACTTTTCTTATGCTTTTTAGAAATGGTATATTTTGGCTTTTGAACATATTTATAACAGTTTATTTAAAGCCTGTCTAGTAAGTCCAATGTCTACCTTCCTGATAAATTTTCTGTTGAGTGCTTTTGTTCCTATGTGGGCCATATTTTCCTGATCTTTCCATGTCTGATAATGCCGGGTGGGGTGCGGTACAATACCCGTGGATTCTTTGGCTTCTTTCTTTCTTTTTTTGAGTTGGAGTCTCACTCTGTCGCCCAGGCTGGAGTGCAGTGGCACGCTCCCGGTCACTGCAGCCTCGACACCTGTAGGACTCAGGTGATCCTTCTGCCTCAGTCCTCCAAGTAACTGGAACTACAGGCATGTGCTACCATGCTCAGCTAATTTTTTGACGTATTGTAGAGATGAGGTCTCGCCGAATTTCCCAAGCTGATCTCGAACTCTTGAGCTCAGGCAATTCTCTTACCTCGGTCTCCCAAAGTACTGGGATTACAGGCATGAGGCACCGCGCCCGGCTGGCTTGATTCTACAATGAATTTTAGAGCAGCCAACAGCGTTTTCAAACAAAGTTCATTAGAAAAATAAACATTAAAAAAATGTTTATTAGAGAAAGAAGGGAGAAAATAAATGGAGACATGCCAGAGTTGGCTCTGGCGAAAGAAACCGCCCTTTTGCTCTTTACAATAGACTTGATGTACCATCACAATGATTGGCATGCTAAAGGAGGTGGAGCCTAGAGACCCACTCTGGAGATTGACATCTCTGGGCTCCACCTGATGGGAGGAGAGAAGGGGAGGAGTGGTCTTTTCCTGACCACGTTGTCTTTCGCTGAAGACCTGCCAGACGTTTCCACCACATAAGTTCCTTAGCTAAAAGATGGTTTTATTATCATTTCTATGGCTTTGATTAGTTAAGGGGTGGTCTTCAGTCTTCTGCCTTTGATAGGTAACCAGAAAATTTCTTGGTAATTATATGCTAAACCATGAATTGAAAGGCTGGGCTGGCCTAGTCTTGCATCTGATGAAGACTTCTTTTGATTTGCTGAGGGAGTGGGGAAGGCTACCAGCTTGGCCTGCGGTAAAATGTAATTTTAAAAATGTCTGAATGCTACCTATTGGAAATTTATCTATGTCTAACCGGTGCTAGCTATAATGCCTTATCTAATGCTTTTTTTGTTGAAAGTTAGATTTCCCTCTTCCTCAGGGCTGTTGTTGCTGTTTGCTGTTGCTTATACTGTTGTCTTTTTTTGCCTAGTTAATTTCCTGAACTGATTCTGTAAAATCTGTATTCTTTGTTGCGTGTGGCCACCAAGATCTCTGCATCTTTAGCTTAGTGGACCACTAATGATTAGACAAAGAAATTCTTAGATGCTTTGGAATAAGTCTCCCAGCCTTTTCCTGGGGCCTCTGTGTGTGTTGGGACAGGTCTTTGTGCTCCAGCAGTTGAAAACTCTGCTTTATTATTAACGTCCTGCTTGTGCAGAACTTTGAGATTAGGCAGATATGAGACATTTTTACCTTCTCAGGTTCTTGGGCATCTATACAACCCTGCACATGTATGTGGCCTTATATATTCCCACGAATACATCAGAAATTTTAAAATCCCCCAGTGGAAATATCATTTTGTAATTTACTTTTCAGTTTTTGGTCAGCCTCTTTTTTGCCATAATTGTTATCTCAGGCTCAAGTAGCTTCCATGTTAACAATTGCCACTGTTTGTTTTGACAAATGCCCCAGGGAAAAGGCTGGTAGCTGTGTTCAAACTCTGAGTCAGGTCAAATAAAAATGAGGGCTGCAGCCGGGCTTGGTGGCTCAGCCTGTAATCCCGCGCCTTTGGGAGGCTGAGGTGAGTGGATTGCCTGAGCCTGTGGGTTCGAGACCCGCCTGGGCAGGCGAGACCTCATCTCTACAATAAATAAAAAATTGGCTGGGCGTGGTAGCACGCGCCTGTAATTCCAGCTACTTGAATCCCTGGAGCCCCAGCAGGTCAAGGCTGCGGTGGCCGGGAGCGGCCACTGCACTCCAGTCTGGGTGACAGTGAGACTCCAACTCAAAAAAAAAAAAAAAATGAGGGCTGCAAGTGAGGGTTTCCAGGGAGCTTCCGGACATGTCAAAGAATGACAGTTCTCTGGTAATGGAGTTTTTTATGTACTTCCAAACCCATTCCTTCCTCTCCGGTGGCTACTAGCCTGCTGGTTTCCACAGTTAGGATAGTTACAAAGCTGTTGGTTTTTAAGGCTATTATAGAGTTGAGAAAAAGAGGATTAGTATAGGCCACATTATAAATACCCCCAAACTCACTGTTTTGCCAAGGTTCAGATATTTTTCTTCTCAGACTGTATTAAGACTTTGATTAACTGCTGCGGGGGGCACACCTCATCAACAAGGGTACCTGCATAATGAACATTTGTATACCTAACCCTGAATTGTACCCCACATCTTTAAAATAAAAAAAAGGCTTTGATTAACTTCTGGAGGTCTGGAAAAGTTTATTTTGATAACTTTTAATTTTTATGGATATATAATCATTGTACATTTTTATGGGGTACATGTGATATTTTGATATATGCAAAGAATGTGTAATGATCAAGTCAGGGTATTTAGGGTATCTATCAACTTGTGTGCTTATCATGGTATGAGTTGGTATCATTTCAAGTGAGTTCATAATGTATTTTTAAATGTACATAATATTGTTGCTAAGTATAGTCACCCTAGTCTGCTATCAAACATTATAATTCATTTCTTCTATCTAATTGAATGTTTATACCCATAATCAACTTCTATTCATTCCTCAAGCTCCCTTCCATATCTCTGGTCTCCTCCTATTCTTTTTTTTTTTTTTTTGAGTTGGAGTCTCACTCTGTCGCCCAGGCTGGAGTGCAGTGGCTGCTCCCGGCCACCGCAGCCTTGACCTGCTGGGCTCCGGCGATCCTTCCGCCTCAGCCTTCCCAGTAGCCGGAACTACAGGTGTGCGCTACCACGCCCGGCTGATTTTTTGATTTATTGTAGAGATGAGGTCTCTATTCTTTATGTTCATGAGATCAAGTTTTTAGCTCCTGCATGAGTGAGGCCATGCACTGTCTTTCTGTGTCTGGCTTATTTCACTTAACACAATAACCTCCAGTTTCTATCCATGTCACTGCAAATTACGTGATTTCATTTCTTTTTAATGTGTGACTAGTATTCCATTGTGTATGTATACCAAATTTTCTTTATCCATTAGTCTTTTGATGGACACTTAGGTTGATTCCATATTTTTCTATTGTAAATACTGCTGCAATGAACATGTGAGTATAGGTATCAAACATACTGATTCTTTTCCTTTGGATAGGCACCTAATAATAGGATTGCTGAATCACATCATAGCACTACTTTTAGTTTTTTGAGAAATCTCTTTACTGTTTTCTGTAGTGGTTGTAGTAGCTTACATTCCCACTAACAGCATATGAGAGTTCCCTTTTCGGCTGGGCTTAGTGGCTCAGCACGTAATCCCGGCACTTTAGGGAGGCTGAGGCGAGTGGATTACCTGAGCCCGTGGGTTTGAGACCAGCCTGGGCAACCTGGTGAGATTTTGTCTCTACAATTAAAAAAAAAGTAACGAAGCATGGTAGCACGCACCTATAGTTCCAGCTACTTAGAAGGCTGAGCATGTATTATTTTTTGTCTTTTTAATAATAGCCATTCTAACTCTTTGTGGTTTATATTTGCATTTCCTTGATGGCTAGTCATGTTGAGCATTTTTTTATATACCTGTTGGCCATTTGTATGTCTTCTTCCGAGAAATGCCTATTCATGTCCTTTGCCTATTTTTTAAAAAAAATTTTATTTTAAAGATGTGGGGTACAATTCAGGGTTAGGTATACAAATGTTCCTTATGCAGGTACCCTTATTGATGAGGTGTGCCCTCTCCCCTGGTCCTTTGTCTATTTTTTAATAGAATTACATATTTTTTTTAAACAGTTGAAATGTCTGATTTCCTTGTATGTTCTGGATATTAGTCCCTTGTCAGATGAATAGTTTTCATTTATTTTATTGTAATTTTTATTCAGATGTAATAAACACCTAGAAAAGTGCACAAGTAATAAGCTTACTACTCTTCAATGAATTTTCACAAAGTGAACCTGTGTAGCCAGCATCAAGTCCAAGAAACAGGACATTTCCAGCACCTCAGAAGCCTCTCACACCACCTTCCAGTGACTATATCCTTCAAAGGGTAACCACGATGCTGACTTTTAACACTTTAGAATAATTTTGTTTGTTTTGTACTGTATATGAATGCCATCACACAAATGGTTTGGAAAACTATTTGGCAGCATAAATTAAGGCTAACCATTTGCATATCTTATGACTCAACAGTTTCATTCCTGGAGATATAAAAGAGAAATGTGTACATATATTCACCAAAGACATATACATCATTAGTACTCTTTTAATCTGTTTTCTTTCATTTAACACCATGTTTGTAAACTCATTCATGTTGCTGCATATATTTGCAGCTTATTTGTTCCCATTGTATTCTATTTTATAAGCATGGCACAATTTCTTCATTCAGTTGACTATAGATAGCATTTGGTTTATTTTCACGATTTTGAATGGTACAACTATACACATTTTTGTGTATGTCTTTTGGTGAATATATGTATATATTTCTCTTTTATATATCCAGGAATGAAACTGTTGTGTCATAAGATATGCAAATGGTTAGCCTTAGTATATACTGCCAAATAGCTTTCCAAACTAGTTTAATAATTGACATTTCCACCAGTGGTGTATGAGAGTACCAGTTGCTCCTCATTCTGGCTAACACTTAATTTTCTCTGTCTTCATTTTTGCCGCTTTGGAAGATATGTAATGATATCACATTGTGGCATTTTTATAAACTTCATTGAATTGTAACTTATTTTTATTTATTTATTTTTTGAAAGTAAGATTTATTGAGAGGACAGAAAAGCTCCCACAGTGGGAGGGGACCCAAAGGGGTTGTCCTGAATTGTAATTTATATACATTAAATTTACCCATTGGAAATACACAGTTCAACAAGTTTTCAAAAGTGTATACAACCATGTGACCATCATAATCAATATAAAGAACATGTCCATTGTGCCACTTCTCAGTTAATCACCCTGATTCCTGGTCCAAGATAAGCAACAACCAGCATTCTGTAATTATGTATATATTAGGTTTTCCTTTTTTAAAGTTTCAAATAAATGTAATAATGCAGTATGTACACCTTCAAACTCTGACTTCTTTCACTCTTCATGTTTGAGATTCATTCATATTGTTGCAAGAGTCAATAGTCCATTCTTTCTGCTGCTGAATTTTATTCCATTGTATGAATATATCACAATTTGTTTATTTACCTACCTGTTGCTAGATATTTGTGTTGTTTCTAGATTTAGTCTATTATGAATACAGCTGGTTTTTAATATATTTGATGCAAGTCTTTATGTAGATATATATATTTTTGACTACTCTTAAGTAATTATCTACCAGGGGAATTGCTGGATTTTATGGTAACTGTGTTACTTTATAATAAGCTACCAAAATATTTTCCAAAATATTTCTACAACTATACCTTCCTAAAATCAATGGATGAAACTTCCAGTGATTTCACATCATTGCCAACAGTTGGTATTTTCAGACTTTTAAGTCTTATCCATTTTAATAGGCCTGTGGTGATATTTTATTGTGGCATTAATTTACATTTCTCTGATGACTAATGATATTGAGCATCTTTTCATAGATTTATTGGCCAATTGAGTGTCTTCTTTTGTGAAATTTCTGTCCAAACTCACCTCAACCTTGACCTCCTGGGCTCAGGCGATCCTTCTGCCTAGCTTCCTGAGTAGCTGGGATTACAGGTGCATGCCACTACATCCAGCTAATTTTTTGATTATTTTGTAGAGACAAGGACTCACTATGTTGCCTAGGCTGGCCTTGAACTCCTGGGCTCAAGTGATTCTCCTGCCTTAAGCCATCCCACCCTGCCTGGGTTGCAAAGATTTTCTCTGCTTTCTTTTAGAATTTTTATACTTTCTACTTTTATGCATGTCTATGACCATTGTTAATTAGACTTTTTCATATATGTACAGATATTCTAGGACCATTTATCAAAAATAATTTATTTCTCCATTTAATTGTTATATTTTTCTAGATGTTAGATATAATTCACCAAAGAAGTCATCTGAAACCAGATTGATTTTTGGTTGGATGGAAGGTTTTAAATTATGAACTCATTTTAAATTCATACAAGTCTATTAAGATATATTTATTTTTGAGTTAATTTTGGTAATGTGTATCTTTCATGAAATATATCCATGTCATTTGACTTGTTAGCAAATGTATTGGCAATAAGTTGTCAGTATTATCCTTTTGAAGTGTAGAATCTGTAATAATATCCTCTCTTTAATTCCTAACACTTGCAATGTGTGTCTTCACATTTAAAAAAATTATTTATTTCTTTATTATTTAAAAACATTTTATACATTGAAGTAGACAGGGTTTTACTATGTTGCTCAGACTGGTCTTGAACTCCTGGTCTCAAGTGATCCTCCTGCCTCAGCCCTCCAAAGTACTGGGATTACAGACATGAGCCACAGTGCCCAGTTTCACAATTTTTTTGATCAATCTATTATGAATGTTTTGATATTTTCAAAAAACAGCTTCCAATATCATTAATTTTCCTTATTTTTTTATTTTATTGATTTCTTTTATTGCTTTCTTCATTTTTTTAACCTTAGGTATATATAAACTGTTTTTCTTTTTTCAATTTTAAAGTAGAAGCTTAGATTTACTTTTTGACTCCTTTTTTAGTATAAGCATTGAATGTTGTAAATTTTCTTCTAAGAACTGTTTGGATATAGCACCTTCTCATTTTTATTCAATTAATATATCTTGTAATTTATATTGTATTTTCAATTTTGATTCATAGGTAATTTAGAGGTGTACTGTTTAATTTCAAAATATTTGAGTATTTTTCATATATTTCTATTGATTTAGTATATTTAATATTTAATTCCATTTTGATCAAAGAAAATGTATTATCTTAAGCCTTTATTTAATTTATTTATTTATTTATTTATTTATTTATTTATTTATTGAGTTGGAGTCTCACTCTCTTGCCCAAGCTGGAGGGTAGTGGCACACTCCTGGCCACTGCAGCCTCCACCTGCTGGGCTCAGGTGATCCTTCTGCTTCAGCCTTCCAAGTTGCTGGAACTACAGGCATACACCACCATGCCTGGCTAATTTTTTGATTTGTTGTAGAGATGAGGTTTCACAAAGTTGCCCAGGCTGGTCTTGAACCCATGGGCTCAGGCAACCTCTTACCTCAACCTCTCAAAGTGCTGGGATTATAGGCATGAGACACTATAGTGCCTGGCTATTTTAAGCCTTTAAACATTTATTGAGAGCTTCCGGTTCCAGGTGAAATGAAGTAAACACATTCCAGTCTTTCTTTCTTTTTAAAGACTATGCTAAGTTTATTCTCGGTTTCTTTTTTTTTTTTTTTTGAGTTGGCATCTCACTCTGTCACCCAGGCAGGAGGGCAGTGGCATGCTCACAGCCGCCACAGCCTTGACCTGCTGGGCTCAGGTGATCTTTCCACCTCAGCCTTCCAAGTAGCTGGAACTACAGGCACGTGCCATCATGTCTGGCTAATTTTTTTATTTATTGTAGAGATGAGGTCTCACCAAGTTACCAGGGCTGATCTCAAACCCATAGGCTCAGGCAATCCTCTCATCTCTGACTCCCAAAGTGCTGGGATTATAAAAATGAGTGACTGTGCCCGGCCTCCCAGTCTTTCTTTCCTACTGAATAAAACTATGAAATCTGAATAGAATACATGCATCAGTCTTTTGAAGACTCTGAAAAATAAATTGTAGCATGTTCATTGGAAAAAGCACCAGAATTGAAAGTACCACTGAACTGGCAATGAGTTTACAATTATTTTCTCCAGTATCCCCCAGCCTGAGTTTAACACAGTCATAATCCTAGAAATGAGCACTGTGGCATAGACAGAGATGGCTCCAGAAAATGCACACTAGAGGACATCTGGTTTGAAGACTGGGAAAAGGAATTCTTAACACTCAGAGGAAATATGGAAATCTCCTGTTTTTTTCTTCCCTTTTTTTGGGCCCACGCCTGCAGCAATGAGATAACTGGGGCCAGCAGAGGCCAATTCCTAAGGAAAATGAACCTTCCTCTCTACTTGGTGGAACTGAATTTCAAACAGAATGGGAAAACCATTGTTTTATTTTTTCCTCTATATCCTTCCTCTATCTATACCCTCAACTTTCACACTGTAGGATCAAAAAGGGGAGCTTCAAGGAATCAGAAAGCACCAGGAAGATCGTTAAGAAATATGTGCTTGGAAAAGCTACACCATAAAGTTGTTTATGAATGTCAGAGTTAAACACCAAGCCATGCATGTGAGGATCTAATCCTAATGAATATATACAGACTTTGAGAACAGACCTAATGGATAAACTACTGCTTATGTCTCAGACTATCCACTGGGATCACACAGCTGGGACAGACCTGAAGGTCACTAAAAAGACCTAAGAACATAATATATCAAAAGGCCTCAGAAAAAAACTGACACTGGAACCATAACCTACAGAGGTGAATTGGAACTTTCAGCCTGAACCTAATCAGGTCAATTGCTTGCTAAAAAGAAAAAACAATTTACTCTACCAAATTTAAATAAGACCCTGAATTTCATAACTTAATACTTAAAATGTCAAGAATACAATCCAACATTACTTGATATATGAAGAACCACTAAAAGTTTGGCCTGGATGGTAAAAAACAAAAACAAAAAAACCAAAACCAAACAAAAAAATATAACACTAATGCCAAAATAACAGAGATGTTGAATTCTTCAACAAAGACTTTAAATCAGATACTATAAAAATTCTTGAGGAAAAGAGGCTTCAAGATGACTAACTAAGGGCATTTTATACTCACTTCCTTCACTAAGAAGAACCTAAATAAGTAGGAAGATAATCACACTCTGAATAGGTCATCCAAAAGAGAACCCTGGAATTTACAGAAATGTGACAGGCAAGCAAGGAAGCAGAAAGCCTGCTCAGCTGGGATTGGCTGGGAGCTGAGAGAGATCCTCCAATAAGGTGTAAAGGTAAGTGAGATAACCTCAGTAGTCCACATTTCCACCCCGGAGTCCTGCAATCCTAGCCCCTTGACCCTTGTGGGTGGGCCCTGAAACTAACACAGGAGGAAGTTGGGATACTGTACAGTGGCACTAGCTCAGGAAGGAAGCTCACACTGGATCCCTCACATTTCAAGACTTACGTAGCTATATCAAGGTGCCATTTTAGAATTCCTCCTCCAACAGGCCGCACACTGTCATGGAGCTCAGTGGTGTCAAAGGTGAGGAGCAGGAAAAGCAGAGGCTGCTGCCCCTGGGGCTTAGGTTTAGTGACCATGGGCTGCTGCATCTGGGCTGGAGACATGACCAAGGCATGGGCTACCTCCTGGGCTGAGCAAGGTGCCATTTTAGAGCCCCACCTCAACAGACAGCACATTGTCCTGGAGCCAGGCAGCAGTGGGGCTTGGGTGCAAGAGTAGAGCTAGATGCTGACCCTGGGGCTTAGTCACATGTGACAGGGGGCTACCACACCTGAGGCTGCAGTGTGGGTGCCACCAGGGCTGAAACATGAGTGGCACAAACACTCCCCCCACCAGCCTAGGCTGCCATCACTGAAGGCAGCACTGACTCCCCAACTCCCAGAAGCAAGACATCAGTATGGCCACTGCTGCTCCCCATTGGAGCATTCTTTTGGTGGCTTGGGGATTGCCCTGTCCCAGCTTACAATGGTCAGCACCTGTACACATCATTGGGGTGCCTGAGAAGAAGCTAGCCTGACCCAGCTTTGCCCTTTCCCCCATGCTACAGCATATAGCCCAGGAGTCAGAGGATTGCCCAGCCCGTTGGCACCTGAACACTTCTCCCTGGGTACTGAGGTTCGGCCTACCCACCCAGCCACTATCTCCATAGCTTATACCTACCTGTATGTGCCACTTGTGGTCCTGGGGACCGCCCCATTCAGCCCATCACAGCCTCTGCCAATACCAGTGTGCATCACTCAGGATCCAGAGGGTCATCATGTTATTTCCATTGCTGTTGCCCATGCCACACTGGCTGCCTAGGGTCCTGAAAAGCTGCCCTCCTGCCTGTCCTGTGACTATCACTATGGCATCTGTGTAAGCCACCTGGAGGCCCAAGAATTGACCTGCCTGGACCCACTAACAACAGGATCAGCATACACCAACATGGGGCCCGAGGACAAGTACACTCAGCCCACCTGGAGCCCCAGTCCCCAGCAAAAGTGTACCACAGCCTCCACTAATAACTGCACCCTGCACCACCAAGGACATGTCAGATACCACTGATACTGTTTATACCCAAAGAAATTATACAAAGACCAAACTTTTGCACATACCTAGACTCAAAGCCAAAGTGCCCTATCCAGCAAATACCATAGATTCATTCTCAGGAAAGAGTCCTTCCCTATGAAAGCAAATTCCAAAAATTGGAAGAAGCAACTGATACACCGCTTGTGCAGATATCAGCTTCAGGATACAAGAAACATTAAAAAGCAAGGAAGTATGATACTTCCAAAGGAACATAATAATTCTCCAGAAACAGATCTCAATAAAAGAGAAATTCATGAAATTCTTGAAAATAATTCAAATTTTTGATTCCAAAAAATCTTAGAGAGACATACAATAATTCTGAAAAACAATACAAGGAAATTAGAAAACAATTCAGGATATGAGTGAGAAATATACCAAAGAGATTCATATAATTACAAAGAACCAAACAGCAATACAAGAATTGAAGAATTCATTGATAGTACTAAAAAATACATTTGAAGTCTTCAACAAAAGTAGATCAAGCAGAAGAAAGGATCACAGAATTTAAAGACTGGTCTTTTGAAATAATCCAGTCAGACAAAAATAAAAAAAAATTAAAAAGAATTAACAAAGCTTTCCTAACATAGGGTACACCATAAAACAACCAAATATACAAATTATTGGTACCGTATTCCAGAACGTGAAAAGAGAACCAAAGGGTTCAAAAATCTATTTAACAAAATAACAGTTGAAAAATGTTGAAGTCTAGAGAGAGATATAGACATCCAGATACAGGAGACCCAGAAATCTCTAAACAGATACAATGCAAAAATATCTTCTCCGTAACACATTATAGTCAAAATGACTAAAGTCAATGACAAAGAAAAGAATTCTAAAAACAGCAAGAGAAAAGTGTCTAGTCATCTATAAAAGTACCCCCATCAGGTTTACAGCAAATTCTCAACAGAAAACGTACAGACCAGGAGAGAATGGGATATATTCAAAGTGCTGATAGAAAAAAAAATCTGTCAACAAAGGATAGTACTGATAGAAAAAAAAGTGCTGATAGAAAAAAAATCTGTCAACAGAGAATAGTATATCCATCAAAATTATCTTTCATAAATGAAGGAAAAACAAAGATTTTTTTCAGACAAACAAAAGCTGAGGGAATTCATAACTACTAGTTCAGCCCAATTAGAAATGCTCAAGGGAATTCTAAACCTTGAAGTGAGAGGATGACATTTCCCATTATGAATTAATTTACATTAAATTCAATGATAGAGCAAACACACAATTGAGAAAGAGAAAGGACACAAATGGTACCACTACAGATAACTGCCAAACCACAATGAAAAACAATAAGATAAATAAAGGAACAGAAAATATACAAACAACAACAAAAAATTAGCAATGCGGTAAGAACAAAATTTCATGTATCATCAATAATAATCTTGATGGTAAATGGATTAAATTCTCAATTCAAAAGATATGGATTGGCTGAATTGATTTAAAAAACATAATCCAACTACATACTGCTTACAAGAAATGCACTTTAACTGTAAAAACACATATAGATGAAAAGTAAAGGGGTGGAAAAAGATATTTCATGTAAATGTAAACCAAAAGCAATCAGGAGTGGCTACATTTATATCAGATAAAACAGACCTTAATAGCAAAGATGTGAAATCAACCTAAGTGCCCATCAATGGATAAATGAATTTTTAAAAATGTGGTATATATACACAATAGAATACTATTTGGTCATAAAAAGGAATGAAATCATGTCACTTACAGAAACATGGATGGAACCGGAGCTCATTATGTTAAATGAAAGAGTCATACACAGAAAAACAAATACTAAATATTATCACTCGTGGGAAATAAAAAACTTGATCTTATGGACATAGGAATAGAATGATAAATACTAGAGACTGGAAAAGTTGGTGGAAAGAGAAAGGATGAAGAGAGGTTGGTTATGGATACAAACATACAATAAACATACATAGAAGAAATAAATTATAATTTTTGTTAGCAGTCTAAGGTGACTATACTTAGCAAATACATTATGTATAGTTCTTTCTCTTTTTTTTTTTGAGTTGAGTCTGTCTCCTGCTGGGCTCAGGTGATCCTTCTGCCTCAGCCTTCCAAGTAGCTAGAACTACAGGTGCATGCCATCATGCCTGGCTAATTTTTTTTCTTTTTTGAGTTGGAGTCTCACTCTGTTACCCAGACAGGAGTGCTGTGGCACACTCACAGCCACCCCGGTGTCGACCTGCTGGGCTCCAGCCATCCTTCTGCCTTAGCCTTTCAAGTAGCCAGAACTACAGGTGCATGCTACCACACGTGGCTAATTTTTGATATGTTGTAGGGACAAGGTCTCACCAAGTTGCCCAAGCTGGTTTCAAACCTGCGGGCTCAGGCAATCCACTTGCTTTGGCCTCCCAAAATGCTGGAATTACAAGCTGAGCCACTAAGCCCAGCCTAATTTTTTAATTTATTGTAGAGATGAAGACTCACCAAGTTGCCCAGGCTGGTCTCGAACCCCTGGGCTTAGGCAATCTTCTTCTCCGTCTCCCAAAGTGCTGGAATTACAGGCATGAGCTACTGTACCCAGCCCATTATGTATATTTCAAAGTAACTAGAAGAGAGGACTTGAAATGATACCAACACATTAAAATTATAAACACTCAAGGTGATATATATTGTAGTTACCTTGATGTGAGCATTACATATTCTTCACATGAAGCAAACAATCACACATACCTCATAAATATGTAAATTATTATGTATCAATAAAAGGGAAAAAACAGACTTTAAGCCAGAAATAGTTAAAAAAAAAAAAAAAAAGGAATGTGCTGAGAAAACTGGCTAACCATATGCAGAAGAATGAAGCTGGACCCCTCCTCTCATTGTATACAAAAATTAACTGAAGATAGATTAACAACTAAAATGTAAGACTTCAAACTATAAAAAATTCTAGAAGCAAGCCTAGAAAACACTCTTCTTTACATCAGCCTAGCCAATGATTTTATGACCAAGATCTTGAAAGCGAAAGTGGCAAAAGCCAAAATTGACAAGTGGGTCCTAATCAAGCACTTTTACTGTGCTTCTGCACAGCAGAAGAAACCGTCAACTGAGTTAATAGATAACCTTTGGAATTTGAGAAAATATTTGCAAGCTAGTGTTTGCAAACAAAGGTTTAATATCCAGAATCCACAAAGAACACAAATGAATCAACAGGAGAAAAACTAATAACCCCATTAAAAAGTGGGTAAAGGACATGAACAGATACTTCTCAAAAGAAGACATCCAAGCAGCCAACAAGCATATAAAAAAGGTTCAACATCACTAACCATCAGAGAAATACAAATCAAACCCACAATGAGATACTATCTCACACCAGTCTGGATAGCTTTTATTAAAAAGTAAAACAAAACAACAACAACAGATGTTAGCAAGGATAAGGAGAAAAGGGAACACTCCTACACTGTTGATGGGAATACAAGCTAGTTCAACCCCTGTGGAAAGCAATTTGGAGACTTAAAATAAATTTACCACATGACCCAGGAATCATGAGTATATACCCAAAGGAGCACAAATCAACCTAAAAGACACCTGCACATGCATGTGTATCACAGCATATCCACAATAGAAAAAAACACAGAACCAATCTAGGTGCCCATCAATGGTGGACTGGATAACAAAAATGTGGTACATATACACCATGAAATACTACACAGTCATAAAAAAGAACAAAATCATGTCCCTAGCAGCAACATAAATATAGCTAGAGACCATTATTCAGATGAGTTATCACAGAAACAAAAAAATGAATATTATATGTTCTTCCTAATAAGTGGGAGCTAAACACTGTATGCACATAGGCACAGGGATGAGAACGTCAGACACTGGGACATTCTTAAGGGATAAGGGAGGGAGTGGGGTAAAGGGAAAACTACCCACTGGGTACTGTGTCCACTCCCTGGGTGACAGCTTCAATAGAAGCTCAAGCTTCACAAGCACGCAATACACATGTTTAACAAACCTGCACATGAACCCCTTGAATAAAAATAAATGAATAAAAAGACAAAGAAGGTCATTATATAATGATATAAGGATCAATCCAGCAAGAGGAAATAATTGTAAATATATATCCACCCAACACTGGAGCACTCACATTTATAAAGCAAATATTAACTGGATCTAAAGAGAGAGAAACACCAATACAATAGCATTGGGGGACTTCAACATCAACTCTCAGCTTTAGACTAAATGGATCTAATGGACATTTATAAAGCATTTTTAATAACTGCAGTATACACATCCTTGTCATCAGTACATGGAACGTTCTTAAGACAGAACATATGTTAGGATGTGAAACAAGTCTCAACAAAAGTTTAAAAATATAATCATCTCAAGTATCTTCTCAGACCACAAAGGAATAAAACTAGAAATCAATGCTAAGAGGAGCTTTGAAAATTATACAAGTATATGGAAACTAAATAGCATGAAAAAAATTAAGATGAAATTTATTATGTCATCTAATATTCAGATGAAAAAATTTAAAAGTCTTGAAACAAAGCCAAGTGGAAACAACATACTAAAACGTATGGTATACAGCAAAATTGTTACTAAAAGGGAAACTTATAGCATTAAGCACCTACATCAAAAAAGGGGAAAGATTTCAAATAAACAATCTAACAGTGTACCTCAAGGAACTGGAAAAACCCCAAAAACCAAAATTAGCTAAAAAAAGTAAATAAAGATCAGAGAAGAAGTAAATGAAACAGAGACTAAGAAAAAAGATAAAGGATCAATGAAACAACCAAAAAGTTGTTTCTTCAAAAAGAAAACAAAATTGACAAACTATTAGCTAGACTAGCAAAGAAAAAAAGAGAGAAGACCAAAATAAAATTAGAAATGAAAAAGGAGACACTATAACTGACACCACAGAAATACAAATGATCACCAGAGACTATTAGGAAAACTGTACCCTAACGAACTGGAAAACCTATAGGAAGTAAATAAATTCCCGGAAGCATACAACCTATGAAGACTGAATCAAGAAGAAAGAGGAAACCTGAATAGAGCAATAATTGAGTAGGAAGATTGAATCAGTAATAAAATGTCTCTCAATAAAGAAAAGACCAGGACTAGATGAATTCACTGCTAAACTCTAGCAAGCATGTAAAGAAGAACTAATAACAATCCTTCTCAAGCCATTTCAAAAATTGAAGAGGAGAAAATTCCTAAATCATTCTTGATGTCATCATTACCCTGATCCAAAACCAGACAAGGACACAACAAAAAAAGAAAAGTACAGGCCAATATTCGTGATGAACATAGATGCAAAGATCCTCAACAAAATATTAGCAAACTGAATTCAACAGCAAATCAAAAAGATAACATCATAATCAAGTGGGATTTATGCCAGGTTTGCAAGGATTGTTTAACATATGCAAATCAATAAATATGATAAATTACATCAACAGAATAAGAGGCAAAAAGCATATGATCACCTCCAATAGATGCAGAAAAAGCATTTGACAACACTGCATCCCTTTATATTAAGAATACTCAACAAATTAGGCATAGAATAAACAGACCTCAAAATATTAAAGGCTTTGTATGACAAACTCACAGCTAGCAATATGCAGAATGGAAAAAAGTTGAAAGCCTTTTATCTAAGAACTGGAATAAGACAAGAATTCCCATTTTCACCACTCTTGTCCAACATAATACTGGAAGTCCTAGCCAGAGCAATCGGGCAAGAGAAAGTAATAAAAGGCATCTGAATTGGAAAAGAACAAGTCAAATTGTTCCTGTTTTCAGATAGCATCATCTCATATTTTAAACAGACAAACAAACAAATACTAGGCCAAAAAACTCTTAAAGCTGATAAACGAATTTGGTAAAGTGGCAGGATACAAAATCAACATACAAGAGTCAATAGCATTTATATACCAATAATGAAGTAGCCAAAACTGAAATAAAAAAGGTAATCCCATATACAATAGCTACAAAAATTACCTAGGAATAAATGTAACCAAGGAGGAAAAAGATTTGAACACAGAAAACTACAAAATACTGATGAAAGAAATTGAAGAGGACACAAATGGAAAGACATCTCATGCTCATGGATCAGATAAATTAATATCATTAAAATGTCCATACTTCCCAAAGCAATCTACACATTAAATATAATCCTTATTAAAATACCAATGTCATTTTTAACAGAAATAGACAATCCTAAAATTATATGGAACCAAAAAGAACCAGAATAACCCAAGCAATTCTGAGCAAAGAGAACAAAGTTGGAGGCATCACACCTCCTCACTTCAAAACATATTACAAGGCTCTAGTAACCAAAAAAGCATGGTATTGATATAAAAATAGACACATAAACCAATGTAACAAGAAAAACCCAGAAATAAATTCACATATTTATAGCCTACTGGTTTTCTAAGGTTCCAAGAATGTTCAGTGGGAATAGAACACCCTCTTCAGTAAATGGTGCTGGGAATATTTGATATCCATATACAGAAGAATGAAACTAGACCCCTATCTCTCACCATATTAAAAAATCAACTCAAGATATACTAGAGACTTATATATGAGCATCCCTCCTGCCAAGTATAAAACTACTAAAAGAAAACATAGGGAAAACACTTCAGGACATTGATGTAGGCAAAGATTTTATGGCTAAGATGTCAAATGCACAGACAACTAAAACAAAAATTAAACAAAGAGACTATATTAAACCAAAAGGCTTCTTCATAGCAAAGCAACCAAAACAAAACAAAATCAACAGTGTGAAAAGACAGCCTGTTGAATGAAAGAGACTATTTGCAAATTATTCATTAGACAAGAGACTAATATTCAGGATATACAAATAACTCAATTCAGTAATTAAAAAAAAATTCCTGGCCACACGTGGTGGCTTACACCTGTAATCCCAGTACTTTGGGAGGCCAAGGTGAGAGGATTGCCTGAGCCCATGGGTTCAAGACCACCCTGAACAACTTGGCGAGACCTCATCTCTACAATACATAAAGAAAAATTAGCTGGGCATGGTGGCACATGCCTGCAGTTCCAGCTACTTGGAAGGCTGAGGTAGAAGGATTGCCTGAGCCCAGCGGTTGAGGCTGTGGTGGCCATGAGCATGCTATTGCCCTCCAGCCCGGGCAACAGAGTGAGACTCTGACCGGCCCCCCAAAAAATCCCATTAAAAAGTGGGCAAAAGATGTAAATAGACATGTCTCAAAAGAAGACATACAAATGGCCTACAGGTATATAAAAAAAAGTTCAACATCACTAAAAATCAGGGAATGTGAATCAAACCACAAAGCGATATCATTTTGCCACAGTTAGAATGGCTATAATTAAAAAGACAAGAAATAACAGGTACTTTGGGAGGCCGAGGTGAGAGGATTGCCTGAACCCATGGGTTCAAGACCAGCCCAGGCAAATTTGCAAGCCCGTATCTCTACAATAAATAAAAAAAGTAGCTGGTTGTGGTAGTGTGCACCTGTAGTTCTGGCTACTGGGAAGGCTGAGATAGAAGGATCGCTGGGGTGGCCATGAGCGTGCTACTGGATGATGGAGTGAGACTCCAACTCAAAAACAAAACATAACAAGACATAAACAAAAAGCACATGCTGGATGGATGTGAAGAAAAGGGAACTTTCATACAATGTTGGTGGTAATATAAATTTGTACAACCACTATAAAAAAACAGTATGAAGACTTCTCCAAAAACCTAAAAACAGAACTACCATATGACCCAACATTCCTACTACTGGATATCTATCCACAGAAAAAGAAATCAGTACATCAAAGGGATACCTGCACTTGCATGTTTCTTGCAGTGGTATTTACAATAGCAAAGATATGAAATCAACCCGTGTTTATCAAAAGACAAATAAATAAGGAAAATTTGGAATATATACACAATGGAATACTATTTGCCCATAAAAAAAGAGCGAAATCATGTCATTTGCAGCAACATGGATAGAACTGGAGGTCATTATGTTAAGTGAAATAAGCCAGGCACAGAAAGACAAACATTGCACATTCTCACTTATGTGAGAGCTTTACAATTTATCTCATAAAGGTAGAGAATAGAGTGATAGATACTAGAGGCTGGGAAGGGTGGGTGAGTGAGAGGAAGGAATGAAGAGAGATAGATTAACAGTTACAAATGTACAGTTAGATGAAAAGTAAAAGTTCTATCATTTGATGGAAGAATAGAGTGACTACAGGTAACAACAATGTGTTGTATAGTTCAAAGTAACAAGAAAAGAGGACTTGAATTTTTTCCAACACATAGGAATGATAAATACTCAATGATGGACACTTGAAATACCCTGACTTAATTGTTACACATTCTATGCATGTAATAAAATATCATATGTATCCCCACAAATATGTATAATATCATGTATTAATAAAAAGGAAACAGCTGAAATGCTAATAGTAATTACCTGTGGGTGATGAGAATAGGGGTGATAATATTTATTCTGTTCATGACAGGTATTTCAAATATTGTATGACAAGCATGTGTTTCTTTTACTAAATAAGTTATTAGAAAATAAGAAAATTTTATTCAACTCTCAAAAAAATGTTTCAGCAAGTAATTGATAACATTCTTGAAACAAATGTTGGTAAAGAAATAGAGGCTATAATAAAGGATCAGATAGAAATGTTAAAAAGTACAACAATTGAAATAGAAAACTTAATGGTTAAATTTAGAGCAGAATGGAATGACAAAGGAGTTAGTGAATTTGAAGATAAATCAATAGAAATTACCCAATCTGTGGCAGTAGTGGAAAACTGCCAGGGGAGAGTGGGGGTGGGATTGGCAGTTTCCCACTACTGGTGGGAAACTGCTGGGTGGCGGGAGGGGGGAGGCACACCTCATTGACAAGGGTACCTGCATAATGAACATCTGTTCACCTAACCCTGAATTGTACCCCACATATTGAAAGTAAAAAATTAAAAAAAAAAAGAAATTACCCAATATGAACAACAGAGAGGAAAAAATAGGAAAAAAAAGTAACAGAACTTCAGGAACCTGTTACACAATAAAAAAGGTCTAATATTTGTGTCATTGCAGTTTCCAGAAGGGGAGGGGGGTAGAAAGTTTTGCAAAAGAAATATTTGAAGAAATAATGGCTAAAAACTTCTCTAATTTGATGAAAGACCTAACCTACAGATTGAAGAGTTTGAACAAATACCACACAAGATAAGCCCAGAGAAATCCACTGTTGAAAAATAAAATACAAAGAAAAGATCTTCAAAGCATCCCCCATCAGTGAAAAAGAATTCCAGTGACAGCTGATTTCTCATGACAAGTCAAGAAATCAGTAGAACATGTTACATTTTTCAAGTGCTACACACACACACACACACACACACCTATCAACCCAGAGTTTTATATTTTATGAAGGTGAAAGAAGACATTATTAGATTAAGGAAAACAAAAGAATTTGTTGTCAATAGACCTGCTCTAAAAAAAATGACTAAAGCTCTTCAGACAAGAAAGAAATGATACGATGTAGAAAGATGGGACATCAGGAATTAAGAAAAAAACAGAAATGGTAAAGGTCTGGGTAAAATAATTTACTTTATATTCAGTGTGTAGATTGCTTTGGGAGTTAAAATGTACTTGATGGTTAAGAGGAAAAAATATAACATTGCCTCCTGGGGTTTTCAATTTACTCATATGTATTTAGAATTTATGACAACTATAGAGTAAAGAGTGTGTATTAGTTTGCTGGGGCTACCATAACAAAATACTACAGACTGAGTGACTTAAACAACAGAAATTTATTTTCTCATGGTTCTGGAGGCTAAAAGTCCATGATCAAGGTATTAACAGATCTGGTTTTTCCTAAAACTGCTTGCCCTATTTTGCAGATGGCTGCTTCTTGCTGTGACCTCACTTGGTTTTCCCTCTGTTCATGCATATCCCTAGCGTTTCTTTCTTTCTTTTTTAATTTCAATACCTTTGGGGAATACAAATAGTTTTTGGTCTGGGCTTTAAGTGTACCCACCACCCACACATGTGTACATTGTACCCAATAGGTGATTTTTCTGTCCCTCTACCCTTTCCTCCTCCCCTTCTGAATCTCCAGTGTCCATTATACCATTCCCTATGTTTTTGCATATCCTTAGTTTAGCTCCCACTTATAAGTGAGAACACATGGTGTTTGGTTTTCTGTTCCTGAGTGAGTTTGCTTAGGATGATGTTCTCCAATTCCATCCAAATGCTGCAGAAGGCATTATTTCACTCTTTTTGATAGCTGAATAGTATTTCATCCTGTATATATACTACATTTTTATTATTCACTGATTGTGATGGGCATTTAGGTTGATTCTACATTTTTGCAATTGTAAATTGTGCTGTGATGAACACGCAGGTGTGGGTGTCTCTTTCATATAACAATCTCTGTTCTTTTGGGTAGATACCTAGTAGTGGGATTGGTGGATCAAATGGTAGATCTACTTTTAGTTGTTTGAAAAATCTCCATACTACTTTCCATAGAGGTTGTACTAATTTAAACTCCCACCAACAGTGTATAAGTGTTCCCTTTTCTCTACAACTGCACCAGCATCTATTTAAAAAAATTTTTTAAGTAATGGCCATTCTGACTGGTTTTAATTTTCCCTGATGATGAGTGATGTTGAGCATTTTTTCATGTTTGACCATTTGTATATCTTTTGTGAGATATCTGTTCATGTTGTTTGCCCACTTTTTATGGGGTTATTTGCTTTTTTCTTGCTGATTTGTTTGCACAAGGAGAACTACAAAATTCTGATTAAAGAAACCATAAAGTACACAAATGGAAAATCATCCCATGCTCATGGGTTGGAAGAATCAACGTTGTTAAAATGACCATATTACCCAAAGTAATCTACAGATTCAATGCAATCCCTATCAAACTACCAACATCATTTTTTTCACAGAATTAGAAAAACAACCCTAAAACTCATATGGAACCAAAAAAGAGCCAGAATAGCCAAAGCAATCTTAAGTAAAAAGAACAAAGTTGGAGGCATCACATTACTTGACTTCAAATTATACTACAAGACTATGGTAACCAAAACAGCATGGTACTGGTTCAAAAGCAGGTATGTGGACCAATGGAACAGAATAGAGAATCCAGTAATAAACCCAAATACCTACAACCAACTGATCTTTGACAAAGCAGACAAAAACCTACACAGAGGAATGGACACCCTATTCAACAGATGGTGCTGGAAAAACGGATAGCTACCTGTAGAAAAATGAAACTTGATCCCTATCTCTCCCTATATACAAAAATTAACTCAAGATGGATTAAAGACTTAAATGTCAGACCTGAAACCATAAAAATCCTAGAAGAAAACCTAGGAAAGACTCTTCTGTACATTGGCCTAGGCAAATAATTTATGTCTAAGACCCCAAAAGCAAATGCAACTTGCTTTTGTTTAAAACAAATGTTTAAAATGTTAAAACAAATGTTTAAAACAAAATAAACAAGTAGGACTTAGTTAAACTAAAAAGTTTCTGCAGAGCAAAAGAAATAATCAGCAAAACAAATAGCAACCTACCTAACCTAAGAATGGGAGAAGATATTTACAAACTATACATTTGATAAAGGACTAATATCCAAAATCTACCTAGTGTCCTTTTTTTAGGTGTCCAGATTTTCTCTTCTTATAAGGACACCAGCGGGATTGTATTATAGCTCATACTGACAGCCTGTTTTAACTTAATCACCTCTTTAACAGACTTATCTCCAAATATAGTTAGATTCTGAAGTATTGGGCATTAGAGCTACAACATATAAATTTTGAGGAACACAATTCAGTTTATAAAAAAGGGACAATAAAGAGACCTATAAATTGATAAAGTTTCTACACTCTAATTAAAGTAGCAAACCACTGATTCTAAGTGAGCTATACAAAGTTAAGTATGTGTTTTGTAATTCCTAGAGCAACCATTTATTTAACTATACAAAAGATATGATCAAAATCACAATAGACAAAATGGAGCACTAAAAAATGTTTCAATAATTCATAGAAGGAAGGAAATTAGATAGAGGAATTAAAAACAAAAGAAACAGGAAACAAATAGCATTAGACCAAAATCAAAACATATCAATAAAAACATTAAACATAAATGGTCTAAACACACCAAATAAAAGACATGATAAGAGTGATTTTTTTTCTTTTGAGACAGTCTCTGTTGCTCAGACTGAAGTGCAGCCTGATCACAGCTCACCACAGCCTCGACCTCTGGGACTCAGGTGATCCTTCCACCTCAGCCTCCCAAAGTGCTGGGATTACAGGCATGAGCCACTGCTCACAGCCTAAAGTACAATTTTTAAAAAAGGTTTTAACTTCATTCTATTAATTTTTGGAATCTTCTACTTCTTCTATCTTTATTAAATCCCTCTCCTACTACATTTAAGTTTTTTTACAGTTGATTTTTTCTATTATTATTATTATTTTTTTTTTGTGCAACCTGGAGTGCAGTGGCACACTCACAGCTACCACAGTCTTCACCTGCTGGGTTCAGGCAATCTTTCTGCCTCAGCATTTCCAGGTAACTGGAACTAGCTAAGTGCATGCCACCACACCCAGCTAATTTTTAAAATTTATTGTAGAGACAAGGTCTTACCAAATTGCCCAGGTTGGTCTTGAACCCCTAGACTCAGGCAATCCTCTTGCCTCCTCCTCCCAAAGTGCTGGAATTACAGGTGTGAGCTATCGCACTCAGCCTGAATTTTCTAATTTTAAGTTGACTACTTGGTTTATTTGGTTTTAGTCTTCAGTTTTTGGTTATAGAAACATGAAGCTTTACATTTTCTCCCAAGCCTAGCTTTAGCTGTATGCCATATGTTTGATGATATTTTATTTATACATAACTATTTTATATAATTTTAATTGTATTGTATTGTAGCAGAAGAATGCAGTCTTACAAAACTCTTCCTTTTGGCATTTACTAAGGTTTATCTTTGATACATTGCTGTAGCAAAATTACTTCTAAAAGCACTTACAAACAACTTTTGCTTTATTTATTATTATTATGATTGAAAGTTCTTGGCTCCCACAATTTGTTCATCTTTCAGAAGCAATTTTACTTTATCAAATGTCCTGTTTATAACCACAGAACATGCTTAAGTTTACTTCCTTCTTACAGTAAGTCATCCCAGTAATGCAAAAAAACCAGAAAATTATGTTTATTGTCATTTTAATTTTATTCTTCCTTTACTTTTTCTTATCTTGCATTAGTGTGGTACATTTGTTGCCATTGTTAAACCAATATTGATACATCATTTTTAACTAAAGTCATGGTTTACATTAGATTCCAATTGTGTGTTGTATATTCTATGGGTTTTGAAATGTATAATAACATTTCCACTCTTACAATATTATATAGAAGAGTTTTACTGCCCTAAAAAATCCCCACTGCTCCACCCATTTACTCTCTCTCTTTCTCCTCTGATTCCCTGACAACCACCCATCTTTTTTACAGTTTTGCTCTTTCCAGAATGTAATATAGTTGAAATCATACAGTGTATATATAGCCTTTCAGATTGGCTTCTTTTAGTTAGTAATTCTTAGTATTTACTTTTAATATCATAGTTTAAAAGTTATAGCTTCAATTCAGAATATAGATCAGTGGTCAAAAAGAGTAGAAGCATGAACCTAAATCTAAAATATGAAGACAACTCCTAGACAATGATGTGATGCTATTGTTGCCTGTCAGATGCAGATTTCCTGAGGTTTTTCATAAGAACCTCAGAAACTGAGCAGGGAAGAAGGCAGTACCCGACACAGCTGGCAATTTTGAACAGTAGTAGAATACTCACCCTGGCCCCAAAGACCAACCACCTGGCTCTTGGCCACTTCTTTTACCTCATCTCTTTCGTAAAGGAAAATAAAAAATCTCAGAACCCCCAATCCTGTTATGCAAAAGGAAAGGTTAAACCTGGAGGCTGAGTCATGGAACACCTTCTTCCAAATAAATAGCTGTTACTAACATTGTGCATCAGTCAGATTCCCAGGGAAAGGTAAAAGGCTTTAGGCATCTGAGAAGGACTGCCCTCACAGATCATTCATAAGTAGATTTTTTGCTGGCCTCCCATAAACAGGGACATGCACACTGTAACTTTAGGTCTACAATCTAAGTCTAACTCCTAAAACTAAAGTTCGTTGATTTCACATGGATAATGTCCATTATAAGCCTATCTTCCCAGGAGCAGAACAAAGATAAGACTCATTCCTGCACCTACCCAAAGACAAATCTACATAACTGAATTTTCCTCTACTACCTTTCCTCTTCAAACATTCACTTTATCTTATGGGCACTAACTAAAGTCTCCTAGGATGTCACCTTTCCCCTTACCACCTACCTGCCCTCTTCCTACTTGCCTTCCCCACTCCCACTCCTTTAAGGAAATGTATAAATACCAAACCTCCTGAAAACTTCTTTGGAAAAACAGCCACAGTTGTGTCTGTGGCCCATGTTTTTCCCATATGCACCCTAAAGCTGGTTTGTTAAATCAGCTTTGATGATTGAGATTTATGCCTGAGTCACTCATTTTGACTGATAACTTCCACTCTCCTAGATTTAAAAAGTTTACTGAAGCCGGGCTCGGTGGCTCAGCCTGTAATCCCGCGCCTTTGGGAGGATGAGGTGAGTGGATTGCCTGAGCCCGCGGGTTCGAGACCCGCCTGGGCAGCGAGACCTCATCTCTACAATAAATCAAAAAATCAGCTGGGCATGGTAGTGCGCGCCTGTAATTCCGGCTACTTGGAAGGCTGAGGCAGAAGGATCGCCGGATCCCAGCAGGTCGAGGCTGTGGTGGCCAGGAGCGGCCACTGCACTCCAGTCTGGGCAACAGAGTGAGACTCCAACTCAAAAAAAAAAATAAAAGTTTACTGAGAGCCCAGAATGATGAATGAAAGATCTCCACCAAGGCACCTCGCTGGTAATTTTCAGACACCAAGATTAAAGAGAACAGCCTAAAGAGGAAGGGTGGAATTCACATACGAAGGATTAAGCCTAATAAGGTCAAATCTCTCAACAACACGTTGGAAGCTAGAAAACATACAGTGAAGACTACAAAGTGTTGAGATTCTTTTCAACCTAGAATTCTATATTTCCACAAATTATCAATCTATCAAATAGAGTTCCTCCCATATACACTTGTTTCAGGAAGTCGCTGGAGAGAATTGCTTTGACAAAACAAGGGATTAAACTAAGAAAGAAGACATGGATCCAGGCAAGAGATAATCCAACCCAGGAGAAAGAGAATGTTCCAGAGACCTCCCAGGATGAGAAGAAAGTCCCAAGATAAGACTTTCATAGGCCTAGGAAGCAACCTCCCCAGGTGGAAGCTGAGAACACAAAACTGGTGGACAGGACAGGGGGCAGGGAGGACCAGAAGAGGATTTACTGTGAGCCTCAGGGAGCTTGAGCTTGAGGAACCCTCATGCACATATGACCTGTCATGAGCCCCTTACAAGGTCCCAGGAAGGTCCTAGCAACATCTTCATAGAATCATAAATTTCTGTACATTATAAAAACAAAAGTCATTTTAACCATCATCAGTTAACAAGACCACTGTCACCTTCCACTCCAACATACCTTCCTTCCCTTGTGTCCAGTGTCATTTTTCAATCCAACTAAGAAGTGAAGTTGGAAATACTTTTGCTTGAGTTGCGAGGGACACCAATATGTGAATCACAGTTCATTGTGTATGTGCTCATGGTTGGCCCACCAGCACAGGAATTAGTGGTCCTTCTGCCACCCACTAGGCAGATTTACTGGATGTAGGGGAGGAGAGGGTGACACAAAGATGGGACATGAGCTGCCCTGAAGCACTTTTCACCAGTAATGTGGAGGAAATGCGCTAGAGGAACACTGAATTATCTCTCTCTTCTCTTCATGGAAACTGACTTTGTCACATGCAGAAGCAAACTGTGAGTATGTTGCACAAAAAAGTAGAGGGAAGAATTTTAGAGGAATGTTGGAAGATTAACTATTAAACATATCACTTTTCTAGATTCTTTTATGTTTATGGTAGCTTTCTGCTTTTTAAATTTGTAATTTTTTTCTAATTTAAATAAATGATAAACGTTATGCTTTATTTTGTGTCCCTTTGAATTTTTTCCTACAGAGGGCTCCCCAAAATTGTGTATGCTTCAGGCCCCATAAAACTTGAATTCACTCCTCTGGCTTTAGGGAAAAAGTACAACTAAAATACTGATTGTCTGACTCGTTTCCATGTGAGGAAAAATTGTATTGTCAGGCTTTTTACAGCTTTGGAAGACTTAGCATTAGGATCAAAGAATATGAAGCAAAGTTAAAAATGGAATGATTATTAACTTCAGAAGAAACAAAAGTTGTGCAAGAAAGGAAATGTAATCAGATTTAAGTACTTGACTCAGTAGTAATAATAGTAACACATCCATGACTGATACTAATTCTAAATAGGGATTTAAGTCCAAATTGTAGAAGAAATCGGACATCCAGCTATATGATAGTGACTAAATAATGTTTATAAGTGATACAGAGATACCAGCTTATGTGTCTTATTTAGAACTACAGATGTCAATACTAGAAGAAACAGACACTAAGTGGTTTCTCTGGGCAGCAGGAGAAGCCAAAGAGAGCAAGTCAAGTGATGGCTTCCAGTCCTATAAGACTTTGAAGTGCAGGAATCATTACTTTCATAATTTTTAAAGTTAAATGTCAATTATGTGCATTTTAGAGGAGCAGTCCCTAGAAAATTTTGCAACTGAAAATGAGAAAGTCTTGACCTATCACTTACAAGCTTACAAGCAAAAGATTACTGAAACTTATATGTGAAAACAAACAAAAATGGCAACGACAGAGAAAGATTGAATAAAGCATGGCACATTCATAACTTGGAATTCTCTACAGTCGCTAAGTTCAATGTAGTCAAACCTGTCAGGTAATGGCATAGATTAAACAATGTCCACAAGACACTGTAAAGTGAAAAAGGCAGACTTTGTAATGACACATTGTGGTGTGTGCGTGTGTGTGTGTACACAGGAAGGGCTCTCATAGGGTGCTATGAATGAGTTGACTCTGGGGAGAAGAGGGAGGAGTGAAAGGACCCTCACTCTGTGTATGTGTGTGTTATTTGAAACTTTTTTTTTACTAATAGTATACATTTCTTCTGTAATGTAAAAATTTTTAAAGATGTAATTGCTTTAAGATCCTCTTAAGAGCCAGGCTCGGTGGCTCAGCCTGTAATCCCGCGCCTCTGGGAGGCTGAGGTGAGTGGATTGCCTGAACCCGCGGGTTCGAGACCCGCCTGGGCAACTTGGCGAGACCGCATCTCTACAATAAATCAAAAAATGAGCCGGGTGTGGTAGTGCGTGCCTGTAGTTCCGGCTGCTTGGAAGGCTGAGGTGGAAGGATCGCCGGAGCCCAGCAGGTCAAGGCTGCAGTGACCAGGAGCAGCCACTGCATTCCAGTCTGGGCGACAGAGTAAGACTCCAACTCAAAAAAAAAAAAAAGATATTCTCTTTGTTGCTACCTGCTCCCCACCCCCCCACCATCACCACAAGACATTAAATAACTGAACAAAGATTACAAATTAGCAATATCCAATCCTCTGAGTTAAAGACTGAGAGGAGGAACCAAATAGTGCCAGATGATTAGAGAAGACAGTCCAGGATAATTCATTCCCTGTATCCTGGGTGAATAACAGGAAAGGAAGAATGGCATCCATTCACAAAAGTGGTAGAGGAGGGAATCATCATGGAACTTATACCCAAAAAAGGAGGAGGAGGAGAAAGAAAGAACTGTCATATCAAAAAAGAAAGGTGAGAGGCTGGGTGCGGTGGCTCATGCCTGTAATCCCAGCACTTTGGGAGGCTGAGGCAGGAAGACTGCTTGAGGCAAGGAGTTTGAGACTAGCTTAGGCAATATAGCCAGACCTTGTCTCTACAAAAAATAAAAAATTAACTGAGTGTGGTATCCCAACTGTAGTCTCAGCAACTTGGGGAGGCTGAGGCAGAAGGATCGCCTGAGCCCAGGATGGAAGTCTGCAGTGAGCTTTGACAATGTCACTGCACTCTAGCCTGGGCAACAGAGTGAGATTCTCACTAAAAAGTGGGGGGAGTTGTTGTGAAAAATATGCTTTGTAAAGACTGTTTCAGAATATAAGAGGCTGTTGATGAACAAATTCTTTGCATCTTCAAAAAATTAAAGAGAAGATGAATGAAATAAAACATCAAAGAAGATCTTTTCTTTTTCTTTCTTTCTTTTTTTGAGTTGGAGTCACACTCTGTTGCCCAGGCTGGAGTGCAGTGGCATGCTCACGGCCACTGCAGCCTCGACCTGCTGGACTCAGGTGATCCTTCCGTCTCAGTCTTCCAAGTAGCTGGAACTACAGGCATGTACCACCATGCCCAGCTAAAAGAAAATATTTTTTAAAAACTCTTCAAGAGATTACAATGTAGAGCCAAGACTGAGAATAACTAATCTAAAATAAAGAGATTCAAAAAGGTTGGAATTGAAAGGATGGATGGGATGCAGCAAACACCTGCAGGCGAAAAGAAAACCAAAGACCATGGTATTTCTATATCAGATGAAGATGAATTCAAGACAAAAAAAGTTAAGTAGGACACTGACACTCATGTCATGATGATGAAAACGATGCACCATCCATGAAGTTGTAGCTGTCATGAACCCATTTTGTGCCATCTAACAGAGCACTGACGTCTTAGGTTGAGTTACATAAAATGGACATTTTTATAAGTCAAAGTTAATTTAATATTGGCAATTTAGACCTGATCAGTAAAGCAAAATATATTTGTAATCACTCTGCATGTAAGGCACTTATAGAGTCTGATAGATAGCAACACTCTTTATCTGTAGTCAGGCCTCTGTCTTACATGGTTTAATGACTGTGGTGTTTTAATACTGCCAAGCCCATACAGGGCAAAGCCTCATAGACCCCACAGTACCAAGGAAGCACATAGTTATTGAAAACACTGGCTCAGGAGGCTGGTGGATCTGAATTCTGGCTCCATCTCTCACTAGCTGTGTGGCGAGTTCCTTAACCTCTCAGTCCCTTAGTGCTCTCATCTTCCCCTTTCTTAAAGTGGGGATTATAAGGGTGCCTGTGCCCTAGGGTTGGGGCGATTGAGGAAGTGAAAGATGAAAGTGCTCGGCACTTGGTAAGTGCTCAGTAAATGTCACCGTTGTTACCTTCCTTTCCTGAGACTGTTCTATTCTAATGGGTTGATTCTTTGTGAACTTTTCTGTCTAGTGACAGCCATGAAACAGGGACACAGAGCACCTTGGAGGGAACCAGTGACCCACTGCAGGCGAGTCATTGGACTCCTGTCCACTCTGCTCCTTTCACCCAAGTGACCACCACTCTGAAGGTCAGCACAACAAAAAGGGACTCTTAGTGGCCCACTGTATTCTCACCCGCATTCTGGCCCTGTAGACCATGTTGTCTCTCATTCTGCCTCCTGACCTGATCCTCATCACCTGGTCGCCTGACTCCCGGCTCTTTGCTGAGCTCCTGGCTGCAAACTCCCACCTCTTTGAATCAATGACCACTCCACTAAGAACCTCCTAGAGCTCTGTCCCACCTCTGCACTGGACTCTTCCTGAGGTTAAAAGGCAAAGTAAGCCTGAACCAGCCTCCCAGAGCCTGCCTTCCAAGGACTCCCTCCTACCTGTGTGTGTTTATGTGTATGTGTGTGTGTGTGTGAGTGTGGCCTCACCAAGAGTTGATGACCACCCGGTGGGTGTTCTCCAGCTAGCAGTACTCTTTAGCCTCGAGCTATGTCTTCCCAGAGCGAGAGAACCAGTAGCAGCTGCCCTAGTACTCCACCCAGTTGCCAGGGCAGCAGGTGTTTTCGGAACCTGAGGGGGCAGAGGGCAGAGGGGCATGAGGTCCAGCTGGAGAGGACAGGCACATCAGGATGGCAGACTCCCCATCCCTACCGTTGCCGTGGAGGAATGCCACATGGCAGGCCAGGTTGTGCAGGTCCACTGGGAAGTACTTCAGATGAAGGAGCAAGGCAGAATGATCTGAGGGGTCAATGGAAAGATGGTCATGTGGGCAGATATGGGGTCCCCCCTACCATCACCAGGCACAGGGCTCCAGTCTTAGGCTGAAGAAGCACACACATACACACACTACACATGTACACACACACACCACATACACATGCAAAGACCATCACACACACATACATATATCACACCACAAACACATGCACACACAGGCACATTCCATACACATTCACTAACACGTACATGCACACACACATACACCACATCCCACACACACAGATGCACATACATACCATATGCACAAGCACACAGATACACACACCACAGCACACACTGACCCATCACATATACACATAAACAAACCATACTACACATGCACACACACACAGACACAAACAAGCCACACACTCCAGACACGTGCACACAAAATTATGTACATGCAAACCCATCACTCACACACAGATACCACACACACACACACACACACACACACACACACACACACACACAGACATATCCAACCACACACACTGGGAGGGTCTCTGACCTGCTTTCAGGGCCTGCTGCTGTCCCTTCAGCTTGACTCGCAGATGTGATCGTGTCACCTACGCTGCCTCCTGAAAAAGATAGAGGCTCAACTATTTCCCTGTGGAACATCCTTCCCTCCTCATGCTCCTGGCACACCAGTTAGGGCCCATCATCCTGTCCTGGGATGGTGCAGGTGTCTTTCACTGGCTTCCCAGGCCCATCCAGGCTCCTGACAATCCCAAGTGGCTCAGGTCACTCTCCTGTTTCAAGCCCTTCAGTGGATTCCCATTTACTCAAAAGAAAACCTCACTTGGTCAGCACAGCCTGCCTAAATGGCCTACCCCCGCGCCACCTCTCTGGCCACCCCACCTCTCACCACCAGCTCCACCAGTGAGCTCCTGCTTCACTAGAACTGTTCACAATCCAAAGACACTCAGTGGCCTTCCTCACCTCCTGGCCATCCCAGTTCTGTTCTCTTCACCTGGAACTACCCTCCATCCTCTTCCCCTATCTCACCCTTGTGTGTCCTTCAGAGTTCCTCAGCTCAGGGCTGAGTTGTCTGCACCAATCTGCACCCCACAGCACCCGAACACACCCCTGTTGTAGATGCAGCACTGAGCCCAGCAAACCCATGCAGATAAACAAGTACTCAACCACCCAGTCCCTCACTGTGGCTGCTGAGAGCCCGGATCTCCATCAGGGTGCTCGAGGAGAAGTTGCTGAAAGTTTCCTTCAGGGTCCGCAGTTCTGCCTGCAGCTGTGTACATTGTCAGGAGGCAGTGGGGATGGGACCAGGTGGAGGGGGCTATGGCCCCTATCGCTGTCTGTGTGACTGTCCCCCTCACCACCCATCATTGCCTCCATCATGAGTCCCATCATTTCCCCACCCTTGATATCCCAATTGTCCCCAGCACAGGACCCACACTGACTCCATTCCTTCCCCCTCTCAGCACCCCCATTGCAGCCCATCACTGCCCATATCTCTTCTCTCATCCCTGCCCCATCCCTGCTGGCCCCTGTGACCCTCACTTCAGGACCCAATCACACAAATGACCGTCAGCAGCAAGATATTGAAGCCCAGGGCGAGCAGATTGAGGTGGAGACTGGAGCAGAAACACTGTGCAAAGGGCTGAGGTAGAGGCAGTCCTGTGGGAGAGGGGGTTTCAGAAGCTGGCAGCCAGGGAACCAGGGGCACAGGGGCAACGAAGTTGGAGGAGGCATAATCCAGGTGGAGGGGAGGAGACTAGATAGGGAGGCTATGAGAATTCATGGGTTTTGACCCCTGCAGTTGAGATTGTGCACACACACTTGCACCCACATTAACATGCAAAAACATGCACATACACCTACCCAGGTACACACATATGCATGCATATGATGCATGGTATTCAATCAGTTGTGTGCAAATCCCAGAGCCTGGATGTGGGAAACTGGGACACATAGAGGGGCTAGGAGACAGACCAGGACAAAGCTCAAAAGTATTTACAGGAATACAGAAATACCCAAAACCCAGCAGGGTAACGCTGACAATGTCTGGCATTCAATCGAAGATTATGTGACACATAACAAAACAAAAAAATACAACGCATAATGAGAAGGTTAATGAATCTATCAAAATGAATCTGGAAGTAACAGATGTCAGAATTAACAGACAAAGGCATAAAAACAGATATTATAACTATATCCCATATGTTCAAAAAATTAAGTTAAGCCAGAGAAGATATTTAAAAGTCCCAGTTGAACAGAAGTTCATCAACATGTCTGAAATGAAAAATACACTGAGTGGAATTAATTAATGCATAAGAAAAATTGAGTTAACTTAAAGACATAGAAATAACTGCATAAAATGAAACAAAGAGAAAAGTATCCAACAAAGAAAAACTACCAAAACCAAAATGGAAAGAGCATTAGTGAGCTGAATGACCATTGATATATGCGTAATTAAAGTTTTTAAGGAAAGGGTGGAACAGAAAAATATTTGAGGAAACAATGACCAAAACATTTCTAAATTTGCTGAAAGGTATGGACACATAAAGAACTAGGAAGAGTGGCTGGGCTCGGTGACTCAGCCTGCAATCCCAGCACTTTGGGAGGCCGAGGCAAGTGAATTGCCTGAGCCCGTGGGTTCAAGACCTGCCCAGGCAACTTGGCGAGACCTCATCTCTACAATAAATCAAAAAATTAGCCGGGTGTGGTAGTGCGCACCTGTAGTTCCAGCTACTTGGAAGGCTGAGGCAGAAGGATCACCGGAGCCCAGCAGGTCGAGGCTGTGTGCCACTGCACTCCAGTCTGGGTGACAGGGTGAGACTCCAACTCAAAAAAAAAACAAACCAAAAAAACTAGATAGAACGAAGCTGGCCCTGGAAGTAGTTGATCAATGTTAGCTCATAGGATGACTCCACTCCCACCCCCCAGGCAGCAGAGGCTGCTGAAGAGAAATGCACTGACATCTTTTCATCCCCTCAGATTTGCCCCTTATTCTCCACTGGCTCATTTAGATGAGCTCCCTCTCCCATTAATTTCAGAAATTCTAGACTCTCTCCAAGTCTCCTACTCAAACTCTGAATTTGTTTGTTCACCCTCAGAAGGTTCAGAGATATTCAAAATCTTTTTTGAGAATTCACTATGTACCAGGTGCTGGGGGAGAGGGCACTAGAGTTCAGAGGAGAGAAAGGCAGTCAGGGCTTCGGCCCACCACCTGGGGACAAGAAATGCCTATCTTTCCTGTCCATTGCTGCCTTGCCCTTACAACACCAGACCTCCCTTGGTCTGCCAGCCTCAAGAATGTGGAGTCCCTCTTCCCAGTCCAGCTAACAAATCCCCATCCCTGAGCATTGAGTCCCAGCCCCTCAAGCCTCCACAGAACCCAGCTCCATCACCAGTACCCACACACCTGACACCCCTCCTCCATCCCTGGCTCCTAGACACTTGAGGGCTTTAGTCAAGACTTCCCAGAGAAGGATCCAGGCAGGGAGTGTGAGGGGAGCAAGAATCTTCCAGGATCTCTCTGTGCTTATGAACTCTACCCACTGGAACTCACCCCACCCCACCCATCCCTACAGTCCTGGCTAATCTGCATTCTTTATATACACATACATGCATACCCCCACACACAGGACACACATGTTCTCAGGCTGGGAGAACAGGAAGTTGTCTCCAGTTTCCAGGTCTCCCAACACCTCTGGGGACACACCCTTTCCATGGGTCCTGGGGACAGAGAGGAAGGTGAGGTAGGTGGCAAGCAGAGATGTCAGGCATCTCGGTCCCTGATCGTGGAGTGAATGTGATGGAGATCTCAAAGGGAATGAAGCCAAGACAGGGTCAAGTGAAGCTTCAAAAACTGAACACTTGGCTTTCCAAAATGGATCTTCTCTCCTGGGATTCTGCCCACACGTGCCTGGCCACTCCCCTCTACTGAATTGATGTCATTTTCTTCTGAATCCAGCTACTGGAAGTCTTGAAAGTTCCTCACCATGATGGGTCCAGGGCTGGAGCCAGACCTGGGACTGAGTTTAGGCTGCTCTGAAGGCTGGGGCTAAAATGCGAATTCACAAGGAGGCTGATGGTGGCATAGAATGCAAAGTCTGAGTAGGTCAGGTGGTGACTTGGCTTGGGTCTCTTTGGTTGGGTCTGTGGTTTGAGGTGAGTTTGGGGCTGAGGTTTGAAAAAGTGCGGGGTCCCTTTCCTTCTCAGGAGATTGCTTGGGCCTTGACCTGGCCAGTGGCCTTCCCTCCATAAGCTCATGGAGGGCCACTCCCAGCTTCCCACGGGGCCCTCACCATCCCTGAACCAGGTTCTCCTCAATACCAAAACTCCCCCATTCCAGCTGGTCTCCCAACCTCTGTTACCTGTTAAAGGTGTTGAGAGCAGACTTCTGGCTCCAGGAGGCAGCAGGGACAAAGAAGGGTTAAAGCCAGGAGAACTGGAGAAGGTGGAGCTAGTGAGGAGAGGTGTAGGGAGTAAGGGTCTGGTCCAGGTCAGGCCCTGCTCCTGTGTGATGTGTGTCCAAGTGATTCTGACCTGGTGTCTCTTGCCCTGGGGACTTTGAACAGTAAATAGAAGTGGAAACAGAGCTGGAACTCAGGCACTGAGTTGTGAGAGAGGGAGCGGGGACTATCTCTATTCTCATTCCCAGAAGGGGGTCTGCTGAACTGTCCCTCCACTCCCACATGCCAATCACTTCACTCTACATTGCTTCTTTTGGGAGGGGAAGCCAGGCCAGGAGGGGCAGGGGTGCAGTATGTTTCCCCTCTGTCTCTTCCCCTTTCACTTCCTGTCTCAGAATTTGCTGGAATTGGTGTTGTCTCCAAATAACCCTGACCAGAATCTGGGGGACTGGTTCTTGGTTCAGCTATAAGAGTCCCACTGTGGCTTGACTTGTTTTACCCTCATGGGGAGTAAAGTCCCTCAAAATCCAGAAGCCACATTGGGAAGGGGTCATAGACTCGCAGAAAAGCAGCTCTCCTTGCAGTAAGAAGAATCCAACCTCAGAGAGCCGCTCCCAGCCCAGGCCCTGCACCAGCCCTGGAAACACAAGCATTGTCCTCATGTCCAGTCACTGCTCTCAGCTCTCCACAGGGGTTTACCCTCAGGGCACAACACCCTTATGAGGCAGGGATGTTTTTTATTCCCATTTCACAGTGAAGGAAATGGAGCCTCAGGAAGATTAAGTGACTTGCTCTAGATGGAGGGGTAGGCGGGCAGAGAAGCTGGGAAGGCATGACAGGGTAAAGAGGGGAAAATGACACCATCAGTTAAAGGTCTTTAGGCTGGGCTGGTGGCTTATGCCTGTAATCCCAGCACTTTGGGAGGCTGAGGCAAGAGAATCGCTTGAGCCCAGGAATTCGAGACCAACGTGGGCAACATACCAAGACCTCCTCTCTACAAAAAATAAAATAAAATAAAAGCTAACCAGGTGTGGTGCACACCTATAATCCCAGCTACTCAGGAGACGGACTCAGAAAGATTGCTTGAGCCCAGGCTTTGGAGGTTGTGGTGAGCTGTGATCATGCCACTAAACTCTAGCCTGAGCAACAGAGTAAAACCCTGATTCAAAATTAGTTAATTAATTAAAATAAATTAATTTTTAAGAAGAAAACATTTCTCCATGCTGTATAAAGCCTTAGTCTCCTGTACCAAAGGTTTCATAAAAATTGGTCCCTAGTTTCTGAAGCAAACAAAACCCTAGTCATTTGCTCACATATTAAATCAACAAATATTAGGGATCTTCTATGCTTCAAGCATTACCAAAAACTCAGAATACTTGCTCTCTCTATTCTCTTAGTGCCCAGAAAGTCAGTATATTTCTCTCCTTCTAACAATAAGAATTCCTCCACTGTATCTCCCTTTTCACTTTGACTTCCAGGAATTTCAGAGTGAAACCAGAAAGACTACACATGAACAATTCTATAGGTCCTTATACCTATCTTTTTCTCCCCATCTTGACTTTTATTTCAGTTTCTTCCAGTTCATAATCTTTTTTTTTTAATTTCAAGAAGTCATAAACGGCATTTATTACCTTGGTATATCACACTGGTCTTGTTGCTGTTCCTTTACATTTAAATGGCTTTCCACCTTTCCTCCCTCCTTCCACAGTCTGGCTACACAGTCCATCCTGGCACTGTCAGCTCACAGCAGCAACAGGCTTCTTCCATACACATCCTTTTTTTTAACATCTTTTTTATTTTAAAATTGTGGGGTACAGTTAAGGGTTAGGTATACAAATATGCATCGTTCAGGCACCCTTGTTGATAAGGGGTGTCCCCACATCCCCAGATAGATATTGACTACCATTAATCCCACCACCCTTGCCCTCCCTGCCCCCCCATATACTCCCACCACTGTCAATCCCTTTCTTACAGTATTATGGTAGATGTTCAAGGTCCAATTATGAATGAGAACATGTGATCTTTGTTGCTGTGAAAGATCACTCATTATTATAGACTCTAGTTCCATCCAGGTTGCTGCAAAATTCATGATTTTGTTCTTTTTTATAGCTGCAAATTAAAACTACATTGAGATACCACCTAACTCCAGTCAGAATGGCCATTATCAATAACTCAAAAAAATGACAGATACTGGAGAGGATGTGGCAAAAAGGGAACACTTCTACACTGTTGGTGGGAGTGTAAACTAGTGCAACCTCTGTGGAAAGCAGTGTGGTGATTCCTAAAAGCTTTAAATTTTGACCTCCCATATGACCCCGCAATCCCCCTACTGGGAATATACCCTGAAGAACTCAAATCACTCTGTGAAAAAGATACCTGCACACGTATGTTTATCACGGCATTGTTCACAATAGCAAGGAACCTGGAACCAACCATGCTGTCCATCAAAAGAGGACTGGATTAAAAAAATGTGATACATATACATGATGGAATACTATGCAGCTATAAAAAAGAACATCCACATCCTTAACACTATACATTCACAGGGCCAAAGTGCCAGTCCACAAACCCTTCCCTGCAGGAAGTCAATGCCTGTGAAAGAATTTGTAGTAAACCAGGCCTCCCAGGATGACTAGCTCCAGCAAGATGATGATAGAAAGTAGCAGCTTGTTGGTTGTCACTTTTCTGGACATTGAACGGAGAATCTTTCGACTTTCGCTCAAGTTTTCACTTGTATTTACCAGTCTACTCTTGGTACATTCCAACTGGTCTCGCTGTTCCCCCAGCTCTTCTATGATTTCTGAGCCAATCTGGTCAGTCTCTGTGGCAATCCGATGAGAATGCTCAATACTTTGGGTGGCTCGGTTCAGGCTTTCGGTGCCTTGCAGAAGCAGCACCCTTTGAGACTGTAGCCGATTCATATGCTCATTCTCTACAGCATTCGAGCCATATTTCATGTCTCCTTGGCCCCCAGATGTGGCTGTCAAAGGTTGCTTCTCGCCTCCCGAGGGAGTTTGGCAAGGTCCCTCCGGTAGTTTCGAAATTTAGACATCATGGGGTTACGGAAAGATAAGGGTGATTAAGTAGTTCTTCTTCCATCTCTGCCAGCGTTTCATTTGCTTCCTGTTGCTTTTCGTCAAAATCTCAGATCTTCTCCTCTTCTGCCTGCTGAATGTGGCCCTCCATGGTAATTATTTTTTCCTAGCTCCCAAAATAATGAGGTCTTGTGTATAGATGGGTCCCTGCCATCCCCTGCAGCTGCTCGGGCACCCCTTGCAAGTCTTCATGGAGGGCGCGGAAGATCTTGTGCAGCTTCTTAAAGCGCTCCGAGGAGGCGTTGGAGGTGGTCATGGCGTGGCCGCCAAGGTCCAGGCGCCAGGCCTGCTTCGAGCCTGGCACTCAGGCACCCAGTCCCTCAGCCCTCACGGCGAACACTGTGCAGCCGCCAACCCACCCATACTGTTAATTCTCATATATATTTTAGCCATCTTTCTTTTGTGTTGTTGTTTGGGTTTGGGGGCGTTGTTTGTTTTTGTAAGTCCTTCAAATACTTCTGGGAAGTACGTGTCCCTGCCACTGCCACCTGCAGATCTGCTCCTCCTGTGCTCTTTGTGGGAAGTCCCAGAATGCAGCCTTGACCCATCTCTCTCCTGCCTCACCTGGTGAGTTATAGTCCACTCCCCAAATACCTCTGCAACTCTTAACACAGCAGTCACAGTGCAAGGTTCAAGTGTCCTTTACTTTTCTCATTGAATTTAAATGGAATCTCAAGCTCTCTTTCTGCTTCACTGCAGAAATTTTATGAGAACAGGATAAGGGATGCTGTGTTTACTTCTAACAATAATTTGAGACATGGAAAAACAGTTCTATTCATTTTCCCCTTATACCCCCTACCTCCTACGCAACACACACACACACACACACACACACACACACACACACACACACGCAAGAACCAAGGACTGCAATACAAACTGCCAGGTTCAATGAAGGCCAAGGGTTCTACCATGAGCAGGCCTATGCAAAGCTACCCCCAAAGGCTGAGGGAGCTGAGAGGCCAAAGAAAGAATGTAGCGAATCCAGTTTCTCAGAAAGGAACATTTGATAGTGACTTACAAGCAGAAACCATGTCTCGGGCAGCCACCAGATGGTGGATCCTCACACTGTTACCCCCAAGATCCAGACTTATATACCAAAGGGGAAAGGTAAATGTGCTTGTATGGGGCAATTGCAGGCAACCCACCAGGGCAGACAAGAACACTATTGTGATATAGTCTATAATTTGTGTGATAGCATCAAGGATGCTTTGATTTAAGGACAAGATTTCTAAGGGCAGGATTTCTGGTGAGTACATGTTCTCATCTTAAAGACAGTAAATAAAGTAAAAGGAGGAGGTGTTCCTGGAACTGGGATTAATCAGATGTGAACATAGTGGATTAGCATCCAAGATGGAGTCACTTTTGTCTTCACACCAAGTATACATGGAAACAAGTAGGTTCTGTGATCCAGAAGAAGTGAATGTTCTTTGTAACAGTGGATGAGACTCTAAAACAAAAAAAAAGGCCAGGCATGGTGGCTCATGCCTGTAATCTCAGCAGCTTGGGAGGCTGAGACAGAATGATTGCTTGAGCTCAGGAGTTTGAGACCAGCCTGGGCAACATAGTGAGACCTTGTCTCTACAAAAAAAAAAAAAAAAAAAAATTCACTGGATGTGAAGGTGCATCCTGTAGTCCCATCTCCTTGGGAGGCTGAGGAGGCAGGATTTCTTGAGCCTAGGAGTTCAAGGCTGCAATGAGCTGTGATTGTGCCATTGTACTCCAGCCTGGGTGATAAAGTGAGACCCCCAATAAAAATAAATAATAAAACAAGAAGTGGGCTCGAAGGAAGAAGAGGAGGTATTTGGAGAATAGAGTTTCTACAAGTGAGAGGTGCCTTGTCCTCCCCTTTGTACCTTGGGAGGCAGGAACAGTCCATGTGGCTCCCATGATGTGAGGCCTTTCAGGAGAACTCCCTCAGAAGTGCAGGGATGATTTCACAAAGAGGATAGTGAGATATTGCTTCCTAACTGGAGTTTTCTGAGGGCCAAGGTCCTCAGAATTAGCCTGCACAACCAAAGCCTGAAAGACCAGCCCTAGTTAAGGTGATGGGAGTCCCCTCTCAGCAACCAACAGCTCTTGGAAGACTGGAAGAGATCTACAAGAGTTCCTGTAATCCCCCAGTGTGAAGGTAAAGCATGAGTGATCCCAGGGGGGGAAATTATTCAGCTATCTCAGAAGTCATCTGGTTGAATAAAAGGAATTCACCCAGAAGGGGACTTCTGTGGGGGCTGAGAAGAGATGTGTTGTCCCCCATAAGGTCATCAGCATGACAAGTCAATCATGAATGCCTGGTAAATTTGGGTCCTGCTCAGACTGAATAAATTTTGTATTCATCCCAGTTGGAAAGTGAAGGAAAGTAGTTTCAGCTGTTGTACATTTATTCCATCTATTCAAGTTCAACCAAAAAAAAAAAAAATGGAACACAGAAAAATATGGAACCCAGGAAATGTGGAAAGTGAGTTCAATCACACCTGGAAGAGTATGGATTTAGCAGCTAGAAAAGCACACAGAACTTCTCCCTATGGCTCCAAGAAAATCATACTGGTCCTAAGCAGCTCCAGACCCACAGGCGGTGTCAACATTGTCCAGTAATTAGCCTCAGGCAACCCTGGCAACCCTAGGTGACATTTGATGTTAAGGCTTTTCCTTCAAGGAAATGTATTCCAAATCTAGGAAGGTTTGAAACTGATATATAGATGATAAAGTAAGTCAAACATGTAGTGTTAATACTTTGATGCTAAATTTAAGAGCAATCTATATTTGGTATCATAATGTGTAAGAAAATTTAGCATACTAAAACATTTGAAATTAGCCCTGTGATATGAAATTAAAATATAATATCAGGTATTTGATTTTAGACTTGTGGTTTCAGTTAAAAGGTTTGAAATAAGTTGATTATGTTTGTAAACAGTATTGGAATGTTTAAGAAACTTGAGATTCTTTACATTTATTACTTTAACTTCTCCATTTGTTTCTTATTATTAGCTCAAGCATTTAAAAATACTTAGAATACACTGAATGGATAAAATCAGCTTAAAATGCTTCTGGACATTGAATTGCATTGTGAAGGAAACCGATTATTATTATTATTATTATTATTTTGAGTTGGAGTCTTACTCTGTCGCCCAGACTGGAGTGCAGTGACCGCTCCTGGCCACCGCAGCCTCAACCTGCTGGGCTCCGGCAATCCTTCCTCCTCAGCCTTCTGAGTAGTTGGAATTACAGGCGTGCGCTACCACGCCCGGCTAATTTTTTGATTTTATTGTAGAGATGAGGTCTCGCCTGCCCAGGCGGGTCTCGAACCCGCGGGCTCAGGCAATCCACTCACCTCAGCCTCCCAAAGGCGCGAGATTACAGGCTGAGCCACTGAGCCGGCTGGAAACCGATTATTTAAGAGAGTTTTGTGCATTTGACTTTTGTTATTGTGCGATAATTAGTGAGAAAATGAAGTTGATGGTTCTTATTTCACTCAATTTATAAAAAAGAACAATCACATTTCTAAACTGAACTATAAAAAGCTTAAAAAATTAGTTTTAAAATATGCTTTAACAGACTGTTAATTTTATAAACAATGAAGTGACAGCAAATAGGCTTTTCTGTACCCAAATGCCACCAGCAAACACCCAAAACTCACCTTGACATTGGGGTCCATATGACAAAGGGCTGGGGTCCAGGACATGTGGACCTCACCCAGGCAAAACCACCATAGGAGAGCTACTCTGGACTCCACTCTCTTGGAGAGAATAAGGGGCAGGACATGCACAGCACCCCCAGTGCCAGTCTGACAGGGCAAGTGGGTGGGCCTCCCATGCTGCCCCCAGTGTGCCCACATGAGGAGGCTCTGATTCCACCCCCATCGCTCTCCTCCCCTCTTCCCTGCTCTTTTTCTCAATTGCACTTGTCTCCATGTAATACATTATGCATTTTGTGTATTTAGGTTAGCATCTTTCTGCACATACTCAAAGGCAGGCACCACAAGAGTAGAGACTTTGCCTCACGTAGTCCTAAATCCCCAGGACCCAGAAAGGTATCTGCACCTGGTCTGCTCCCAGTACATATGTGATGCATGAAAAAAGAGATGGTCTTTGTCTCTTGTCGTCTGTTTATGTATCTCTCTCCCTAACTGGACTGCCTTGAGCTCAGAAACTACCTTCTTCATCACTCAATCTCTGCCCAGTACCATGGACAGAAAACAGAGCAGGGGTCCAATCTATGTAAAAGTGACTCCCTGTTGGAAGGCAGACAGGACTTTAGAGTCAAGGAAATATGACCTTTATTCTGGTTCTGGTATTTACCAGCCTTAAGTGAATCTTGGATAAGTCACTAAAGGTCTCTGAACTTCAGTTTCTTCAACTGGAAGTGAATATAATAATACCTGCCTTACCCTGTTCTTGTGGGAATTAAATGGGTTAATGTACAGCAAGATATCTAACACTGAATCTCTTTTTTTTTTTTTTGCATAGGTTTAGCTCTCTCAGAGTAGTAGGCACTCAATGAAAACCAAATCCTTTACTCCTTTTCACCTCCTCCAGTTGTTGCAGGGAAAGCTCTCCTCCTCCTCCTACTGAACTGCAGGTGGTTCTTTTGCATTGACTCCCCTAGGAAGTGACAGGAATCAGAATCAGACAGTCTCAGAGCCTGGCATCTGAGCCCCAGCTGCCTGGAGCTCAGGCTGGGGATGGGAGCAGAAGATTGAGTCTCTGGCTGTGGATTTGGAGAAAACGCCAATTTTGGGAACTTCAAGGGCAGGAAGTGAAAAAGATATGGGGAAGATGAAAAACAGCAATCTGCACCCTGGTCCCTGCTAGGCAGCCCAACCTCCAGTCCTAAGTCACAAAAATGAGGAACCCAAGAGAGCCAACAGGAAGAAGAAAGGGGAGAACACTTGCCCTGGAAGAGGAGAGTCCAGATGGCCGTATGCCTGACTCCCACCCACAGCTCAGTCTCTAGCTTGATCCAGACCTCAGTCCTGGACACGGTCCCAGCCCCAGATCTAGGCCATACGCCTCCATCAGCCCCTAACCCCATGCCCGCCAGAAACCTAGTCCCAGGCCCACTTCCAATAAAGAGAAAAGCTGGGTTTCTGGAGTGATTGAGGGCCCCCAAACATGTGAAAATCCTCTGGTCTCTATACCATCTTGTTTCTCCTTCTGATCTCTGTCTTCCTCTGTATATCTGCCTTATTCTGAGCCTCCTCCTTCCCTTCCCCCACAAGCTCCCTTCCTGCCTCTCTCTGGCTCATCCACTCATGTATTGCAAAGTGGATACTTATTAAGCATTGATTTAGGGGGAGGCCCTGAGCCCTGCTAGGGTCTTTTGAGGGGCGACCAGAGATGAGAGCTGTAGAATCTTGCTGGCAAGGCCTTTAGGCCACCCCAGGTCATCAACCTCCATTCATGGAAAGGAAACTAATACCCAAAGAGGAGAGGGTTATGTCCAGAGTCCCACAACCCGTGGTCCCAGAGTCCATCCTGGACCACTGAGAATGAGCACATGTGTTGGTTTCCTGGGGCTGCCATAACAAAGTACCACAGACAGGGTGACTTAAACAACAGAAACTTATCTTCTCATGATTCTAGAGTTTAGAGGCTTGAAATCAAAGGTGTCAGCAGGGTTGGTTTCTCCTGAGGCTCCTCTTTCTGTGTCCTCATATGGTCTTTCCTCTGTGTGCCTGTGTCTAATCTCCTAAGAACACCAGTCATATTGGATTAGAGCCCACCCCAATGACCTCATTTAACCTTACTTACCTCTTTAGGGACCCTGACTCCAAATGCTGTCACATTCTGATGGACTGAGGGCTAAGATTTTAACGTACAAATTCAGAGGGAGGGGACAGGATTCAGCCCAAACACTGTGGAACAGAGAACTCCTATCTGGAAATATGTATGTGTTTGTGTGTGTTCACATGCATGTGTCACATGTTGGGAAAGTGAAGGTCAGAGGAGAGTTGCTCTTCCCAAATCCAGCTCGGCCTAAAGCCAGGCCCAAGTGAACGGGGCTAGGACTGTTCTTCCTTTCACGGCAATTATTTTTTATTCAAAAATATTTCTTTAGTGCTCGCTTCAGCAGCACATATACTAAAACTGGAACGATACAGAGCAGATTAGCCTGGCCCCTACACAAGGATGATATGCAAATTCATAAAGCGTTCCATATTAAAAATGTGTGTGTGTGTTATATATATATATATATATATTTCTTTAGTGCTTTCTTTCTGCCTGACGGCATCTTAGGTGGCTCTGACCCTAGCCCTAACCATCAAGCCCACACTTTAGGAGACACTTCTGTGACTTTCCTCAAGCCACACACCCCCAAAGGTATTCACAGGGTCAGGGGTACATCTACCTGGGCCTTCTAGACCAGCTCCAGGACCCCAGAAATCCTAGCCTAAATAACCCTGCCACAGCAGGGCCTGCACAGTTCTCTGTGCCAAATGAGTCCTTTCTCAGTTTGGGGATAGATAAGGGGCCTCTGTTTTCAGTGGGTGCAGATGCTCTTTGGCTGTGCAGGCTGGGCTGTCTACACCTTTGTTCAGGAGGCTGCTCAGCAGGAACAAGCCAAGGATGGGAAGGGAAGGAGGACCAGCGGACATGAGCCACCCTTTGGACCCCTGCATGAGACCTTGCCATGTTAACATGGACCTGGACTTAAGTGCTTGGAATACGTGGTGGTCAAAGCAGACATGACTCCTGTCCAAAAGGGAGACAAGTAATAAACAAGCAAACAAATGAAAAATAAACTAATTTCAGGGTGTGATTGAATACTTGAAGAAAATAGGAGTGATCTTTTCAGAGCTCTAGCCAGGCAAAGGGCTAGAGGAAACGATAGGCCCTGGGGCAAGAAAAGTGCAAAGTGCAAAGGCCCTGGGGCAAGAAAAGTAGGGTGTGCTGGAGTAGGGGAGAAGCAATGTGTAAGGGCAGAGGAGCTGAAGAGCCAAGGCCAGTGGGGAAGAAAGGGCTAGATCTCGTGGGATCTCAGGGGTATGGAAGAACTTGGATTATATTCTCCCTGTGAGATGGGAAGTCATTGATGAGTTACACAAGGATTTTCATGGTTTGATTTACATTTTTAAAGGCACCTCAGGATGGACATTTAAGGGTGAGAGTGGATGAGGGGGTTGGCACAGAAATCCCAGGAGAGGGATGATGATGGTGCTTGGGACTAGGGGTGGCAGTGAGGACAGCAAGAAGAGGTCAGACTAAAGGCAGATCTTGGAGGAAGAAGCATTAACTCAGCACTGGCTGGGGTGAAGCTATGGGCATGGAGAGTGAGGCTTCATGAAGAGTCCTAGGATGAGGCTGAGAAAGTGAACACATTTCACTGAGCCAGAGGACAGGGCAGGAGTAGGTTATACCCGCATGTAGAAGGAAGAACTAATACAAGCTAGATCTGGGTCAGGTTGAGCTTGAGGTCACTGCTAGACCCGAGGTGATATGTCAGGTGGGAAGTTGAATATACAATCAGGGCAGGGACACAAACACACATATTGAGCCAATCCCAGGAGCCCTGCTGTCCTGAAGAGATATCCCTGTCCCTACCCAGCTAGTACTGACCACTCCCATGCTGGCCTGAGGTCTGAGTCTCCTTCCCAAGTCATTGACTCCTGGGCACTTTGTCCCTGTGTCTCCAGGGGGCGCACTGGGTGGGGGACAGGAAGCCCCTTTAAAACCACCAAAACAGCAGCTCAAGCACCAGAAAGTCCCCAGTTGTTTCAACAGCTCATAACAACTGATGTTTCCTGTGAGTAATGACAGCTCTCCTCCCATCTCCAGTGGAGTAAACTGAACTGAGGGGCAAGCAGGTTTTTAAACCCTGTGCTTTTTCTTCTTACTCTGTAGAGCAGTGATCCATCATTCCCTGAAAGTCCTTGTTTAGATTGCACCTTCCTTAGTCTATAGCATTCTGTATGTATCTGCACCCATCATGTTTGTGGCCTTGTTGAAAGAAGCCTTGTTCTCCCTGCTGGTTTTTAAAATGCATGTGATTCAAGACTTTTTGTGGTGCGGATACTCTGGAAGGTGACATCTGTAAGGACAGGCCCTCAGTAGACACAGAATCTGCTGGTGCTTGATCTTGGACTTGCCAGCTCCAGAACTGTGATCCATAAATTTCTCTTTTTTTTTTAAATTAAGAAAGGTAGATTTATAAAAGGGAAGATATATTGTGAAGGGCACAATGGGCAGGACAGCAGCAGGAGTGTCTGCTCTCTGCCTGATCCATAAATTTCTGGTTTTTTTTTTTTGAGTTGGAGTCTTGCTCTGTCACCCAGACTGGAGTGCAGTGGCCACTCCCGGCCACCGCAGCCTCGACCTGCTGGGCTCCAGCGATCCTTCCGCCTCAGCCTTCCAAGTAGCCGGAACTACAGGCATGTGCAACCATGCCCGGCTGATTTTCTTTTTTTTGGATTTATTGTAGAGATGAGGTCTCGCTGCCCAGGCGGGTCTCGGACCCGCGGGCTCAGGCAATCCACTCACCTCAGCCTCCCAAAGGCGCGGGATTGCAGGCTGAGCCACCGAGCCCGGCTAAATTTCTGTTGTTTATGAAACACCCAGTCTAAAGGACATGTGTTGAAAGGACATGCATGAATTTCAAATGTCACAAGGGCATGGGAGCCAACAATCAGAAGCCAAATGGTTTTCTGTCTTCTTGACATGATCACAAGGTTCTATGAAGCAAAACACAAAGAGGATCCTGGGGTTGGTGTCACATGCCCACGGGGTGACAGCTCTTGCCTTGAGTCGGGAGTGTAGGAATGTATAGGGACTTGGCTCTTGAGAAGACCACAACTAACATGAAAGCATGGATTCATAAATGGCACAAGCTCAGAGTGAGTGGGGCCCAGAAGAAGGATGTCCAGGGAGGGCTTTCTGGAGGAGATAGTGCCCCAGACTCCCTTGGGAGAGCCTTAGTCCAGAACCTCACAATTCTAGTCCTCCACGTGCGTGTCCCTAATGTCAGAGGAGAGTAAGTTCAAGTAAATCTACCTGCCATGAGCATATGTTATTTATTTAATATATTTGTGTTTTTACTATAAAAATAATTTCAAATTAAATATTACAAAGTCATAATGGACTAATAAAATAATGTTCCAGGTGCATTACCAGGTAATACCATGATACTACTAGCTTAGCGTTTATTGGAGCTTATTATGTTCCCAGCATTGTACTGTGTGCTCTGCATCCATTATCACATCTAAGCCTAATAATAACCCTATGAAGAAGGTACTAACATTTTACAGATGAGAAAATTAAGGCTAAGAGATGTTATTTAAAATCCCTAAAATCATGCACAAGTAAGTGGTTGAGCCAGGATGTAGACTGATATGGTCCTAATTTTGTTTCCCCCCAAATTCATGTATTGGAACCTAATACCCAATGTGATACAGTGTTAAGATGAGGGGTCTCTGAAATCTACTTAAGTCCTGAGGATTCCGTCCTCATGGATAGGATTCGTGACCTTATAAGAGGGGCTAGAGCAAGCTCCCTGGCCCCTTCCACCCTGTGAAGACACATGGAAGGTGACGTCTGTAAGGACAGGCCCTCAGCAGACACAGAATCTGCTGGTGCTTGATCCTGGACTTGCCAGCTCCAGAACTGTGATCCATAAATTTCTCTTTTTTTTAATTAAGAAAGGTAGATTTATAAAAGGGAAGATAGGTTGTGAAGGGCACAATGGGCAGGACAGCAGCAAGAGTGTCTGTTCTCTGCCTGATCCATAAATTTCTATTGTTTCTGTTGTTTCTGCTCTAGGGTATTTTATTAGAGCAGCACAAATGGACTAAGACACAGACCTAGGTCCACCTGATGCCAGAGCCAAGGTTCTTGCTCTTATGTACCCTGGGGTGCATCCTTGTGTCCCAGACTTGCATTAGTTTGAGAAGCACTAGATAAGAAGAAAGATCCTTGACCTGTCTACGAGCTCCACACATGGTCATTCCCAGCCTTTTTGTGTGCTAACCTCTGATATCCACCATATTTCAACTTCAAGAACTACTTGGAGTCACACAAGCATGATAATTTGTTTTTGCTTCTTTATTCCTTTGCACAAGTTTCTCCCTTCCCGGAATCCCAGTTCAGTCTCCATCCGGTGACCTCCAGTTCATTTTCCAGGATATGACTTCAGAGTGCCCTCTTCCAGGAAGCCTTCCCCGCCTTACCAAGCAGAGCTCACCAGGCCCTCTTTGGCACCACTGTTACACAGGGCATATTCCGTTATCATAGCTTTGGGGTGCTGTCCATCTCCCCCGCTGCGCCAGGACAGGCAGAACCCTTGGCTTTTTCATTTCTGTGTCTGTTACACCTGCACAGAACCAGACACATAGCTTGCCTGCCTCCATTTTACTTTTAGAGTCAAGATAGTAGAAGGCTACTGTTTTGGTACAAACATTGAGAAAGTAACAAGAAACAGCTCAACAAAAAGTATGGAACAATTAATCTACCAACTTTAGAACTGTTTGCATTTTGTAACTCACTCTCCCTGCCAGGACTAAGAAGAAGTTGCTGGTGGAGAATGGGGCTGCAGGATTTCAACTAGAGGTCCCTAGAGCTCTCCTGAGCCCCATCTCTGCTGCTATCCCTTTGCCCTCAGCACCTGTCCCACATGTTCTATTTACTGGATGACCCCATTGAGTCCTTGAGATCACAGGCCATGGAGATGTAGACCTTTTGTCAGTCTTGCTCAGTTCTGGCCCTGCAGTGTAGAAGAGCCTGTAGCACATAGGCACTCAAGCAATGTTAGTTGATTTGATGAGTTTCGTTTGAAGACATGATGTTTTGAAAGTATTGCGGTAGGAGAAAATGCTGGCAAGGATATAGAGTAACCCGAGCTCTCATACACTGCGATCGGGTCTGTGAAACGGTAAAATCACTTTGGAAATCTGTTGGGCAGCATCTAGTAAATCTGGACACACAACCCAGGAATTCCAGTCCTATGGGTTTGCCCAACAAAAATGCATCCATGTTTTCACATGTACAAGAAAGGTCACGGCAGCACTCGTCATAACAGCTAAAACTGGGAAACTACCCAAATGCTTATCAGCAATAGAATGGATCCACAAATTGGCCTATATTCACACAAGGGGGCGCTACGGGGCAGTGAGAATCACCCATCTACAACCATATGCGACAGTACAGGTGAATCTCACAATGATGAGCAGAAGCAGCCGGACTCAAGAGAGTACCCACGTCAAGGATCCATTTACTAAGAACAAAGGCAAACAAAACTGGCCGGGCTCGGTGGCTCAGCCTGTAATCCCAGCACTTTGGGAGGCAGAGGCGAGTGGATTGCCTGAGCCCGCAGGTTCAAGACCTGCCCGGGGAATTTGGAGAGGCCGCGTCTCTACCATAAGTTTAAAAATTAGCCGGGCCTGGTAGCGCGCGCCTGTAGTTCCTGCTACTTAGAAGACTGAGGCGGAAGGATCGCCGGAGCCCAGGAGGTCCACGTTGGCGGTGGCCGTGAGCTTGCCACTGCACTCCTGCCTGGGCCAGGGAGTGAGACTCCAACTCAAAAAAAAAAAAGAGCAAAACTGACCGATGCTATTAGAAGTCAGGGAGAGAGTAAAGACCTGAAGAAGGGAAGGCATAGCGGGGTCAGGGGGGTCTAATAATGTTGTTTTATGATTGAGTTTCTGATTGTTTGTGTGTGCAGTTTGTGAAATTTGAACTGTGCACATTTCTGTATGTATGTGTTATTCCAATAAAAGTTTTTAAAATTACTACAATATGGTAGTTCCTCAAAAATGTATAAAAAGAACAGCATATAAACCAGCAATTCCACTTATATATATATACCCAAAAGATTGAAAGCAGGGTTCAAGGAGATGTGTGTCTACCTACATGCACAGCAGCATCATTCACAAGCGCCAGTGGAGAAGCACCCTAGGTGTCCATCGACAGAAGAATAAACAAAGTGTAGTGCATTTTAATGGAATATTATTCAGCCTTCAAAAAGAATTCTGACACATGCTACACCATAGATGAACCTTGAAGACATTATGCTAAGTGAAATAAACAGGTCATAAAAGGACAAATGCTGTATAATTAGACTATCTAGAGTGGTCAAATTTATAGAGACAAAAAGTAGAACCGTGGTTGCCAGGGGTGGGGGCGAGGGGAAAATGGGGAGTTAGTGTCTAATGGGCTCAGAGTGTCAGTTTTGCAAGGTGAAAAGATTTTTGTGGACAGTTGCACAACAATAACTGTACTTAATATCACTGAACTGTATATTTTAAAAGGGTTAATTTAGTGTTATGGGCATTTTACCACACATTTTATTTTTAAAGTACATTTTAAGTTTTTAAAAATTACTGCAATCGATATTAAATGTCACTTCATGTTTTGGGGGTTTACTCTTTCACCACTTAGGAATTTGGTCCTTTTGGTGAAGGGTTATTTAAGATTTTTTTTAAAAGTTGGATTTTTTTGCTTTTCTCTCTTGTTCCCAACATTCAGGATTGCAGCGCCATCGTGTGGTCTTAGCTGCAGAGACTGGTCTGCAAGGAACGAGACTCTCCAGCCCCCAACTTAAAAAAAAAATGCAGATTGAGCATCCTTAGTCCAAACCTCCAAAATCCGAAATGCTCCAAAATCCAAAAATTTTTGATCCAAAAGTGTAAAATTCCAGACCTGACCTTATGTGACAGGTTTCAATCAAAATATAGTCAAAACTCTATCATGCACAAAATTATTTAAAATGTTGTATAAAACTACCCTCAGGCGCTCTATACAAGGAGTATATGAAACATAAATAAGTTCCATTTTTAGACTCGAGTCCTATCCCCATAATATCTCCTTAAGTGCATGCAAATATTCCAAAAACAAAAACAAACAAACACCCCAAATCCAAAACCCTTCTGGTCCCGAGCATTGAGATAAGGGATACTTAACCTACAGTATGCCTCTCTCCAGATAGCTGGAATGAAGCATTGAACAGTAATAAGATCACTCTCATAATTAAAAGTTTTCAATAATTGAACTCGGGAAACAATTTAGCAACATTTCCCTCTGATCATTTTTCTTTGGTTCATGTTATTAATTTGTTCTAACTCGAGGCCTATATACTTTCTGGTTACTCTATCTCATATCTTAGAGTCGATAAAGGGTTGCTAAGCTCCTGAAAATGTCAGGGCAGCTTGACACCAGAAGATGAGCTTTCTCTCTCTGTTTCATCCCCAGATTTACTGAACTGGAGTTCAGATACCAGGATGATTGCACTTGCAAGCCTCAGGTTTATAAGAGTTCAGTGAAAATGGCCTTTTGTGTTGTAACTCTCCACTTAATGCAATCACAGTTTCTCTGGCCTGAAAGAGCTTTGTGTCCCTTCTTTCCTATAGTAAAATTAGGGCATGGGTAAGTAAGGGTATCTACACAGACAGAGCAACCCCACTCTCACTCTACTGGGTTCTCTCCACCCAGAGAATGAATGGCTACTTCGTTCCTACTGGAGAAAGACAGCTCATCCCACCAGACATTGCCACCGGCACAGCAGGTGTGGTCGCAAACAGTGATGCTTCCCACCAATGGTGCACCCCACGGGTCTCTTGGCAGCCTGCCTCCCTGACAAACTGTCTCTGCGAGTCCTCAGAACCGCTTCCTCAAAGGTCAGATGCAAGCATGTCTTCACCGATCCAGATTTTACAGCCTCATCTTGCAAAGCTTTTGATACAGAGGCTCAAACTGGATTTGCTGAAACCGATGGCCATAAGAGCTGAGAGGAAATCAGACAGAATGGCTGCTCTCCCTCACCCCAGAGTCCATTGTTCTGGGGGTGAAGGGTGTCCTTCTAGTCCATTCGGCTTGGGCCCCAAATAAGCATGGTGAGGGGCTGGGGCCACATCCGCCTCAGCCTCCAGGAGTCTGCTGGAGAGGTCCCCAACCTGGCCTCCTATAAGCTGGGCCTGGGTCTAGACTCAGGATCTGCCCTGAGCGCTGGGATCCCATTCCCTGGTACCATGTAAGTATGAATCAATCTGAATGTAAATCACCATCTGGACCCCCCTCACCCAGCCCCAGCCTTTCTGGAATAAGAGGGGTGGTGTCATAGCCACTGACCTGCCTATGACCCTTGCTGGCAATAGCTTTTCTTCCCACTAACTTTTAATGATAAACCATGGTGCCTAATTACAGGAACTTAAACTTGTTTTGCTTACCCAAGGTGACAGTTAAAAGTTGCTAACAACGTCTTTGTCTGGACAAGTCAGCAAGTAACCTCAGAAGAGGTCCTTGTTCTGCTAGGAGCCCTGAGCAGCTTCCTTCAGCTGCTTAAGTAGGAAGCCAACCTCTGCTGCCCCAGGTGATGGGAGGCAGGGCTTGTATACTGGCTTGGGGGAGACTGACCCTTTCCTTAGGTTTTGGCACAAAGACTCACCACTGAGAGGAGTTGATCATTTTTCTTAGGGGCCAAGTAGCTTCTGTGGAACAAGGAAATATGAGACCCCAGAACTTTTCCTTTGGAGGTCTAATGTCCTTAGAACCTCCTTAGCTCTAGCCAAGGTCTGCTAACAGGAAATGGTGCCAAAGGGCCCAAGGGCAGCCTGTCCTGACTAATGGAGGAAACAGAACTATTGACCTTGCATCTTAGCTCCGACTTCGATAACAAAATATCATAGACTCTGTGGTTTAAACAACAAACATTTATTACAGTTCTGGAGACTAATAGGTCCAGGGTGAAGGTGCTGGCAGATCCAGTGGCTGGTGAGGACTCACTTCCTGGTTTGCAGATGGTGCCTTCTTGTTGTGTTCTCATAGTGTAGAAAGTGTGTGTGTGTGTGTGTGTGTGTGTGTGTGTGTGTGTGTGTGTGTGTGAGAGAGAGAGAGAGAGAGAGAGAGAGAGAGAGAGAGAGAGAGATCACTCTGGTCTCTGTCTCTTCATACAAGGACACTAATCCCATCATCATAAGGGCTCCACCCTCATGACCATATCTAGCCCTAATTATCTCCCAAAGACCTCACCTCCAAATACCATCATACTGTGGGGTGGGGCTTCAACATATGAATTTCAGGGGGACACAAACATTCAGTCCATAGGATCCTGCCTGGAATGGTTCATGGAGGAAGCCATGTTTGGCACAGGTTGAAGGTGCCCTCAGCCAGACAGGTGCTTAGAAGATACTCTCCATGTCTCTTTCTGCAAAGCATATGGAGACAGGCCTGGCCCTTTTTTTTTTCCCTCTCTCTCTCTTTTAATTTTCATTTTAAAAATGTGGGGTACAATTCAGGGTTAGGCATACAAATATTCATTGTGCTGGTACCCTTGTTGATGAGGTGTGCCCCCCCTCCCCAGGCAGATATCAACTACTGTCAATCCCACCTCCCTGCCCGCCCCCCACAGTTTCCCGCTACTGTCAGTCCTTTTCTTATGGTATTACGGTAGTTGTTCAGGGTCCACTTATGAGTGAGAACATGTAATAGTTGTTTCTGTGAGAGATCACTCAGTATTATAAATCTAATTCAATCCACATTGCTGCGAAGTTCATGATTTTGTTCTTCTTTATGGCTGTGTAATATTCCATTGTGTATATGTATCACATTTTAAAAATAGGCCTGGCCCTTTTAAACAGTCTAAGTCTCCATAGGTTTTCCAGGAATTTGCACAAGGGACTTCCCATTAATCTGGAATTATGAGGACTAAAACAGTAACTTTAAAAGTTTGAAAAAGAGAGGAACCAGGCATAGTAGTTCACCCCTATAATCCAAGCACTTTGGGAGACCAAGGCAGGAGGATCACTTGAGGTCGGGAGTTCAAGACCAGCCTGGGCAACCTAGCAAGACCTCTTTACTAAAAAAAAAAAAGTTGTTCCCCTTCTCGATCACATGATGAAGACTTACCATAAACATTAGAACAAGAAAGAAGAACTAGGATGCCAGTCTGGTCTCCACTGTGCTGCAGCTGACTGAACTTGGTCACTTCATCTTTTTAAGCCTCAGTTTCATCTGTAAAATCATAATCGTCTCACCTGCCAGTAAGGTCATTGTAAGGATTAACACAAAGAGTATATAAAATTCCCGGCATCCTACAGCAAATGAGTTTCCTCCTTCCTTTAAGATAGGCACCTCTATATTGTATTTTAGGACCCCAAGTATCATTTAGCATAGAATAAAGGCTGATTGATTTGATACCTGGATTCTCCTAGAGTAGTACACCCTCAGAATGGAACCATACCTCCATCAGGCATGGGGATCCAGAAACTGCTGAGCATTTGCAAGGCAAAAGGAGTTTTCTCTGAACTGTGTCCTCTTCTTGGGCTGGAGGCCACACCCTTGTACTCGGTGTCCTTGACAACATGTCCTGCCACTTCTGCCAGGCTTAGGCTGTGGGGAGGCCTCTGGCCGCCAGCGGGGCTGCTTTTTGCTTCTCACTCCATCTTCCTTGCTTCTCATTAACACCCGTGACACTGTTGGCAGGGGAGGCAGTATCTCCTCAGCTCCAGAACCTACACTTGCCCCGGGGTGTCCTGCTCCAACCTGGGCCCTCCCTGAGGAGCCCCAGTCCCTTTGCTGTCTTTGCCCCGTCTTCCTCATCACTGCTGAAGTGTCCAGAGTCTTTAAAGAGGCTTGGTTTGTTTGAGGAAATGACATTTTCCTTAAACATGCAGCTAAATGACTTAATTGAAAAGACAAGTTCCACCTTGGAAACCATGATAGATCTGGAGTTTTGTTTTCGTTTTTAATAGACTTTATCTTTGTAGAATGAATTTAGGTTCACAGCAAAATTGAGCAGAAGGCACAGAGGACAATTCCCTTTCCTTTCTCTCTTCTCCAGCTGCCCAAGATGCTGAAATAAAAGAAGACCAAGGGGAGAAGGAGGCCCTGGCCCCTGCCATGATGAAGAAGCAGGAGGCCAAGAAGGTGGTGAATCCCCTGCTGGAGTAAAAGGTCTAAGAACTTTGGCACTGGGAGGGACGCCCAGCCCAAAAGAAACCTCACCTGCTTTGCCAGATGGCCCTGCTACATTGGGTTGCAATGACAAACTGCTGTGCTCCATTAGCGGGAAAGACCAATAAAATGGAACATTTGGGGTTATCTGGAAATAGTTGGATTCTATTGGACAAAATTCATTTACATTTGCTATCAGACCAGAATCATTTGCTTGGCTATCTATTTTCTTTCAGGAGTTTAAAATATCTTACTAAGAAGGCTGGGTGCAGTGGCTCATGCCTATAATCCCAGCACTTTGGGAGGCTGGGGTGAGAGGATTGCCTGAGCCCAAGACCTCATCTCCACAATAAATCAAAAAATTAGCCGGGCGTGGTAGCGCATGCCTGTAGTTCCAGCGACTTGGAAGGTTGAGGAAGAAGGATTGCCAGAGCCCAGCAGGTCGAGGCTGCGGTGGCCGGGAGCGGCCACTGCACTCCAGTCTGGGCGACAGAGTGAGACTCCAACTCAAAAAAAAATAAAAATAAAAATAAAAATAAATATATAAATCAAAAATTAACCAGGTGTGACAGCACATGCCTGTAGTTCCAACTACTTGGAAGGCTGAGGCAGAAGGATTGCTGGAGCCCTGCAGGTCGAGACTGCGGTGGCCATGAACGTGCCACTGCCCTCTTGTCTGGGCAAGAGAGTGAGACTCCGACTCAAAAATTTAAAAAAAAAAAAAATCTTACTAAGAATTAATCATAAGTCAAATGAAGGTACATGTCCCTATAGAATTAGATAATCCTCGCCTGGGCCTGTGAGAAAATGTCCAGTGAGATGACAAAATGTGCCATGCTTTTGTTCTTTTCCAAATTTTTTCTTATCAGCCCCCCTTTGTGAGCATAAATATCTTCCAAAGATTGTCCTTGATCACTAAAACCAACCAACCACCAACCAACCAACCAGCCAGCCATCCAACCAACCTATCAACCAACCCACTCTTGTCTCATTGTTTTTGGCCTGATTCACAATACATATATACTTATATATATCATATTTCTGTATCCTCTATTACTTCAGAGATTTTAAACAATATATTGCTTTATTTGCTCTTTTATTCCAAGTTTTGGAAAACAAACCAAAGAAATTTATCTCCACCAGCTTTTGCCTGAGGTATCCATAATGTGGATGAATTCTACATTCCCAAGGTCTCCCAAATCTGCTAAAGTTCCTAGTTCCTGGGGAAATAACCTTCCTTACCTAAAACAGGTCCCAGATCAACTTCCTAGAGGGCTCTGTAAACACCTTGTTACTTGATGGACTTGAAATACCTAGCTAAATAAAATGTGTTTCAAATATGATGCCCTAGAAAATTTCAATGATTTGTTGCACAACTGGGTTTTCAGACCATACCCTGGTAAAAAGGAGGACATGACCTTATTGAATCTATGCAACTAACGACGTCACCATTAAAACTAAAGAGATTTAGTATAAGTATTTTTCCCTGATTGCTGATAAATCAGTGAGAATATAAATACTCAATGAATATTTTACTAAATTAAATACTGAAGACAGATTAAGAGGAAAGAGAAAGAACTTTATTATAAAACTATAAAAACAGAACATTACAATAATACCAATAATATACTAAGCCAATAACTGAATGTTTATTTCCCTCATCAGCTAATGCAGTCCAACTCTTGTTCTGCTCAGTGGTAGATCAGCACTCAGGTTTTGGGAAGTTTTCTGCATCTGGACTAGAATAGTCCTGGAAATCCTGAGTCATTGTCATGATAGAACTGACTGTTGTCTAAGCAGTGCCTATGCAGAGACTCTCACCTTGAAATAACAGTATTTAAAAATACTTGATACACATATGTTCTCACTCATAAGTGGACCTTGAACAATTATCATAATACTATAAGAAAGGGACTGGTAGTAGTGGGAAACTGTCAGGGGAGGGAGGGACACACCTCATCAACAAGGGTACTTGCATAATGCACATTTGTATACCTAACCTTGAATTGTACTCCACATCTTTAAAGTAAAAAAATAGGCCGGGCTGGGTGGTTCAGCCTGTAATCCCGCGCTTTGGGAGGCCGAGGTGAGTGAATTGCCTGATCCCGCGGGTTCGAGACCCGCCTGGGCAACTTGGCAAAACCTCATCTCTACAATAAAATAAAAAAAAATCAGCCGGGCGTGGTAGCGCGCCCCTGTAGTTCCAGCTACTCGGAAGGCTGAGGCGGAAGGATCGCTGGAGCCCAGCAGGTCGAGGCTGTGGTGGCCGGGAGCAGCCACTGCACTCCAGTCTGGGTGACAGAGTGAGACTCCGACTCAAAAAAATAAATAAATAAATAAATACTTGGTACAATGCCTTAAAAAAGTTTTGAGACCATTCTTCTGTGATAAAAACACATTTTTAAAAAACCTTCAGGCAAATAAGAGAGGGAAACAGAAATCATGTGTTGATGATGTTGAATGGCTACAGTTAATTTATTATAATAATCAGCAATATCATAATGGAGGAGAGTAGTGCTATCTATTGGAGTATAATGCAGAATGAATTCATAAGGATTTGATCGATGTTTCCTAAAGAGTAAGAACATTTTATGGACACTGAGGGCATGGATAAATCTCCAGGGCTTTCCAATCTATTGTATAGAATGTACAGTCTCTGAAATATGTTTATATTATTAACATTGTGCCACACATAATTTACCAAGAGATGACTGAATTCCTCTTTTGATTGGACTGCTCTTGCCATGCAGCTCTTAAAATAGTGTTGAGGCCAGGTGTGGTGGCTCACGCCTATAATCTCAGCACTTTGGGAGGCCGAGGTGAGAGAATTGCCTGAGCCCACAGGTTCAAGACCAGCCTGGGCAACTTGGTGAGACCTCATCTCTACAATAAATAAAAAAGAAATTAGCCAAGCATGGTGGTGCGTGCCTGTAGTTCCAGCTACTTGGAAGGCTGAGGTGGAAGGATCACCTGAGCCCAGTAGGTCGAGGCTGTGGTGGCCGTGAGCGTGCCACTGCACTCCAGCCTGGGTGACAGAGTGAGACGCCAACTCAAATAGTGTTGAGATAATTAAGAATATGGAGCACACCAAACCACTTCTTTTTTTTCCCTAAAAGCATCCCTCTTTCTCTAAAGCAAAATAAAAAGTCTTTGTGGTTGTACAGTGGTCTTCCAGGAGACATCAAAGATAGGTTAGGGTAAAAGACATCTTCAAATTTTTATTTTTCTAAATTTAGGGTCTGATCTTGAGAAGGCAAAATTAAAAGAGTTATCAGAAAAGACTGGCCATTAGATTAGGATAGTAGCATGGATGCCTGGAGGGGAAAATTGGTTGTAGTTTATATAGAGAGTTGCATAGAGCAATCTTCAAAGAATAAAAACAGCGAAGTGTAATGCAGTTACAAGAAACCTTAGTAATGCAATTATAAGAAACCTTGGTCCTGTGTGGTGGCTCATGCCTATAACCCCAGCACTTTGGGAAGCTGAGGCAGGAGGATTGTTTGAGGCCAGGAGTTCAAGACCAGCTTGGGCAACATAAGAGACCTTGTCTCTAAAAAAAAAAAAAAAGAAAGAAAAAGAAAGGAAGTCTTAACACATTCAGTGGCGAAGATCTGCTGCCTGTGTAGAATGTGGCGAAGATCTGCTGCCTGTGTAGAATGTGGCGAAGATCTGCTGCCTGTGTAAATATTCCAGGGCATAACAAATTAAGCATAAAGCAAAGAAAGCTACTACAATGAGATCCAGAATCTCCGCAGTCTGGGCAAGCTGTATAGGTGATAAAGAATAAGTTTTACTACCTCTTGTTTGGAATAGACTGACCACTCCAAGACCAATTTGTTATTTAACAGAGAGAAAACAATTCTAGTCTTGTATTAGTAATATTTGATGGGAGAGAATGTACATGCTTTTAAAAATATTATTAACAAGCCGATCAAAATTAAACCAATGTTGCCAGAGTTTTAACACATTATATTGCTTCTTTACAGAGTCATTATTTGCAGGTATAAAATATAGTTCAAGGAAAATGCATTTTGTTTCTGCAAACCTTCTACAACTTTCTTTATCCATTCAGGTTTTCTTCCTTCACTATCATTTTCACATTTTGGAACAACTAAACACTAAGGAAAAAACTACTCTCTTTCCCCTTGATAAATAGAAACATCTCCTATTTCCTCAAATACACATTCATATTTCTTTATCACCATTGTTTCAGTATAGTCTTAACAACTATGATTAATTATTACTGTTAGTCAAGGTAATAAATGTCTCTTTCATACAGAAAACTGGAAGATAGGTAACTGACAACTGTCTGTTATATATAGGCATCTAGAGATGTAGCAAGGCTCATGACCACACAATACAAACCTCTATAACTACATAAAGTCCTTTTATACTTTTCTAAAGTGGCAAAACTGATTTTAAAAAACATAACCTATGTCAAGATATATGCAGAATCTGAGATTGTCTTTGAAGAGTTTGAGATTTTACTCTACTTTCAAGCTAATGAGTTAATCTGCCATCGTTTCATGGATGTTAGTAGAAGATATACCACCCCTAGATCAGAGATGAAGGACTTTATTACTCACAGCACAGCAACAGCTGAATAACGCCCACCTGGCCACTGTATACACCAGAAGGAATAGGTGAGGCCCTGATGATGGGATCCCAGCCTAAGAGCACCTAAGGCTGAGATAAGGAGGAGTCAAGACTGCCCATGTGTGTTCAGACTTTGTCCAGACCTTCAAAAGCAGCACATACGGCTGGATGGGCTTCAGTGCACACAAGAGAGCTTGGAGATGAATGTATGGCTCAGACGACATGACAAACTTTCAGGTGAGTGTGCCCCATCCTCCTGTGGTTTGTGCTCTCTGCTCAGCGTTGCTCCTCATAGTCTGACCCACACCCATTTATCCTTGACCTGAATTCTGCTTGTTGACCTTTGTGGTCGTCTTTGTAGTCGCCATCTTCCCCTCATTTAAAATCTACTCACTCTTCAAATAAACCAGGCACAGAAGGATAAAAACTGCATGATCTCAATTATATGTGGAACCTAAAAAGTCAGACTCAGAAGTCAAGAGTAGAATGTTGGTTACCAGAGACTTGGGGCAAGGGAGAAGGGGGATATGGGGGGATATAGATCAGAAGGTACACAGTTTCAATTAGATAGGAATAATATGTTTTTGAGATCTGTTGCACAGCATAGTGACTATAGTTAATAACAATGTAATGTAAATTTCAAAATTGCTAAGAGAGTAGATTTTAAGTGTTTATAGCACACACTCAAAAAGTATCTGAGGTGATGGATATGTTAATTGGCTTGATCTAATCATTCCATAAATATACATATATCAAGACATCACATTGTACTCCATAAATATATCTAATTATTAATAGTCTTTTTTGAAAAAAAGGTAAAAAATCTACTCATTCTTCAGATCTCATTATAAACATTCCTTCCTACAGGCTGCCCTGTAGAAAAAAAAAAAACTTTCTGAAGTCATAAGTCCCTGTATAACTCTGTGCTTCCCCTTTGGGCTGTCATCCTTTGGCCATTCCTAGTTCAAATGTCTGTCCTGATTCATGGACAGAGCCCCAGGAGGAAGGGGCCATAATTGCCCCTTCACTGTTGTAGTGTCAGCTCCTGGTGCAGTATGGAGGGCTGAGGGAAGGTTTCCCAAGGTACAGACACAGTGTTTCACAGTTACAAGACTCATATACCTAAAATAGAATTTTGCTTAGTTCTTTCCACCCAATCCTGGCAATGCTCTAGAGCACACACAATTGATAATGGCAGAAAACCACCTTGCCACCTCTGAATAACTGGTCACTGTTGGATTTTCTGTCATCATGGGGCTTGGCCGATTTTGGATTCTCTCCCTTCCCTCTTCTTCCCCTGTTTGTCTCTCTTGTGGTCTACCTGGCTGAAGTGGGGCTTTTTCCTCACAGGTGTCTGCTTCTCCTCCTCCCTCTTCTTCCACTGTCCATACCCTTTTCTGTTCTCCAGGCTCCTGGTCACACAGATCACTCCACATTCTCCCTGCCCCAAGTACCAGGCTTCTGGGTCTACTGGTTCACTCTTAGCTTCTTACACATCTCTCTGAGGATGCAGGACTCTTTAGATAACTCTCAATGTTCTTTGGCGTGATGGGAGATACAGAGTTTGCCTTCAGCTTCCTTTGCCCACACACACCAGCTGCCATCTCTACCTTCTGTCAGTGGCGCCTGCTGGTATGAGGGCTTCTCCCTGATGTGTTTTGCCATCCTTTCACCTGAGAAGCAAAGCACAACCCTCTCTGCTCTGTGGAACCCCAACCCAATATATACTCAATCATCCTTGTCCCCAGAAGTTTGACCCCATCAGTGGTCAGAGCTCTGTTCTCTTTTAAAAGAACCACACCAATGACTCACCTTCTGACTTTCCTCGCTCTTTCTAGTTTCCCTCTCCTCCCAGTGGAATTGTATCTCATTCTGCAAGCGCAGCGAGGCTGGCATTCCATCATTGTCTCATTTCTGGACTCAGGCTTATGCAGTCAGCCCTATAATCTCTGCATCATTGAAACTGTGGCCGTTGATGCTGAAAGTCAAACTTATGAAATTCGAAACATATTTTATTTCTTCCACAGCCTGACTCTTGCCATCTAGAATAACCATGGTTTCAGAATGTTGCTTCTGAGTTTTGAAAATCCGTTCAGAAATTCAGCTGACTCCTGTTGTTCTTAGTGTATGTTCATACCTACCCCCAATTGAGGGCTGTGATGATGGAGAGTTGTCACGGATGCCTGAGTGGTGGGACAGGATAATGGTGACACTGAGATTTGACACTGGGAAGACAGAGGCTTCATTCGCGGCACGAACAATTATCTACTGCAGGTTTTCATTTAATGTCTATCTGCACTGCTTGGAATTTCTACCTGCATATATTGTACTTTTTAAAATTAAAAAAACAACAAATACTCGGCATTGAAATATATCTAATTATGAATTTTTTTTTTTTTGAGTCGAAGTCTCACTCTTTCACCCAGGCTGGAGTGTGGTGGCACAATCAAGACTCACCACATCCTTGACCTCCTGAGCTTGGGCAATCCTTCTGCCTCTAATTATGAATTTTTACCAACTCACACTAGCTCTCCATGTTTGGAATGCTGTAATAGTCACCCTCACAGGGAAAAAAAAATCAAATAATTCCAGCCTGGTTGGGATGAGGTTGGGGTGGGGCAGGTTGCAAAGAGATGGGGAAGTTGTCCACTCTGAAAAGCTGGAATGCTTGGGGTGGGTTGGGTACAATTGGTGACAGTTCCAAATATTAAGAATATCAATAACCAGAAAGTGAACAGGGACTGAGAGGAAGCTCAACTAATCTAGCACAACTGATTCATCAGGAGGTTTGGAGATTAAACAAACAAGTGACATCTAAAAGTTGCATTGCCACAATTTAAAATAATAACAACCCTGAATTTCCCTCTGTGTGGCAAGAATATGTTTCACAATAAAACTGTTTTTTAGTTTTAGGAAACGTCTCATTCTGGCTCCTTAGTTATGCAACCAAACTCAAAAGAATACAAGACCCCCTTCTGAAAAAGAATTTTGGTTAGAAAGAGATAAAACTTCTTTTTGGTGATCATGTAAACTTTTCTGAGTTGATTCTGGAGACAAGGAGTTTTAGGTAAGGAAGGGATGAGATTGCAGAAGAGATGTGTGATATGTGTTCACATGAACTGATTTGAACCCCTAGTAGAGTTCTATACTAGATAGAATCTGATTAGGAACTACAGAAAACCTCTGGATTTAAGTAATACAAGAGATCATTGATTATACAAGGGTATCTCACACTGCCTATTATGAGTTGAATTGTGCCCTCCAAAAGATATGTTGAAGCTCTAACCCCCAGTATCTCAGAATGTAACCTTACTTGGAAATGGGGTCATTGCAGATATGATAAATGAAGAGTGGGTTGTGTTGGAGTGTAACCTTAATCCAATGTGGTTGCTGTCCTCATACGAAGAGAAAGACACACGAGACGGGAAAGCCATGCAATATAAAGAGGCAGAGATTTAAGTGTTGTAGTTGTAAGCCAAGAAGCGCCAAGGTTTGTGGGAGAACCACCAGAAACTGGAAGAAGCAAAGAAGGATTGGTCCTTAGAGGTTTCAGAGAGAGCGGGCCCTGCCAACTCTTTGAATTCTGACTTCTAGCCTCCAGAACTGTGAGGTAATGCATTTCTGTTGTTTTAAGCCATCCAGTTTGTGGCATTTTGTTAAGGCAGCCTTATGAAACCAATGCAAGACCCTAGGGCAGAGAAGTGGCTGAAGTCCTGAGATAGACTGGAAAAGGGAATTGGAAACCAGAAAGTCTCTTTTCTCTGTTTTCCACCTGCTTTTTTTTCTCTTTCTCTCTGCAGATCATTGTTCTCTGCCTCTGTGACAAACATTCAGTGGTCATTTCCTGCTTCTTCCTTTGCTCAGGTATGCAAGTCTGGAGCAGCAAGAGTCCAAGGTAGCCCCTCCCCACTTCACTACTAAGGGCTAGAGTAATGACTTGTTGAAGCCTATTAGGGCACACTCATTCTCTTTTGTGCAGTGAAAGGTTTAGTGGTACCCATGTGGCCCATTCTGGCCAATAACATTTGAGTCTGCAAGGCTGCTGACTTAATAAGATTTTCTTCCCTGATGAAAAAAGAAAGGCTGTAAGGGAAGAACCCAGCTTATTACTTTCCTGCTGTAGGTGTTTCCCGGTGAGGGCTGGAGATTTGGAGCTGTGGGAGTTGTCCCATGACTATGAAGGGAAAGCCAATTATTAAGAGTCTGTCTAGCTGCTGTATCAGAGTGAACCTACTGTGACCCCTTGGGGGAAAGCAGAGAGGTGGGAGTTTAGTTGTCAACTTAGTGGGTCCAATACCTGCTTAATGCTAGGCACTAAGTAAAGTGCCCTGCATATCCTGCCTCTCATCTGGAATGAAAATATACATTTATTCTTACAGTTAACCTACTTGCAGTTCTTTCTGGGAAAAAAAAGAACGACAGGGGTTAACAGAATCTGAAGGAAATGTATGAATCATTGGCTAGAAAGGTAGACAAATGCTTCCTGTAGTGCTCCCATTATTCTTAGGCTTTGAAATGTCAGAATGAGTCATAACTGGTCATGTTTTATAAGTGAAAAAGCAAATCCCATTGTGTATTATTCACTTGGTGCATGATTACTTCATGGGGGTGGACAAGAACAATCTATTGGCATTTGATAAAACAGTTCCAAAATGATTAAAAACTCCACTGAATAAGTCAGGACAGGCAGCTGGCACCCCTCCTAACTCCATCAGTTTTCCATGGGTTGATTTGCACTGTCTAAGAATGAGGGGGCAAGATACCTATATCCTTCTATACATCCAGGCATAGCTAATTTTAGGTGGCATACCAGCTAAAATTAGCCAATTCAGAAATCAACACATAAACTTTCCAGTTCCATGCCTTGACCGTGGTGAACTGAGACTGGGAATGGAATAATTCTGTTCCAGAAGACTGCAAAGAACAGAATGCTTATATAAACTAGACTGCCATTGACATCTGTAGAAAAATTGTATAGATGGCAGTTGCAGAAAATGAAAAACGATTGTTTCAGTATATCAGCAAAACTGTTTGTTTAACCAAAGTCCTCACTAGATTCTGTTGATTCAGCAGAGGGACATGAGTAAATAGGAAGTGACCTCATTTACTGTTACACCCTCCTGCTCTCTGACCACTCACATTAACCCTGAGAACTTTACCAGTTCACCACCTCCAATCAGAGCTGCCACTTAGGCAGAGGTAGGCCTGTACTTCTCGATGTAAGGAACTGGAATCATTTCCCTCTTGCCTTAACTATCCTTTGCGTTCCACCACTGATCTTCAGGCCTTTTCTGAATTCTCATCATGTCCCCTTTCTAAAGGGCAAGATCTTCTCCATCCCTCTCATTAAAAGCAAAGAGGGATTGGGTCATACATACTCTGCCTCCTCCTGCCTGAGAATCAACCCCACTTTCCTGTCTGAATTAAAAGCTGGTACTATCAACATTGTGGTATCCAAATTGTGCAGTTAGAATGTAGCTGTAGTCACCTAGGGTGGGGAAGAGGATTACACATTTATTTATTGCTGCTGTATCAATTCCCACTTCATGACAGATACAATGCCAGGTTCTTCATACATAGTGTAGGTATTGCTTTCTGCTCCTTGGGTGTATGTGTGGTGGGACAGGTAAAATCAGAAGAACAATCAAATTAATAGTACCAAACAAAAACCCACCAGATTCCCAAGAATGAGTACCTTCAGAGTAACCTTTGGTTTTCCAACTTCCCCATGTCCCTTTAGGCACCAGGAGGCAGTTCATAAAAGGTTTAGTTAACACTCTTGGGTTTCTATGCAACTTGACTCTAACCTTTTCCTCTTCCCTACCTAACCCTAACTGGTACTTAGGAATTCACCCTACTCCATACAACTATGTACTTCAGGTGAGGCTGGCTCCAGCCTAGTCCCAGAGGTAGGACCTGATGAAAGTAAGTCAATCGCTGGACACAGTGGCTCACACCTGTAATCTCAGCACTTTGAGAGGCAGAGGCAATAGGATTGCCTGAGCCTGTAAGTTCGAAACCAGCCTGGGCAACATGAAAAGACCTGGTCTCCACAATAAATCAAAATATTAGCTGGGCATGATGGCGCACACCTGTAGTTCCAGCTACTTGGAAGGCTGAGGTTGAAGGATTGCCTGAGCCCAGCAGGTTAAGGCTGCGGTAACCATGAGCATGCCACTGCACTCCAGCCTGGATGACAAAATGAGAGTCTTACTCAGAAAAAAAAAAAAAGAAAGAAAGAAAGTCAGTCATGGTGGGCCCATATCCCTTGTTGGTGGCTGGTTTAATCTAGACATGTGGCATAATTCTGGCAGTGGATGAGAGGTTATATGTTGGGTGCTGTAAGGGAAGATATCCTTACTGCTAAGGCAGACACACAGGAAGAGATGTGATCATTTTCCTCTGCACCTTGTTATGCCTGAATGCCATGTCAGAAACTGCAGCAGCCATGTTGCAACTTTAAGAGGATAAAGCTAAAACTTAGAGTGGTAGACTGAAAATATGGAAAGAACCTGATTCTTTGATGATGTTGTTGAGACACTGATAAGCTGATCTTGGAGTATTCCTACCTCTAGTTTTATCAATATACAAGATGCTATAGACTGCATGTTTGCGTTCCCTCTTCCCCCAACTCATATGTTAAATCCTAAGGTCTAATGTGATGGTATTTGGAGGTGGAGTCTTGGGAGGTCATTAGGTCATAAGGGTGGAACTCTCCTGAATGAAATTAGATAAGCCTTCCAAGTAGCTGGAACTACAGGTGTGCGCCATCTCTTATAATAAGATGCCCCAGAGAGCTCCTTTGCTCCCTTATGCCATGAGAGAACAAAGTGTAAAGACATCTATGAACCCAGAAGCGATGCACTGATCTTGCACTTCCAAGCCTCCGGAACTGTGAGAAATAAATCTGTTGTTTATAAGCCACTCTATGGTGTTTTGTTACAGCATCCTACACAGACTAAGGTAATAGTATATATTTTTTAATGTTTAAGTCAAGTTGCATTATTTTGGGACTTACACCCAGAAACAGCTTAACTAATAGAAAGAGTTTGTGCCATTAAGCACACAGCTTATCCTCTCCTGAAGGGCTTGTAACTTGAAGTCAACATGGTCTTTCCCTTTTTCTGGGACCTGTAGTACCAGAACACTGCTGAGCCTTCTGGGCACTGCCACTCCTCATCGCCATCCATGATACTGGTTGGGATCATGGAAATCCCTCACTTGGACCCATCACTGGAGACAAAGACAAAGGTAAAAGTGAGAGAGACAGGCAGAGGTTGGAGAGGAACTGGGTAGAGTCAAGAAGGTGTATGTGTTGTATATGTGGGGGTGGTTAGCAGAGCCAAAGGTGGCTCAAGAATCCAGCAGGTCAGTATTGAAATGGATAATTAGACATGGGAGGAGTTACGAAGACAGTTTCCTTAATAAAACCAGACTTGTAAACTCCATGGGTTAGCTCAAGTAGGAGAGGCACCAGCACTGGAGAGCAATTCCCTGATTTCTGAGTTTTCTTTTCTCCTTGGAGCCCTTTTTGCTCTGCCTCCATGCTGAAAGTACAAGTGTACCTGGTTCCTCTCACAGTTATGGCCTAAGTCTGTATACAACACTCTCCCTAGACTCGCTAGGCAGGTTAACTGGGATGGAACCTTCAGAAAGACTTAAGCAAGCAGGTCTCAAAAGCTCTCCTACATTTGTTTATTTATTTAATCATATAAGCCCTTAAGTAGTGCTTACTTCATGCTAGGAAACGTTCCAAAAATTGTACAACTATTCACTAATTTAATCCTTAGCATAATTTTAAGAAGTTATGCTAATAATAACAAGGTGCTATTATTATTGTCTTAGTCCATTCAAGTTGCTATAACAAAAATACCTTACATTGGTAACTAATAAATACTAGAAAGTTATTGCTCATAGTTCTGGAGGCTGGGAAGATAGCAGATTCATTGTCTGATGAGGGCTCACTCTCTGCTTCATAGATGGCACCTTCTCGCTGTGCCCTCAAATGGCAGAGGGGCAAACAGGCTCTCTCAGGTCTTTTTATTTTTATTTTTTGCTAGATTACCAGTTTGTTACAAAGAATGCCACCCAGAAACAGCCAGATCAAAGAGATGCATAGGGCAAGGTAGGGAGGAAGGAGCGTGGAGCTTCCATGATATCTTGGGTACAGTGTCCTCCCAGCACCTCCATGTGCTCAGTAATCTGGAAGATCCTAGAACTTCTAGTTTCAAGCTATCAGAATGTAAAATACTACTCTACCTTCTCCTCCAAGAAGTCAGTTCTGCCATGCATGGCAGGCTGGGTAAGGTATGGCCAGAGTCACAGGGGGTGAAAGTATTCACTAAGAAGACAGTAATAAACTAGGAAAGGTAGACATATTAAAGAAAGGAAAGATATGTTGTGAAGGGTACAACGGGCCCCTCAGGCCTTATTTATTTATTTATTTATTTATTTATTTATTTTGAGTTGGAGTCTCACTCTGTTGCCCAGGCTGGATTACAGTGGCACACTCACAGCCACCCCAGCGTTGACCTGCTGTCCTCTGGCAGTCCTTCTGCCTCAGCCTACCAAGTAGCAGGAACTACAGGCGTGCACCACCACACCCGGCTAATTTATTTATTTATTGTAGAGACGAGGTCTCATCAAGTTCCCCGGGCTGGTCTCGAACACGCTGGCTCAGATAGCACTCATCTTGGCCTCCCAAAATGCTGGGATTACTGGCTGAGCCACCAAGCCCCAGCCTATTTTTTATTTTATTTTATTTTATTTTTTGAGTCAAAGTTTCACTCTGTCACCCAGCTGGAGTGCAGTGGCATGCTCATGGTCACCGCAACCTCAACTGCTGGGCTCAGCCAATCCTTCGACATCAGCCTTCCAAGTAGCTGGAACTACAAGAATGTGCCACCATGCCCGGTTCATTTTTTGATTTATTTTAAAGATGAGGTCTCACCAGGTTGCCCAGACTGGTCTTGATTCCCTGAGCTCAGACAATTCTCTTGCCTCTGCCTCCTAAAGTGCTGGGATTACAGGCTTGAGCCACTGCGCCCAGCAGGCCTCTTTTATAAGGGCACTAATCCCATTCATAAGGTTCCTGTCCTCAAGACCTAATCACCTCACAAAGGCCCACCTCTTAATACTGTGTTGGGGATTAAATGTCAGCATATAAATTTTGGTGGTACACAAACATCCAGACCATAGAAATTATTATCATATTTTCCCCTGAAAAGTAGAAACTATTATCATCATTATCTTTTGTGATGGGACCATTGCAAAGAGAGATTAAATAATTTGCTCTAGGTCATACAGCTGGTAAGTGCCAAGCCAGAGCTTGAACATAGGCATGCAGGTTCCAGGGTCCATGTTCCTCCCACCATGCCATATTGCCTTTTGGCAATAAGTGTACAAAAAACCCCCCACCAACATTCCACTTGCAATACAATACTTTTGTTGTTTAGAATCTTAAATAATTATTATTTGAGTGTATCATTCCTGGAGGTACTGTAATACCAGATCAATGCACAGAGTAGACGAAGCAAGCTCCTATTCCATTTCCCTGCTCCAAAAATACATTTAATATAGTGTCCTCAGATAGAGGACAGATATTACATTTGATCTTAACCAAAAGGCCAAGAAGCAATAACAAAAAAATTATTATTTTAGATTTTCAGTTTTCTTTCTGTATTTTGAAATCAATAAACTTTTTAATGTCTCTAGTAGTTTGTAAGCACTTGGAAAGCTTTAGCCATAGCCCTGCATACTCAGGGAATAAGTCAGCTCTCCTCAAGGACAAAAGGCAAATAAACCCAGAAACTACAAGTCACCTAACAGCAGCCAGGCTTTATGTATCATGGAGCTCAAGTCTTAGCCCACCCTGCTGCTCACTGCTCTCAGCACTCACTGGCCATTGTCCTGAAACATCTGCTATTGAGCCTCTGGCACTATCTTCCTACCTCCAGATCCCTGGGCCCAGGAAAGAGTAAGCTCATCACTCATAAATCAGGATGTTCCTCTGAGGCACCCAGTTAACAAGATGTCCAAAGCCTTGCCTCACCTCTCTGTAGGCCTCTGCAAGTGTGACTTCCTTCCTGGCAAGACCCTGACATCACACTCTCTCAAATGTGTTTTAAACTAGGGTCAGTCTCATTGCGAGGGACTCCTGGTTGTGAATCTAGGAAAGAAAGATATGATGAGATAAAGCTCTTTGTCTGAATGGAGTAGAGAGAAAAAAACCCTTGGGAAGAGACACGGACCAGGATTTATTTATTTATTTATTTATTTATTTATTTATTTTGAGTTGGAGTCTCACTCTGTTGCCCACACTGGAGTGCAGTGACTGCTCCCGGCCACCGCAGCCTTGACCTGCTGCGACTGGAGCCCAGTGATCCTTCCGCCTCAGCCTTCCAAGTAGCTGGAACTACAGGCGTGCGCTACTATGCCAGGCTAATTTTTTTTTTTAATTGTAGAGATGAGGTCTCACCAAGTTGCCCAGGTGGGTCTTGAACCCGTGGGATCAGGCAATCCACTCACCTCAGCCTCCCAAAGCGCGGGATTATAGGCTGAGCCACCGAGCCCGGCTAGGACAAGGATTTAATATGCTTGAAAGTAGGCAAGAGGCAGGAGAAGGCTTTGCAGAGGAAATGACATTGAGGTGTGAGCAGGGGTAAAAGAGATTCTGGGCAGACAAGAGGAATTCTGTTCAGGAGAGGAATTAGATCCACCCTGCAAGGACAAGAAGGCGTTTGTGTGTTGTATCTGCAGCAGTCAGTCATAACCTCTTCAGTTCATGAACCCTCCTGTGGCTTTGGAACTTTCTCAGGGCGTGGTCAGTCCTCACCTGACTCTTCCCAGTATCCACACAAGCATTTCTCCTTTGGGAAAAGGAAACAGGCACCCTCTGCTTACTTGGCCCAGAAAACTCTGCTTTGCATACAGGGAACCCCAAAATATTCGAAATTATCTTTTCAAGGGCAAGTCCCTTGTAGTACACTTGGAATTTGTTCCTCTGGATCAGTCAACCAAAGTCATCTGGAAATTTTGAGAAGGTTGCATCATGATTTGCAGAAGAAATATCCTGAGTTGTGGCAAAGAGGTGACTGATTCTTCCACCATGACAATGCACCTGCCCACACTGTGCCGAGTGTTCAGCGGTTTTTAACCAAAAATGGCATGATCCCTGTGCCTCACACTCCCTGATCACCCTATTTTGCCCCAAGCAACTTTTTTTTTTTTTGTTTCCCTGATGAAAAAAAGTCCTCAAAGGGAAATGTTTTGCCAACGTGGAACAGGTGAAACAAAAAACAACAGAAGCACTAAAAGGCATCCAAATTGACAAGTTCAAAAACTGTTTTGAGCAGTGAAAAAAGTGTCTCAATAGCTGTATTGCGTCAAATGGATAGTACTTTGAAGGTGACTGAAGCTGAAACGTAAGAATAAATACATAACATTTTATAAATAAATTTTTCTTTTGGGGGGGTTCCCTCTTGTATGTTAGATGCTTCAGGATGTGTAATTTACATCCTTACAGCTGCAGGAAAACCTATTATCTGACTCCCTGTCTCCTCTCACCTTGGCTTCTGGTCCTGGTTGACATTGCTCAGCAGAGAAGTAGAGATTCTGACCAGGCAGGGCTGCTGCAGCCCTAAGGGCAGATGTAGGGGTTATCAACCATGTCCACTAAGAGCCTGAATCCTTTAAGTCAGATGTCCAGGTTCCAGGCTGGGACTGGGAAGACAAAGGGGGCCCAGAAAACTCAGAGGCAGCTGAGGGGTGAGTGCAGCAGAGGGGAGATGACAGACATCACCCCCTGGTCCCTTCTGGTCTGACTCTCTCTCTCAAATCAAGATAGGAGGAGCACGAGAATTTGGAGAGAGATTGGACTGGAGTGGAGATGAAGGGGTGACTATTTGTGGTCAAAAAATGAAATGAAATGGAAAGGAAATTACATTTGTATTCCTACCATGTGCCTGGAGTTATGCTGGGTCCTTTCCAAGTTTTGCTTCACTGAAATCTCAACAACAGTTCTTTGAAGTATAAAACTTTTATAGATGTCTAGAAACTGTTGGAGTTGAGACTCAAGAACTATGATTTTAATAATTCCCCGGGTCCAGTTTGAATCCCATTCCTATTCTAATAGTCTCTTTTAGTTCAGCTAAAACAGTCTTAGAACGTTCTGGGTTGCCTTGCATCTGAATCTCTTCTTTTTAGAAATTCCCCACCTTATTATTTTTGATGGAAGATAGAACCCATCTGCCTGTAGACAGTGAAAACGCCAGGTTCTCACTTTACTGCGGCCCCTTTTAACTGGGATGAGAGTACACGACCCAGGTTCAGGTGGTCAGGACCACTGCCCTGGACTTGGATTTGGGAGCTAGAGGAGCATTGAAGCAGAGACCATTCTGAGCAGAATGTTTCTAGGCCCAATGGTCCCAGAGGGCTGCTGGCAGCGACATCTAGTGTCCTGTGGTGATGTAGTGACTTTAGCAACCCATTTAGGCTCTCTGCAAAGAACCTATTTCTGTAGTCTTCTTGGTGATTTTGTGAGCTACCCAGTGTTCTGTAATAAATCACTTATTTCTTTAAACAAGTCAGAGTTAATGGTCCACAGTTCACAGCTAAGAACTTAATGCCCTCAGTTCACAGCTAAGAACTAGACGTTGACCAAAGTCCCAGACCAGAATATGCCAGAGAAGACAATTTGGATATTTAGACACACAGACCAGGCTCAAGATTTTTAGCGAGGCACTTCCCCCACTGTCCCTGATCCCCTGTCCTGGAGACTGGGCTGTCTGGAGAGATACATGAGTCAAGTCCTCTAGACCTTCAACATGCAACGGATGGGAAGGTGGGGGTTGGTGACAGAGGGAAGGGATGGGGATTGGATTGTAAGAGGCACTAGAGATAGATTTGGTAGAAGGGGTAAGAGAGGAGTCATGTGGGATAAGATGCCCATCCCGTCCTAGGCTTTGACTCCAACCTAGCTCCAACCTCAGTTCTGTCTCATCTGTGCCATCCTCATCCTTATCACCAGCCTCCCCAAAGCCCCAGATTCAGCAAAGTCCTAACCCCGTCTCAGCCCCCACACAAGGCTCAAGGGAGTCAGCTCTGTGTCCCTTTATCCAATTGGTGTGGTCATCCAAGCAGATTGTGCCCAATATACAATGAACTCCACTGCCCTCCTGCTTTGTTACCCACCTCCCAGCTCCATTTCAGAGCATCACAACGGTGTGCATCCCTGGCCCTGAGCTGCGAACTCTGGCTTTTGTTTTCTTATCCCCTCCCCAGGTCATGTTTTTTCTTCTAGTTTTGCAGGCCCCGGGCTGGGCTTTGAGATCTATGCTGACTTTCCATGGCCTGGTCTCTGGGTGACCTGGGGATGGGGTTTTGAGGGATGAGGGGTAAGAGGCAGTTCTGTAAGGTTTTAGGATCCCAAGATCAATCACCCTTCTGGTAATATACCTGGAGGAACTCAAATCATTCTACAAAAACGATACTTGCACATGCATGTTTATTGCAGCATTATTCACAATAGTAAAAACATGCAATCAACTGTGCTGCCCATCAAAAGTAAACTGGATTTTTAAAATGTGGTACATATACACGATGGAATATTACACAACCATAAAGAAGGACAAAATTATGGACTTCGCAGCAACTTGAAGGGATTTAGAGTCTATCATATTTAGTGACCTATCACAGAAACAAACAACTGAGTACCACATGTTCTCACTTATAAGCAAACCCTGAACATTTATCATAACATTATAAGAAAGGGTTTGGCAGTAGCAGGACACTGCCAGGGAAGGGAAGAGGAGAGCACATAACAGCAATAAGGGTACCTGATTTTAAACCAGGCAAAGCGGGGACCAAAGCGAGGCCAAAATTTTACCTGTATGATAACCACATATCTACCTAATCCTGAATTGTACCCCGCATCTTAAAAAAAGAAAACTTAATTAACCAGGTGTGGTAGTGCACACCTGTAGTTCCCGAGTTTGGAAGGCTGGGGTGGAAGGATCATCTGAGCCCAGCAGGTCAACGCTGGGGTGGCCGTGGGCATGCCACTGCACGCCAGCCTGGATGACAGAGTGATATTCCAATTCAAATAAAACAAAACAAAACCCCACCAAAACTTTAACATTACTGAAGCATGAAAAAGTCCAAAAAAGGAAGAGAAAGAAAAGAAAAAAATAATCCCAAGATCAGCAGAGTCAAACATTGGAGTATCTCGAACAGAGCAATGTTTCCTGTGGGTAACACCACCCATTCTTGCCTGCTCCCCTCCCTCCCTTCTGTAGAGGGAGCCTTTTAGTATGTGTGCCTGGGAATAGCTGGGCTCAGCTCAGGGCTTCCCTGAGGTTGCAGGTTCTAGAAACCCCAAGAACCTCTGGTAAGAGCTCCCACAAGAAAGCCCCAGGACAGTTTTAGAGTTAAAAAATATAGATACACTTCCAGATCCCGTGGTCCTAACACAAATTATGTACAGTGCTTGACCCTCTCTTATGATCTCCCTAAATACACTATCTGAGCCAGGCATGGTAGCAGCTGTAGTTTCAGGTACTTGGGAGGCTTAGGCAGGAGGATGGCTTGAACTCAGGAGTTCAAGACCAGCCTGGGCATCATGGTGAAATCCCATTTCTAAACCAAAACAAAACAAAAGACACTATTTGGCTCAGCATCTGCTTCTGGGGCTTTCTCCATATGGGCAGGTATTATTAGTTTAGTTCATCAGTGACTCTTCTTGTGATATTCCTATATTATGTGGTGCACCTCACTCATCTTTGGCAACTTTGGGGGTGAAAGATCCAGAGATCAATGATTCAAGTTCCCATCTCCAGGCCTCGTGGCATAGGGGCAACGTGGGGGATGAAAAGCAGAAGACAAAAATGAATGATTTCACTGCAGGCTGAGAGATACTCTGATTGGGTTAACATAGGCAGATTAGGAACTGGGTAGACAGGGGTGGCTTCCCAAAGGAGGCCTTGCTGTGTCATCAGTGGATCCTCATCACCCCTAATGGCAGTGTGCCAGGAAAAACAAAACTTTGGTATAAATATGGACATCTTCCTGGAGAGTTATATTTTTTTCTTGAAGTCTGGAGGGGAAAAAGTTAAATAATTTACCTAGTCATTTAAATAATTATTTTCCTTTGAAGACATGCATTGCACATTGTTATGAATTAGAATACAAAATTCCACATGAGTTTTCAACATAAAACAGGATATTTCAAAGAAATTTCCCACACACGAAAAGCCTGAAACCCCAGACTCTCCTTACCTCTTGAGAACCATGGCATGAGTTCTCTCTTCTCTGTGTTCAGCTTCCAACATTAGTGAATGCTACTGCATGGAAATCTTGAAGTATCAGTCTCTGGAAAAACATCTATATTCCTTAGCCTGGCCTTTGAGGTATTTCAGAAGGGACCCTCTGCCCCAGAAGCTTCATCCTACCTTTTTCTCCTATACATTCTCTGCTCTCTACACAGAGACTATTTATAGCTCCCCAAACAATAAACAATATGCCAAGCTGGTTTATGCCTATGTGATTTTCCATAAGCTGCTCCCTTTGCCTAGAATGCCCCTACCCACACATCCATCTGGCAAACTCCTACTCATCCTTCAAGACCCAGCTAAAGGGCTCCTCTTCTGTGAAGCCTCCCAGCAGGCCTAAGCAGGATGAGTCAGTTCCTCCCATGCACCACTCTATGGTGTATGTGGCCCTCTCCTTGTGCTGAGATTTCTTTTCTTTATCTGACTGTTCTTCTGATTTTACTGTGGGGGCCGGGAGGGGAGAGACTGTATCTTATTCATATTTGTATCCCTAGCCCAAAGCATAGCACCTGGCATGGCAGATGCCTATAAATATTTTGTATAAAGGATTAAATGAATAAAACATCTGACTTCTTTCTTGTCTTTTGTTTTTAGAGTCAAGATAGGTAGGCCAAAATTTTCTCATAAAATTTGGAAAATGCTAAGGAAACCAGTCACCACAAGAAAAAAAAAAAAATTTCCATTTAATCTCTTTATAACCATTCACATTTTATAACCCATGTGGTTCCACTGAGAACTTACCAGACCAGTTTGGTTCCTTGACCTTGAAGTATTAGTAAAAGTGGCCACATGGGAAAAGTGGTGCTGTATGGCCCAGATTCCTTGAGTCACAACAAAGGTAGCAATGGGGCCTAACACATATCATATTCGGGCACTGTTCTAAGTCACTTACTTATACATGTATACGTAGTGACTCATTTATTTTTATGTATTTATTTGTTTTTGAGTCGGAGTCTTACTCTGTCACCCAGGCTGGAGTGCAGTGCACGCTCACGGCCACCACAGCCTCTACCTGCTGGGCTCAGGCGACCCTTCCACTTTAGCCTTCCAAGTAGCTGGAACTACAGGCCTGTGCCACCATGCCCCGCTAGTTTGTTTGTTGTTGTTGTTGTTGTTGTTGTTTATTGTAGAAACAAGGTTTCACCATGTTGCCCAGGCTGGTCTTGAACCCGTGGACTCAGGCAATCTTCTCGCCTCTGCCTCCTGAAGTGCTGGGATTAGAGGCGTGAGTTGCCACACACGGCTATAGTGACTCATTTGATCCTCCTAACAACCCATCCAGTGGCTACTATTATTACCTCCATTTTAGAGATGAGGAAACTGAAGCACAGAGAAGTTGAGTAACTTGCTCACAATCATGTAGTGGTAGAGCTGGAATTCAAACCTAGAGAGTTTAGCTTGGGAGCCCATTCTCCCAAACTCTATGCTATATTACCTACATTAATAAAAGATGGCAATTTCAGCTAAGAAAATAGGGAACATGAAGTAGAAGAGGAATGTGTCCTTTTCCAACCAATCACCCAGTTCTAGGCTGTGGGAAGTCCTTCGACCTTCATAAGTATCTTGCAGGGGATAGTCCCTACAGGGGGCCCAGTCTTTTCTTTGCCTGCCCTGCATTTCTACTTCACCTTGGAGACTGAGGAGAGAATGATTAGTTTCAGTTGGCATCATTCAGCTTGGAGCAGAGTATTCATCAGCCCTTTCGGGAAGTGGACTCCCTGCCCTCCTAGGGGGCTGAAGACCCGCTGGCTCCACCTCCCTGTTGGCTTTCACAACAGCGCTCCAAGCTGGGGAAACTAGTGGGGCCACTTTCCTAGGTGTACCTGTCAGGATCTTAAGCCTTCATGGACTCCAGTACCCGATCCAGGACATTTCAATCAGAAAGCATGACATATATAAAATATCCAGGAGTGAAAAAAGGCAGGGATGTCCACGGAGCTGGTGAGAAGGTAATGGATGGTGGGAGTGGGCAAGAGGAGGGAGTGGAGTAGAAAGGCAGCCCAGGTAAGCCTTTGATTATTGTGAAATCAAACACAAGATAGAGAAAAACAAAATAGAGAAATCTGATTTTTCCTCCTACAGGCAACGGAGAACCATTGAAGGTCACGCTGTGTTTTTTGGGTTTACAGTTTCACTACTTAAGAAGTTGTTTTTCTGCCGGGCTCGGTGGCTCAGCCTGTAATCCCACGCCTTGGGAGGCTGAGGTGAGTGGATTGCCTGAGCCCGCGGGTTCAAGACCTGCCTGGGCAACTTGGCGAGACCTCATCTCTACAATAAATCAAAAAATTAGCCAGGCGTGGTAGTGCACGCCTGTAGTTCCAGCTACTTGGAAGATTGAGGCGGAAAGATCTCTGGAGCCCAGCAGGTTGAGGCTGCGGTGGCCAGGAGCGGCCACTGCACTCCAGTCTGAGTGACAGAGGGAGACTCCAACTCAAAAAAAAAAAAAAAAAAAAGTTGTTTTTCCTTTTCTCTACATGCAAATGCTTTCTCAACAATTGGGAAACACTGCCATCATGTGGCCATCAGTCAATGCATGTTCCAAACAGTAAATTGTTGAATTTTCTGTGATGTTGGTTCATGATTAAACCAAAAGACCCATCTCTGGATTCAAACAGCAAAGGTAAAGCAACATTGACCTGTAAAAAAGGATACTTTCTATAAAGTTTTTCCAGACCTCAACACCTGGGTTCAATTCTCTGATTACCTTGCTTTTAAACTCTAACCTAAGTGTTTAGAGAGTCTGATCTCAAGGATCCTTTGATTTCTAGTGAACCCTATTTTGGCCCTTTCCAGGGCAGTTTGCAGTTTTCCTCAACTGCGGCAAATTCTGTTTCAGGCTAGGATTGTTCTCCCTGTACAGTCCTGCGGTTGGACAGACCTAAATTCAAATATTTCCACCATTTCCCCCCCTGAGTTTCAGTTACTGTATCTGTAAAATGGAGATGACACCTTGTTCATAGGGTTATTGTAAGGATGAAACGATAACACGTGTGAAGGCTGCCTGGCACATCACAGGTCCTCATTTCAAGGAAGTCCTGTTCCTTCCTTCCATCCCTGAGGGCATATTATTGTTGAGCATTTGAGCAGGCTGTCAGTGCAGGTCTGTGATTTGATCCGAGCTTTACCTCCGCAACCTCCTGAAACAAAACTAGTCATCCGCTCAGGTTTGGGGGACCGCCCCTATTTCCACGCGATGGCAGCAGACCTGGGCTGGCTGGGGACTGCAATCCACGCTTCTCCTCCGTGCGCAGCAGGCGGCAGGTGCGTGGGTGTGAGCCGGGTGGCGCCGGGCGGCACTCATTCCTCGTCGCTCCCTTACCAGGGGCCGGGGGGTGTGTGTATGTATATATAACAAATTTAATCCCCGTGGGACTGGCGTCTGGCCTCACCCGCGGCTCGGCGGATTGGATGACTGCCTCAGCTCGCCCCCGCCCTCCGTAGCCCCGCGTCCCAGGTGGCTCGGGCCCTTGTGGTGATCTCTGTTTACCGAGAGAGCCAGTCCAAGTAGGGCTCCATCTCTGCACTCGCTCCCCTTCGGGCCCCGCCCGCCCGTGAAACAGGGAGCAAACCCGGCAGAGCCTTTTCTCGCCCTTTCCCTCCCCCACCGCCCGGAGAGGTCGGGTAAGGGGGAAGGAGTGTGTGTGGGAGGGAGAGTCCCCCAGCCTGGGGGATCTGGCTGTCCCCAGTCCCGGTACCTCGCGCAGACCCAGGCGTTCCATCCCTAGTCCTGGTTCCCACTCCCTCCGCCCCCGCACTACCGCGCTCGGGAGGCGTGCCCTCCCTGGGCAAGCAGCCAGAGTCGGCATCTCAGGGTTGCCAGCTCCCTAGCGGAGTCACAGACGTGAAGACTTCGCTCACTAGTGTCTCCTCACCTCCGCAGACGGCGATGACCCCCAAGCCTGCCGGCCCCCCCGACGGGGGCTGGGGCTGGGTGGTGGCGGCCGCAGCCTTCGCGGTGAACGGACTCTCCTACGGGCTGTTGCGCTCCTTGGGCCTTGCCCTCCCTGACCTTGCGGAGCACTTTGACCGCAGCGCCCAGGACACTGCGTGGGTCAGCGCCCTGGCCCTGGCCGTGCAGCAGGCAGCCAGTGAGGGGGGACCCGAGGCGGGAGGAGGGAACGGGCTGGCGGGGCCTTGAGTGTAGTGGTGGGAGACCCACCTGATTACCAGACCCACCTGATTACCTGGCAAAGGGTGGCCGGCGGAACCAAGCCCCAGAAAAGAGTGAATCTTGAGGTCAAGGGGAAGAAGTATTAGCCCGGAGAAGGAGTTTTAGGCCAGGTGTACCCAGTGAGAAGTGTTGGAAAGAGTTCGGGGTCCAGAGGCTTGTCTTCCGTTGACTCTGCCCCCTTCTAGGCCCAGTGGGCAGCGCCCTGAGCACACGCTGGGGGGCGCGCCCGGTGGTGATGGCTGGGGGCGTACTTACCTCGCTGGGCTTCGTCTTCTCGGCTTTCGCCCGCAGTCTGCTGCACCTCTACATCGGCCTGGGCCTCCTCGCTGGTGAGGGGAGTGGGCTGCCCAGGTCCCTCGGGGTGAAGGTGGGGATAGGAGCTTGTTGGGGGCTGGGGGAGCGAAGGAGGCGGAGAACAGGGCTGGGGGTGCCAGGGCAGGCATCCCTGGTCCCTGCCCTCATCCCGCCCGGTTCATTCGCAGGCTCCGGCTGGGCCCTGGTGTTCGCCCCTGCCCTCGGTACCCTCTCGCGTTACTTCTCCCGCCGTCGAGTCTTGGCGGTGGGGCTGGCACTCACCGGCAACGGGGCCTCCTCGCTGCTCTTAGCTCCAGGCTTGCAGCTCCTCCTTGATACTTTCGGCTGGCGGGGCGCCCTGCTCCTCCTTGGCGCTATCACCCTCCACCTTACCGCCTGTGGCGCCCTGCTGCGACCCCTGGCCCTCCCAGGCGACCCTTCGGTCCCACCCCGCGGCCCCCTAGCTGCCCTCGGCCTGGGACTCTTCACACGCCGGGCCTTCTCAGTCTTTGCTCTGGGCACGGCCCTGATTGGGGGCGGGTACTTTGTCCCCTACGTGCACTTGGCCCCCCACGCTTTAGACCGGGGCCTGGGAGGATACGGGGCAGCGCTGGTGGTGGCCGTGGCTGCGGTGGGGGACGCGGGCGCCCGACTGGTCTGCGGGTGGCTGGCGGACCAGGGCTGGGTGCCCCTCCCGCGGCTGTTGGCCGTGTTCGGGGCTCTGACAGGGCTGGGGCTGCTGGCGGTGGGATTGGTGCCCGTGGCGGGGAGCGAAGAGGGCTGGGGGGCCCCCCTGCTGGCCGCGGCTGTAGCCTACGGGCTGAGCGCTGGGAGTTACGCCCCGCTGGTTTTCGGTGTGCTCCCGGGGCTGGTGGGCATCGGAGGCGTAGTGCAGGCCACGGGGCTGGTGATGATGCTGATGAGCCTCGGAGGGCTCCTGGGCCCTCCTCTCTCAGGTAAGGGCCACAGCCGAGGGAGGAGATCTGCTTACAACTACCCTCTGCCCGTGGGTTCTGAGGCCTCTAAATTCCTTTACCCCTCGTCTCAGGATTCCTAAGAGATGAGACTGGAGACTTCACCGCCTCCTTCCTCGTATGCAGCTCTTTCATCCTTTCCGGCAGCTTTATCTACATGGGGCTGCCCAGTGCGCTACCCACCTGTCGTCCAGCTTTACCTCCTGCCACTCCTCCCCCTGAGAGGGGGGAGCTGCTTCTGGTTCCCCAGGTTGCCCTGCTCTCTCCAGAGGGCCCTCACTCCACTTTGGACACGGCATGTTGATAATTTTGTTTGAGACCCTCCTCCAATAAAGAATTTTTATCTGTTTTCCTGAAAGTTCCAACTGTCAGTCAATCTAAGACCCTGAAAATTTTCTACTTAAAATATCCAAAAAGGCTGGTTGAAAAGAAAATAATCAGCCGGGCTTGGTGGCTCAGCCTGTAATCCCACGCTTTGGGAGGCTGAGGTGAGTGGATTGCCTGAGCCCGCAGGTTCAAGACCCACCTGGGCAACTGGGTGAGACCTCATCTCTACAATAAATAAAAAAATTAGCCGGGTGTGGTAGCGTGCGCCTGTAGTTCCAGCTGCTTGGAAGGCTGAGGCGGAAGGATCGCTGGAGCCCCGCAGGTCGAGGCTGCGGTGGCTGGGAGCGGCCACTGCACTCCAGTCTGGGTGACAGAGTGAGACTCCAACTCAAAAAAAAAAAAAAGAAAAAAAAAAGAAAAGAAAAGAATCCCAGCAGGCCCTGCATGTGGGGGAGAGTGTCTGTCCAGCCAACTCATTTATCTTTGCCCAAGACCTTGCTATAACAGGGAATCTTTGAAAAGTTGTCGGTCAGTCAGTTTCAGTTTGGTGAAGGAGGTGGGGAAGGATGCTCATGGGTGCTACTGTTCCATCTCATTTCCCTTACCCTGGTACCCAGACCTCCCAGACGAACTCTTTCATGCATTTCAATCTCCTATGGGACTGGGAGAAATACAAGAATCCTAAGCCCAGAGGCCCAGAGTTCAGCTCTATCAGCTATCTCCCCCGCCAAGCTATGCCAACACACATACCCTGTGTCCTCACTATTCTTTCAATTTCTTCCCTAAGTAACAGGGATAAGGAGGAAGAGGGAGGTAAGTGGTGGGTAGGCAGGAGGAACTGTGGCCCAGAGAACAGAGTCCAGGGTTAAAATGCTCTGGGTCACCAGAGATTCTGGACACCTCCCTTCCACTCTCAGTCATGATTCCATCCAGCTAACTCAAGCATATGTATGGGTCCCAGATCTTTTTGAGGTTATGATTGTTATCCAGTTTTCTTATTCAGTTTTATCTCAAAGGGACACCCATTGTTTCCCAAAAATCTGTCTTCAGAGAAGAAACTTTGGAGGCAACTCTAGAGATATATAAAACGTGATAAACCTTTGATTTTCAAAGTTGATTCACAGCTCAGTGGAGCAGGGACTCCTGGATCCTTCAGAAAAATTGGAGGAGCAAAGGAAGAGTAATAAAAAACAAAATATGAAGGGTTAGCACACACATTGCAGGAGCTCCAGGCCTGTTCTGAGGGGAGGCAGACCAAGAATTTTAAGGCACTGTAATTCTGTGGATACAAAGATGGGGCCTGGTGCTGGCTTTCTGGGCTTGACTGCCTCTTTGTGGAGTTCAGTTCTCTTCCAGCCCCTCCTTGGGCAGGGGGACTCTGGTATCCAATGCCTCTGTTACAGGGTCCTGGGGCCTGGAGGTAGTAGCTAGGAAGCAGAAGTGAGGCAGCGTGATGAGAACTCCACTTCCTGCAAGAAGGAATGCCCCAGCCACCACAAAAGAAGCCGTGTAGTTGCCTGTGACATCTCGGAGGTAGCCTAGGTCCAAGAGAGAAAAAGCATTTACATGATGTTTGCTGGGGCTGACAGCACGGACATTTTTAGGTGGAGGGAAGATGCATCACCTTGGAGGAGTTGGAATTCCCAAGGCAGGGTTGGATAATTTGAAGGTGAGGATAGGAGCTTGTTGGGGGCTGGGGGAGTGAAGGAGGCTGAGAACAGGGCTAGGAATGCTGGGACAGGCATCCCTGGTTCCTGCCCTCATCCTGCCCTGTTTATTCGCAGGCTCTGCCTGGGCCCTGGTGTTCCCATTCTATCCTTCAGAAAGGATCTCCAAACCAGCCTATGGGAACTTGGAGATGTGGATTGAGCCAGGCATACCTGTGCCTTTCCTTCTGGCAACTGTGACCCTTCTACACCTTCAGTTAATGGATAAGAGGATAAATGTTAAAGGACTGAAGGTTCTGACCTTGAGCCTGCAGAACTTTGACCAGATGCCTCAGACACCTTCGGCTGAGGCCAAAGGGAAGACACTGGAATGCTATGTCTGGCTGGGTTCAGCCAGATCCTCTAAAACACAAGTGGTAGGCCCCCTTCCAAGGGTTCCACTGAGCCCCTCTTTGTCTTTCCATGCAGCCCTTCCCAACTCCAAGTTCTTTGCCCTATGGGCCCATTTCAGGGATGCTATGATTGGCCATGTGGGCTGTGTATGTACCATACCCGAGGGCAATATTCACATATACTATAATGGGAATATCTCCCCTCCCCAACAATGGAACATGGCAGCCCTGGGCCACCTGGAAATCCCAGACCCCTTACCTGACAGAGGAGCCCCCAGCAGACCCCCGATGCTCTCTACCATCTGCAACAGTCCTAGGCCACAGTAAATTCTTCCAGTCCCTACTAGTTCAGGCAGCACAGAGAAGGCCACTGGGGTCAGGGCCCCTGATGTAAAGCCATAAGTCACAGCCAGAGCCACCAGGGCTGTGGGAGCCCGAGCTACAGGGAACAAGGCTAGTGACACTCCAGTCAAGGTGGTCCAGAGCATCAGGAGTCGTGCCACAGGCCCTGGGACTGCATCTCCCAGCCACCCAGAGGCCACACGCCCCACAAGGTCAGAAATAGCAGCCACTGAAAGTAAGAAGGCAGCAGGTAGGGGGTCCCAATCCAGGTCCTGGAGATGGGCCACCAGGTGGACATAAGGAATGAAGTAGCCAGTGTTGACCAGTGTGAGGGCAATGGTGTAACGAAGGAAGGGGCCATGATGGAGGAGGGAGGTGAGTTGGGCCCCTGGGCCTCCCATAGCAAGGTCCTCAGCCAGAGACAGTGGGCGGAGGAGAGCACCACAGGCCACCAGGTGAAGGGAGAGGGCAGACACCAGCAGCAGAGCCCCCCGCCAGGCATACTGGCTGAGCAGCCATTGGAAAAGGGGGGCAAATGCGAAGGAAGAGAGGCCGACGCCTGTCAATGCCAGTCCAGTAGCTAGGGATCGACGACGAGAGAAGTAACAGGACAGGCAGGCCAGGGTCGGAGCGAAGGTCAATGCCCAGCCAGAGCCTGTCAAAAGGAAGAAATGGGGTTGAGGACTCAGTAATCCCCTCACTGCCCAGCAGTAGAATGTAGCACTTCTTTGTGGGCCCACAGACCTGGGTTATAATCGTGGCTCTAACACTTTCTATCTAGCTGTGTGATCTTGTGTGTTTTATTTACTCTCTCAGCCTCAATCTTATCATCCGCAAAATTGGGGTAATACACTTTTTCAGACTGTGTAGGATTAGAGACAATGTTAGTGAAGTAACTAGCACAGAACTTTGGAGTTATACCTGGGTTCTACCATTTCTAGTGATGAGACCTTCATTTGCCAAGTTACATAAGCTTTTAAAGACTTTCTGGACGGTACAGTGACTCACACCTGTAATCCTAGCACTTTGGAAAGCCAAGGCAGGAGAAACTGCTTGAGGCCAGAAGTTTAAGACTAGCCTGGGCAACATAGCAAAACACCATCTCTATAAAAATTTAGCCAAGCCGGGCTCGGTGGCTCAGCCTGTAATCCCGCGCCTTTGGGAGGCTGAGGTGAGTGGATTGCCTGAGCCTGCGGGCTCGAGACCCACCTGGGCAACTTGGCAAGACCTTATCTCTACAATAAATCAAAAATCAGCCGGGCGTGGTAGCGCGCACCTGTAGTTCCAATTACTTGGAAGGCTGAGGTGGAAGGATCGCCGGAGCCCAGCAGGTCAAGGCTGTGGTGGCCAGGAGCAGCCACTGCACTCCAGTCTGGGTGACAGTGAGACTCCAACTCAAAAAAAAAAAAAAAAAAAAAAAAAAAAAGCCAGGTGGAGGTGGAAGGATCTCCTGAGCCCAGGAATTCAAGGCTGCGGTGAGCCATAATCATGCTACTGCACTCCAGCCTGGGCAACAGAGACCCTGAATGGGGGGAGGAGGGAGTGGTGGATTTCTTCGCTGTGAATAGGATAATGATATATATATTTCACAGACACAGTAGGTAGTAGTTCTTTTTACACTAAAGTCCCACTAGCCCTGGGCTTGTATACCTGGTTTCAACATCTTTGAATTTTCTAATTACTCACCGTATTATTCATCTTAGTCCCTATTAAGAAGTTCCTTCTGAGCAAGGGTGTTAACCAAACTTTCCCTCAGCACTTCCCCAAGCCTTTTGAAAGGAGTAGGAAGAAGGTCTAGAGCCAACAATCTAAGCACTTGACTCTCCTGCCTTTGTCTAAGGTCTCACCTGAAAGCAGTCCAATACTAAGGTATAGGTGGGTCAGGGAGGTAGCAAAGGAGGCGAGCAGCATCCCCAGCGCAGCCAAGATGCCTCCGGTCATCACCACGGGCCTGGGCCCGAACTTCGTGCTCAGGGCACTGCCTACCGGGCCTGGGGAAGTGGAAGGCGTTCTGCGAGATCTCCGGCATCCTTCCCCAGGATTCCCCCGCCCCCCGACCTTCCGAGGGTCGCAGGTCGCCGGATCCTGGCGCAGCACTCACTTCCAAACTGCTGCACCGCGATTCCTATGGAGGCGATCCAGGAGACGCGCGCTGCCTGCTCCTCAAACGCCGCCACAAACTCCACGAAAAAGACGCCAAAGGAGCGGAGCACTCCGAACACCAATGCCGACTGGAAGAACGCTGACAGCACCACCATCCATCCCCAGCCCCCGTCAGGGGCTTCGGCCCTGTGCGCCATCTGGGCGGTAACAGGCTGTTGCGGCTAAGAGCCCCTGCGGGCGCTGGACTTCGGACGCTCCACCTCCGCTCACCCACCCACCCACCCACCGGGCGGCTTGGGGCCAAGGCGGGCTGAAGAGGCAGGTAAAGAGGAAGGTACAACGAGGCCGCGTGAGGCGCCTGCACCTCAAGGCGGGAGGGGGAGGGTGGCGATATAGGACTGGAGACCAGGTCCGCGCTGGCCGGGCCCGCTGCGCCCGGGGGCGTGGCTCCGCTGGCTTGGAGCTGAGAGACGAGACCTGGGCCAGAACCCTGGAGGCAGGGGGCGGGACTGGGTTTAGACCACACCCCTGGGGCGCGCCAGTCTCTGTTGGATTATCCATTTTATCGCTAGGATGTCAGCCACCTGGCCCCCCGGCCAACATCCAACTCCAGAGTTCGCCAATGAGCACGCGGGACTCCTGAGGAGGGAGCGGAGCCAGGAGGACAGGGCGGGATATAAGCATTGTTCTGGACCCGGGCAGTGAATGGAGCGCATGCGTAAGGAGCGGCGTTAGGAGCAGGACTAGGGGCCCCACGTGACTCAGGGACCTACCAGGAAGCTACCAGAGTGCTTCCGTCTCCTGTTCACCTAGCCTACCAAACTCATCTACGTTTCAGCGACCAGACCTGCACGGGGCGGTTAGTCGTGGGTAAACTGGTTTTGGAGAGGAATGCACTCACTTGCTTATTGGCGAGGGTCAGGAATTGCAAGGCCCTGTGGGGACGAGAAAGGGATCATGAGATGAGACGCAAATGAAATGCCTGGTGGAGCACCTGAGACCACTAATGCAGCCCCAAGAATCTAGAAGCCTGGATCAAAGGGTCAAAGACCAAGGGCAAAGAGAAGAGGAATTAATTGTTAGACTCCTGGTGTCCATTTCTGTAATGGGAACTTGTCCCTGTCAGTTCTGTTCCCGCTAACAGGAAACCTACAGGTCAGAGACCAAAAATAACTGCAAAGAGGAAGGGCGGCTGTGAACTCACACAGGGCGCCACCAGTACCACCCACCTCTTCCTCAGTGGGGCTGGAACCTTTTCCTCTGCCCTCTAGTAACAGCCACTTCCTAACCACCTTTTTTGATCTCATGTTAGGAGAGACTAAAGAGACAAACTATGACCCTGGCCACTGGAGCAATCAGCTTCTCCCACCCAACCAGTCCTTAGGCCTCCCCAGTCCCCATAACACGAATATGGCTTGGGTTTTCTGTTTCTTTATCATAAGTCAAGCTCCACAGGACTCTGACCTTGAAACCTTGGGCTCAAGGGTTTATACCTAGACCAGGGGAGGAAAGAGGCAAACAAGAAGATGGGGTGAGGAGGGAGGCCGTGTAGTCCTAAAAAGCATATTGAGCCTTGTAATTTTATATGGGGAAAACAAAAATAATTGTATCAAAAAACCCTATATATGTGTCTGTGTGTATTTTTTTTTTTGGTAGGTGGAGTCAAAACATTGGTGGGGAATATGCCGAAGATACAGAAATTGGTATAGCTGTATTACATAATGGTTAAGAGCCCAGCCTTTAGAATCAGATTATAGTTCCAATCTTGACCTAATTACTTATGAACTTGGTTAAGATATTGAACCTCTCAGTTGGTTTCCCCATCTGTAAATTGGGGATAATAATAACACCTACTTTTTAGGGTTGTCAGGGTGTTTAAAATAGAAAACCCAGCCTGGCGTAGTGGCTCATGCCTATAATCCCAGCATTTTGAGAGGCTGAGGTAGGAGGGTTGCTTGAGCTCAGGAGTTCCAGACCAGCCTGGGCATAATAGTGAGACCATGTCTCTACAAAAAATAAAAAAGTTAGTCTGGCATGATGGTGCATACCTCTAGTCCCAACCACTTGGGATGCTAAGGTGGGAGGACTGCCTGAGCCCAGGAGGTTGAAGCTATGGTGAGCTGTGATCATGCCACTGTACTCCAGCTTGGGTGACAGAGACAAAAATAAATAATAAATAAATAGAAGAAGAAGAAAAAGAAAATTAATGCACTAAAATGCTAAGTTTATGTCCTGACATGGCAAGATTACATGAGGAATATTAGTTGGTCTTATCTTCAACAGAGATGTAGTGGGAGGTGAAGGAAGGTTTTAGTCTAGTTTTGCATTAAAAAAAAAAAACCTAATCCACATTATGGGTTTTAAAAGGCTGAGAAACAGCCATTGCTATTTCAGCCACTGCTAATTTTGAGGGTTTCCTCCAAAAACTCATGTTGAATCTTAATCCCAAGTGTGGCAGTACTGAGAGATGGAGCTTTAAGAGGTGATTGGATCATGAGGGCTCTGCCATTCATGGATTAATGGGTTAATGGATTAGTAGATTATCATGGGAGGAGAACTGGTAGCTTTATAAGAGGGAGACCTGAGCTAGTCATTAGTATGCTCAGCCCCCCCCCATCATGTGATGCCCTGTGCTGCAGAGAGCTCCCATTGGCAAGAAGATTCTCACCAGATGTGGTCACTTGACGTTGGACTTCACAGCCTCCCTAACTATAAGAAATAAATTCCTTTTCTTTATACATTTCCTAGTTTCAGGTATTCTGTTACAAGCAACAGAAAATGGACTAAGAAAATTGTACAAAGAAGTGGGGTATTGCTGGTATTGAATACCTGAAAATGTGGAACTGGCTTTGGAACTGGGTAATGGGAAGAGGCTGGAAGAAGTCTACATTCTGGTGAGGGCTTAGAAGATAAGACTGGGGAAAGTTTGGAATTCCTTAGAGATTGGTTAATTGATCATGACTAGAATGCTGATAGGAAGATGGATAGTAAAAGCCATTCTGACAAGGTTTCAGATGGAACTGAAGAGCAAGGTATTGGAAACTGGAGTAAAGGCCATTCTTGTTATGAACTAGCAAAGAACTGCCTGAGTGGTTTGTGGAAGGCTGAACTTGAGAGTGATGAACTAGGGTATTTGGCAGAAGAGATTTCTATGCAGCAAAGTGCTGAGGCTGCATGGTTACTTGTGAGCGTACGGTGATCTGGTAGAGAAAAGGGAAACAGCGGAAAAAATTGGAAACTTCTGTGGTTGAGAATGAAAGAGCGTTTTCTGTAGAGGAATTCAGGGTGTGGCCAAGATACCACTTGCTAAAAAGATTAGTATGGCTAAAAGGCAGCCAGATACTATTCCTCAAGAAAATGGAAGAAAATTCCTGAAGGCATTTCAGAGATCTTCAAGGCTGCCCCTCCCATCACAGGCCCAGAAGCTTCGGAGGGTAGAGTGGTTTCAGGGGACAGGCCCAGGGTACTCTCCACGGGCTTACCACCCAGTACTACCTGAGGACTCTACATCCCACACCCCAGTGAAGCTCTTTAAAGCCACCCCAGCTAGGTGGTGGCTCAAGTGGCAGTTCCGGAAGGTACAAATCATTGACCTTGGCAGTGTCCATGTGCTGCTAATTTTGTAAGCTTGCAGAAAGCAAGTTGCAGAGGCTTAGCAGCCTCCACACAGGTTGCAAAGGATGTCACTGAAAGCCTGGGGGCCCAGGCAGAGACTTGTCACAGGGGTAGAGTCACCCCAGAGAGCTCCCATCAGAGCAATGCCCAGCAGAAATTTGTGGTTGGAGTTGCCATAGAGAATTCCTGCCAGGGATGCCTTTTGAAGCTGTGGAAGCAAGGCTACTGCAGAGTCCCCACTAGGGCAATGCCTGGTGAGCTGTGGGATCAGGACAGTCACCAGGGCCTCAGAACTGTGGAGTGAGAGGCAGCATGCAACGCCCACCTGGAAAACTCCCAGCACCAGACTCCAACCCTTATGTAAGAGCAGCCACAGGGGTTGCAACCCAGCAAAACCTTGGGGACCCACTCCTCACCCCAGTGTTTCCACAAGGTGCCACACAGAGTCAATAAGGTTATTCTCTAGCTTTAAGATGTAATGTCCGCCCTGCTGAGTTTGACTTGCTTGGGCCCTTTTACCCTTTCTTATTTCTCCCTTTTGGGATAAATGTGTACTCCATGCTTGTTCCCACCATTGTATCTTGGAAGTAGATAAATTGTTTTGAGTTCAAGGCTCACAGACTTTGAACTTTTCTGTTGGTACTGGAATGAGTTAAGACTTTGGGGCTATGGGGATAGAATAAATGTATTTGTGAGGATATGAATTTGGGGGGCTGGGGCAGAATGCTATGGTTTGAATGTGTCCTCCAAAAACTCATGCTGAAACTTAATCCCCAGTGTGGCAGTATTGAGAGGTGGGGCCTTTAAGAGGTGATTGGATCATGAGGGCTCTGCCATTCATGGATCAATGGGTTATCATGGGAGGGGAGCTGGTAGCTTTATAAGAGGAAGAGAGCTAGAACATTAGTATGCTCAGTCTCCTCGCCATGTGATGCCCCGTGCTGCTCATATCAGCAAGAAGACCCTCACCAGATGTGGACACTTGAACTTGGACTTCTCAGCCTCCGTAACTGTAAGAAATAAGTTCCTTTTCCTTATACATTTCCCAGTTTCAGGTATTCTATAGTAAGCAACAGAAAACAGACTAAGACAATCACAAACTATAATTGTTGGAGGGACATGCAGAGGCCATGTTAACTGACTTTTCCACAGATGAGGGGTTTAAGGCCCAGAGAGAGGAACACCAGAATTAGTGACCTCTGCCCATTGGGCAGAACAGAGGTGTACACCCAGCATACACACAGGACGGGAAAGGGTGGGAGAGACACATACATTGGGCCCTGGATTCCAAAATACCATTGCCAAGTGAGGGTGGGATTGGCATTTTGTTTCTAACCATGTAGTCTTCTCAGTGCTACCTACAACCCCTGCTGTCCTTATGGGACCCGAATCTTATCCCTTTTCCTTGGTGATAAAGTTATGTCCCAAGTGTTAAGATCCCCAGCACAAATGCATCCCCAGCCTCTTGGTATTACTGGTGCTTTCCTTATTTTTCTCTGCCTCTTCCACACCTCAGCAGGAAGTGACTTCAGAGCAGCAGGATGCAGGTGGCTCCGGAGAAACTTCATGAAGTCACTGGTTCCTACACAATGAGCCGGAAGGCAAGGGCAAGGAAGGGGAAAACAAGGACCATTTAAAATGACTGGTGGGATGGACAGTGGAATGGGCACCGAATCCAAGATGTTACCCAGGAGGGAAGATTCCCTCTTCCCCAGCTCCCAGATCCCCCCAGGCAAGAAGCCAGGACACAATAGGCAGCACAGAGAGGCTTCTTTATTCCAAGGATCTGATCTTGCAATATCTAACATTTCCACCCCCAAGCATTCTCCACCTGCCTATCCAGACTGCTAAATAGAAATCATGGTTCCTTATCACATCCCTCTTCTGCCTTCCCTCCCTCCTTCTTCAATTCTGCAACGGAATGACTGAAACTATGGGAAAGAGAGATAAGTAGCTTTCTCATTAGTGGTAGCCACCAGTACTGACTTATCTCTGAAGTTTTATCCCACAAATGTAAAAGTCCTTCTTACTATCCACTCTTGTCCTATAATCAAATAGGCCCCAGGGCAGCAAGGGACAGGACTATAGACCAAGGCTTCAGAGTAGCATCTAACATTCCAGAGACTCCACCCAGTCAAGAGGCAACACCATTCTTAACTTTCTACCCACCTGGCCCACACCAAAAAACGGTACCCATTAACCAATCTCTTAATTCTACCTGGAAACTTGGTCAACTAGAATGGGCCTTTGGCCAATCAGCTAGCCAGTCTTTTAAACCTCTAATCCCAACGGTAATCCCAATCATAATCCCAAACTACAGCAAACCCAAAGAGGAACTCAGCCCCTTTTCTTTTTCTGTGGAAGGTTCTAATGCATTCACTGGTTCCAGACAGGAATGCAGTGATGGAAAAACTGAGTCACAGACTCAGTTTTTCCAAGGTAAGCAAGTTACCAAGCACTGTGACTTCTGGAGGCAAAGAGGTCTCTGGTATCTGGACACTTGCCAGAAGATGTCCAAATTAAAGGAAGAGAGGGCTCATTTCAGGTAGACAGAACCCCAGGGAACATTCAAACCCAGACACCTCTGCAGTAAAAGACGGGTTCCAACTCTTTACCATTTAATCAAGGTAATGAGTGTTGTAATTCTCCCCTAAGTCATAACATTCATTGAGACTGGGCAGAGTCAGAAAATATCTCATCATCTCTGATAAGGAATTTCTGATCTCCTCCCACGGAGTGATCAGTTCAGTGCTAAGAACAGATCCCAGTAGGAGGATTATGGGATCAACTGAAGCTCCTGGGGGGCTCCACCATTATAGATGGATACAGTAGAGCCAAACCCAGGCAACCAGATTAATGGGACAGTTTAGGTTCTGGACCATATTGCAGGAAAGATTACCAGCCCCCACACCCACAGCCCCTCCAGGAGGCATTTATTATCTCCTTGTTGGGCTCACCATGAAGGTTTCTATCACCCTTGAAGAAAAGAGAAATGTCTAGATCCATTTCTAGCCCGCTAGAGAACCGACAGCATCCAGAATACCAGAGAGGGTTCCTGACCCAATTCCACAATCTCACATGTTTCCAGAGATACCCTAGAACAAATAAAGGTTCCAGACCTAGAATTAGAGGGGCAGAACACAGAGAACACCCCTTTCTCCATTTTAAACAAACAAGCAAACAAACAGGAGAAAGAACAATTCTAAAGATAAACATTACAACAATAATATAAAACACTTAAGCCAAAGGAGAGAGCCAAGAGCTAATAATCTCTGCCAGCAGAGCTGTGACCTCACCTGTTTTGGGTCACTTTTGACCACACTTGTGGAAGAGGGAAACACAATAGAATAAAGGCCCTGGTGCCACCCAAAGGCCTCAATAAATTATATTTACAGATAAACTGAATGCAATGGAGGCCATAGGTGGAAGGCTGTTCCCTTAAGGAAACCCAGCCTCCAGTCTCTCCCCTCCCCCAGCTAGCTCCCCCCTCAGAAACAATCTGAATTGTGGGAAGAGGTTTTGACCAGCAAAACAGAGACAGATCTAGCCCGGATCTGCCACCCCTGCTCTCCCCATCAAATTAAGGTGGTGGCAATTTCTGATGCCGGAGTGGCCTTGCACACTGCTGTGCCCAAGCCTGACAGGGAAGCCAGGCCTAAGCCTGCAGCTTTCCCGAGCCCGGGAAGCGAGTGGGGTATGGGCCTGCGCTCAGCTAGGGCCCTCCCAGAATGTGATAGTGCACTTTGGTGTTGGTAGCAGCTCCGTGTTTCTGGCGCAGATGCAGCCTCAGTTGACTCTTGTGCCGGAAATGCAGGCCGCAGGGGTCGCACTGTGGGAAGACAGCTAGGTCAGGTACGCCCCATCCACAACCACCTTTTCGGTGTTGAGGGAGGGGGAACAGTCCAGCAATCCGCCAAAAATTAGCTTTCTAGCTCTCACGTCCTCCCAAATCCTCAGGGGCATAACGTCCAAGCCCGCCCATCTGCCTCTGCCTCTTATTCGCTGGAACTTTTCCCGGTCACCGCCGTTTCCAAGAGATCTAGGTACGGCAAAGCCCCCTCCTCTCAGAGCCCCGCCCCTAAGCAAAGGGGAGGGAATTCTAAGGCATCGGACCAGTCCAAGCCAGGTACCCACATGGTAAGGCTTCTCTCCGGTGTGGATGCGAACGTGGCTTTTGAGGGTCTGTAGGTGGCGGAAGCGGGTCCCGCAGGTGGGGCAAGGATAGGGCTTCTCCCCGGTGTGGATCAGCACGTGGGCCCGCAGATGCGCTACCTGGGACAGGAGACTTCAGACCGCGCCTCTGGGAGGGGGAGAATTCTCCCTATTGGCCCGCCCAGCCGCTCCCCTCCCCCTTGCTGATTTTCCTCTGAACCTGCTCAGAGGCGGGCTCCCTACCTGTACAAAGCGAGAGCCGCACGTCTCACACTTATAGGGCTTCTCTCCTGAATGGATACGGCTGTGCGTTTTCAGGTTAGCCGGCCGGTTAAAACGGGCTCCGCAGACAGCGCAGTGGTAGGGCTTTTCCCCTGCAGGAAGAGAGGACGGAAGGTCAGGGATTGCCCCAGGACAGTGGTGGGCAAGAAAGCCAGGGCCCTTTCCTCCCCTACCTGTGTGCACAGTGCGGTGACTGGCCAGGTTGCCTTTGTAGCGAAAGGCAGACCGGCAGAGCTGACACTTGTAGGGCTTGTCTTCGTCCCCAAGAGCCAAAGGGTTCAGCACGGAAGAGCACCCAGCCACAGCCTCACAGTTTTGGCAGCTGAAAAATTCACTTCCTAGGAAGGGAGGTGGGTAATGACAACCATAGTTATTTAATGAGGGCTTCCTAGGTACCAGTGAATCCTCGAACAGCACAGTGTATTTTATTTTCCCCAATTAACAGTCAAGTCTTCTGGGACTCATTTGACTTTCAAGGTCGAGTAATAAGAAGGTTATAAGTAAGATGAGTCAAGACCTGACTCTACATCTGACTCTAAACTCTGCTGCCTATTGAAAGCACCTGGGGAGCTTTAAAAAATAAACGATGTCTGGTTCCCACTCCCAGATATTTTGATATATGGGATGTGACCTGGGCAATGGGAGTTTTAAAAGCTGCCTAGATAATACTTATTTGCAGTACAGTTTAGAAACCACTGGAATAAGCCTTTTGGTCCAAAGTGGCCTGGAGCAGCCACAGGAGAAGAGCCAGGAAAGGGGGGCTCTTACCTGGTGGTGGACGAGCCTGCTCAGAGGGTGATGCAGAGGTCTCCTGAGCTCCGGATGTGAGGAGATGGGGAGTATTGTCTGGAGCCCCACATTTGAACTGTACAGTGGCAGCAGTTGGAGACAGTCTAGGCAGATGGTAAGGCCCGGAGAAAAGGGTTAGGAGAAATTATATGGAGGGGAGCTCTCTTCTGGGGAATTTGGAGCCAAAGGTCTACCCTCTAAAGGTAAGCCAATATCGACCAATAAGCCACATCCACTGTGCTGCCAAAGTCCCACTCCACTGAATAAGCCTGGCCTCTGGCCAGCTCCCTAAGGTGGGCTGGTATCTCTAAAACCCACTCCCCATCTCCCTGCCTCCTATGAAGGCCCAAATGGCTCTGCCTCCTACTGAGGCCAGCCTCTATACATTCTTGGGGTTCCAGATTGTGTACCTGCTCCGGGGACCAGGAATGGGTCCTTCTTCACTACTGCTGCTGCTGGAGGCCTCATCTCCACTGGGGAGCCTGGCTTGGGGGCAAGGTTGACCAGAACTCTTCTCCCCCATCTGGCTTCCTGCTTGGGAGGCCTGAGAGTTTAGCACGATGTACTTGTATTTTTTCCAGTTGCAGGCCTTGGGGTCTGGGCTGGCTGGACTGGGAGGGCCTTGATTGCAGCTGCGAGACTCAGTAGGTGGGTCTGGGTGCCCTTCGGAGCGCCTGGGACTGCCTGGTGGAGGGACCGTTGGGGGTCTGGGAGGTTCTGCTTCCAGGGGCCGCAAGGAGATGCCCAGAGGTTCATAGCTGGGAAAAGTGTGATGAACATTAGTGCCATTTCCCAGTCTCTGCCTTTGCCGTTGACACCTGGGGCACCACCTCATCCACGGAGAACTCTGAGCCTGGCTCCCTCACCTGGCCTGGATGAAGCGGTGGCATGCCTGGACCACATGTTCCATCTGTAAGTAGGTGGCAGCGGCAAGGACGGCTGGTGCGGTGGCCGGAGAGAGGCGCAGGCGCGAAGTGTACATGAAGTCCAGAAGAGGAGCGAAGCCTCTGGCTTCAGGACCCCCGGGGAGAGAGAGCACATCTACCCCCACTCCCGCACGGCCCCGGAAAATTGAATAGAAGAAGCCACTGGAGAGAGGGTAAATAAGTCGTGTGAGGGGTTGGGGCACCAAGGGAGACACGCGCCCCTTTAGAAAGTCCCGCCTCCTCACGATCACCCCGCCCCCAATTCCTCGACGCTCCGCCTCATGCTTCCGAAAGGATGCCGTCCCAACGGACTTACGGCTCCGCCCCTGTCCCATTTGGTCCCGCCCTAACCCCAGGGGCCCCACCCCTCGAACCTGCAGGCGATGAGAACTGCCTTGTGCGCTCTGAGGGGTTGCCCGCCAACCAGCAGCGTGACGTCAGTGAGGATCCCACGCAGGCGCAACTCATTCAGATTGCCCAGCACGTCGGAGGAGTGGCGAGTGAACTCGCGGACGTAGCCCAGCGCTCCCTCCGGGGCAGCGGTGGAGCCCATAGCGATGCAGGCCTGCAGATGCCGCGGGAAGGGCTCAGGGATCCAGGCAGTCCCGAGACGCCTTCCCTTCTCGGCCTGTTCTTCCCGAGGTGCAGCTAAAGTCAGGGCCCCCAATCCCCAATCGCGGCACGCGCTCCTCTCTCATCTTGTTCATTTTGCCCTCTATTACACCGTCTCTGTCTTCCCTCATCTAGATCTCACAGCGTTTGGAGCCGGTTGAAGGTTCCCACATCGCTGCGTCGTTGGCGAGCGTGGGGAAGCCGGCGCCCAGCGCCCTGAGTCCGACTCCTAGTGCGCCTTCAGCACCCCCACTCCCCTGGGCTTCGCGGCCCGCTTGAGTCCCAGGGCCCGACTCTGCCTCGATCCCTCACAAAACCTGCGGTCCACAACCCTCCAAATCCTAGTCAGAGCTTCCTTCCCTGAGCCTACGGAAATCTGTTAATCCTGCCTAGTCCCCAGTCTAGCCCAGTTTCTGCACTCCGTCTTCCTACCATCAACGAGCCCCAACCCTCTTCGGGGACGCAGGAGTCTGGCTCCCTCAGTCTCTCGTTCTTACCCCTGTCCTGCAGGGGCTGAGGCTCCTCTTCTTGAGGGGGGCGGGGTCTCTCTCCCCTTTGGCCCCGGCTCCTTTATCTGGCCGGGATGTCGGGGGCGGGGGTGGAGGTGGGGTGAACGCCTGGGTCTGTATCCTTCCTTCCTCCCCAGCTCTCCAGATGGCGAGCCCAGGGCGGGGTCTCCATCTAGAGGGCGGGACCTTAGAAACGTTGGGTGGTCGTAACGTGCGGGGTTCTGGGTCACTGAAGATGGAACCAAAGATGAAGATATTAGACGTGGGGGAGGAGATATCCAGGTTGGAAATATAGGGAGCTTGAGTCGTCGGAGGGCCTGGGCCAGAGAAAATTTGTGTGTTGGCTTTTGGAAGGGGATGCCAGGAGCCTCCTGTTGCAGGAGAAAGTTAATAGAGCAAAACACCCCCTTCGTATGTACTGTGTTAAGCGGAAACCCAACGAAGCCTCAGGTTTGGGGAGGTGATGGTGGGCTCCCTAGGGTCTCCAGCGAGAGGATGTGGTGTGAATGACAGGGTCCCTCAGCCGGGCCTGCAAAAAAGGGGGAGGGGGAGGGCTCTGACCGGGCGGGGTAGGGAGAGGGCGGATATGATTTCTAGTTCGTTTCCTTTCATTGTCCTGCGACCGGACGGCTCCGACAGCTGCTTCCCCTCGAGGAGGTGGGGAAAGCCCCGAAGTTGTGGTGGTGGTGGTGGTGGGGTGGGGGAGTCGAGAGGCGCTCGGGAGATCTAGACGCCCAGCCTCTCGTTCCGACTCTCTTCTCAATCATTTTAGGGATCCAGAGAAACGGACTCCCGCCCAAAACCCGCTCGCTCTCCCCCAATCCCAGCTCCCTAGAGCCTCGGGCACCCGCCCGTCGGCTACGCTTTGAGGCTGGCGGGACGCCGGGGTCCAGCGCGGCAAGTAGGCAAAGCTCGGCAATGCTCGTCTCCTTCCACGAGGGGGCGGACGAGCACCAGCCTCGTCTCGCCCATCGTGTCCGCCCGGCGGGGGGTGCGCTCAGACCTGGGCGTAGGATCGCTTTGGTCTGCGCACCTGAAACCTTTGGCCTGTTCCCCTTTGCGCTGGTTAATTCTCTGTCTCCTAGGAGGGGACTAGAGTTCGGCGGAGGGAGGTAGACTTAGGGGACCGAGGGGGCTTTCCCCTTAGGCTGGGGTTCCACCTGAGGTGAGAAATCTGCGGCTTTGGGAGTGAGGGGAGTGGGTGCGATAAGAAGCAGGGCCTGAGCCTGGAGGCACAGAGTTTTCTCTTCTAATTAAGTGAGGCACTGTTATCCGTCTTTGGAGGTGAATTTTTATTGAACATTAAATATGAAAATTGGGTGGGGAAAACAGGGAGGAGGGAGAAAGGGTGGGAGGGCTTGGCAACCTTTAGTTTTAAGTCCCCAAACTGAGATGCAAGCATGAGTCACATATTTTGTTTGGGGAGACCTTGGGGGAGACAAGGCTCATTTGTAGAGGGGTGCTAAAGCTGACTCCAGCTGCAAAGCGAGAGCTCCTTGAATTTGGGCTCAGGAGAGTATACAGTTGAACAGGAATGACTGACCATTGTTCTAGAGGCCTGGGGCCCTCCCCTTAGATTCAAGTGTGTTTTTATTTGAGTGTATGAAAGAACGGCTGAGGAACTGGGAACTGGGGACCACTAAGGATTCAGGATGGTGAAATGGATTTGAGATGTGAGGGTTACTTTGGTCTCTACCCAGCTTGGAGGTGGGAATTAGACTAGGGGCCCCCTGTTGTAACAGGATGGAGTGTTACCTGGTCAGTTGTGACGTGCTTGTTTATTATGGGGTGTCGGGTTGATTGGTTGTTATGGGCACTGTGGGCTGCTTTCAGCCTTGAGTGCCTATGGTAAGTGTGAGGCATGGGGCTGATTTTGAACTACATTAGTTCTGGGGGTTCTGACACCCACAATTTGGAGATTGTGCTCATCTTTGTCATCTTGGGCTATCAGAAGAGTGAAAGTACTCATACTGATTTTGGGGTACAGTCTGTGTTGGGGTGTCATATAAGTTTCAAGGCTCATATTAGATGGGGACATGAAATTCAATTTGGAGTTTTAAAGTTAGTTTGAAGTGCAACATAAGAAGCTGGGAGCAAGTTTGAATGTTTTCTGCGATTGGGGGGGCTCAGGGGGGAGGAACAAAGTTTTATATTTGAATCTTGTGGAAACTCACTTTGAGGGGGGATATTCCTGTGTATGCATGAATAGCCAATGAGCTTTTGGGGGGGGCGAGAAACAGAGTGAGGACCCCCAGGGTAGCAGACTAAAATTTTGGGGTGTCTTTATTTGGGGATATTTTGTTATACTTTGGGTGCTTTTGGTGAAGCTGAGGGATGGATCATAAGGTGAGATTGATTTGGGGGTTCACTTAAGTTGGAGCACTATTTTGGTTTGGGATGTCTTTTGCTAATAGTTCTCTTTCCCCCATATCCTAGAAATTTCTTTAGTGAACCCCCAAATAAACCTAGGATTTGAAGGGAGAAAATTAGAAAGGGCGTGGTATTTCTTCTTATTACTCTGTGGCCTGGATAGATCTGAGGGAAAAAAATGGTTTTGGACTCTGAACCCCAATTTCTTAAGGGAGCACACCTCAGTTTAGGGGAAGGTGGAGGAAAATGGGGTGTCTCTTGACAAAGTGGACATCCCTGACCAGGGCAGTGCTGTTGGAACTGTGGCAAGGAGGGGTGGTGGTGGGGTACAAGGAGGTGATTCTTGTACCCTGATTTTTTGGGATAAGAGCCCCAAACAGAAAGCATACAGAGGACTGGAAGTGTGGGTGAGATGCGGGTGGGGGGGGAGGGGGTACTCCCAACGGCAGCAGGGGCTAGAGGGTAAGCCAGGCCAGCTCTTCATGCCTGGGTCCCTGCTCTCTACGGCTCTCCTCCCCTCTCTCCCTCCCACCGCCCACCCCCCCAACCCAAGAAAAAAAACTGCCTGTGCAACAGCAATGGCAGATTCCAATCCTCCAGGCTTTCCTAAACCACCACCGAGACCAGCCAGGGGGGAGGGGAAGGGAGGATCGGGCTTTCCTGCTTCCTTAAGACGGGGGCAATGAGCTTGACCTCCTGGCCCCTAGCCCTTTGAGGAGTGCCCCCCCCTGGTCTGGAAGCCAGGTGTCCTGGACCCTAGCCCCCGAGCGGGGGGGTCTGGAGAGACGGGGAGGAGGAAGGAGGGAGTGACTTCCAAAATTGGCATCGGGACAGAGCAGGGCTGGCGGGAGGCAGGCAAAAGAAGGAATTTTCCTGAAAAAACGGGGGTGTCTGAGGACCCCAAATTTGGAGAGCTAGTCCAGGACTGTCTTCCCAACATCCTAGATTTTTTGGGGATTTTTTGGGGACCCTGGGACTCCTCTAGATGGGGTGAGGAATGTAGTGTTGGGGGAATCTGACTGGGGCATTGCAGCTGCCTCTCCCGCCGAGTTGGAGACGGATGGGCTGGGACGGGTTTTGGGGGGGTGTCCCCAATTCTGACTGGGAGTGGAGGAACCCCCTCCTGAGCTCTCTTGTGGGGGTCTCCCCTTCCCAGGGCACTCCCCAGTCCCTGAGCCAGCCGAGAGGAAGGAGGCCAGCGATGCGACTGGGGCGGCTCCTTTCTCCTGCACCCCAAATGTGAGGGATGCACCCCAAATTTTGCTCCTTTCAAAATAGGGGACCAGGATCTCAGGGGAGAGTAGCTGAGGTAAGTGGGGAGGAAAGTGTCCCCTGTTTTCAGGAGAGACGTGGCGGTCGGGGGGGAGGTTTGGAGGTGCGTGCTGGGGTGGGGTTGGGCTTTGTCAGTCTTGGAATTGGGGGGATAATTGGAGAAGCTTTTCTTATGTCCCTAAACTGCCGCCCCCCCAGATGGAAACCAAAGGCTGAGACCAGAGAGTCCCCCAACATCCCCAGCCGTTAGGATAGTGTTTGATTTCTTTTACACCCCCACAAAGGCTCTGCCGAGGGTGGGAGCTGGGGGCAGCTGTTCAGTTTGGGGGCTATGGAGGGTGCAGTGAGGAGAAGGAGGCCTTGGCAGGGTTTGATGTAAAGCAGATAGGGGTCTAGGAGGAGGGTCTGGCATCCTCGGGGGCCTAAAAGGACTGCTTACTTACACCACCTTAGATCTTTTTGATTGCTAAGAGTTTTGGGGGGTGTGTCAGAAGGGGGGTGGTAAAAGGTGGGATGGGACATGGGAGGATAACTTTTGGGTTTTTGAGGGTGTTATTTTGATTTGCAGAAGGAATTTGGCCCTTGGATTTTGCTTTCTGGGGGGTGCTCTTAACAAATCAAGTCCTGGACAGGAGAAAAAGGCTTAGGGAAGGCCTAGGGTGGGGGGTGGGGAGAAGCATGTTTGCCTCAGCTTAAACGTGGCTCTCTGGGGTGGGCCCTCCTGCCCTGATCTGGTGGATGGACTGATGGAGGTTGCTTTGGGGGTGGGGCTTGGGTCCTGAGGGGCCATGGTGTGGAGGAACAGCACTGGGGGTCGAACACCTGGCCCACAGGTTCAGATGGCCCTCTTCCTGGGCCCTGCTGCTCCCCTTTCCCCCTGGCCTCCATTTTCTGCCTTTGGCCTCCATCTTGTGGCAGGCCCAGGGCCCAGGGCGACTTCCGGCCCCCCTCTCCCAACCGTGTTCCGGCCCCACCACCTCTGGACTGCCAACTCCCAAGCCTGCTGTCCTTGGCCCTCTGTCTCTCCTTGCTTTTCTCTTGGGTTCTGACCCAGGGAGGGGAAGGACGGACACAGGAAGCCTTGGGTCCCTGCCCTTGCTGAGTCGGGAGGCAGTCTGTTGGTCCCCCCCAGTCATTCCCTCTTCTTCTGCCTCTGACCCCACCCTAGGGATCCCCTGAGCTGAGTTCCTACAGAGGGAAGATGGTCCAATCTCATCACACGATGAGCTCATCCCTAGGTCTCTCTCCTTCCAGTTGTCTGCTCAGCTCCTGACCCTGGTTCCTCCCAACTGCTTTTGGGGCATGTTTGCCTTTTCAGCCTTCTGTCCCCCTGCTCTTGGTGGTGGGAGTGGTGGGGTCTTCCCAGCACTGCCTAGTGCTCTCTTCCTCTCAACCCACCCCAGTCCTGCTCCCGCCCCAGCAGCACACTGTGGTTTGTACGGCACTGTGGCCACGTCCAAACCACACTGTGGTGTTAGAGCGAGGGTGGGGGAGGCACCGCTGAGGCTTGGCCCTGGGAGGCCATCCTGGAGAAGCGACACAAAAAACATCTGGGGCCTGTGACAAACTTCTTGCCAGGTGGAGAAGGGGGTGGGGTATGAAAGCACTGGAAACAGCCCTCTAAAATCCCCAGGGTAGTCTCAGGAATACAGTCTGCCAGAGACCCTGGGAGTAAATTCTGCCTCCAGAGAGCAAAGTGGAGTCTTTGTTGCCCACACCCAGCTCTCCTGGCTCTAGCAGCACAGAAATATTGGCACCGGGAGGTGAGTCTGCCAATATTGGCTGTGCTGCTCCAGGCAGGGTGGCGAGAGCTACTGAGGAGGGGCTGAGCCCCTGAGGGCTGAGGAGAGAAGAGGGAATAGCCTTCTCCAGTTAATAACGTTAAAGTGACAGCACCAAGCTGAGAGGAAAATCTTTATTATTTTCTGTATAAAAATGTCCATCAGGTGGAGGTCAAAGGCTTTGGGGGCAGATACTTTTACAGGAACAGTAAGGTGGACAGCCCCACCAGCCTTTAGGCCCTCTCTTGTGCAGGCCTTGCTCAGAGTCCCAGGCAATCCACAGGTCCAGGATGAACAGTGTGAGGGGTCAGAGGTGGAAGGCTCAGCGGGAGAGTAGGGGAGGATCAGCAGAGGTCATGAGAAGGCCAGATTCCAGGGTCAGGCTGTCTGGAACAGGAAGTAAAATGGGCCGAGATGGAGCGAGCCCCAAGTATGCTTCCAAAGACAACTCCCACCTCCCTGAAACACCCTGCCACTTACTGACCCAGTCCCCTGCACTGTGTGTGAGAACACTGTCTCTCCCGAAGCCCCTGTACAAGGGAGGGGCTCCTGCTGAGACCCTCCCCTACCATCAAGGTGAACACTTCCTCCCCAACCCCTTTAGCTAGTATGGGGGGAGGAGGACTCCTACCCTGGTCGAAGTTGAGTTTCTTAGCTGGAGGAGTTTCTCCTAGCCCTTCAATGTCCACCAGGTCACTGTTGGCATCGGAGTCATTCAGAGCACTGAGTGTCACATCTGGGAGGGGGGCATAAGCTAGGTTCCAGGTTCCCCTGACGGCCTCCCATCCCCAGTTCCCCAAAGCTTTGTGCTTGCCCTCCCCTCTGCCCTTCTTTAGGAACCTCCACAGATCAGGAAAAGAAATTTGTCCATCTTTGACCCAGGCCCAACTCTCTCTGAATCTCAGATAAGACCTTTATCCCCTAGGCAGCAATTCCACAGCCCTCACCAGCCTTCTGTTTCTTTATGGGGGGACCCCCGGCTTCAGGGACACTGGAGCTGCTGGGTGGAAGGGCAGCTGGAGGAGGTGACAAGACACCAGAGGCCATCTTCTTGGGCCCTTTCTTGGGTGACTCAGTTGGAAGGGGGATGCCAGAGTCTTCATATACCTTGCGTTTCACAGTGGCCTTTATCTGAGCCCTGAAGAGAAGAGACAGAAGGTTAAGAAAGGAGCCATCAGAGAGGCGAAGGGAAGAAGGGAGGGAAGGGAAGGAATTCTGGGAGCCCCTTCATAAAAATCTAAGTCAGGGCCCCGCTCCACTGTTAGGGCTCACCTTTTCCTGAAGATGTACACACTCACTCAGGGTAGATGGAATGTGAAGAGTGGAGTTCCTGAACTGAGTAGTGGAAAAGGCCTATCTCCTAATTCTCTTGAATTAGGAGAGAGATATGGATGTGGAAGGCCATCAGTAAGGCTTGGTGATTTATAGGTAGACTGGGACTTATTGATCAACTAGTTCAGAATCACAGTATCTCTGGAAACACTGCAGTACGGTCTCCAAAGGTCTATATAAATAACCAGGGAACTCCCTATCAAATACAGTAATTTAGTATCTCAGGCAATCTAAAATCAAATTATTGGAAGGCCCTGATTACCACAGCATTTTAGGAACTTCTGACCAATTGTGACAATTCTATTCTTTCAGTCCTCAAGGGGATTCTAACAACTAGCAACAAAGTAGGAAAGAGGTTGAGCTGGAAAGGAGTTCTGAGGAAGATGGAACAATGGGTAAGGAGAAAGAAAGCTGCCCACCCCCCTTTTTCTGCCGGCCAGCCACCCTCCCTCACACTGTCCGTTCCTTGATGACACAGCTGATGTGATTAAGATCGTCCCCAAATCGCTTCACAGCAGCCCTCAGCATCTCTATCTCCGTCTCCGTCCACTTCGCACTGTCAGAAGGGGAGAGGGGGGATAGCAAAAATGGAAGGAGGGTGTGGAGCCAGCCTACAGGCTATGCATTCCACAGCCAACCAGCCTCCTCCTCCCAATTTCTGGGGCCCATTCCACGGATCCATAAAGAGGTCCTCTTAAAAAAAAAAAAAGTCTCAAGGGCCTGCAGGAACCCTGAGGACTCCCAGTGCAGGAACACTCTCTCCCCCATCAACGTTAAACAGCTGCTGTCAGCACACTGAAACCAGTTCAACAAGTAGGGGACTTACAAACAGTACCCCTGAACACAGTCTGCAGCAATCTGAGGGTATCGCATGAGTTGAGGTGGGTGGTAGTGGTTGGTGGTGGTTTGTGATCTGCAGGTTCATAGCAGGGCAGAACTGTGAAATGAGTCCGGGTTATGTGCCTCAGTCTGTTTTCATCTGTCATTCATTCCCTCATTCAGCAATCTTTTATTAACACCTACTCTGCGCTGCGCCAGGCACAAACAGAAACTAACATCTGTCCCTGTTCTAGAGGGGGTCCGTGTCTGTGATTGAGTCCAAGCGTCGGCTCTCAGCATCCACGTCCCAGTCCGGGCTCACGTACCCCGCGGGGGAAGAGTCGGCCACGGGATGCAGTTGCATCGTCAGCTCTCCGAGCTTCGTGAAGGCGGCGCCCGCCGCCGAGAAAATTTCTCCGACCTGGGGGCGGGGCAGCGTTATGGGGGGCCGGCGCACACCCTCCGCGCGGTCCAGTCCGAAGCCCCTAGCCCCACCCCAGGCTCAGCTCCCGCCCGCCCCCCGCCCGCCCCCCGCCCGGGGCGGAAGAGCCGGGAGCCAAGTGGGGGACCCGCCCTCCCGTGGCCGCCAGGGAGCGCTGTCCGCTAGGGAGGTCGAACCTTTGTGGACGCTGACGTCATGGCCTCGCGCGCCTCCTCACGGAGACGCCGCCGCTGCCGCTACCACGCGAGCCGGGACCACGGAGAGCCGGGTGGCTGAATGGCTCCGGTTCCCGCGCAGGAAGTCCCGCCCTCCCGGCAGCTGACTGGCTCAAGCGCGGCCACGCCCCACCCCGCCAACCACAGTAACTTCGATTGCCTCGGCGCTCCAAGGCAAGAGGTGGAAGCCACCGCCCCACTTCCGGCCGGCTTCACTCCACTTCCGTCCAGGGGTCGGTCTCCCCTTCGGAGGCTGGCCTCCAGCCTCAGCCCCGCGTCCACCCCTCACTCAGGCACAGACACAGGCGTAAGAGAGCAGATTCTCTTTATTTTGTTACGGGACAAACCAAGGGGGCTGGAGAGACAGGGAACGGCAGTCCCAGCCCCACTCCACCGCAGCTGGATGCCGGAGAAGTGATTCAGTCTCTAGGGAGATCCAGTCCCGCTGAGGGACACGTAAAGGGTGGAGCGCGACCCAGGTGACGGGAGTCTTTAAATAGAGGAGGGGCCTGGAGAGGGGGAGACGGGACCATGCTCTAGCGCACCATGTATTCTTTGCGCTTATTGAGCCGAATTTGGCAGACAGAGAAGGCTCCGAGGAGGAGGTAAAGGCTGGCGGCGATGAAACAGTTGTAGCTGACTTGCTCGTAAACGCTGTATATGTTCTGGGGGCCATTCCTGGGGTTGGGGGTTAGGCAGAGAAGTGTCAAACATCATTAGCAATCAGGATTTACTGAGCACTTACTATGTGCCTGGCACTGATCTGAGCTCTCTGATGTGTATCATCTCTTTCAGTCTTCCTGACCATTCTGTTATGGTCTATTATAGAACCCATTTTGCAGCGGTAGGCCGAGGCACAAAGAAGTAAAATACTTAAAGAAGCCATACCTAAAGTGATGGGATGGCCGCTGAGGTCTGACTCTCAAGACTGCTCCTAACTACATTATGAAGAAAGCAGCTCTCTTCTCCCAGCTCCCTAACCTCGGAGCCCCAAGCATTCACCCTTCCAAACGTTAATTTTGACCTTAGGCTTAGCCACCCACCTGCTCCTAGCTCCACCTCCTCCACCCGATTACTTACTCAAAATCTTTCTCCGTTAGGGGAACGTCCTCAATTAACACAGCGGAATGGACATTGAAAAATATCCCGAGCATTATCTGAAAAAAGGGAATGGGTTGAACTCAGCCACCTAACTTCCTGTTTCCTCCCTAAACCCCTCCCATTTCTAATGTTGCCACAACGCCCAGGCCTGGGATGAACCAGAACGAGGTAGGATCAAGGGTGGTTGTTGCTGGATTCAGACTCAGCCACCTGGAATAGGGCATGAGGTAGTGACACTGAGACAAGTTGCTGGTGCAAGGGCAGGAATAGTGCACAGCACATCTCTCCCAGGAACTCAGATTATCCTCCCCAGAGGCGTCATTATCACGGGACAGTGCGGAAGAGGTGAGGGAGAACCGGCACTTCCTATTATTTCTTCTTTAAGTAGGGGCGGGTAGAGTCCCGGGGAAACAAGGCCAGGTATCCACTTCGGGAAGAAGCACTCTCTTTCGCCCTATATCCTCATTGGACTCAAGCATTTCTGAGGAACGCACCTCTTTCTCTTACTTAGAAGGGTCTCAGAATTTGCCAGCCCAGCTCCTCCCATTTCAGGCTCCACTTCTCTTATCATTCAACCTCAGTTGCTCTCCAGCAGCCAGTTGATCAACCAGCCCCTCCAGCCTGCCCGCTGTTTTCCAAGGCCTGGAATTTACCAGCCTTTCAGCCCTCCAACCCAGGAGTCCCTTGAGGCCCTGTCCGATTCTCGCCGGGCAGTCCCCTCACCAACATGATCACTCCCCAGGCGCTGAGGACGATGCCGCAGGCGGCCAGCTTCGGCCCACAGCACAGGAGCGACGCCATGAAGAACGGGGTCGAGGATTGCCGAGGTGTGAGCAAGGTGGAAAGCTGTGAGGAAGCTCTGGTTGCCCCGGAAGGGTTAGAGGGGGCGTGGCCTCGGGGCCAACCATCATGTCGGGTTGCGGGTGGCGGCAGACAGAGAATCCTGGGTGCCTCGGAGTTCTGTTATGACTGGGAGAGGTGGCGGTGTCTGAAACTTAAGAGTGTTCTCTGAAAGATTATATTGATCTATGTAGTTGGGCGTGAGTATTGGAAGAGCGAGGGTCTCCGGTTTCTTGGTCCTCCCCTCTCCAGATTGGAATGGGAGGGGCCCCTGTCACGTGATTAAGCTTGACAAATCACGTGACGAGGGAACAAGCGGTGATCCGGCCTCTGTGGGGGGAGAAAAGCCTAACTCTGGCATAGCTCCTGTTAACTTGGGCGGTGTGGGCTCTTAGGATTAGAGCCATCTGGTTTTTCCCTCAGATACCTTAGTCTCGGGTGGTATCCTGTGATGAGGAAATGGTAAGTGAGACGTAGAAACAACTAGAGAGCGCGCTTCTGTCTCCTGTCTCTTTCCCTTTAAAATAGGTATTCTGACACTAAAAGGAGTTAGGAGCTCTTTCCCGAGACCAAGCATGCTGTTGTAGCTAAAACGCTTTTAAATTGCTGAGGATTTTTGGCATTGGAAATGCTTCTAAGTAATATTATCACACTTGGAATACTGTATAGTTTTAGATGTCAAATCCAGGAAAAATAGGCTAGGAAAAGTCTAGGCAGACTTGAGCAAGTTGTGAAGGTGAGCAGCTTGTTATATGTATTAGAGACAGGAGTAAGTACACACAGATGTCACTTTGTTTCCCTACTAAAGAAACTCTTTGAATAAGGTAGGATACAAGATTTTAAAATATGAATAGATCATTTTCAAAAAAGTTTATAACTTAAGTAGTGAGAGAAAGATCTATAATTATCTAGGGAAATAGGGATGTTTGAAGAACACAGTTTTGCACTGAACAAGTTATACAAGGACCACAGCTTAATGGAGAGGGATCATTTTGATCCTGAGATCCCAGAACCAAACAAGAAACACAATCATTAGCTGAAATAATTTTATGGTATTTTTCCATTTTTTTACTCTTATGTATATTCTTTAAGGGTTGTGAAAGAGAACTTGGAACCTGAGAAACACATAGTGATCCCAGGGCATTAAAGGGGCTGGGAAAGTAGCCTTGAAACATGAATTTCATACCTCTTGTTTGGGGCTATCTTGGGGGCAAGGGATTCTATTCTGTCCTAAAAACACCATTCTTATTCAGGGACTTTTGGGGTACATGTGTGAATAGGAGGAATAGGAATGGAAGGAAAATTGCCAAGGAACAGTCAGGAGTTTGTGATTTGGCCACCAAGCATGAAGTTTAGTTTCTGGGAATGGAGACGTTAAATTAGTTGAGGTACCTGATTTCTCCAAGAAATCTCTCCCCATCTCCCCTCCATGATCCTGAATATTTTGGAAGTAGGGTCAGGGTCTTAGGATAGTGCAGGTTATAAGGGCAAACTTGTAGCCTGTGCTTGTCCCTTAAGCAAAGTACAATTTTTTAGAAGGCATTTTAAAAGGGTTGAATAAACAAAAGGAAGAATAATATTTTGTAACATGTTTATATCTCACTGTTCATAGAGTTTTATTGCAACACAGCCACATTCATTTGTTTACATATTGTCTGTGACTGCCTTCATGCTACAGCAGGAGAGCTGAGTGGGTGTGACAGAGACTGTATAGCCTACAAAGCCTGAAATAGTAACTGGCCTTTGCAGAAAAAGTTTATTGCCCTTTGGACTAGTGGAATACTGATGTAGCTAGGGGAAGAGATAGAGCCTTAGCAGCAGAGACTTAGGTAAGCATGAAATTCAAGGTGGAAATGTCAGTCCTAAAGCAAAGTCCTGATGTGAAGTCTTGCAGGTGGGGGTCACCTCAGGATTCAGATAGTGATACTGTTCTCTATGTGGCTGGGCTTCAGATATTCATAGGGTAGGTCAAGTTGTTCATTCCGGGCTGTAATTTCCTTTTCCAAGTTTTCTAGATCTGTTTGGAATTGCTTTAGCACTGCTTTGGCTTTGGAGCCTGAGAAATATTTTTCTTTGTGGTGTCCCAGAGGCACCTGAGATAGAACAAACGATCAGTCAGTTTCTAGTCAGAAGACAGAAGTACCTAGAGTCTAGCCCCTCATCCTTCATGTTTCCTTTCTAACTGTTATTTCCCTCTCCCAAGAGTCCCCTCTCACCATATCTGGCTGGCGGCGGCCCAGATGCCATGTGATGGTCATTTGAAGACAGGCCTGCTGGACATCAGGTAGTGACCTCATCACTGTGGCCATTGTCACATCCTCCTTGGTATTGGGTGGGGGCATTCGCATTGTGCATGGGGCATTAGGGACCCAGGCATACCAGTCCAGCTGGGGGAAGAAACTGCAACCCTAGAACCCTGGTACTTAGGATATGAATGCCCATCTCTCCCTCAGGTCTCCCAAGGTCTAGACACTTGCCTTCAGGGACCTGGGCTGTCAGCTGTCCATACCTGGCCCTGGTTGATGGCCCCATGCTGGGCAGTGCATGTGAAGACACACATGGTAAGGAAGTGGCAGAGCTGAGTCTGGGACTGGAAGGAGATAGGGAAACCTGGGCAGAAAAGGAACAGGATTTAGAGGCTACCGCATAAGCGGAGAGAAACAAAGACTGATGTTTTGGGATATCCGTATTTTAGAATTGATAAATGTTTATTTAGTTATATTTTCATCAGACATAGGTTTGAATACTGGCTCAATCCCTTAAAATTTGGCTATCTTAGGCCAGTTACTTAACTTCTCTGAACCTTAGTTTTGACACCTGTAAAATGTAGATGATACCTACATTATAAATGAAATAATGTATCAAAATCACATGGTAGGTAATCAGAGCTCAATAAGTAATATTTATTGTTATTATGAAGGGGTTGGGGGCTGAAAAGTTCTGAGTAATCATACATCCTATACCTTAAAAAGTGGTTAAGAATTGAGGAATGTGTCCTCCTAATCCCAGACAGGAATTACAAGTTTCTGTGTTATAAAGTGAAGAATAAGATAAATCATGGATTTTCAATGTCACAGCTAAGAGTGATTTCTCACAATGGTTATCTTAGACCACTCATTTTACAGTGGATGTGGGAGCTCAGAGTCTCAATAATCCTGTTAGTTAAGTGGAACAAATAAAATTACTCTCATTTTTTTTTTTTTAGATTGGAAAATACCGTTTATTTAGAAAGTAAATTGAGGGGGGGGAGATTTCACTTCCCCAAGGGAGAGGAGGGGGCCAAAGCTTAGGAAACATGACCTAGCTATAGCTCAAAGAGCCATGTAGCCAGACCAGAGTTTAAGCAAATCAACGGCCAATTACTCCCATTTTATAGGTAAGAATATTAAAGACTAGAGACATTAAACGCTTTGTCAGGATCACACAACTGGTAAAAGGCAGAGCCAGAGTGACACTGAACTCGGGTTCCTGACTTAATCCCATGCTGTTTTAATTTTAGCACTTTCTTTAAAAAGTTTCTTGGGAAAATTAGGCAAAGGTGAGCTACGAGAACTGAGAGAGAATAAGGGAGCAGTAAGAATGAGAGGAAATAAGTGTGTATATGTCATGAACTGAATTTCGGCATCCCCCCCCCAATTCTTATGTTGAAATCTGATCCCCACTGTGATGGTATTTGGAAGTGGAGCCTCTGGGAGACAATTAGGTCTTGAGGCTGGATCCCTCATGAATGAGATTAGTACCCTTATGAGAAGAGGATAGAGAGCTAGCTAGCTCTCTTTCCACCATGTCAGGATATAAGGAGAAGTCTGTTGTCTGCAACCTGGAAGAGGACCGTCATGAGAAGCTGACTGTGCTAGCACCCTGATCTTGGACTTCCAGCCTCCAGAACTGTGAGGAAAAACTTTCTGTTGGTTATAAGCTACCCAGTCTGGTACTTTGTTATGGCAGCCCAAACTGACTAGGACAACGTTAATATTTATTTTAAATTTCTAAATGTAGATATTGTTTGGGGAGAAGATGGCCAGAAACAGAAAGAAAAGTGAGAAATACTGGAGAAAGTTTGGTCCTGGGAGGGTGGAATAGATTCCCCAGGGAAAGGCTCCCTCCAGGGTGCAGGTGTTTGCTACACCACAGAGGCAGAGGATGGTATTCAAGGTGTTGGTCTGAAGGATGAGCAGGAGGGGCTAAAGTATGATTCAGAGCAGTCCAGGCTGGCTCCTGGATCTTAGAGGAGGATGAACCCAGGAAGAGCCTGCTCAAGAAAGGCTATTTCTTCCCTAGAGGTTAAAATGTGGGAAGTGAGGGGTGACTAAAGGTAGTGGCTACATTCTGGCTGGGGAGGGTGTAGAAGGTAGGGAGAGAGGGCTGAATTGGCCAAAGAAACATGAGCCCCAAGGATCAGGGCACCAAGTTTGGGTTTGAGCTAGATCATGTATAGTATTCATTTGCATCTAGACCTTATACTGTTGCAAGTGTGTAATATTCCTAGAGCCTCTGCATGTGCTGGACAGTAGCCGGCAGGAGAAGGGAGGGAAAGCCAGGGTGGGTCATCATGGCTTTGGGGGAAAGGTATTCCCATTTATGTACGTAGGAAGAGAAAGCATCAGCCCCAACAAGGACTGGGCAGAAACCCTCACTGGCTGTGGTGAAGGTCAAGGGTTTCTGTGACGGGCTGGGGTAGAAATAGGGCTTGATGACCAGGGTCTCTGAGGACAGTACTTGGGTATTTAGAATTGTCTTGAGTCTTAGGAAGTGTGAATGGGATTCAGATGCTTCCCTGTGTCAAGGGAGAATGTATGATGAAAGGTTGGGGTCCTATCTCCAGAAGGGTGGGGCTGGGGAGGAACTCTGGCAGAGGCTTCCAGGAGCTCCTGACTCTGGGATGGGTCTTACCTCGATCCTGGGCCTGGCACAGCCCCACCTCTGTGATTTCCCGACACCAGGCCTGCAGCTCAGGGTCCCCCCTCACAACGTCATCCCTTTGGTAGAAGAGGTGGATGATCCCCTCCACGTACCTGCCCAGAGAAGGGAGTTGAGTCTCTGAGGGTAGGAGGTTCTAGCCTCTGACCTCTACTCCTCTTTCTGTGTCATCTGCCCAATGCTTCTGCTGTATCTGGGGAGAGACCTCACAAGACTTGCTTTTGGGATATCCCTATACTTTAAACACACTAGTGTCTAATGGAAGGAGATGTGGGTCATTAGTTCTAGGAATTCCCTCTCCATGGTTGCTAGCCATTCTTTCTCACAAAATCCTGATTTCTTTTCCAGACCCCTCTGACTCCCCACTCACAGCTCTCCTCACCTCCATTCTCTGCCCCATCCCAGTTTCTTTCTTTTTTGGGGGTGTAGGAGTCTTACTCTGTCACCCTGGCTGGAGTGCAGTGGCACGCTTATGGCCACTGCAACCTCAACTTGCTGGACTCAGATGATCCTTCCGCCTCAGCCTTCTAAGAAGCTGGAACTACAGGCATGTGCCACCATGCCTGGCTGATTTTTTTCAAAATTTATTGTAGAGTTGAGATATATCCATGTTGCTCAGACAGGTCTCGAACCCCTGAGCTCAGGTAATCCCCTCGCCTCCACCTCCCAAAGTGCTGGGATTACAGGCATGAACCACTGTGCCCAGCTCCCTGTTTCATTTGAGGAACCCACCCTCTGTCTTCTCACTCTTCCTTATCTCTCCCCAGAATTGAGTTGTCTGCTCTTCCTTGCCTGGACCTCCTCATTTTCACTTTGCTTTTGCCCCATGCTGACCTCAAGCCAGAGCCCCCGCCTCTCCACTTCCCATCTCCCTCTACTCTCACCCACCGGGCAATGATCTCCCAGAGCCGTAGAGCATCATGGGCATAGAGAGCACTTGGGATTCCCAGCAGGCCCCGCTCAGCCAGGTCGTCAGGAGGACAGAGGGAGCAGTAGGTCAGCTGAGCCGCTGCCTGACGGAGCAACTGCACATGGCCTCCTCCACCTGTGTTCACTACCTGGATCAAGAAAGATGACAGGTCTCCAGGGGAGAAACAGGGCTGGAAAACCTTGTCAGACTACATAAAGGGGGCAGATATGGGGTTTTCAGTTTTAAAGACATGGGTATAAAAGGGAAAGAGGTTCATGGGTTAAGAGTCAGGACATGCATACATAGTTAGTCTTGGATCCAGAAAGGGTCAGAAAGTCATAAATGGATTAGGCAGTCCCATACTCCATTACCTCCTTACCTTATCAAATATTCCTCCATCTGAGATAAGTTGTGTCCGGGCCCGGGTGTTGATTTCCATGGTGTAGCGGATATGGGGGATCAGGAGCTAAAGGGGAGGGGATTGGAGGAGCTGGTTAGTGAAGGCCATGCTTCCTTGTAGGACCTGGCACCTAGTATGATGCCTTCTCTCCTTTTGATGCTTTGCTCCCTGATGCTGTCTTGATGGGCTGGTCTGCTGCTGCTTTTCGGGTCACTTGCTCTCATTCTCTCCAACTTGCCAGTGAGTTGGGCTCTGGAGCCCCACTGAGCTGGATTTCAACCTACACTTTAGTAACTGGCCATGTTAATAATCCTGTAATCTGCAATCTCCTCATCTGTCAACAGGGGGCAATAACAGGCTCTCCTATCTCAGGGCTGTGGTGAGGCTTATGTGAGTGATGTGTGAAGAGTATTTAGTACACACAAGTCCTGGAATAGTAGCTGTTGTCTTTATTATTTTTACCTTGAGCGTAGATGTCTTTTAAGAATCTGCTCTTTTTGATTTTCTTTTATACTTCCTCTATCATTCACATCCTTAGGCTTAAACTAGCCTCTCTACTCATTATCAAAGCTGCATCTCTATCCTTTAGTTGTTTCACTGTTTGGTTTCTTTGAGGCGTGGGTGGAGAGGGTACTTGCAGTGAGGATTTGAGGAGCTATATGGAGCTACCTGCTTTAAACAGTAGAGGGGCTGTGGTCAAATCTGTCCCCATTCCCCACTTAGGCACTGTTAGGTCCCCTTGCTCCTTTCCATAGCTATTACAGAAAGCTGCCTGATCCTCACATGTGTTTCTTTTTTATCTCAGACTATGTGTTTTCTTTTTCATGTAGTAAATATGCAGGTTTCTTGCAATTTTGGGATTCATTTGAATTATTGATTCTCCACATGAGGAACGACCCAAGCAATACCTTTGGTGTTAACATATCAAAGTGGCTGGACATGGTGTTTCACATCTGTAATCTCAGCATTGGGGGAGGCCAAGGTGGGAGGATTGTTGGAGGTTAGGAGTTTGAGACTAGCCTGGCCAACATAGTAAGATCCTATCTACAAAAAATTTGAAAAGCTATCAAAGCAACTCAAATTAGTCTGAAGCTTTTCAAAAAATGTAGGAAAGACACCAAATGCCATAGAAAGCCTAGAGCCCACATGAGGAGAGAAGATGCCTAAGAAGAACAATCCCTAATAGTAATAATAATTGCACAAACTAGCCTGGCACGGTGGTTTGTACCTGTAATCCCAACTACTTGGGAGGATCACTTGGCAGTTCAGGAGCTGGTGGCTGTGGTGAGCTATGATTGTACTACTGTGCAGAGTGAGATGTCATCTCACTTATTTATTTACTTATTTATTTGAGTTGGAGTCTCATTCTGCTGCCCAGGCTGGAGTGCAGTGGCATGCCCACGGCCACCGCAGCCTCAACCTGCTGGGCTCAGGCAATCCTTCTGCCTCAGCCTTCCAAGTAGCTGGAACTACAGGCATGTGCCACCATGCCCGGCTAATTTTTTGATTTATTGTAGAGACGAGGTCTCACCAGGTTGCCCAAGCTTGTCTGGAACCCTTGGACTCAGGCAGTCCTCTCACCTCAGCCTCCCAAAGTGCTGGGGTTACAGGCTTCAGCCACCACACCTGGTGAGACGCCATCTCTTAAAAAAAAAAAAAAAAAGACAAGAACTAATGTTTTTTGTAGCATTTAGCATGTGTCACACTATTATGTCACTTTATCCTTTCAAAACTCCATGCTGGAAATCCTGCTATCCCCAATTAAAGATGAGGACATCTGGTAAGTAATAAGGTTAGGATTCAGGATTCAGACCCCAGCAAACCGAATCTAGAGCCTGCACAGGTAGCCTTTATGACATCTGCAGGCTTGTGTTCAATAACACCTCAGCTATTTGCCTGAGATGATGTTGCTAAGGTGAGTAAAGACCCCGGGTAAGGGTGGGGAGCTGGAGTAGTAAGGGGAATTGTAAATGTGAATAGAGACTTTGCCTATTCAAGTGGAGCAGAAGATGGTGAAATAGGAGACATCATGAGAAAAATAAAATCCAGGATTCTATTAATCAGATTGGTTTCCATCTTGTCTGTGTTACCAAAGGTGTAACTCCATATGGGTCACAGCTTTACTGGTTAGGCTTGGGGGGTCTGAATGGAGGCCCCCAACTGAAACACAGTTCAGTTGTTTCTCCTTACTAAGTTGCATATCTTCTCCTTACCACTTGCAAAGCTTGTGAACACATCAAACACCATGTACCCAAAATTGAGCATCTCATTTTTGCCCCCACTGTGGCTTCTTCTAACTTACTGTTTCTGACAATTACCCTAGTTCATAATCTTGTATCACTTTTTTGCCCCCTCTGCCATGTTCCCTATATATAAAGTATCATCAAGATTTTGAGAACATTTTTTAAGCAAGCATAAGTCTTACTTTGCTGCCTTCTGCCTAGCAATAGATACTGAACTTAATGTTTTATAAAATTACAGTTTTTAAAAATTGTTCTCTTTTTTGTACAGATGGGGTATTGCTATGCTTCCCAGGCTGGTCTTTTAACTCTTGGCCTCAAACAATCCTCTTGCCTCAGATACCCAAAGTGCTGGGATTATAGGCATGATCCTCCATACCACGCCTTTAAAATTATATATTTCTGTGTCAATACAAAACACCCACCCTGTGGGCTTCTAGGTGTTGCAGAAGCTTGGACTTGTGACTTTTCTCTCTCTATTCTTGCACCCAGGCACACTGCAGCTTATGTTTCTCCCTTTACCAAGTCTTTTTTTTTTTTTTCATTTCTGTCACCACCATGCTTATGTACATCTTTATCTGTCTTCCTCTCAGGCAGGTATACATAGCCTGCTGGGCTACTCTCCTTGCCTTTTGATCTGTTCCTACTTGTCTGACTCCTCAGATGGGGTGGAACATTCTCTATCAATTCTAGACTGTTTATATAGGCTGTCTCTTGTGATTTCAAACTCTAGTTCTAGATATTGTTCTTGGGTTGGTTCTTATAGCCACCATTTGTTTTCCTGGCTAAATACTAAATCTAAGGCAGGAATAAAGATTTTGTCTTACTAACAATATCTAAGCTATACTGGAAGCTCACTGCTAGATTGTCAGATCTGAGAATTTCAGAGGGTTCTCGTATAATGTATCCTAAAGAAATGTTAAGTGACTGAACTTAATTAAAATACGAGTTTCAAGATATTAATACTATCTTCTCTTGTTTTTCCCTCTTTCACTCACACATTGCTATACAGAGTTTCTGCTGCTACAATATTACTTAATATTGGGCTGCTCTTCTCTCTGGGGTCTGAGGGAAATGGGACTTAGAGAGTAGAACCTGTACCTTGAAGATAGGGTGCAGCCCTGGGAGGCATCTCATTGTGGCGACAGCAATGACCTCAGCCACCAGATGAGTGTTCAGCAGATGATACTGGAGCTGGTGCAGTTGGAAATCTGAATTTCGGACCCAGGACTTTGCCAGGAGCCAGGCAAGTGGGGGATCTGAGGGCAGGAATAGTGTTGGGGTTGGGGAACTGTGTTTGGGAGGCTGGATCTGGGAAAAAGAAAAAATCAATTATTATTCTTGTAGTCTATGTATGACATTATGGTTAGCATTCTTGAGGAAACAGATGATTAAGTAAGACTGTTGTCTTCCAGGAGATTATAGGAAGAATGCAAACCCTTCTACCCTGCATCTCACTACCTGCATCTCAGGTTGAATGCAGGAGGGAGTCCAGTAAGGAGGTCCTGACAATGGTTTGGGAGAAACATGAAGGAGTCAGAGCTCAGGTGGGGATGGAATGTGAAGGAGAAGCTGGGTGTGTAAGATTATTGACAGTAACAGTCGACATGGTCAACTGACTCTTAAGAATAGCTGGTCCAAGAGCAGTAGTGTTTACAAGTAATTGATCACAACCAGTTACAGACTTCTTTGTTCCTTCTCCACTCCCACTGTTTCACTTAACTAGCCTAAAAAAAAAAAAAAAAAGCCGGGCTCAGTGGCTCAGCCTGTAATCCTGCGCCTTTGGGAGGCTGAGGTGAGTGGATTGCCTGAGCCCGCGGGTTCGAGACCCGCCTGGGCAGGCGAGACCTCATCTCTACAATAAATCAAAAAATCAGCCAGGCGTGGTAGCGTACGCCTGTAATTCCGCCTACTCGGAAGGCTGAGGCAGAAGGATCGCCGGAGCCCAGCAGGTCGAGGCTGCGGTGGCCGGGAGCGGCCACTGCACTCCAGTCTGGGCAACAGAGTGAGACTCTCCAACTCAACAAAACAAAACAAAACAAAACAAAAACCAAAAAAAAACCAAAAAAAAAAAAAAAAAAAAAGAATGTCAAGAGACAGTGGGTATTCAGAATCAGAGGCCACTGGAGAGATTAAACAGTGATTCTCAACATGTAGTACTGAACTAGTATCATCAACATTAGTTTGGAATTTATGAGAAATGCAAATTCTCAGTCCCTGTTCCAGACATACTGAACCAGAAAATCAGGTCTTGGAACCCAGCAACCTGTGTTTTAACATGCACTTCAGGTGATTGTGATGCACACTGAAATTGGAAAACCACTGGATACAGGATGAGAACTCCAAGAGTCCATATGATTTTTGAACACGTACTTCCAGTTGAGTGGCTCAGGGGAGACTAGGGTGCAAGGAAACAGTGACACGAGGACAGGTTTCTTGAAACCTGTGAGAGTGAGTGAGAGTGGAGTTTGGGAGCCAAGAGCCAGGGAACTAGGTCCCTGGGGACAGAGGTTGAGGTGAACAGAGCATAGTGTTGAGAGGGGGACTGCCCAGGGCATCTCACCTGGATAACCATGGGTAGAAGCTTCCCATTGGGTTCCATCTTCAGCATGACAAGGGGAGCAGCCAGGTGCTGCTTCTCTCCCTGGATCACGTTGGCTGAAATTCCATCAAGCAGGATAAAGTCAGCTTCAAACAGGGAACTGTTCTGGGGAAGGAAGAAGGTATCCAGTTTTAGAGTTTAAAGTCTACCCACAGAAGACCAGGGCAAAGGGTAAGACTAAGTTTAGTCTAGCTTTTTGCCATTGTCATGCATCAGTACCAGAGTCCTGTTGGCAGAACTAGAGCACCTGGTCCAGTTCTTCTTTTTTTTTTTTTTGAGTTGGAGTCTTACTCTGTCGCCCAGGCTGGAGGGCAGTGGCATGCTTCCGGCCACCACAGCCTCAACCTGTTGGGCTCCGGCGATCCTTCCACCTCAGCCTTCCAAGTAGCTGGAACTACAGGTGAGGACTACCATGCCCGGCTAATTTTTTGATTTATTGTAGAGATGAGGTCTTGCCAAGTTGCCCAGGCGGGTCTCGAACTCACGGGCTCAGGCAGTCCACTCACCTCAGCCTCCCAAAGGTGCGGGATTACAGGCTGAGCCACCGAGCCCAGCTGGTCCACTTCTTCTTATTTGAAAGTGAAGAAACAGCCTAGTGAGGGTAGGTGTCTTGTGCATGAATATGTGGTAGCAGATCTGGGTTTAGAACCAAGCCTGCTCAATCCAGTTTGCATCACAGGCATGGTAAATGGACCTTTGTCAAGATGGCCAGGTTCCTTTCTGGTCATCCCTAATAGTCTTCTCTCTGTATTTGGCTCCCATCAGCTCAACAGATGTTCTTTTACTTCCTATTCAAATCTCACCTCCTCTGCCAAATATTCTACAGAGTTTCCCCTAGCTGCCCCTGCCACCAAATACAGCACACACACATACACACACAATCATCCATCCTTGGCTCATCCTCCTCAAATACAGCTCTTCTAACCCCAGTTCTCTTTTTCTAGAAAACCTCTCTGATTCCCTCCACCTGATGGCAAATTCTTCACTTTTCTCCTCCCCTTGAACACTGAAGTTCAGAGCATTGACAGCCAGGGTATGTCCGTGTTCTTGCTAACATATGTGGCCTCTGTTTGTCCCGTTTCCCCCTTCATGCTGGGAGCTCCTGATCATTTTTCCCCTACATAGTTCACCATTTCTATATTTTCCTAGTACAAGATTCTGCACCCTGCACCAAGGGGCAGTGGATTACTGCAGCCTCCCTTCCTCTGACTCGTTTTGGTTTTTCTCCTTTACCACACTACTAAGGAGAGAATAATGCCAGGCAGGGGGAGGTACCTGGAGTTCTTTCTCCAACTGTGCCCGAAGCTCCTCTGTCCCTGAGGGCAGCACTAGCCTGGAGGGCAGAGAGGTGGAACGTCTCAAGAGCATGGGGTTGGCGCCATTGAGGAACTGGTAGCCAAAAAGCTCATCATCCTGCCAGCACTGGTGGACCTTCTCTGTAGGGTAGGAGATCGGAGGAGCATATTTACCCAGTCTGGATATCCCTCTCCTCCAGGCTCTGCCACAGGGATTTTGGCATATGATCTACCGTGTACCCAGCCCCTTTTCATTCTTGAGGCCTCTCTGAGATGACCAGATATAAGGTCTCCCCTTGCAAGGAATTATGGGGATCTATAGAATTTGATGGATGGGTCATCAAAAGGGGCCATCAAGGGGAACCACTGACCAGCCAGGGCACTCTTCTGGCCCCAGAAGATCTGATCAAAGTCTTCTAGGCGGCTCCAGGAGCTCAGGAGGGTGTAAACACGTTTGAGGACCATCTCCAGAGCCCTAGAACAGGTATCGAGGCTTGAACCCATCAGCTGATCCATCAGTCCCTCACCATATACCATCATTCTTGGATCTCCCAGCCCTTACTCCACTGAGCTCCATCCTTTTTCTCACCCTGCCTTCAGTGTCCATTCAAAGTCCAGCCTCTTTTCCTCATGGAATCTCATATTTGGAGGTAGATCATCCTTACAGTCTGCAGCTATGGTCAGGGGTAACCCTTCTTTCCAGGTAGCCCAGCTAGGAGTTAGGGGACAAAGATTCAGGGAGGATGTCAAGGTTAGTGATGGGGGCAGGGTCAGAGGAGGGATGGGACAATTGGAAAGCCAATGGGTGGGTGTTCACCAGTAGATCTGCTGTCTGTCCTTCAGTTCCTTTTCTCGATACTTCTGGAACACATCCAAGGCATTGTCTCCTGCCAGGCGGGCTGAGGAGACATTGAGACAATTGGTCACACAACTTTGGTCCTTTGCTCTTCTCCCCTGCTTGTCTTCACCTTTTTTTTTTTTTGTAGTGATACTCCATGCTTTCAGTCATGCACTCTTGCTTTTATCTCTGGCTTTGCCTCACTTGATTGATCATCCCCAACACATTTTTCCCATCTTTGCCAACCTTGCACTCCTGATTTTACTTATTTTGGCTCTCATCTGTTGCCTGTAGACAGCAGTCTCATGTTTGCCATTCTTTCTTGTTCCTTAACTCATCTTCCCCACCTGACCTTATTTTACCCATATCTATGGTTGGAAAAAAAATCACCGTAATTAAGGTGATAAAATCTTAGTCACTCGCATGTCCACACCTAACTCCACACCTATTTCCTACTACAAATCGCTCTAGTTTCATGTCTTAAGCCTCACTGGCCACACCTCCACCTGTCTGCAAAATATTGTTTTTTTTTTTTTTGTAACCTGACTTCACCATCATAGTCTGTATTTATTGACTTGTTCCTGCTCTTTTCTGCACTTATATCACCTGTTGCATGGTCATATGTTTCATGTTCCTATCCTTACCGCTAGCCCTTGTCCTCATTTGTCTCTGTATTCATCTCTCTTTCACTTACTTCCCATAGTAAATAAACAAACAAATAAAAATATTTGCTGTCCCACCTTCTGTCAATGTGCTCCTTGTCCTTCGTGGTTGTCTTCCGTGCAATTCCAACCAAAGGAGTTCTCCAACAGCATATGGCTTGTTTCCCTTTGCTGTCTCCTGTCACGGGTCACCCTCCCTCTCTCCTTGTGGTCCCCTCACCTGACCCTGCCCTAACTTGTTCTGAGTCACATGGAGATGTCATTTCTACTTTCACTTTGCTTCTCTGTTTTCCTTCATCTCTGCAACTCCCACTTCCTGCCCTCTCCTTGTTGAAAAGATAGGATGGCCCGATCATTTACTCCCTGTCCCCAGCCTCACTCACAGCCTCACTCAGCCTGTGTCAATTTTTGGGAATTCATAACTTCTTCCTGTGTCCTGTCTTGCATCCTGCGTTCTCCAAGCTTAACCTGCCCTGTGCCCATCCTTTCTCTGAGCCCCTCCGACCTTTCTCAGCCCTATCCCACTCCCACCGAGTAGTCCTCGCGCCCTCTTCCCCGGCGCTGCCCGCTCACCGGTGCCCTCGGGCAGGCTCAGGACGCCGTCGCCCTGCACCCAGCGGTAGCACGGGAAGGCGGCCTCCGCGCAGGCTCCAGGGCCCCGCACCGTGATGCGGTCGCAGAACCACGCGTCGTCCACCAGCGAGCGGCGTTTGCGCAACTTCACGAACTGCAGGGGCCCCAAGTCCTCGGCAACGTCCACATCAAACTCCTCCTCCTGTGGGGCCAGAACAGGCCAGACTTTGAAAACTTTGGTCTATTGAGGTTGCCTAAAGGAGCGGCTTCGTCCTCAAAAAGGCCTCTTCAGGGTCCCTGCTACTAAGTCTGATCGCTTCCTTCGTCCTCTTCTCCGCACAACCCGCCCTGTCGGTCCCGTGTCAGGGAAGGACGAGGGACCACAGAGCCTGGCCCGCAGGGACCTGGATTGATGATTGAACATCACGGCCAAGACGGGTCCCATTAGCTGAGTTCTCACCGCGCCCGTGCTTGGAGGAGCTCCAAGGTCGACCACTGGTCTTATATTTACACGGGGTCTGGGTCATTGGAATTGGAGGTTGCCAGGACTAGGGTCGGGGGAGGGGAGAAGGGAGTTGAACCCAGCCTGCGCTCCAGGCTCGCGGCCCTCTCCCTGACCTCTCCCCGCGGCGTCCCAACTCCGTGGAAGTCCCAGCCGGCGTGGTCGCGCGGTCACCACCCCCAGCCTCCGCCCTCGCCCTCCTCTCGAGCCCGGCCCCGGGTCTCCGCTCCCCCGCTGACCTCGCCCCGCGCGGGCCTCAGCTGCAGCTCCAGCTCCGCCTCCCCGAGCGCCCCGACCAGCCACAGCTGCACGCAGTTGTGCGACCCGGAGAAAAGCCAGGCCCCGGTGGCCACGCGGATGCGGTAGCGGCCCATGACGTCCCCCCGGCAGCTTAGGCGAGGGGAGCCGGCGCCTCAGGGCCAGTTCGGGCCTTTAAGAGGTGGGTCTGCGGCCCCGCCCTCCTCGCAACTTTTAGGCGCTCCAAAGTCCCCGCCCCAGACTAGCCCGAACCTGCGAGCAGAGCGGTAGAGCCGGCTGTGGGGACCGGCTGTGCCTCCAGGTCGGAGTGTAGCCGCAGGAAGATAAAGGGGCCCTGACCAGGGGGAGGTCCAAGGGTGGTGCGTCGGGGCCTTTCTGGACCTCCCGGGAATCCCGGGGGTGGTGGTGGTGCAGGAGCCTCCGGGTCGGAGCGAGTAGGGATGAAAACACTTCCTGAGGTCTCCAGGTCTTTTGAGAAGCTAGGAGGAATAGGGGGCAGGTCCCTGCTTTTCTGGGGAAGGCGGTGGACTGGCTTCTGGGAGGCTGCCCTGGCCTCCCGGGATACCCTGCTGTTAGACCCCTGCGGCCCTTTAAGTCCTCCACTATCTGATCTCTACTGCCTCTGAGTCTTGTCTTTTAAAAATGACCAGGGGTTCCCAGGTTTCTTAGAACCTGGAAAAGTAACAGCTCAAGACCTCATACCCGGTTTCAAACATCTGGGCATTAGGATCCCAAGTACACCAAATATCATGGGCTAGACCTCTTGAGAGAGGCCCAAGGCAGGACAGGGAAAGCCTTATTTTGTCTACTCTCCTTAGTGGGTGCAGAAAATGTTAGGGACCCAGGAACACCAGTCTGGGTGTTAGGATACAGTATGAAATTGCCTAGGGACCTAGCATACATGGGCAATTCCCATGAACTTTGTCCTTTCCAAGTGAGTGCAACCCCTTCTCCTTTGGTAGGTTCCAGGTTTTTGTTCCTAAAAGGTATTTCCTGGTCCTTCATGAGCCTCTGGGTAGAATATCCAGGGACAGCAGTTGGGTCAGTGCTGGTTAAGGACTTTGTAAATATGGGTGATTCGAGGCTCAGTCTTTGTCACCCATTCAAGAGTCAATCAGATGAAGCCTGCTGATTGACTAAATCTAAATCTAAATCTTCTTGAACCAAGTCATTATGGGTTGCTTTTTGAGCCAGATTTCAAAAGACTTGTGCTGGTTGTTGGTAGAGCAAAGTGAGATGGGGGGAGGGCTCTAGTCCTGCTTTCCAGCCTCCAGACTTCCCAGAAATGTCTAGATGCCGTTCCCCTTCTTATCTTCTAGGCCCACTCTTGCCAACATCCTCTGTGCCCTGAATGTCTGCCATTTGCCAGTCCCCAGTTCTTCCAGTGTTCTGGGGTCATCCTATTCTGTAATATCCAAATAAAATGATTTAAATTCCCATCCTATGTAAGCAGGATCCAGCCTTTTCCACATTTTTGGTTTTTTTTGAGCTGGAGTTTCACTCTGTCGCCCAGACTGGAGTGCAGTGGCATGCTCCCGGCCACTGCAACCCCAACCTGCTGGGCTCCGGCGATCCTTCTGCGTTAGCCTTCCAGGTAGCTGGAACTACAGGCACATGCTACCACGGCTGGCTAGTTTTTTATTTATTGTAGAGATGAGATCTCGCCAAGTTGCCCAGGCGGGTCTCGAACCCGCAGGCTCAGGCATCCACTCGCCTCGGCCTCTCAAAGTGCTGGGATTACAGGCTGAGCCACCGAGCCTGGCCTCCACATTTTTAATGGGTTACTTTTGTCTAGAAAAGAGTTTGTTTCATACCTACCTCCAAAATCACTTCATACTTCAGCCTGCTTCTCAGGAGTCAGCCTGTGACTCCTTTTCTGCCCACCTGAATGCACTATGAAGCTGCATTCAAGAAAGAGAATGAATAATTAAGGAAAATAATTTAAGCGATTGAACAGACTAAATGAGTTAATATGTTTAAACACTTAGAACAAAATTTAGCTGGTCATGGTGGCATATGCTTGTAGACCCAGCTACTTGGGAGACTGAGGCAGGAGAATCACCTGAGCTCAGGAGGTTGGGGCTCCAGTGAGCTGTGATCCTAACCACTGCACTCCAGTCTGGGCAACAGAGTGAGACCCTGACTCAACAAAACAAAACACACTTAAAACAATACCTGGCACATGATCCCTCTCTGTATTAGCTGCTATTATTATTAATGATATTATTATTAGTTTTTGAGTCAGAGTCTCACAATCATCGCTCACCACAGTCTTGACCCTCTGGGCTCAGGCAATCCTTCCACCTCAGCCTCCCAAGTAGTTGGGACTACAGGCATGCACCACCATGCTTGGCTAATTTTTTGGTTTCTTGTAGAGACAAGGTCTTGCTATGTTGCCTAGGTTGGTCTCAATTCCTGGGCTCAAGCAATCCTCTGGCCTCGGCCTCCCAAAGTGTTGGGATTATAGGCATGAGCCACTGTGCCTGGCCAGCTGCTATTATGTTGTTATTTACAAGTGAATGTGAGCATCACTTCTCTACTGTTCCTCACCACACACTGTTTCTCCATGTCCCTCTACAGACCCAGCCTCCCACTATGGCTCATAACCCTCAAGACCCTTCCTTCTACTTTTTTTTTCCCTTTTTCCTTTTTTAAGCACATGCACTATGCTGGGAGACTATAATTAAAAACAATATCTCCCAATCCAGAAAGCCTCTCCATAAAGATAATAAAGAAAGAAAACAGTTTTATTGTTGAATAAACATTAAACCAAAATGTGATGCACATCATAGACAGTTGCTAAGAGATTGCAAAGACAGAAAGAAATCTCACTCTTTTATATAGCCAAACAGTTACAACCTGTTACAGACATGTCCTTAAGATAAACAATAACTAATCCTCAAGTAAGAAGAGTTGATAGCACTATTTGTCATACATAATGCAGCCTAGATTCACCTGGTAATTGGGATCCTGTTAGCTAATTGGCTTAATGAGGAAAAATAAACTTCCCGTATCTTTATGACAGGAGATAGTTTTTGAACTTAAGCAAAGTGCCTAAGTTAGGCTCTTAACCTCCCACAGAAACTAGGAGATGAAGGCCCTATTTTACTTGGTGTTTATATTTCAAAGAGATGCCTCCTTGGTCTTCAAGAAGGACATTCCTGGCAAGAGACTGTGTAGCTTCAAAAAATATTTACACATATTTCAAAAGACAGAAAAGAACTCATAAGTTTTCTAAAGTAAATGCTCTAAGAAAAAAGCAGGCGAAAAGCCTCTTCCCTTATTTTAATAGGAAGAATTAAGCCTCTTATTTTTAAATTTTTGTCTGTCCTCATAACTACCATTTTGTTCTCATACATTCCACAGGAAAGACCAAGGGCTTGATTTTGTCTTCACCCTTTGCAGTAGGGAAGCCCAGATGGGCACATGTACACATCAAATAAAATTTTCTCCTCTTCTAGATTCCCAATGCCCTGATGTTTGTACCAGTAGCCAACTCCCACATTCTCATTACTTGTCTGTGCAGAACAACTTAACTTCTTGATCAAAGTTTCTCCCACTAGGTTATACCCCTAGGGGTGTGCATGGCCCTTTTATTTTATAGCCAGAAAGGTCTATTAAAGAGGTTTTCTAAACACAAGAATAATTTCATCCTTTTTCTTTCTTCTCTACCAACATGGCTGAAACTGCAGTCAGTTTTGATGATAGCTTCATTTCCTCTGTTATATTAGTGTTGAGCCCGTGTTTGGCATGGGGCTATATAAATTTGTATTTATCCCTTGAGGCATCTACACATTGGACTCACAAGCATGACATTATGAACTGTAATTTTAAATTATGTAATCATAGTATGTGATTTTAGGGTAGAAATTGTGTCATCCTTTTTCCAATTAGTAATTTGGATGCCCACCTGTCCCTATTTGCAGGAAGTTCAGCACCCCCCTCCTTAAGTGCTATTACTTACTTTGTCATTTTCCCATGGTTTGACTGGGGAAAACTTGTGCGGCACAATCTAAAGGGCCATTTTCTGGTGCTGCAAGGATGTCTGCATAGGCCACAACAGTGATATAGACTAGGACTTTCAAACTCCTTTTAAAAAATTTTAAGTATGTGGGGTACAATTCAGGGTTAGTATACAAATGTTCATTATGCAGGTACCCTTGTTGATAAGTGTGCCCTCCCTCCCCTGGCAGTTTCCTACTACTGCCAATCCCACCCCTGCCCTCCTCCCCTGGCAGTTTCCCACTACTGCCAATCCCTTTCTTATAATATTACAATAGTTGTTCAAGGTCTGCTTATGAGTGAGAACATGGGATACTCGGTTCTTTGTTTCTGTGATAGATCACTCAGTGTTATAGCCTCTAAGTCCATCCGAGTTGCTGCAAGTTTCATAATTTTGTCCTTATTTATGATTGCATAATATTCCATTATGTATATGTACCACATTTTAAAAAATCCAGTCCTCTTTTGATGGGCACCACAGTTGGTTCCATGTTTTTGCTATTGTGAATAATGCTGCAGTAAACGTGTGTGCAGATATCTTTTTCATAGAGTGATTTGAGTTCCTCCTGGTATATTCCAGTAGGGGGATTGTGAGGTCATATGGGAGGTCAATTTTTAGACCTTTTAGGAATCGCCACACTGTTTTCCACAGAGGCTGTACTAGTTTATACTCCCACCAACAGTGTAGAAGCGTTCCCTTTAGCTGCATCCTCTCCAGCATCTGTTGTTTTTTGAGTTATTGCTGATGGCCATCCTGACTAGAGTTAGGTGGTATCTCAGTGTGGCTTTAATTTGCGTTTCTCTGATGACTAGTGAGGCTAAGCATTTTTTCATGTATCTGTTGGCTGCTCATATGTCTTCTTTTGAAAAGTGTCTATTCATATCTTTTGCCCACTTTGTAATGGTGCTTTTTGGTTTTTTGCTGTTTGTTTGAGTTCCTTGTAGATCCTTTGTCAGTTATACAGTTGGCAAGCATTCAGTTTTATAAGAGTACCTGCATAATGAACATTTGTATCTCTAACCCTGAATTGTACCCCACAAATATACTGTCAGATATACAGTTTTCCCTCAAACTCTTTGTTCACACAGGTTTGGGCAAGGTCTCCAACATGACTGTGGTTCTGTGCCAGTGCTGTGTCCATCCTCAGCCTCCTGAACCTTTAGGCCTTGGAGTTGTGCCCCTGTTATTAGACTACTCCATTTTCCCTTTTGAGATTCTGGGTGTCCTTTCCTGCTAGTAAATTGAGACCTTCTCAATCTTTCAGAGAGGACTTAATTAATATTAACCAACGTCAAAAAGAGTCGGGGCCTCAATCTCTTTGCTTCTGTGTAGTTTTTTTTAAAAAAAATTAAACATTTTTCTTCTTTTTTTGTAGAAAAAGCATCTCGCTAAGTTGCCCAGGCTGTTTCTTGTACTTCTGGGCTCAAGCGATCTTCATGCCTCAACCTCTGAAAGTGCTGGAAATATAGGCATGAGCCACCATGCATGCCCTCTTCCAGATAGTTTCTTGAACCATTTAGTCAAGTTTACCCTTCTTCCTCCTCCCCCAACTTTGTATACCAAGGGAAAGTTAGGGTGGAGAATGGATGAATAGGGTGGGATGGGGACCAGAGAGCCTTTATGTGCCTCAAAGAGATGCCTGAGAGGGAACACTCAAGGCTCAGAGAAGAGACAAAGAAGATTTGTAGGTATGCTCATTCTGAGAGAGAGAAAAAAAAAAGCTGGAAAATCCTTGTACCTTTGCTACCTGTTCCACTCTTTCCTCCCACCTCTGCCACCCCAATCCTAGCAGGTATCACCAAGATAAACCTAAAGAGTCTGCTCAAGTTTCTGTGGGTTCATAGAATCATCTTTTAACATGAATATACTTATAGAAGTGGTTGATTTTGGTTGTTTCAAACCAAATGTATACAGTACTGTACTATATACGTTTTTTGGCAACTTACTTTTCTCAAGAGATATATCTTATGGAAATCTCTGAAGCTCAACAGTTATACATCTGACTCATTCTTCTAAGCAACTCTGTGGTATTCCATTGTATGATTGCTTCACAGTCTATTCAACCATGCCTTTGTTGATGAGCATTTGTTTGTTTCATATATGATGAATACTACAGAGGGCATGTTTTACTTATATTCTAATGTATTGGTGGTTTTGTTTCCATGGGTTAGAATCCAAGAAAAAGGTTCGAAGAATAAAAGCCCACCAGAGTAAAAACAAAAGCAAAAAACAAGAATAAACAATGAAGTTGAGTTTCTTTACTTGTCAGGCATAGGCATACACAAGAGAAAACACTGAGTAGTTCATAACGTAGTGGGATAAGTCGGCAATTTTTGGGTTTTTTTTGAGTCAGAGTCTCATTTTGTTGCTCAGTGTGGCATGCTCATAGCCACCATAGCTTTGACCTGCTGGGCTCAGGTGATCCTTCCACCTCATCCTTCTAAGTACCTGGAACTACAGGCATGCGTCGCCGCGCCTGGCTAAAGTCGGCAATTTTTAATTGTTAGAAAAGGAGGGGTGGTGGTGATCATAATGTTTATGCTAATTAAAAGTTGAAAGCTTGTTTCCTAGAGAGGCTGGAGTGACTCCACAAGTTTGCAAACAGTTGCCTGAAACAAGTCTCATTGTTTTTTAGATAGGGGAGTCTTAAGTAAGTCCCACTAAGTGTCTAGCATACCATGATTATGTTCATTTAAACTTCAGCTGCTACCATGTTCATTATGACATTGTTTACAATAACCAAGATATAGAAATGGCCTAAGTGTCCATTAATGGATTAATGAATAAAGATAATGTGGTATATACAGGTGTATCTCCAAGATATTGCTGGCTTGGTTCCAGACTCCTGCAATAAAACAAATAGTGCAGTAAAGTGAGTCATCCAATTCTTTGGCTTCCCAGTGCATATAAAAGTTATGTTTATACCATACTGTAGTCTATTAAGTATGAAGTAGCATTATGTCTAAAAACTGTATATACCTTAATTAAAAAATACTTTATTGCTAAAAAATGTTGACGATCATCTGAGCCTTCAGCAAGTCATAACCTTTTTGCTTGTGAAGAGTCTTGCCTAGATGTTGATGGCTGCTGACTAATCAGGATGGTGGTTGCTGTTGGTTAGGATGGCTGTAGCAATTTCTTAAAATAAGACAACAATGCAGTTTGTTGTATACATTGACTCTTCACAAAAAACTTCTCTGTAGTATGTGATGCTGTGTGATAGCATTATTCACAGAACTTTTTTCAAAATTGGAGTCAATTCTCTCATACCCTGCTGCTGCCTTATCAGCTGAGTTTGTGTAATATTATAAATCCATTGTTATAATTTCAACAAAGTTCACAGCATCTTCACCAGAAGTAGGCTTCATCTCAAGAAACCACTTTCTTTGCACATCTATAAAAAGCAACTCCTTACCTGTGAAGTTTTATCATGAGATTGCAACATTTCAGTCACATGCTCAGGCTCCACTTCTAATTCTGTTATCTTGCTGTTTCTACCACATCTGCAGTTACTTCCTCCACTGAAGTCTTGAACCCCTCACAGTCATCCTTGAGGGTTGGAATCAACTTTCAAATCTCTGTTAATGTTAATATTTTGACCTATTCCTGTGAATAACAAATGTTCTTAATGGCAGCTCAAATAATGAATCCTTTCCAGAAGGTTTTTAATTTACTTTACCCAGATCCCTCAGAGGGATCAATATCTGTGGAAGCTATAGCCTTTTGGCATATTTCTTAAATGATAGGACTTGAAAATTACTCCTTGATCCATGGGCTACAGAATGGATATTGTGTTAGCAAACATGGAAATAACATTAATCTCCTTTTACATATCCATCAGAGCTCTCAGGTAACCAGGTTCATTGTCAACAAAGAGTAATATTTTGAAAAGAATCGTTTTTTACTAGGTCTCAACAGTGGGCTTAAAATACTTAGTAAACCATGCTATAAACAGTTGTGCTGTCATACAGGCTTTGTTGTTCTATTTGTAAGGCACATGCAGAGCAGATTTAGCATAATTCTTTCTTTCTTTTTTTTTTGAGTTGAGGTTTTAATCTGGTGCCCAGGCTGAAGTGCAGTGGCACTGTTCGGCTTACTACAGCCTTGCCCTCCTGGGGTCAGGTGATCATTCTACCTCAGTCTCTCAAGTAGCTGGGACTACAGGCTTGTGTCATCACACTCAGCTAGTTGTTTAATTTTTTTTGTAGAGATGAGGTCTCACTATGTTGTCTAGGCTGGTCTCAGGCAGTTCTCCTGCCTTGGCCTCCCAAAATGCTAGGATTACAGGCATGGGCCACTGCCACTGGCCAGATTTAGCATAACTCTAAGGACCTTTGGATTTTCAGGATGGCAAGTTAGTATTTCCTTCAACTTAAAGTCACCAACGGCATTTGCCCCCAACAAGAGAGTCCACCTGTCCTTTGAAGCTTTGAAGTTATGCATTGACTTCTCTCTAGCTATGAAAGTTAAGATGCATCTTTTTCCAATATTAGACGGTCTCATTTACAATAAAAGTAGTTGTGGAGTGTAGCCACTTTCATCAGTGATTTTGGCTAGATTTTTTTGGATAACTTGCTGTAGCTTCTGCATCAACGCTTGCTGCTTCACCTTGCTTTTATGTCATGGAGAGGACATCTTTTCTTAAACCCTATGTATGAACCAACCTCTGCTAGCTTTGTGAGACTGACACGCTGCCTACTGCACTAAGAAGGCATCACCTCTGCTAGCTTTAAACTTCTGCAGTTTCTTCACTTCTCTCAGGCTTCATAGACGTGAATGGAGTTAGGGCCTTGCTTTGGATTAGACTTTGGCTTAAGGGAGTGTTGTGATTGGTTTGATCTTCTATCTAGAACACTAAAACTTTCAATATCAGCAGTAATACTGTTTTGCTTTCTTATCGTTCATATGTTCACTGGATTAGTGCTTTTTTTTTTTTTTTTTGAGTCGGGGTCTCACTCTGCTATCACCCAGGCTAGAATGCCATTGTTACACCCGTGGCTTACTGCAGCCTCATCTGCCTGGGATCAGGCGATCCTTTCACCTCAGTCTCCTGAGTAGCTGGGATGTGCACCATCACACCTGGGTAATTTTTTAAAAATTGTTTTGTAGAGATGAGATCTCACTATGTTGTCCAGACTGGTTTTGAACTCTTGGACTCAAGCAATCCTCCCACCTCAGCCACCCTAAGCGCTGGGATTATAAGCAAGAGCCACCATGCCCAGCCTGGAGTATCACTTAAAATTTCCTTCAGGAATTTTTCTTTCTCATTCACAGATTGGCTAACTAGTGCAAGAGGCCTAGCTTTCAGCCTGTGTCAGTTTTTGAGGTGCTTTTCTCACGAAGCTTGATCATCTCTAGCCTTTGATTTATGGTAAGAGATGTGACTCTTCTTCACTTGAACACTTAGAGGCCACTGTAGGGTTATTACTTGTCCTAATTTTAATATAGTTGTCTCTCAGGGAATAGAAAGTTCAAGGACAGGGAAAGAGATAGGGAACAGTCATTTGGTGGAGCTCAGAACACACACAACATTTATTGATTATGTTTGCCATCTTATACCGGCAAGATTTGTGTTGCCCCCCACACAATTACAATAGTAATGTAAAAGATCACTGATCAGATAGTCGATATCCACCTGGGGAAGGGGGGGGGCACACCTCATCAATAAGGGTACCTGCACAAGGAACATTTGTATACCTAACCCTGAATTGTACCCCACAGTTTCAAAATAAAAGGGGAAAAAAAGAGTAGAATCACACACACACACACAAAAAGAATATTTTCAGGTACTGTGGTGCACGCCTGTAGTCCCAGCTATGTGGGAGGCCCTGGCAGGAGAATTGCTTGAGGCCAGGAGTTCAAGGCCAGCCTGGGTAACATTGAAAGATGCTGTCTCCAAAAAAGAAAAAATGTTATGAATATAAATGGCCAATATTAAGCCTTATAACTGACTCTGTCTTTATTTAAAATTCTGATGGTTTGTTCATTATGGATTTCTTTCATTAATTTTTATTTTTAAGTATTTCCTACAGTAATATGGTGGTTGTTCAAGGTCCACTTATGAGTGAGAACATGTGATACACAGCTCCTTGTTTCTATGAGAGATCACTCAGTATTATAAGCTCTAATTTCATCCATGTTGCTATGAAGTTCATGATTTTCTTCTTCTTTATGGCTGTATAATATTCCACTGTGTATATGTACCACATTTTTTAATCCAGTTCTTTTTTGATGGGCAGCACGGTTGGTTCCATATTCTTGCTATTGTGAACAAGCTGCAATAAACATACGTGCGTAGGTATCTTTTTCATAGAGTTACCTGAGTTCTTCCAGCTATATTCCCAGTAGGGGGATTGCGGGATCATATGGAAGGTCAATTTCTAGGAGTTTTAGGAATGGCGACAATATTCTTAACGCTTTTTTACAACCATTTCTTCCACCAGAAATTTCTCTCTGGCTTATTTGACCCACAGCATTCCTATCCCCACCTCAGAGGTGCCTTGTTGTGGAAATGTCTTACTTTATATTTGTTCTATGTATTCCTAGGCCTTCTGTCCTCACTACCCCATCTCCACCTTTTCTCTACCAATGACATTGAGAAAAGTCAGTATCTTCTCTTAGTATGCAAAACAACTTAATCTCCCATTGTTTCATCTCCTTTACAAACTCTGCTTTGCCATCCTTCTTTCCAAAACCAAAATGGCTCTTCAAGGTATTTTGTAAATAATAGACCATCTACTACTTAGCGTAAATAAATGATTTCCCAAGAGAAAATTATCAAGCATCACTGTCTTTTCCACCAGTGATTGTAAATTGAAGAAAACATATTGACTCTCTAAAGATTAATATATATACTATCTTTCCATTCCCAAGAACAATTTACTATGATCAGAGGTGTGTGTGTGTGTGTGTGTGTGTGTGTGTGTTTACATTTGGTGGAAGTTAGAAAATTAATGTATATAATTTAATCCTACAAAACCCTAGGAACTGCCATGGCTTGATTCATATTCTCATCATCTATTCTCTCTTTGACCTGTTAATGTTCCTTTCTGCCCTCATCATTGTCATGAATCTATCCCTAAAGCTTTCTTATGGCCTCCTCGTTCTTAAATCCCTATACGATCACTGTTCTAAAAGTCTCTATTACTTTGATTAGGATTGTCCCCAGGGTGTGGGGGGTCTCAGGAAAATTTTTTTGTAGGCCCCCATCTAAATAAACAGTTGATTAAAAATGTATTACAAAATTCATGAGCCAATTCATGAGTATGGCAATCTGTAAGTGGATATATAAAATAGTGCGTAGTGAGGTAATGCTTGCATATCTGTTTATTGTGTAACAAGTACCCATGGAATGAGCATATGCTTCAGTAGTTTTCTGAGAAGGAGTGCTTAAGAGGTATGTTTTTTGAGATCTTGCATATTTGACAGTGTCTTTATTCAACTCACACTTGATTGGTAATTTGCCTAAGAATAGAATCTTGGATGGAAAATAAACTTCCCTCAAAATTTTGATGGTATTTTTGTTAGTGAAAGTATAGGTTAGGCTCTGTAAGAAGAAACTCCCCAAATACAGTGACTGAAACATTGGATTAATAGTTTTTTAATTGTCTTTTGTAATCTCTCTATCTTTTATCTCTCTATCTTTTTCATTACTTTTTTGGAGACTTTCACTTCTTCTATTGAATTAAAAACTTTTCTGCTATTGAATTTTCTCTGTCCTTTGTTACTTTCAGAAACATTCCACTCTTGTTTCAAGGATGCTAAATTCTCCCTAATATTTCTTTCTTTCCTTTCCTTTCCTTTCCTTTCCTTTTCCTTCCTTTCCTTTCCTTTCCTTTCCTTTCCTTTCCTTTCCTTCCCTCTCCCTCTCCCTCTCCCCCTTCCTCTCCCCCTTCCTTCCTTCCTTCTTTCCTCCCTCCCTCCCTCCCTCCCTCCCTTCCTTCCTTCCTTCCTTCCTTCCTTCCTTCCATCTTACTCTACCCCCAGACTGGAATGCAGTGGCACCATCCTGGCTCACTGCAGCGTTGATCTCCTGGGCTCAGACAATTCTTTCACCTTCGCCTCTTGAGTAGCTGGGACTACAAGCATGTGTCACCATGCCCAGCTAATTTTTTTTATTTTATTGAAGAGACAGGGTCACACTATGTTGTCCAGGCTTGTCGTGAACTCATGGGCCCAAGTGATCCTCCCACTTCGACCTCCCAAAGTGCTGGGATTACAGGTGCGAGCCACCATGCCTGGCCCTCTCTAATATTTCAGAACATAGTAATTATAGTTTTAAATTTTTATTTCTGCACTGTTTGTATTCTCTGAGTCCTTTTCTCTCTCTTTTTTTCTATTGAGGCAGAGTCTCACTCTGTTGCCCAAGATGGAGTGCAGTGGTGTCATCATAGCTCATGCAACCTCAAACTCCTGGGCACAAGTGATTCTCCTGTCTCAGCCTCACAAGTAGCTGGGACTACAGGTGTGCACCACCAAACCCAGATTTTTTTAAAAAATGCTTTTGTAGAGACAAGGTCTTGCTAGGTTACCCAGGCTTGTCTTGAACTCCTGGCATCAAATGATCCTCCCGCCTTGCCTTTTCAAACCACTGGGATCACAGGCATGAGTTACCATGCCTGACTTTCTGTTTTTAAATGTCTGGTGATCCTTAACTTTTTCTTCATATTTAAAAATGAGATACTAAAAAAGGTAATTGGGACCATTGGTGAGGTTTTTCAAAGTAATGGGCAGAGATCTGATCATTTGATATGGGACCTTCTGTGGTTGGTATCTGAAAGTCTTTTCTTTTGGAATGCTTGGTTTCTCTAGACACCAAACTTCTAATTTCCTGTTTGGGATATAGAGTCTAACTATCAGCATTCTTGGCAGTATTTAGAGGAAGAAGATTAAGGACTCACCATTCGGTGTGTTGTGTTGATTAGATTTTCTGTTTTCAACAGGGCACATCTACCTAATGTCCCAAGTCCAGAGTCCCTCTTCTCTCTCAGAGGATAAACTTAGTCTCTTGTTGGGCAAAGGAGGGAGAATTGCCTGACTGAGTGGGTGATAAGGGAATTTGGGGCTATTTTCTTTTCATATGATTTTCAATCAGTTCTATTGTGTTCAGCCTCTTGTATACTCCTACTTTCAGGGGTTATTTGTACAGTAACCAATTTATCTGCAGGGGATACCTTCCAGAACGCCCAGTGGATGCCTGAAATTGTGGAAATACCTAACTCCATATATACAGTTGGCCCGCCATGATTTTGCAGCCAACCATTTAAAAATATATATTTTTAAATTGTGTCTGTACCGAACATGTACAGACTCTTTTCTTGCTATTATTCCCTAAGCAATGTTGTGTATTCTCTGAGTCCTTTTCTCTCTCTTTTTTTTCATTGCTATTATTCCCTAAGCAATGTAGTATAACAACTATTTACACAACATTTTTGTTATACAATTAGATATTATGAGTAATCTAGAGATGGTTTAAAGTATATGGGAGGATGTGCATAATTTATATACAAATACTATACCATTTTATATGAGGGACATGAGCATCCAAGGATTTTGGTATATGAGAGGTAGGACCTCTCTCAGAGGAGTCTTAGAACCAATTTCCCAAGGATGCCAAGGAATGACTGTTCTGTGTCTTTTCCCATATGATACATACATGCCTATGATAAATTTTAATTTATAAATTAGGCACAGTAAGAGATTAATAATAACTAATAATAAAATACAATTATAACAATACACTAATAAAAGTTATACAAATGTAGTTTCACTCTCTCAAAATATCAAATAGTACTGTGCTCATCTATTTTCAGACCATGGCTGACTGTAGATATCAGAAACCATGGAAAGCAAAACCATGGATAAGGGAGGAATACTCCAGTTCCTCAGTCTTTCTGGGGTTTGTGGTTATTGGGCCTTCCACATACTGCAAGTATTTTCTGGTTTCCTGAATTAATTACCATTTGTCCATCTGCTTTCAGTTTCCAAAATATAGATGTCATCTCTTATCTACTCTTGTATCATCAACAGTTTTCTTTGTACTGGTGAGTTTATTCCTTTTTTTTTTTGAGCCAGGGTCTTACTTTGTTAACCGGCTGGAATGTGGTCATGGCTCACCTCAGTCTTGACCTCCTGGACTCAGGTGATCCTTTTGCTTAAACCTCTGGAGTAGTTGGGGCTATAAGTGCTTGCCATCATACCTGGCTCATTTTTTTTTTTTTTTTTTGTGAAGATGAGGTCTTGCTATGTTGTCGAGGCTGGTCTTGAACTCCTGGACTCAAGCAATCCTTTCTCTTCAGCCTTCCAAAATGCTGGCGTTACAGGTGTGAGCCACTACACCTGGCCTATTTCTTCCTTTTTAATCCATCAACTGACATTTCAGGGGGGACAAAGAGGAGAGCAAAGAAGGGAGCAGAGGCTCAATACTTCATGTTTAACTGCAAGAACATTATTTCTTTTGTGCCTCTCCTCCATTTTTCCTAGTTTCTTCTTCTTAAACTTGTAGAAGGATATTAGAACTTCTGGTTCCATTCTCCATGTTCTTCCTCACTTTACAAAGCCTTATTTCTGTGTGTTGCACATTAAGAAAACTCCTTGGCTGAATCTTCTAATTCACAAGTTAGTTCTTCATCTTTCTCCATACTGGCATTGAGTTTTAATTTTTCAATACTTACCATTTTTTATTTCCAAGATCTTCTATTGCTTTATTTAATAACTTTCAGTTCTTGTTTCATGGTTGTACTACCCACTCTTACCTTTTTGAAGATACTAATTATACTTTTTTAAAAGTCCTGTTCTGGGCCAGACTCACACCTGTGATCTCAGCACTTTAGGAGGCCAAGGCAGGCCATGACTGAGGCTTCTACTTGAGTCCAGGAGCTCAAGACTAGCCTAGGCAACATAGCGAGACTTCACCTCTACAAAAAAATAGAAAAAAATTATCTGAGCATGGCAGTGCATGCCTGTAGTTCCAGCTACCTGGGTGGTTGAGGCAGAAGAATCACCTGAGTCCAGGAAGTTGAGTAGTGATGAACCATGATCATGCCACTGCATTCCATCATGGACAACAGAGGGAGACTCCCCTCAAAGAAAATCCCCAAACCAAAATGAAATAAAGTCCTATTCTGTTACCTTATTAATTTATTTCATTGGGTGTAAGTTCCAGCAATTTTCAAGTTTATTTGTCTCTTATGATGTTAGGAGTTCATCAACTGTTTAGTGATTCTCATTTTGGCACAGCTCTTTATAGTTAATGTTATTTACTAGACTGCATTCTCGGCTTTCACAGCCCACCTGGGGAGAACGGCTGCCACTGCTGTTAGGATTGTACTCCATATTTATTTTCACTGAAAGTAGGGAGTGGGTGGCTTGGGCTGCTTGTGAGGTATATGGGAGTTTGTGTGATTGCTCCATATTCCTTGTGTAGAATTTCCATGTGGCTACCACTCCTCTGGGCATGGTCTTGCTTCCTCTGAGGGAGAAGTTTTCTATATATTCCCACTGGTGTCCTAGGCTACAGTTTCCCGTTGCAATCTAATCTAGTATGATTTCTGTCTTTTAGCAAGTTCTCTTTCTCCATTCCAGGAAGCATTCCTAGTTTTAGAGCATGATTATTTATTTATAATATGCTTCCTATTGTTTCTATGTTAGAATTTGGTATATATGGGTGAACTCTGGTATCTATCAGTCACCATCTTTTAACTTGTATTGAGTATTCTATACCACATCCTCCTGTTTGGTGACTGAAAATATATTTTAAACAGTCTTGTCATTTTCAAACTGTGAATCAAAGAAGCACAAAGTAGTTTAACTCATATATCCTGCTTTACCAGTTTATTACAAAATTAGGTTATACTCCTTTTAATATTTAGATTAAACTATTCTCTGCCTCCACCCTGCCTATTAGGATATATTCTTTTCCCTTCTCTGGGATCCTTCTTCCATGACATTAGTGAGCAGTTGTATAGTGCTTACTTTGGGCCAGTCTTCTAAGTGCTTTTTATAAATATATGTACTAACTCATAACAACTCCAGACTCCTCAGGGAGGCTTATTAAGTTTAATGAGTTAGTACTTATCTTGGAAAGAACAAAATCCCAAAACCTGCTCAGTCAGCCAGAGATTCCTGTTCTCTTTGGTTGTTGTTGTTTTACTCACATATGATATATTGCTGGTGAATCTCAGGCTGCGTCATGATTCTGCTCCTAGTGTACTGCTAGACAGTCCATTGAGTACTGATTAGTGAGAGCATTACATCCTCTTTGACTGTGGTTGATTCAGAGGTGGACACATAGCCCAGAATGGGCTAATCAGAGTCAAAGAGGCTTTTTCTGGGACTTTGATAGAAATAGGGAGAATGAAGTCTTTGTGTTTCCATGATGGCTTCCAAACTGGTAGACTATGGGCCTGTTGACTCCAGTGACCCCTTGGAGAAATACTACTAGACAATAAAGCCAATATTGAAGAAAGCAAAGGTAGGTCTTAGAGAGAGAAAGAACAAATGAGTCTGAGTCCCGATGCTATTGTTTGAACCCCTTGATCCAGCCATGGTCAGACTAACCCTGACTTTTTAAGTTATAGGTACCAATAAATGCCAATAAATAAAAGGTCAGACTAACCCTGACTTTTTAAGTTATAGGTACCAATAAATGCCTTTATTTTAATTTTTTTCCTATTTCCTTATAACTTAGGTGAAACAAGAATACTTTATTTATTTATTAGAGATGGGGGTATTGCTGTATTGCCCTGGCTGGTCTTGATCTCCTGGCTTCAAGCAATCCTCCTGACTCAGCCTCCCAAAGTTCTGGGATTATAGGCCTCCTTTTCTTTTAAAAAACCACTTTGCATTGACTTTCTGTGAACAAAAGTATCCTGAATAAGGCAAGAAATAAGGCAGAGGTAGTCTCTAGACTGGAGTACCTCTGCAGCCGTGGACTGGGTCTACAAAATAATAGTGACTTAAAAATAATGTGCCAACCTGTGAATGGCATTCTTTCTAGGTTGTCTAAGATCTGTGCAAGTGAATTTGGATGTGGAGTGGATTTCTTGCTATCCTCATACTCGGGTCATTTTCCAGGTGGTATTTTCTCTGAATTGCTGAGTGGGAACTCAGGGGTGGGAGCTTGGTATCTTTTAGTCTTTTTTTATTTTATATATTTCCAGACCTTTTCTGGGTGAGTCAGCTAATTTAAAGGTCACTGCATTTGAGTATGAGAAGACTGTCCAGTGATTGGCCTTATATTTTCACTTTGACTCACTGTTTAATATTTCTTTTTTTATTTCTTTTGCAGTTGGAAATAGCAATCTTCTTTTTTATGAATAATTTATTGTTGTTATTATTTACATTTTGTCAAGTTTTGTCTTGACACTTGCCCATTAAATTCAGGAGGGGTGGTAAGACACTTTTATTCACCAGTTCTTCTAGAGGAGGTACTTTAAAGGAGGTCACCTTGATTTGGCAACTTGTATTTGTCCACAGATAATCTTGCAAATTTTTCTATCACTATATAGAGAGCACCTTACCAGCAGCCAGCCAGTTTGTGTTAATTTTAGAGTATTATTTGTTATCTTTTCCTGATATCTGGAGGTGTTTTTGTGAGCAGTAGCAATGCTTTTTTTGGGAGTATATTTTGGATGGGGACTTTAAAATTTTCTTTCCAGAAGTCTACTCTAGAGGATTAATCTGTGAGCAGTTGTGGTCTCCACCTAACATTTTTTTAAATGACTTTACATACCATTAAAATTTATACTTTTTAGTGGCATGTAAGGTTGATGACATCAATATTTCACTGATGCATGTTCCAGAAATGTCACAACTTCTACTCAGGCACAGTGTCACCAAAATTAAAAAAAAAAAAATTCAGTGATTTATTTTGTAAAACAATATCTTTTTAAAATAATAAACTTTTAATTTCAAAATAGTTTTAGCTTTACTGGAAAATTGTAAAGATAATACTGAGAATTTGTCTGCATTTCAACATTTTGAAATTTGTCTTAAAATTTTTTAGGTTGGGATTCTCTTTGGAATTATTTGGTGGTGACTCTGTACTTTTGTATAATTACTAGGTATAATATTCCAAATGGTAGCTGGATCTCAGTTTCATTCATAACCTGAGTGGATTATATCAAGAGACTCGTCTATTGAAAAAGCATTTTTCCCTCATTATATCTGTGTAACTGTGGTTGCTTTCTGGTTTCTGGTAGATACACTTTGGTACAGTCAGTGAAGTGATTGATCAGTGCAAAGAGGCCTTTGAGGTGTTCCACCTATCAGACTTTGAGGATAGTATGGGGATGCACAATTTATGACTATTGCTTTGTTATATATAGACAGTGTCAATATATAGGGTATGTCTTAACAATGGAATTTGACTTTCTCAGTCATCTTAAATCTAAATGGCCAAATATGCCACACACACACACACACACACACACACACACACATTTTTTTGGAGTCAGAGTCTCACTCTGTCACCCAGGCTGGAGTGCAGTGGCATGCTCATGGCCACTGTAGCCTTGACCTGCTGGGCTCAGGCACAAGCCACCGCTCCCAGCCTAGTATGCCATATTTTATAACAAAAATACAGTTAAGTATTTTTACTGCATCTTAAAGTATTTTGTTTTCTTTTTCATAAAATATGATTGTCCTTTCATGTTTTATTGTGAAGGGATTTTAAATAATCTCTATTGAGATACAGCTCATATACAATACAAGGCATTCATCTTAAATGTACATTCCCCAGTTTTGACAAATTTATACACTGGTGCATCCATCACCTCACACAAATATAGAACATGTGCATTACTCCAAATGTTCCTCTGTGTCCATACCAATCAACATCTTTGGCCAACTGGGTGCTGTGGCTCATGCCTGTAATTCCAACACTTTGGGAAGCAGAGGCAAGAGGATTGCCTGAGCCCAGGGGTTTGAGTCCAACTTGGACAACTTGGTGAGACCTCATCACTACAATAAATCAAAAAATTAACTGGTGTGGTGGTGCCTGCTTGTGGTTCCAGCTACTTGGAAAGCTGAGGTGGAAGGATCTCCCGAGCTCAGCAGGTTGAGGCTACAGTGGCCGTGATTCGTGCCACTGCACTCCAGCCTGGGTGACAGAGTGAGACTCCAACTCAAAAAAAAAAAAAAGAATCTCTGACCCTGGGAAACAACTGGTCTGGTTTCTGTCACTGTAGATTATATTTGTCTTTTCTAGAATTACACATAAATGGAATAATATAGCATAACTCTTCTGTGTCTGGCTTTATCCACTCAGCATCATGTCTTTGTGGCTTATCTACTTTATTGTGGATATCAGTAGTTCATTACTTTAAAAATTCTTAATAAATCACATGGCAAAACAATATTTAATAGATATAAACAAAGGATATTATAATAGAAAATTACGACTTGAAATTGTAAATTTTTATATTCATTTACTATACTTTGATCTTAAATTATGTGGACAAACTCCAGCTACAAAATCTTTCTAAAATTAATCACATGCAAAATATCTCAAGGGATATATGGAGTTCTTTCCTTTTGGAGGAGGTCCCTCTTCATATATAGATTTTTTTTTTTTTTGAGTGGGAGTCTCACTCGGTCGCCCAGACTGGAGTGCAGTGGCTGCTCCCAGCCACCGCCGCCTTGCTTGCTGGGCTCCGGCGATCCTTCCGCCTCAGCCTTCTGAGTAGCCGGAATTACAGGCGCGTGCTACCACGCCCGGCTGATTTTTTGATTTATTGTAGAGATGAGGTCTCGCTGCCTAGGCGGGTCTCGAACCCATGGGCTCAGGCAATCCACTCACCTCAGCCTCCCAAAGGTGCGGGATTACAGGCTGAGCCACCGAGCCCGGTTGAGTTCTTTCCTTTTAAAACCTTTTTTTGTTTTGAAATCGTTATAGATTCACAGGAAATTGCAAGGATAGTACTAAGAGGTCCCGTGTACATCTTAATGTAGCTATAGTATAATGTCAAAACCAGAAAATTGACTTTGGTACAATTTGTATGTATAGTTCTCTCTCTAAATATAATTCTATATATCTGCCATTTTATCACATCTCTGGATTTTTGTAACCATCATTGTAAGTAAGACACAGAACTGTTTCATCACCACAAAGATCTCTCTGGTTTCACACTCTACTCCCTCTCACCATTACTGACTGTTGGCAACTACTAATCTATTCTCAATTTCTATAGTTTTGTCATTTCTTGAATTTTATATAAATGGAATTATATAATATGTATCCTTTTGAAATTTGCTTTAAAAAAATTCAGCATAGAACCCTTGCTTGTAGGGTCAATTTTTTGTTTGTTTTTAAAAAACTCACTTTATCTCTATCTGTCTTTTAATTGGTCTATTTAGATAATTTATATTTAATATAATTATAGATATGTTTGGGCTAAGTCTGCCGTTTAACTTTTTGTCTTTTATTTGTCCCTTTATTTTTCACTTGTTTTTTCTTTTCTGCCTTTCTCTGAGTTTCTTTAACAACTTTTAGAATTTAATTTCAATTTATTTATAGTGTTTTTGAGTGCATCTCTGTGTATAGTTTTTTTAGTGATTGCATTACATTATACATACATAACTTATCACAGTCTACTGGTGTTAACAGTTTGCTAGTGTGGGTGAAGTATAGAAAACTTACCTCCCTTTAAGTCCATTTACACTTCCTCATTTATAATGTTATTTAAATTTTTTCTTTGCAGAATAATATTATTTAAAGTATTTCTTTTATATATATGGAAAACCACATTAAACAATGTTATGCATTTACTTCAACTGTCAAACATAATTTAAAATACCCAAGAGGAGAATAAAAGTCTGTTGTAGGTCTGCTGGTGATGATTCTCTTATTTTTCCTTCATCTAAGAATATCTTTATTTCTACTTCATTCCTGGAGGATAATTTCATCAGTTGTTGTATTTAAGGTTACCAATTCCTTTCTTTTGGTACAGGCATATACATAACATTTTGGTCAATGGCAAGCCACCTATATGACAGTGGTCCATTTCAGTCCATCATGATGGAACTGAAAAATCACAGTTTATGTCTTTACTACACTATGTATAAAAATACTAACTTATGTATTTACTATACTAAACTTTAAAATTATATTTAAAAGTGTTCTCCTTCTACTGATTAAAAAAACCACACACACTTGGCTGTAAAACAGCCTCTGGCAGGTCCTTCAAGAGGTATTCCAGAAGAAGGCATTGTTATCATAGAAGATGACATCTCCATACATGTTATTGCCCCTGGAGACCTTCCAGCGGAACAAGATGTGGAGGAGAAAGATGGTGCTCTTGATGATCCTGATCCTGTGTAGGCCTAGGCTAACGTGTGTGTTTATGCCTTCATTTACTTTTTTATTTTTTAAGAGACAGGATCTTGCTCTGTTGCCCAGGCTGAAGTACAGTGGCACAATCATAGCATACTGCAGCCTGACTCAAGCCATCCTCCTGTCTCAGCCTCCCAAGTAGCTGAGGCTACAGGCACAGGCCACTACACCCTGCTAACGTTTTTTTGACACAGGTTCTCACTATGTTGTCCAGGGTGATGTTGAACTCCTGGGCTCAAGCATCTTCCCATTTCAGCCTCCTGAGTAGTTGAGACTACAGGCACAATTCTTGCCACCTGGCCAGTGTTTTTGTTTTTTTAGCAAAAAGTTTTTAAAAAGATAAAAAAGCTAATAAAAGCTGGGCTCGGTGGCTCAGCCTGTAATCCCGCGCTTTGGGATGCTGAGGTGAGTGGATTGCATGAGCCTGCGGGTTCGAGACCCGCCAGAGCAACTTGGCGAGACCTCATCTCTACAATAAAAAAAACTAAACATTAGCTGGGTGTGGTAGTGTGTACCTGTAGTTCCAGCTACTCGGAAGGCTGAGGTGGAAGGATCGCCTGGGCCCAGCAGATCGAGGCTGCAGTGGCCAGGAGCATGCCCCTGCACTCCAGTCTGGGCGACAGAGTGAGACTCCAACTCAAAAAAAAAAAAAAAGCTAATAAAATAAAGATATAAGGAAAAAATATTTTTGTATAATTTTACAATGTGTTTGTTTTAAGCTGTATTATTACAAGAGTCAAAAAGCTAAAAAATTTTAAAAGTTTTTATGGAGTAAAGAAGTTACAATAAGCTTAAAGTTAATTTGTTATCGGAGAAAGAAATTTTTAAAAATAAATTTAGTGTAGCCTAAGAGCACAGTGTTTATAAAGTCTGTAGTAGTGTATCATAATGTCCCAGGCCTTCACATTCACTCACCACTCACTGATTCACCTAGAGCAATTTCCAGTTCTGCAAGCTCCATTTATGGTCAGTGTGCTTTATAGGTACACCGTTTAAAATCTTTTATACTGTGCATTTACTATACCTTTTCCATGTTTAGATGCACAAATACTTACCATTGTGTTCCAGTTGCCTCCAGTGTTCAGTATGGGAATGTGCTGTACAGTTTTGTAACCTAGAAGCAATAGGCTAAACCATATAGCCTAGGTGTGTAGTAGGCTCTACCATTTTGATTCGTGTAAGTACACTCTATTATGTTTGTACAATGACAAAATCGCCTAATGATGCATTTCTCAGAATGTATCCCATCTTAAAGTGATGCATAATTGTATTTGAAAAATGTTGTGCTACTTCCTTTTGGCCTCCATGGTTGTTGATGAGAAATCTGCTTTTATTTCAGTTGTGGTATAGTGTTGTCTCTCTCATTGTTTTCAATATTTTTTTCTTTGTCTTTAGTTTTCAGAAATGTGATTATGATATGTCTTTGGATAGATTTATTGTGTTTGGGGTTTGCTCAGCTTTTTGAATCTGCAGGTTTCGATCTTTTGCCAAATTTGGGAACATTTCAGCTATTACTTTTTTGAATAATTTACTTCAACCCTCCCTCTCCTCTCCTTTTGTGACTAAGATGACATGAATGCTTGATCTTTTGTTATAGTTCTTCAGGTCCTTGATATCCTGTTAATTTCATTCCCTGTTTATTTTCTTTCTGTTGTTCAGATTGGATAATTTCTATTTTGTCTTCCAGTTCACTGATTCTTTCCTCTGTCTCCTCCATTCTGCTATTAAGCCATCCACTGAGCCTTTTATCTTTGTTATTGTATTTTTTAGAATCTAAAATGTCCATTTGGCTCTTTTTAAATTTTTTATTCTTTTGGTGAGATTTAAAATTTTTTTTTGTTTCAAATGTATTCATAATGGCTCGTTGAAACATTTTTATGGTGACTGTTTTAAAATCCTTGTCAGTTAATTTCAACATTTGAATCATCTTGGTGTTGGTGTCCATTGATTATTTTTTTCTCACTCAAGTTGAGATTTTCCTGTTTCTTGGTATGATGAGTGATTTTTTTTGGTCATATCATGAACATTTTGGGTATTATGTTATACATTTCTGGATCTTATTTAAATCTTTTGTTTTAGCAGACCTACTTTAACGCCACTCTGGTCAGGTAAGAGGGTTTGACCTCATTACTTCCGGGTGGGGGTAGAAGCCCACGCTCTCCAATAGAACTTGCTGAAACCAACTGGCTAGGAGGGGGAGAAGCACCTCATTATTGTTCCTCAAAGGCCTCCACTGACTCTGTGATGGATGGGAGAAAGCCTTATTACCATTGGATGGTGGTCAAAGTGATAACTTCCTGCTCAACCTCTCCTATGTTTCAGATGGAAAGGGTGTGGCACCCTGTTACTGCTTGGTGGGAATGGAAGTCCAGGATCTCTTAGTGGATGTTTAGAGGAGGGTGCTGCGTCACCACCATGTGGAGATGAAAGTCCCAGATCTCCATTTGATCTTGTCTGACACCACCCCAGCAGGGGAATGTCATGTGTGCCTTGTTAGAAGTCTAGGCTCTCCACTCAGCATTTGCTGATGCATGTGGTAATCAGGCTGTGATCATTTCCATGGTGTTTGGCTGGGGTAGGATGATTGTTGTCTAAAAGTTTCTCTCTTGCCAGGTTACCCCTTTCCTGGTCTTTTGGCCAGAGAGAGTAGGTTTTCTTGGGAATTTGTTTGTTTGTTTGTGCCTATTAGTGTTTCCAGTGGTTTCTTCAATATCCCATTTCAGATATGTGAGGCAAAAAGAAAACCCAGAGAACTCACTGCCATGTCATTCCCGAGGTGCCAGGATCTCTACCTAGTCTATCATCTTCTTTCCATCTTTTAGAGTCTTTTATGTTTGTTTTATATACAATGTTCATGGCTTTAAGCTATATTTAGTGGGAGATACAGGAAGAAGTGTTTCTATTTCATCTTTAATTCACTCCTTTTTATAGCTGGGTAACATTTCATTGTATAGAAATGCCATAATTTGTTCATCCATTTACCTATTGATGAACATTTGGATTGTTTTCAGGTTTTGGTTTTATGAAACAGTGCTACTTTGAACATGATTTAATGCTGTTATGAATATATGTTGTCAGGTCTTTGTGTGGATATGTTTTGATTTCTCTTGGACAAACACCTAGGAGTGGAATTGCTGAGTCACATGGTAATTGTGTGCTTAACTTTATGAGAAACTGTCAAACTGTTTTTTGCAGTAGTTGTACCATTCTACTTTCCCACCAGCAGTGTTGTGGTGGGAAGTTGCGCTATATCCTTACCAATATTTGGTTTAATAGTCTTTTAAGTTTTAGTCATTCTAGTTTTAATTTGCTTTTCCATGGTGGCTGATGATGCTGTGCTTCTTCTCATGTACGTATATGTTATTCATATATCTTATTTGGTGAAGTGTCTGTTAATATATTTGGCCTAGTTTTTTTTATTGGGTTATCTTTTTGTTATGGAGCTATAAAAGTTCTTTATATGTTCTGAATACAATTTTTAAAATTAGATATATCTTTTACAAATATTTTATCTCAGTCTGTGCCTTGTAGTTTCATTGTCTTTTTTTAAAGCTCTGTTGAACTTGAAAACCTCATTGCTTTAACAGTGTCTTTTGAAGAGATTAAGTTGTAAATTTTGCTGAAGTTTGGTTTATCCATTTTTTTGATGGTTTGTATTTTTGTGTCTTATCTAAGAAAACTTTGCCTGAGCCAAAGTCACAAAAGTTTTCTCCTATGTTTTTATCTAAAAGTTATATAGGTTCAACTCATATGTTGAGGTTTATTATTTATTTTGAGTTTTTTAGATATAGCAAGCAGTAAAAGTTGAGATCCATTGTTTTGCATATGGATATCCAATTTTACAGCACCTTTTGTGAAGAACATTCTCCTATATTACCTTGACACCTTTGTTGAAAATCAGTTGACCATGTATGTGTGATCTATTTCTGGATTCTATTCCATTGATCTATATGTCTATCCTTATGCCAATAGTATATACTAATAATATGTATTGCTATTTCATATATTAATATGTATTACTGAGCTAACTTTATAGTTAGCTAAGTCTTGACAGTCAGATAATATAAGTCCTCCAACTTTGAAAATTCTTATTTTTCTAGATTAGTTTGGAAATTCTTTTTTTTTTTTAAACATATTTTTTATTTTAAAATTTTGGGATACAGTTAAGGGTTAGGTATACAAATATGCATTGTTTAGACACCCTTGTTGATAAGGGGTGTCCCCCCATCCCCAGACAGATATTGACTACCGTTAATCTCACCTCCCTTCCCCTCCCTGCCTCCCCATAGTTTCTTGTCACTGTCAATCCTTTTCTTATAGTATTATGATAGATGTTCAAGGTCCACTTATGAGTGAGAATATGTGATACTCAGATCTTTGTTTCTGTTCAATAATAAACAAACAGTAATCCAAATAAAAAGCACAATCCTAGCTGGGCTCAGTGGCTCAGCCTGTAATCCTGCACTTTGGGAGGCTGAGGTGAGTGGATTGCCTGAGCCTGCGGGTTCAAGACCCGCTTGGGCAACTTGATGAGACCTCATCTCTACAGTAAATCAAAATGAACTGGGCATGGTAGTGTGCGCCTGTAGTTCCAGCTACTTGGAAGGCTGAGGCGGAAGGATCGCCAGAGCCCAGCAGGTCGAGGCTGTGGCAGCCGGGAGTGGCCACTGCACTCTAGTCTGGGTGACAGAGTGAGACTCCAACTCAAAAAAAAAAAAAAAAAGCACAATCCCATTCACAATAGCCACACAAAAAATGAAATACCTTGGCATCTTCCTAACCAGAGACGTGAAAGACCTTTACAATGAAAACTACAAAACACTGCTCAAAGAAATCAAAGATGACACAAACAAGCGGAAAAATATCCCAAGCTCATGGATTGGAAGAATCAACATTGTGAAGATGTCCATCTTACCTAAGGCAATCTACAGGTTTGGATATTCTAAATCCTTTGCTTTTCTATTTAAATTTGAGATTCTGTTTGTCCATTTCTATAAAATAGCTGACAGATTTTTATTTTGACTGATCCCTAGATCAATCTAGGAAGAACTGGGTATCTTAACTATACTGAATCTTCTGATCCATGAACATGGAATGCTTCGTTTTTTATTTCAGTGTTCTTTAATGTCTCTCAGTGTTTTGTAGATTTTAATTTTCAGTTTTGGTCATTTCTTGTGACTTTGAAATCATTTTTTTTCTCCTTCCTTCTCCCCTTTATTCCCCTATACTCCTTTCCCCCTCCTTCCCTCCCTCTTTCCCTTTTTCCTTCCCTCTTCCCCCCTCCTTTCTCCATTCTGGTTTTTCATTTTTTTCCTTTTTAAATTAAGCCATATAATACATATTTTTAATCCTTGTTGACTTTTTATCAATATATTACAACTTACAATGCATTCTTTAGACAAATAAACCTTAAAATACAGTTAGGTTGAGGTTGCAGCCAAGCACACAGTCCCTGTGTGGAGAAACAGTATGAAATAGTTGTTATATAACACAGACTGTGGATACAGACCATCTGTGTTTGCAATTGTGTTCCATCATTATTAGATGTGTCACAATTGGGAAAGTTATTTCCTCTCCTTTATGCCTCACTTTCTTCATTTGTAAATTGCAAAAAGAAAGAGAGGGAGGGAAGGGAGGGCGGGGGAGAGAGAGAGAGAAAGAAGAGAAGAGAAGAGAAGGGAGCGGGGAGGGAAGGAAGGAAAGAAAGAAGGAAAGAAAGAAAATATACCCATCATGTATTAATATAATTTTGGGGAGGATTAAAGGTCAATATATGTAAAGTGATTAGAATATGTGAAGTGACTAGTAAGCATTGGATTAGTGTACGATAATGCTATTATTATTATGAACCACTGTCTACTGAGAAGTAGCCCTACAGTGTGAGCAAAATTAAAATGTATGAGAATTCTAATTGAGGACTAGGAACATAGAGGTTGGAAGGATCAGGGAAGTTTTAAATGGGAAGTTGATATTTGGACTGACTCTTATTTTAAAAAAACGTTTGTCGGGCTCGGTGGCTCAGCCTGTAATCCCGCGCCTTTGGGAGGCTGAGGTGAGTGGATTGCCTGAGCCTGTGGGTTCAAGACCTGCCTGGGCAGCGAGACCTCATCTCTACAATAAATCAAAAAATCAGCCGGGCGTGGTAGCGCATGCCTGTAATTCTGGCTACTCGGAAGGCTGAGGCAGAAGGATCGCCGGAGCCCAGCAGGTTGAGGCTGCGGTGGCTGGGAGTGGCCACTGCACTCCAGTCTGGGCGACAGAGTGAGACTCCAACTCAAAAAAACAAAACAAAACAAAACAAAAATTTTAAAATCAATTTACTGAAGTATGATTGACATGTTAAAAGCTATTCATATTTAATGTATACACCTCAGTGAGTGTGTGGATAAATATGCACCTGTGAAGCTATCACCACCATCACATTTATGAACATATTTATGGCCAGCATGGTGGCTCATACCTGTAATCCCAGCACTTTGGAGGCTGAGGCAGGAAGTTTGCTTGAGGCCAGGAGTTTAGTGAGACCCATCTCCGAAAAAATTAAAAAGTTAGCTGAACACAGTAGCATATGCTTGTAGTTCTATCTACTTCAAAGGCTGAGGCAAGAGGATCATTTGAACACATGAATTCGAGGCTGCAGTGAGCTATGGTTGTACCACTGCAGTCCAGCTTGGACGACAGAGCAAAATTCTGGCTCTAAGATAGTTAGATAGATAGACAGATAGATAGGTAGATAGATAGATAGATAAAACAAAACCATATTTATTATCTCCCAAAGTTTCCTCCTGCCTTCTTTTGTAATTATAATGATGATAATGGTGATAATGATGATGATGACGATGACCACAATGTGTGGCTTTTTTGAGGTTAGAAAAGAAAATAAGATCTGCCCTTTTAACAATTTTAAGTATGCAATACAGTATTGTTAGCTATATGCAGTGTGCTATATAGTCCATCTCCAGAACTTATTTATCTTGCATAATCGAAAGGTTGTACTCTTTAACATTTCACAAATATTGTTAATGCCAATATTATATTGTTTTGTACACCTCCCCATTTCCCCTTCTCTTCAACCCAGCAACCACCATTCTACTCTCTGCTTCTATGTTTTACCATTTTAGATCCCACATGTAAGTAAGATCATATAATATTTGTCTTTCTGTGTCTGCTTTGTTACACTTTACCCAGTACCTCTAGGTTCATCCAACTGTCACACATGGAAACATTTCTTTTTCTGTTAATACTGAATAATTTTCAGTCATATGTGTTTGCCACATTTTTGTTGTTCATTCACCCATCAACAGACATGTATGCTGTTTTCATATCTTGGCTATTGTGGATGATGCTGCAATGAATATGGGAACACAGATATGTCTTTGAAATCCTGATTTGTTTCCTTCAGATATACCCAGAAGTGGGATGCTGAATCATATGGTAGTTCTATTTTTAATTTTTTTGAGGAACCGCTGCACTATTTTTCATAATGCTTGTACCAATTTACATCCCACCAACAATGTATAAGAGTTTCCTTTTCTTCACATTCTCACCAACAGTTGTTATTTTTGAAATTTTGATAATACCCATCCTAACAGGCATAAAATAATACCTTATGGTTTTGATTTACATTTCCTTGATGACTACTGATGTTCAGCACATTTTTATATGTCTGTGGGCCATTTGTGTGTCTTTTTTGGGAAAATGTCTATTCAGGTACTTTACCCATTTTAAAATCAGGGTTTTTTTGTTTGCTATTGAGATGTGTGAGTTTCTTATGCATTTTGGATATTAACCCCTTATCAAATATATGGTTTGATTCTATAGTTGCCTTTCATTTTGTTGATTATTCTCTTTGCCATACAGAAGCTTTTTAGTTTGATATAATACCACTTGTTTGTTTTTGCTTTTGTTTCCTGTGTTTTTGTTGCTAAAGCCAAAAAATTATTGTCAGGACCAACATCATGGAGCTTTCGCCTATGTTTTCTTCTAGTATTTGTATGGTTTAAACTCTTACATTTAAATCTTTAATCCATTTTGAGTTGACTTTATATATGGTGTAAGATAAGGTTCTAATTTCATTTTTTTCATGTTTATATCAGTTTTCCCAACATCGTTTATTGAACAGACTATCCTTTCCCCATTGTGTATTCTTGGTTTCTTCATTGAAAATTAGTTGACTGTGCATGGATTTATTTCTGGGTTTTCTGTTCTATTCTGCAGGTCTATATGTCTATTTTAATGCCAGTACCATATTGTTTTGACTACTAAAACTTTTTACTATAATTTAAGAGCAGGAAGTATGATGTCTCCAGCTTTGTTGTTCTTGCTTATGACTGCTTTAGCTATTTGAGATCTTTTGTGGCCCCATACAATTTTAAGGATTTTTTTTTCTATTTCTGTGAAAAATTCCACTGAAATTTTATTAAATCCATAAATTGCGTGGTTAGTTATGAACATTTGACAATATTGATTCTTCCTATTTATGGACATGGAATTTTGTGAAGCAGGTTCACTGTGTACCAGTTACCAACTTCTCTGAATCCAATAGTACTAAACAGACTCATGCAACAAGTTACTTGAAGTAGATTTTTTACTTACAGATAGGCAGTAAGGGATAACAGAAGCCTAGTATTTATTGCAAGCTGGTCCCTCAAGTCTCTGGAAAGCTACCCAGGGTGGATGGAGTTTTAAATGTGCATACTCCACTTACAATGCATCTGAGGGACCTCAAAAAGCCTTGCCCCCCCCCACTGGCTTTTATACCCTGAGAATGTGGTGCACTGGGCTAAAGCATTGAAGAACATCCTGTTTCTAGGAAGGACTGGAACAGAGCCTAGGCTCTTTTGGCCAACTCCTTATCTCAGGATGTTGTATTCCCAGCACATCTACAGCTATTCTTGAGAACTACAAGCAAGAAAGTGGGGAGAACTAGGTCAGTGCAAGACTCCCCCCAGTAACCATCCTGCAACTATCTTTCTATTTATTTGTGTCTTTTTCAATGTATTTCATTAATGTTTTATAGTTTTCAGTGTACTTTTACTTTCTTATTTAAATGTATTCCTAAGTATTTAGTTCTTTTTGATGCTGTTGTAAATGAGATTGCTATCTTAATTTCATTTTCAGATAGTTCATTTTAAAATATAGAAAAACTACTTACATATTTGTAGGTTGATTTTGTATCTGGAAACTTTATTGAATTCCTGTATTAGTTCTAGCAGTCTTTTGGTGGAACTGATAGGGTTCTCTCTGTACAAGATCATGTCAGCAAGCAGAGACCATTTAATTTCTTTCTTTATCATTTATATGCCTTTTAAATCTTTTTTTTTTGCTTAATTGCTCTTGCCTAGGACTTCTAGTATATACATTCAATGTAAGTGGTAAGAATGGGCATTCTTGTTTTATTCCTGATCTTAGAGGAAAAGCTTTTGACTTTTCACTGTTGAGTGTAATGTTAGCTGTGGGATTGTCTTATATGGCCTTTATTATGTTGAGTTACATCCTTCTGTACCTAATTAGTTGAGATATATATATTTTTTAATCATGAAAGATGTTGAATTTTGTCAGATGCTTCTTCTGCATCTTTTGAGATGATCATATTATTTTTATTCTTCATTTTGTTAATGTGATGCATCACATTTATTAATTTGTGTATGCTAAACCATTTTTGCATCCTAGGAATAAATCCAACTTGATCATGGTATATTATCCTTTTAATATACTGTTGAAGGCTGTTTGCTAGTATTTTACTGAGGATTTTTGCATCTACGTTTATCAGGTATATTGACCTGTAATTTTCTTTCTTGTTGTCTTCTTGTCTTACTTTGGGATCAGAGTAATGCTGATATTTTATAATGAGTTTGGAAGTGTTCTTTCTTCTTTAATTTTTTGGGAAGAATTGATATCGATTCTTTAAATGTTTGTAGGATTTACCAGTGAAACTATCTGGTCTTTGTTTCTGATCTGTTAAAATTTTGTATTTCTTCATGATTTAGTCTTTGCAGGTTGTAAGTTTCTGGGAATTTATCCATTTTTTTTCTAGGTTATCTAATTTTTTGGTTTATAATTGTTAATAGTAGTCTCTTATGATCCTTTTGTATTTTTGTGGTATCAGTTGGGGTGACTCCTTTCATTTTTTATTTATTTACATCTTGTCTCTTTTTTCTTAGTTTAGCTAAAGGTTTGTCAATTTTGTTTTTATTTTTTAAAAAACAACTCTTGATTTCACTAATTTCTTTCTATTGTTTTTCTGATCTCTATTTCATTTCTTTCTTTTTTTTTTTCTTTTTGAGTTGGAATCTCTGTCACCCAGGCTGGAGTGCAGTAGCACACTCACAGCCACTGCAGCCTCAGCCTGCTGAGCTCAGGCGATCCTTCCCCTCAGCCTTCCAAGTAGGTGGAACTATAGGCGTGTGCCACCACATCTGGCTAATTCTTTGATTTACTGTAGAAATGAGGTCTCACCAAGTTGCCCAGCTGTTCTCGAATCCATGGTCTCAGGCAATCCTCTCACCTCAGCCTCCCAAAGCACTGGCATTAATAGGCATGAGCTACCGTATCCGGCCTTCATTTATTTCTTATCTAAATTTTGTTATTTCCTTTCTTTTACTAACTTTACTCTTATTTTTCTAGTTCCTTGGAGTGTAACTTTAGGTTGTTTATGTGAGATCTTCTTTAAAAATGTCATTTATGTGAGGTCTGACAATTAAGTTTGCAAACATTCTTAAAAAAGTACTACTTGCCTTATTGCGGAATATCACTATGGTCACCTTTGAAGTACCCCTCTTGGGAAGCTATGCACTGATGCCAGCACCTAATCTGCTTGTCAAAATTATTTTGGAACTCTTTTTCTGAAATGACCATCAGAGCTGTTGTTGTATTACCTTTAATGTCCTGAACATCATCAAAATGTCTTCCTTTCAATATTTTCTTTATCTCCCAGTAAAGAAAAAGTCACTGGGGTTCAGATCAGGTGAGTTGAGAGAGTGTTCCAATACAGTTAATTTGTTACTAGCTAAAAGCTCCCTCACAGAGTGCTGTATGAGCTGGTGCATTGTTGTGATGCAAGAGCTCTTTTAGGACCATTTTGTACACACCTTTCTCATGCCAAGAATTTCATTTAAGATTTTCCTGTTTCTCAATTTATGTTTATTTGGTCTGCTATGCTTCTCACAGTCAGCTGACAATTTTGATGTACAATTTGATGAATGTTTGCAATGTTTTTGTCAGTTCTGCTCACTACTGGCTGTCCTGACCTGTCTTCATCAGTGACACATTCTCTCCTCTCAGAAAAACATTTAATCCATTTGTACACTACCACTTTCTTCATGGCACTAACTAACTTAGACTAACATGTCCCTGATTTCACTTCCACTGTTGCCAAGTTTAACAAGAAGCTTAATGTTTGTTCATTCCTCTAATTCAAGCTCTGACGTTGTTGTGACGATGCACAAAAACGTGCAACAATAATGAATGTCACTCAGCAAGACACTGCCACATGTTGACAAGAACACAGCTGTGAGACTGTGATATACCAAAGTTATGAAACCTTACCAAGTTGTTTGCACCGTGCTGCCAACATAAGCATATGGTGGCAAGTTTGTGAACTTAATTGTCAGACCTCGTAGTTGTAAACTTTTTTCTTGTAACTACTTTTGCTGCATCTCATACATTTTTGTATGCTTTGTTTCCATTTTTATTTATCTCATAGTATTTTTTACTTTTCTTTTGATTTCCTCTTTAACCCTTTGGTTGTTCAAGGAGCGTGTTGCTTAATTTCTGAGTATTTGTGAATTTTCCAATTTTCCTCTTATTATTCTAGTTTCACACCATTGTGATTGGAAAATGTATTTAATATGAGTTCAGTCTTTTAAAATTTGTTAAGACTTGCTTAACCTATCCCAGTTAACGTTCCACGTGGGCTTGAGAACAATGTGTATTTTGCTATTGTTGAATGTCATGTGTATGTTAGTTCTGTTTGTTTTTTTGGTTTTTTTTTAGTGAGAAAGCAGGATTTATTGAGAGGACAGAAAAGCTCCCACAGTGGGAGGGGACCCGAAGGGGTTTCCCAGTTTTATTTGGTTTCTAGTATTGTTAATTCTCTGGGTTCCTTCTTTATTTTCTGTCTGGAAGATCTATCCATTGTTGAGTGTGGAGTATTGATTTCTTGTGTTTTGTAGTGCTGTTTTTATGTCTTCCTGATGAATTGATACTTTTATTATTATATGTAATACTGTTTTGTCTGTTATAATTATAGCCGCCCTTGCTCTCTTTTGGTTACCATTTGCATGACTTGTGTTTTCCATCAATTTACTTTCAACCTATTTGTGTCCTGAAATCTAAAGTGAATCTCTTGTAGGCAACATACTGTTGATTTTTTAAAAATCCATTCAGTCACTCCATGCCTTTTGATTGAAGAATTTAACTTATGTACATTTAAAATAATTATTGACAGATAAGGACTTACTATTGTCATTTTGTTAATTGTGTTCTAACCATTTTGTAGTTTTCTTCCTTTTTTGGTGACTTTCTTTTAGACTTGATGATTTTTTTTTTTTTTTGTAGTGGTACGCTTTGATTCTTTGCTCTTTATCTTGTGTATGTACTACAGGTTATTTTTGTGTGTGTGTGATTACCATGAGGCTTACATAAAACATCTTGTAGTTATACCAGTTTATTTTAACTTGATAACAACTTAATGTTTTGTTTTTTGAGTCAGGGTCTCACTCTATCACTTGGGCTAGAGTACAGTGGCATGATCATGGCTCACTGAAGCCTAAACTTCCTGGACTTAAACAATCCTCCTGCCTCAGCCTCCCAAAGGGATTAAGATGTGGGGTGCAATTCAGGATTGAGTATACAAGTGGTCATCATATGGGTAAAGTTTGGGCATCCTTTTGGTCCCCACTTCACCTGGTTTGAGATCAGATAGGCTTATTGATGTTATGTGCCCCTCCCTCTCTCCCCTAGCAGTTTCTGACTGCTGCCAATCCCTTTCTTATAGTATTATGGTAAATGCTCAGGGTCCACTTGAGTGAGAACATGTGGTACTCAGTTCTTTGTTACTGTGATAGATCACTGAGTATTATAGACTCTAAATCCATCCAAGTTGCTGTGAAGTCCATAATTTTGTTCTTTATGGCTGCGTAATATTCCATCATGTATATATGCCACATTGTTTTTATCCAGTTCAGTTTCGATGGACAACATGGTTTGTTCCATGTTTTTGCTATTGTAAATAGTGCTGCAATAAACATGTGTATGCAGGTAATTTTTTTGTAGAGTGATTTAAGTTCCTCTGGGTATATTCCCAGAAGGGGGATTGCTGGGTTGTATGGAAGGTTAATTTCTAACACTTTTAGTAATTGCCACACTGTGTTCCATAGAGGTTGAACTAGTCTGCAAAGCATTCCCTTTTCTCTGCATCCTCACCAGCAGCTGTTTTTTTTTTTTTTTAATTAATGAGGGCCATTCTTTTGTTGTTGTTGTTGTTGTTTTGAGTTGGAGCCTCATTCTGTGGCCTAGGCTGGAGTGCAGTGGCACACTCATGGCCACCACAGCCTCGACCTGCTGGGCTCAGGTGATCCTTCTGCCTCAGCCTTCCAAGTAACCAGAACTACAGGCACACACCACCATGCCCAGCTAATTTTTTTGATTTATTGTAGAGATTAGGTCTCACCAAGTTGCCCAGGCTAGTCTTGAACCTGTGAGCTCAGGCAGTCCTCTCACCTCTTTCTTTCAAAGTTCTGGGATTATAGGCATGATTCACTGCACCTGACCTAATGATGGCCATTCTTACTGGCGTTAGGTGGTATCTTGAACAGGAAGAAAAATTTTAATTTCTCAACCAACTCATCTTTGATACAGCCTCTAGCAGCAACCACTGGGGTGAGGAGAACCTATTCAGTAAATGGTGCTGGGAAAATTGGCTGATCACATGCAAAAGAATGAAACAGGACCCCTACCTATCACCGTACACAAAAATCAGCTCCAAATGGATCAAAGAGACCTAAATGTAAAACCTCAAATGTTAAAAATCTTAGAAAATGCAGGAGACACCCTTATGGAAATCAAAATAGGCAACCAATTCCTGATCAAAACCCTAAAGCTCATGCCATAAGAGATAAGATTGACAAGTTGGACCTCATCAAACTGAAAAACTTCTGCAAAGCAAAAGAAACAAGAAAACAGGGAGACAGCCCATAGAATGGGAAAAAATATTTGCCAACTGCTTATTTGACAAAGGCCTAACATCCAGGATCTACAAGGAACTCAAACATACCAAAAGGAAAAAAATAAATAAATAAATAAACAGCCTCATTAAAAAGAGGTCAAGCCGGGCTTGGTGGCTTAGCCTGTAATCCCCCGCCTTTGGGAGGCTGAGGTGAGTGAATTGCCTGAGCCCGCGGGTTCGAGACCTGCCTGGGCAGCAAGACCTCATCTCTACAATAAATCAAAAATCAGCCGGGTGTGGTAGCACATGCCTGTAATTCTGGCTACTTGGAAGGCTGAGATGGAAGGATCGCCGGAGCCCAGCAGGTGGAGGCTGCGGTGGCCGGGAGCCACTGCACTCCAGTCTGGGTGACAGTCTGGGTGACAGACTCCAGTCTGCCTCAGCCTTCCGAGTAGCCGGAATTACAGGCATGCACTACCACGCCCGGCTGATTTTTTGATTTATTGTAGAGATGAGATTTCTCTGCCCAGGCGGATCTCGAACCCGCGGGCTCAGGCAATCCACTCACCTCAGCCTCCCAAAGGCGCGGGATTACAGGCTGAGCCAACCGAGCCCAGCGAATAGATACTTCTTAAAAGAAGACATACAAGTAGCCAACAGACACATGAAAAAATGCTCAGCCTCACTAATCATCAGAGAAATGCAAATCAAAACCACATGGAGGGACCATATACTTACTTTTATCAGTGGGTGTATGTTTTTATGTTGCTGATTCATATTCCTTTCATTTCAACCTGAAGGTCTCCCTTTTGCATTTCTAATAAGACAAGACTAGAAGTGTGAACTCCCCTCAACTTTTGTTTGTATGGGAAAGTCTTTATCTCTTTTTCATTTCTGAAGGATGGCTTTGCTGAGTAGAGTGTTTTTGGTTGGCAGGTTCTTTTTCTTTCTTTCAGCACTTTGGGTATATCATTCCATTTTCCCTTGTCCTGAAAGGTTTTTGCTGAGATAGCCAGTGACAGTCTAATGGAGGTTCCCTTGTATGTGTTGAATTGCTTTTCTTTTGCCACTTTAAAATTTTTCTCTGTCTTTGATTTTTTGACAATTTGATTATAATGTGTCTAAATGAAGACCTCTTTATGCTCAACATACATGAAATTATTTGGGCTTCATGGATCTGGACTTTTTTCCTCTCTCCAGATTTGTAAAGTTTTCTGTCATTATATCTTTTAATAAGCTTTCTTTCCCCTTTTCTTTCTCGGTCCTTTTGGAATTTCCATAATATATATATTAGTTTACTTGCTGTTTTACCATAAGTCGCATAGGTTTTCTTCACTCTTTTTTTTTTTCTTATTTTATTTTATTTAAGATGTGGCGTACAAGTCCAGATTAGGTATTGTCTTCATTTTTTTTATTCTTCTGACTGAATATTTTCAAATGATATATATTCAAGTTCACTGAATTTTTGTCTGCTTGGTTGAGTCTGCTGTTGAAGCTCTTTATTGAATTTATTTATTTCTTTTCTTTCTTTCTTTTTTTTTTTTGAGTTGGAGTCCCATTCTGTCACCCAGACTGGAGTGCAGTGGCCGCTCCCGGCCACCGCAGCCTTGACCTGCTGGGCTCCGGTGAGCCTTCCGCCTCAGCCTTCCAAGTAGCTGGAACTACAGGTGCGCGCTACCATGCCCGGCTCATTTTGATTTTTTTATTGTAGAGATGAGGTCTTGCCAAGTTGTCCAGGCGGGTCTCGAACCTGCGGGCTCAGGCAGTCCACTCACCTCAGCCTCCCAAAGCGCGGGATTACAGGCTGAGCCACTGAACCTGGCTTCTTTTATTTTTTTGAGTTGGAGTCTCACTCTGTCGCCCAGATTGGAGTGCAGTGGCCACTCCCGGCCACTGCCACCTCGACCTGCTGGGTTCTGGCAATCCTTCCACCTCAGCCTTCCAAGTAGCTGGAACTACAGGCACGTGCTACCACGCCCGGCTAATTTTTGATTTATTGTAGAGATGAAGTCTCGCCAAGTTGCCCAGGCGGGTCTTGAACCCGCGGGCTCAAGCAATCCACTCAACTCAGCCTCCCAAAGTGCGGGATTACAGGCTGAGCCACTGAGCCTGGCTTATTGAATCTTTTTAGTTCATACACTTTATCTTTCAGCTTCAGAATTTCATTTTGGTTCTTTTAAAAATGTGTTTGTCTTTGTTGATCTTTTCATTTTGTTCATGTATAGCCTTCCTGATTTGATTAGTTATCTATCTGTGTTCTCGTATAGCTCATTGAGCTTCTTTAAAACAATTATTCTGAATTCTTTGTCAGGCAACTTATAAATATCCATTTCTTTGAGGTCAACCATTGGGTCTTTATTTTATCTTTTTTGGTGTCGTGTTTTCTTGATTTTTCATGCTTTTTGAAGCCTTGTATTGCTGTCTTTATATTTACGAAGCAGTTATCTCATTCAGTCTTTACTAACTGGCTTCAGGAGAAAAAAGACCTTTATCAATAAGCCCAGCTAGAGATTCTAGTGGTTTTTAAAGAACTTTTCTATAGATTTGTCATTCCACTCCTTTTGGTTTCCCTCTTAGGGAGGAAGTCTTAGGATGTGTGCCTTCTTACAATCCCTCAAATCCAGGGCTGGTGCTGAGAGCTTCACATTTATTTTTTCTGGGACAGCACCCTGAAGTTTCAAGGTTATATGCCTTCTTTCAAATCAGCAGAGTTGAGCCAGCTGCTAAGATCCACACCTATTGTTAAGATTCGTGTGCTGTCTGGGGGAGTCTGTGTGGGCCACGTATGGCCAACATTTATGGAGTGGCAGGTTGCTGGAGTGTGCATAGGTTGGTTGGGCGTAGGGTCCTCAGGTAATTCATCTGGTGAGATTTGTGGGCAAGCCTCTTGTTGGAGTTTGTAAGCCAGTAGGTTAGTAGAATCTGTGGTCTGTTGTTGAAACCACACGCCAGTTCTGTACTCCATCCCCTTCTCCCTGCTCTTAGATGATCAGTCATGGTGATCATCTGTATTCTGGGTGGAGAGAGACAGAAGTAAGCCTCCTGGGCAATGTCCTTCAAAGCTGGAGAAGCCAGATATTCTCTCACTTTCCCCTATGGGAAACATTGAAGGTCAAAAGGGTCTCTGTCAGCACCAAGCTATGCTTCCTTGAGAGAGGGGTGATGCAGGTAAAATGAAACTGCTCTTCTTACCCTCTTCAATGCCATCACTCTTGGGTTATTTTTTTCTCCATGCACTTTCTGGGACCTCAGCTAGACTTTGACACTCCCACATAATTACTCTCATCTATGGGTGGTTGCTTTAGTTGGTATTTGTTTTTGTAGGGGGATTAGAGCTGGAACATCTTATTCTGCCATCTTACTGATTTCACTCCTGGACTGAATTTTGAAGAACAAACATAACTCACTAGATGTATAAGGAGAAAAGAGCATCCTGAGCAGAGGGGACTCCAGGTACAAAGGCAGAAAAGTTTAATGTATCAAAGTGCTTCTGGTGGACAGTAAATTTTTTGTGGGGCTAGAGTGTAGAGTTCATGGAAGGAGACAGTTGGAATGTGTAACTGGAAAGGTAGTTAGGGACCAGATTACCATAGGCTCATACGTATAGTGAAGTATTATAAAAGAAAACATGTAATGACTCTGCTCATTGGACTTTACCAGTGAAGATAATGAGGTTTTCTATTTCTGTATGAGCAGGAATTTAAACATGCATTCATCAACGAAGAGTTGCACATGAGATAAGTTAGGAGTGACAGTAGAGTAAAGAGGTAGAGACATCAGTAAAGATATGTGTGGTGGCAGTTTGTGAGACAGGCAATAACAGGAACAATGTAATGTTGAATGAGCCTTCATTCATTCATTTAACTGATATTAAGCATTCACTATGGTATATGTGCCATATACCCTAAAACATAGATATCAAGGACACAGCATTGAACAAAGAGACAAAATCCACTCTTATTCTGTTACCCACCATATATTTATTGTACTTTTTCTGAAGTATTTAAAAGCAAATCTCAGACATATCATTTCACCTTTAAATATTTATTATGTGTCTCTAACTGATAAGGAGTTTTCATTTCTTTGAGAAACTGGTAGTCAGGGTAGCCAAGTTAGGTAGTATTGAGGGAAACATTTTAAAGTGTTGGTTTGTTTTCCAGAAGGAGAGTCTACCTTCTCTTTGGATGCTGGCTGCTGGTTGAGCTGTGGGAACAAGCCTGGCTTGTGCTGCACCTGAGTATGATGAAAATATGCGACAAGACATCTTGGGGCAACTTGATCCATCTTCTGGAGATTGGGGAGACACACAGAGTGGTGCCTGATCTTGCCACTTCACTTCTTTTTTTTTTTTTTTGAGTTGGAATCTCACTTTTTGTCACCCAGGCTGGAGTGGCCACTGCAGCCTCGATCTGCTGGGCTTAGACGATCCTTCTACCTCAGCCTTCCAAATAACTGGAACTACAGATGCATGCCACCGTGCCCAGCTAGTTTTAGTGATTTATTGTAGAGATGAGGTCTCACCAAGTTGCCCAGGCTGGTCTCGAATCCCTGGGCTCAGGGAATCCTTTCGCCTTGGCCTCCCAAAGTGCTGGGATTACAGGCTGAGCCACAGTGCCCAGCTACCACTTCACTTCTTATTCTTCTCATTCTGACTCTGGAGGGGCCAGAGCAGCATAATAAATGGGAGAAAGGAAGGAGGAGAAAAACAATGAAGAAAAATATTAAAGACATAGACCATTTCCCCCTTTACAGTGTTCTGAGTCTTGGTCTATGCTGATCTGGAGGAAAGGGGAATAAGCTTTGAGTTGAATAAAAAATGAATTAGACTAGACCTGCTGATACCTGAAATTATCATTGTTCTAACAGCCAAAGTGACATGAAAAGCCATAGGATCTTTGATGCTAATTATACTAATGTATTCAGTTTGTGAAAATTCATTGAGCTGTTTATATATGTGCATTTTTCTATATGTATATTTCAATAAAAATTTTAAAATATTTTAAAATAAAAATTTAAAAGAAAGATACAGATTGTGATATAATCCAGAGGTGCAGAAAGATGATCCTCCCCAGCAGGTTTGAGTATAGTAGAGAATGAAGATATTTTGAGCTAAATGTGATGGCTCACATCTATAATCCCAGCGATTTAGGAGGCTGACATTGAAGGATCACTTGAGCCCAAGAGTCTGAGGAAACAGTAAGCCATGATTGCACCACTGCATTCAAGCCTGGGTGGCAGAGTGACCTGACTCAAAAATAAATAAAGTGATGTTGTGATTGTGTTCTACTGAGTCCTGTTCATTTATACTAGTGACATGCTGATTATTATCTGACACTCTGTTGTATCCACAGTCTGATGTAGCCAGGGAAACACCAGCTACATATGCCTTGTTAGGAAGTTTTATTACGAAAGAAGTGGAAAAATCAGGAAGTAACATTTTAGAACATTCCCTGTAACTGCTGTGTCAATAGATAAAAGGAGACCAGTAAAGTCAGGGAGTGCTGTCAAGAGTCTGTTGTAGAAGTTCAGGTTAGATTAGAGCCCTGCATGGAAAAGGGGACTAAGAGACTCATATTTACATCTCTGAGAATCAGACTCCTTGTCTTAGTTTGCTTTGTGTTGCTATAAAGGAATATCTGAGACTGGGTAATTTATAAATAATTTATTTGACTCATGGTTCTGCAAGCTGTATAAGAAGCATGATGCCAGCATCTGCTTCTGGTGAAGGCTTCAGGGAACTTTTACTTGTGATAGAAGGCAAAGGGGAGCAGGAATGTGGAGATCACATGGCAGGAAGCAAGAGAGAGGGGAAGGAAAGATGCTAGGCTCTTTTTAACCAACAGTTCTCACATGAACTAACAGAGTGAGAACTCATTATTGCAAGGATGGTGCCTTTTGTAAGGGATTTGTCCCTATGACCTCAATACCTCCCACTAGGCCCCACCTCCAATGTTGGGGATCAAATTTCAGCATGAGATCTGGAGGGGATGAATATCCAAACTATATCACCCCTGTACACAACTGCCTGCTATATATCAACTTATAGATAATAAAAAACACCTCAGACTCAACACATTCTACCTGAACTCATTATTTTCCTCTCAAACCCTGATCTTATTCTATTGTCTTCAGTTTCTCTGAGTCACTTCCATCATATATCTAATTATACTTACCAGAATCTAGAAGTTACACTTATTTTTCCTTTCCCTTTGCCAAGCTTTGTTGATCTTATTTCTTTTTAAAAATCATTATTTTTTTAATAGAGATGAATATCTTACTATATTGCCCTAGTTGGTCTGGAACTCCTGGCCTCAAGCAATTCTCCTGCCTTGGCTTCCCAAAGCACTGGGATTATAGGTGTGAGCTACTGTGCCTGTCTATTAATTCTTAAATGTTTCTTGACTCTTTTAGTTTCTCTGTATCTTGACTCTATTTACTCCTGTTGAAGCTGGCTAGACTATTGTAGCAGGATCCTACTTAGTCCACCTTCTTCCACTCTGATCTGCACTCAATTCATTCATCACAAGAAAGCCAAATTGAATTATTCAGAATTCCTTTGGCTAGGTTCATTCTCAAGAAGGGTATTTTTGTTTTTTTCTTCCATGTGGTGGCCCCCAGCACTTCCAGGCTTATACCCTGCTGGATGAGTAACCTCACTGTCAACATATAGATAGTCTTTGAAGGCTTTGGAATATATGAGCTTCTCTAGGGATGGCTATGAGAAGAGAAGAGATGACCAAAGACATAACTCTGGGGGCACTGGCCACACTTGGTTGCTAGATACAGAAATAGCTAGGAAGCTTGTAACTCCTAGGACTCAATTCCAGACTCATTTGTTCCAAAAGTGGTGTCCAGAACAGGCCAAATCAAGAAGTCTGAACCTTTCCAGTTTTTTTTTTTCCTTCTCTAAGCTTTATTTCTGTAAGGCTTAGGGGCTTTCAGTGACTCAAAGAAATTACTCATCTATTGCTTTCTTCACATCCTGAAGTTTCTAGGAATTTCACCTCCCTTTATCCAAGTTAATAGGGAGAAGAGCCAGGTTCATACTCGTCCCAGATATAGTTGATTGTTCCAGAGAAGCATCTGACTGTGACTGGGCCAATCATTTCCAGGAATTTGGAAGTAAGACTAAGAGATTTTAGCTCAGACTGAAACTCTCTTGAATAGGTGAGTTGCAAACTTGATGGTGCTGATTTTTCATTTAATGGATTGGAAAATTAAATCAAATTTATATTGAGATAGAAAAATAAACACAGCAAACAGAAAGAAGCAGAGATGAAAGATGACATAAAGAAGATTTCCTGTGTTTTCTTAAGTGCTCTGTTCCCTAGTTCTAGCTTTGAGCCTGTTTCTTTGTTCTTGAGTCTTGTGAGAAATTCCAAGTTCCAAAATACAATTTCCACAACAAATTTAAGTGACTTAAATGACTTTCTATTACTGCGACTCAACGTTCTCCCAACTGATGACTCTCAGAGAACACAGTTTAAATTTCTTTTCATTAGCCTAAACACTGCCTAACACCAGTCATTGAATTATTTGTTTTTCTCCTGGGAAAAAAGATGGAGATAACAGACTGTAAATATTGAGCACATTACACAAGGTTCTGCCCTTGTTGCAAAAGATAAATTTTGCAACAAAGGAGAGGGACTTCATTGTTTGCAGGAATTTTACTGCAACTTTTTCTTTGACTATAAGTCATGTTAAACTATGTTACTTACATGTTATTGTTGTTGGCAAAGAATAAGAAGTTGTCCCTTGAACTTGCCCATCAGTGTCTTAAATCAAAGAACAGGGTGATGAATAGGTGTTCATACATGGAGTCACAATGGCTATCAGCACTATCATTTCTGTCCCTTTGGAGGATTTGCATGCTTGTTCCTCTAAATCTCAGGAAACTCTCAAGAAAGGGGAGGATCAAAAATACTCGAAGGACAGATATTGCTCAGGGGAGGACTAAGATGGCTGACTGAAGATGTCAAATGATTGTAGCTCTCAGCAAAAAAATCTATATGGAGGAGCCAACCTAGGGTTTTAAGGGTCAACCTGAAAACCCAAACAGAGATCTATCAGATGGTCACCTGGGGTCATGAAGGATGGACAGTTCCAAGCCCCAGACACCCCTAGAAATGGCCCAACACATGACCAGGAGAGTGCCTTTGGAGATGGAAGGGTGAGTGAAAATGACAGCTTTTTTCCTCTATACACCTCACACAAGCCTCTGTAGTCTCAGCCAAGGGAGAGACAGCCCAGGCCCACACCCAGCAAACCTCTCTTACAATGGCAGATGCAGAGGGCTCTCCTAAATAGAGACAGAGGCAACAGCAGGAGACATGTGGAGCCTGGGAACCTCAGTTCCGGGAACTCCGGTGTTGTGAGAAATAACAACTCCTCATTGTTTCCCTTTTACCTCTGTGTGACAGGGGCAGTCTGTCCAGGTGGAAGGAGGCCACTCCACACCCCCAAGAGCACCTGGGTTAGAGTAGGGCTGCAGGGCCCCACGTGACCATCTGTCATTTCTACTGACGAGACGTGGTATGTAGGAGGAAGCCACAGAGTTGCAGCCAGAGCCCCTGGTGCCTGTGCCAGAGGGAAGGGAAATCCTCTGAATTAGAGGAAATGTCTCACTTTGATTCTTCCCAGACTGCACTGGTGAAGCAGTTTCAGATGGTTTCCCTGAGTTTACCATCCTTCCCGCCACTGCTATGCCCTTTACCCCCACAGGTAGACCAGAGGAGGGAGATCAGGCAAAAAAAATAAGCAAACAGTTCTCCCACACAAACTGCCACTCCAACAGTCGCAACCTTATCTAATAAAAACAAAAAAAGCAAACAAAAAACTAAAAAGAGAAGAGTCTTCTTTCACAGATGAGGAAAAACAAGTGAAAAAATACTGACAATCCCCCAAGGCCTCATTAGAACAAAAGAACTTCCCAGATTCCGAGCAACAGAACCCATTCAGAATGACCTGTCCCTGATGACAGAATTCAGACTATGGATGGCAAAGACACTCAACCAGATCCACGAGAAAATGGATATGCAAATCATCCAAGCATGAAAATAGTGCAGAAGTGGAATCTGAGATGACCATTATAAAAAAAGATCAAAGTGAACTTCTGTAAATGAATTTGCTCCTGGAATTTCAAAAACACAATAGTGTGCCTCAAACATCAGGGTTGACCAGGCAGAGAAAAGAATCTCAGACTCTGAGGATCAAACTATTGCATTACCCCAGCTCAACAAAAAAAGACCTAGGAAGAGAGGTTTGGGATTATGTAAAAAGACCAAATCTAAGGTTGGCATCCCTAAGAGAGAAGGAGAAACTGAGAACATCCTGGAACAAGCCTTCCAAGATGCCATCCAAGAAAATTTTCCAAAAAAAAGAAAAGAAAAGAAAATTTCTCCTATCTTGCTAGAGGCAACCGTGCAGACACAAGAGATTTAGAGAACTCCTGTGAGTTACTAGATGAGAAGTCCATCCCCAAAGTACATAATTCATCTCACCAAGGTAAGCATGAAACAAAAGATTCTAAGGGGAGCTAGAGAGAGGGACAGACCCACTACCAAGGAAGAGCCATCAGAATTGCAGCAGACTTCTCAGCAGAACCCTATGTGCCAGAAGGAGCTGGGGTCCCATCTTTAACATTCTTAAAGAAATGCAATTCCAGCCAAGAATTTCCTACCCTGACAAGCTAAGCTTCATTAATGAAGGATAATTAAAATCTTCCCAGACATCCAATCCCTAAGAGGATATGCTACTTCCAGACTAGCCCTCCAGGAGATGCTTAAGAAAGTTCTAAGCACAGAAATGAAAGAATGGTTCCATCCATCACAAAAGCATAGGCAAGCACAGTGTTTGCAGGCCATAAAAATGAACTGCAAAACCTAAAAAGCAGAGCAGCCTTTTAATAGCAAGATGACTGGAACAAATCCTCACATATCAATAATTAACTTAAACATGAACAGACTGAACATGCCACTCAAGAGGCATAGAGTGGCAAATTGAATAAAGAACCATGATCCATCCTTCTACTTTCAGGAAACCTATCTCACTGAAAATGATACCCACAAGTTCAAGGTAAAGGGCTGGAGAAAGATCATTCAGGTAAACAGAAAACAAAAAAGAGCAAGAGTAGCTGTTCTTATATCAGACAAACAGACTTTAAACCAACAAAAGTTAAAAAGGATGCCAAAGGATACTACATAATGATTAAAGTTTCAATCCACCAGCAAGAAATATCTATCTGGAATATATACACACCCTACATAGGAGCATCCAGATTTATAAAAAAATGCCTAATTAAACTATGGAAGGAATGGACAGCCATACAATTATAGTCAGAAACTTTAATACCCTGCTACAGCCTTAGACCATCAAGGCAAAAAACTAACAAGGAAATCCAGAACCTTAACACTTGACCAATAGAAACGAATAGACATTATCTATCTATCTATCTATCTATCTATCTATCTATCTATCTATCTATCTATCTATCTACAGAGAGAATTAGAATAAATGTAAGTAAGGTTGCATATCTATACACCAACAACAATCAGGCTGAGAACCAAATGAGAAGCAGATAAAAAACACAATCCTATTCCCATCAACCACAAAGAAAAAAAAATAGTTTGGTATCTATCTAACCAAAGAGGTAAAAGACCTTTACAACGAGACCTACAAAACACTGCTGAAAGAAATCAAGGATGACAAATACAAATAGAAGAACAGTCTATGCTTATGGATTGGAAGAATCAATATCAAGATGTTCATTTTTTCGCAGCAACCTGGATGGAACTAGAGTTTATAAAACTGGGTGATCTCTCACAGAAACAAAGATCTGAGTATCACATGTTCTCACTCATAAGTGGACCTTGAATATCTATTGTAATACTATAAGAAAAGGATTGACAGTGGTGGGAAACTATGGGGGTGGCAGGGAGGGGAAGGGAGGTGGGATTAACGGTAGCCAATATATGTCTGGGGATGGGAGGACACCCCTTATCAACAAAGGTGCCTGAACGATGCATATTTGTATACCTAACCCTTAACTGTACCCCACAATCTTAAAATAAAAAATAAGTTTTAAAAAAAGATGTCCATTCTACTCAAGGCAATCTATAGATTCAACATAATCCCTATAAAATTTTCAGCATCATTTGTACAGACCTACAAAAGACAATATAGAAATTCACATGGAAGCAAAAAATAGCCCGAATAGCTAAAGCAATCCTCAGCAAAAAGGGTAAAGGCATCACATTTCTAGACTTCAAACTTTACTACAAGGCTACAGTAACCAAGATAGCCTGATACTAGTACAAATATAGACACATAGACCAATGGAACAGGACAGATAAATCAGAAATAAAACTACAGACCTTCAACCAAGTCATCTTCAACATAGCCTATGGAAACAAACATTGAGGAAAGGAAACCATATTTAGCAAATGGTGCTGGGAAAGATTGCTAATCACACGCAGAATAATGAAACTGGACCTATACCTATCACCATGTACAAAAATTAACTCAGAATGAATCAAGGACTCAAATGTGAAACTTCAATCTAAGAGTCTTAGTAGAAAACTTAGAGAACACCCTCCTGGACATTGATTGGCGTAGGCAATGAATTCATGGCCAAGTTCTTAAAAGCAAAAGCAGCAAAATCTAAAACTGACAGGTGGGAAATTATCAAACTGAAAAGTTTTTTCACAGAAACAAAAACAAAAACAAAACCAAAACCCTCAAGGGAGCAAAGACAACCCACAGAATGGGAAAAAATATTTGCAAGCTATGCATTTGACAAAGGCCTAATATTCAAGATATGTAAGGAACTCAAACGAATTGACAGGAGAGAAAAAAAAACCATCAAAAAGTGGGCGAAGGACATGAACAGATACTACTCAAAGGAAATCATACAAGCAGCCAACAAACATATGAAAAAATGCTCAGCACCACTAATCGTCAGATAATACAATTCAAAACTACAATGAGATACCACCTCACAGCAGTCAGGATGCCTATTAAAAAACCAAAAACCAAAAAGTGTTGGTGAGGTTGTAGAGAAAAGGGAATGCTTCCACACTGTTGGTGGGAACGTAAGCTGGTTCAATCTTTGTGGAAAACAGTATGACATTTTCTCAAAGAAGTAAAAATTGAGCTACTGACCTGGCAATCCTCCTTCCCAGAGGAACATAAATCACTCTACCAAAAAGACACCTCTGCACATGTATGTTTATTGCAGCACTATTCACAGTAGCAAAAACGTGGAACCAATTCAGATGCCCATCAAAAGCAGATAGGATAAAGAAAATGTGGCACGTATACATGATGGAATACTAGACAGTCATAAAGAAGAACAAAATCATGTCCTTTGCAGCAACCTGGATGCAGCCGGAGACCATCATTCCAAGTGAATTATCACAGAAACAAAAAACAGAATACTGCTTGTTCTCACTCATAAGTGGGACGTAAACATTGGGCATACGAGCACAAAGGTGGGAACAACAAATGCTGGGCCCTGTTAAAGGAGGTGGGGAGGGGAGATAAGTGGCACACAACCACCCATTGGGTACAATGTCCACTACCATGGTGAGAGAGGGCTCACTAGAAACCCAAATTTCAACTTCATGCAGTTTACTTATGTAGCAAATCCTCACATGTATCCCACAACCCTAAATTTTTTAAAAAAAACATTAAAAAGAAATAATGATACTGAAAGTTTTGAAATGAAAATTCCCCTCAGCAGCAGAGAATTCAACTTGTGTGTGGATATTGTTTGAATATCTTGTAGTTCTGATTTAGCTTGATAATAAAGGGGAAGATATGTGTATGTCCCTTTTTTCCCCTTAAACTTAGGTTCATATCAGGGAAATAGAGTCTTGATTTTGTCAATGTCCTGAAAGAAACTGGGGTTGGAACTGATTGTAGGACTTACTCTGCTAAGGGCTTGCTGGGGCTGAGAAGGCAGTATTATAAGAATGGAGGTAGGGGCCCTGGGAGATTTGCTCTCTCCATACACCTTTCTTGTTCCTTTGTCTTTTTGCTATGGGAGACAGCCGAGTCTTCTTTGTTTGGAGTTCATTGTTGCTTGACAGTACAGTTAGGGGTAAGCCTGATAGCTCTTCAGTTTTACTTCTTATCTATTTCTTAACATTCTTGTTCCTTGCATCAGATGTTAGGATCTTTAGAATTATACCCTGAAGTGGTTCTAAAACATATTCACAAATATTTTTGATACTCCATTCATTGAAGGGTGGGGTTTATGTCCTTCCCTTGCCCTGAACTTGGGTGGGTATATAATTTACTTGTAACCACCAGAATGTGATAGAAATAATGTGTAAATTCTGAGGACAGATCAGAAAAGATGCTGCAGCTTTTTGGCCCGTTTGCTGAACACTTGTTTTGGCAGCCTGAGCTGCAAGGTCAGAAGTCTGAGCCCAGGCTGTAGGGAGAGACCATATATGGATTCTACAACCAAGATATTAGCAGACAGCCAGCATCAGATGCCAGATATGGGAGTAATGCCTCCACATAAATCCAGCCTCTGCAGTAGGGTCTTCCTTCTAGCTGTTGAGACTTTGAAACTGAGACCCAGATGTCACAGAACAGAGAAGTGTTTGCTGTGCTCTGTACGAATCTGTGAGGAAAATAAAATGATTGTTTTCATCCTTTCAGTTTGGGTTAACTTGCTAATCAGCAACAGTAATCAGAACACATTCCTAAACTGAGCCTTCCCAGTCCTCTCTGTTCATCTAAAAGCTCGGAGGAGAGTAATTGAGAACTCAGGCTCTCTGTAGACAGGCTGGCTCCCAAGAAGAGAAGAATACAGGAGCCAAGTCAAGCATTCCCATTGTATTTTAGAATTTCCATATTTACCAATGAGATATCCTATCGCCCTCGAGATCGAAAACTATACACTGATCAAGCTCCTCCTCATCAAAGAAACATCAGGAGAGGGGAGAGGTGTTTTCCTGTCAAGAGAGTGTTTTAAAGGGTTTCTTCTGTGTCTCTCCTCCCCCTGAATTATTTCAGTTTATTCTTTTCTTTTTATTTTATAATAATATATAGTAAAGTTATAATAAATTTGTATATGTTATATAATTATAGGTAATATATAAAAGTTATAAGAACGTTATAAAATGCCATAATAAAAAATAAAATACTTTTTTTTCCTGTTTCTGTTTGTTGTTTTGTTCTCTTTAGAAGTTCTCTTCAAATGTCTTGTGCTCCTTGGCTATCTCTTCTTACAAGTGTGAAGCATTAAAATGCTGAATGGAAGGTCTGAGTACATGGCAGGGTTTGTGGACACATAGGCTTCACAAAGGGAAACTGGGAGCCAAATGGAGCCTGTCATTGGTATACCTGCAAATATTAGTTAGAACAAGGAAACCTTTTCTCTGAAGTGGTTTAGTTCTGAAGAAAAGAATTACCTTGTCTCCTGATTTGGTACTGTGAGCTGCTTGCAAATCTGGGAGCAGGTTGGGAAAGGATTCTGTGCGTAGTTTCACATAATCTCCTTATTTCTAGTACCATTCCTTGCCCCATTCCTTTTACCATATCTGGTTTCCTCACACCAGAGTATTTCATTTCTTCAAAGAATAAGTCTCTTATCTCTTTCTTTTGCAGCAGGGAAGTGTTTTGTCCTGTATGCATGGAATAGGAAGGGATTTGGTGGTCCCATTCCTTGATTTCAGCTTCGTGTCTCACCTTTTGCAATAACTTGAACTTCCAAGGGCCAAGCCTTTCCAGGTTCTGTGGGGGTTCAGTTGGCCCACTTTCCATTGGGTTATCCCTCTTCAGCAGTAGGAAGATTAAATTGCCCAAGGATACACATCTAATTGTGAAACTCAGACTCAAACCCCAGTTTGTCCAGCTTCAAATCTCTATATTTTCGAATCATTTTATAAAACTAGAATAAAACCTGATAAACCTAAGCAAATAGAGTAGTACCAGAAGAACCAATTTCAGGATATAAATGCAGGATTACTAAATAAAATGATAATAAACTGAATCTAGTAAAATATTGAAAAAAATCTGCAAGGCAAACAACTCATTTTATAAAGAAATATAAAGTAAAATGAGATACATTTTTGTGTATGTGTGATTAGCTTGGCAGAGATGCTAAGAAAAATACCACCCACTACAATGGATGAAGAAAATAGCCATTTTTATATCATGTTTCAAGAGGTCAATTTTACTGTATGTAACAAAACTCTTAATAGCCCATGTAACTTTTAACCCAAAAGTTCCACTTCCAGGAATTTATTTTCAGGAGACAATCATGATATGCACAAAAATTTAGCTATGAGAATATCTATTTCACTGTTATTTATAATACTGCAAAGTTAATAACATTTTTATTTTTAATTTTAAAAATTTACAATTTTTATTTTTTTAAATTTTAACTTATATACTTAGGGGATACAAGTGCAGATTTATTTTATTTATTTATTGTAGAGATGAGGTTTTACCAAGTTGCTTGAGCTGGTCTTGAACCCGCAGGCTCAGGCAGTCCACTCACTTTGGCCTCCCAGAATGCTGGGATTACAGGCTGAGCCACCGAGCCCGGCCTTACATTTTATTTATTTTTTGAGTTGGAGTGTCACTCTGTCGCCCAGGGTGGAGTGCAGTGGCACACTCATGGCCACCCTAGCGTCAACCTGCTGGGCTCCGGTGATCCTTCTGCCTCAGTGTTCCACGTAGCCAGAACTATAGGCACGTGCTACCACTCCCAGCTAAGTTTTTAAAAAATTTATTTATTGTAGAGGCGATCTCACCATGTTGCCCAGGCCGGTTGGGAACCCGTGGGCTCAGGCAATCCTCTTGCCTCGGCCTCCCAAAGTGCTGGGATTACAGGCTTGAGCCACCGTGCCCGGCCAGATTTTGGACTTTTAAATAATATCCGTTCTGACTGGTATAAGATGGTATCTCATTGTGGTTTTAATTAGCATTTCTCTGATTATTAGTTATTTTGAATATTTTTTCATATGTTGGCCATTTGTATGGCTTTTGAAAAATGTCTGTTCCTATTATTTACTCGCTTTTTAATGGGATTATTTGTTTTTTTCTTGTTGAGTTGTTTGAGTCCCCTGTGTATTGTGCATATTAGCCTTTTGTCAGATGCATAGTCTGCAAATAGTTTTTCCCGTTCTGCAGGTTGTCTGCTTACTCTGTTGATTGTTTCTTTTGCTGTGCAGAAGGTTTTTTTTAACTTAACTAAGTTCCACTTGTCTATTTTTGTTTTCATTGCATTTGCTTTTGAGGACCTCATCATATATTCTTTGCCTAGGCCAATGTCCAGAAGAGGTTTTCCTTGGTTTTCTTCTAAGATTTTTTTTTCTTTTTTGATTCGGGGTCTCACTCTGTCACCCAAGCTGTAGAGCAGTGGCATGATCACGGCTTACTGCAGCCTCAACCTTCTGGGCTTAGGCAATCCTCTCACCTCAGCCTTCTGAGTAGCTGAGAGTACAGATGTGCACCACCACACTTGTCTTATTTTTTTTTTAATTTTTTTGTAGAGATGAAGTCTTGCTATATTGCCCAGGCTAGTCTCAAACTTCTGGGCTCAAGCAATCCTCCCGCCTCGGCCTCTCAGAGTACTGGGATTACAAATGTGAGCCACCACACCTAGCCCTTTTTTTCTTAGTATTTTTATGGTTTCAGATCTTAATATTTAGGTATTTCATTCATCTTGGGTTTATTTTTAGATGAGAGTTATGGGTCTAATTTCAATCTTCTGCATATGGCTATCAAGTTGTATATGGCCAACCATTGTAAGTTGGTGACTATATAACAGATCTACCCCAAATTTATTGACTTAAAATAACATCTACTACTTATTTGTTGGCTCATGATGCTGTAATTTGGGAAGGGATTGGTAAGAACAACTTGCCTGCTCCATGTGGTACTGCCTGGGCCCACTTGCTGGGACTGGAGAATCTGGGTGGCTTCACTCACATGTGTGCCTAGAATAGCAAGGGACTGGACAGGACAACCTTTCCAGCAGGACAGTTGGTCTTTACACAGTGACTCAGGGTTCCAACACAGGGAAATTGAAAGATAACAGAACCCTTACTGGTCAAGAACTGGCATCATGTCACTTCTACTGTATTCTGTTGGTCAAAGCAAGTCATGGGGCCAGTCCAGAGCATGGGAAGGAGAAATAGACTTCACCTCTTGATAGGAAAAGTGACGTGTGCTTACAGAGATGGGATGCACTCTTGGTGGCTATTTTTCAAACAATTTGCCATATCTTTTCTTCCACCTCATAATTTTGCTTTGCATATAATTTTAGTTTATTATTGCCTAACTCCACATGCTTTTTCTGTCACCTTCAACTTTACTGCTAACTAGCAAGTTGGTTTTTTTTGCATTTTTAGGTTCAAACTCCTAAGAACTGGAATTTTCACCTCATGTCAGTGGTCAAAGGTCAGATGCCATCTTAGTTTTTTCTCAAGTTTTTGTTTTGAAAAATGTTAAGCTTTCAGAATAATTTCAAGAATAGTACAGTAACTGCCTATAGACTCTTCACTTAGATTCACCAATTTTAACATTTGTTACATTTGTTTGATCACACATTCTTTATGCATATATGTATGGAATTGGTTGGGGACATCATGACATTTTACCTTTAATTGCTTTAGCATATATCTCCTGAGAACAAGGTCATCATCTAACATAACCACAAACAAATTATCATACTCAAGAAACTTAACATTTACATGCAACTATAATCTAGTGTACTAACCATATTCAGTTTCAACAACTGCCCCATAATGCCCTTTATATATCATTATTTTTGATTCAGTATTCAATCTATAATCACACATCAAATTAGTTATGTCTCTCTAGTATTCTTTAATTTAGATAAGTTCCTTGGCTTTTTTTTTTTTGTATTTTAGGACGTTGATACTTTGGAGAGTCTAGCCCAGTAGGTTTGTATAGTGTCTTTTGGATTTACCTAATTGTCTTCATGATTAGATTTGACTTACACATGTTTGGCAAGAGTACTACATAGGTGATGTTGTGTGGCTAGTCAGTTGATTAGCTGGTTTTAGACAGTTGTGGCCAGTTGCCTGTTTGTGCTCACTCCCCACTGCCACCTCTCATCATTTCTAACTCCTTTGCCCTTTACTGAAGGCCTCTGGGTAATTTTGGCCAAGAAAAAACACTAGTGAGTGATTGAGGGGTCGGAGGGGGAAAGGTTGGGATATTTCCCCCTATATCTCTGTTTTCTGTGAGGTCCTTGCTTGTGCCTGCTTTTCCTCTGTCTCCGTCTTCACCCAGATCTATTTTTCAGACCCTCTTCTATGGTTTCAACTCCCATAGGGAAATTCTTTCTTTTTGGTTCTGGCTCCTTCTGCTTGCCCACAACTTCTGTGCTCTGAAAAAATGACCTTCTTCTGTGGTCCCTTCATTTCTAGGATGGCAGTTGCTGATGTCTCAGTTGCCTCACCATCCTGTTTGCCTTCTCAGCTTTTCCATTCCCTGTGCCACCAATTTCCTTATGAAGTGTCTTCTTTATTTGGTTGAAAAAACCTAGGGTGGTTTCTGTTTTCTTGACTAAACCCTGACTAATATGGGCAGGGTGCTCATTATTGCTCCTTTAGAAAGATAAGTAAGCACTGTAGGCTTCTTCCCTGGTTACTCAGAGAGGAAATATACAAAACGCTAACTTATGTCAGGGTTGGAGAATTTTGTGTAATTTTAATATTATTTTTCTTTTTTGTTTACCCAAATTACTTTTTTTTTTTTGAATCAGAGTCTTTACTCTGTTGCCCAGGCTGGAGTGCAGTGGCACATCACAGCTACCACAGCCTCTGTCTGTTGGGCTCAGGTGATCCTTCTGACTTAGCCATCCAAGTAGCTGGGACTACAGCCACCCACCACCACACCTGGCTAATTTTTTTATTCATCGTAGTGATGAGGTCTCACTATTTTGCCCAGGCTGGTTTCAATCTCCTGGGCTCAGGCAGTCCTCTCACATTGGCCTCCCAAAGTGCTGGGATTACAGGCATCAGCCACTGCTCCTGGCCTTTTTTTTTTTTTTCTTTTCCAACAATGGATAAACGTTGTTTTGGCATGAAGAAAAAGTTGCCAGCATGCCATATTTAGTAAACAAATAGGCTAGGCAAGGTGACTCAGACCTGTAATCCCAGCACTTTGGGAGGCCTAGGCAGGAGAATTGTTTGAGCCCAGGAGTTCAAGACCAGCCTAAGCCGGGCTCGGTGGCTCAGCCTGTAATCCCGCGCCTTTGGGAGGCTGAGGTGAGTGGATTGCCTGAGCCCGCGGGTTCGAGACCCACCTGGGCAGTGAGACCTCATCTCTACAATAAATCAAAAAATCAGCCGGGTGTGGTAGCGCCTACCTGAAATTCCAGCTACTTGGAAGACTGAGGCAGAAGGATCGCCAGAGCCCAGCAGGTCAAGGCTGCGGTGGCTGGAAGCGGCCACTGCACTCCAGTCTGGGCAACCGAGTGAGACTCTGACTCAAAAAAAAAAAAAAAAAAAAAAAAAAAGACCAGCCTAGACAACATAGTGAGACTTCATCTCTACAAAAAATAAAAAAAATTAGCCAGGCATAGTGGCGCATGCCTGTAGTCCCAGCTACTTGGGAGGTTGAGGTAGAAGGATCACCTGAACTGGGGGAGCCGTGATAGTGCCACTGCACTCCAGCCTGGGCTACAGACTGATATCTTGACTAAAAATAAACAAACACACAACATAACAAAAAAACAAAAAACCCTAAAAAACAAAAAACAAACAGGAGAATTGCGTGCAGGTCTACATGTTGTACACAATAAGATATATCAGAGAATACACAAGTGGCTAACCCCTGTCAAAGACTAAATTACAACAAATATAGCTTAAAGATCTTAATTGGCTTTTATTTGCAATTCTAGAGTCAGGCAACACCTCATTCTACAAAATAGAATGAGTGTTCCATTGTCTTGAGCTGACTGGTTGGTTTTATAAACAGAAAATGGCTGAGGAAAGCAGAAATAGAAAACAAAAAACAGATTGGTTGTTTCAAAGTACTTTCTTTGTAAAAGTTAAAGCGAAGGGTACTCATCATGCCAGCTAAAACTGGCTTGTTTGGGACTTGGCCATCACCTCTCACTCTCCTGATTTCCTGGAAATTTGGATAAACAACTTAATTTTGGCTTGGTGATATGGAACGTCAGCATGAATGTCTCCATTTTGATTTGGTCTGTTGGGCCTATTGTAGGAGCTCAGTCTCGTTATGTTGCCCAGGCTAGTCTCAAATTCCTGGGTCCAAGTGGTGTTCCTGCCTTGGCCTCCCAAAGTGCTGGGATTACAGGCATAAACCATCGCACCTGGTTCTTTAAAAAAAAAAAAAAAAATTCAGCCTGAACAACATAGAAAGACCTCATCTCTACAAAAAAAAAAAAACAAACAAAAACCCCAAAATTAGCTGGGCATGGAGGCATACACCTGTAGTCCCAGATACTTGGGAGACTGAGGTAGAAGGATTACCTGAGCCCAGGAGGTTGAGGCGGTGGTGAACTGTGATTGTGCCACTGCACTCCAGCCTGGGCATTAGAGTGAGATCCTGACTCAAAAAAATTATTTCAATTGACAAATAAATATATATTTATTTATAGCATACAACATAATGTTTTGAAATATGTATATTTATGGAATGGCTGAATCAAGTTATTTAACATATACTTTACCTCACTTATTTTTTTTGTGGCAAGGACACTTAGAATGTACTCTCAGTGATTTTCAGCTGTGCAATACATTATTACCAACTATAGTCACCATGTTGTACAATAGATTACTTGAACGAATGTATTCCTACTTGAACAAACCCCTACCCCTGGTAACCACCATTCTACTTCCTACTTCTATGAGTTCCACTTTTTTAGATATCACATATAAGTGAGATCATGTAGTGTTTGTCTTTCTGTGCTTGGCTTATTTCATTTAACATAACATCCAGATTCATTCATGTTGTTGCAAATGACAGAATTTCCTTCTTTTTAAAGGCTAAATAGTATTTCATCACATATACATGAATGGATAAAGAAAAAAATATATATATATATTTCATTTTATTTATCCATTTATCGATAGGCACTTTGGGTGATTGTACATCTTGGCTATTGTGAATAATGCTGTGATGAACATGAGTGCAGATATCTCTTCAACATACCAATTTCATTTCCCAATAGTGGAATTATACTATATACACTCAATAGTGGAATTACTGGATTATATGGTAGTTTTCTTTTTAACCTTTTGAGGGATTTCCATATTGTTTTCAATAATGGTTTTACTCATTTACATTCCCACCAACAATGTACAAAGGGTCCTTTTTTTCACATCTGAGCCAACACTTATCTTTCACCTTTTTGATAATGGCTATTCTACCAGGTGTGTGGTAATATCTAATTGTGGTTTTAATTTGCATTTCTCTGCTGATTAGTGATTTTGAGCACCTTTTCATATATATCCCTGTTGACCATTTTGTATGTCTTCTTTTGAGAAGTGTCTATTCAGGTCCTTTGCCCATTTTTTTATTCGAGTTCTTTGTTTTCCTGCTATTGATTTGTTTGAACTTCTTAAATATTTTGGTGATTGACCCCTTATCAGATGTATGGTTTACAAATGTGTTCTCCTGTTCTGTAGGTTGTCTCTTCACTCTTTGGTTGTTTCTTTTGCTGTGCAGAAGCTCTTTAGTTTGATGTAATCTCATTTGTGTATTTTAAATTTTGTTGCCTGTAATTTTAAATTTTGTTGCCTCCTTTTGGGAGCTCTTGTTCTTTTTTATTATATATATTTTCTAGTTGCACATCAAGTTTCTAGGTACTCTTTTAAATACTACTTGTGAACTTAAAGTTACTCAATGATTTGATTTTAGTTAATTTAACCCTCAAAATGTTAAAAAGAAAACTACCATATAATCCAGCAATTCCACTATTGGGTGTATATAGTATAATTCCACTATTAGGAAATGAAATTGGTATGTTGAAGAGATATCTGCATTCTCATGTTCATCACAGCATTATTCACAATAGCCAAGATGTACAATCACCCAAAGTACCTATCGATAAATAGATAAATAAAATGCAATATATATCTATATCTATATCTATATATCTATATATTTTCTTTATTCATGGTAGTAGCTATCTTTAAACATGTCATAACTTTTTTCTCAAACTTTTTTAGTGTGAACTGTATATAACATATAAAAGAGTACCATACATATGCACAATTTAAAAAATAATTTAAAGCAAATTAAAAAGTATCCAATTCAAGGATTAGAATATTGCCAGCATCCAGTTATGCACACTTTCTTTACTTTCTCCCCCACCTGCAGCAAACTTCTTGAAATAACCACTCTTCTAACTTTGTAATAATAATTTCCTTGTTGATTTTTATAACTTTAACCCTTATATATACCTTGCTTGGTTTTGCCTGATTTTGAACTTTATATAAATGGATCATGCTAACTTATTTTTATCTTTTTTAGTTCAATATTATGATTTAATATTAAATCACATTGCTACATATAGCTGAAGTTCATTCATTTTCACAACTTTGTAGTGTTCAAAGTAATAAATATACCAAATTTATCCATTTTGCTGTTGATGGACCATTGGTGATTTCCTGTAATTGACTGTTAAGAATAATAAATTCTTATTCCAGAAGCAAAAACTCAGTCTCTCAACCAACTCATCTTCAACAAAGTCACCAATAACAACCACTGGGGAAACGAGACCATATTTAGCAAATGATGCTAGGAAAACTGGCTGACCACCTGCATAAGAATGAAACTGGATGCCTACCTATCACCATATAAAAGAATCAACTAAATGGATCAAAGTCCTAAATGTAAAACCACAAACTAGAAATTCTAGAAGAAAATGTAGGAAACATTCTTATGCACATTGGAGTAGGCAACAAATTCTTGACCCAGTCCCCAAAAGTGAATGCCATAAAAGTTAAGATAGACTAGTGGGACCTCATCAAACTGTAAAGCTTTTGCATAGCAAAATAAATCATCAGGGGAGTAGGGAGACAACCCACAGAATGGGAAAAAATATTTGCCAATTATGTATCTGACAAAGGTTTAACATCCAGGATCTGCAGGGAACTCGAGCTGAAAGGAAAAAAACAAACAACCCTTTTAAAAAGCAGACAAAGGACATAAATAGATACTTTTCAATAGAAGACATATAAACAGCCAACAGATACATGAAAAATGCCCAATCTCACTAATCATCTGAGAAATGCAAATCAAAACTACAATGATCTACCCCCTAACCCCGGTAAGGATGGCCATCACTAATAAGTCAAAAAACAATAGATACTAGCACGGGTACAGAGAAAAGGAAACGCTTCTACACTGTTGGTGGGAATGCAAGCTAGTTCAACCTCTATGGAAAGCAGCGTGGTAATTACTAAAAGAACTAAAAATTGACTTTCCATACGATCCAGCAATCCCTTTCCTGGAAATATACCTGGAGGAATATAAATCATTCTACCAAAAATACACCTGCACTCGTATGTTTATAACAGCACTAGTCACAATAGCAACCAACCCTACTGCCCATCAAAAGTGGACTGGATTGTCGGGTGCCAGCCCTGACCAAGGGTGGGTTAGGACTGCAACGGTGAATCAAGACGGAGAGAAGAAACAACTCAGAGGCAGTTCTTCTGGGAACAGTCTGGCCAAGACGGAAGCCGAATTTTATTCAAACTCCTTCCAACTTATATACCATTTTCTATACCCTCCAGCAGTGTGATAATTACTTGCTGGGGGCATACAAATTCCATGATGTGTAGTGTGTTTTACAAACTATGCATCACAAGACCATCACAAGACTTGCAAGTTTCAAGCAAACAATTCGAATTCCATGACGCATGACGTGCTTCACAAAACTTATATTGAAATAACAGGTGCATGATTTTAACAATGATTTTACAAACTGTTTTCCCATAATGTTCAATAAATCATTCATACTGTACTTCTTGTTCTAAACTCTGATTAATACAAAAACTTTTCTAAGTTAAATCCAAGTTTACTGACTCCTAATATTTTTAACGATTAATATTATCAACTTAACACTATACTATAATCTATAAGTTTACTTAGATGACTTAGTTATTTTATTAACCTGTTATGATTCAACGTAGTGTCCTGTAATTCTATAACGATTAAAATTTATTCTTAAACTATAAAACCTTACCATGACTTAAATGAATTTCCTATGTCTTTAATTTTTATATAATCTAATGATCAACCTTTAATACTATGCTATATCCTATTAAGCTAATACCTTATCATTAATTCTTTTATAAATCGTATAGTCACTATTATATTTGAATAATGTAGCAAAAGGAAACAAAACAGCAAGCATAAATTTACTCAAATATACTATAAAATGTAAATGCAACTATAAGTGTATATGTATATATTTTATCCTAACAAGTCTACTCTAAAAATCAAATAGTAGCTGTCACACTTTTGAACAAGGAAATGCATGGCCACCATGATGATGGCCACAGGCTGAAGCAAACAGAGTTTTGGTATGTAACGAAACTAGAAAAAACATTCTGCCTGGCTAGAGGCAGGGTGATAAAACTATTATGGTAATTTAGTTTCTAATCCTAACTCTAGGGGAAACTGCTTTCGGGAACAAGAGCTGACTAACCAGTCTACCAGGAAATAGAAGTTGGAAAATCTCTAGAAAGAAGTACAACTTAGAAGGGACAAGGTCATATAAAATAATTCTGCTGTGCAACTTTCCATCAGATGTATAGAGATTTACTTATAAGCTTTACTGCCATGTATGCACACTGGTCACTAATCACACGCCAGTATTATAGGTATAACTGATATCCTATGTCAGAGGCGATCTTCCAGATGGGCCTTTACAGGCCTCAGCCATGTAGCTATAGATGTTGGCTCCCAACACTGGATAAAGAAAATGTGGTACATATATACAATGGAATACTACACAGCCATAAAGAAGAGCAAAATCATGGACTTCACAGCAAATTGGATGGAGTTGGATAATGTCATACTTAGTGATTCAACACAGAAATAAAGAACTGAATACCACAAGGTCTCACTTATGCGTGGGACCTGAACATTAATCACATTAGCACAAGGGAGGGATCAGCGGTAGCTGGGCACAGCCAGGGGAGGGATGAAGGGAGTGAAGAGCGAGTAACAACAAAGCATACCTAATCCCAAACCAGGAGGAGTGAAGGCCAGTTGGAGGCCCAAACTTCACCTGCATGCACCCTGCCTGTGTAGTTAATCCCCACTTACCACACATCTCTATAATAAAATAAAATAAAAGCATTATTTTTCATGAATAAAGATGGCTATGGGCAAGAGTTTCTCAAGTGTATATACTTAGAGTTGGAATTGCTAGTTTATTGAGGTCTGAGCAAGTTTAACTTTACTAGAAAATACTGAATGGTTTTCCAAAGTGGCCCTAGGAATTTAGCTTTCACCAGTAGCGAATAAGAATTCCTGTTGCTCTGCATCCTTGGTAATCATTGGTATTGTGGCCGTCTTTATTTTGACTACCCTAGAGGTGTATAGTTATATCTCACTGAGGTTTTAATTTGTACTTTTCTGATTACTAATGAAGTTAAGAATATACTTATTGGCTGTGGGGTATCTTCTTTTGTAAAATGGTGTACAGGTATCTCTGACACTTTGATATTTTCAGTGTTTTGCCTAGTTATTATTAGGTTATCTCTTACTTTCTGATTTATTAGAGTTCTTTCTGTATTCTATGTACTAGCACTTATTTTATATATGTGTACTGCAATTAGCCACTCCTACATCACTGATTCTCTTATAATTTCCTTTATGAACCTTTTATAAAAATATTTTAATTGCCATTTTCAAACATACACAACATTAACAGAAAATATAATAACCCCCTACTTTTGAGTCATCCATCTTCAACAATCATATTAATCTTTTTTTCTGAACAAAATTCTTAATTTTACTGTAGTCTACATTATCAATCTCTTTCTTTAGAATTAGTACTATTTGCATCTTATTATTTAATAAATCCTTCCCTGGGGTTGAAGACACTCTCTTATATTTTCTTTTGAAAGTTTTATAGTTTTATATTTACATATTTAATTCCTTGAAATTGATTTCTGTATGATATGAAAAAAGGTATAATTTTTAAAAATATGGGTGCCTACTTGCTCCAGCACTATTTATTAAAGTTTCTCCTCTTCACTTGATTTGCATCATCACCTCTGCCAAAAATCAAGTGTCCATGTATGTCTGCAACTGTTTCTGGGCCTCCATTCTATTCCAATGGCTCCAATTGTCAATCCCTGTGCTAATACCACACTGTCTTCATAAGCAGGTTATTACTATCAGTGTCTGGATTGATTGCTCATAATAATCATAACATGGCTTGCCTGATTGCAGTCTTCTAATTCTGTTGATACTTTATTGTCCAGTGTGATTAATTTTTATAAAGGTCCTGGGTATTCTTGAAAAGACTGTATGGTATGTAGTGCTGGGTGCTGTGTTCTGCAAATGTCCACTTGATCGTTTGTTAATTGTGTTGTTCCGATCTATATTCTTACTGATTTTTCATCTGAGAATTACTGAGAGAGGTGCACTAAATTTATTAGAAGGATTGTGGTCTTCTAAATGTAAAACCTTAAACAATAAGAACCTTAGAAAACACAGGAGACACCCTTATGGAAATTGGAACTGGCAACCAATTCCTGATCAAAACCCCAAGTGCCCATGTCATAAGAGATAAGATAGACAAGTCGGACCTCATTAAACTCACAAGCTTCTGCAAAGCCAAAGAAACCATAAAGAGAACAGGGAGACAGCCCAGAGACTGGGAAAAAAATATTTGCCAACTGTATATCTGACAAAGGCCTAACTTCTAGGATCTACAAGGAACTCAAACGTGCCAAAAAGAAAACAACCCCATTACAACGTGGGTAAAAGATATGAATGGACATTTCTCAAAAGTAGACAGGCATACAAGCAGCCAACAGATACATGAAAAAATGCTAAGTCTCACTAATCATCAAAGAAATGCAAATTAAAATCACACTGATATACCACCTAACATCCAGTCTGGATGGCCATCACCAATAACTCAACAGATACGGGAAAGGATGTGTGGAAAAGGGAACACTTCTACACTGTTGGTGGGAGTGTAAACTAGTACAACCTTTGTGGAAAACAGTATTGCAATTCCTAAAAGATCTAAAAATTGACCTTCCATATAACCCCACAATCCCCTTACTGGAAATATACGCGGAGGAACTCAAATCACCCTATGAAAAAGATACCAGCACACGCACGTTTATTGCAGGGTTATTCACAATAGCAAAAACATGAAACCAATCGTGCTGTCCATTGAAAAAGGACTGAATAAAAAAAAAAAGTGGTACATATACACGAGGGAATATCATGCAGCCATAAAGAGGGACAAAAGTATGAACTCTGCAGCAACTTGAATGAACTTAGAGTCTATAATACTGAGTGATCTATCACAGAAACAAAGAACTGAGTACAACAAGCAGACATTGAACAATTATTGTAATACTATAAGAAAGGGATTGGCAGTAGTAGGAAACTGCCAGGGGAGTGGGGGTGGGATTGGCAGTAGTGGGAAACTGCTGGGGGCGGGGGGAGGGTACACCTCATCAACAAGGGTACTTGCATAATGAACATTTGTATACCCAACCCTGAGTTGTATCCCCCCAAAAAACTTACAATATTAAGCATTGAAGTAAAAATAAAATAATAAATTCCATATCCTAAAGAGGTATTTTTATAAATATTATTAAAATGTCTCAAAGTAAAAGAAAAAAAAAAGATTGTGGTCTTGTCTGCTTCCTTGTGTAGTTCCGTATTTATTTTATGTGTTTTGAGATTATGTTATGAGGGTCATACAAATTTAAAATCATTATAGCTTCCTGGTGAATTGAACATTTAATCAATATGAAGCAAAACTTTTTATCTCTGGAAATACTCCTGCCTTCAATTTTTGTTTCTGCAATTAATAGAAGGAACAGTATTTGCTATATATATTATGTTACATAATATATATACACGTGTGTTTATATGTATGTAGATATATAATATACTTATTACTGTGGCAGTATATACATAGCATAAAATTTACCATTTAAATAATTTTAAATGTACAGTTCAGTTGTATTAAGTGCATACACATTGTGTTGCAACCATTACCACTATCCATTTCTAGGACTTTTTCATCATCCCAAACAAAAATTCTTTATCTGTTAAACAAGAATGTCCCTCTCTCCTCTCCTCCCAACCCTTGATAACCTCTAGTCTACTTTCTGTCTCTATGAACTTGCTAATTCTAGGTATTTCATCTAAGTGGAATCACACAGTATATGTCCTTTTGTGTCTGCCTTATTTCACTGAGAATCATGTTTTCAGGGTTATTCCATGTTATAGCATGTATCATAATTCTATTCCTTTTTATGTCTTTAAAATATTTCACTGTATGTATATATCACAATTGGTTTATCCATTTATCCGTCAAAGGACACTTGGGTTGTTTCCACCTTTTGGCTAGTTTGAAATGCTTCTGTGAATTTTGGTGTACAGGTATCTCTTTGAATCTCTGATTTTAATGCTAAATTCATACACATCCTTTTTTTTTTTTTTTTTTTTTTTTTTTTTGAGTTAGAGTCTCATCCTGTCGCCCAGGCTGTGGTGCTGTGGCACAGTCACAGCCATCCCGGTGTTGACCTACTGGGCTCTGGCGATCCTTCCACCTCAGCCTTCAAAGTAGCCGGAACTACAGGTGCACGCTTCCACAACCGGCTAATTTTTTATTTATTGTAGAGATGAGGTCTTGCCAAGTTGCCCGGGTTGGTCTCAAACTCTCAGGCTCAGGCAATCTACTCATCTCAGCCTCCTAAATTGCTGGGATTACAGGCTGAGCCACTGAGCCCGGCCCACACACATTTTTAATATAACATTTAAAAATTTTCTATCTTCAACCTTTCTATAAACGTATACATTATATATTTCTCTTGTAAACATAGAATAGAATTTAAAAACCAACCTGTCAATCTTTGATTTCAACTGGAGCATTTCGATTATATTTCATGTAATTATTTTGTATTGTATGTATCATCTAATTTTATGCTTTCCACTTGCCTTGCCTGTTCTGTGTGGTTTTTCTTATCCTTCACTACTTTATTGTGGATTGATTATTATTTAGTAAATCATTCCAACTCCTTCCTCAGTCGTTGGGAGCTCTACACTTTGTCTTATTTTATAAAGTGATTACTCTGGAACTTATGCATTTGTGATGTAACAAGACTAACTTTAATCATTATCTTCACCCTCATTCTAGACAATACAAGAACCTTAGAACATTTTAAATATCCCCTTTCCAGAACTTCATGTTGTTATTGGAGTTTGTAATTCTTTTTATTAAAACATCCCCATTTATGTTATATAGAATCAATTTTCATCTATACTTACTTACATCTTTACCATTTTCACTGCTTTTCAATCCTTTTTGCAATTCTTACTTTCCATCTAGAATCATTTTATTTTTTTCTTGACTATATAGTTTAGAATTTCTATTATTGGGGGATTTCTGGTGGCAAAATAAAGACAGTGTATCCTCATTCATGATATACATTTCCACGATTCCTAAAAGGTGTCATTTTGCTGTGTTCTGCTTTCCACAGATGTTTCTGAAACATCTGGGAAATCAACTGTATGTCTTAAGATTGCTATTTTGTTAGCAATCTGATTTTAAAAGACTATTTATATGTAGAGGTGGACAAATAGTATAAGAAGTCCCTAATTGCTCATGATTCAGCTTTAACAATTATCAACACGTGGCCAATCTTGTTTCCTCTATACTTCTACCAACTTTCCAGCCTCCTGTCTTATTTTGAAAGAAATTGAAGACATCACATCATTTCCTAGATAAATATTTCAGCATACAAATGTAAAGCATAAAAGATTTCTCTTAAAAAAAACCCCATAAACCATAATACAAGTATTGCCCCTAAAAATTGATCATAATTTATTTATATCAAGTATCCAGTGTTCAAATTTCCAATTTTCTCTTAAATATTCTTTTGTAGTTTGTTGGAATAAGATACTCATGTTTATATTAGTTTATATATTGGTTAACTTCTTTTAATCTATATGTTCCTTTCCTTCTTTTTCTTTTTTTCTATTTTATTTGTTGAACAGCCAAAATGGCCTTTCCGGTAGTATTTCCCCCAGACTGCATTCTCATAGTCTCATTTTACATGTTCTGTGACTACTTTTTAAGGTTTCTTTGTCTTAAGGGAGTTCTGCATTTCATTGTGGTGTGCTGAGGTATAAATTTCTCCAAAAGTTTTCAGCTAAGGAATCTCTGGGATTATTGCATTTGTAGATGTGTATCCTTCCTCAGTTCTGAAATACTGTATTCTCCTCATCCATAAGATCCTCTGATATTTCCTCAGTCCTATTTAAAGTTCCAATTAGACAATTTTTGGCTCCTCTCAATCTAGTCTGCTTGTTTTTTAACTTTCATCTCAGATTTTCCATGTTGTTGTTTCCTTGGGTTTCACCATGAGTAATTTGGTTTGGAAATAATGGAGTGGAAGTTCTAAGCAAGGAATTATTTATACCTTCTAGGTATGATCACACATAGAGCCCTTACGCCCAGACAAACACATTTTCAATGGATCTCGAATTAATTTCTCTCTGCTTTACTTCAAATCAACAACATCCATTTTATGTTATCCTCATCATGATGGGCATATCTACCAGTATGTTTATCTTACTTGGAATCTGAGCCTAATCATTACTGTTTCTGAGAGAAACAAGAAAGTTTCCTCTTCAGTCCAGGTTCTATTTTTGTCAATCATTTTCTGGCTAGATTTACCTTCCATAGGAAGCACTTTGCTAAACTTTTTGTGTAATGGTCTCATTTTAATTTTTTCAACAAACCTGTGAGGTGATTATGCTACTTCCTTTTTCCAGATGAGGAAATGAATGCTCAGAGAGTTTAGGTCAGTTGCCATGATAATACAACTGGTGAGTGGTAGGTTGGACCTTATACACTACTCTGTCTGATGCCCACACATGAGCTCTGTCCTTTACTTGCTTTCTAAGGGGTCTCCAGGCTCTGTACCTCACCCTTAGGGTTTAACCCATATCAGGCCATGAAAGGCTGATTCACATACCTGAAATGCCACAGTGTCAATAATCCCTATATTATGCTATTGGTGTCAGAGTTAAATGAAATAACATTTGACACTGATTCAGATAAATTTATCATTTGATTGTATAAAAAAGACAAATCACTTTTTTTTGGTGTTTTTTCTTTTGTTGTAGTGCTTTTATTTAGAGTATCTTAAATTCAGTGTTTTTTTTTTTTTAAAAAGACCACTACCCAAATAAAAGTACAGACTATTTTCGTCATTCCTGAATGTTCTCTGCTGTCCATATTCTACCCCCAGAAACTACCATTGCTCTGGTTTCTATCCTTTTAGATTACCTTTGCCTATTCTTTAAATTCACATAAATGTAATTATATTATATATGCTCTTCTGGTTTTGCTTCTTTTGCCTCACAATATTTTTTATATATATCCATGTTGTTGGCATGTATCAGTAATTCATAGTATTCAGTTCTGTGATTTGACAAAAAGACTCCCTCCTTGATCAAATTCTAGTCAGCCTCCTCTGAGCCCTTTCTCAGCTAGACCTCAGCCTTGTCCTATAAAGACTTGAACTAACACTAACATAGTTGTTAACAGCTCAAGGCCACATCCCTAGATGACCCTATCCCCACTTAAAGTGCCTGACTGAGACAACTCAGGGCTACCAAAAGAATTTACTGTTTATTCCAGCAAAGCCTGAAGACAGAGTCCCTGTTTTTCAGCCTCTAAGGGATTGTAGGAACCTCGTTTTGATAAGTTCCAGTTAGCAAACTTGGATGGGTTTCCCATGGACCAACCCTGCCTTCTCACTTTTTGTAATTATTCACTTCTCTGAATCTACTGAGTCCCTACTCATTCCTCTCCTTATTCCTTTATTTTCCCTTTAAAATACCCCATTACCTCGAGTTCAGCTCATGGTGAACTCTCTTCCCTATTGCAATAGTTCATTGCTATTAAAATCTGTTCTCGCTCTCTCTCTCTCTCTGTCTCTTTTTTTGAGTCAGATTCTCACTCTGTGGCCCAGGCTGTAGTGCATGGCCATGGCAGCCTCGAACTGCTGGGCTTAGGCAATCCTTCCTCCTCAACTTTCCAAGTAGCTGGAACTACAGGTGTGCACTACCATGCCCAGCTATGTTTTTTTGTTTATTGTAGAGATGAAGTCTTGCCATGTTGCCCACACTGGTCTTGAACTCATGGGCTCAGGCAATCCTCTCTCCTCCACCTCCCAAAGTGCTGGGATTACAGGTGGGAGTCACCATGCATGGCTTAAAATCTGTTCTTACTACTTTAACTAGTATGTCTTTATCCATGACACTATAGTCTTTAAATACTTTTGTTGGGCGTTTGGATTTTTCAGATTTGTGCTATGAATGGGTTGCTATGAACATTCAAGTACAAGTCTCATATGTATTGATTTTTGGTTTCTTGGAAGTTCTGTCCTCCTAAAATGCATGTAACCAAGGCACAATTCAGCCACAGTAGGCACATGTTCTCAGGACCTCCTGGTGACTAGTGTCACAGTCCTAAGTTCACTCACATTTGGCTCAGAATAAACCATCTTAAATATTTTACAGAGTTTGGCTTCTTTCATTAACACCCTTATAATTCATAAAGATTTGAATTCCAAACTGTGTCTCTACAGTACTAGGAAGCTGCTAAAATGTGCTCAGCTTTGTAGTCTCCCAGTTGCTGGGTTTTGCCAGATCTCTTAGATTCTCTTTTGTGCACATGAAGGTTAGGCATCAGTCAAGGATTTGAGGGAAATTTTCAAGCAGATTTTGTTTCCCCTCTGTAGGTCCTTTCTTTCTGGAAATTTCCTCTTCAATTTCCAGCTACTCTGGAAGCCCCAAACTCCGATCTCTGGCTCCACATTTCACTAAAATTGCTTCTTTCTATTGAGTTCCATTCATTGTGTGCAGCAGCAAACTGAGATGTCCTCTTAGGAGAAAATCTTGGAAAATATGTAGTTCATCTAATGTGCTTCCTTTATTTCAAGAGCTATTTCTATTTCTGTTCCCTACCTGGTTTCTTCTTTCTTTGGTTTATCTCCAGTTCCTTCAAAAAGTTGTTTGTTATGTTTTTCCCAGAGTTTATAAATAATTTTGACTGAGGGGTTAGTCTGATACAATCTACTCCTCTAAAACAAGAGCTAGAACTCTGGTCACATCTCTTTTTTAATTCATCTTTTAATGCTCAAATTACAATGGCCTCAGCCCCCTAATAACAAGATATTTTATCTTTTCTCTGCAGTGTCTTCTTTTTGTGATACTCAGTCCAAGAGAATTAGTCTTGATTAATAGTGCCTTTGAGAAGAAGGAACCAGAAAGGCTGATTCATCCTCTAAACACCCCATTCTCCGTTGGTGTTTTTGTCATCATCACTTCCTGGAGATGCTAGTGAAAACAGGAAGGCTAGAAGCTTATTTAGAGACTGGCCCTGTTTCAGAAATTACCTCAATATTAAAGTCAGTAATTCCTCAGGGTGTGACACCTCTTCTCTTCAGTGTTGCTACCAATCAGGGGCCAACCCATAGAAGTGTTAGAACCCTTTCTGGTCACATATGTAAACAGCCATTTTCTCCTCGGCAGGCTCACAGTGTCAAGGTGCTTGGATTAGAGGTAGTATAAGCATGAGATACAGAATAAGCTCTCTCCTATGATAACCTAGCCCCTGTGTTGACCCCAGATCACCATTCCAGACTGGCCCTCTTGTGGTTTCTCTTGGGTTATCTGAATGCCAGCTCACTTCAGTTGGAGATATTCTTTTTTTTTTAAATTAGAAATATGTCAATAGTTTGGGAAATTACTTATATCATATCCATATTCTCTTCCTTCCTTAAGGTTCTTGTCTTTAGGATGCAAATAGATGATATAAGGAGGTACTACCTACTTTTTTCTACCAAGAGCATTTAAACTCTTGATCCTTGCTAACCAACCCTGCCCCCATCCAAGAAAATCCTGTTGCTTTTTTTGTTCCAGAACAATGGGTAGGTTTTGCTTTATGTTTGTATAACTGAGTGGCCAAACTTTGTACTTCTCCAAATTTTTTTTAAAAAAGGCTACTCTGAAGTACTTTTTAATTTTTAAAAAATTTTTAATTTTTAAATTTTAACTAACAAACAAATGGAAAAATATTCCATGCTCATGGATTGGAAGAATCAACATTGTTAAGATGTCTATACTACCCAAGGCAATCTACAGATTTAATACAATACCCATTAAATTATCAACATCATTCTTCTCAGACCTTAAATGACAATATAGAAATTCATATGGAAACATAAATGACCATGAATAGCAAAAAAAACCCTCAGCAAAAGGAACAAAGTGGGAAGTATCACACTTCCAGACTTTAAACTTTAAGCTGCAAGAATCAAAACAGCCTGATATTGATATGAAAAATGAAGTACTTTTACAGCTGTCTTCCTAAAAACAGAAATGTCTAGCAAATCTGAAGTATCAATTTCATCATTTAAAAAAAAAAACTTTTGCTTCACAAAGCACTCATTACAATATGTAAACTACTTCAGATAGTTTAGGATTGGGATTCCAAAATTATAGCTTTTTATAGTTTAGGATTGAGATTCCAAAATTATAGCTTTTTAAAAATTTGATAAATTCTCACTCTGTGCCAGCTCTGAGAAGTCCTTTTTCCTGACCATATGATGTAGAGTGGGCTTAAATTAGTCAAGACCTTTTAAGTGTTTTTTCTTGTGGTAAAATTTTAGTGATTTTAAAGTGTACAGTTCAGTGATATTAACCATGTTGTGCAGCCATCACCACTGTTGTAGTTCCAGAAATTTTTAATCACCCTAAATGAAAACACTGTATTAAGCAGTCACTTCTCACTTCCCCCCCCACCCCCAGCCTCCGGCAACTACTAATCTACTTTCTGTCCCTATGGATTTGCCTATTCTGGATGTTTCATATAAATAGAATCATTCAACATGTAGTCTTTGGTGTCTTGCTTCTTTTACTCTGCATAATGTTTTGAGGTTCATCCATGTTGTAGTATGTATCATTCATTCCTTTTTATGTATGAATAATATTCAATTTTATGGTATGTATGGGTAGCATGATTTGTTCAGCTTAGATCATGTATCCACTAACGTCATCATGGTGACAAGTCAGTGTTCACCCTCTCCCAATCGCAGGGGAGGGGTTCCCCACAGAAAAGTGGAGTTTAAATATGAGAAGATAGTTGAGAATGAGTTCTATATAGTCAAAACCAAAAGATTTTAACCCCATTCCACTTTTTATCTCTTTGGTATACCATTCTAATTATACATATATTTTCAAAAATACCTCTGCTATTTAATTACAACTATATATTTTCAAAAAGATGTCTACCTCTTCCTTCCAAAGACGAATATCCTTATCTTGTGTCCTCCATGGTCATGTCTAAGAGACGTGCAAGGAGAATCTCATTCCTGAGAACTACCTGCTTTAATAGCTTAGGTATTTACCTAAGGAATGAACAATTACAAGCACCTATTTCCAGGCTTAAGATTTTTGGACAATATTTAAAACTTCAGTGGATATGAATCTGATGATTCTGTGGCATAGTAACCAAATCTAGAGATCTTGTCTAAACTTGGACCTTGACTCTTGATCCTTACCTTGTGGTTTCTATTTTTTCGTTGTTGTTGTTTGAGTCTCACTCTGTCGTCCATGCTGGAGTGCAGTGGCATGCTCACATCCACTGCAGTCTTGACCTGCTGGGCTTAGGCTATCTTTCCACCTCAGCCTTCCAAGTAGCTGAAACTACAGGCACATGCTACCATGCCTGGCTAATTTTTTGATTTATTGTTGAGAGAAGGTCTTACCAAGTTGCCCAGGCTGGTCTCGAACCCTTGAGCTCAGGCAGTCCTCTTGCCTTGGCCTCCCAAAGTGCTGGTATTTCAGGCTTGAGCCACCATGCCCGGCGTGGTTTCTATTTCTTACCAGCTGCCTATTCTGGGTTGTTTTCATCTCCCAAATTAGTGCTTTCACTTTGACCTCTGCTTTAAGCAATGTGGAATACTTGAAGGGAAAAATAAAGCCCTTTAATTTGTTACTTCCTACAGGATTATAGCTTACTGGATGCATTTTTACAATGGAGATGATACTTTTTGTCTGGTAAGAAATATCTAGAATGGGCTGGACGCAGTGGCCGACTTCTATAATCCCAGCACTTTGGGAGGCCCAAGTGAGAGAATTGCCTGAGACCATGGGTTCCAGACCAGCCTGGGCAAATTGGTGAGACCTCATCTCTACAATAAATCAAGAAAAATTAGCCAGGCGTGATGGTGTATGCCTATAGTTGCAGCTACTTGGGAGACTGAGGCGGAAGAATCTCTGAGCCCAGCAGGCTGAGGCTGTGGTGGCCGTGAGTGTGCTACTGCCCTCCAGCCTGGGTGACAGAGTGAGACGCAAACTCGAAAGAAAGAAAGAAAGGCAGGCAGGCAGGCAGGCAGACAGACAGACAGACCTAGAATGTAGTACTTGAGAGAGAATCAGGCTTTCCAAGATTTCTGGGTCATCTAAGACCCAATAATTTATTTATTTATATTTAATTTGTAAACAAATTTAAAATTTGATGCACAATAGATGTACATAGTTTCAGGGTACATGGGTACATGTGATAAATTTAATAAATTCATGTAATTTGTGAAGATCAAAGCTGTGTACTTGGGATATCCATCACCTTAAATATTTGTCTTTTCTTTATGCTAGAACTATTAAATTATCTTCTAGTTATTTTTGAAATGTACAGTAGATTATTGTAAACTATAGTCACCCTACTGATCTATCAAACACTAGGTCTTATTGTGTCTATCAACTGTATATTTGTACCCATTGGTCAACTTCTCTTTAATCCTCTTTCCCTCCTACCCTTCCTGGCCTCTGATAGCCATCAATATACTCTTTCTCTTCATGAGATCCACTTTTTTAGCTTCCACATATGAATGAGAACATGCAATATTCATTTTTTTGTGCTTGGCTTATTTCAGTTAACACAGTTACCTCCTGTTTCATTCATGTTACTGTAAGTTACAGGATTTTTTTCTTTTTATGGCTAAATAACATTCCATTGTGTATTGTGTGTATATATACACACATTTTCAAAATGCATTCATTCACTGATGGGCACTTAGATTGGCTATTATGAATAGTGCTGCAAAAAACATGGGAGTGCAGATATCTCTTTCTTTTGGATATATGCCCAGCATTGGGATTGCTGGATCATATGTTAGTTCTATTTTTAGACACTGAAGGAACCTCCATACTGTTCTCCATAGTAGCTGTGCTATTTACATTTTAACCAACAGTATATGAGGATTCTTTTTTCTTCATATCCTCACCAACATCTGTTATTGCTTGTCTTCTTGATAAAATTCATCTTACCTGGGGCGAGATGATATATTCCATTGTGGTTTTGGTTTGCATTTCTCTGATAATTAGTGATGTTCAGCATTTTTTCATATTCCTGTTGTCCATTCGTATGTCTTCTTTTGAGACATATCTATTCAGATCTTTTGCCCATTTTATAATTTGATTTTTTTTGCTGTTGAATTGTTTGAGCTCCTTATATATTCTGGTTGTTAGTCCCTTATCAAATGGATAATTTATAAATATTTTCTCCCATTCTGTGTGTTGTCTCTTCATTTTGTTACTTGTTTCCTTTGCAGTGCAGAAGATTTTTTGGCTTGGTATAATGTCATTTGTCTATTTTTGTTTTGTTTGTCTGTGCTTTTGAAGTCTTACATTAAAATAATCTTTGCCCAGACCAAAGTCTTAGAATGTTTCCTCAGGGTTTCTTCTGGTCATTTTATATTTTCAGGTCTTAAATTTAAGTGCTGAATTCTTTTTTATTTAATTTTTGTATATGGTGAGAGATAGTGGTCCAGTTTCATTCTTCTGCATACAGTTATACAGTTTTCCTATACCATTTATTGAGAAGTCTGTCCTTTCCCCATTATATGTTCTTGTTGCCTTTGTTGAGGATGAGTTAGCTGAAAATGTGTAAATTTACATCTGGGTTCTGTATTCTGCTCCTTTAGTCTATGTGTCTGTTTTTTATGCCAGTATCATACTGATATGGTTACTATAGCTTTGTAGTAAATTTTGAAGTTAGGTAGTGTGATGCCTCCAGCTTTGTTCTTTTTGCTCAGGATTGCTTTGGCTATTTGGGGTCTTTTGTGATTTCATATATAAATTTTAGGATTTTTAAAATACAATTTCTATGAAGAATGTAATTGGTATTTTGATAAGAATTGTATTTAATCTATAGATTGCTTTGAGTAGTATTGTCATTTTAATAATAATTCTTCCAATCCCTGAACCTGGGGTATCTTTCCATTTTTTGGTGTCCACATCAATTTCTTTCCCAATATTTTAGTTTAGTAATTCTTTTTTTTTTTTTTTAACTGGGCCTTCTCCACAATGGGTACCTCAGTAAGAGTGCCTCCTCTGTGATTCATACCCCAAATACTGGCCATCCTCTGAAATATATGTCCCAGTGACAATCCCTCTTCTGTGATTTGTGACCTAATAACTGGGTCTCCTCCAAAATAGGTGCCCCTTGATTAACCTTTCTCCATAAAGATTGTCCTAGTGACTGGCCCTCCTTCATAATGGGTGCCTCAATCACAGGCTCTCCTCTATTATTTGTGTCACAGTACCTAGCCCTCCTCTGTGTTGGGTGTCCCAATGACTAGTCCTTATCTGTGAAGGGTGCACCCATGATTGGCCAGCCTTTATGATGTATGCCCCAGTGACAGGCCCTCCTCTGTTTAGGAGGTCTCAGTGACTGGTTCTCTTTTATGATGACTGTCATAGTTAATGGCTCTTCTCTTTGATTGATATCCCAGTGAATCCACCTCCTCTGTGTTGGGATCCCCAGTGACTGGCCCTCCTTCATTATTAGTGCACCAGTGATTAGCCATTCAATGTGCTTTGTAACACTGAGACAATACCTCTTCTGTAACGTGAGTCCCAGTGACTAGCCCTACTCTCTTATGTGTCTCTTTTGACTGTCCCTTCTCTGTGATGGTTGCCCCTTTGGCTGACCCTCCTCTGTGAAGTATGCCTGAGTGAACTCCCCTATTCTGTGATAACTGTCACAGTGGCTGGCCCTCTCCTTTTTTTAAAAAAATATATTTTTATTTTAAAATTGTGGGGTACAGTTAAGGGTTAGGTATACAAATATGCATCGTTCAGACACCCTTGTTGATAAGGGTTGTCTCTCTGTCCCCAGACAGATATTGACTACTGTTAATCCCACCTCCCTTCCCCTCCCTACCCCCCCATAGTTTCCAACGACTGTCAATTCTTTTCTTATAGAGTTATGATAGATGTTCAAGGTCTACTATATGAGTAAGAACATGTGATACTCAGATCTTTGTTTCTGTGAGAGATCACTCAGTATTATAGACTCTAGTTCCATCCAGGTTGCTGTGAAATTCATGATTGTGTTCTTTTTTATGGCTGCATAGTATTCCATCATGTATATGTACCACATTTTTTTAATCCAGTCCTCTTTTGATGGACAGCATGGTTGGTTCCAGGTTCTTGCTATTGTGAACAATGCTGCGATAAACATACGTGTGCAGGTATCTTTTTGATAGAGTGATTTGAGTTCTTCAGGGTATATTCCCAGTAGGGGGATTGCAGGGTCATATGGGAGGTTGATATTTAGAGCTTTTAGGAATTACCACACTGCTTTCCACAGAGGTTGCACTAGTTTACACTTCCACCAACAGTGTAGTAGTGTTCCCTTTTCACCACATCTTCTCCAGCATCTGTTAATTTTTGAGTTATTGATAATGGCCATTCTGACTGGAGTTAGGTGGTATCTCAGTGTAGTTTTAATTTGCATCTCCTTGATGAGCAGTGAGGTTGAACATTTCTTCATGTGTCTGTTGACTGCTCAATGTCTTCCTTTGATAAGTGTTTGTTCATATCTTTTGCCCACTTTATAATGGGGTTGTTTGTTTTTTTCTTTTCAGCACGTTTGAGTTCCTTTGTAGATCCAAGATGTCAGGCCTTTGTCAGACCTGGAGTTGGCAAATACTTTTTCCCAGTCTGTGGGCTGTCTCCCTGCTCTCTTGATGGTTTATTTGGCTTTGCAGAAGCTTGCCACTTTAATGAGGTCCCACTTGTCTATCTTATCTCTTATGGCCCGTGTGTTTTGGGTTTTGTTCAGGAATTAGATGCTAGTTCCAATTTCCATAAGGGTGTGTCCTGCATTTTCTATGGTTCTTATGGTTTGAAGTTTTCCATTTAGTTCTCTGATCCATTTGGAGTTAATTTTTGTGTATGGGAATAGATAGGGATCTTGTTTGAGTCTTCTGCATGTAGTCAGCCAGTTTTCCCAGCACCATTTACTGAATAGGTTCTCCTCTCCCCAGTGGTAGGTGGTGGAGGCTTTGTCGAAAATGAGTTGGTTGAGAAATTGAGGTTTTGCTTCTGGAATCTCAATTCTATTCCATTGGTCTATATGCCTATTCCTATACCAATACCAAGCTGTTTTGATGATTGTAGCTTTATAGTAAAGTTTGAAGTCTGGTAGTGTGATACCTCCTCCTTTTTTTTTTTGCTGAGGATTGTTCTGGCTATTCTTGGTCGTTTGTGTTTCCATATGGATTCCTATATTGTTTTTTCTAGGTCTGAGAAGAATGTTGCTGGTAATTTGATGGGTATTGCATTAAATCTGTAGATTGCCTTAGGTAAGATGGACATCTTCACAGTGTTGATTCTTCCAATCCATGAGCATGGGATATTTTTCCACTTGTTGTGTCATCTTTGATTTCTTTGAAGTTTAGTAATTCTTTATCGCTTTGCTTTTGTTCTCATAAATTTTACCTTAGGATGCAGAATTTGGCCTTTTCAAGTCCTGTCTCCCAGTCATCAAGGATTACAAACTATAAGTATAAAATAATTTTTTTCTAAAAGATAAAGTTTCATCATTTCCTCTCTGCTTTTAGATAGTATAACTTGGACTCAAATTTTCCTTTTCTTGTAGAATATTGAGGCAAAAAGTAATGGTCAATATCTTGCTATTTTTCTTGGATCTGAGTCCTAAGATTTAGCAAATCATAGGCTAACCAGTTGCATTGGTACTGCAAAGCCAAAATTTTACATAATTATATAGGAATGAATGATTTCTCTCTGTTTTGTAGCCCACATTATCTCAGCCATTTTTATACTTTAGAGTCTGCTACTTAAATTATCACATTCTCAGGTACAAATTGCTCAGGATTTTTTTCACTTGCAGGTGACAGAAACCCAATTCAAAACTGCATTAACAAATTTAAAATGATGAAGAAGTGTGCAGACATGTATTTCAGAGGAGGGGAAGGTTATTTCTACCTTGTGTAAATGGGTACTGGATTGGGCACTGATCGACAGAAATGTCAGTTTATTAATGAGCATGACTTGTGTTGAACAAGACAAGCTGAGTCAAACATTTGAAGATGTTTTTGAAGTACTGAGGCAACATTTAGCAGGAGATCTTCAGTTCTTCACAGATTGCAAAAATTACCTGGCTTTCTTCAACCACTGGTCTCCTGTAAAGGAAATTCCAATTGTTATGGAATGTTGCCCACTGAGGGCAACATTACAGATGGGATCATCTGTAATTGGATCAATAGTGCTGCAAATGTTTTTCATTTGTTTGTTTTGTTTTGTTTGTTTTTGAGTCAGGGTCTCACTCTGTCATCCAGGCTGGCACGTAGCCTTGACTTACAAGGGCTCAGGTGATCCTCCTGCTTCAGCTTTCCAAGTAGCTGGGACTTCAGGCACCTACCACCACTCCTGGCTAATTTTTTGCTTTTTCATAGAGATGTCTTGCTATGTTGCCCAGGCTGGTCTCAAACTCCTGGGTTCAATCCTTCCACCTGGGCTCCCAAAGTGCTGGGATTAAAGGCATGGGCTGTTTTTCCTTCTTTTTGATGGAGAAAGCTTGTTGTACCAGCTAGTTCTCAGTTATGTTATGCAGAGATTGATGAATATTTCCATCAAAATAGAAGTTTAGGGCCAGGCACAGTGAGTGGCTCATGCTAGTAATCCCAGCACTTAGGGAGGCTGAGGTGGGAGAATTGCTTGAGTCCAGGAGTTTGAAACCAACCTAGGCAACATAGCATGACCTCATCTCTACAAAAAATATTTAAAAATTAGCTGAGTATGGTGGCACATGCCTATAGTCCCAGCTACTTAGGAGGCTGAGACTGAGGGATTGCCTGAGCTCAGGAGTTAGAGACTATGGTAAGCTCTGATAATGCCACTGCACTCCAGCTTGGGTGATAGAGTGAAACGTTGACAAGACAGGGGAAAAAAAGGAAGGGAGGAAAGAAGAGGCAGGAAGCTCTGACTATTTGAATACCTTTTCCAATTTCTGTGTAATTCTCAGATGACATTCTATATTCAGTAGGTAGATAAAAGCAAAGACATCTTTCATTTTGTATCAAAAAACAAAGAAAAACTTGTCAAACTTTGGGGAATAAGAAAGGATAACTGGAAGACCACAGCTTATCAGCAAACAGCCTGGGCAGAGAGAATTTATGGAAGAACTGGGGAAATCACCAAAATTATCTGGAGAAAGCTAATTTATCAGTTCAATGAGGCCATTCTCCAAAGATTTCTCCATTTTTATTTCTTGAAGAAAGAGATCTCCTTTTCAAAGTATGTTTAACCTGGTTAAGAATATCTGTTTAACTTAAGAAAGTATTAAACACAGAAGAAAGGAAAAAAAAGAATGACAATGCCCTTCACAAGAATGCAGGAAAAAGATTGAAAACATGCATGAATCAACCCCAAAATCAAAAGAAATAAAACAAACAAACAGCAACAACAACAACAACAACAACAGACTCTATAAGAACCTCATGAAAAGGATAAACTTTCACATTTCAATAATTAGCCTGAATGTGAATGAACTAAATGCACCACTGAGAAGACATAGAATGGCAAAATGGATAAAATATCATGAGGCAGCAATATACTGTCTCCAAGAAACTCATCTCACCAGAAAGGACACTCACAGACTCAAGAGGATGGGAAACAAAATTTCAGGTGAATGGAACACAAAAGAAAGCAAGAGTCACAATCTTTTTTTCTTTTTGAGTTGGAGTCTCACTTGGTCGCCCAGACTGGAATGCAGTGGCCGCTCCCGGCCACCTCAGCCTCGCCTGCTGGGCTCTGGCGATCTTTCCGCCTCAGCCTTCTGAATAGCTGGAATTACAGGCATGCACTACCATGCCCGGCTGATTTTTTGATTTATTGTAGAGATGAGGTCTCGCTGCCCAGGTGGGTCTCGAACCCTCGGGTTCAGGCAATCCACTCACCTCAGCCTCCCAAAGGCGCGGGATTACAGGCTGAGCCACTGAGCCCAGCTAGAGTCACAATCTTAATATCAGACAAAATATCCTTTAAACTACCAAAAATTAAAGATACAGAAGGTCACCACATAATGATAAAAGGTTCAATCCATCAACAAGAAATATCCATTCGAAACATATATGCACATAGGAGCACCAACTTTCATAACGCAACTTCTAGGTAAACTTAAAAAAGATATTGACTTTAACACTATCATAGCTGGGGAACTGGGGACTTAAATACCCCACTCATGACCCTAGATAGATCATCAAGACAAAAAATCAACAAGGAGATCCAGAACCTCAATGTGATGCTTGACCAAATGGACTTAATTGATACCTACAGAACACTCCATCCAACAACCACGGAATATACATTCTACTCATCACTACATGGATCGTACTCTAAGATCGACCACATCCTTGACCATAAATCAAGCATAAACAAATTTCACAAAATTGAAATCCTGCCATGTACCTTCTCAGACCACAGTGGAATAAAAATAAATATCAACACCAACAAAGCTCCCTGCAAACCCACAAAGACATGAACACTAAACAGCATGATGCTAAGCAACTCCTGGGTCAACATGGAAATAAAAACAGAGATTAAAAGATACCTGTAAACAAATGTAAATGAAGAAACATCTTACCAAAACCCGTGGGATGCCATGAAAACAGTACTAGGAGGGGGATTCATATCTCTACAAACACATGAAGAAAATGGAAAGATCACAAGTTACCAGCCTAACAAATCATCTAAAAGAGCTGGAAAGGTAAGACCACCAAAACCCTAACTTCAGCAGAAGAATCCAGGTCACCAAAATAAAAGCCCAGATTTGGAACATGGAAGACGAAAAGATAATACAAAAAAACAACAAAACAAAAAGCTGATTCTTTGAAAAGATAAGCAAGATTGATGGTCCCCTAGCTAGACTGACCAAGAAAAAGAGAGAAAAAGCCCAAATAAACACAATCAGAAATGCAAAAGATCAAGTCACAACTGACCCCAAAGAAATACAAAAGATTATCAGAGACTACTATGTACACTTATATGGAAGCAAACTTGAAAACCTAAAGGAAATGGAAGACTTTCTGACATCACATAACCTTCCCAAGTCGAAACAAGAAGAAATGGAGACCCTAAATAGACCAGTAATCAAGGAAATTGACTGTGTCATAAGAAGACTACCTACAAAAAAAAAAAAAAAAAAAGTTCTGGACCAGATGGCTTTCCAGCAGAATTCTACAAAACATACAAGGAGGAACTGGTATCAATCCTACTGAAAGTATTCCAGGCAATTGAGAAAGATGGAACTCTCCCCAAATCATTTTGTGAAGCTAACATCACATTGATACCCAAACCAGGTAAAGATTCAACAAAGAGAACTACAGACCAATATCCTTGATGAACATAGATGCTAAAATTCTCAAAAAGATCCTAGCAAATCAGATTCAACAACTCATCTCAAAAATCATCCACAAAGACCAAGTAGCCTTCATCCCTTGGATGCAGGGCTGATTCAACATACATAAGATCATAAACATAATTAAATACATCAGCAGATGTAAAAAAAACCCCACATGATTATATCATTAGATGCAGAGAAAGCTTTTGATAAAATTCAGCACCACTTCTTGATAAAAACCTCAAACATCTAGGTATAGTTGGAACATACCTCAAAATATTAAGAGCCATCTATGAGAAACCCACAGCCAGCATACTGCTAAACAGACAGAAATTGGAACCATTTCCTCTGAAAACCAGAACAAGACAAGGATGCCCACTCTTACCCTTCCTTTTCAACATAGTTTTGGAAGTCCTAGCTAAAGCAATCAGACAAGAGAAGGAGATCAGGGTATTCAAATAGAAAAAGGGGAAGTCAAGTTATCCCTCTTTGCAGACGACATGATTCTATACCTCAAAAACCCAAGAAAATCTGTCAAAATCCTCTTTGCACTGATAAAGGACTTTGGCAAAATCACAGGGTATAAAATCAATGTGCAAAAGACAGTCATATTTCTGTACACCAACAATAAACAAACAGAAACCCAAATGAAAAGCACAATCCCACTCACAATAACCAGAAAATGAAATATCTTGATATCTTCCTAACCAGAGATGTGAAAGATTTTTACAATGAAAACTACAAAACACTGCTCAAAGAAATCAAAGATGACACAAACAAGTGGAAAAATATCCCATGCTCATGGATTGGAAGAATCAACATTGTTAAGATGTCCATCCTACTGAAGGCAATCTACAGATTTAACACAATACCCATTAAATTACCACCAGCATTCTTCTCAGACCTGGAAATGACAATATAGGAATTTATGTGGAAACATAAATGACCATGAATCGCCAAAACATTCCTCAGCAAAAAAAACAGAGTGGGAGGTATCACACACTCAGACTTTAAACTCTATTATAAAACTACAATAATCAAAACAGCCAGGTATTGCTATAAGAATAGGCATATAAACCAATGGAACAGGATAGAGATTCCAGAAACAAAACCTCAATTTCTCAAGCAACTCATCTTCAACAAAGCCTCCACCACCAACGACTGGGGAGAGGAGAACCTATTCAGTAAATGGTGCTGGGAAAACTGACTGACCACATGCAGAAGACTAAAACAAGTTCCTTCCCTTCACCATATAAAAAAAATCAACTCTAAATGGATCAAAGACCTAAATGTAAAACCTCAAATGATAAGATCCTTAGAAAATGCAGGAGACACTCTTATGGAAATTGGAACTGGCAACCAATTCCTGATCAAAACCCAAGTGCTCATGCCGTAGGAGATAAGATAGACAAGTGGGACCTCATCAAATTGACAAGCTTCTGCCAAAGAAACCATCAAGAGAGCAGGAAGACAGTCCAGGACTAGGAAAAAGTATTTGTCAACTGTACGTCTGACAAAGGCGTAACATCTAGGATCTACAAGGAACTTAAACATACTGGAAAGAAGAAAACAAACAACCCCATAACAAAGTGGGCAAAAGATATGAATAGACATTTCTCAAAAGAAGACATACAAGCAGCCAGCAGATACATGAAAAAATGCTCATCCTCACTAGTCATCAAAGAAGTGCAAATTAAAACCACACTGAGATACTACCTAACTCCAGTCAGCATGGCTATCATCAATAACTCAAAAAGCAACAGATGATGGAGAGGATGCGGCGAAAAAGGCACACTTCTACACTGTTGGTGGAAGTGTAAACTAGTACAACCTCTGTGGAAAACAGTGCGGCGATTCCTAAAAGGTCTAAAAATCAACCTTCCATCTGACTCTGCAATCTCCCTACTGGGACTATACCCGTAAGAACTCAAATCACTCTATAAAAAAGATACCTGCACATGTATGTTTATTGCAGCATTGTTCACAGTAGCAAGAGCATGGAACCAACTGTGCTGCTCATCAAAAGAAGACTGGATTTTAAAAACGTGGTACATATACACAATGGAATATTACACAGCCATAAAGAAGAACAAAATCATGAACTTCACAGCAACCTGGATGAACTTAGAGTCTATAATACTGAGTGACCTTTCACAGAAACAAAGAACTGAGTATCACATGTTCTCACTCATAAGCGGACCTTGAACAATTATCGTAATACTATAAGAAAAGGATTGGCAGTAGTGGGAAACTGCCGGGAGAGAGGGGAAGAGAGATTGGTAATAGTGGGAATCTGCCTGGGGAAGGGGGAGCACACCTCATCAACAAAAGTACCTGCATAATGAACATTTGTATACCTAACCCGAATTGTACCCCACATTTTTAAAATGAAAAAAAGGGGAAAAAAAGAATATCTGTTTAAATAATTGTAATGCAAATAACAATTATACATATACTAATTACCACGAGCTTAGTCACCCTGATTACTAAATATTCTGTTCCATTTCATCATTTCTTGGCATCAAAAATTTCTATTAATATAAGCTTCAGGATTTTTCTCTGAAAGCAAATATTTAACAACAAAATATTAGCTTCATTGTTGCTATCTTATATGTTATAGCATATAATCTATACAAGCTTGGTGAGAAATTGTACCAATAAACAACTTTGTTGTTTCAAACATCAAGCTCCATTTGAAAGTATAGACTAAGTGTTCTTGCTTTTTCTATTCTCTATACAATCACTTTCTTCTAAATTAATAATGCCAGTACAGATGATTTTATTTATATATTGATTTAAACATTATCTCGTCATATGCTCAGGTGAAAAATCACTCTAATATATATCTGATGGCTTTACAAAAAATAATTGCATATAATAATGTTCATGCCAAAGTATGTTTATGGCCTTAAAAATGACAGTGGACATGTCTATTCAGGTCCCTTGTCTATTTTTAATTGTTTTTTGTTTTGTTTTCTTGATATTGAGTTGAGTTCTGTATGTATTTTGGATACTAATCCCTTATCAGATGTATGGCTTGCAACTATTTTCTCCCAATACATGGGTTGTCTCTGCACACTGTTGGTTGTTTCCTTTTCTGTGCAAAATGTTTTAGTTTGATGTAATCTTATTTATCTAATTTTGTTTTTGTTGCCTATGCTTTTGGGGTCAAATCCAAAAATTATTGCTCTGACCAATGTCATGAAGTTTTTTCCCGTGTTTTCTTCTTGTAGTTTTAGAGTTTGTAGTCTTACATTTAAGTGTTTAATACATTTTGACTTGATTTTTGTATATGGTATGAGATAAGGGTCCAATTTCAATCTTCTGCATGTGGAAATCTAGTTTTTCCCAGTACTACTTATTGAAGAGACTGTCTTTTTCTTATTGTATATTCTTGGCACCTTTGTTGAAAATCAAGCGACTATACATGTATGGGTTCATTTTTGAACTATTTTGTTTCATTGGTTGATGTGTCTGGTTTCTTTTTGCTAATACTATGCTGTTTTGATTGCTATAGCTTTGTAGTATAGTTTGAAGTCAGGTGGTATGATACCTCCAGTTGTTTTATTTATTTTCTTACTTACTTAGAATTAGAGTCTTACTCTGTCACCCAGGCTGGAGTGCAGTGATGCTAACCTGACTCACGGCAGGCTCAACTTCCTGGGCTCAAGTGATCTTCTGCCTCAGCCTCCCTGGTAGCTGGGACTACAGGCATGAGCCACCACACCTGGCTAAGTTTATTTTTATTTATTTATTGCAGAGACAAGGTCTTGCTATGTTTCCCAGGCTGGTCTTGAGCTACTGGGCTCAAGCAATTTGCCTGCTTCATCCTCCTAAAGTGCTGGGATTACAGGCATGAGCCATTACCCCCAGGCATACCTCCAGTTTTGATCTTTTTTTTTTTTTTTTGAGTTGGAGTCTCACTCTGTTGCCCAGACAGGAGTGCAGTGGCCACTCCTGGCCACCACAGCCTCGACCTGCTGGGCTCCAGTGATCCTTCCACCTCAGCCTTCCAAGTAGCTGGAACTACAGGCATGCACTACCACACCCGGCTTATTTTTTTGATTTATCGTAGAGATGAGGTCTCGCCAAGTTGCCCAGGCAGGTCTCGAACCCGTGGGCTCAAGCAATCCACTCATCTCAGCCTCCCAAAGGCGCAGGATTACAGGCTGAGCCACCGAACCTGGCCAGTTTTGATCTTTTTGCTCATGATTGCCTTGACTATTTTGCATTTTTTTGTGGTTACATCTGAATTTTTAAATTTTCTTCTATTTCTGTGAAAAGTGACATTGAAATTAGATGAGATTACATTGAATTTGTAGACTGCTTTGGGTAGTATGGACATTTTAGCAATATTAATTCTTCCAATCCATGAACATGGAATATCTTTCCATTTATTAATGTCTTAGTCAATTTATTTCATCAATGTTTTATAGTTTTCAATGTACAAATCTTTTGTCTCCTTGGTTAAATTTATTCCTGGGTGTGTATGTATATATGTATGTATGTGTGTGTGTGTGTGTGTGTGTGTGTGTGTGTGTGTGTGTATACACACACATATAGGTAGCTATTGTGAGTGTGATCTCTTGATTTTAGTTTACTATTGGTTTATAGAAATGCTACTAATTTTTTGTGTTAATTTTGTATTCTGCAACTTTACTGTATTTGTTTATTAGTTCTCACAGTGTTTTGTTGAAGTATGAAAGGTTTTCCATATATAAAATTACGTCATTGGCAAACAATGACAATTTCACTTCTTCCTTTACTATTTGCATGCTTTTTATTTCTTTTTCTTGCCTGATCTCTCTGTATAGGACTTCCAATTCTATGTTAAGTAAAAATGACAAGAGTAGATATCTTTGTCTTGTTCTAGATCTTGGAGGATAGGCTTTTAATTTTTCACCGTTGAGTCTAATGTTAGCTGTGAACTTCTCATGGATGGCCTTTATTGTGTTGTAACACATTTCTTCTTTACCTAATCTGAGATTTTTTTTAAAATCATGATTGGATGTTAAATTTTGTCAAATGTTTTTTCTGCTTTTGATAAAATAATCACATGATTTTTATCTTTTATTTTGTTAATGAGATGTATCACATTTGTTGATTTGCATATGATAAACCATCCTTGCATTCCAGGAATAGAGACATTTCTCAAAAGAAGATATACAAATGGCCAACAGGTATATGAAAAATTCACAATATTGCTAATCAGTAGGGAAATGCAAATTAAAATCACAGTGAGAGATCATCTTAGATCTATCAAAAACATTAAAGTCTTATCAAGGATATGGAGAAAAGGGAGCCCTTGTACACTGGGAATGTAAATTAGTATAACCATTAGGAAAACAGTGTGGAGATTCCTCAAAACTAAAAATAGAATTACTGTATGATCTAGCAATCCCATTTCTGAGTATTTAAACCAAATATTTCAAATAAGTTTGTTGAAGAGATGTCTGTACCCCCATGTTCATTGCAGCACTATTCGCCATGGCCAAGTTATGGAATTAACTTAAGTGTGCATCAACAGATAAGCAGATAAAGAAAATGGTGTAACTATACACAATAGAATACTATTCAGTCTTAAAAAATAAGTGGCTCAGCCTGTAATCCCGTGCCTTTGGGTGGCTGAGGTGAGTGGATTGCCTGAGCCCACGGGTTCGAGACCCGCCTGGGCAGCGAGACCTCATCTCTACAATAAATCAAAAAATCAGCCGGGCATGGTAGCGCATGCCTGTAATTCCAGCTACTTGGAAGGCTGAGGCGGAAGGATCGCTGGAGCCCAGCAGGTTGAGGCTGCGGTGGCCGGGAGCGGCCCCGCACTCCAGTCTGGGTGACAGAGTGAGACTCCAACTCAAAAAAAAAAAAATGGTGACTTTGTGGCAATATGGATGAGATTGGAGATTATTTTCTAGTAAAATAATTCAGGGGGCAGAGAGGCAAATACTACATGTTCTCACACACATGTGGAAACTAAAATTATCAAACCCTTAGAAGCAGAGAGTAGGTTAGTGGTCACAGAGGTTAGAGGTTGGGGGTTTGATGGTAACGGGGAAATGATGGTAAAAGGGTATAAAATCTCAGTTAGACATGAGGAATTTTTTAAATTGTTTGAGTTCTATTGCACAGCATGGTAAATAGAGTTAATAATAGAGTATGTACATTTCAAAATTTCTAAGAGTAAATTTCAAATGTTCTCAACACACAAAAAATGTTAGGTATTTGGGGTAACAGATATGTTAACCTGCATGGTTTAATTATCCCACATTGTATTCATAAATTATAGCATTGCTTTGTATCTCATAAATTTATATAATAATAAATTATCATTTTATAATTAAGAAGAAAAAAATAAAATGAGTAGGAGATTTATTGGCTCCTAAGTCTGAGGTCAATAGTTTTCAGATATGACTGGATCAGATGTCAGCATTGCTGTGTCTTCCTTTCCACATACAGCTCTGTTTTCATTCCTTCTCAGTCAGCATTACCTTTGAAAGCATAAATAAGTCATTTGCTCTAGCAGTTTCCCAGTTTATTCTAAATTCCTAATCTCAGCTTTTAAAACCTTTGATGGCTCCTACTCATTGTGGGGATATACCCACTTTTTCTACCCTGTTTACTTCCTTTTTTTGAACACACCAAACTGATTTCCAATGTACAGTTTTATAATAGCTGTTCCTTCTGCCAGAGTATTCTAACTCTTGACCTTCCTGTGACTTGTTCCTTCTTGTCACTGGATTTCAGCTTGAGTGGCAGTGAGACTTTCCATCTAAATCTAAAGAAACTACTAGTCACTCCCTAAAATGTTACTCTATTTTAATTTCCACTATAGCCCTTATTAAGTTATTATATTTTTGTTTAAGACTGGCTGTCTCCCCTAGAAATTTGGCACAGTTTGTGCTTAGATATTATTTGCCATGTTTGTCTCTGTATCTCAATAAAGAATGAATGAAAAACTACAGATGTTTCGACAAAAACTGTGGCTGAAGGATCAGCTTTCTACATTTCTGAGGCCCCTTCAGTCATCACCCATCCCTAGACCCTAGTTGCCCTAAACCATAGAAAGTCCCAGCATTTTCCTACCTCTACTTATAGCATTTTCCTACCTCTACTTTTAACCTTGGCTCTCAGCCAAGCAGGAATCAGTTCTCAGGAGTTCCTAGTTCCCAGTTTCCCTATTTCTATTACCCAAATGTCTCTGGTCTCCACTTTAATAGGCTTGGGCCTCATTGTCTCAAGGTTATAGTGAAGGACCCAAGGGAAACAGCTGAAAATGAGTAAAACAGCTCTGGAGATGATAAAAGTGGCTATGCTTCAGGAGCTAGAAGGGAAGGAAGAGACAGGAAGGACACATATCAGCGAGTAGCTGACAACAAGGGCACATGCTATATTCCTCTTCCCTTTCTTCCATATCTCCCGGTCATCCATTCAAGATGGCATTAAGAAAAATCTGTTTCAAATGTTTTATGTGGAAATCTGTGGGCAGTGGTCTTAGGATAGGTAGAGTAAGAGAAAATAGTATATATTGGAGTCTCCCATGGTGGGAGAGGGAATCAAGAGAAGGGGATCTCCGGAGGAGAGGAAATATGTTCAGATGCATGTCTTGGAGGAAAAACAAAGGGATTTTCCTATGTGTGGAATGAGCTGGACTTAGGAGGGTGCACTGGGAGAGACTCCTGGATGTATAAGATCAGGTCTACCTGGAAGCACTCATAGGACAGGCCAGCTCCTAGGTCATATACTCTCTTTCTGTCTAGAGAAGTCAACTCCACTTCAGCAAAGCCCAGGGCAAGAGATACTACTCCCTCTCATACTCTTTCAAGAGCCCAGAGCTACTTGAAAAGTAGCAGAGAAGAGGGGTCTCAAGGTGCTTGAACTTTCCAGCTCCTGCCCAAAGTGCTCTGTGGCTGCCTGCTCCTTGGAGACTCAGGTTCTAGCTTTTACTTCATACTACTTCTGTGGCCTTGATAGCTAGTGTTTATAATTTCCTCTCCATCTTTATATTCCACCTTTCTTAACATCTTTGCACCTCTACCCAACAGTTGGAGAAAGTTAAAGAAGGGAAACTGGGATGTAGACTTTTTTGGACACTACTGGTTGGGGAGGGAAATAGTGAGCTTGAGTCTTTGGGGATATCTGGTCCTCAGTTAGGGACTTTGAAAGGATAAAGAGGGATCCTGACCCAGGGCCCAGTGTTCCTCTGTGCACCCAGATGCACAAAAATCCAGGGATTCTCATACCCAATAAGCTTACACTCTGATGGGCCTTGGCCTCACTGTTTCCTCTTCATTGTCTCGTTTTGGGATTCCAGGACTAGCCTGGGACCCAAATGCAAGGACAAACTGCCTTGGAAAGTCAGAGGATGAGAAAGGGACCCACGTAGCTCAAGACTACCTGTGCCATTGTGTTTGCACTTGCCCACTGTTTCACACAGGTCTTTGAACAGAACAGCCCCCTCAATAAAAATGTGAAATTAACATCTGCCTTTTTGTTGGGAAGGAGGCAGAGCAAAGGCATTTCCAGCTCTTGGGATAGAGGGTGTGACTTCCTTTACAGCAAGGTTGAGATGCAGTTCATTCAAGCAAGTGAGGAAAGGGTCCATTCAAACAAGTGAGGAAAGGCCTTATTAATGGGAGCTGATGGGATAGGATTTGAATTGACAGGAAAGAAAGTGGCAGATATTCCTATGGGTGTTTGAGTGACTGCATCAGCAAAGTTGTAACTGGGGAGTTGAGACTAGGTGGGACAGGCAGGAGAGGGCCAACTCTCACTTCCTCTTTCTCTTCCCATTTGTCTTCCCTTTTATTCTGGGCAGATATATCTTTGTCATCTTTTTTCATTTAATATTGTATCATAAGCACTTTCCATATTGCTAATATGTTTTCTTAATGAACTTGTTATTTTGAAATAATTTTAGATTTACAGAGAATTGATGAAGATAGTACAGAGAGTTCTTGTGTTCCCCTCACCCAGATTGCTTTTCCTAATGTTATAATCTCACATAACTGTGGTCCATTGTCAAAACTAAGAAATCACTCTTGGTGGTTGCTCTCAACTAAACTCCAGACTTTATTTGGATTTTGTCAGCTTTTCCATTAATGTCCTTTAAGCATTTCAGGATCCAGGTCAGGACACCATAACACATTTAGTTATTATGTCTCCTTGGTCTTTGTGATAGTTTCTCAGCTGTTCCTTATTTTTCATGACTTTTACAGCATTGGGAAGTACTGATCAGGTTTTCTTCAAATTGAGTTTATCTGATATTTTTCTCATGACTAAAGTAGGGTTATGTGTTTCTGGAAAGAACACCACAAAGGTGGCCAAATTGTTCCAGCGTTGGCCATTGGTAGCTGTCTCTGATTGGCCTCTGTGTCTCTGGGACATGCCCCATCTTTTTATTTATTTATTTATTTTTGAGCACTTTCTTATTTCTGGTACCATGTATTTTTTTTTTTTTTTTTTGGTCCCAGCCTTAGCGTTAGCCATTTCCTCAAAAAGCCCTGGTTTCTTTGATTGGATAATAGTATTTAGAAACCAAGATCTGGGTGCTGGGAGTGGCTAGATGGTTTTTACAACTATGTATTCCATTTGTTTATTCCATTTAGTAGATTACAATGATTAATTCAACCACTCCAATTTTTACATTTAGTAGTAACATGGTGTTAAAAGTTATTTTGCACATTTCCCCTTCAACTGGATTATTGCTGGAGAGTAAATTTCTAGGAGAATAATTGAGAAAAGCACATAAATATTTTTATGTTTCTCACTATGTGGGGCAAATTGTTCCCTATAATATTGCTCTAATACATATTGTCTTCAAAAATTTATAAATGCACTAGTTTTACTCAATTTTAAAAATAAATACAAACGTATACAATGAAAAGTCTTCTTCCTGTCCTCATCTTTCCAATTCCCTCACACCACCTTCCTGGAGATTCTGGTATTAGTTTATTATATATCTTTTTAGACTTTCTTTATAAACAAACTAGACAAATGAATATGTGCAAAAGAGAGCACACTAAACACCCTGTTCTTACCTTTTTCATTTGTATCTGGAGACCTTTCTATATCAGCACAGAGAACTTTCTCATTCTTTTTATATCTGCAAAATATTTTATTGTGTAAATATATTGTAATGTATTTAGCCGGTCAGCTATTGATGGACATTTAGATTTTTTCTAATCTTTTATTAAAGCAAATAGTGAGGCAATAATTAATCTTCTGCACATTATTTTGCCTGTGTTCAAGTATATGAATAATGAATTCTCACAAACTTAATTGCTGGATCAAAGGATTATACATTCATGATCTTGGTAGATATCAACAATTGCCCTCATAAGGAGCAATGTCCAACTTACATACCCACTTATAACATGAGTGTGAGTTCCCTATTTTCCTATTAGACACAAGGGTGTATTGTTAAGCATGTGAGTTACTGCGTCTAAACCACACAAAACAGTGAATGGTACATAGCAAGAGAGTGTTAGTTGCATTGCTATGCTATTCTTAGATTTTTACCAATCTAATTGTTTAAAATGATACCCAGTATCTTTCTTTGCATTTGCTTTTGTCTTATTATGAGTAAGGCTGAATCTCTTTTCATATGTTTAAAAGTCATTTGTAATCCCTTTTCTGTCTTCTCTCTTTGCATGTCTTTTACCATTTGTCTATTGGGTTGATGATCTATCTCCCACCTCCTGACCATTTTATAGGAGTGCTTTAAATACCAAGGAAATTAGCACTTTGTGATATGAATGCCAAATATTTATTCCCAGTTTGTCATTTCACTTATCCATTTTTGCTTTCATGGCTTCTGGATTTGGGTCATAGTTAGAAAGGCTTTCACTTTTTACATTTAACTATTTTATTCTTTTGGAATATATCCTGGCAGATGGTATGAAGTTTGGGATTTTTTTAATTTTTGTAAATTTAATAGCTATAAATTAGTACCTTGGTGATATTTTTCTCTGCATGTATTTGATTATTGGTGAGGTGAAATATTATTCTCTGCATTTGCTTTCTGATTTTATTTCATCTCAGGTGAATGGTCTGTACTACTTTCGCAAACATTAGTCTTTGGGATCTCAATAATTTTATCAATCTGCAAGTGTTCTTACATAAGCAGAGGAACCCCCCAAAATCTGGAATTATTTTTTGGAGAGTAGGTCCCTTGTAGTACAGGCTTCCCCCACTAGGAAAGTGTTCTAGGAACCCATCAACATCAGTGTACCAGTTATTGTTGTTGTGAGAGGTTGCACTTGGCTTCAGTGAATTTTTTTCTGGAGATTCTTCCAATGCGTTGCCCATTTCATGATGGGTAATTTATGAGTGCACCTGCCCACACTGCACTGAGTGTTCAGCAGTTTTTGACCAAAAATGACATGACCACCATGCCTCACCCTCCCTATTCACCCAATCTCACCTCGAGTGATTTTGTTGTTGTTGTTTGTTTGTTTGTTTTCCTGGATTAAAAAAGTTCTCAAAGGAAAACGTTTTGCCGGTGTGGAGGAGGTGAAACAAAAAGCGGCAGGAGCACTAAATGGCATCAAAATTGACAAGTTCAGAAACCATTTTGAGCAGTGGAAATAGCATCTTGATAGGTGTATTGCATCAGAAAGAGAGTACTTTGATGATGAATGAAGTTTAAACATGCAAGAATAAATACACAAATTTTATAAATAAATTCCACTTTTTTGGGTCACTCCTTATATAATATAGACAAAGTTCATGTATTTATTGCAAGTATTTTTCTCAGTCTGTTTTTGTCTTTTTATATTTATTGTGTTCCACAAAGCTTTAGTTTTTATACATTAAATGTTTAATGTTTATGCATCATTTTGGATAATTCCTATTACCATATCTTCAAGTTCTTTTTGCCAATTGCTAAATTTGCTAATTGCCTTTAATGGAATATTTATTTCAGACATTATATTTGTCATCTCTAGAAGTTGCATTTCATTATTTTTAAAAAATTTTTTCTGGTTATTTGCATGTCTTACTTGACATTTTTGAGCATATTTATAATAGCTGTTTTAAAGACCTTTTCTGACAATATGGTCTATTTCTGTTGACTACATCCTCTGGTTATGGGTCACACATTTCTGCTTCTTTGCACAGCTTGTCACTTTTTATTGGATGCTAGATTGTGAATCTTGTGTTGTTGGGTGCTTGATTTTGTTATATTCCTTTAAAGAGTGTTGGGCATTGTTCTGCCAGATAGTTGATTTACTTGCAGATCCCCTTTATCTTTTTGAGACTTATTTTTAAGCATTTTTTTAATGATAAAAAATGATCAATTTATTAGGAATCAATGGCAGGTACAAATGTGTATGCAACTGGTATCAGGGTTCCTAAATATATGAAACAAATATGGTCAAAATAAAGCAGAAAATACACGGCAACACAGTAACTTTGTAATAATTGAATACAACACTTTTAATAATGAATAGAAATGCCAGATGAACTATCAATAATGAAAAACAGGCCCTGTACAATACTAGAGACAATTTGGACTGAAAAGTCTTGTATAGAACACTCCGGCTAATTTCGGTCTTCTTTGAGGTGCTGAAACTTGTTTTGTGTCCTCATATGTTTTGTATCTTGGAGAGTGTGCCATGTGCTGTTGAATACAGAGTGTTGATTGGAGTGTTTTTAAGCATTTTTAAGGATAGATCTAGAATAGCCTCTACCCAAGGCTTGTTTAGCCACATTACTAAGGGTGACTCTTCTTGGTCTGTACTGAATGCTACATGTATTTAATGAGGTCTCACCACTTTGACTAGTGGGCACTTGAAGAATTTCCAGCCCTGTGTGAGTACAGGAATTTTTGACCTACAGACCTCCAAGTAATTGTTCTCTTTCTGGTGATGGTTTGCCTAGTCCCATCAAAATTTACTCTTGATCAGATTGATATTCAGCCAAAAACTTGAGACCACTAGGCGATTCTGGAGCTCTTTCTACATGTAGCTTCCTCCTCTCTGATATTCTGCCCCCTAAATTTTGCCTCAGCCTTCCTGAACTCTGATCTTTGTTTTCTCACTTCAGTGAAGTTCTGTTTAAAAGTCTTCTCCTTGTGCTGTGGTCCAGAAATTACCTATAGGGGGAAAGCCTGGGCTATTATAGGGGTTACCTCATTTATTTCTCTTCACAGCCCAGTACTACTTGTTTTCCAAAGTTTGGAAACAGTTGTTTTGTATATTTTCCCAATTTTCTATGTATATATATTTTTAATGACAGGAGGACAAGTCCCACAGTAGTTGCCAAATCTTAGCTTTTTATGTTATTTTCTTTGTGTTTTTTTCTGTTATATAAATCTGAGAAAGTTACCTTGCTCTCAGAAATAGGATAACTCTTTGAAGAAAGTAGAGGATGGTTTGTTAGTGAGAATAGAGAAGGAGTGAATTTTAAAGATACTACAATGGGAACAACTAGTAGGATCGGGTCCTTGCATATGGTGTGTATGTGTGTGTAAAAATAATGAGTTAAAGATGACCTTAAGTTATAATAAAAGTGGCAGTGACACTGAAAACAAAGCTTTCAGCCAAATGGGAAGATGTCATCCTGAACTTAAGGTAAAGTTATTTAATTTTTGTTTGCAATTTGAGAATATGACATTAAAGAGAGACATGACAGTATTAAAGAAGTTACATTATATAAGCACATGAGACACTATATAAGAAGCACTGAATTGGGAATCAGAAATTATGAGTTCCAGTTCCTGTTCTACCACTTGCAAGCTATGCAACCTGTAGCCCATCTGAGCCTGTTTCTTTGTTCAATGGGATAAGTATCTGTCCTATTACTTCCTAGTAGAAGATCAAATAAAATAATGCATGTCAGACTGCATCTCAAGCCACCTTGTACCATACAGAGGTAAGATACCACTGTGTGTTTGTTATTATTTTACCTAGTAAATATCAAGATGCAGAGAATCAGAATAAAGCTTCAGTCAAAGCCAGGCAGTTGTAATCTTGGAAGTCTTCCTGAAAAAGTTGTCATTAAAGATAGAAACAATAACTAGGTGGGAAGGAATTGTTATGGGAACTACCATAAACAAAACCTTATATGCAGAAATAAGCTCTCTTTATATGTTGGCCCCTGGAACAGTCTACACTCCTCCCCACAAAGAGTAGTTGACTGACATTTGGAGGAAATTAGAGCAGAGTTTAAAGGCTGGAGTGGGAAGATTAGGGGTGTGCTGGGGGAGAGGTGAGGACACTAACTGAGAAAGAGCTAAGAGGGATGACTGGAGAGAAAGATAGAGAGATGTGGGGAGCAAAGATCACCACTGCTTTTTGTCTGGAGTGGGAGTGGGGTAATTATAAAAATAATGCCTACTAATTGTAAATATTCTGCACAATAGAAGGGAACATCTTCAGCTCCTTTTTTTTGGGTATATTTCCTTATATACTTTTTCCTGTGTATACAAAACATAATAATATAAACTTACATTATACCAGAAGACAACAATCTCCCTAAGCCTTGAATTTCTCTTCGCCATTGGTTGCTTTGGCCTTGTGCTGGTTCTCCTTCAGATCTCTAGATTAGCTCTCTTCCTTCCTCTTCCTCATTCCCAAGAGAAAGCATATCTCAAGTCTGTCCTTAGATCCCTGCTCTTCCCTCTATATTTTTTGCTCTTTAAGGTCTCCTCTTCCATGCAGATAACTCCTTGATCTCCTCTTCAATATCTTATTCCCCCAAAAGTTCCAAGTTATATTTCTTACTACCTCCTGGATGTCTCTTCCATTATCTCTTACCCACCACTGCGCATTATGACTCGTCTGTAACCAAGATCGATGATTTGTCTCAAAGGTTTCTTCAAGCTTTCCAATTTTTATCAGTGGTATTTACATATACCTAAAGTCATGTTTTCAAAACATTGACTTTATCTTTGATTTTTCTCTCTCCTTAATATACTGATCTGTTTGGTTCTCTCCCATAATATCTTTCTCCTCCAGGTCATATTTTCACCATCTAGAACATGATAAACATCCTGCCATGACTCTGTCCTCACTTTAATTTATCTCCACACAGCTATCACACCAATCTTTATAAAATGTTATTTACATCTGAATCCTCTCTTTCTCCTTAACATAGAATTCCTCACCCTCTTTCTTACCTGCCTCTGTTGTAATTTCTCAATCTGGCAATTATACCTCTCAGGTTATAGCACCAAACTGTCTTCCCAAACTCATTTCAATGACTTTCCTATGCCCCCTTTTCACTCTAGTCCAAATAATTTAGTTATTGTTCTCTTAGCATACCTTGCACTTGCTGACTCTAGGGTCTTTGTTTGAGCCACTGACTCTAGCATTTTGATCGCATTTTTTTGAATTTGTCCAAGAAATTTTTTTCTCAGCTCAAAACCCAGTCTCCTTCAATGAGCATTTTCTAACTGCCTCCACTATTCATGGTATAGCCCCTTCCAAAACCTGAGACCATTAGTTATTGATAGACTGGAGTGATATTTATAAGTTATCTTTTCTGACACATGTTTGGCCTCCCTAAATTTCCCATGTGCAGAAACTATACTTTATTCTTCTGTTTACCTGGCACAGGACTTGCCATCATAGATGTTTAATAGCTTTATGCAAGGCCAGGCACGGTGGTTCATACCTATAATCTCAGCACTTTGGGAGGCTGAGGTGAGAAAATTGCCTGAGCCCACAGATTGGAGACCAGCCTGGGCAACTTGGTGAGACCTCATTTCTATAATAAATCAAAAATTAGCTGGGCATGGTGGTGCACACCTGTGGTTCCAGCTACTTGGAAGGCTGAGGTGGAAGGATCACCTGAGCCCAGTAGATCGAGGCTGCAGTGGCCATGAGCAGTGTGCCACTGCACTCTAGCCTGGGTTGACAGAGTGAGACTCCAACTCAAAAAAATAGCTTTATGCAAAATGATTATGCTTAGGCATAGATTGAAGTTTCAGAAGCAAAGAAGATAAAGTTTGAGAGACAAAGGAGATATTGTAGGAATAGATGAAGGATAAAATTGTAGTGTGGGATAAAGGGTTAAGGAAAGGCTAAAATGAGTTTGGGTGTTAAAATCCCAGTAGAGGGAGAAGAGTGTGAGATTGCATGAAGATCATTTTCCTACATGTCATTGGCAAGGCCTGGGTCAGAGGGCCCATCTGGATGTGGTTATGGGATTGTTAGGTAAGGGCCTTAGGCTAGAGAAAATTAGGTGGAGTAGGCCTCCTCAGATACACGGAGAGAACAAAAAGCTATGGGGTTTGCCCCCACCCTCTTGGGACTACACCTCTTCTGATTTCCTTTCTTCAGATTTATATGTGCATGTAAATCCCTGCTGCTGTTGTCATTTCCAGGAAACCCTGCTTACCACTCCCTAAGCAGGATCTGAGGGCTTTCCATAAAGTTCTGTCTGTCCATGTTAACTTGTAATTCTGGTTTTTAGGCTGCCTTGAAATCATTCTAGGAGTTACTGGAGGGAAAAAGTAGTAAACTGCTAGTTTTCCTTCTGGTCTTTTTCCCAGCCCACCTGCTACTGTTTGTCCACGTATTCCACTCAGGTCTTTATAGCTCATTCAGTGGGAGAGAGGACCAGAACATCTACCTCTTAAAAAATATTACAAATTATAAAGCATGATTATTTTAACCTGGCAATGTTTGTTTTGCTTTTCTTACCATTTTCTTGCATGTCAGGTAATTTTTATGGTATTATTTTCTTTCTCTTTTGGAGCACTTTCTCAAAAGTTTCTTTAAGGCAGGTTTTGAGAAATACATTTCCTTTTTTTTTATTATTTGAAAACACCTTTAATTAAGTTTTGCTGGGTTCACTCTTCTAGGTTGACCAGTATTTTCTTTCAACATACCAAAGACCTGATTCTGTTGTTTTCTGGCTTCCATTGTTATTACTGAGACCTTAGTTGTCTTGCTAACTCTTCTTCCTTTGTAGGTGACCTTTCCTTTCTTTCTGCCTGTTTTTCAGATTCTCTTTTCATCTACGGTGATCTGAAGTTTCACTCTGATGTGTCTAGTTATGGATTTAAGTTCCTTTTTTCTGCTTGGGATATACCAATCTGTGGGTTTTGATGTTTCATTTGTTCTGGGATATTGTTAACCAGTATCACTTTAAACACTCCCTTTTGTCTGTTATCACTCTATTTTTATTCTGAAACTCCAATTATTTCTATATGGCACCTTCTTATTTTATGCTCCATATCTTTAAGTATCTTTTATGTTTTTCATAATCATATCTATCTTTGTCCCATTCTGGATATATACTTTTGACAATTCTCTTTGGCAATTCACTAATTCTTTCTTGAGTTCCAAATTTTCTGTTTAAGCCATCCTTGAAAATTTTAATTTAAACTTTCAATTTTTTTTTTGTTTCTGGGATGTTTTGCTCCTGATCTATCTGTTCAATCCAGATAACTTCTTTTTATATGCTTATATTTGTAAGGCAACTCTTTTTTCTCCTTAAGCATTTAAGATCTCTCTCTCTCTCTCTTTCTATATAGAATGTATTCTGTAATAGACATTAGAAGCTCAGGGAGGGTGGGAGGGGCATGAGGGATGATAAATTACTTTTTATTTTTTTTTGAGTTGGAGTCTCACTATCACCCAGACTGGAGTGCAGTGGCCGCTCCCAGCCACCACAGCCTCGACCTGCTGGGCTCCAGCAATCCTTCCGCCTCAGCCTTCCGAGTTGCTGGAACTACAGGCATGCGCTACCACGCCCGGCTCATTTTGATTTATTGTAGAGATGAGGTCTCGCCTGCCCAGGCGGGTCTCGAACCTACGGGCTCAGGCAATCCACTCACCTCAGCCTCCCAAAGGCGCGGGATTACAGGCTGAGCCACCGTGCCCAGCTGATAAATTACTTAATGAGTGCTATATATTATTTAGGTGATGGTTTCACTAAAAGCCCAGACTTCACCACTATTTAATATATTCATATAACAAAACTTCATTTGTATCCCTTAAAGTATACAAATAAAATGAAATGTATCCTGAATTTGTGACTTATAATAGCTGGTTTTTTCTTTTCTTTTTTTGCAGCTTTTGACTTTTACTCATAGCAACTTGCTTCCTTGTGTGTTTAATAATCTTTTTGAACCCACTGCTTGATCTCAATATGTGGGAGAAGTTTGCTTCCATAGAATTAATGTTGCTTTTAGCTTCTGGGTTAGTCAGGGAATCCTCCTAACATAAGATCGCTTTATCCTACCTTTGAAGGTATTAGCTTAGATTAGGAGTTCCCTGCTCATCTTTCCCAACTTGCTACTATTCCAATATTAAATACCCTCCTCTACATTGTTCCTCTAGGATTCTGGTCTCTGTGTGTCATCACTGCCTTTTCTATCTCCACAGGATGAAAACCTGCCCCCTTCTCCTTACCACATTAACTCCCTGCTGTATGTATAAAAGAATCATTTGGAATTCTTGAAAATTAAATTTATAGTTAACTGAAATCCAGAGCTCTTGTGTAGGATAAATTCTAGCCTGGAAACATTCTATTTTCTTCGACTATTATCACTTATCACTCAATATAAGTTTTCAAATTTATTTGCATAGCATTGAGCAAAATTTGTCACTTATGACTATTTACTTATTTTTGAGTTGGGGTCTCACTCTGTCACCCAGGTTGGAGTGCAGTGGCACAATCATGGCTTACTGCAGTCTTGACCTCCTGAGCTCAGGTACTCCTCCCGCTTCAGCCTCCTGAGTGTCTGGGACTACAGGTACATGCCATCATGCCTGGCTAATTTTTTTTTTCTTTGTAGAGATGAGTTCTTGTTATATTGTCTACATTGGTCTTAAACTCCTGGGCTCAAGCAATACTCCATCCACAGCCTCCCAAAGTGCTGGGATTACAGGTGGCGAGCCATGGAACTTGGCCTATAATCTTTAAAGTCCAATAACTACTAGGATGTGTCTTGGTGCTTACCATGTTGGATCAATTTTCCCTGGACATGGTGTCCCCTTTCAAAATATAGAGTTGAGTGTCCTTTTAAAAGGAGCATTTGCCTGAATTAATTTTTAAAATTATCTTCCTGTAGCCTGTTCTGTGGTGTCTGCTTCAGGAACTTCAATTATGTGTGTACTGGTAACCTTCTACATTTTTTTTTTGCCTCTTAACCTTCTTAATATCTTCATCTGTATCTTGACTTGCTTCATTATGCTTACTTATCTCACTTTTATCCTCTACATTACTGTGCCTTCTGCAATATCTGTTCCTCATTGTTTTATTTATTTATTTTAGAGGTGGAGTTTTGCTCTATTACCCAGGCTGGAGTGCAGTGGCATAACCATGGCTTACGGCAACCTCAACCTCCTGGGCTCAAGTGATCCTCCCACCTCATCTTCCTGAGTAACTGGGATTACAGATGTGTGTCAACTGTGCTATGGTTTTTTTGTTTGTTTGTTGTTGTTGTTTAGATACAGGGTTTCACTAATTTGTTTAGGCTGGTCTCAAACTCAAACTCCTGACCTCAAGTGATCCTTTCACCTTGGCCTCCCAAAGTGCTGGGATTGTAGTATGAGCTACTATACCCAGTCTGTACTCCTTTTAATTTTGTCTTTATTTCTGTGATAGTTTTGATTTTTCTTCTATTTCCTTTCTGAGTCCTGCCTGTAGTTATTTTAATTTCTACTGTTTTCTGGTCATTCATTCCTGAATTATTGTATTTTCTCCTTTCTTGTGTTCCTTCACAGTGGCAGTTGTTTCATTAAGTATATTTTAATTCACAATGAAATGTTTGGATATATATTTTTATCTAACCCATGAAAACACATTCCTGGTGAATGCTTTCTGTAGAAATGCTTTATGCTATTTCTCATATTTAAAAAAGTATATACTATCTCTGTATCAGTGCTGTATTAATTCCTTTTAAAAACTCAAATTTTAATGAGTTAGATTTTTCTCTATCAGCTGTTTGCAGAATTTCCTGTGGCTCTGGGATTATGGAAGGACAAGAATAACTTTCTCATGCTGTGCAGTTTAAGGGCTCTCTTTAATGTTTCTACAAACATATAGCAAATGTATCTTTTCAAATATAGCACTTTTAGTGTATCCACACCTTCTCAGTTTCTTGAAACCTTAGCCAGTTTAAGAGGGCTTGATTTCTTCACTGACAACTGCCAGCTAGAGATTCAGTATATGCCTTTCACTGCCATCTCTTTACCTTCCAAAGTGGTGATTTCTGAGTTCTGCTGATCATTGGACCCTATATACTATTCCTTCTTCCAAAGAACTTCTCTGTAGCTCTTTTGGTATCAGCTGCTTTGGGACACATTTACACGTAATTCAGTGCTTGTAGCATTTCTCTTAGACTTTTGAAAATTAGGTTTTGTTTTGTTTTTTTGAGTCAGAGTCTCTGTGGACCAGGCTGGAGTGCAGTGGCACACTCACAACCACCACATCCTCGACCTGCTGGGCTCAGGTGATCCTTCTGCTTCAGCTTCCAAGTAACTAGAACTACAGGCACGTGCTACCACACTCAACTTATTTTTTGATTTATTGTAGAGACGAGGTCTCACCAAGTTTCCTAGGCTGGTCTCAAATCCCTGAGCTCAGGCAATCCTCTCGCTTCAGCCTCCCCAAGTGCTGGGATTACAGGCTTGAGTCACCACTCCCAGCTGAAAATTAATTCTCTGTGCGTGTTCTAAGAGGAGGTACACACACACACACACACACACACACACACACACACACACACACACACACACACAGTTATTCATGTCATAATGCTGTTTTGGTTAATGATGGACCACATATACAATGGTGGTCCCATTAGATTATAATAGAGCTGAAAAATTTCTATTGCCTAATTATGTCATCATATCACAGTGCATTACCATTTCAGTGTTTACATATACAAATACTACTGTGCTACAATTGTCTACAGCATTTAGTATAGTAATATGCTGTAGAGATTTTTAGCTTAGGAGCAATAGGTATACTCTAACCTAGGTGTGTCGTAAACTATACCATCTAGGTTTATATAAGTATACTGTTTGACAGGCATGTCCAACCTGCAGCCTGCAGGACACGTGAGGCCCAGGACAACTAGTAATGTGACCCCACAAAATCTTTTAACATCATGTATTTTTTGGCATTTATTTTCTTTGTGATCCCATGTGTAGTTTCATTTTTGAAGTTCACAATCATGCCTTATTCATGGCATCACTTTTTGGCAGTACATACATTTGTGAGCAGCTGTTTTCAATTATGAAGCACACAAAGAGCAAAATCCGAACAAACATTTCTGATGAGCACCTTGAGAACTCACTAAGAATTGCAACCACTTCTATTGAACCAGACATTGATAGATTAGTTTTACAAAACCAAGGTCAAATTTTCCACTAGTTTTATATTATTCTCATTTTTCTAAACTTTATAATAAAATATAAAAAATAGGTCTGCCAGCTCCACAGGCCCAGCCAGCGCCCTCTCTGTACCAGGGAAGCCCCACCCACCTGAAGCTAAGATTTTTGGCCAGAGAGCCAAGGCCAAGACCACCAAGAAGTGGTCATAGCAGGTCACATCCAGTGTCTTCTGATGTTTGACCAGTCTCAGATCCAGGAGTTCAAGGAGGACTTCAACATGATCGACCAGAACCATGATGGCTTCATTGACAAGGAGGACCTGCACGACATGCTAGCCTCGCTGGGAAGAACCCTATGGTTAAGTACCTGGAGGGCATGATGAGCGAAGCCCCGAGGCCCATGAACTTCACCATGTTCCTCACCATGTTTGGGGAAAAGGTGAATGGCACAACCCCTGAGGATATGATCCATAACACCTTCATCTGCTTTGATGAGGAAGCCTTAGGTTTTATCTATGAGGACCAGCTCTGGAAGCTGCTGACCACCACGGGCAACCACTTCACAGACAAGGAGGTGGACGAGACGTACCACAAGGTGCCCACGGAAAAGAAAGGCAACTTCAACTATGTGGAGTTCACCCACATCGTCAAACACAGCACCAGGGACAAGTAGGCTGCCCAGCCCTCACAACGCCTAGGTCCTGTCCCAGTTGCTCCCTCTCCCCACATATTCTCTGTCCCAGCTCCATGCCCATGACCCTGCAAGACCCTCTTGGGGACCCTCTTTTTGAGGGGTCAGGGTCTCAGATCCCAGGGAGGGAACAGGCCAAGAGAAGCACAAGGCAAGGGACACATAGCCAACTTGAGGCAGATGTGCCACTATGACCCCAGAGACCTAGTGGGAATCTCTCACCTCTCCAAGGAAAGACCATCTTATGAGGACATGCACCAGGGGCAGGACCTGAGGCACCAGTCAAAGGCCCCTCAATGGAGCCCAGGCCTCAGTGGTGGCCTGTCCATTCCCAGCTGCCCCTGGGAGAAAGGGGCCCTGGATCCGGGGATCCGACACCACTGCATGTGCAGCCCCACACAGGCACAAGCTCACCAGGGTCCCCTCTCAGAGGAGAGGATGCCAGACCCCTCCCTTTATCCCATCCAAATATCAGAGCATACCCACCATGGGAATGTGCTCAAGAAAAAAAATGCAGAGTGGATATTTGTCCCAGGGGAGGTAGAACCTCTGAAATATGTAAGACAACAATGAACAAACATTAGAAGGATTAATGGATAAATCCTGAATTTTTGTGGGAGAATTTAGGCATATTTCTTGGAGAATCTGGTAGATTAAACAGATTTAAAAATTGGTAACATAACATGGGAGGTGATACCTCTTTAACATGGAAAATTATGTAACTATAAAGCCAATATCTTACTTACGGGGGAATAATGGAGGCATTCTACTAGTCAGAGAAAAGGCACGGTTGTTTACTATCTCTATTATTATTTGACAGTGTATTGGAGGTATTAGCCAGCATGGGGGAAAAGTAAAAAGAACAATTGAGGAATAAAAAAAGAAAAAAAGAAGTAAAAACAGATTACATAATTATATACCTGGAAAATCTAAAAGAGTAAGTTAAAAACTAGAAAAAATAAAATGAAAATTTAGTGAAGTAGCAGAATACAAAATAGTCAGTAATTAGTTGGAAGAAATAATGAAAGACCATATTTACAACACCAAAATATAGGAAAAATTTCTAGGTACAAACTTAACAATAAATGTACAGAACTATTATAACATGAGAAAATTATAAAACACTTTCCAAAAAAAGACAGTCTTAGCCAAGTGGAAAGACATGTCACATTTATGAATAGAAAGATTAAACACCATGTTGATTCTCCCCAGCAGTTTTAAAGCAATGCAATTACAATAAATGTATGACTAATTTTTTTCTGAGCTTAAAAGATTATAAGGCTGGGTGTGGTTGTGGTGGCTCATGCCTGTAATCCCAGCAGTTTGGAAGTCCGAGATGGGAAGATTGCCTGAGCTCAAGATTTTGAGACCAGCCTAAGCAGCATAGAGGTAGACCTCATCTCTACAAAAAAAAAAATTATTATAAAGTTAATTTGAAAGAATAACTAGCAAGAATATCTAGTATATTTCCAAAAAAGGATTGTGGGGCAATAGTTCAATGAAGTATTAAATATATTTTAAAACCTCCATCATGAAAATTGTGATATTGGTACATGAATAAATAGATCAATAGAACATTATAGAAATCTAGAAATAGATATAAAAGTATATGAAAAATTAGTATGTATAAAAAATCATCTACCCTTATTGTGGAAAAGGACTTTTAAATATGTGATGCTGAGACAAATGAATAACAACATGGGAAAAGATAAAATTGTAACCATGCTTCAAATCATAAAGTAAGAATTAAGTGGAGTCCAGAACCTAAATGTAAAAGTAAAACAAAAACAAATAAACAAACAACAACAATTCCCCTAAATCCCCATGTAAGTGGTAAAAGACAATATGAGTAAATCTTCTACAATTTGGCAGTAGGAAAAATTTTCTAACCATGACTCAAAATCTAGTAGACATAAGAAAAAAAGATGAAACTGACAATATAAACACAAAACAGACAGATCAAACTTTTGCATGACAAAACTCCACAAATTAATGGGAAAACGAGACAAAACAAATGGCAAACAAATAATTAGCAACTTTTACCACAACTAACTGTTATTTTAATATACAGTTGATCTCTTAGCAACAACATTTGGACTGTATGGGTCAGTTTACATGTAAACTTTTTCAAAAAATATATTGGAAAAATTTTTTTGAGATTTGTGACAATTTAAAATAGCTTGCAGATGAATTGCATAGCCAAGAAATATCAAAAACTTTAAAGAAAAAGTTAGGTGTGTTATGAATGCATAAAATATATGTACATACTAGTCAATTTTATCATTTACTACTATAAAAAGACATAAATCTATTATAAAAAGTTTAAAATGTATCAAAACTTATGCACACCCAGACTGTACATGGCACCATTCACAGTCAAGGGAAATGTAAATGAACGTAAAGATGTAGTATTAAATTATAACTGCATAAAGTTAATTGTAGTATATACTGTACTACTATCATAATTTCATAGTCACCTCCTGCTGCTGTTGCTGGAGCTCATGTTTTGAATATCCACTTAAAACTCTCTTTTCACAAGATGGCGCCGAAGTCTAAGAAGGAAGCTCCTAGAACATGTCCTGCTCCTGCCCCTTCTAAAGCTGAAGCCAAACAAAGGCACTGAAGGCCAAGAGGCAGAGCTGAAAGTCGTCCATAACCACACACACAAAAATAAGATCTGCATGTCACCCACCTTCCAGAGGTCTAAGACACTGCGGCTGAAGAGGCAGCCCAAATATCCTCAGAAGAATGCCCCCAGGAGAAACAAACTTGACCACTATGGCATCATCAAGCTTCCCCTGACCACTGAGTCTGCCATGAAGAAAACAGAAGACACGACACACTTATGTTCACTGTGGATGTTAAAGCCAACAAACACCAGATCAAACAGGCTGTGAAGAATGTCTATGACATTGATGTTGCCAAGGTCAACACATCTTGATTAGGCCTGATGGAGAGAAGAAGGCATATGTTTGGCTCCTGATTTTGACACTTTGGATGTTAACGATAAAATTGGGACCATCTAAATTGAGTCCAGCTGAATAATTCTAAATATATCTTTTCACCATAAAACAAAACAAAACTTAAAACTCTGTGACATGAATCATCTCTTCATTGCACTTGTGTATTGCAGTAAAAGGTGCTTATGGTTCTGACATATTTTTCATCGTGTTTATTGTATACCATAAACCTTGAGGAACACCATGGGACCCTGCAAAGTGCCACCAGTGATGCTGGAAATGCTCCCAAGAAGCACAGAGAAGTCATACCATTACAAGAAAAAGTTAAATTGCTTGATAGTAGATTGAGGTCTGTAGCTGTGGTTGCTGCCATTTCAGATGATTCACCTTGTTAACAGACAATGTAAACTTTCAGAATCAATAAATACAATATAGCACTGTAAATATATTTTCTCTTCCTTATGATTTTCTTATAACATTTTCTTTTCTCTAGCTTACTTTATTGTGAGGATATGGTATATAATGCATATAGCATACAAAATTTGTGTTTGTACCCCCTAAAGCTATTGAAATAAAACGCACACACACACAAACAAAATATATGTGTTAATTCACTGTGTATGTTAGCAGTAAGGTTATGGTCAACAGTAGGCTATTAATAATAAAGTTTTGGGAGTGTCAAAAGTTATATGTGAATTTTCTACTATAGGAGGATTGGTGCCCCTAACCTCTACTTTGTTCAAGGGTCAACTGTATAGCGAACTTCTAAAATTTGAGGAAAAAAAGACCAATAACCCAATAGAAAAAATGAGTAAAGATATAAACGGATATTTCACAGAAAAAATTAAAAGGGCCCTTAAAGATATGAGATTTGTAACCTTGCTCATAATAATAGAAATGCAGATTAGAATTACTTTGAGATGTCATTTCTCTCCTCTCAGATTTGCAAACACCGAAAAGCTTGACAACACATTCTATTGGTAAGGCTGTGGGGGAAATAAGTACTCTTATGATTGTTGGAGTGAATGCAAAATGACAATCTGGTGGTACATATCAAAAGTATACATAGGTTTATCTTTTGAAGCAGAAATTCCACTTGTGGAGATCTATTCCAAAAATATCCAAACAAAAATGAAAAATGATGTAAGGACAAATGATGTAAGAAATTATGTAATTGTAGCACTATTTGTAATAGCAAAGGATTAGAAATAACTCAAACATCCTGCAATAGGGAACTGGCTCACTAACATTATGACTGCTGTCACGTTCACTCAATGGAGTACTATACAGCTATAAAATGAGTGAGGACTATCTGCACACTGCACTAAGAAGAAAGCTCCAGAATATATTAAGGAAAAAAAGTAAGGTGCAGAAAAGTATATAACATGATAACCTTTGTATAAGATGGACATACACGGCCGGGCACAGTGGCTCAAGCCTGTAATCCCAGCACTCTGGGAGGCTGAGGTGAGAGGATTGCCTGAGTCCAGGGGTTCAAGACCAGCCTGGGCAACTTGGTGAGACCTCGTCTCTATGATAAATAAAAAAATAGCCGGGTGTGGTGGCACGCGCCTATAGTTCTAGCTACTTGGAAGACTGAGGCAGACAATGAGACTCTGACTCAAAAAAAAAAAAAAAAAAAAGAGGGACACACACACATTTCGTTATATTTTAAGGAATAAACAATGGAAGAATAAACACAACATTTAACAGAGTAAAATTCTTAAGGGGGAAGGGAAGGAAGCATATGGAGGGTACAGGAATAAAATCAAGGCCTCCCTAACTCACTTTGTTTCATAGTTTTAATTTGGAAACCATGTAAACAATTTGCATAATTAAAAGACTAGGTGAAATCTAAAAAGAAAAACAAAGTAATCTCTAAAAATAGAAAATAAGATGAAACAATGAACCAATCATATAAAGTCACTGGCATAACTATGTGGAGAAAAATTATTTTGAGAGACTTAAAACTCCATATTTTTACTGAATATCCCCATTGTGATATATTTTAAGAAAAAAAACAGACTCACAAGAAATCTTAAAGAGCACTCAATAGTCTATTGTAAGTGGTCTCTGGTATTTTTATTCTAATATTATTTGCATGTTATAGGATAAAGGAACAGAGTAATGTTATTGATATCTTCAGGCACCAAGATTTTCAGCATAAGAAAAAAAATGTTACAGGTATATATAGCAAAGGAGTTAACTAAAAATGTACCCTTCAACTTGCATTGGACATATGGGAATTAATTGTGTCTTATTTTACTATTTCTAAAAATATATGTATTTCTTAGCTTTGTCTCTGAAAATACCCAAAAGCAATGATAGTTTAGTAGCACTCTGTTTTCGTATCCATATGGCAGTCTCTAAATAAATTTCAATAAATAGATTTAGGGCATCATGGATAAATGGCTGATTCTAGGTCTGGACCAGGAAATATACATAATTATACTAGGACAATTTATTGTTATTGAAAGCAAGAAAACTAACAAAGTCAACTGGGATCATATTGAAAGGACACAGGAATTAACTTAAAGGGGTTCTCTCTGACCAAACATGGGATAAATTAAACATCAAAATGGATAATGACATGATTGATCAAAACATATCAAATACATAAAAACCTTTTAGTTCAAAACTATTTTTAAAAATACAAGCCTACCCGTCACCTTTGGAGGATGCTAGAGCACTAACACATTATTTTGAAAATCAATTTTAAAAAGGAAAAGAATCAAGCCTTCAAACATAAACCATATTTTGGGGTAACAGATCATTGATGAAGAAGATTCTATAGAGAAGTTCTAATTTATGATTCCAGAAAGGATAATATTAGAAAAGTCATCATTTTGCAACTCTTAATGAAACAATAAATCTTGACAATAATCATTAATGACTGATAAAGCAATTAGGTGACAGATTAATGAATACTTCACTTGATACCACTGATCAACTTAATATCTCTAAACATGAGACAATCAGACACAATGTACTTTTTTTTTTTTTTTTTTGAGTCAAGGTATCACTCTGTTGCCCAAGCTGCAGTACAGTGGCACAATCAGGGCTCACTGCAGCCTTGAATTCTTGGGTTCAAGCAATCCTTCCACCTTAGCCTCCCAAGTAGTTGGGACTACAGGTGTGTGCCACCATGTCTGGTTAAATTTTGTTTTTTTGTAGAGACAAGGTGTCTCTATGTTGCCTAGAACTCCTGGACTCAAGTAATCCCCTTGTCTTGGCCTCCCAAAGTGCTGGGATTACAGGTATAAGCCACTATACCCAGCCCATAATATAGTTTTTGATGTAATACAAGAGGAAGTAAACAGTAAGCCTGTGAGGTATTCTTAATTTGATCATGCCTATAGGTTTAAAATGACCTCAACATAATAAGACCATATATGGTAACTCAAGTAACATAGCTCTCCCATCCAAGTACTAACCAGGCTGGACCCTTCTTAGCTTTTAAGATCCATTAATCTGTCACCTAATTGCTTTATCAGTCATTAATGATTATTGTCAAGATTTATTGTTTCATCAGAGTGGTTTGGTCATAGACAGATAACGTAACTCTCACTAGTGAAAAGTTGAAAACTTCTTAGATCAGGAACAAGACAAGGATCCCCACTCTTGCCACTGCTATTCATCAATGGAAGCCAGAGAAAATAGGCAAGAGAAGGAAATAAAAGGCATTCCAATCAGAAAGGGAGATTTTAAATTGTCTCTGTACGTGACATGGTCTTATCCATAGTAAACTCCAGCAAAAACTATTAGAACTAATGAGCTAATTCAGCCAAGTTGTAGGATTCAAAACCAACATACAACAATCAGTAGCATTTCTATACATGAACAACAGACTATCTGAAAAAGAAATCAAGAAAACAATCTCATTTACAATAGCTACCAAAAATACATACTACATACATACATATATACATACATACTTAGGGATACATTTAACCAAAGAGGTGAAAGATATTGCACACTGAAAACTATAAAACATTGATGAGAGAAATTGAGGGAGACTCAAATAAGTGAAAAAATAATCTGTGGTCATCAACTGGAAGAATCAATGTTGTTAAAGTGTCCATACCACCCACAGAGATCTACAGAATCAAAGTAATCCCTATCAAAATTCCAATGATATATTTCACAGAAATAGAAGAAAACAATCCTAAAATCTATTTGAAACCACAAAAGACCCTGAACAATCCTTGAGGTCGTGCATTGATATCTGAGCATTTGAAGAAGTAGGTACTTATTCCAGTTTTTGTCCGGCAAAACCCTTCACCCATCAGCCCACCCTGGGATTCTGCCATGGTCTGTGGACAGGCTTGCTGCTGAAGGCCTTGGGTAGGCTGGCCTGGTGCCTGGGTCAGCAGTTGGGTAGGCCTGATGCTTGGGTTCATGGGGTTGGGCTTGAAGCCTGGATCCACTGGGTGGGATCTATTGATTGGGTCAATGGAAGGGGGTCTGGAGCCTAAATCTACGGTGACCATCCAGGTGCTAGGATGGGCCTGGCGCCTTAATCCATTGGGATAGACCCGGAGTCCAAGTCCACAAGAGCTGGCCTGGCACTGGGACAGGCCTACAACCTTAGTGTGCAGGGTTAGTCTGGGTCCATGGGGGGCTGCCCTGGACCCTGCATCTGTAGGAGTGGTCCTAGAGCCTTGGTGCATGGAGGGTGGCCTAGTGCTGTGGTCTACTGGGGTGAGCCTGGGCCCTGAATCTAGTGGAGTTTGGGGCCACAGAGACCATCATGGAGCCCGAGTGTGTGAGGTTCAGCCTGCAGGCTAGGTTTGTGATGGCTAGGGTCCTGGATCCCCAGGGACAGTTCTAGTGCCTGGATTTATGGGAGCTGGCTCAGTGCTGGGGCCTACTGAGATGGGTATGGACCCTGGTTCTGTTGGAGCTTGAGTGTGCTGGCCTGGTCCCTGAGACCAGGAGTGCCAGCCTTGTACTGGGGATAGGCCTGAAACCTGGGGCTATACAGGCCAACCTGGAAACGGGGTCCATGAGTGCTGCCTGATGACTAAGACAGTGGGAGCCAGTCTGGGTGCTAGAGCCGAAACTGTGTCAGCCTGGTGCTGGGGGACGTCTGGAGCCTGGAGCCACAGAGGCTGGTGGAAGCCTAGGGCCACTAGGGTTGCCCTGGTCGTGGGGCACCTGGAGGCTTAACCCATGAGTACTGGCCTGGGGCTGTGGGAGCCTTCCCATCACTGGGCTTTACTGGGGCAGGCCCGATTGAGGTCGAAAGCAAAGTCCAGAACTCACTTCTCTCAACTTCCCTAGCATGGAGAGTATCTCTCTCCATGCTGTGCCTACCTAAGGTGGGGGGAAGGGTGGTGCTAATATTGTAAAACTGTCCTTCCTACCCTCTTCAATGCATCTTTTCTTAAAACTGTGCTGCACCTAGATGTTATAATCTCTCTCATCAGGACTCCTTAGCTCTTGTGAAGGTACTTTTGTGTGTGGATAGTTGTCCAATTTGATGTTTATGAGGAAGGACGAGTGCTGTAGAGTCCTATTCAGTCATCCTGCTGACATCCTGGGCTTTCTATTTCTTAAAAAAATATTGGTTACGTGGGTGTAACCTGTGATAATTTTTTTGTGTGGACAGTTGTTCAAATTGATGTTTATGTTGGGGGAATGAATGCTGTAGAGTCCCCTCCTGGGCACTTATATGTTCATCTCTGTATCTTAAACAGCAGTAAGATCTTATTGAAAGGGAAAAGTCATCAGAAAATAGTTGCTTGACAAAGTCAATGCCAAAACAAAAACAAACAAAAATTACCCTTTTCTCTTTTACTCTTTCTAGCTGCCTGGAATATGGACATGATGCCTGGAGGTTTAGAAGCATTTTGTAATCATAAGGATGAGGGTCACAAAGAGCAACAGATCTGGACAGTGGAAGGAGCCATGACACCAGCCTTGGGCAGCCTCCGTCAAGACATGCTACTTGAGAAAAATAAGCCATTTGCCTTTGGGAGCCACTGTTACTTGAAACTGATTGCCACCTAACTGATGATTTAAATATTCACTTTTTAAAAACTAGAAAAAACGTACAATTTAAACATAAAGAGAATAGGAAGAATCAAGGCACAGAAATTAATAATGTAGGAAATGGAGAAGTAGGAATACACATATAAACATATTTTGACACAATCAATAAAAGATACAAACCTCAAGCAAGGTGTTTTGTTTTTAATAAAAAGAAAGAGTTAAACTAAACCATATTAAGATAAAATAAAATAAAACTACTTTTATAGTAGAGAATTTTTTAAAAATCCTAAGAGTGCAGCAAGGATTATAAAAGAGTGCTCTTGGAAACCTTGGTAATTAAAAATGTTAACGGTTATCTTTTTAAGTAATTGGGATTGTTGCTTTGTTTTCAGCCAGTCCATAAAGAGAAAAACCTGATCTGGAGGTAAGATATTCTAGGATCACAAGTATTTGGCTTCTCAGTCTAGTACCCGGGGTTTAAGGAGAGAGCCCTCTATGGGCCATCAGTGGAATAACAGGAGCTGCTATTCGGCTATTGTGGAGAGAGAAAAGAGAAGGCACTGAAATGGTGACCTCTAGACTAATCTCTAGAGGTCCAGCTTCTCTTTTCCAGCCAAAAGAGGTTTGACATCAGAATGCTCGAACATCTCTCTTACCAGTTACAGATGCCCACCATGTAGCACAACTGCAGTGGAAACCACTCGCAGGTAACGGAATGTGAGTGCTCACCCAGGAGTTGTGCGACAGTGCAGCCCTGCAGGGATACAGACACACTAAGAGAGAGAACTGATCAAAGCCAGCTCTAGGTAGTCTAACGAGGATTCTTGAAGGTGTTTTGAGTCTGATACAAGGGAAAGGGAGAGAGATGACATGATGTGAAAGATAAGAGTGGGCAGTCCACGTGGGATCACCACAAATGATTAGGAAGCAACAGTAACCCCCTGGTGTGAACAGGGAAGATTACCTCAGTTTAAAAAAAAAGGAGTGGTTGTACCCGACCCTCTTGGGAGATTCAGGTGGAATGTTTGAAGACTGGACAGGGGAAAATGTTAAAAATGTTTTGTAGAAGGAGGTTAGACCACGTGTTGAGAAATCTCATGGGGAAGATATGAGGGAGTCCTTGGATCATCCACTTTAAATTTGTGGAAAGCTTTGGGGAATGAATAAACTGAATGTCTAAGATGTTTTGAAAGATTCTTTCTGTTATATCCTGTAATGTTATTGAATTCATTTATTCTTACAGTATTTTTTGTTGTTGAGGTTTTAAGGTTTTCTACATGTATGTTTATGCTATTTACAAATAGAGATAATTTTACTTTTTAATTTTCAACTTGTATACTTTACATTTCTTTTTCTTTTCTAATTGCTCAGCTTGGATTTCCAGTTCTATGTTGAAAAGAAGTGTTGAGAGAATCCCTGGCTTCTACCAGATTTTAGAGGAAAAGCTTTCAGTTTTTCTCCTTTGATTATGATGTTAGCTATGGACTTTTTATTTACAGTCTTTATTGTGTGAGATAAGTTCCTTCTATACCTATTTTGTTGAGAGTTTTTATCATGAATGAATGTTGTACTTTGTCAAATGCTTTTTCTGCATGTATTGAGATGATCCTGTGGGTTTTTTTGTAATTAAAATAAAAATTTTAAAATAGAGATGAGGTCTTACTCTGTGGCCCACGCTGGGCTCAAACTCCTGGTCTCAAGTGATCCTCCTGCTTCACCCTCCTAAAATACTGGGATTACAGGAGTGAGCCACCATGATTCCTTCATAATAAGGATTTAGACTTCACATTCTCTCTCAAAAAAAGTTGAGGCTGGGCACTTGCAACCCAGGGTGCAAGGTGGGATCCTTTCTTGATCTTCTTGCACTGCCATTCTTTCCACAATTTAAAGAAGTTGGTTGTTAAGGGGACATTGGATATCAGAAATAATTTTTTAAAAAACTAAAAGATTTAAAAAATTCTCATGTGTAAAGACTGCCCTGGCTGGTCAGTTACCATCACCTTCTAAAACCTATATACAAATTTCCAACCCAGGGATTTGAAAGAAGAGCGGGGAGAGTGATATGTCAGTGGAATCAGGAGCTCAGAGCTTACAGTATGCACCCCAGCTGATATCTATAGAGTGTGAGTGTGATTCCTGAAGGGCGATGCCCTTTTTGGATATCAATTCCTCAGTGATGCAAACCCAGTGATGCTCCTGTGGCATTTTACAACTCTCGACTGCAGCACTAGAAAGATGACAGAGCAAGAGCAAAGAAATATCCTTTTGGTTCTAAAAATTCTTTTAAAAAGAGAAAGGCTTATCAAGCCCTCAAAGCCACCCAGGCAAAACAGGTACTTTTGGCAAAAAAGGAGCAGGGGAAAGAAAAAGGACATCCAGTGTCTCTCCCCCCGACCCCCGCTTTATTTTTCCCTAATTGTTTCATAGTCTGAGGTCTTAGATTTAAATCTTTAATCCATTTTGACTGGAATATTGTAATGCCAAGAGATGGGGGTCTAGTTTCATTCTATGCTAGTACTGTAGTGTTTTCAGCTTTGCACTATATTTTGAAATCAGGAAGTATGATGCCTCCATCTTTTTCTTCTTTCTCAGGAATACTTTGGCCATTTGTGGTCTTTTGTGGTTCTATATGTATTGTGGAATTGTTTGTTTTATTTTTATAAAGAATGCCATAGGGATTTTGATAGGGATCACGTTGAATCTGTAGATGGTTCTGGTTAGTGTATTTTAACAATATTAATTATTCCAGTCCACAAATACAAGATATCTTTCTATTAGTTTGTATCTTTAATTTATTTCAGCAACATTTTGTAGCTTTCATTATACAAGTTTCCCACCTCCTTAGTTAAGTTTAATCCCAAATATTTGATTCTTTTTCATGCTATTATAAATAGGATTGTTTTTCTATTTCCTTTTCAGATAGTTCATTATTAGTGACTAGAAACACAACTGATTTTTGGATGTTGATTTTGTATCCTGAAATACAAAATTTACTGAATTTGATTATTACTTCTACTTTACAAAATCTATTTATTAGTTCTAACGGCATTTTTATGGCATCTTTAGTGTTGTTACTATCATGTTAAAAAGGGACAATTTTACTTTTTTATTTCTGATTTGAATGCCTTTTATTTCTTTTTCTTGCCTAACTCCAGTATTATGTTGCATAGAAGAGGTGAGATTGGGTATCCTTGTCGAACTCTTGATCTTAGAGGAAAAGATTTCTGTTTTTTTTTAAAGACCATTGAGCATAATGTTAGCTGTAAGCTTTTCATTTATGATCTTTATTATATTTTTAGTTTTTTGATAGTTTTTCTTATGAAAGGGTGTTGAGTTTTGTCAAATGCTTTTTTCTTCATTTACTGAGATAATCATATGATTGTTATCCCTATTCTGTTAATGTAGCATTTCACATTTATTTATTTTTTAATATTGAACCATCCTTGCATCCAAGGGATAAATCTCTCTTGGTTATGGCATCTGATCTTTTAAATGTACTGTTGTATTTGATCTAGTATTTTGTTGGGGGTTGTTTTATGTTGTTATTCACTAGGTTGTTTTATGTTGTTATTCACTGTAGTTTTCTTTTCTTGTGATATCTTTGTCTGACTTTGGTGTTAGGATATTGCTAGCTTTACAAAATGATTTTAGAAATATTCTCATCTTACATTTTTTTTTTGAAGAGTTTGAAAAGGATTGGTATTAGTTCTTTAAATGTTTGGTAGAATTTATCAGAGATGTCATCTCATCCTGGGCTTTTCGTTGTTGGAATGCTTTGATCACTGATTTAATCCCCATGCTAGCTATGGATATGCTAAAACTTTATATTTCTTCATGACTTAGTCTTGGTAGGTTTTATGTTTCTAGGAATTTGTCCATGCCTACTAGGCTATCCAGTTATTCTGGCATATACATATAGTAGTAACTTATGATCCTTTTTATTTCTGTGGCCTCAGTTGTAATGTCTCCTCTTTGATTTTATATATTTGCATCTTCTCTATTTTTTTCTTGGTCTAAAGATTTGACAATTTTGTTTCTCTTTCCAGAAAATCAACTCTTACATTTATTGATATTTTTCTATTTTTTACTTTAAAAAATTCTGCTCTAATCTGTGTTTTCTTTTCTCTGCTAACCTTGAGATTTGCTGTTCTTCCTTTCTAACTTCTTGAGATGTAAAATTAGGTTATTTGATCTCTTTTTTTTTTAATGTAGGTGTTTATTGTAGTAAACATCCCTGTTTGTACTGCTTTACTGTTTCACAGCATCCAGTAGGTTTTGTTATGTTGTGTTTTCATTTTCATTTGCCTTAAGTGTTTTCTGCTTTCCTTTTTTTTTTACTTTGTCTTTGACCCAGTAGTTGTTAAGGAGCATGTTCTTTAATTTCCACATATTTGTGCATTTTCTAATTTTCCTTCTGCTGTCGATATCTGTTTCATTCTGCTGTAGTCAGAAAAGATATTTGGCATGATATCAATATTTTAAAACTTTTTTCTTTTTTTTTAAGTTGGAGTCTCACTTCTTTGCCTAGGTTGGAGTGCAGTGCCATGCATGCTCATGGCCACCCCAGCATCAACCTGTTGGCTCCGGTGAGCCTTCTGCCTCAGCTTTCCTAGTAGCCAGAACTACAGATGCATGCTACTATGCCCGGCTATTTTTTATTTTATTTTATTTTATTGTAGAGACGAGGGGTCGCCAAGTTGCCTGGGCTGGTCTCGAACCCACAGGTTCAGGCAATCCACTCGCCTCGGCCTCCCAAAGTGCTGGGATTACAGGCTGAGCCACCAAGCCCAGTCAATATTTTTAAACTTTTAAAGATTTGTTTTATGACTTAATATGTGATCTATTCTGGAAAAGGTTCTGTGTTCACTTGAGAAAAATGTGTATTCTGTTGCTGTTTGGTGGAATGTTCTGTATAGGTCTGTTGTGTATATTTGGTTTATAAGCATAGTTAATTTGTTTTCTTATTTATCTTATGTCTGGACGTTTTATTCATTATTGAAAGTGGGGTACTGAGGCCAGGCTCGGTGGCTCAGCCTGTAATCCCAGCACTTTGGGAGGCCAAGGCTAGTGGATTGCCTGAGCCTGCGGGTTCGAGACCCACCTGGGCAACTTGGCGAGATCTCATCTCTACAATAAATCAAAAATTAGCCAGGCATGGTAGCATGCACCTGCAGTTCCAGCTACTTGGAAGGCTGAGGTGGAAGGATCACCAGAGACCAGCAGGTTAAGGCTGCGGTGGCCCAGGGCGCCCCCTCTGCACTCCAGTCTGGGCAACAGAGTAAGACTCCAACTCAAAAAAAAAGAAAGTGGGGCATTGAAGTATCTTACTTTATAATATTGGTTGTCTATTTCTCCCTTCAGTTCTGTCAATGTTTGCTTCACATATGCTTGGTGCATTTTATTTATAATTATTGGCTGATACTTTTATTATTATATAATGTTCTGCTTTGTCTCTCTTGACACTTTTTACTATATTCTACTTTGTCTAATATAGATATAACCAATCTTGTTATCTTGATTATCATTTGAATGGAATAACTTTTCTATCCCTTCTTTTACAGTCTATTAAATCTTATTTTTTGGTCAGTCTAGCTAAAAATTGTAAATTTTACTGATCTTTTTAAAGAACCAAATTTTGGCTTCATTAATTTCTAATTTTAGTTATAAATGTAACCCTCTGATTCACATACATATGTATTTATATTACACTGATTATATATTTTGAAATATTTCACATATATATGACAGTGAATGGCTGTACATATATAAAATGACATATAGTTATAATTGCATATATAATTATTTTTGTTATGGTGTTTTCTAATTAGGTACAAGAAGTTTTTATATTGTTAGGGCACTCCCTGCTGAATTACCAGAAAATCCTTTTTATAGAGTCTCATTTGTGAAATTCTTCTTTGTTATTATTTGGGAATCAGTTATTTTAAAGAAGGGGAAAAACATCTTTCTCATCATTTCCATGTGCATCCCTGGGCTCCATGAAAAAAGTGAAAAAATGGACTCAAACTGTCTCTTAAGGATTTTTTTAATTTAAAAATTTTAAAAATTTATATTCAAGGGGGTATATGTGCAAGTTTGTTACATAGGTATATTGCATGATGGTGAGGTTTGGGCTTCTATTAAGCCTGTGACACCCAAATGGTGACCATGGTATGCAATGAGTAGATCTGCCCCTTCCCTCCTTAGTAGTTTCTAGTGTCTGTTTTTCCCACTATTATATTTGTGTATACCCAGTGTTTAGATTCCACTTATAAATGAGAACATGTGATATTTGAATTTTTGTTCTGGTGTTAATTCACTCAGAATAATGGCCCTCAACTGTATCTACATTTCTGCAAAGGACATGTTTTTATCCTCCTTTATGGCTGTGTATGACTTCTTTATCAATTCCACATTTTCTTTGTTCAGTCTATTGTTGATGGGCACCTAGGTTGGTTCTATATTTTTGCTGTTATGAACAGTGCTTTGGTAAACATAGTAGTGCAGGTGTCTTTTTGGTAGAACTATTTATGCTCCATTTTGGTAAAACAATTTATACCTAGTAGTGAAATTTCTGGGTTGAATGGTAAATCTGTTTTTAGTTCTTTGAGAAATCTCCAAACTGCTTTCCACAGGAACTTGAACTAGCTTGCATTCATACCAGCAGTGTATGAATGCTCTTTTCTCTACAACCTTGCCAACATCTGTTGTTTTTTTATTTATTAATAATGGCCAATCTCAAAGGACTCCTTCTTAAGCCCCATTAGGGTAGCCAGTAGTGCACACAGGTGGGAAACTTGAGCACTTTTTCCTCCTACCCCCCTGGAAGGCTCAAAACAGAGAGAAAACTTGGGTAGTCTCCACAGCCCAACCCATTGCCTAGGTTGGCTGAGCATATCCTTGGGGAAACACAGGCCAAGCAGAAAGCTCATAACCACCATTGTAGCTGGCTCTGTCCTGCAAGTGCTACCTCTTTGCTGGAGGCCAACAGGCACAGCCCATTACAGATGACATAATACATCTGCTTTTGGAAAGGTCTGATCCTAGACCCCAGCTAAAACACTATCCAAGCCACTCTGGCCATTCAGAACACCTTGAACCTGTATAGATACTCAGCACAGCACTACCACAGCTGGCAACAGAGAAACTCACCACACCAAGGCTATATGTAATCAAGAGAATGCTATAGCGCCTACACCAGCCCCCTGCCAACCTCAAATAAGAAGAAATAGTCTACACAAATGAGAAGGAACCAGAAAAATAAATCTGACGATATGAAAAACAGTTCTTCAACACCCCCAAAAGACCACACTAACTTCTCAGCAATGGACCCTAACCAAAATGAAATCTTTTAAATTCCAGAGGTAGAATTCAAAGATTGATTATAAAATTGCTCAATGAGCCAGGAGAAAGTTTAAAACTAGCATAAAGAAAAAAGAAAACTATTCAGGACATGAATGAAAAATTCTCCAAAGAGTTAGACACTTAAAAAAAACACAAAAAACGACTGAACGTCTGGAAATGAAAGACTCATTTAGAGAAGTATAAAATGCAGTGGACAGTTTTAACAAGTAGAATAATAAGAAGAAAGGGTCTCAGAACTGAAAGATACAGCTCTTGAATTAATCCAATCAGACGACAATAAAGGAGAAAGAATCAAGAGAATAAAATGAAGTCTCCAAGAAATATGGGATTATGTAAGACGTCCAAACCTTAGAATCATGGGATTCCTGAAGAAGAAGAGAAAGCAACAGATTTGAAAAACCTATTTGAGGGAATAATGGAAGAAAATTTCCCTGGCCTTATCAGAGATTTAAGTATCCAGATACAAGAAGCCCAGAGAACCCCTAGAAGGTTCACTGCAAAAAGGTCACATAGTGCAAAGTAAGACATATAGTCATCAGGTTATGCAAAGTAATGTGAGGGAAATAATTCTAAGAGTAATGAACATCACAGATGCATAAAAAACTTACAAAGGTAAATCCATTAGACTAACAGCAGACTTCTCAGCAGAAACCCTACAAACCAGAAAGGATTGAGGCCCTATCTTCAATCTCCTCTAACAGAATAACAGTCAGCCAAGGATTTTTTTTTATACCACAAAACTAAGTTTCATAAATAAAGGAGAAATAAAGTCCTTCCCAGACAAACAAATAGACTAACTCTACAAGAAATACTCAGAGGAGTTCTAAATACTGAAACAAAGGCTAGGGACAGTGGCCCACACCTGTACTCCTAGCACTTTGGGGGGCTGAGCACTTTGAGAGGCCAGGAGTTTGAGACCAGCCTCATCAACATAGTGATATCCCATCTCTACAAAAAAAAAAAATTGGTGTGGTGGTATGCTTGTAGTCTCAGGTAATCAGGAGGTTGAGGCAAGAAGGATCACCTGAACCCAGGAGGTAAAGGCTGTGGTGAGCTGTGATCATTCCCCATACTCCATGCTGGGTGGCAGAGTGAAACTCTGACTCAAGAGAAAAAAGAAAAACTAAAGGTCCAAATACATCAAAAGAAAAACATTGGAAACCAGAAATCAGAAAGTTCACAGGATTTATAGAACACCAACACAGTAGAAAAAAAAAAAGCCAGATAACAACCAACATGATGAATGAGCTAGTACCTTACATATAATTATTAACCCTAAATGGTCTCAATGGCTCACTTAAAGGATACAGATTGGCAGAATAGATAAAAAAGCTCAATCCAAAGTTCTGCTTCCTTCAACAGACCCACTTAACACACATATACTCCTATAGACTCAAGTAAAAGGGTTGGAAAAAATATTCCATGCAAATGGAAGCACAAAATGAGCAGGAGTAACAATTCTCATATCAGATAAAACAGTATTTAAATTGACACTAGTGAAAAAAGACAAGGAATGTTATTATATAATGACAAAGGGATCAATTCAACAAGAAGATATAACAATTTTAAACATATATGGATCTAACATCAGAGCTCTAAGCTTTATAAAACAAATTTTATTACCTAAGAAAAGAGATAGTCAGCAATATAATAATACTGTGATACTTTAACACTCCACTGACAACAATAGGCAAATCATCAAGGCAGAAAGTCAACAAAGAAACATTGGAGTTAAACTAGACCCTAGAACAAATGGACCTAACAGACATCTACAGAACATCCCACCTCAAGTTTACAGAATATACTTTTTTTCTCATTAGCACGTGGAACATTCTCCAAAATAGACCTTATTATAGGCCTCAAAACAAGCCTCAATAAATTTAAAAAAAATCAAAATCATATTACTTGTAGTAGAATAAAACTACAATTTAACTCTAAGAAGAACTTACAAAACCAAGCAAATATATGGAAATTAAGAAATATTCTCCTTAGTGATCTTTGGGTCAACAATGAAATCAAGATGAAAATTTTAAAATTCCTTGAAATGAATGACAACAACGACACAAGTTATCAAAACCTCTAGGATACAGCCAAAGCCGTGCTCAAAGGAAAACTTAAAGTGCTTAAGGCTATATCAAAAACACTAAAAGATCACACATGGACAGCCTAATATCACTCCTCACTATACTAGAAAACATGAGCAAACCAAACCCAAAGCTAGCAGAATAAAGAAATAATGAAGATGAGAGCAGAACTAACGGAAATTGAAACCAAAAACAAACAAAAACAAAGGATCAATAAAACAAAAAGTTGGTTCTTTGAAAAAACAAACAAAATTGACAGACCACTAGCTAGATTAATTAATAAATGAAGAGAGAAGATTCAAAATAGCTCAATCAGAAATGAAAATGGCGACATTACAACTACTACCACAGAAATACAAAAGAGTGTACAAGATTATTATGGGCACCTCCATGGAAACAACTAGACAATCTAGAGGAAAAGGATAAATTGTTGGAAACAGCCAACCCCCCACCTTGAGTCAGGAAGAAATAGAAATCCTGAACAGACCAATAACAATTAGTGAGATTGAAACAGCAATTAAAATTTTCCCAAGGAAAAAAAGTTCAGGACCTGGAGGACTCACAACTGAATTCTACCAGACTGTCAAAGAACCGGTACCAATTTTACTGAAACTATTATATAAGATTGAAAACGAGGGAATTCTTTCTAACTAATTCTATGAAGCCAGCATCACCCTGATATCAAAGCCAGGAAAAGATTAAACAAAAAATAAAACTACAGACCAATATCCATGATGAACATAAATGCAAAAATCTTCAACAAAATACTAGTAATGAATTCAACAGCACATTAAAAACCACAACAACAACGACAACACCATGATCAAGTGAATTTTATCCCCAGGATGCAAGGATGATTCAACATACATGAGTCAATAAACATGATCCACCATGTAAACAGAATTAAAAACAGAACTCATATGATCATTTAAATAGATGTAGAAAAAGCATTTGATAAAATTCAGCATACCCTTCATGATAAAAAAATCCCTTAGCAAAATAGGCATAGAAGGAACATTTCTCAGAATAATAAAAGCCATATTCACCAAATGTCATCCTGAATGGAGAAGAGTTGAATGCATTCCACCTCAGAACTAGAAAAATGCAAAGATGCTCATTTCACTCCTGTTAAATACTGGAAGACCTAGCCAGAGCAAACAGACAAGATAAACAAAGTGTATTCAAATTGGAAAATAAATCAAACCATGTCTGTATGTCAATGATATGATCTTACACCTAGAAATCCTAAAGATTCCCAAAGACTCCAGACTTGACAAATAAATTCAGTAAAGTTTCAGGATATGTAATCAACACACACAAATCAGTAGCACTACTATACACCAACAGCAACCAAGCTGATAATCAATTTAAGAATTCAGTTCCATTTATAATAGCAGCCAAAAAGCTAAGTACCTAGGAATTTATTTAACCAAAAAGATGAAAAATCTCCAATTTGAATACACTTTGTTTAATAGCAGCCAAAAAGCTAAATACCTAGGAATTTATTTAACCAAAAAGATGAAAAATCTCTAAAAGGAGAAGTGCAAAACACCAATGAAAGAAATTGTAGAGGACAAAAACAAATGGAAAAAACATCCCATGCTCATGGATTGGAAGAACCAATATGGTTAAAATGACCATATTACCCAAAGTAATCTACAGCAACACAATCCCTATCAAACTACCAATGTCATTTTTCACAGAATTAGAAAAACTAATTTTGAAATTTATATGGAACCAAAAAAGAGACAGAATAGTCAAAGCAATCCTCATCAAAAAGAACAAAGTTGGAAGCACCACATTACCTGGCTTCAAATTATACTACACGGCTGTAGTAACCAAAACAGAATGGTACTGGTACAAGAGCAGACACATGGACCATGGAACAGAATAGAGAATCCAGAAATAACCCCAAATACTAACAACAACTGATTTTTGACAGAGCAGACAAAAACATGCACTGGGGAAAGGACACCCTCTTCAACCTAACAATCCCACTGCTAGGTATCTACCCAAAGGAACAGAGAATGTTATATAAAAAAGACACCTGCACTCAGATGCTAACTGCAGCACAATTCACAATTGCAAAGATGTGAAATCAACCTAAATGTCCATCAACTGATCAGTGGATAATGAAAATGTGGTATATATACCATGGAATACGATTAATCCATAAAAAAGAATGAAATAATATCTTTTGCAATAACTTGGATGGAACTGGAGAACATCCTAATTAAACTAATGCAGGAACAGAAAACAAAGCACTGAATGTTCTCAGTTATAAATGGGAACTAAACTAAGGATCTACAAAGGCATATAAAATGTTATAATAGACACTGGAGGCCAAAAGGGGGATGGAGGGATGAAAAATCACCTGTCAAATACAATGTACACAGGTGAAGACGGTGGGTACACTTAAAGCCCAGACTTCTTTGCCACAGTACAATACAGTTATGTAACCAAAAACTATTTGTGCCCCCTAAAGTTATTGAAATAAAAAAGAAAAAAAAAATAAAGAAAGAAAGAGAATAGCCAATCTGACTGCTGTGAGATGGTATCTCGTATGTTTGTTGGCAATTGTACGTCTTCTTTTGAGAAGTGTCTGTTCATGTCCTTTGCCCACTTTTTAATGTGGTTGTTTTTCTCCTGCTGACTTAAGTTCCTTATAGATTCTGGATATTAGTCCTAAGTCTTGTTCCTGCCATACTAGCACTTTAGCCTGTTTGAAAGCTTCCTGCTGAGAGATGTATTCAAGTCCTAACGTCCAAGTCCAAGTCCAACTCCTTCTAATAAGTCTATAGAATGGTCTCACATTGAGGTAAGTGTGGGATCAGTGCTTTCCTATATATCTACTCAGCCCAGAACAGCTTTCTTATAATTCATGTGTTTGCTAGAGTGGCATTTTTATTTCCTTCAAGAACTTTTCCATTGCATTCGCAATTTGGCTGTTTGGCACAAGAGGCCCAGCTTTCAGCCTATTGCAGCCCACCAAACTTAACCTACTTTGCTTGCTTGTAATTGCTTGCTTCTGGTTAATCTTAAAACCTATATAGTTACAGTCACGTGGCTAAGCAATTCACTAGCTTTCTTATAGACATCATCTCTGACATATAGGTCACTATGGTAATGGTTGCTTAAAGTTGGTTTTCAGGGACTTGGGGCTAGTGCTTATCCAGCTCAAGCCTATTGAAACCATTGGCCTTTCAACTAAGCCTGTGTGAATGCCCAAGAGATGACTTTTTGATGTAAGAGGGCCAAAACCTTCTCCCTCAGATCATGCTAATGCCACCATCTTCTGAACATGCATCCTATGAAGAACCATGATGATTGGCACTTTTCCCCACTGCCAATCATCTCTCCCATGCCTTACACTACCACGCTTCTCTATCCCATAAACATTTCTGAGTCCTATTTTTGTGGAGGTGGCTTCGAGACTGGTCCTTTTCCCTGCTCCTTGCTTGGCTTCCTTGGGAATAAATGTTTTCTCTGCTACAAAACCCATCCTCACAGTAATTGGCTTACTGCGAATGGGGCAGAACAGGCCTGGTTCAGTATCACTAGTTTTTTTTAAAGTAAGAAATGTGCTACTCTTCCTTTCACTTATGCTCTTAGAGGCCATTGTAGGGTTGTTATCTGGCCTAATTTCAATGCTGTTGTGTTTCGGGGAATATGGAGGCCCCAAAAGGGAGAGAAACAGGGGAATGGCTGGTTGGCAGAGTAGTCAGAACACACACAGCATTTATTGATTAAGTTCACCCTGTTATATGGGAGCAGTTAATGGTGCCCCAAAACAATTACAACAGTAACATCAAAGATCACTCATCATAGATCACCATAGCAGATATAATAATAGTAAAAAAGTTTGAAATATTATGAGAATTACCAAATATGCCAGAGACACAAAATGAGTACATGCCATAGGAAAAATGGTGATAGACTTTGCTCAACACAGGATAGCCACAGACCTTCAATTTGTACAAAGCACAATATCTGGAAAGTGCAATAAAGCAAAGTGCAACACAACAAGGTGTTTCTGTAGTTGTTATATTGTGTTGTTCAGGGAATATTGACAAGAAAAAAGTCTGTACATGTTCAATACAAATGCAATTATCCATTTTTTCCCAGTATTTTTCATCCATGGTTGGTTGAATCTATGGATGCAGAGGGCTGACTGCAAATGCATTCCAGTCTCTAGTGACAGACCCATCTATTTTTTTCTGATTATTTTAATAAATCATTTTGGCAGATTTCCTGATATCGCCCCTCTGCAGGCCTCCAACCTCCATGGCCAATCTTACTCATAAACACAGATGCAAAATATGCAAACAAAAAAGCAAATGGAATTCACAATGCACAAAATGACATATCTCAAAAATGCAAACTTGGCTTAAGATTAAAGTTTTATGTAAATGCAATGTGATTCTAAACAAAATCATAACAAGTTTTATTTCTGGAACTTGACAAACTGATATTTATATACCCAAGAAAAGTCCAAATACCTGTAAAGGACAAATTGGATGCATATGCTTTATCAAATAGTAGCCTGTGTTGGGTATACAGCTGTAGTAATTATGTCAGTGTGGCACATGGAAGGACAAGTTGATGAATGGAATAAAATAGACAGTTCACAATAGTGTTATTCATGCATTGCAACTTGATTTATTTTAGTATTACAGATTAATGGTGAAGGATGGGTTTTTCAATAAGCACTGTTGGCATAATTAATTATCCAGATGGAAAAGATGACATTGGACCTCTATGTCATATCATATTTAAAAAATTCAATCCTATAATTATATAACAAATGGAGAAGGCGAATTTTCAGGGCCAGAAGACAACTACAGGAGTAGATAGTTGATTTCTTCTAAGGAATATAGTTGCAATTTACAGGTCGTTCTCATAGGGACTCTGGAGGTTAGGACAGTGCCTTAGACTAATGAGATACTCAGGTGGAAAACTCAGAAATGAAAATAGAATCATAGCAACTGAGACCCCAAAAGAGAAATAACTCAGAAAGGAAATGTTAATCATAACGATGGTCTAAGGTCTTTGAAGAACCAGCAGATTTGGACTCAGATAGTGATACTGTTCTCTATGCAGCTAGGCTTCAGATATTCATAGGGAAATTCTAGGTGCTCATTTCGGGCCACAATGTCCTTTTCCAGGTTGTCCAGATCTGTTTGAAACTGTCTTAGCACAGCTTTGGGTTCTGGGCCTTGGAAATATTCTTCTTTGTGATGTCCCAGGGGCACCTGAGACAGAAAGAAAGGATGAATTAGCACCTAGTTCCAAGACACAGAGACCCAGAATACAGCTCTTCACTGATGTCTTCTTTCTAGTTTCAGAGACTCCCCTCTCACCATGTCCAACTGTTTCCGGCTCAGGACCCATGTGACAGTCATTTGAAGACAGGTCTGCCAGGCATCAGGTAATATCTTCATCACCGTGGCCATTGTCACATCTTCCTTGGTGGTGGGTGGGGGCATCCGCATTGAGCATGGGCCATTAGGGATCCAGGCATACCAGTCGAACTGGCAGAAGAGAAATCTGAATTCACCCTGAACTCTGATTTGGGAACACTAGCTCCCAACTGTCTCCTTCAAGCACCCCCTGGCCCAGACAGCTGCTGTAAGGGACCCAGGTTTTCAGTTGTCCATACCTGGCCTTGGTTGATAGCTGCATGTTGAGCAGTGCATGTGAAGATACACATGGTGAGGAAGTGACAGAGCTGAGCCCGAGACTGGAAGGAGTCAGGGAAACCTGGGAGAACAAAGCCCCAGAGGTAATAAAAGTGCAAATGATGATATCTTGGAATGTCCATGCCTTAGAATTAAGGAGTGTTCATGTATTTATTGATAAAGTGTAGAATTACTATATGCCAAGCACTCTCTAGTCATTGAGGATACGTTGATAGACAAAACTGACAAAAGTCCCTACCCTCTAATAATTTAAATCATAGTAGGGATGAAACATGATACATAGAATAATTAAGTAAAATTACACACAGTATATTAGTGATAGGAGTATGTTAGTGATAAGAGTAGAAATAAAGCAGGAGAGGAGATATGAATAGTCAGAGAGAGGTGGCTGATAGTTTAGTTAAGACTCCAGAAAAAACCTCAGTGACAATCGTCTATGAGACAGGGAGTAATATGGCCAGGAGCACAGGCTGTGGTATCAGCCCTAGGTACAGTCCTGGCTCTGCTGCTGACCAGCTGCAACACCTTGGAACAATTGCCTAGCATCTCTGTGCCTCACTATTTTACTCTGAAAATGGGGATAGTAGGATAGTAGTTACCCTATAAATTAGATGATCCATGTAAAGCCCTAAGTACATTGCAGATATTATTATGGTAGGGTTTAGACTGTAAGGAGTTCTGAAGACTGTGTGGTCAAACATCTGTTTTCTAAAAGTTTTTTAAAAAATCACAGGAGAAGGGCAGACAACCTAAAAGAAAAACAAGTAAAATAACTTAACAGGCATTCCACAAAGGAGGATGTCCAAATGGCTATTAAACCAAAGAAAAGGTACTCCGCTCAACTATTCACTGGGGAATTGCAACTTAAACTCAAAATGTGATAGCACTACATACCTACCAATATGGCTGAATTAAAGAAGATAGATGTATCTTTTCATATATTTGAGAGGATGTGGAGGGACTATAACTCATACTTTGCTGAACGGAGTAGAAATTGGTATAATCATTTTGGGATTATCAATAACTACTAATGCTGAACACACCCTCTGATCCATCAATTTTACCCCTACATATTAACTAACAGAACTACACACACAACAATATTCAATACAACACTAACACTGATGGCTTCCAACTGGAAACAGTTCAAAAAGCCATCCCAATAACAGAAATTAAAAAATATATTGTGCCATATTCACATAATGGGATACTTTACAACAAGGAAAATGATGATGTTGCTACACGCAACAACACAGAGAAATCTCAAACATATTGTTCAGAGAATAAAGCAGACACAAGTGAGTGTGTGTTTGTATTTCAATTTATGGAAAATATTTATGCTCCAAACAGGTAAAACTAACCAATTCTGTTAGAAGACAGGATAGAGATTACCCTTGGATTGGTAAAGATTGGAAAAAAATTGAAGGAGCTTTCTGGGAAGCTGATCATGTTCTGTTCTTTGATGTTAATGCTAATTTTACAGATATGTAACCTTACTAAAAATTCATTTGTCCATTTTTAATTTATAATATTAAATTTTCTCTTGGTGTGCTTTATTTCATTAACATTTCCACCCTCTCCCAAAGTGGTTAAGAATACAAAAGCATGTCCTCCTAGGCCTAGACAGTGGTGTCTGGTACTGGGTTATAATGCAGGGAAATAGAGATGTAATAGACTCATTTCAGAGCTCAAGGAGTCAAATCAACTATCCCATTCTACTTAATTTACTGGTGAGACAGGACTCAACAAGTTTAAGCATCCGTCCAAGGCTCTCTAACACATAGCAGGCCTGGGCTCACCTGTTCTATTTGCTGATCATACCAGGGAGGTAATTTTTGTGGCTGGGGCATGTGAATTGCATACTAATTGTCATCTATATGTTACAACACTATCTCATTCATTATTATATTTGGGACAAGTATTATATTCACTTAAAAGATAAAGATAAAATTCAGGGACATTAAATGACTTGCTCAAGGTCATACATCTGGATTTTTTTTTTAATTTAGCACATAGCCTTTGCTGAGGTGATGAAAAGATAACACAGAACCTGCTTGAGGGGATCTTGAGAGATTAAAGCTTATTTGTAAATATGTATTGTAGATGCTGTAATGTAAATATTTTATAAGAAGAAGCAAGAGAGAGTAAGAAGGGTCTTGTGGAGCCCAGGGAAGAAAACTGAAAAGTTCTGTGGAAATTTGGATCCTGGAAGGGCTGATGGGGTGGTGTGGGGTGGGTGAGGAGGCACAGCTCCATGTTCATTAAGGTGAGGTTCCACTCCAGGGTAAGAGCCTTGGCTCCTGATTTGTACATACCCAGGGTTTGGCTACAATGTCTCCAAGCGAATGCTTCTAGTTATGCTACAGAGGCAGAGATTGGGATTCAAGGTGCAGCTCTGAAATGTGAATAATCAGGGGCTGAAGGACAATTTGAAACAGTCCATGCAAGGCCATGTGTGATAGAAAAATGTGAACCTGGGAGGAGCTCGAAAAAGGTTATTTCTTCTTCACAGATTAGAATGTGGGGTAGGGGGAGTAAAATTAATGGCTAGGTCCCAGTGAGGAGGGCAGTTTGGTCAAAGAAATGTGAGCCTCAAGGATCAGGGCCCTGAGTTCAGACTGGAGCCAAAACATGTATAGTATTGAGTTTGCATCTAGAAATTACCTTGCCCTATGGTAAGTGTGCAATAGGCTTGGATCTTCCATGTCTGGTTAACCATAGCAGGTAGGAGGTAAAAGAAGAAAAAGCTAGGGTAGATCATCACGAGTTTCAGTAGAAAAAATCTTCCCCCAAAATATTTGCCAGCTGCATATCCAACAAAGGCCTAACATCCAGAATTTAAAAGGAGCTCAAACATGCCAAAAGGAAAAAAGAAAACAGTCCCATTAAAAAGTGAGCAAAAGACATGAATAAATGCTTCTCAAAAGAAAACATACGAGTGGCCAACAGACACATGAAAAAATACTCAGCCTCACTAATCATCAGAGAAATGGAAATAAAAACCACATTGAGATACCAGCTAACTCCAGTAAGAATGGCCATCATTAATAAAACAAACAACTGTTGTTGGCAAGGATGTGGAGAAAAAGGAACACTTCTACACTGCTGGTGGGAATGCAAACTAGTGCAACCTCTTTGGAAGACAGTGTGGTGATTTCTGAAGGAACTAGAAATTGACCTTCCATATGACCCAGCAATTCCCCTATTGGGAATATACCCAGAGGAACTAAAATCATTCTACAAAAAAGATACCTGCACACGCATGTTTGTTGCAGTTCTATTCACAATAGCAGAAACATGGAACCAACCATGCTGCTCATCGAAGCTGGCCTGGATTAAAAAAATGTGGTACATATACACAATGGAATATTATGCAGCCATAAAAAAAGACAAACATATGGACTTCACAGCAACTTGGATGGATTTAGAGTCGATCATACTCAGTGATCTATCACAGAAACAAAAAACAGAGTACCATATGTTCTCACTCATAAGCAGACCTTGAACAATTATCATAATACTTTGAGAAAGGGATTGGCAGTAGTGGGAAGCTGCCAGGAGGGGTGGGGTGGGATTGGCAGTTGAAGGAAATTGCCAGGGGAGGGAGGGGCACACCTCATCAACAAGGGTACCTGCAAAATGAATATTTGTATACCTAACCCTGAATTGTACCCCACATCTTTAAAATAAAAACTTCAAAAAAATAAAACCACATTGAGATACCATCTAACTCCATTAAGAATGGTTATCATTAATAAAACAAACAACATCAGATGCTGGCAAAGATGAGGAGAAAAGTGAACATTTCTACACTGTTGGGGGGGATGCAAACTAGTTCAACCTCTATGGAAAACAGTGTGACAATTCCTAAAAGAACTAGAAATTGACCTTCCATATGATCCAGTAATCCCCCTTCTAGGAATATACCCAGAGGAACTTAAGTCACTCTACAGAAAAGATACCTGCGCACACGTGTTTATTGCAGCACTATTCACGATAGCAAAAACATGGAATCAACTGTGCTGCCCATCAAAACTGGACTGGCTAGGCTCGGTGGCTCAGCCTGTAATCCCAGCACTTTGGGAGGCTGAGGTGAGTGGATTGCCTGAGCCCGCGGGTTCGAGACCCACCTGGGCAACTTGGCGAGACCTCATCTCTACAATAAATCAAAAATCAGCCGGGTATGGTAGCACATGCCTGTAGTTCCAGCTACTTGGAAGGCTGAGGCGGAAGGATCACCGGAGCCCAGCAGGTCGAGGCTGCGGTGGCCGGGAGCATGCCACTGCACTCCAGTCTGGGTGACAGAGTGATACTCCAACTCAAAAAAAAAAAAGAAACAGAGAACTGAGTACCACATGTTCTCACTCATAAGCAGACCCTGAACATTTACCATAATACCGTAAGAAAGGTATTGGCAGTAGTGGGACCCTGGCCAGGGGAGGAAGGCAGGACACATAATTCCAATAAGGGTACCTGATATCAAACAAGGTAAAGTAGGGACCGAAGGGGTATGATAACCACTTGTATACCTGAATCTGAATTGTACCCCACATTTTTAAAACAAAAAAAATTTTAAATAAATAAATTACTATAAAAGAAGAAAAATCTTCCCATTTATAGTTTTAGATAGTGAGGTAGTGATCTATTAAGAAAAAGCATTAGCCACCGTAGATACTGGAAAAACCCCTCACTGATTGTGTTTCTGGCCTGTTTGGTCCATGATATGGCAGGTTAGGGGCATCTGTAACTAGGGGTGGGGTGGGAGTAGGAGTTGGTGACCGGGTCTCTGAGGAGGATAATCCCTGAGAATCTAGTATTGTCCTAAATCTTACGAGATGTGAATGGGATTTAGATGATTTTCTGTGTGAAGGGAGGGGTGTGTTGAAGGATTGGGGTTCCATCCCCAGAAGGACAGGGTTGGGAAGGAGCTCTGGCAGAGACTCCCAGGAGCTCTTGTCTCTGGGATGGGTCTTACCTCGGTCCTGGGCCTGACACAGCCCCACCTCTGTGATCTCCCGACACCAGGCCTGCAGCTCAGGGTCCCCCCTCACAACATCATCTTTTTGGTAAAAGAGGTGGACGATCCCCTCCACATACCTGCCCAGAGAATGGAGTTGAGCCTCTAGAAGTAGAAGGCTCCAGCCTCTGGCCTCTACTTTTTCTGGGGCATCTGTCCAATGCTTCTACTATATCTGGGCAGAGACCTCACAAGACTTGCCCTTGGGACATCCCCTCTTATCTGTACAGAAGAAGATTTGGAGCAGTAGTCCTATGAACCCTTCTTCACGGTTGCTGGCCATTCCTTTTCACAAAAATCCTGATTTTCCCAGACCCCTCAGTCTTCCCATCCACAGCTCTCCTGACCCTCATTCTCTGCATCCCAGTCTTTAGTTTTCAGAGCCTCCCTATAGTCCCCTCACTCTGTCTCATCTTTCCCCAGAATTTTCTCTGCTCCTCCTGTCTGGACCTCCTCATTTTCACTTTGCTTTTGCCCCATGCTGACCTCAAGCCAGAGCCCCCGCCTCTCCACTTCCCATCTCCCTCTACTCTCACCCACCGGGCAATGATCTCCCAGAGCCGTAGAGCATCGTGGGCATAGAGAGCACTTGGGATTCCCAGCAGGCCCCGCTCAGCCAGGTCGTCAGGAGGACAGAGGGAGCAGTAGGTCAGCTGAGCCGCTGCCCGACGGAGCAACTGCATGTGGCCCCCTCCACCTGTGTTTGCTGCCTGAGACAAATGAGATGATAAGTCTTGAGGGAAGAAACAGGGCTGGAGAACTTTGCCATACTACATAAAGGGTTCAGATTTAAAGACATGGGTATAAAAGGGAGAGAAGTTCATGGGTTAAGAGTCAGGACACCACTCATAGTTGGCCTTGAATCCTGAAAGTGGCAGAAGGTCATAGAGAGATGGATAGGGCAGTTCCTCACTCCATTCCCTCCTTACCATATCAAATAGTCCTCCATCTGAGACAAGTGTGGCTCGAGCTCGGGTGTTGATTTCCATGGTGTAGCGGATATGAGGGATCAGGAGCTGAGGAAGAGGGGATGGTTAGTGAAGGCCATGCTTGGTCCTTACTTGTAGGGCCTGGCACGCAGCTTGGTGCCTTCTCTCCTCTCGGTGCTTTCCTCCCTGCTGCTGCCTTGATGGGCTGGTCTTCTGCTTCTCTGTTCACTCACTCTCATGCTCTCCAAATTCCCTGTGAGCTTTTGTGCCAGTCTGACCAGGATTTCAACCTACACTTTAGCACTCACTTAGATAATTGACCAAGTTAATAACCCTGTAATCTACAATCTCCTCATCTGTCAACAGAGGGCAATAATAGGACCTCTTATCCAAGGTGCTGTGGTAAGGTTCGTGTGAAGGATGTATGGAGACTTCAGAACACTGCCTGGCACTCACCATGGGTGTAGGTGTCCTTTAAAATCAGTCCCTACACTATGATTTTAAAAAACTCTTCCTCTATTACAAAAATTAAAACTAGCCTCTCTACTTATTTTCAAGGCTGTACCTCCAACCTCTAGTTATTTTACTCTTGCAATTTATTTTATTTCAAGGCTGGTAGTTAGGGGTAGGTAAGGTACCTTCAGTCAGAATTAGAGGTGCCATATTTGTCTACCTGCTTTGTCACTTGAGGGGCTATTGTCAAATCTACTCCCACCCCTATTAAGCGCAGTTGGCCCCCCTCTCTCCTGCTTTCCCCTGGCTGTTAAAAAAAGGCCACCCATGGCCGGGCTCGGTGGCTCAGCCTGTAATCCCAGCACTTTGGGAGGCCGAGGTAAGTGTATTGCCTGAGCCCATGGGTTTGAGACCCACCTGGGCAACTTGGTGAGACCTCATCTCTACAATAAATCAAAAAAGTTAGCCAGGCGTGGTAGCACACCTGTAGTTCCAGCTACTTGGAAGGCTAAGGCAGAAGGATCGCCAGACCCAGCAGGTCAAGGCTGCGGTAACTGGGAGCATGCCACTGCACTCCAGTCTGGGCGACAGAGTGAGACTCCAACTCAAAAAAAAAAAAGGCCACCCAGTCCTCACATGCATTTTCTTTATGTTAGACTATTTTGTTTTTATTTAATCTCAGTTGATATGCAGAAGTCATGTAATTTTGGTGTTTATATGAGTTGTTGATGCTGGACAGAGACAAGGACCCAAATGATACCCCTCGCATCGGTCTGAAACTTCTCAAAATTCACGGAAAGATGCTGAGTGTCTTAGAAAGACCAAAGTCCACATGAAGAGAGAAGATACCAGAGAACAAACAACTCCTAATAATAATAGCAAGAACTAGTTATGGCATTTCACCAGTGTCACATTGTTCTATCATTTAATCCTTCAACATCTCCAAAATGAGTGCCCTGTTATCTCCTTTTAGAGAGGAGGTTCCTGAGGCATACATCTGGTATGTCCTGAGGCCAGAATTCAGACCCTGGCAGCCTGTATCAAGAGTCTGTACAAGTGGTCTTGTGACATCTACAGCCTTAGTCTCCTGTGTGTCCTGATAACAACTCAGCTGTTTGTCATGGGAGGAAATGGTTATGGTAGGGGAGACGGATGCAGAGGAGGCTGAATTAGTAAAGTGGGATTTTGAGGTGTGATAGTGAACTTAAACTATTCAACCTAGGCAGAAGATGGTGATGCAAAGACATCATGAGGTTAAAAAAAATTTATGAACTGTTTTAGTGTCTACCCTGTACATGCTACCCAGAACCTAAGGGGCCACTGCTAATAATGGATAGGCTTGGTGCAGGGGTGTGGGTCTCCAGCAGAAACATAGTTCAGATGTTCTGCCTGCTAAGTACTCACATATCTTGCTAACATTTCTAACCCCATGTACCTAGTACTGAACACCTTATCCTTGACCCAAAATTGACTTCTCCTAACTTTGTTTCTGACAGTTTCTCTGGTTCATAAGCTTGTATTATTTTTACTCCTTCTGCTATATCTAAGACGTCATAAAAATTTTCAGAACATTTTTAAGTGAGTATGAGTCTTCTTTTGCTTCATTCTGTCTAGCCATAGATACTGAATTCACGGTTTATAAAATTACAGTATTTCTAGATGAGTACAACAGCACCCATCTGTGGGCTTCTAGGTGTTGCAGCAGGAGCTTTCTCTCCAATCTTGCACCCAGGCATGCTGCAACTACTGTTTCCTCCCACCAAAAGTTTTTACATTTTCCCTTCCATTCCTGGAACCACATTACTCATGCGTATTCTTTATTCATCTCTGTCTTTGGCAGATTAAGTAATCTCTGGGCTACTCTCTTTGTCTTTCTATCTTCAACATGAAGAATCCTCAGCTGTGGTGGAACATTCTTTATCAACACTATGGTGTTTATTGCTCTTACTCATATTCTCATTCTCTCTCTCATTCTCTCTCTCTCTCTCTCTCTCTCACTCTCGCTCTCGCTCTCACTCTTGATTTCAAATGCTAATTCCAGATGTTGCCCTCTGGTGCATCTCATGTATACTATTTGTCTTCCCAGTTAAAGGGTAAGTTTCCTAAAGCAAAAGCAATACTTTAGCTTAACAAATTATATTCCTACTCTCCTCTAGAGAGTTGCCTTACAATATGTGTTGAATAAATGCTGAGTGACTTGACTTAATAGGATAGACGGGATCTCTCTGTATTACTTTTTAAAACTGCATGTGGCTCTATAATCTGTTCTCACTCCTCTATTCACAGATTGCTATAAAAATTCTTTGCTACAATGCCATATGAATTCATGTTGAGTACAGAGCATCATTGTTTAAGGTTCTCATCCTGAAGACATAGGCTCTTTAAGTCCTAGAAAACTGTCAGATTTTTCCTTTCTTTGGGGTATGGGTAATGAGACATGGAGGGTAGAAGATGTACCTTAAAGATGGGGTGCAGCCCTGGGAGGCACCTCATAGTAGCAACAGCGATGACTTCACCCAGCAGATGAGTGTTCAGCAAATGATACTGGAGCTCATGTAGCTGGAAATCAGAATTTCGGACCCAGGTTTTTGCCAGAAGCCAGACAAGTGGAGGATCTGAGGGCAGGAACAGTGTTGGGTTGGGAGAGCTGGAGCTGGGCGGCTGGAGCTAGATGAAAGAGGAATTATGCATTTATTGGCTTCTTGCCATATGGACAGTACTATGCTCAACATTCTGAGAAAAAAAAGAGATGACTAACATGAAAGTATTGCCTTTCAGGAGGTTATAATGTACAGGAGGAATGAAAACGCTTCAATTCTGTCTCTCACTAACTCTGGTGCCATGCAAGTACCATGATGGTTGGGTTGGGTGTGGGAGATACTAGAATCAGGGAGTCCAGTATGGACGTCCTAACACTGGTTTTGGAGAAATGTAATGGGGGTCAGAGCTAGGTTCTGGAATGGGAAGGAAAAAGTGAAAGTGAGAAATTGACAGTACCTGTCAACTACTGCTTAGGTGTAAACTAAGAGTGAAAAATCATTAACACCAAGGGAGAACAGATGTTTAAGAAAGAAGGGATGGTCAACAGATGGTCAACACTCAGTAAGTGAGGTAGAGATCAAGGCCAGAGTCAGGGGTCCCTGTCCCTGGACAGAGGGTGATGTATACCAAGAACAGTATTAAAGGCAGCTGTCCAGGGCACTTACCTGGATGACCATGGGTAGCAGCTTCCCACTGGGATCCATCTTCAGCATGACAAGAGGGGCAGCCATATATAGCTTCTCTCCTTGGATCACGTTTCCTGGTATTCCATCCAGGAGGATGAAGTCAGCCTTAAACAGAGAGCCACTCTGGGGAAAGAAAGAATATATCCACGGTTAGAATTCAGATTCGACCGCCAAAGGCCTAGGGCAAAAGAGAAGAAACGTAAAGCCATTCAGTCTAGTTTCTTGGCATTATCTCACATCAGCAGAGCCCAAGTGGCAGGGCTGAAGAAAGCACCCAGAGCACCAGGACTAAATCCTCTCTTTTTAAAGTGAGAAATAAAGTCCAATGGAGCAGCCTTCCACAGGGACATGGAGCTGGTTTATGGAAGAGGTAGTTTGAGGACAAGGCTTCTCAGTCCATTGTGCACCACAGATATGCTAAGCTCTATTCTTATCAAGATATGCAGGTCCTCTTCCTAAACATCTCCTAATGGCCTACTCCCTCATTTGGTTGCCTTGGGTTTATTTTTCCCTACATACTTCATGGTTTCTAGATTTTTCTAGCAGAAAACTCTGCACTAAGGGGAGCCTCCTTTCTCATGCACTCATCTTTGGTTCCTTCCCTTGACCTGCCAAGGAGAGGACAACCAATGGACAACAAATGGCAGGAAGTACCTGGAGTTCTTTCTCCAACTGGGCCCGAAGCTCCTCTGTCCCCGAGGGCAGCACTAGCCTGGAGGGCAGAGAGGTGGAGCGTCTCAACAGCATGGGGTTGACGCCATTGAGGAACTGGTAGCCAAAAAGCTCATCATCCTGCCAGCACTGGTGAACCTTTTCTGGGGTTGGGTGGTATAGAAGAAACATATTTACCTGAATATCACCCTCCTCCAGACTCTCCCCCAGGGATTTGACTACCCTGTACCCAGCCTCTTTCTTTTCATTCCTGAGGCCTCTATGAGATCCACCAGGCATGTTTTCATTTAGCAGAATCCCCGAGTGTGCCAAATGAGATATCAAAAGGGACCATTAAAGGGTTATGGAGTCTTAGGAAAGTCACTCACCAGCCAGGGGTCCCTTGTGACTCCAGAAGATTTGATTAAAATCTTCCAGGTTGTTCAAGGATTTCATAAAGGTGTAAGCACGTTTGAAGACAATCTCCAGAGCCCTAGGACAAGTATTGAGGATAAAACCAACTTATCAAATCCCACTAGTTGTAGATCCACAAGCCCTCACTCTACTCTCACCATTTACTTACCCTTCCTTCACTGTCCATTCAAAGTCCTGTCTCTTCTCCTCATGGAATCTCATATTTAAAGGCAGATCATCCTTACACTCTGCAGCTATTGTCAGGGGTAACCCTTCTGTCCAGGTGGCCCAGCTAGAAGTTTCAGACAAGTTTTCAGGGTAGTTGTTGAGGTTAATTATGGGGACGGGGTCAGGGAAGGGATCGGACAATTGGGAGGTCTAGGGATGGGTGGTCACCGGTAGATCTGCTGTCTGTCCTTCAGCTCCTTCTCTCGATGCTTTTGAAATGGATCCAAGGCATTGTCTCCTGCCAGGCGGGCTGGGGAAACATTAAGCAGCGACCACACTGCTGTATCCAATCTCACGCTACTCCCTGGTTTGTTCCAATCTCTCATTTCTTAATTGTGTTGCATTATACCATTTTCCCCTTTTCTCTATCTCAGTCTTTTCTGATTAAGTCCCTGGTCATTTATTCAATCTTTTCCCTCCCCCACTTCCCCACCTTTTCTTGATTTCATATATCTCAGTCTTTATATTTTTCCTGAGATAAAAATTCCATATTTGTCACCCTTTCCTCACCCTCATTTCAGATTTTCTTAATTGTCCCTATTCTTCACTAATTATGCATTTTCCTCTTAATCACCTGCCACGTCCACACCTAGCCTACATTATCACATATTGTTTTTGTTACTTTCACCTCTCCTGTCCACACCTTCAACCATTCTCCATATTTCATGTTAGGTACCCTTACATTCCCAGGTCTTCACTACCTCCACCCTAATCTGTTTCCTAAGATAAGAAATTCTGTGTGCCACCCTCAGTCTGCAATCTTGCCTGTCCTAGAAGCAAACCTTTATCTGGCTCCACCTCACCTGGCTTCAGCATCATATCATTTATATGTGTTAACCAGACTTGTTCCTATTCTCACCTGAACTTATATCCGCTTGTCCCTCAAAGGCACATATTTCGTGTCCATTCTTACCTGCCCTTGCTCTCAATGTCTCTCTTACTACCTACTTAAGGTAACAAAATCTATATCTGCTGCTTTACCCCGTCAGTGTGCTCCCTGCCCCTCACAAGTTTTTCCAGCCAGACAAGCTCCCCAAGCACTAAGTTCCATTCGTGTCCCTTGGCTGCCTCCTGCTCGTGGATTACCCTCTATCCCCTATTCTCTGTGGTCCCCTCTCTTGCCTTGTCCGGACTTGTTCTCAGTCACACAGAGAGATCTCCTTTCTACCTTCACTTTGTCTCTTCTGTTCCCCATGAATGTTGCTCCAATTCTCTGTCCTCGCCTTTTTGGAAGACAGGATCTTTTTTTAAATATAAAAATGTGGGGTACAATTCAGGGTTAGGTAAGAAGACGGGATCTTAAGGTCAGTTATTTTCCTGTTTCTAGTCTCATCCACAACTTTTAAATTCTGTGTATAACTTGCAAACTTCCTTTTTTCCTATCTCATGCATCCTGGGTTCTCCAAGCTTAACCTGCCCTGTGCCCATCCTTTCTCTGAGCCCCTCCGACCTTTCTCAGCCCTATCCCACTCCCACCGAGTAGTCCTCGCGCCCTCTTCCCCGGCGCTGCCCGCTCACCGGTGCCCTCGGGCAGGCTCAGGACGCCGTCGCCCTGCACCCAGCGGTAGCACGGGAAGGCGGCCTCCGCGCAGGCTCCAGGGCCCCGCACCGTGATGCGGTCGCAGAACCACGCGTCGTCCACCAGCGAGCGGCGTTTGCGCAACTTCACGAACTGCAGGGGCCCCAAGTCCTCGGCAACGTCCACATCAAACTCTTCCTCCTGCGGGGCCAGAACAGGCCAGACTTAATAGGAAGGACCCAGGAGAGGGTATTATGCTCGAGGCCGAGCGGAGGAGTGTCAGTGGGGGGGTGGCGAAGAGGTGCGGGATCCTCAGTGTCGCCTCAGTGTGCCAAGGCCTCCGAAGACAGCATCGCCTCGTTCCATTCCCCATACAACCTTTCTGGTGGATCTTAGATGCCCCATGTCAGGTGGAAGACGAGGGAACGCAGAGCCCGGCCCGCAGTGACTTGAGCTGACCATGAGTATGGTTGCCTATATGGATCCCACTAACTGCGCCGCAGGAGGAGCTTCAGGTCTGACCATTTGTTTCACGTTTACACTGACGCTGGGTGACTTAGAGAAGGAGTGGAAGGCTGCCAGGACCAGGGTCGAGGGAAGGGAGAGTTCAAGCTGTCTCCACCACCCCCACCACTCCCACCCCCATCTGCCCCTCCACCCCCCCACACACACACCGTCCCCATCCCCAGTGTCCCAACTCTGTGGAAGACCCAGTTTGCGCGGTCACCTGGCCCCCAGCCTCTGATGCTCGAGAACCTCCCGCAGCCGACCTGCCCTCCAGCTTCTAGCCCAGCCAGGGCCCGGAGCCCAGGGTCTCGGTTTCCCCTGCTGACCTCGCCCCGCGCCAGCCTCAGCTGCAGCTGCAGCTCCGCCTCTCCGCGCGCCCCGACCAGCCACAGCTGCACGTGGTTGTGCGACCCGGAGAAGAGCCAGGCCCCGGTGGCCACACGGATGCGGTAGCGGCCCATACCCGCGTCTGCTTCTCTAGACAGCGTCTGGTCTGTTAATGATTCTGGAGAACGCCTGGCGCCCGGCTCTTGTCGCGTTGCCTGCAAGACCACTCCTGGGCTTAATAACGCAGCGCTCTGCGTGTTTGCCCAGTACGTGATTCAGGGCGTTCCTGGGTCCCCACCCCAGACACGCCCGAACTTGAGCTACCCCCGTGTAGCCAAAGACTGCTTCTCTCAGCGAAGAGCTTGAGAAGTTGAGCTTTGAGGAAGGTGAGAGGCCAGGTATGGGCTTAGGAAGGGAGGGGAGAAAGTACAATGCACATTCATCAGTGTTCCTTTCCAAGGCCTCTCATCTTCTCCCATCCGTTTTGCTCAGGAGTGGCACAGGCTGAAAGGGTCGTGGTGCCCATCCCTTTTTGTTCCAGCCTCCTTCCTCTACACACCTTCTCTTCATCTACCAGAGTTGCCTGCTGAAGGGGCATCGGGATTGCCCTTGTGGGCCAAAAAGGGCCCCCTTTTGAGGAACACTCAAGAGTTCAGGGATGAGTTCACTTTAATATGATTTTCTATCTTCATCCTCTTGCAATATGGCTAATAAATCCCTTTCCTTTCTTCTGCTTCCTATTTGCAATATGTCTCCCTCACCCATTACAAGGGAGACAACCAGTGTCACCAGTCTTGCATGCTCCTTTCTGTTTGTGGAATTGTTTCTATACAGGATAGTTTTGGTCATTTCTTCTAGAAAATTGGGTCACATGAACATTTTTTTCCTGGAACTTGTTTTCCATGGTTAACAACATATGATGGGAATATCTTTTTTTAATTTTTTATTTTATTTTAAAGATGTGGGGTACAATTCAGGGTTAGGTATACAAATGTTCATTATGCAGGTGCCCTTGTTGATGAGAAGAATATCTTCAATCAATAGAAAAGATCAAACTATTCTGTATGTCAGCTTTAAGGATTCCCCTCTTGATGGTTGTTTAGGTTGTTACAAGTAGTTTCAACTATGATGAGTGCTCTAATGAACACCTTTGCATGTATACTCTTTTATACAGGAACTTTTATGTTTCTAGTACAGATCTCCAGAAATGAGATTTCTAAGTGAAATGATATGTATATATTTTATATTAGATATCATCAAATTGCTTTCCGAAAGACTGTAGCTTAGTGTCAGTGTGCTCCTTTCTCTGCATCCTTACCAGCACAGAGAATTCTCACTTTTTAATTTTTGCCAGTTGAGTGGGTGAAGTTTCAATGCAGTTTTAGACTGTGAGGGGTCTGGAATTTTGCCTTGCTTAAAACATAGCCACCTAGCCTATTACTATTTGAGGGATGCTGGCAGACAACACAAGACTCATAGTTCAGAGATAAAGGCCATTATTGCTCAAAGAAAGAGCAATAGACAGAACTTCATATGCCTATTATTTCTGCATGTCCTCTCAAGCCCCATGAGTGTGATGCAGGAGGGTCTAAGTGGATGACAGTGCCTACAGTGGGTTGCATTACAGCAGAGAACCATTGCATTTAGAGGACTCACCACTTTTATAGTAAGCAGATTCAAGTCCATTCTTTGTCTCTGAGAAAGATTACCTCACCTCTCATGGTTGCTCCTTGCAAAAAAAAACCTCTGAGAAATAATCCTAGTAAAGAATAGTCACAGACTTGTATTCCTGGCATATCCAACAATAATACTTATAGGCACTCAGACTCATGGCAAATCTATCCCCCCACCAAATAAAAAGAAATATCTTAAAACTTCTAGTAGCTACCTATGGACTATAAAGTAACACCTAGGTTCTTCACCTAGTTGTGGTGTGCCACAGCTAAACCTGCTCTGGGCATAGTGATAAAGAAATAAGTAGAAAAGGAAAGTATGTAACTGTGACCTTGCAAGAATTTCTGTACATATTAATAAGGTGAGTCCCTGAGTGCTGACAGAGAATGCCCTGTGCTAATTCCATTAATCCAATGCTATAGAAGCAAGCCTATTATTTCAGGCTTTTCTGACCTGGCAGATCTTGACTATGCAAGAATACAATGATGACTGACTATCCAGCAAGGCTCCAAAAGAAAATGAATCAACATTAAATTGCAGCTATTCTACTCTACCATGTCTATGCATAACCTTTTGTACATCTTTTACACCCTATACTTGCTGATTCAGAAAAATAAAAACAAGTATTAGAGCAAGCTTATGCCAGTTTTTATTCAACAGTCTTACCAGTTTCCAATTCAAATATCTTTAGGTAAAATTTCACTTCTTAGAAATATTCCAGCTAACAAATGAAGTAGGAATGATGGACTCAGAATATCAACAGGTTGTAATTGCTGATAAAATAGTAAATACAAGAAATGATTATCTATGATGGCTAAATTCACAAAAAAAGAGAATGCCTTGTTTGTTTTGATGGAAATATTAGCACTACCTATGAAGTCACTTTGCCATGAAAAATCATTGTCAATTTTTACCAAATTAATAGCTATAACTACCAAATTATGGAAACAGAGGATAAAGAAACATGTTAAATAACACCTAAGGGAAATAACCAGCAAAATCCAGAATGGGAGACAAACAACCTGGTGTCATTAACCAATAAAGTGCAAGAAACAAAAAGGGAGAGGAAAAGAAGACATATAGATTGAAAGAGACTTAGGAACCAATTGCAAGATGTGAGCCATATGTAGAGAAATATAGGAATTGGGGTTAGCAATTGGCATGAGACTGTTGCTTTTCACTGTAAGTCACTCTTATTATTTGAATTTTTTAACATGGCATGTGATGTAAGAAAAAACACACAGAAAAGCAATGAATAAATGAATGTCATACAAGACAAACATTTGGAGGTCGTTTTGATGTCTCGAAAATATTCAGTAGAAAAGGGGGCAGAATGTAGCAGGAAGTAAGAGATAGAGGGAGGGTTTTTCTTTAGAATAGAAGAGATTTGAGAATATTTGGGTGGCAAAGAGCTAATAAATGAAAAATGTTGCTGATGCAAGTTACAGAAGGCATAACTGATGGAGGAACAACATGACAGGGGAGGGAGGACGAAACTCAGGTGCTTGTGGACTAACTGACCTGGGAGGGACAGCAAAACTCTTCCTTTGTAACAGAAGGCAAAGGAGAGGGAATAAATGCAGATGAGGGTAAACTGGAAAATTTCGTGTTGGGATATTGCGGAGGTTTCCACCTGATAATTCCCATGTTCATCCCACCCTACTTCCTAACCTCTGATACTAGCTTGTACTCTGCTTTTCAGGGACCAAGTAGCATAGTCCCAGAGATGAAACAGAGGGCAGGGTCATACTTTCTCAGACTCTTCTTTCCATCTTGGACAAGCTAAGGTTAAAGGCCAAATGAGATGTTGAGCCCTCCTGAGAGTGCAGAGGGGACAAAGTCTCCCTTATTTCTGAAGTTCTGTCTACATTGTCAAGTTCTACTATTTTTACTTTCATCACCTCTTTTTCTAACATATTGAACTCAGTTTCTCAACCTTCCCTATCACTTGCCCACTTGCCCACTAGTACTAGTTTCTGCTCTTTTCTGATGACCCAAATTTATAAGTTATACCTCCAGGATGCTGTTGCTCATGCAGTCACACAACAGAGTTTTTATGAATGTTGAGGTAATGGAGTGCAGACTTGTGTCATCACATAACACAACAAAGACTATTAACATTTATAGTAAGAAATTCATATTCTTAAATGTTTTATGGCTAACCTGACATTGAAATTTAGCTCTGCTGTCTTTATTCACGGTACTCTTGTTCCTCAACACACACACACACACACACACACACACACACACACAGCCATGTTTCTCAAGCCACTCACTCTCCCTTCTCTTTACTTATTCCTCGCACTCTCACAATACTGCTCCCTTTCCCATTGCTATTGAAGTTGTTATTGAATACCAAAAATTATTCCCATTTTACTTTACAGGGCAATTCAGTTCTTTTAATCACTTCTAGTAGCTACCTATAGACTATAAAGTAAAACCTAGGTTCTTCACCAAGTTGTGGTGTGCCACAGCTGCACCTGCTCTGGACATAGTGATAAAGAAATAAGTAGAAAAGGGAAGTATGTAACTGTGACCTTGCAAGAATTTCTGTACATATGAATAAGATGAGTCCCTGAGTGCTAACAGAGAATGCCCTACGCTAATTCCATTAATCTAATGCTATAGAAGCAAGCCTATTACTTCAGGCTTTTCTGAGCAGTACAAAATAAAGGCAGTGACTTTGAATGTCCATTAATAGGATTATTTTTTGCCATAATCTCGTCCCTAGCAGTTGTTAGTGGAAGCAAGTAGGGTTGATTCTCCCATTGATATGATTCAACCCCTCCACAATTCTCAAAGAAAAAGTGATTGCATTCAGTTTTCTAGTGGAAGTAAAAAATGAAGTGCATTTCATTTATTCCATTCAAGAATTCGATGGTGTACTAGGTACCATCCTCTACGTAGTCCTGTGGGTGTTGATTTCTGCCCTTACTTCTCCACTGAAACTTCTAAATCTTCTTGACCCAGCAATTCTTAAATCCCAAGGGATCTTCTCAGTGATCATGGGTGTCAAAGTCTTGTGTCTTTTACCTGGGCTGCTAGGAGAGGTCTCTGTTTAGGTTCACTGAGCTCAGGCCATTCTCTCTGTTTCTCTTTTGCAGCCCCCGGGTTTAGAGAACAGAAGAAGTGCTCATCCACAAACCTACATCTTGAAGCCTCTCCACCCCTTGGCCTGCTTTATTTCCTGTCCTATACTTAACCAATTTCTAGGAGAGTAATATTAAAATAACCTGTGTCTATCACTGTACCATCCAACCTACAATCATGAAATAAGTTGATCTGATGTTAGTATACTCTCCCCAGGGTCTGAGCTTTTCCCCTAATTATGCATATATTCTTCAATTAATAAAGAAACAGTAGGATCTTCTTAAATTGGTAAATATAAACCTGATTTGCAATTCTAAATTCTGAGTGCATTCTGTATAGAAGTCAGCATGATACTGACTTACTGTAATTACATTAAATCATGCTTTGTAGAATTTTATGTTTGGCTTTATTATAAATATATTTTTTCTTTTGTCCTAGATTTTTTTACCACTTCATTTTAATATGCTACATTCTTATATCTATTTTGTTATTTAACTTAAATTTTTGTTTTAAAAAGCATTGAATGTTTTGTTATATTTTTTGTTTTTTGGGGTTTTTTTTTTGAGTTGGAGTCTCACTCTGTGGCCCAGACTGGAGTGCAATGGCCGCTCCCAGCCACCGCAGCCTCGACCTGCTGGGCTCTGGCGATCCTTCCGCCTCAGCCTTCCAAGTAGCCGGAATTACAGGCATGCGCTACCACGCCCAGCTGATTTTTTGATTTATTGTAGAGATGAAGTCTCGCTGCCCAGGTGGGTCTCGAACCTGCGGGCTCAGACAATTCACTCACCTCAGCCTCCCAAAGGCGCGGGATTACAGGCTGAGCGACCGAGCCCGGCTTGTTATATTTTAAATCGTCACAAAATATGCATAAGATAAAATGTAGCATTTTTTTAGTGTACAGTTTAGTGGCATTAAGCTCATTTGCGTTGTTGTGCAACCATCAACATCATTTATCTTCCACACATTGGGTTTTTGTCAAACTGAAACCCTGTAGCCATTAAACAATGACTCTCCATGTTTTCCCATCTCTGTCCCCTGGAAACCCTATTCTACTTTCTGTCCCTATGAATTTAAAAACTCTAGGTACCTCTTATAAGTGAAACCATACAGTATTTGTCCTTTTAAGATTGGCTGGCTTAATTCACTTAGAATAATATCTTCAGGGCTCATGCCTGTAGTAACGTGTGAGAATTTCCTTCTTGTTTAAGTCTGAATAATATTTCATTTTATGTGTATACCGCACTATTTGGTTGCTTTCACCTTTTGGCTCTTGTGAATAATGCTGCTATAAATATTGGTGTACAAATACTTGTTCAAGTTCCCACTTTTAATTCTTTTAAGCATATACCCAGAAACTGAATTGATGGATCATATGGAAGTTTTATTTTTCATTTTTTAAGGAACTGTTATACTGTTTTCATCATGATTGCATCATTTTACATTCCCTCCAGCAGTGTACAAGTGTTTCTATTTCTCTACATCCTCACCAACACCTGTTATTTTCTGAAGTATTTTTATTGTTGTTGTTTTCAATGGTAGCCTTGCCAGTGAGTATGAGATGATATTTCATTGTGGCTTTGTCTTACATTTCCTTTTTGATTAGCGATGTTGAGCATCTTTTCATGTGTTTGTTGGCTATTTGTATATCTTCTTTAGAGAATGACTATTTAGGCTTCTTGTCCATTTTGAAATCAGGCTTTTTTTGTTGCTGAGTTTTTGGGACCTCTATATATTCTTCACATTAATCCCTTATCAGATTTGTTATTTGCAAATATTTTCCCCTATTTTATGAATTGCCTTTCACTCTGTTGATGATGTCACTTGATACACAAAAGTTTTTAATTTTGATGTAGTTAAATTTATCTATTTTTCTTTTGTTGTCGATGATTTTGATGTCATATCCAAGGAATCATTGTCAAATCCAATGTCACAAAGTTTTCTGCTATGTTTATTCTGAGAGTTTTATAGTTTTAGCTTTTACATTTAAGTTTTTTGATCCATCTTGACTTAATTTTTGAATAAAGTAAAGTCCACTTTATTCACTTACATATGTATATCCAGTTTTTCCAGACAACATCATTTGTTTAAAACATTGTCTTTTCCCCCACTGAATAATCTTGACACCCTAGTTGAAAATAATTTTTTGCTGGGCATGGTGGCTCATGCCTACAATCCCAGGCAGAGGTAAGAGGATTGCCTGAGCCCAGGGGTTTGAGACCAGCCTCAGCAACTTGGTGAGACCTCATCTCTACAACAAATCAAAAAATTAGCCTAGCATGGTGACTTGTGCCTGTAGTTCCAGCTACTTGGAAAGCCGAGGCGGGAGGATCACCTAAGGCCAGCAGGTCGAGGCTGTGGTGGCCATGAGTGTGCCACTGCACTCCAGTCTGGGTGACAGAGTGAGACTCCAACTCAAGAAAAAGAAGAAGGAGGAGGAGGAGGAGGAGGAGGAGAAAAATAAAAGAAAATAATTTATTATGCTGTTATCTGTCTTTATGCCAGCATCACAATGATTATATTACTGTAACTTTGTAGTAAGTTTTGAAATCAGCAAATATGAGATCTTCAACTGTGTTCTTTCTCAAGATTGTTTTGGCTTTGGGGTCCCTTGATATTCTATATGAATTTTAGAACAAATTTTTTCTGTTTCTGCCAGAAATTTAAGATTTTGATAGGGATAAAATTGAATCTGTAGATCACTTTGTTAATATCCTAACAATATTAAGTCCTCCAATCCATCAACATGGGTTGTCTTTTTCTTTGGTGTCTTCTTTCATTTATTTCAACAACATTTTGTAGTTTTCAGTGTACAAATCTTTTGTCACCTAGGTAAATTTTATTCCCAATATCTTATTCTTTTTAATGCTTTGGAAATTGTATTTTTTCTTAATACCTTTTTAGGATTGTTCACTATTTGAATAGATAGAGGCAACTGATATTTCATGTTGAATTTGTATTCTGAAACTTTGCTGAATTTGTTTATTAGTTCTTATAGTTTGTTATTATCTTTTTGTAAAACATTATCTTTTTGTAGAACAAAACATTTGGCTTTCTTTAGATAATAACATGCAATCTGTGAATCTTGTTTCTTTTTATAACAAGAAAATTTGTTAAGAGATTTTGGCCTCTTTACTTTTCATATATCTTGTGATGTCATTTATTTGTTTAATTATTTAAGATCATTCTCAAGAGTGTTTTAAATATGCATCTTTGCATATTTAAGAATATTTGAGAATATTTTTTATTACACTCTCATATTTGAATGAAAATTTGACTGAAAATACTTTTTTTTTAAGGTTAGAAAACATAGTATATTTAGAAAGTAAATTAGAAGGCCGGGTGGTGGCTCATACCGCCAGCACTTTGGGAGGCTGAAGTGAGAGGATTGTCTGAGTCCATGGGTTCAAGACCAGCCTGGGCAACTAGGCAAGACCTCATCTCTACAATAAATCAAAAAATTAGCCAGGTGTGGTGGCGTGTGGCTGTAGTTCCAGCTACTTGGAAGGCTGAGATGGTAGGATCGCCTGAACTCAGCAGGTTGAGGCTGCAATGGCCCTGAGCATGCCACTGCACTCCAGCCTGGGTGACAGAGTGAGATCTGACTCAAAAAAAAAAAAAAAAAGAACGAAAAGAAAATAGGTTAGAGGGAGAGAAACAAAGAGGTGATTCATCTCCCCAAGGTAGGCCAAAGCTTAAAAAATGTGATGACAGCCATAGCTCAAAGAGCACATGGCCACACCATAGCTTTGCAAGGCAATGGCCGAAAATACTTTTTAAAATTACTTTTTAATATTAGCTGATCAAAGTAACACTGAGAATGAGTGGAGTATGTAAGATTAAAGGCAAAATGAAGTATATATCAGAATTTGTAGGGTCCCCAAGTTCCCCTGCCTTCTTTCTTTGTGCTGACCAAGAAACACAAAGTACCTTGACTATTCTGACCCAGCCCAGCTGCATGTTTTTCCCCGAAAACTTGGACCCAAGCTACAACCCGGAAGGCATCAAGAAACATTCCCAGACACTGATAAAGTTCTTTAGGTTATTGCCTGAAATGTCAAAAGATCAAGCATGTTGCTAAACCCATAGAAACTAGCCCCATCCTTGAGCTGAATCCTTAAAACCTCATATAGACTCCATAACATGGCCCCCTCATTATGGACATACTAGGTATAACATCTCCTTTCTCCCTGCTTTTTATGATAATGCTGAATTCTTCTGTATGTAAGTTCCCTTAACAAATGCTGTGGACTGATCACCCTAGCTCTGATCAACCCGGTCTCATGCTTCTTTCTTTGGAATCCCAACCAGCCCCATCTTGGGATGGTTTGGGACAGTCTGTAATAGAAACCTCCCTGCCACTGTTTTTGGGGTAACTCCAGCTATGGGTTTAAGTGGAAAGAACAGAACTGTATTATTCATAATGCAGTTTTCCATGGGATTTAGTTATTATTTCTGATCTACTATATATGTACACTTCACTGAATAATTAAGTAAATTGGTGGTTGATAGCAAGAGCCAGGTTTCTCACTGTTGAATTGGTTACATATAAGCAAAAGGATGACGCTAGAATGATTCTCTGGTAATGGATTACAATGGGGATATCAATATATATTAATTAGTATATGTGTAAACATTTTATTGACTGTCAACTGAGAGGACCTAAAAGTAATGAAAATGAAGTAGTCATGAGTATGCCTAATACCTTAAGTTGGTTTCTAAGGCTGTTCTTCAATAAAAAGAATCAGGGCTTTCTGGAGAAATGACTGAATTCAGGACTGGGACAGAAAATATCCATGAATCCATACTGATATAAATGAATTATTAAATAAATAAATTGCAAGAGTAGATAAACCTTTACACAGAGGAATTCCAAATAACTTATGTATTTACTTTCTCCTAAAGGAGATGGATCATTAACTCTCACTCCTTAAGTGTGAGAGCTGCAAATAATGACTTGCCTCCAAAGCGTACAGTTTGGAAAAAGGTACGGGTGGGAAGGACAGTAACTTTATAGTAGAGAATCCTAACAAACACTTTAGCCATGTGGTTAAGTTTCACATTGTGAGTGATATCATATTTATTGTAGATACCCTTGATATGACACAATGGGAATGACACTTACTTGTGTGGTCTTCCTAAGATCCATAACCCCAGTCTAATCATCACAGAAACATTAGACAAATCCCAATAGAGGGACATTCTACAAAATACTCAACAAGTAATTCCTCTAAACTGTCAAGGCCATCAAACACCAGGAAAGGCCAAGAAACTGACACAGCCAAAAGGAATCTAAAAGACCTGAGAACTAAATGTGTGTGGTGTCTTGTATGGGATCTCAGAAGAAAAAATACATTAGCTAAAAACTAGGTAGATATAAATAAAATGTGAGTTTTGCATAACAATGATATATCAACTGGGATCATTAATTGTTACAAAAGGTACCATACTAATACAAGATGTTAATAACAAGGAAGATGAGGAATAGGTTATATAGAAACTCTGTATTGGTATTGCAACTATTCTGGAAACCAGATTATGCTAAAATAAGTTTATTTTAAATATTACCTGATTGTATCTTACATACAATGTAACTATAGCGAAGTGTATAAGTCTAATTTTTATTCCATTATAGCTGAACTGCTCTTACTTTGGAAGCTTTTATAATGTTCTCTTTGTATTTAATATTCTTAAACCTGCTATATGCAGAAGTGGGTGATTCCTTCCTGTTTGTCACTGTATAAGCCCTTTGAATATGATGTCTTTATCCTTTTCTGCTCTCTTCTAGGAGAGTTCCTCATTCCACACCTCCAACTAATGAATGAGTTCCTCAGTTAAAGTCATCCTACTACTTATTGCATTAATTATGTGCTTTATGTCAACTAATATTTTTCATAATATTATACTTGTTTTTTATGATTTCTTGACTCTTGACCAAATGGACTTAATTGATACCTATAGAACGCTCCATCCAATGACCACAGAATATACTTTCTACTCATCACCATATGGAATGTACTCTAAGATTGACCACATACTTGGCCATAAATCAAGCATAAGCAAATTTAAAAGAGCCAAAATTTTACCATGCAACTTCTTGGACCACAGCGGAATAAAAATAAACATTAACACCAACAAGGTCCCCCCAAAACCCACAAAGACATGGACACTAAACAGCATGATGCTAAACAACTCCTGGATCAACAATGAAATCAAAACTGAGATTAAAAGATACCTAGAAACACATGAAAATGAAGAGACATCTTACCAAAATCTCTGGGATGTAGTAAGAGGAGAATTCATATCCCTACAAATGCACATGAAGAAAATGGGAGGGTCACAAATTGACAGCCTAACAAGCCACCTACAGGCCAATACCTTTGATGAACATAGATGCTAAAATTCTCAACAAAATCCTAGCAAACCGGATTCAACAATACATCTCAAAAATCATCCATCATGACCAAGTAGGCTTCATCCCTGGATGCAAGGCTGGTTCAACATTCATAAAACCATAAATATAATTAAATACATCAACAGATGTCAAAACAAAAACCACATGATTATATCATTAGACGCAGAAAAAGCTTTTGATAAAATCCAGCACCCCTTCTTGATAAAAAACCCTTGAACATCTAGGCATACGTGGAACAAACCTCAAAATAGTAAAAGCCATCTACAAGAAACTCACAGCCAGCATACTCCTAAATGGACAAAAATTGGAACCATTTCCCCTGAGAACTAGAACAAGACAAAGATGCCACTTTCACCCCTCCTGTTCAATATAGTATTGGAAGTCCTGGCTAGAGCAATCAGAGAAGAGAAGGCAATCGGGGGTATCCAAATAGGAAAAGAGGAAGTCAAGTTATCTCTCTTTGCAGATGACATGATTGTGTACTTTGAAAACCCTAGAGAATCTGTCAAAAACCTCCTTACACTGATAAAGGATTTTGGCAAAGTCTTAGGATATAAAATAAATGTGCAAAAGACAATTGCATTTCTTTATACCAATAATAAACAAACAGAAACCTAAATAAAAAGCACAATTCCATTCACAATAGCCATACACACACACACAAAAGAAATACTTCAGCATCTTCTTAACCAGGAACGTCAAAGACCTTTACAATGAAAACTACAAAACACTGCTCAAAGAAATCAAAGATGACACCAAAAAGTGGAAAAATATCCCATGCTCATGGATTGGAAGAATCAACATTGTGAAGATGTCCATCCTACCTAAGGCAATCTACAGATTAAATGCAATACCCATCAAATTACCAGCAACATTCTTCTCAGACCTAGAAAAAACAACACAGGAATTCATATGGAAACACAAATGACCAAGAATAGCCAGAACAATCCTCAGCAAAAAAAAAAAAAGAAAGCAGGTGGTATCACATTACCAGACTTCAAACTTTATTATAAAGCTACAATCATCAAAACAGCTTGGTAGTGGTACAGGAACAGGCATATAGACCAATGGAATAGAATTGAGATTCCAGAAGCAAAACCTCAATTTCTCAAACAACTCATCTTCGACAAAGCCTCCACCACCTACCACTGGGGAGAGGAGAACCTATTCAGTAAATGGTGCTGGGAATACTGGCTGACCACATGCAGAAGACTCAAACAAGATCCCTATCTATCCCCATACACAAAAATTAAGTCTAAATGGATTAAAGACCTAAATGTAAAACCTGAAACCATAAGAACCTTAGAAAATGCAGGACATACCCTTATGGAAATTGGAACTGGCATCCAATTCCTGAACAAAACTCCGAAACCCACAGGTCATAAGAGATAAGATAGACAAATGGGACCTCATTAAACTGACAAGCTTCTGCAAAGCCAAAGAAACCATCAAGAGAGTAGGGAGACAGTCCATAGACTGGGAAAAAGTATGTGCCAACTCAGGTCTGACAAAGGCTTAACATCTTGGATCTACAAGGAACTCAAACGTGCTGAAAGGGAAAAAACAAACAACCCCATTATAAAGTGGGCAAAAAATATGAACAGACACTTCTCAAAGGAAGACATCCGAGCAGCCATTAGACACATAAAGAAATGTTCAACCTCACTAATCATCAAGGAGATGCCAATCAAAACCACACTGAGATACCACCTAACTCCAGTCAGAATGGCCATTATCAATAACTCAAAAAATGACAGTTGCTGGAGAGGGTGTGGGAAAAAGGGAACACATCTACATTGTTGGTGGGAGTGCAAACTCGTGCAACCTCTGTGGAAAGCAGTGTGGCAAATCTTAAAAGCTCTAATTATCGACCTTCCATATGACTCTGCAATCCCCCTACTGGAAATGTACCCTGAAGAACTCAAATCACTCTATCAAAAAGATACCTGCACACGAATGTTTATTGCAGCATTGTTCACAATAGCAAGAACCTGGAACAAACAATGCTGTCCATCAAAAGTGGACTGGATTAAAAAAACGTGGTACATATACATGATGGAATACTATGCAGCCATAAAAAAGAACAAAATCATGAATTTTGCAGCAACTTGGATGGAACTAGAGTCTATAATACTGAGTGATCTCTCACAGAAACAAAGATCTGAGTATCACATGCTCTCACTCATATAGTGGACCTTGAACATCTACCATAATACTATAAAAAAAGGACTGACAGTGGTGGGAAACTATGGGGGGGTAGGGAGGGGAAAGGAGGTGGGACTAACAGTAGTCAATATCTGTCTGGGGATAGGGAGACACCCATTATCAACAAGGGTGTCTGAACGATGCACATTTGTATACCTAACCCTTAACTGTACCCCACAATTTTATAATAAAAAATATGTTTAAAAAAAAATTCATCCTACTACTTATTACATCTATTATGTGCTTTATGTCAACTAATATTTTTCATAATATTATGCTTGTTTTTTATGATTTCTTGTTATTTCATATTCTAACATTTTTCTCTCATCATCTTAAGTATGTTTAATATGTTAAATCTGAATTTTTCATCAATATGTTCTTATAATTTTTCTTAAAGTATGATGTGTTGTACAGGTTGTTCTTTTATTATAGTAGTTATATTCCTTGGGTATTTAATTATTTTGGCTTTTTAGCTTATGTTGTTATGAGTGTATTAGCTACTCCATCTGGAAATAAATATTGAGGAAGGTCCATGGCCAGAGATTAATCTGTTTCAGTCTCCATCAGTGTAAGGGATGGAGAAGATATAAACACTAAGGCAATAAATCTCAGATGCAACTTTAGCTGACATATTGCAATGTAGAATCCTTCATCAAATTTTCGCCAACGTTTCAACAGAAAGAAGCACATTGGGAGGATACATCTTCCCTAGATTTTTCAAAAGCCTTGGTGTTTTAAAGTGTAGAGAAGGATGAATGAAAATCTTCAGAAATCTGGTCAATCTGTGTCTGCATTTCACAATTCATCTACCACAAAAAGCTTTTGTGTAGCATTGCTATTACCCAGTGAAGATCAGCAGTAATCTTCACTTTTGTTTCAGATTTCTGGGGTAATAAGGAAACTAATGCTTGCCCACCAATACAGCAGAAAAACGAGGTTGGAATTTTAAAATCTTTCACCCAACTTCTTTTCACATTGAAACCTCTGACTACTTTCCCATTACCAGCTGTAGCCACCCGTCTTTCCCACAGATTAATTTAAAAAAAATCTTAGTCACTTAGTGGCTTTGCTTGAGATTTTTGTTTGTTTTCTGTGTGTGTGTGTGTGTGTGTGTGTGTGTGTGTGTGTGTGTGTGTGTATACATACATATCTCTCTCTCTCTCTCTCTCTCTTTTTTTTTTTTTTTTAGTCAGAGCCTCACTCTGTTGCCCAGGCTGGAGTGCAGTGGCATGATCATGACTCATTACAGTCTTGACCTTGATCAGCTAACTCTACTGTTTTCTGTAAATACAGTCGAGTTTATGATCAAGACTGTCATTATCTATAAAGCTGCTAATCCCCATGACTTCAAGGGAAAATATAAACATCAGCTACCAGTCTTTTGATTATAAAACAAGAAGGTCTGGACAATGAAAACCCTTTTCCTGGATTGGTTCCTTCGATGTTTTTTCCCTGAAGTCAGGAAGTACCTTGCCAGTAAGGGATTGCCTTTAAAAGTTTTTTGGTATAAAGGCAATATTCCCAGCTATCCAGAACCCCTTGAATGCAACACCAAAGTCATCAAAGTGCTCTACTTGTCCACAAACATAACATCTCTATTTTAGCCTCTAGATCAAGGGAACATAAAGGCCTTTAATACTCATTACATTTGATACTCTATGGAAAGGTTTGTCCACACTATGGATGGGAACACTGATAGAGAGAATATCATGATAGTCTAGAAGAATCAAATCATTGAAGATGTCACTGTTGTTGTAGAAAAAGTTATGAAAGCCATCAAGCAAAAAGCAATAAATTTCTGCTTGAGAGACTGTGTTTAGATGGTGTGCATGACTTCATTGGATTTACAACAGAGCCAATTGTGGAAGTAATGAAAGAGATTGTGGATATGGTAAAAAGATAGGGCGTTAAGAGTTTCAAGATGGACCTTGGAGAAATTCAAGAGTTAATAGACACGCACTGGACGAATTAACATAAGATGACTTGATGGAGATGAGTGCTTCTGAAGCAGTGCCAGATGATGAGGAAGAAGACTTGGAAGAAACAGTACCAGAAAACAAACTTACTTTAGACAATTTGGCAGAAGGGTTTCAATTATTCGAGACTGCATTTGGCTTTTTTAATGACATGGACCCTTCTATAATACAGGCACTGAAACTAAAGAAAATGCTGGAAAATGATGATACCATGTAGAAACATATTTAGAGAAATGAAAAAGCAAAAATTGAGACAGAAATTACAATGTATTTTCATAAAGTTACACAGAATGAGCCTCACTATCTTGCCTCTCTTTTCACCTTCTATTTCTTCCACCTCTGCCACTCCAGAGACAGCAAAGCCAAACCCCTCCTCCTCCTCCTTCTCCTCACCCTACTCAACCTAGAGATGATGAAGATGAAAAGTTTTATGATGATCCACTTTTAGTTAGTAAATTATATGTTTTATTTTATGATTTTCTGAATAATGTTTTCTTTTCTCTAGCTTATTTCATTGTAAGAGCCCAGTATATTGTAGCTATGACGCACAGAATGCATGTTAATCAACTGTTTATATTTTTTTCTCTTTATTTTATTTTATTTTTTGTTTTTTTATTTTTTGAGTTGGAGTCTCTGTCGCCCAGACTGGAGTGCAGTGGCCGCTCCCGGCCACGGCAGCCTCGACCTACTGGCTCCGGAGATCCTTCCGCCTCAGCCTTCCAGTAGCTGGAACTACAGGCGTGCGCTACCACACCTGGCTAATTTTTGATTTATTGTAGAGATGAGATCTCGCCAAGCTGTCCAGGCGTGTCTCCAACCTGCAGGCTCAGGCAATCCACTCACCTCAGCCTCCCAAAGCGCGGGATTACAGGCTGAGCCACCGAGCCCGGCTTCTTTATTTTATTTAAAATGTGGGCTACAAGTCAGGATTGGGTACATAAGTGGTCTACATGCAGCTGAAGTTTGGGCCTCCCACTGTACTCACTTTCCCTGGTTTAGGATCAGGTACCCTTAGTGATGTTATGTGCCTCCCCTACCCCCCACACAGTGTCCTGTTACTGCCGATCCCTCTCTTGTAGTATTGTGATAAATGTTGAGGACCCACTTATGAGTAAGAACATGTGGTATTCAGTACTTCGTTTCTGTGATAGATCATTGAGTATGATAGTTTCTAAATCCATCCAAGTTGCTGCAAAGTCCATAATTTTGTCCCTCTTTATGGCAGTGTAACGTGCCATTGTGTATATGTACCACATTTTTAAATCCAGTCCACTTTCGATGGGCAGCAGCGTTGGTTCCATGTTTTTGCTATTGTGAATAGTGCCACAATAAACATGCAAGTGCAAGAATCTTTTTCGTAGAATGATTTGAGTTCCTGTGGGTATATCCCAGAATGGGGATTGCTGGGTCACATGGAAAGTCAATATCTAGTTCTTTTTAAAATTACCACATGGTTTTCCATAGGTTGAACTAGTTTACACTCCCACCAACAGTATAGAAGCATTCCTTTTTCTCTGCATCCTCATCAGCATCTGTTGTTTTTGATTCTCACTGGAGTTAGGTGGTATCTCAATGTAGTTTTGATTTGCATTTCTCTAATGATTAGTGAAGATGAGAGTTTTTTTCATGTATCTGTTCATATGTCCTCCTTTGTGAAGTGCCTATTCATGACTTTGGCCCACTTTTTAAATAGGACTGTTTGTTTTTTTTTCCTTTTGGCTCACTTGAATTCCTTGTAGATCCTGGATGTTAGGCCTTTGTAAGATATACAGTTAGCAAATATATTTTCCCATTCTGTTGTTTCCCTGCTCTCTTGATGGTTTCTTTTGCTCTGCAAAAGCTTTTCAGTTTAATGAGGTCCCACTTGTCTATCTTATCTTTTATGGCATATGTTTTTGGGATTATGATCAAGAATTGGTTGCTTATTTCAATGTGCAGAAGGGTATCTCCTGTGTTTCTTCTATGATTCTTATAGTTTGAGGTTTTACATTTAGGTCTTTGATCTATTTCATGTTTATGTTATTAATAAGGCTTCTAGACAACAGTCAGCTATAAGTAGTTAACTTTGGGGGGAATCAAAAGTTATACACAAACCGGGCTCGGTGGCTCAGCCTGTAATCCCGTGCCTTGGGAAGCCGAGGTGAGTGAATTGCCTGAGCCCGAGGGTTCGAGACCCGCCTGAGCAACTTGGTGAGACCTCATCTCTACAATAAATCAAAAAATTAGCCAGGCCTGGTAGCGCGCACCTATAGTTCCAGCTACTTGGAAGGCTGAGGCGGAAGGATCGCCGGAGCCCAGCAGGTCGAGGCTGCAGTGGCTGGGAGCGGCCACTGCACTCCAGTCTGGGCGACAGAGTGAGACTCCAACTCAAAAAAAAAAAAAAGAAGTTACACACAGATTTTCAACTGTATAGGGGAATGGTACTCCTAACTCTCTCATTGTTCAAGGGTCAACTATATTTTGAAATCAAGCTAATCCTGAACAGTAACCCACATCTTTAAAATAAATAAATAGGAAAAAAAAAGAAATCAGGTAATGTGATGGCTCCAGCTTTGTTCCTTTTCCTCAAGATTGCTTTACTATTTGGGTTTTTTATGGTTCCACATGAACTTTAGGCTTTATTTTTTTTTTTTTGAGTGTCACTCTGTCGCCCAGACTGGAGTGCAGTGGCATTCTCACGGCCATTCCAGCATTGACCTGCTGGGCTCAGGCCGTCCTTCTGCCTCAGCCTTCCAAGTAGCTGAAACTACAGGCACACGCTACCATGCCCGGCTAATTTTTTTGATATATTATAAAGACAAGGTCTCACCAAGTTGCCCAGGCTGGTCCTGAACCCCGAAGTTCAGGCAACCCTCTCACCTCGGTCTCCCAAAGTGCTGGGATTACAGGATTGAGCCACTGTGCCCAGTTAGGATTTTTTAAATTCAGTGGATACATACATGTATAGATTTGCTACATGGGCATGTTTCATTATGATATAGTTCAGGCTTCTATTGAACCCCTAACCCAGACAGTGAATATGGTACTGAATAATTAGTTTTTCACTCATCCTTCTTATAGGTGAGAACATAAAGTAATGATTTTCTGTTTCTGGGTCAATTTGCTTAGAATAATGGTCTCCAGCTCCATTTATGTTGCTGCAAGAGATATGATGTTATTCTTTTTATGACTACATAGTATTTCATGGTGTATATGTACCACATTTTTAAAAATCCAATCCACCATTGATGGATAAATAGGTTGATTTCATGTCTTTGCTATTGTGAATAGTGCTGCAATGAACATACAAGTGCACGTGTCTTTCTAACAGGATCATCTATGTTCCTTTCTGTAGATACCCAGTAATGAGATTGTTAGGTCGAGTGGTAATTCTATCAGTGCAGGGAGGTTTTTGACAGATTCCCTTGGGTTTTCAAGGTATGGGATCATATTGTCAGCAAAGATGGATCACTTAACTTTCTCTTTTCCTATTTGTATACCCCTGATTTCCTTATCTTCTCTGATTGCTCTAGCTAGGACTTCCAACACTATACTGAACAGGAGGGGTGAGAGTGGGCAGCCTTGTCTTGTTTTGGTTTTCAGGGGAAATGCTCCCAATTTCTATCCATTTGGCACTGTGTTGACTGTAGGTTTATCGTAGATGGTTCTCACTATTTTGAGATATGTTCCTTCTTTGCCTAGGTGTTCAAGGGTTTTTAATCAAGAAGGGATGCTGGATTGTTGCCTGTGGGAGACAGAATCATCCCTCCTCAGTTTCATCGTCAAAGCACAACACAGAGACTCAGAGATCGGAGAAGTGAAGCAGCTCTTTTTATCTCATTCTTGCAAGAATGAGTGCCTCTCGGGTGAGCAGGCACACCAAGGCAGTCACAGTCAGTGTATTTATGTCCCTAAAGTGCAAGTCTCTCCCCTGGTTCCTCATTGGCTGAGTACTTCAGAGGTTACATTTCCTGGACATTGTCTAAGCAATAATTTTATACAAATAAGGTAAAACTCAAGCAGTTTCTACACAAATAAGGTAAAAATACATGTTTCTGAATTCTGATTGGGTCTCAATGCCCACCAAAGAAGCCTGCCAAAAGAGAAAGCCTGCTAAGAAAGGAGGAAGAACCAGTGAAGTAACAAATCACCATTTTGAAAATGAATCACCATTTTGTTTCTTACAGTTCCCTCCTCTTTTATCTTTAAGTAGTTTTGATTTCGTTTTCATTATAATTCAAGTGTGTTTCAAATTTTTCTAATAGTTTCTGATTTTCTTCCTCAAAATTTATTTAGTTTCCATTATCATGAGATTATTTGGGAAATTATCCATGGGCATTTGTTTATTAATAGCAATTTCTATAAGTTTTTGGGCTAAGCGTCTAACACAGGGAATTATTCAGCAACCTACGGCTGTTAATATTCCCACTATAATCATAAGAGGGGTTAAGACTGAGGCTATCATTCCCTTCTATTTTTTTTAAAACGACTTTCTAACTAATTTGTAAAAGGATCATCAATTCCAGAATTTTTGGCCAATTCATTGGCCAGAGTAGTAGTCCTTGTAGCGCCTTGGTGATAGTTCCACCAGGTGCTGTGTTATTCGGAATAAAAGTACAATATTCACGCCAATATAACATAGACTCCCCTTTTCTCTGCTTACATCATATCTAAAACCATACTGTTTTTCTAAATCATTTAGCTGGTGGCATTCAGTTGTTCTGCAATTTCTCTGACAGCATCTCTAGTATAATTAATAAAACTTTTTTGGTTATAGCAAATGTAATTAACCCAATCTACATTCTTATTAACAGTTGACCACCAGAAGAGCATAGACTCAAATCCTGCAACTATTTAGAGGATGAATTCGTTGGGGACTCCTCTAGCATTGATATATAAGTTGGGATCAAATGATCCTTGCAATGAACTTTTACTTCTGTTTTGAGGATGAATTTTTAGGTTGGAGCGAAATACCAAGGTGAATGGGACGAACAATTGAATCAAAAAATAGTTTCCAGCCCATTTGGGTGGTAACAGGTCTCTAAGTTTCCTTCCTCCACAGTACCACCAAACATCTGCTTGAGGGATGTTAGAGTGAGAGTAGTTGCTCTCGTGTACCTCTGAGACATACTCCTTCCCCCAATCTGGAGAGACATGAGGAGTGATTCAACTTACCCGTACAAAAGGAAGGGATTATCTTCAAATCTGGCTTCTGTAAGGCAGGGTGAAGCAAGGAAAGGCTCTTGCTTGTCTCATTTCCTCATGCATCCTTGTCTTGGAATAGGACTAACATACAACTTATTCTGACGGAGTTTGTATCCCAGTCGATGGAGAATGGAACCACATGAGCCTGCAACCATGCATAGCAATCACTCTTATTTAGAGTGGATACCATAAATTTTATCCATTCCATCCAGGCATTTGTTTCCTTATAACCAGTTTCGAGTACTATAGTTTGTTTTAAATCTTTAATTTCAACTATACTTACATTTGTGGGAACTTTGCTAGGGAGATTATAATAATCATTGGGGCTTGGGGTTGGTTTCAGTGTACCTACAGCTACAGTGTACCTACAGCTAAAAGAAGGGTTAAACATCCTTGAGGGTCTCCTTTTGTAACATTGGCTCCCAATCCATAAACTTGAGGCGCCATCTAGGGCTTTTGATCTAAAGTAGCAAAATCTTTAATAGACATATAGGGTTACATTCTAAATCACTATAGGCTGCTGGTGGAATTCCCTTAGATAAGTGTATTTTGGGTTTCAAGGACTGTAGGGGCTTCATTGTTTTCTGGGGGTTGTCGTCCAACCTTGAATTTGGGTAGTTCACCATATGTCATCCCAACTGGGACAGGGGCTTTTGTGGATTTGGGGAGGACCCTCAAAGTTTTCAAAATCTAAATCCTCCTCACCTATATTTGGCTCAGGACAAAGATCTTTGTCTGCCTGAGATAATTGTTTTAGCTTCTCCAGGTTTCCATAAGGCAAAATTTGATATGCATCAAATTTTATAGTTTGAGGTGATGCTGTTTTAGTTACATTGATTATCAAATTAGTGCAAAAGGGATAAGGCTCACCTTTGGTTGCTTGTATATTAATGACCCATAAAACTACAATAATAATAGAGGTCAGCCGGGCTTGGTGGCTCAGCCTGTAATCCTGCGCTTTGGGAGGCTGAGGTGAGTGGATTGCCTGAGCCCGCAGATTTGAAACCTGCCTGGGCAACTTGGCGAGACCTCATCTCTACAATAAGTCAAAAAAATTACCCAGGTGTGGTAGTGCACGCCTGGAGTTCCAGCTACTTGGAAGGCTGAGGCAGAAGAATCGCCGGAGCCCAGCAGGTCGAGGCTGCGGTGGCCGGGAGCGGCCACTGCACTCCAGTCTGGGTGACAGAGTGAGACTCTGACTCAAAAAAAAAAAATAGAGGTCTGCAAGTAATTATATATTTAGGTAGTTCTTAAGGGAGAAAACAGTCCCATAGGCATTCAGAATTAAGAGGCCCTTAACATAAACATTTAATAAAACAGATAGGAAAATAAAAGTAGTCACTATAGGTACAGCCATAAGGAGAACACCAAGAACATTCATGGAGACTAAATTTTAAATTAACTTTTTCTTATTTTTATCTTTAGAGGTTCTATTTGAGGAATTTCCTACCAATCTTGTCTCTCTTTTACCATAGTTCCTGTGTTTGATTTCTTGATTTGGATATGATATGTCCACCCCGTTTCTGCTGTTCAGACAACCATTTCAGTAGTCAGGAGCACCTGGTATGGTTCTTCCCAGTTTGGTTGGAACTTGGTTTCCTTCCAAGTCTTGATCAACATTCAGTCACTAGGGCGAAAATGGTGAACTGTGAACTCAAGAGGGGGAGTCTGAGCAAGGAGTCCTTTTTAAGTTAATGGAAGATAGGGTAGAGGAGATGGCTGAAATATATGCTCTTAAAAATTGATTTTTAGGCTGGGCTTGGTGGCTCAGCCTGTAATCCTAGCACTTTGAAAGGCCCAGGCGAGTGAACTGTCTGAGCCTGTGGGTTCAAGACCCACCAGGGCAACTTGTTGAGACCGCGTCTCTACAATAAATAAAAAACTAGCTGGAAGTAGTAGCGCACACCTGTATTTCCGGCTACTTGGAAGGCTGAGGCAGAGGGATAGCCAGAGTCCAGCAGGTCGAGGCTGCAGTGGCCTGGAGAGTGTCACTGTAGTCCAGTCTGGGAGACAGAGTGAGACTCCAACTCAAAAAAAAAATTGATCTTTGGTTTCCAGGATTGGTAAATCTATTGTTCTTCCTAGATAGGGCAACCCATATAATTGTCCATAGGGTGACAAACCCAAATTCCTTCAAGGGACTGCTCTTATTTGGTGGAGAGCTATAAGAAGACATCTGACTCAGGGCAACTTTATTTTTAACATTAGTGTAGTTATATGGGTCTTTAGAGTTTGGTTCATTTGCTCTATCTGTCCTAAGGATGATGGATGCCAGGGTGTATTAAAGTCCCATTGTATTTAGAAGGCTATTGTAATGCCTTGTAATACCTTCGAGGTAAAATGGCTTCCATTATCTGAATCAACGTTTTCTCTAAGACCAAATCTAGGGATTACCTGTTCCAAAAGTATTTTTATTACAAATCCTGCTGTACCTGTTGTTGTTGGATATGCCTCCATCCATCTAATAAGATGACCAACAATTACTAATAGGTACTTAAGTTTTCCAACCTTGGGCATTTCAGTGAAATCAATTTGTATGCTTTGGAAGAGTCTTAATCCAGGAGGTTTCCCCCTTTTAATGATCTCCTGGTTACCCTTTTATTATTTTCTGACAAATTATACATCCTTCACAGATTTGTTTAGCAATAATATAAAAACCTACACATCCATAGGTTTTTAAGAGTGCATTACATATTGCTTGAGTTCCCCAATGACTTTCTTTATCCAATATAGTCATTAATTCCCTAATCATTGGTTTGTTAACCGTCACTCGTCCATTGGGGAGGATCCACCTCCCCTCCTTGTTTGGAGCAGCCCCTGCTTTTCCTATCTCTTCTATTTCCTTCTCTCACCCATACTTTAGGCTAATTTGTTGTTGTTGTTGTTGTTGTTGATTTTCCTCTGTGAGATATGCCGTTTGGACCTTAAGTTACCTTGTTCTATTCCTACATTAAGGCCCATTTGGACAATTAGGTCTCTGTCTAGGAGATTTATTCTTGCTTCTGGGACAAATAAAAATGACCCTGTCATTTTCTCAGTTTTTATAATCATGGGTTCAAATATAGGAACCTGAAATCCTTCTTTTATTCTAGAGACTGGAAGCTTTTCTGGTAAAAATTGAACATCTTGGGGCTGGGAGATTAGAGAGGAGTAAGCTGTCCCAATACCAATGGGGAAGCTAGTGTCCTCCTCATTAGACACCACCGTCACATTTATCAAGGATTCCTGGTGGGGTCTGATAAAGGGGAACCCCTGATCTCCCTATTCTTCATTTAGTGCCATAAGAGAGATTTTTTTTTTTTTTTTCAGTTCAGGACAATCTCTCTTGAAATGCCCTATTTTCTTTCAATGATAATATCTAGCTCCCTTTTGATTAAAGTCCCTTTTCACAGTTCCTTTTGGATGAAAACTTCCTTTAGACTGTTCCTTTTGATAACCAGATTTTTGCCCGGGAGGGAGTCTCTCATTTTTTTTGTTGTTTGTTTTTTTCTGACTATCCTTTCTACAGTGCTTACCCCATGATCCTAGCTTTTTGTTTTTACTTTTCCTCATCTCTTTTAACAAACACCTTTTGTGCTTCTCTTAACAATTCCTCAATAGGTTTTCATTCCATCCCTCCAGCTTGTGTAACTTTCTTGCAATGTCTGGCCAACTTTTTATAACAAAATTAACCTTTAGAAGACCCTGTCCTACAAGGTTTGAGACCAGTCATTCTGGGTGCTCCTCATTGTTTGCATTCCAAAGTCTGTATTCTCAGTGGCTGATCTCTCAGGAGTCTGTGTGAGACCCATATTCTTCTTTTGGTTTGTCTTCATTTGTGTAAATTTTCCTCCCTCCTTTGTCCCCCCTTTTCTTTAATTCTGTTAGGGGTGGTGAGTGTAGGTAGCTCTTTTGTTTGCTCAATCTCCTATTCTTCCTTATGTGGACCCTCTGGCTTTGTTCAATTCTGATGCAGGACTGTGGTGGGGGGGTTGTACTTTTTGTAGTTTTGATATTTAATTGAGTGGGGAGCTGTGATTCAGAAAGTATCTGCAAATTCCAGTATTGCTGACAGGTGTGTGGGCTCCCTGGAACCCACTTCCCACTGCCTTACAATCTGCCCATGCAGTGGGGGTATAGGTTTGCTCCCTGAAAGCAAAATGAGGTAAGAAAAAGGGAAAGAGTGGAAAAAGGAAGGAGGGGGACAAGAGGAAGGTGGAAAGAAGAATAAGAGGGAAAACAGCATACCAACTAACAAATGAAAAGAGACACAAGCAAAGACAGAAAAGATTAAAAAAACTAAAACATGCACACAATCATACAAATACAGAAACCAACCAAAAAAGACCCCTACTGACATACTCTCCCTCAAAAATACCAGTACACAAACAGAAAGTCTTTTAAAAAGCAATAAAATAACAGATACAAAGCAAGTATGAAAATATAATCAAAAACAGAAAGAGAGAGAAAAAAGAAAAACTAAAACAAAAAATGAGCAAAGAGACAAAAAAAAAAACCCAAAAAACTCACTCTGAAGTCATTCCTATAAGTCCAAATTCCTTTCAGCTCTGATCTCCAGCCCCTCCCCTCTGCTCTCAGCATAGGCTGATAGAGTTGCTCTCGGCGTGGGTCAGATGCCCCAGGTCTACTGTGGGAGGAGGGTGGATCAGATATGGACTCATCTGGCTTGCTGCCTGTCAAGTCTCCCCAATATAAAATATTAATAATAGCAGAAACTGGGTGTGGGAAGGTTCTGTACTATCTTTGTAATTTTTCTCTAAATCCAACTACCATAAGTTTATTTTTAAAATTCACTCCACCATATTCTTGTGTACAGTGTAATCACTGTGAAATATAACATTCTAATTCTTCTTACAGTCGATTTGCTCTTTCTCTTTGGAAGTTTTTAGAATGTTCTCTTTGTGGTAATATTTTTAAATTTGTTATGATATATCTGGGTGTGAGTGATTCCATATGTCTCCCATTTGTCACTTGTATAAGCACTTCAAATATGATATCCTTATCCTTTCCTGATAGTTGATGGGTTCCTCATTGAATCTATTCTTCTACTGTATACATTCTAGTGTATTCCTTATGTCAAATATTTTCTATATTGCCTACATAATATTGTACTTGATTCTTTTTTCTTTCTTATTTTTTTCATGATACTGATATCTGACCCTATCAGCTTAAGCATATTTATTACTCTTATTTAAAATTTATGTTTCATCTGTCTAACAATTCTGCTTCAGAAGGAACGTGTTACTCACTTTGTGTCTTTCTTTTACAGTAGTCATTATCTTCAGGTATTTATTTTGACTTTCAAACTTATGTAACTGTAGGTAATTTGCTACTCTTCCTGGAAATATATATTAATAAAGAGCCAATGGCAAGGACTAATTTTCAGTCCCAATAAGTTTAGAAAATGTAAAAGATAAACACCAGAGCACAACATCTGATACCACTGTAGCTAACACAGAACTACATAGCTCCCCACATTAAAGTTTCACCATTAAACCCTTAGGAAGAAACAACATTGGGAGGCAACAATTTCCCATGATTTTTGTTTGTTTGTTTGTTTGTTTTTTTGAGTTGGAGTCTCACTCTGTCGCCCAGACTGGAGTGCAGTGGCCGCTCCCGGCCACTGCAGCCTTGACCCGCTGGGCTCCAGCAATCCTTCCGCCTCAGCCTTCCAAGTAGCCGGAATTACAGGCATGTGCTACCACGCCCAGCTGATTTTTTTATTTATTGTAGAGATGAGGTCTCGCTGCCCAGGCGGGTCTGGAACCCGCGGGCTCAGGCAATCCACTCACCTCAGCCTCCCAAGGGCGCGGGATTACAGGCTGAGCCACCAAGCCTGGCTCCCCATGATTTTTATGCAACAGCCTTGGTGTTTAAATAGCGGAGGTATGAATATTTTCAGGAATCTGAAATCTGATCACTCTACACATTTCTCCATCAACTCTTCTTCCATGAAAGATCTTTTTATAGCACTGATATTACCTTATTGACAATTCAACAGTGGTCTGCATTTTTTCCTTCTATTCCTGGGATGATGAAGATAATTAAGATTTTTCAGACAATGCAGATGAGAAGCAAGTTCCGAACACAAAAATCTTTCCTTTAATTCCTTATCTCATTGCAACCCAACTGTCTCCCCTTCCCAGGTGTAGACACCTATCTCCCACACACATATGAATTTAAGATAGCTTCAGTCTCCTACTGGTTTTTCTCAGGATTTGTTATTTATTGGCATTATTATTCGTTCCTGAAATTCATGTTTTTGTCTGTCTTCTCTAATCAAAGTTAGAAATCATTTATTTTATAATCAAGGTTCTTTGCATCTTATTTAAGAAAGCATCCTCATATAAATTACTGAAACTGTTTGCCTATATTTTTCCAACAATTTTAAAGTTTTGTTTTAGGTATGTGTTTGATTTGTCTACCTTTTATGCAATACTTATTAGTTGTGCATATTTATGGGGTACAGTGTGATATTTTGATATGTGCATACAATGTGTTGAGATCAAATCAAAGTCACTGGGATATATATTACATCAAACATTTATTGCTTCTCTATGTTGGAGCATTCCAAATTTTCTTTTCTAGCTATTTTAAAATAAAATAAACATTGTTATCTATAGTCACCTTCCTATGATATCAAACATTATAACTTATTCCCTCTATCTAACTGTATTTTGTACCCATTAATCAACTGCTTTTCATCCTTCACTTCCCCTACCTTTCCTAGTCTCTGATAGCCAACATCCTATTCTGTTCTTCCATGAGATCAATTTTTTTTAGCTCCCACACAAGAGTGAAAACATACGATATTTGTCTTTCTGTGCCTAGCTTATTTCACTTAACATAATGTCCTCCAGTCCATCCATGTTGTTCCAAATGACAAGATTCCATTCTTTTTATGGCTGAACAATATTCTGTTGTGTATATGAGCCACATTTTCTTTATTCATTCATCTGCTGATTAACATTTAGGTTGAGTCCATCTCTTGGCTATTGTGAGTAATGCTGCAATAAATATGGGAGGGCTATACTGATAGATATACTGATTTCCTGTCTTTTGAATATACACCAAGCAGTGAGATTTTTAGATCATGTGGCAGTTCTACTTTTAGTTTTCTTAAGAACCTCCATATGGTTCTCCATAGTGGCTATACTAATTTACATTCCCACCAACAGTGTGTGACAGTTCTTCTTTCCCCACATCCTCTCCAGCACCTACTGTTTTGGTTACTATAGATGTGTAAAATGTTTTGAAGTCAGGTAGTGTGCTGCCTCCAGCTTTGTTCCTTTTGCTCAGGATTGCTTAGGTTATTCAGAGTCTTTTGTGGTTCCATATGAATTTTAAGATTGTTTCTTCTATTTCTGTGAAGAATGCCTTTGGTATTTTGTTAAGAATTGAATTTAATCTGTAGATTGCTTTGAGTAGTATTTTCATTTTAATTCTCCCAATTCATGAACATGGAATAAAATTTCCATTTTTATGTCCTCTTAACTTTCTTTCATCAATTTTTATAGTTTATCTTGTAGAGATCTTTAATTTATTTGATTAAATTTATTACTAGGTAGTTTTTATAACTATTGTTAATTGGGGAGTTTTTTTCATCTCTTTTTTAGATTGTTCCCTATTGATATATATATATACATGCTAGGGCTTTTTTTTCTTTGTCTTTTTTTTTTTTTTCTGTGTAGGAGACTTTCTCTGTCATCCAGGCTGGAATGTAGTGGCATATCACTGCTCACAGCAACCTCGACCTCCTGGGCCTAGACAGTCCTTGCACCTCAGCCTCTCAAGTAACTGGCACTACAGACACTCACCACCACGCCCAGCTAATTTTTTCATTTTTGGTAGAGATGAGGCCTTGCTATGTTGCCTAGGATGGTCTCAAACTCCTAGGCTCAAGCAATCCTCTCACCTCAGCTTCCCAAAGTGCTGGAATTACAGGAGTGAGCCACCGTATCTGGCCTATGCTAGGAATTTTTGTATGTTGATTTTGTATCCTGCAACTTTACTGATTCATTTATTAGTGCTAATAGTTTTTTGGTGACATCCTTAAGCTCTTCTTAAATATAAGATTAAGTCGCCAGCAAGCAAGAATAATTTGACTTCTCCATTTTGGTGATTTTTATTGCTTTATCTTATCTAATTGGTCTGGCTAAAATTTTCAATACTATGTTGAATAGAAGTGGTGAAAGTGAGCATCCTTGTCTTGTTCCAGATCTTAGAGGGAAAGGCTTTGGATTTTTCCCAACTCAGTATGATGTTAGCTGTGGGTTTGTCATATAGGCCTTTATTGTTTTGAGGTATGTTTCTTCTATATCCAGTTTGCTGAGTTTTTGTTTTATTTTATTTTATTTTATTGAGTTGGAGTCTCACTCTGTCAACCAGGCTGGATGGCAGTGGCACACTCCCGGCCACCTCAGCCTCGATCTGCTGGGCTCAGGCAGTCCTTCTGCCTCAGCCTTCCAAGTAGCTGGAACTATAGGTATGTGCCATCATGCCCGGCTAATTTTTTGATTTATTGTAGAGATGAGGTCTCACCAAGTTGCCCAAGCTGGTCTCGAACCCGTGGGTTCAGGCAATCCTCTCACCTCGACCTCCCAAAGTGCTGGGATTATAGGCGTAAGCCACCACACCTGGCCCTGCTGAGTTTTTATCATGAAGGAATGTTGAATTTTATCTAATGCTGCTTTTAACATCTATTAAAATGATTAAATGGTTTTTGTCCTTGACTCAGTTAATGTGATGCATCACATTTATTGATTTGCATGTATTGATCCATTCTTGCATCCCTGGGATAAATCCCAGTTTATCATGGTAAATGATCTTTTTAAGTGCTGGTGAATTAAGTTTCCTAGTATTTTGCAGTGGATTTTTGCATTTATGGTCACCAGAAACATTAGCCTGTAATTTTCTTTTTGTTGTTGTTGTTGTGGCCTTGTCTGGTTTGGTATCCAGGTAATGCTAGCCAAAGTTTGAAAGTATTTCCTCCTCTTCAATTTTTTGAAGTAGTTTGAATAGAATTGCTATTCATTTTTCTTTAAATACTTGGTAGAAGTCAGCAGTGAAGTCATCAGGTCCCAGGTTTTTCTTCAATGGGAGACTTTTTACTGCTTTACTCTTGTCAATTGTCATTGGTTTGTTCAGTCTTTCTATTTATTTCTGATACAATCTTGACAATTTGCATGTGTCCAATAATTTATTCATTTCCTCTAGGTTTTCCAGTTTGGTAGCATATAGCTGTTCATAATAGTCTCCAAGGATCTTTGAATCTGTGATATAACTTGTAATGTCTCCTTTTTGTTTCTGATTTTATTTATTTAAGTATTTTCTCTCTCTCTTTTTTTTTTTTAGTTTAGCTAAAGGTTTGTTGATTTTGTTTACTGTTTTTAAAAAAAAACAACTTTTTGTCTCATTGATATTTTGTAATTTTTAACCTCAATTTCATTTATTTATGCTCTGCTCTTTATTATTTATTTCCTTCTACTAATTTTGGGTTCAGTTTGTTCTTGCTTTTCTAGTTCCTTTAGGTGCACTGTTAGATTAGGCTTTTTGTTTTGTTTTGGCTTTATTTGTTTGTTTGTTTGTTGGAGTCTCGCTGTGTTGCCCAGACTGAAGTGCAGTGGCATGCTCATGGCCACTGTAGCCTTTACCTGCTGGGCTCAGGTGATCCTCCCACCTCAGCCTCCCAAGTAGCTGGAACCACAGGTGCGCACCACCACACCTGACTAACTTTTTTATTTATTGTACAGGCAAGGTCTCGCCAAGTTGCCCCTGCTGGTCTCGAACACCTGGACTCAAGCAATCCTCTTATCTCTGCCTCCCAAAGTGCTGGGCTTACAGTCTTGAACTCTTTCTATTTTTTTTATGTGGATGTTTGTGTTAAACTTCTCCATTTGTACTGCTTTTGCTGCATTCCATAGGTTCTGATGTGTTGTTTCTATTTTTATTTGTTTCAAAATTTTTTTCATTTCTTTCTTAATTTTTGTATTGACCCATGGGTCATTCTGGAGCATATTATTTAATTCCATGTATCTGTACTATTTCCCAATTTTTTCTTGTTGCTGATTTCTAGTTTATTCTGTTGGGGTCAGAAAAGTTACTTGATTTAATTTTGATATTTTTTAATTTGTTAAGACTTATTTTTTAGCCTAACATATAATCTATCCCAGAGAATGTTTCATGAACTAATAAGGTGTGTATTAAGTAGCAGTTGGATGAAATGTTCTATAAATGTAAATTAGATCCATTTGATCTGGAGAGTCATTTAATTCTAACATTTCCTTGTTAATTTTCTATCTAGATGGTCTGTCTATTACTGAAAGTGGGGTGTTGAAGTCCCCTACTATTATTGTATTGCAATATATCTCTCCCTTTAGAGCTATCAATATTTGTCCTACATATTCAGGTGTTCAAGTGTTAGAGGCATGTACATTTATAATTGTTATATCCTTTATCATTATGTTTAATATAATGACCTTCTTTGTCTCTTTTTACAGTTTTTGACTTGAAGTCTATTTTATCTGATATAAATATAGTTACTCAGCTGGGCTCGGTGGCTCAGCCTGTAATCCCGCGCCTTTGGGAGACTGAGGTGAGTGGATTGCCTGAGCCCGCGGGTTCGAGACCCGCCTGGGCAGGCGAGACCTCATCTCTACAATAAATCAAAAAATCAGCCGGGCGTGGTAGCACGCACCTGTAATTCCGGCTACTCGGAAGGCTGAGGCGGAGGGATCGCCAGAGCCCAGCAGGTCGAGGCTGCGGTGGCCGGGAGCGGCCACTGCACTCCAGTCTGGGCCACAGAGTGAGACTCCAACTCAAAAAAAATAAATAAATAAAATAAATAATTATAGTTACTCATGCTCTTTTTTTGTTTCCATTTGTATGGAGTATCTTTTTCATCCCTTCACTTTCAATGTATGCATATTTTTATAGGTGAAGTGAGTGTCTTGTAGACAACATGTAACTGGATCTTGTTTTTTAATCCATTTAGCCACTGTATGTCCTTCGATTAGAAAATTTAATCCGTTTACATTCAATGTTGTTATTGATGGATAAAGACTTACTACATTATGTTACTTGTTTTCTGGTTGTTTTGCAACTCCCTTCTTCCTTGCTTTCTTTCTTACTGTCTTTCTATGTGGTTAAGCAATTTCTCTGGAAGTATGTTTTAATTTCTTTTTATTCTTAGTGTATCTATTACAGATGTTTGCTTTGTGGCTACCATGTAACTTACAAAAAACATCTTATTGATATAACAAGTTATTTTAAACAGATGACAACTTAACTTTGAACACAAAAAGAAACAAAGAAAAAATCTCAAAACTCTATCTCTTAAGTCCATCCCCCCAAAATTTTGACCTTTCTTTTTGTAACTTTTTTTTAGAGACAGAGTCTCACTCTGTCACCAAAGTTGGAATGCAGTGGCATGATCATAGCTCACCACAACACTGAGCTCTCCAGTTCAAGTGATCATCCTGCCTTAGCCTCCTAAAGAGCTAAGACTGCAGGTACACACCATCATGACCAGCTAATTTTTAAACTTTTTTTTGTAGACACAGTATCATTATGTTGCCCAGGCTACCATCTCAGCCTCCAAAAGCACTGGTATTACAGGCATGAGTCACCATGCCCAGCCACATTTTGACTTTGCATTATTTCAATTTACATATTTTTATATTGCCTATCTCTTAACAAATTGTTGTAGATATTACCATTTTGATTTTTTAGGTATTGTACCATTATTACAGTATTAAGAATAGTCTCTGTTTGTCTGTGTATTTACTTTTACCAGTGAGTTTTATACCTTCAAATGTTTTCTTGTTGCCTGCTAGCATCCTTTTCTTTCAAGATGAAGAAATCCTTCTAGCATTTTTTGCAAGATAGTGGTGATAAATTCCTTTAGCTTTTGTTTGTCTGGGAAAGTCTTTATCTTCCCTTCATGTATAAAGGGTAGCTTTCTGAATATAGTATTTTTGGTTTTTTTCTTCAGCAGTTTGACTATGTCTTCCTACTCCCTCTTGACCTGTGTGGCTTCTGGGGAGGATTTGCTGCCAGTTGAATTAGAGCTCTTTTATATGTTATTTTTTTCTTTTGCTTTATTAAGAACCTCTCTTTGTCTTTGACCTCTAAGTGTTTGATTATTACATGCTTTGGGGTAGTCTTATCTGGGTTGCATCTGTTTTGGTGATATTTGACTTTTGTGTACCTGGATATTTAATCCTTCTCTTGGTTTAGAAAATTTTCTGTTATTATTTATTTGAATAAGTTTTCTATTCCCTTTTTCTTTTGTAATTCCCTCTTGAAGGCCAATGACTCTCTCTCTCTCTCTCTATAGATATATATATATATATTTATATTTATATAAAATTTATATTATATAAAAATTTGTCAAGACTTAATAAGAAAGATGTGTATTCAGTAGCAGTTGGATGAAATGTTCTGTAAATGTAAATTAGATCCGTTGGTCTGGAATCATTTAATTCCAACATTTCTTTGTTAATTTTCTATCTAAATGGTCTGTCCATTACTGAAAGTGGGATGTTGAAATTCCCTACTATTATTGTACGGCAGTATATCTCTCCCTTTAGATCTATCAATATTTGTCCTATATATTAGGGTATTGCAGTGTTAGGTACATATGTGCATGTGTGTGTGTGCATGTGTGTGTGTGTGTGTGTGTGTGTGTGTGTGTGTGTGTGTGTGTACAGATATATTTATTTTTGGAATATATATATATTCCAGAGATAACCATCTACATAGAATAGAACGCAAATGGCCTATCTGGAGTTTTGTAATGCCATGACCCTACATGAGTGCAGATGAATTGAGACATAAAGAACTAACCAAAGCCAGGCAAATGTAATTTAACAATGATTCATGAAGGCAATTTAAGTCTGTTGTAGAAATAGGAAGGAAAGGTGATTTCATAGGAAATCTAGAGGTGAACAGATCATGTGAGAATCACCACAGATGAATATTTAGAGGACACAATAAAGCCCCTTACGTGCACAGTTACCTGGACAGAGTAAAAGAGTATTTATATCAGATCCTCCTAGGAGAGTAGGGTGGAAGGAGTCAGGGGATTTGGACCAGGATCCTATGACTGTGCTATCCAGAAGAGATGAGGAGACTTGCTGAGGAAACTTGGGAAGGTGTAGAGCAGAATGGAGAGGGAAATGAGAGAGAGATGATGCACCTAGGAAGCGGTAGAACTAGGAGAGAGAACTAAGTAACATGAAATGATGGCAGGAGATGGAGGAAGACCTAGTTCCCTGCCCCTTCTATCCTTGAACTTCTCTTCTCCATTGGCTTCTGTGACCTGCATCATTCAGCTCTTCTAAACTCCCAAGGATCATTCTTTTTTTTTTTAATCAATATTTTTTATTATGGTTTTGTGGGGTACAGTTAAGGGTTAGGTGTACAATTACGTTCCATTCAGGCACCCTGTTGATAAGAGGTGTTTCCCCATCCCCAGACAGATATATGCTACTGTTAATCCCATCCCCCTTCCCCCGCCATAGTTTCCCAGTACCATCAGTCGTTTTCTTATAGTATTACATTGGATGTTCAAGGTCCATTATATGAGTGAGAACATGTGATACTTGGATCTTTGTTTCTGTGAGAGGTCACTCAGTATTATAGACTCTAGTTCCATCCAGGTTGCTGCGAAATTCATGATTTTGTTCTTTTTTATGGCTGCATAGTATTCCATCGTGTATATGTACCACTTTTTTAAATCCAGTCCTCTTTTGATGGGCAGCATGGTTGGTTCCAGGTTCTTGCTATTGTGAACAATGCTGCGATAAACATATGTGTGCAGATATCTTTTTTATAGAGTGATTTGAGTTCTTCAGGGTATATTCCCAGTAGGGGGATTGCGGGGTCATATGGAAGGTCGATTTTTAGAGCTTTTATGAATCACCTCACTGCTTTCCACAGAGGTTGCACTAGTTTACACTCCCACCAACAGTGTAGAAGTGTTCCCTTTTCACCACACCCTCTCCAGCAGCTGTTATTTTTTGAGTTGCTGATAATGGCCATTCTGACTGGAGTTAGGTGGTATCTCAGTGTGGTTTTGATTTGCATCGCCCTGATGATTAGTGAGGTTGAGCATTTCTTCATGTGTTTGTTGGCTGCTCGGATGTCTTCTTTTTGTTTTTGTTTTTTTTTGAGTTGGAGTCTCACTCTGTCGTCCAGACTGGAGTGCAGTGGCCGCTCCCGGCCACCGCAGCCTCGACCTGCTGGGCTCTGGCAATCCTTCCTCCTCAGCCTTCCAAGTCGCCGGAATTACAGGCATGCGCTACCACGCCCGGCTGATTGTTTTGATTTATTATAGAGATGAGGTCTTGCTGTCCAGGCGGGTCTCGAACCCTCAGGCTCAGGCAATCCACTCACCTCAGCCTCCCAAAGGCGCAGGATTAACAGGCTGAGCCACCGAACCCAGCTGGATGACTTCTTTTGTGAAGTGTCTGTTTATATCTTTTGCCCATTTTATAATGGGGTTTGTTTTTTTCTTTTCAGCATGTTTGAGTTCTTTGTAGATCCAGGATGTTAAGCCTTTGTCAGACCTGGAGTTGGCAAATACTTTTTCTCAGTCTGTAGGCTGTCTCCCTGCTCTCTTGATGGTTTCTTTGGCTTTGCAGAAGCTTGTCAGTTTAATAAGGTCCCACTTGTCTATCTTCTCTCTTATGACCTGTGGGTTTCGGGTTTTGTTCAGGAATTGGGTGCCAGTTCCAATTTCCATGAGGGTATTTCCTTCCTTTTCTAAGGTTCTTATGGTTTGAGGTTTTACATTTAGGTCTCTGATCCATTTGGAGTTAACCTTTGTGCATGGGGATAGATAGGGGTCCTGTTTCAATCTTCTGCATGTGGTCAGCCAGTTTTCCCAGCACCATTTACTGAATAGATTCTCCTCTCCCCAGTGGTAGGTGGTGGGGGCTTTATCGAAGATGAGTTGTTTGAGAAATTGAGGTTTTGCTTCTGGAATCTCAATTCTATTCCATTGGTCTATATGCCTGTTCCTGTACCAATACCAAGCTGTTTTGATGATTGTAGCTTTATAGTAAAGTTTGAAGTCTGGTAATGTGATACCACCTGCTTTGTTTTTTTTTTGCTGAGGATTGTTCTGGCTATTCTTGGTCGTTTGTGTTTCCATATGAATTCCTGTGTTGTTTTTTCTAGGTCTGAGAAGAATGTTGCTGGTAATTTGATGGGTATTGCATTGAATTTGTAGATTGCCTTAGGTAAGATGGACATCTTCACAATGTTGATTCTTCCAATCCATGAGCATGGGATATTTTTCCACTTTTTTGTATCATCTTTGATTTCTTTGAGCAGTGTTTTGTAATTTTCATTGTAAAGGTCTTTCACGTCTCTGGTTAGGAAGATGCCAAGGTATTTCATTTTTTTTTTTTTTGTGGCTATTGTGAATGGAATTGTGTTTTTTATTTGGGTTTCTGTTTGTTTATTATCAGTGTAGAGAAATGCGATTGTCTTTTGTACATTTATTTTGTATCCTGAGACTTTGCCAAAGGCCTTTATCAATGTAAGGAGGCTTTTGACAGATTCTCTTGGGTTTTCAAGGTACACAATCATATCATCTGCAAAGAGAGATAACTTGACTTCCTCTTTTCCTATTTGGATGCCCCTGATTGCCTCCTCTTCTCTGATTGCTCTAGCCAGGACTTCCAATACTATGTTGAACAGGAGGGGTGTGAGTGGGCATCCCAAGGATCATTCTTATTTCCTAACTTCAATTTCCCTTTTATACTCCTAACTGTGAGTATATCTGGAGGCGCCCTTAACCTCTGACTCTTCTACTTTTTTCCCTTGTTCATAGATTCAACTTGTATATCATTCAAACTGCAGACTTGACCTTCTTTCTTTCTTCAGTTTAGCCTCTCCAATTGTCTGTTTAATTTCTTCCCATAAGGGACCCATGATTACCTCAAACTTAAACAACCTTTCTTCTGCATTTTTGTATGTATAGCCAGTCATGCCAAAACTGAAAACCTCAGCTTGATCTCTGCCTCCCCCTTACATGTTACCTCGCCTCAGTCAGTCCTCAAGTCCCTTCTACCATTTCATGTAACCAACAAATCTTTTAGGCAACCAGCTCAAAGGTTCTGTGAGTCTATGGTCTGTGGCTGTCTTATTTCTTTATCATCTACCTAAAAGAACCAAGTCATAGAAACTCAAAACACAGCATGGACAGGAACATTAGAAGTTTGGAGGCATTAGCCAAGTGAAATTTGGATGGCACACATGTTTGTTTCTAACTTATTAACTATATTATATATGTTCTTTCTTTTTAATATATAAGACATAAGTAAACTAAATGTGTAAGATTTTTTTTAAATTTTAAGGATGTGGAGTACAATTCAGGATTAGGTATGCAAATGGTCACTGTACAGGTAAAATTTGGGCCTCGCTTTGGTCCCCACTTCGCCTGGTTTGTGATCAGGTACTCTTATTGATTAAGTGGTGCCCCCTCCTTCCCTGGCAGTTTTCCTCTACTGTCAATCTCTTTTTAATAGTGTTATGATAATTGTTCAGGGTTCACTTATGAGTGAGAACATATGGTACTCAGTTCTTTGTTTCTGTGATAGATCACTGAGTATTATAGACTCTAAATCCATCCAAGTTGCTGCAAAGTTCATAATTTTGTCCTTCTTTACAGCTGCATAATATTCCATTGTGTATATGTACCACATTTTTTTAATCTAGTTCATTATTGGTGGGCAGCACTGTTGGTTCTATGTTATTTGTGAATAATACTGCAATAAACATGCATGTGCAGGAAACTGTGTGGTGATTCATAAAAGATCTAAAAATTGATCTTCTATATGACCCAGCAATCCCCCTTCTGGGAATAATCCCAGAGGAACTCAAATCACTCTATAAAAAAAGATTCTATTTTTTTGGATGAATTTATTATTTATTTACTTAATTTTAAGGATGTGGGGTACAATTCAGGTTAGGCATACAAATGTTCATTATGCAGGTACCCTTGTTGATGAGGTGTGCCCCCGGCTTCCCCAGGCATATTCCCACTGCTGCCAATCCCACTCTCCCAAAAAAGATTCTTTAAAAGCATTGATGTATCTTTTTTCCTTCTTTTTCCAATTACATCAGACTCCATCCAAAATTTTCATTGGTCTCTAGATTCTATGATCAATCTTTTAACTGCTTTTGCTGTGACCACAATCCTGAGATCTGCTTCTTCTTACTGAGTGGAATTTGCTGCATTTTGTTTTCAAATCATTTCCACCTTCATCTCTTCAAGTCTCATTTTCCTTAGTTATAAGAAGGGGATAGTGATACCAACTTTTTAGGGAAGTTTTAAAGTTAAATTCAGATTACATACATATAATTTCTAATATAGTGCCTGGCCTACTAGTTCCTTATTTGTTCATCTATCTTCAGTGTCTAGGACTGTGGGCTAGATGATGTGTTTTAAGGGTGGAAGGACAGAGCAGACATGATTTGCCAAGAGTCTTGGGACAGGGCTGAGAGGAAGATTGAGATGCAGCTGAAGAAGAAGCCATGCAGAAGGAAGGCTGGGCTAGGAGTGGCACAGGAGAAGTTACTGTGGGTGGCCTACAGGATGTGTTGGTTGAGGACTCAGAGAAGCCTCAAGCCAAATGGGTTAATCATCCTCGCTGGGCTCAGCTGGTGAGAATGTTTGTCATTTAACTTAGAGAGTATCAAACACACACCTTGCCGGAAAAAAAAAAATCAGTTTCAAGAAAACAACTTTTTTTTCTTCCTTGGCATCTCAATTAAGAGGCAGGAAACAAAGTAAGGTCTTTCCACCCACCTTCCCTCCCCATACATAATCAACCTTTTTAATGAGATATTTTTATTTGTATAAAAGTAGGTTCTTTGGCAATGAGGAGGGGGTACAAGGGATCAGAGGGCAAGGAAGTGCAGGACATTAAAATATGGCAGCTCCAGAGGGTTTCAGGTTTCAAAGTGCAGTGGGAACCACTGTTGTGTATTCCTCCGAGCTGTATTATGGCAGCTGTGGGCACCCCAACCACACAGCTGTGGGGACAGAGGATATGGCCAAGGGGATAGAGTACTCAAAGGCACTCTGAGATGGCAGAGATCAGGACTGCAGTGGGCAAGGCATCTCAGATCGTTACACTGTTCTCTACCACGCTGGGTCGAAGGTACTCATAGGGCAGGTCCAGGCCCGCATTGCGGACCTCAATCTCCTTGTCCATGGTAGCCAGCTCCTCCCGGAATTGCTTCAACACAGCTTGGGGCCCAGGGCCTGAGAAATATTCCTCCTTGTGCTGCCCTAGGGCCACCTGAGAGGGGGAGAAAAAAATGGCTCAGCCTCTTACCCAGGGATATTATCCTTCCTTAAAGCTGCTTCCTCCCCAAGACCCAGGCATCCATATCTCACCATGACAGGCTGATGTCTGCCAAGGAACTTTGTGAAAGTCTTTTGCATACGAGCCTGGTGGACAGTGGGCAGTGAATCTACTATATCCTTCTCTGAAACATCCTTGGAGATGGGTGGGGGCTTCCTCATGGTGCATGGGCCATTAGGAATCCAGGAGTACCAGTCCAGCTACAGGGAGGAGAGCCACTCAGAAACCCAGGCTGATGACTTAGGCACTTGATCCCCTCCTTCTCCATCCCAGGAGCCCCTGGGGAATGATCACACCGGTTACCTGGCCCAGGTGAGAAGAAGCATGCTGACCAGTGCATGTGAATATACACATGGTGACAAAATGGCAGAGCTGAGCCCGGGACTCTAAGGAGATGGGGAATCTGGGTGAAATGAGAAAAATGAGAGACTTTGAGACCAGGAATGAGGCAGAGCTCAGGCCGTGAAAAATATGTGAAGATACAGGAAAAAAAAAACAAACTTGTAGACTCTACAGCTCCCACACAGTGTGTGCTCAAATGTATATGCACTTGGGCTGAACGCTGGACCTATGGGGAGAGGGTGGGGAGGAGTGGGCAAATACTTAAGATAAAGTTGTGCATCTGGTTCCAGAGGAAGCTCTTAGTACACGAGGAGGAAGAACACTGTGTGGGAGAGGGAGAGAGGAAGAGGACTGGAGAAATCAGAAATGGTTATTAGTGTTTCTGGAGGATGGTTTGGAGAGAGTTAGGGAATTCTCAGCCTCCACAGGAGAGGTGTTTATGATGTTGTGAGAAGATGCAGATTGTTGTCAGATTGCTGGGCATTAACACAGGTCACTGGTGAGAGATCCCTGCCTTACCCTCGGTTTTGGGCCTTCTGCAGTCCAGTCTCTGTGATCTCTCTGCACCAGGCCTGCAGCTCTGAGTCATCCTTCACAGCTTTGTCACTCTTGTAGAAAAGCCCAACTATTCCCTCCACATACCTGTTCCCCAGGGAAGAAGACACTCTGTCTCAGATGGCCAATATAGGACCTTCTGGACCTACAGTCTCTCCCCACCCCCTGCTGTTCTCTCCCTCTCTGTGCTGCCCTCACCTGTAGATGATTCCCCATAGCCTAAGGGCATCTTGGCCATAGAGAGAAGACTTCACATCCAAGAGCCCACGGTCAGCCAGGTCATTAGGAGGACACAAGGAACGATAGGTCAAACAATCCGTGGCTCTCTTGAGAATGTCCACATGGCCTCCACTGCCAGTGCTCACCACCTGAGGACCACCCACAGCAGATAAATGAGGGTTAGTCATACCAGGTGAGAGAGGGAAGAAGATTAAGATCGGGAGACTCCAGGCCAATGGACCTACTCTGGCCCTTTTAGCCAGGAAGCTACATAAGTCTGAAGCTGATCATGGAGAGGCCTTTAGTGGAGGAAACAAGCTTGGGAGAAGAATGGGTAAGGGAAAGAATCCTTGAGATTTATTCAACAGTGAACCCTCCTCCCTCTTTACCCATCCATTTACATACCAAATCAAAAATTCCCCATTCAGAAACAAGATGATTCCTGGCCAGGATGTTGATCTCCATGGTGTAGCAAAAGTGAGGAATCAGGAGCTGATTATGGAAGAGAGAAATGGGACACAGTCAAATAAGAGAGATCCTAGGATCCATGAAGGGAGGGGATATTAAGGGACCAGTGATAGAAAAGAAGAAAGACATGGTTCTTCATAAAACTGTCTCCAATGGATGGAATTGGGTCAGGCAAGATTTGGGAGAGAAGAGATGGAGAAATGTCTTCTCAGGGTCTTCCAAGGTCAAGGATTTTAAGGTATCATTTATTTGCACAGGTTCGTTTCCTTTGTAAGAATTCCTGGAATTCCTTATCCTAGCAAGTGCCCATATATGAGCCCGTTCCTTTTTGTCTTCCTCTGGATGTCACACTCCTACAACTATTATTCCCTCTTGCTCTCACTCCTCCTCTCCTTCTCTCTCTCCCTCTCTCCCTCTCTTTTATACAAACATGCAGAGATACCCTAAAAAAAGAAAACCCTGTCTTGACCCCACATCCCTGTCTAGTCACCTCCTCATTTCTTACTTTCCTTTTCACAACAAATCTTCTTAAAAGAGTCACCTGGTATTGTCTCTACTTCCTCACCTCACATTTTCTGCTCAGTGCACACCAATCAGGCCTCCTCATTTCCGATTCCTTGAGTTAGTACTTATCCAATGACTAACCAATGACTTCCAGATTGACAAATTCAAATGTCACATCTCTAACTTTATTGATCTCTCAGCGGCATTTGAGGCAAATAATCATGCCTCCCTCCTAAAACACTTTTCTTTCTGGTTGTCATAAATCACACTTTTTTATTTCCCTTCAACATCAATGGATGTCCCTTCTCTTGTTCCTTTTCTCCTTCCCTTCCCTCTTCTCAGAATATAAAGGTTGGAGCACCATAGAGTTATTTGATGGGCCAAATTCTATACTGTAGCTACAAAACTTAGAGGGCTTTATCTCATGCAACAGCTTTAGATACTTGTTTTCTGATAACTCTAAAATCTATATCTTCAACCCTGGCTTCTTCCAGAAACTCCAGGTTCATATATTCAATTTCTTTCCCGACATATTCAAATAGATGTCTATAGGCATTGGAAATCTCACATTGTCAGAATAGAACTCTTAATTTTTCTCCAAAAATCAAAATGGTTTCCTCTCTCATCTTCTCTTTCCTACTACCCAACACTTCAATCACCTTTACCCTACCCTTTAATCACACCTGATATCTGCCACTACCCATGTTCCTGTTTGTTCCTCTCTTCTACAGATCTCTCTGACTGGAATGTCCTCATCCTTCATCAACTACCTCCTCAGTCCCAATTTCAACTCCTTTGTAAAGTCTATTCTCACTCTTTCCCCTAACTCATAACAGGTGTGTGCCTTAGGTGTTTTCATAGCACACTTATGTGTATGTGTGTATGTGTCTGTCCACATATAAACTGAGATTGCGGCTAGCCTAGTATGCTACGAAGTTCAATTCTGGGTAGATGCCTTCTGAAGCAAGGAGTGTGAAATCTGAAGGAGAGTCAGATGCAGAATTACAGAGTTTCTTAGATACCTTGTAGATAGGATGTAGGCTAGGCAAGCTCCTCAGTGTAGCCACAGAAATAACCTCAGCTACCAGGTGTCCCCTCAGCAGATGTGATTGTAGCTGGTGCAGCTGGAAGTCAGAGCTACGGACCCATGTCTTGGCCAGAAGCCAGGCCATGGGAGGATCTGAGGGCAGGAAGAGCAGAGGTGGGGGGCATCCATGTCGAGGTGGCTGGAGCTACACAGCAAGAGAGAGAGTAGCAGCTGAGGACCTGTGTGTCAGAGTCCCTACAGGAAATCAATGTCTGGCAGAAAGATACCTGAGTCCTCTTACTTGGATGACCATAGGCAAGAGTCTTCCATCTGGGTGAAGCTTCAGCATGACCAAAGGGGCTGTCACATATTGTTGCTTTAAAATGATGACATTAGGTTTGACCCCATCCAGTAGAGAGAAATCAGCTTCAAACAGAGATCCGGCCTGTAGGGTCAGGGGCAGAGATAGACAAAAAGGTTAAAGTCCATTCTAGACCTGCCCTTCTCTCATTTACTAGGGGGGAATCCTTCCTCTGCCTATCCAAGTCTGCTACTTTAAACCCCAATTGCTCTCCCCAGAACCAAAGACCTGAATGCAGGGTTTTCACATCCCCTGGTGAAGTTTCTGGCTTTCCACTACATACCACTATTCCCAACCCAATTTTTCTCTTATCCCCTCTTCTGTAGGCTTTAGCCAAATGTAGCAAAACTATTTCCTTTATTTTCTCCCACCACACCCCTCTCCCCAAAAGAACAGGATCCAGTTTCTAGCTTTCTGAAGCTCTGTTCAGTCTTTCTTGCTGTTTCTCTCCAGAAGCTTGAGCTATTTCCTAAGACTGACATATACCTAATGAAGAAGGAAGAGAAGGTGGGGATGAAAGAGGAGGGAAAAAAAGGAGATAACAGGAGGAGACAGTACTGATCATGGTTCTTAACCAGGGGTGGTTCCCCCTTCCTCACATAGGCTATTTTACTATGTCTAGAGACATTTGTGGTTGTCACAACTGGGAGGATGCTACTGGCAGCTAGTGGGTAGAGGCCAGGGATGCTACAAAAAAATCCTGCAATGCACAGGACAGCCCCTCACAACAGAAAATGATGTGACCCAAAGTGTCAATTGTGCCAAAATTGAGAAATCTTAAGTGCAGATGCACGAAGGTGTGAATGACGAGGTGTCAATGGAGGAGACAATGGAAGGGAAAAGGGATGGGAGAAGAAGGAAGCAAAGAGAAAGGGGATGATGGCTGAGGTGGTAGGTGAGCAGACGGAGTGCAGCACCCGGAGTTCTTTTTCCAGCTGAATCTTCAGGTCTTCTGTCCCTGGAGGCAGCACCAGTCGGGCTGGGAGACTTCTAGAACGCTTCAGGAGCATGGGGTTTGCACCATTAAGGAACTGGTATCCAAATAGGTCATCGTCCTTCCAGGAACCACAAACTCGTTCTAGGGACATCAGTTGGGGAGCACACTGTGAGCTCTGAGCTCCTGATTCCCCTGACACATCACTCTCCTGCCCTCTCTCCCCCTCTTCTTTCAAATCTCTGCGTTGGAAATCTGTATATAGGTTTTGAGAGGTTGTGTTAACTGACCAGCCAGGGCAGTCTTTCCACGTGGGAATACTTTTTTGAAATCTTCCAGTCTTTTTACAGAACTTGTCAAATCCAATGCCCCCTTAATAGCCAAGTCCTTTAACCTGTGGAAAGATGGAACACAAGATCAAGAAAGAATCCCACCTTGCCTCCTGGGGTGCAAATGTCCAGCCTCATCCTGGCCCTCACCCTTTCGCCAGGGAGACAGTAAAGTCGAAATCCTTATCTTCGAGGAATCGCTGGTCCTTGGGAAGGTCCTTCTCCGAATTCCCTGCTACAGGCAGGATTAACCCGTCTTTCCAGGAGCCCCACCTGAAGGTACAACATGGGGTCAGGGGTAAGCAGGGCGGTAGGTTCATTGGAATCTGGTAGGGGATCCGAGGCTTTCTGGGGCTCACCTATACAGCTTCCTTCTCTCCTCGAGCTCCTGTTCCCGAAATTTCTTAAACGAATTCTTGGGGTCATCATTCACGGTCCGGGCTGGGGGAGAGGAAACAAGAGCATGCACCCCCGCGCCCCCCGCGCCCCGCCCCACTCCGAGCTCTAGCCTCCCCATCAGCCATCCTCTTCAGCCCCATCCTCCTTCACGTCTCCCCCTCTTCCTCCTCTCTCTTACATCTCCCTCTTAATATCAGAGCACCCCCGCGCGCTTCCTCCTCCAACCCGCCAGGTGCCGCACGCCCTTCTCCACGGCACTCACCAGTGGCCTCGGGCAGGCAAATAATCCCATGTCCCTGCACCCAGCGGTAACAGGGGAAACGCGCCTCGCCCTGGGTCCCGGGGCCCTGTACTGAGATCCACTTGCAGAACCAGTCGAGACCCAACAGAACTTTGTGCTTGCGCAACTTCACCAGCAGGAGGCGCCCCAAGTGTACAGGAACGTCGATCTCAAATTCCGTCACCTGCGGGACAGGATGCTGCTCAGAGTCAGGTTCGGGGTCTTCAGAGAGGGCGGCGGAAATGGTGAGCCTCCCCTCGGAGCACACCCCGGGAGAGACCCGGACCGGGTGGAGGTGAGGAGGACCAGCCCACTCGGCGGGGCTCCGGCCTCCCGGGCCCCGGCCGCGTCCGGGGAGCCGCCTGTGGTCCCAGCAAGTAAGCCGTTGTCTCCACTCCTTCCGCCCAAGCAGCGAAATGCCACTCGTCCCTCCCGTTCCTCTCGCTTTTCCTTTTCCTGTAAGACGCCTCGCAGGCACCCGACCTCGTCTCCTGGCCTTCCCTCGCCGAGGCTTCAGCGCCCGCAGGCTCCTCCCGATCCCTGTCCCCGGGGCACCCGCAGAGTCCCAGGTCCCCGTCTCTCACTCCGCCCTCGGCCGCGGTGGGCACTGACCTTGCCCCACATCGGCCGCAGCTGCCTTCCCAGGTCCGCCTCCCCGTGCTCGCCCACCAGCCACAGCTGCACTAGATTGCTGGAGCCCGCCAGGAGCGAATCCCCGGTGGCGACACGGACGGTGTACTTGCCCATCTTGCCCAGACCTCGAAGGGGTCGCGGGACTGGGGGAATCAGCAATAAGAGGGGCTGGGTCTCCCACGAAACCACACCCTGGCCCGAATCCCCGGTCTGTTTGGGTTCCAGGAGCTCCACTCCCCACCCCCCCCAAATTCCTTCCCACTCAGATGCAGGTGTCGATCTTGGCGACCGACCATCTCGGTACCCAGGGTTCCTCCCAGCTGCTCCGGAAAGTGCAGCCCTCGCCCTTATTCGCTTGGCCAACACTCCCCGATACCAGTTTCACACCCTGCCTGAGCTGACCACACCGGCCTGCAAACGATGACAGCCAGACACCAGTCCCCTCCCAATGTTGGTGAATAAATAAATAAGATAGCCATAGACGTGGAGATAAGACAGGTGGGACAGCTGGAATGTGGGAGGGTCTTTCATTGGAAAGTGAACCATCTTGGCAAGGATGCAGGGCATTTTGTTGAGGACAAGTGTGGGATAATGCTGGACAGGTGAAGCACTTGGGTGTCTCCAGACTCAGCAGCCAAGAGGAGGAGTTTGGAATTCCCCTTCAGGTGGCATCATGAAGACTCCTGTTGGAAAGTCCCGAAACGGCATTTTTGGGTCCAGGACCCCAGGCTGGACACTGTAATGCGACCCATCCTCACGCTCCCTTCAGCACCAGCTCTCCCCTATCCTGCCTCCCAGTCTTTTGCTCTCCTCTCCACTCCACATCCTCCTCACAGACAATTGCTGTAAACATCCTTCCCGGATCCCTTCTTTGGATTTCATTTCTATTCACCCTCCCCAGACACTCTGTTCACTACGACTTGCCTCTATCCTGGATCTCCTCTGCTATTCCATCTCCTCATATTGAAATCATCAATCAAAATAGTTGACTAGAGTGGGGATCAAAAAGTATACAGGCATACCTTAATATTTTGTTTTAAACTGAAATCATAAATGTAGAGCCATTCATGAATATAGGCTCAATAAAGTGTTTTCTTTGAGTGTAAGTTCACAGCAAAAGCTCTCCTGGGTCTTTCTCACATAAGCCACATGCAGATAAGTTGACATTTATTTTAAATGGAGCTAGAACCTAAAGATTCTCGGCTTGGGGGGCGGCAGGGGGTAATAAATACAGCATCTTTCTAGATCTTGACAGTTTTCTCCAAACCTTTTATAGTTACAGTTCTTACTCCTAGTCATTAAATTAACAGTGATGTTTTAATGATTATTGTTTATGTAATTATAAAGTATTCAACTTGGTTTTGGGGGGAGTTGTTTTTGGGGTTTTGTTTTGGAGGTTTTTGTTGTTGTTGTTGTTGTTGTTTTTTAGTTGGAGTCTCACTCCGTTGCCCAGGCTGGAGTGCAGTGGCACACTTGCAACCACTGCAGCCTCAACCTGCTGGACTGAGGCGATCCTTCCACCTCAGTCTTCCAAGTAGCCGGAACTAAAGGCATGTGCCACCATGCCCAGCTAATGTTTTGATTTACTGTAGAGATGAGGTCTCGCCAAGTTGCCCAAGTTTGTCTCGAAGCCCTGGACTCATGCAATCCCTCGCCTCAGCCTCCCAAAGTGCTGGAATTACAGGCTTGAGTCACTAAGCCTAGCGGGTTTTTTGTTTTTTAGATTAGAAAAGAAATTTTTTTCAGAAAGTAGATCGGAGGGGAGTCTATCTCTTCAAGATTGGAGAGGGGGCCAGAGGCTTAACGAAAACATGGCTCAAATTGGTTTTAATGAAAACGATACCTGCTTGTTTATAGTCCTATTTCATTAGTCTGTCTATAAATTGCATAATTAAAATAACAAATATAACTGACAAACAGTTTTGGAAGCTTACACAACTATTCTTGATAAACATAAAGCTCAACTGATGGCATTAAAGTGCCGGGCATGTCAGAAATTAACTATGTGCATTTGGCATGCTGTGGGCATGTCAGTCTTTGGGGGAGGAAAAGGAAAGTGTCAGCCACCTGATACATTGGTTATGTGTAGGTGATTTAGAAGCTTCTGTTGTAAAATCTAGTTTCTCTCTGATGCTACCTGTTCACTGCAACCACATCTTCCAGTCCTCAAGAATTCTGGGAACCTGAGTGGTCACAACACTTTCTGTTCCTGCAGTCGTGTACATAGACTTGTGTCTCTGCCATCTCTCAGTGACTCCCTTCTCAAGTTCACACCATTCCCCAATAAAACCCTCTTTCCTTCCTCCTCAAAATTAAATTACTCTCTCATCCTCCCCACCGACTCCAACCCCTGATAAACCCAACCTCCACTCTGAGCCCTATCATTATCCTCAAGAGCCTCACCTTCTCTTACTCCTTAGCAATACATTCCCTCCACCTGCTCAACCTCTAACCCCCATTTTTCACATTTCAGTCACCCATCAGAGCAGTCACAAACTGGACATCATTCATTGTCACTTAAAATTCACCTGCAGTACATTACACATGTAGTGGCTTATCCACTCAACCCACGAGCCGTTCTCCTTTTCCTCAAGTTTATGCCTGAAGAGAGAAAAGAAGAGATAACATGTGCATTTCTGATGCTTTTCCAGGTCCTATGAGACCCAGCTCAATTCTCCTCCTTGGGTTCTATGAGATACTCAAGTGGCCTTCCAATAGATTTCTCTTTGTTGCTTAAGTTGGCTTGTAGTAGTAGGACTAAAGCAATCAAATATACCATGTATAAGACCAAAAAATATCTTATCAGGAGTGAGTTACAGTTGCACAAAAGGAAAATTATGAAACCAAGTAGCAATGAGTCTCAAAAGTTGAAGTAGAAGCATGAGCTTGTTTTCCTCTTTTAATAAACCCCCCTCCACCTTCTTGCTGAGTAGCAGTTTGCTTAATAATTTCTTAGCCTGAGTCCACAATTATCCATTCTTGTTTAATAGGATAATCTTATTTCAATATTCTGGATTGTTTCTTTTATGATTTCCACCTCAAAAAGTCCATTCTAAGCTGACCTCCTTGCCTCCATCCTCCTCTTCTAAACTCTGCTCCCCTCTGACTGTCCTAACTCAAGCTACACCTGTTTTTGGACATAGAGGCTTAGAGCAAAGAGAGAGTGATCTGTTTTTCATACACTTTCCTTTTTTTCCCCCTCTCTTGGAGTTTTGTACTCTCATACATCCTCTATGAAGCAAGCCAAGAGAGAATGAAGAAACTCCACTTAAGTAACTGATCAAGGTTATCTCTGCCATCTGCTACTGGCTACCTGTGTGGACATGATGGTACATATGAGCAATTTTCTTGGAACAGTGTTCAGCTTCGTGCCTATCTAGCCTTGCTATCAAAAAACTCCTCCCCAGAACAGGAGTCATATTTCATCAGTGTAATACTCTGACATCATTTTCAGGTTGGATGTCCCATTGTTTGTCCTGGAAAAACAGCAGTCCAATAGCTTTTGCCCCTCTGCTAGCCTCCATACTCCCTCTTGTGAAGCCAAAGGAGTCCCTGATGCCCTTTTGTACGCAGTTTAAGGACTGCAGAGAAGTAGGATGAGTTGAAAGTGGCTCCCATCTTCTTCCAAAGCACAAGCATGGTTCTTTTAGGCCTTCCTGGCATTCTTTATTTGTGTCTCATTCAAAAATCTTCAACAAGATTTCTTCATTCAAAAATCTTCAGACCAGTAGCAAACATGAGTTACTATATTAAAATATGCCCCCAGATGGGATGCAGTAGCTCACACCCATAATCCCAGCACTTTGGGAGGCCAAGGTAGGAGGCTCGCTTGAGGTTAAGAGTTCAAAACTAGTCTGGACAACATAGCAAGACCCTGTCACTACATAAGGTAAGATAAATAAAAATAAAATAAACCAGCTGGGCATAGTGGTACACTCCTGTAGTCTCAACTCCTTAGGAGACCTAGGCAGAAGAGTTGCTTAAGCCCAAGAGTTTGAGGCTGCAGTGAGCCATGATCCTGAGTCCTGTCTCTAATTTTTTTAAAATGCCTCAAAATTCAGAAATATATGCCAAATAGTCCCCTGCCATAATGGAGGACAGCATTGAGAGGCAAATACTGTATACTTCTAAGACTTCAGAACTCTTTTATGATAACTTTATTTCACTTCTTTGCACTCCGATAATGGCACTAGGAGATTCACATCCTACCAGTTTTCCTAAATCAGTCAAGGGCCCAATAGAAAACAGTTGGCACACTTACATTAGTATAATTTAAGGAGGGTTTATTTCCAAAGAAACAACTTGATGGACAGGTTGTGAGAGAACCACAAAGGGATAGTGTGGGAGCCTGAGGCTGGCAGAAGTGTAACTGACACCACCCCTAGGTCCAAAGAAAAGAAGAAAGGGAGAGTTGACTAGAACCTAGAGAACGTTATCTAGAGAAGGCTATCTTGAAAGGACAATGTCCTTTTGTCAAGTTACCTAACCTGAAACGGCCTTTTAGGGAGAAAACCAGGAGAAGAAACACTGGCTCACTCTCCTCCCTCATATGGTCACTGGGGCTCCCCATTTGGCAAACTGAACTAGAGGCCAGAGAGTATGAAAGCCTAATAATATTACCCCTAAGTTTATTCTCCCAGGGAAGAGAAAAGACGGATAAGGGTAGAAAATGGATTTGGAGAGACAAAAAGAATTCATCCAGAACATTTCTTTTCATTTTGTTTTGTGTATAGCAACTTAAATGTTTTTAATTTTATATATTTAGAGAGTACAAATGCAGATTATTTACATGCATATACCGCATCATTGGGAAGTCTAGACTTTCAGTGTACCCATCACTCAAACAGTGTACATTGTACCTATAAGTAGTATTTCATCTCTCATCCTCCTCCTCACCCTCCCGCCTTTGGTAGCATCCAGTGTCTATTATTCCACTCTGAAGTCCATGTGTACATATTGTTGAACTCCCACTTAAAAGTGAGAACATGCAGTGTTTGACTTTCTGTTTCTGAGTTACTTCCCTTGGGATCATGGCCTTCAGTTCCATCCATGTTGCTGCAAAAGATTTTATTTCATTATTTTTATGACTGAGTAATATCCCATGGTGTATATAACATATGTATATACACCACATTTTCTTGATCCAAACTTGCATTGATGGACATTTAGGTTGATTCCATATCTTTGCTATTGGGAATAGTGCTGTGATGAACATACAAATGTGAGTATCTTTTTCTTATAATCATTTCTTTCCCTTTGGGTAGATAGCCAGTAGTGGGATTGCTGGATTGAAGGGTAGCTCTATTTTTAGTTCTTTGAGAAATCTCCATACAACTTTTCATAAGATTGTACTAATTTACATTCCCAGCAACACTGTACAAACATTCCCGTCTCTCTGCATTTCACCAACATCTTTAATAGCCATTCTGACTAGTGTAATATGGTATATCATTGTGGTTTTAAATTGCATTTCTCTGATGGTTAGTGTTGTTGAACATTTTTTCACAGAACATTTTCCTTCTAACAGACTTGCTCAATCTTTATGAGAACTTTTCTTGGATCCTTCCTACAGCCTGGCTTTAGAGAGAAAAGAACCCCTGCCCCTCCCTAACGTAGGCAAGAGAAAAGAAAATGATTCCTTTCATAAGCACTAAATGCCACAGAATGTGTTACCCCTTCTCTTTGTGCTCTGTTATTTTGGTCAGAGGTGGTTAATATTGGAATCTTTTAAAATTGGCATGTTCAATAAGTCTGCATGGAGTGAAAAAACTGAAGTGAGATGAGAGCTAGAGAACCCCATCCTAGGTTGGGAAGTAAGCAGTGGCAAAGCAGTAGGTTAAGCAATCATCAACTGTCTTCTGGGGCTCATCGCATATGACCACTAAGAGCAAGGTTTTAGGAGACGTCATCACCAACTATAAGAATATCCATCTTCTGGCCAGGTGCGGTGACTCACGCCTGTAGTCCCAGCACTTTGGAAGGCCAAGGTGGGAGGATTACTTGAGCCCAAAAGTTCAAGACTGGTCTGGAAAAAAAATGCTTGTGAAGTATCCTTGACTATTATTAAAATTGAAAAAAATAAAAAATATCCATCTTCTGATTCTAAGAAGCAGCAGAAGAGACAAATTTCAGTTCAAGTTTGCCCATCTGAAAGCAGACAGGGAAAAGCAGAATATTTATGTAATTCTGTTGTAGCGGACTCTCTGTTTGTTATAGTCCGTGATTTGGGATCACTGGTGACAATTCAAAAAATTGATTGTGAATCTTAATGAATCATAGCACCTAAATCATCTACAACACCTAGTTTCTAACAATAAAGTTGGTGTGTTAGCTGGGAAAATGGAGACTCCTGGAAACTGAAGAGGATATCTAGAAGAAACAATCTTTCTTTTTTTTTTTTTTTGAGTTGGAGTCTCACTCTGTCGCCCAGACTGGAGAGCAGTGGCCGCTCCTGGCCACCGCAGCCTCGACCTGCTGGACTCCGGTGATCCTTCCGCCTCAGCCTTCCGAGTAGCCGGAATTACAGGTGCACGCTACCACGCCCGGCTAATTTTTTTGATTTATTGTAGAGATGACCACCAGATTTCAACACTCCACCAAATCCCATCTCCATATGTGACCGCTAGTGATGATCAAAGATAGTACTATTGCATGGTAAAGTGGTTTCCACCATTATGATGGGAATCCAACATGGGAGCAGGGGATGAGAGTCCATGCTGCTCTTCATTCCATAGGTATGTCCTGAAGTAAAGGCAGTAAAGCAAAGAAGATGACTCATTTGCTAAATAGTGTATTAAATTTTTATGTGAGTTTTTTTTCTCAGAGACAAGAATCATAGAATTCATAAGTTAAAGACACACATGTAAATATCTGTCTAGATATAGAATGCTATCTAGGTGGACATCGATCTATAGATCATTAGATCAACATCTATATGCATTATCTGCCTCTCTCTATATTTTTCCTCTATAAATACATGAGTACGACTAACAAGAGATCACTATGGTATTATGCCTGTAGCAAATATTCTCCCTAGGAGGAAAAACTACCATTTTCTTGCATTCGTTATCTCAAATTAGAGAATGTGAATTTAAAAATTAATATTAAACTTGTCCCATCTCATCCTCACCATTGCAAAACTCATAGGCAATAGGAAAATCTTCCAAATCACAACAAAATTTAAAAAAAAAAGAAGAAAATGGTTCCTTTCATAAGCACTAAATGCCACAGAATGAGACACCTCTTCTCTCTGTCCTCTTTTATATTAGTCAGAGGTGGTTAATATTAGAATCATTTTGAATCAGCAACTTCAGTAAGTCTCCATGGGGTGAAAAAACTGAAGTGAGATGAGGGCCATTTGCTCTAACCTAAGAATTTCAGACCATCTCAGAGGAAGAATGTCAGAGTGTGAATAAAGGAGTAAGACTGGTGTAGTCATTAAGGGCACAGGCTTTTGAGTCGAACAGTCTTGAGTCTAATTCTGGCCCTGCTCCTAACTTGTTGTGTGACTTATGACACATTACTGAACTTCTTGAAGTCTCTATGTCCTCATTTATAAAATAAGATCGATAATACCTACATCATAGAGCTACATAAGGGTCAAAAGTGTTACTGCACAAACTGCTCTTAACAGTATCTAATGCTTAATGCCCATTTTAAAAATAATAAATATCATCGTATTGTATAAGAATATCTCAAGACTTAAGGGGAGGCAGAGCTCATGACTTGTTGAAGAGGACCAGTGTTGGAAACAGGATGGACCATCTTGAGATCACCAGCTATAACGGTTGCCATGTTGTGGCCTTTTGAATGGATAGATCTGAAAGTAAAACCTAAATAAAGGGAATAATTTCCTACATAATTTAGGTTAGTTTTAGGGACATCTTCTTTCAGGTCCCAAGACCTTTACCAATTAGTCCACCTTCTCATAAGACCCAGAGATGCCTCCTTATGGTTTGAAAACACCAAACACCAATATTAATGAAGATCTATAGGCTGGATGCAGTGGCTCATGCCCGTAATCTCTCAGCACTTTGGGAGGCCAAGGCAAGAGGATGCTGGAGGCCAGGAGTTTGAGACCAGCCTAGGCAACATAGCAAGACCTTGTCTCTACAGTATATATATATTTAAAATCAGCTGGGCATGGTGGCATGTGCCTGTAGTCCTAGCTACAAGAAGGACTGAGGTGGAAGAATCACTTGGGCCCAGGAGGTGAAGGCTGCGGTGAGCAGTGATTGTGCCCCTGCACTCCAGCCCAGGCAACAGAGTGAAACTCCAACTCAAAAAAAAAATGAAGGTCTACAGCAAAACCAAAATGTATCTGAGTCCTTTCACAAAGATAGATAAGAGATTAGATTCTATTCCTACAAACTTCTCATCTAAAATTGACTTGTCAAAGATTCAAAAATGCAAACAACAGAGAGATGACTCAGTCACTATCAACACCACTTAGAAAACATCTGGAAGACTTATCCAGGTTAATCTCTAAATGATTGCCTGATATCTGCTTTAGTCACAAGTTTTGTTAATTAATGGGCTCCATGTGGAACTGAGAGATGCTATTCAAAAACATCATATTAATTAGCAAAGTGCCCTCTCTCCGAGATCCATGCTTTAACACAATACCACAAAGATCAGCACAGGCTGATAAAGCTAAATAATCTAAACAATACAAACATGGATCTTCAACTAAAACAACTCAAGAAATTGTTCCAAGGCCTTAGAGCCACCTCAGCTTCCCTACAACTCTGGGTAAACTGAAACACCAATAAATATTTCAAGGAAAATGGATATTGGGTTAAATGTGCCTGAAAAGAAAAAAATGTCAAAGTCTTGATGATTCTTCTCTGAGGAGTCTGCTCCTGTGTGCTTCCAGATACCTATCAAAGAAAACCAGAGCTGGATAGAAATTAAAGTTTTATTCTGGACTACTGCAATAAGGGAAGACAGAGTCCAGTGTAGAACTGGGCTCCATTCCAAATACACCAGGCATGTGTGGGGATTTATAGTAAAGGAGTTGATGGATGGAAAATTGCTAAGAGGAGATATCAAGTCTGGCTAAACCAACTTATCAGATATCAGATATCAAGGGTGGGGAGTAGAGAATTTAGAACAGATATTGTGAGTGGAGGATACTTTCTAAACTGCCTTGGCAGTGTTATGTGCTAAAACTGAATTTTACAAGAAAGCGCACACATGGGCATAGGAGAAGGTTTAGAACGCCTGACTAAAGTTTGACTAAGCACAGAATCTTTGTTGTACCCTTAAAAACACTGAGTAAAATAATAATTTCAGTCAATGGGCACCCTATCACTTTTCTGATAGATACAGAACCACCTATCCACCCTTAACACCTCATAATTCCTCATCATGATCCTTCAGTAGTGGGATTAAATGATTTACCACATGCTTTGCCCCTTTCTAAGCTCTTTTTTGATCTCTTGGATGTCATCATGAGCAGTAAGACTTTGTATTAAATTCCACTTGGTATTTAACCAATTGTGTCAACATAGAAAACTGCACATGAATATTTATAGCAGTTTGTTGGGAGCCAGCCTTGGAGGTCCACATGATTGACAGGGTCCCGGTGGGTCGAAGACCCCGGGCCACAGGGCGATCCCGGGAAGCTGAGGCCCTTCTGTCTTCCACCTTTGCTGTTTGATATGGCTAAAGAAATTCTGTGCAGTCGTGGAAGAAGAAAATGGCATGTTTATGCGAAGTACTCACACCTAACCTGAGAATGTCATGGTTCATTTTCCCATTTTTCCCATTATGCCGCTTGGCTTTTTCTAACATATGCAAGGGGTAAACTCTGAAGCACATCAAGAATGCTTTCTTTCACTTGGTTATAAGTTACTAGATATTGATTGAATAAAGAGATATTAGCATATTCACTCCTTATTTGATTTAGAATTATGCAGCTTAGTGTTTAAGACATAAGGTTTTTTAGAAGCACAAGTTTATGGTAAGTTCATTATGAGCTCATTATAAGTTCTAACACTTATCTAGGAGTTATTTAGGTGATTTACAACACTGTCTTCACAGACTTAGGATAAAGATTAATCATTAAGGTTTTTACTTAATTCTATAGTTAAATTTTAAGTAAACGTTTATAGAGTGGGTTTTCACTGAATTCATAATATACTAATTAGATACATTTATGATAATTAACTAAATACAGAAAGCAACCTTGGGGGCCTAGGAAATGTCATTAAAAGCTTCTTTTGAGTTTTCTTTAGAAATAAACACTGCAGGATAAGAGAAAAGTAATGAAGACACCTGGACAAGAAAGGCGATTACAAAAGCTTTGAAGGTCGTAAAAGCCCAAAAAGAGAAGAACTGCTACATGAAGAACCGTGCACCTGGGAACTTTCTTGAAGCACTTCAAGGACTGTAATTTGGGACTCTTTTGAAGAAAGTTGCTGGCAGTGCTATTCTAGACATGATAATTGTTTTATCCATGTATTAATCATAATTGGTAAATGTAATATCATACAAGTTTATATAATCAATATACATATGTATGAGGGGTGACAAAAATTATTAGGCTCTGGTTATGTTTAACAAGGTTTTTACTTTGTGTCATTAATTAAGTCTTAGTGCTATAGTTTAGTGTTTTATAGCTACTTTGAAGATTGTTTTAAGTTCATAAATTTAAGTTCACACAATGATAAAGCTGGTGCCTCAAAGATAATAATAATTGCTCCACCGCCTATCTTAAGACAAAGATGTTTTCCAGGAGGTTGCCAAGCATAAGGGAAAACAGCCAAATCACCATTATCCTAAACTTAAAAGCTCATTGGCAATTTGCAACCATAATAATTTTAGTTGTGTTAGTTTTATTTCATTATGTTTCATTCACTTTATATGTTTATCCAGAGTAAAGATTAGTGTATGTATTTTCACAGTAAGTGACTTTCATAGTTATTCTTTAAATGCTAACCACTGTTGTTTGGTCAAGTTAATGGGCTTCATGTTCCTACTATCACTAGGTACAATCTATAGTTTTGTACTAGTGATTTTAAGGCTTTTTTAATTAGACTAGTGATGTGGAACCGAAATCAAAGTAAACCTTGTATGCATGATGTTTAGTTTAAGTGAAACTCCTTTTACACTTATCTCAAGACTCATTAACTGAAAGTAGATACTGTTTTTGGCTTATTCGTTTCTTCTAAAGACCGCTAGATGGTGGTAACTTTTAAAACATATGTACGTGAAGGAATTTTCTTTGTCTTACCCCTTTTACAAATGCTATAAAAGCTTTCTGTTAACTAATAAAGGATGTCATCTGCTCAGGAAGCAGGTGTCCAAGTATAATGTTTTCATCTTTCGCCTATCCGTCTCTCCTTCAGGAGATCTCATGACCTGGCAAAGGGGCTGGACCCCTTCAGCAGTTTTGTTCATAATTGTCAAAAATGAAGCATCCAAGATATCATTCAACAGATGAATGAATAAACAAACTGTGGTACATCTATACAATGGAATATTATTCATCAGTAAAAAGAAATGAGCTATCAAGCCATGAAAATACATGGAGGAACCTTAATGCATATTGCTAAGTGAAAGAAACCAGTACAAAAAGGCAACACTCTGTATGATTCCAACTATATGATATCTGGACAAGGCAAAACAATAGAGACAGTAAAAAGATCAGTGGTTACCAGGGGCTAGGGGGAAGATGGGAAGGGATAAACAGAGCACAGGGGAATTTTAGAGCAGTGAAACTATTCTGCATGATACTGTAATGGATATGTTATTGCTCACTTGTTAAAACCCTTAGAACTGTATAACACCAATAGTATAACCATGTAAAAGAGTCTTTAGTTAATAATAATATATAAATATTAGTTTATTAATTGTAGCAAATGAACAACACCAATACAAGATGTTAGTAGGGAAAACTGTGTAGGGGCATAAGGGTATGTGAAAATCATCTGTACCATCTCACTTTTTTCTATAAATCAGATACCGTTTCTAGGGTCAGGCATGGTGGTTCATGCCTGTAATCTCAGTACTTTGGGAGGCTGAGGAGGGAGGATAGCTTGCACCCAGGAGTTAGAGGCCAGCCTGGGCAACACAGTGAGACCTCATCTCTACAAAAAATTTTTAAAAATTAGCCAGGTATGGTGGCATGTGCCTGTAGTCCTAGCTATTCCAGAGGCTGAGGCAGAAGGATCGTCTGAGCACAGGAGGTCAAGGTTGCAGTGAGCCATGAGTGTGCCACTGCACTCCAACCTGGGTGACAGAGTGAGACCCTGACTCAAAAATAAATCAATAAATCAAATGTGGTTCTAAAAATTAAAGTCTATTAGAAAACCTTTTAGAAAGGGTATCAATGAACTCAAGACCTGTGGGCCATAATAAACTAATAAAGCCTAGATTTTCTTTAGTTTCTAACCCTAATACCATCCTCAACACCAATTACTTTACCATTGTTGATTTCTGTTTCCACCTTCTTCAGTATATTCCTCTACCCTGACTTCCAATACCTGTTTGTCTTCACCTAGGGAAATCAGCGATACACTTGGGCTATTATGCCCCCTGGACTTACAGCCTATTTTCCCCGGACGTTAAATGCAAGTTTTAAAATGAGTTAGTTTGCCCCTGTAACTGAACAGTCATTTAATATGTAAACAACCTCCTTCATTTCACTACATTTGATCATTCATTTACAGATAACCAGTACCTATTAGAAGATCTAATTCAAAAAGGACATAAGTTTCAAGAGACAAAATATAATTTTGCTGTCCTTTGCTTCATTATCTAGAACGTGGCTCATGCCTGTAATCCCAGCAAGAGGCTTGTTTGAAGCTGGGAGTTCAAGACCAGCTTAGGCAACATAGTAGAACTTTGACTCTACAAAAAAAAAAAAAAATGGTTGGGTGTGGCAGAGTGGAGGTGGAAGGATCACCTGTAGTTCCAACTACCCGGAAGGCTGAAGCAGGAGGATTGCTTGAGCCCAGGAGTTTGAGGCTGCAGTGGGGGACAGGGCAAGACCTGATTTCTACAAAAAGAAAAAAAATTAACTTAATTTGAAAATAAAAAATAGCATCTCCCCTGAAGGCAAATGTTTGTCTCCAGATACATCAAGACCATCCTTAATTACCCTTTGTCTAAAACAATGAGAGAACTCCTGGACTTTCTGAGACTGATTAGCCATTATAGAATGTGGATTCCTAATTTTTCTCCTATAGCATCCCATTTATAGAATTTGACTAAAGAAACAATGTCTAAACCCCTTACATAAGACTTATCCTCTAGGATAGCATTGAATCCTTTAGAAATGTCCCTTTCCTCTGCTCCCATCTAGGGACAGAAACCAGAGGCCGATTGTATATTTTACCTTCATGCTAGACCTGTAGCTGAAGCCTTCTCTCATGCTTCTGAGCTATCATGGCAATAGCAAAGTTATTTCAAGCCACAATTAATTTTGTGATAGGTCATACTTTGCACACTTAAATGCCTCATCCAGTTTAAGTTATCCTGACTGCAAACACCCAACGTTTTCAATCTCTTAACCTTGCTTCTTAAAAAATTCTCTGGTTTTTTCCCTCACATTACTATCCACCATTATCAAATTCTTAATCTTGTTATCATTTCTCTCCCAAAAGTACAACCACATGACTGTATCGCAGCCAGTCAAGCTTTAACCCTTCCCTGTCATGGTCTTACTAGCTCCTGTAAATCCAGATCTCACTTTCTTTGTTGGTGGTTCATACTACTGCACTTCAGAAGGAGGTTTCCAGGCAGAATATGCCATTGCAGGTATCTAGAGCCCCGCAAGAATATGAACCTCAACCCAATGCAATGTCAGCTCAAATAGAAGAATGTGTGGTTTTTGCAAGAACATCCCCATTCCTTGTCTCATAAATAATTATATGAAGCGTTTATCCTCACTGGTCAACTGAAGAAGAATACTTACTGGCTTTTTGCATTTTAAAGCTATGTTTCAGTATAACTATGCATACAGAAAATACACTCATATTGGTTAATAGAATGCAATTTAAATTACTTATCCAGCTGGGCTCGGTGGCTCAGCCTGTAATCCCGCGCTTTGGGAGGCTGAGGTGAGTGGATTGCCTGAGCCCGTGGGTTCGAGACCCACCTGGGCAACTTGGCGAGACCTCATCTCTACAATAAATAAAAAAATCAGCCGGGCATGGTAGCGCGTGCCTGTAATTCCGGCTACTTGGAAGGCTGAGGTGGAAGGATCGCCAGAGCCCAGCAGCCCGAGGCTGCAGTGGCCGGGAGCGGCCACTGCTCTACAGTCTGGGCGACAGAGTGAGACTCCAACTCTAAATAAATAAATAAATAAATAAACAAATAACTTATCCTACACAATTTGGACCAAAAACTTGGTACATGGTTTACAATTTTTAAACAATTATTTTCAATCTGGTTTGTTTATATCTATTACAAATGTATAAAAGATCCTCCATTAAGTGCTGCTAAAGAAGTCAGCAAGAACCTTGCTTGGTCAAACGGTAGTTAAGATTCATTCCTCTCCACAGGACACTGAATTTTGACTCACTCTTAACAGTCATTGGAACACAGAATAAGCCCTCCTAGGCAACCTCAGGGAAAGCTATTTCTTGCTCAAAGATTTGATCACACCACCACACCTGGTTCTTTCTAGCCTTGTTTACTCCTCTTTACCAGAGAAAATCCTTTCCTGCCTGACCTCTGAGATGCTGGAAGATTTTGTAGTCACTGTGTTCTCCCTATCACAATGGTATTTTTAAATAAAGTCTCTCCTTATCTGAGTCTAGATTTGTTCTTATTTTACAGTGATATGGCAAATGGGTCTTTTTTCCTGTTTTTATTGGGCACTAATGCAATTCTCTTACTCTGGAGATCTACGTTACACAAATACAGGAAATTCTTCTTCATTTTTTTATTTCTTGAAGTATAATTTACATATATAAAAATGCACTCTTATTAGTGTTCAACTTAATGGTTTTCTCAAACTAAACACACCTATTTAATTAGCACCCAGATAAAAAAACAGAAAATAACCAGCCCTCCAGAAGCCTATTTCTGCATTTTAAAGTGATTGACAACTTCCAATCACTTTCCTCCCCCAAGGAGTAACCACTATTCTAACCACTAGCACCATAGATTAGTTTTGCCTGTTTTTGTACTTCATATAAATGAAATCACAGCATATGTACCTTTTTGTGTCTGGCCACTTTCACCCAACATAGTGTTTGTAAAATTCATCCATGCTGTTGCTTATCAGTTGTTCTTTCATTCTCATTATGGCATAATAATCTTTTGGGCAAATATACCACAACGAATATACTAATATTATTGGTTGGCATTTGAGTAGTTTATAGTTTATAGTTTGGGGCTATTATTAATACTGCATGCATTTTAGTGCATGTCTTTTAGCAAACATAAATCTGTTATATATAAAATTAGAAGTGAGATTATTGAGTCATAGGGCATGCATATGTTCATTCTCAATCACTACTACCAAATAGTTTTCCAAAGTGGTGCTACCAATTTATACTCCTACCAGCAGTGTCTGAGGGTTCTGCTCGCTTCATGTCCCCACTCCACAGCACTTGGTATTTCCCATGCAACTGTGTTCCCACTAAAAAAGGACAACAGCTATTGGAGAGCAGTTTCTCTGTGTGAAATAGAAATATGTCAATACAGAGAACTTTACACTGGGGCATCAACACCTACACTTTCTCAAGACAGTCTACAGACAGTTTTTAATTTCTAGAGGAGGAGAGCCCTTTGGGGGTTTTGCCAAGGAAGTGTCAACCTAAATGATAAACAGAGAGGCTCTCTAAAATAAAAGACACTTATTTTGGAATCGAGCATTGCAATAGGAATACGTGTGGCATAGTAGACTAAGTACATATTCAGGAAGGTAAAGATGAAGGCTGTTAAAGGGAAAAATTAGGAGGTTTATATAATTGTTTTGAAATAATCATCATTGGCTATATGAATCAATAACAAGAATGATTCCTGTCTCAGCTTGGACAAACAGTTGCTGTGCAGATGCCCTTGCAGTAGTATTTTTGTATAAGGTTGCAATACCCATTTTTGCAAAATTGTGGTTTTTGTGGTCTTTTGTAATAGTTTTTGTTATCAGGTGTACAAGCATGAGAACTCTTTCTTTCTGGCCTTCCGTGGCTCTGCTTATCAGGGTTTTCTTAATATTAGTGACTCCATTTTTATCCTGACAACTTTCACAGGAGTGAACATCTGGCTTTTGAGTACTGTGTAAATGGGAGGAGGAGGAAGCAACCATTCTGAACATTCCTTAAATTAATAGTCATTTTTAGCTCCACTTCTCAATTCTCTTTCATCTCACCTTATATCTGGAATCCATGACTACGTAAGGATCTGAAGGAAACATCCTCTCGTCCCCAAACCCAAACTGCTTCCCACCTTTTCTGGTCTGCAGCTTCCTCTATCTCCCTTTATCAGTCACATCCCCCTATTGGCTTTCAGTTTTCTAAAATCTGTTGAGATCTTCACTTCACTCTAGACTTCCTCCAGCTCTTTCCACTGGGGATTTGGTCCTTCATTATTCCTTTGCTGTCATTTTTATAGCATCTTGGAAGGAAGACAAGGAAAAGGAGCATTCAGTTCCTCATGTCCAATCAGATGTTTCCCTCTTGGTTGATTAAGTCGTGTGTTAGGTTTTGGCCCTTGCTAACAGAAATCAACCACCTTCCAGTGAGTCATAAAGTTCTATTGCACCAGGAGAGAAATAAAATGTGTGCTTTTGTGTGCAAAGAACTGAACAAAAGATGGAATAGAAAATGTAGGTAGGAGGGGAGTTCCTTCTCTGATGTGGCAGCATGAGCAGCTCTGTGAACCCACTCCCCTGGGAAATTGGTAAAAATTACTTTTAAAAATCACTCACTTAAAGTCTCCGGAAATAATCCAAAGAGAATATAGCACATGAGGAAATATTTATTCAAGAAACGTTAGAAATCAGAAACCAAAATAAGTGAAAAATCTATGTATTTGGACCAAGATCTGCTTCCCCTCCTACCCTCCCAGATGAGTAAGACGGAAACTTTAATCCAGACTGGTGAGGCCAAGAACACAGGGCTTTCTCCTCCCCCTCCCTCACCCCAAGCTCTCAGTCTGAGGTCTGTTTACACTAGGTGGACTTTTCCAAGAACATCTCAGCATTTTTCATCCTGCTTCCAGCTGCCTGTTGCTAAGGATAAGTTTCAGATGAGTGCAGCTGAGAGGTAGGGGCTCCCTTCTTCCACTCATCCCCTACTCATTAAACAGCGGCTTCTCCAGTTCCCACCAGATCTCCCTCAGATTCTCCAAGATCTGGACCAAACGCATATGTGGCTCCAAGGTGACCACACAACCCCTCTTGTGGGCTATCATACCATCGAGAAAGAGACATATACAGGCTTCAGTTTGTCCTCACACGTTCTAATGTGTCCTTTCCCTCCTTTATTTCACATCTAGATTTCATTTCCAACAGCTAGCCTGGCTGACAGTTAGAGACTTTAAGCCCAACCCTAGTCGCAGAGGCACAGGCATGCACAGACTTCTCCACCGGATCTTACAATTACATAAGGTCTAATCCCTATATAATTACTCTTGATTCTATTTCACACCTACAGTTCTGCTTCTCTAACTGAATGCTAGCTGATACAGACAGCAAAAATAATGAAAAATCTTATTTAAGGTGCCTATGAAAAGAAGATGTGAACTGAGGATTTTAGACCTAACAGAATGGGCATTAAAGTATTAAGAGTCCAAACAAACAGCAGGGTGCAAGAAGGTCAAAGAATAGTGTTTCTATGAGCACATCCTAAGATCTCTACGAGAAAATGAACTTCACACAATTTTTTTAAAAAGCTGCATAGACATTGACATAAGAACTGATCAAGTTCCTTATGTAAAATGGTGTAGTATTTGCATAAAACCTACAAACATCTTCCCATATACTTTAAATCACCTCTAGATTACTTATAATACCTAATATGATATAAATGCTATGTAAATAATTACTTTATTGTATTTTTAAAAAATATTTTCGACCTATGGTTGGTTGAACACGGATCCCAAAGGTATTTCTGATGAGTGATGACAACAAATAAATTATAAGGAAAAGGAAAGAGAGAGGGGGAGAACAATGAATTAAATGAAATGTGAAAGACATATCTTGTTTAAACAATGGATAATACTATAATGTCTACAGACGCACACTTGAAAGATAAAACCAGAAGTGCAAAGAAATGGCAACTATAAAAGTCAAGATGGTGGTTATTTTGGGGAGAAAGGCACGTGGGAAGGAGGGAGTTGTGATTGAGAGGGAACACAGAGAAGCTTCTAGGGTGGCTAGCAAAGTTATCTTTCTTGACCTGGACAATAAAATAAAATAATAATTCTTGACCTGGATGGTGATTACAACAAAGTAATACAAACAATACATACAGTGTTATAAGCCTTGTCAACCATGTGCTATATATCTCAAACTATTTTATATTAATAATATGACATAAGCCAGGCTCGGTGGCTCAGCCTGTAATCCCATGCTTTGGGAGGCTGAGGTGAGTGGATTGCCTGAGCCCGCGGGTTCGAGACCCACCTGGGCAGCGAGACCTCATCTCTACAATAAATCAAAAAATCAGCTGGGCGTGGTAGCACATGCCTGTAATTCCAGCTACTTGGAAGGCTGAGGTGGAAGGATCGCTGGAGCCCAGCAGGTCGAGGCTGTGGCGGCCGGGAGCAGCCACTGCATTCCAGTCTGTGTGGCAGAGTGAGACTCCAAATCAAAATAATAATAATAACAATATGACATGTGCATCATTGTTTTTAAAAGTTTCCAAGTATATCATGTTAAGGATATTTCATAATTAATTTCAATAAGTTTCCATATTCAATAAAGTCAATAAAATGAAATAACTGCTATGAATAGTGAAAAATAAAAGGAACATAATTATCTTTATTTCAAGATGACATGATTACAGACTGATAATCGTTTGGATGTTTGTCCCTTACAAATCTGATGTTAAAATGTGATCCCCAGCTGTGCTCGGTGGCTCAACCTGTAATCCCATGCCTTTGGGAGGCTGAGGTGAGTGGATTGCCTGAGCCCATGGGTTCAAGACCCGCCTGGGCAGCAAGACCTCATCTCTACAATAAATAAAAAAAATCAGCTGGGTGTGGTAGCGCATGCCTGTAATTCCAGCTACTTGGAAGGCTGAGGCGGAAGGATCGCCGGAGCCCGGCAGGTCGAGGCTGCGGTGGCCGGGAGCGTCCACTACACTCCAGTCTGGGTGACAGAGTGAGACTCCAACTCAAAAAAAAAAAAAAAAAAATCGAATACTAGAAGGGATGGCCGGGCCAGGCTTGCTTGCTGGGCCTCAGTCCTCAGCCAGAGCAGGGTGCCTAGTGGGAAGGGAAGGACTAGGCTAGCTGCCTGCACAGTGTCCTGTTCCCTGACATCCTCAGGGGTATGGGTTACTCGCACAAATGACCCAGCTCGTGGGGGGCCAACAGTGGAGACGGCGGCAGTGGGCTGAACCAGACAAAGGCTGACCTAAGATGGGGTCCACTTGCGGTGGGGCTAGGACGGAGGAGGAGGGTTTCCCGGGTGGAAGGGAGATACCGCAGAGGAGGGGCTTCCTCGCTGGTGCAGTGGCTTCTGATGACTGGCTTTCCACAGTATATGTAGTATGAGCTCCAAGTTTCGGCCTCGTATTCAGTTTCTGCAGTCACAGTTCCACTGCTGGAGAATAAACGGGATTCGCATGAATTCCTCATTAAACTGAAATATAGTCTGCAGTGTTAGATTACCTTTAGTTCCTCAGAAAATTAAATGTGGTCAGAAGACGGAGAAGCTCAGGAGGATGAATTGCCTGCCCTGGCAAGTATTTATGATGGAGATGAATTTATTAAAGCAGAGTCTGTCCAAGATGGAGAAACCGGGATCAACTTGGATTTGCCACACAATTTGAAGATGTTTCTGAGCACTCTGTCCTCTTTGCAAGCACTTAGACAACCTGTGGGAAGAGCACAGTGGCAGCCCGGTTCTGTTGGCCTGGATGCAGTTTCTTAAGGAAGAGACCCTAGCATACCTGAATATTGTCTCTCCTTTTGAGCTCAAGATGGGTTCTCAGAAAAAAAGTGCAGAGAAGGATAGCTCAAGCCTCTCTCAACACAGAGCTAGATTTCGGTGGTGCTGCTGGATCTGATGTGGACCAAGAGAACATTGTGGAGGAGAAAGCGATGCAGGATGTGGAATCATTGTCAAATCTCATCCAGGAAATCTTAGATTTTGATCAGCTCAGCAGATAAAACGCTTTAATAGTAAATTGGTCCTGTGCAATATCCATTTCTGTGAGAAGCTGGGTAGTGAATGCATGTACTTCTTCGAGCTCAGGCATGTGTGCTGCAAAGCCTATCTGAAGGACTACTCTGAAATCCAGATCAGAGACCAGCCAGGTTCAGTGCCTCAACTGCCCAGAACTAAAGTGCCCTTCGGTGGTTACTCCTGGCCTGGTCAAAGAGCTAGTGGAAGCAGAGTTATTCGTCTATTATGACTGACCGCCTACTCCTCCGAGGTGCCTCGGTCCTGATGGCAGATTGGTGTACCGCCCCCAGCCATGCTGCCAGCTGCCTGTGATGCAGGAGCCTGGCTGCACCATGGGCCTCTGTTCCAGCTGCATTTTGCCTTGTGTACTCTGTGCAGACTGACCTACCATGGGGTCTCTCCATGTAAAGTGACTGCAGAGAAATTAATGGACTGACGAATCAAGTACCTGCAAGCAGATGAGTCCAATAAAAGATTTTTGGAGCAGAGATATGGTCAGAGGGTGATTCAGAAGGCACTAGAAGAGATGAAAAGTAAGGAGTGACTAGAAAAGAACTCAAAGAGCTGCCCATGCTGTGGAATTCCCATAGAGAAATTAGATGGATGTAACAAGGTGACATGTACTGGCTGTATGCAGTATTCTGCTGGATTTGTATGGGTTCTCTCTGTAGACCAAACCCTTACAAACATTTCACTGATCCCATTTCCCTGTGCTTTATTTAATCAGTTGTTTTATGCTGTGGATGTTAATGGAGGTATTTGGGAAGATGAGATTGAAGACTAGTTAACTCCTGCTCAAGATGTAGAAGTGGAATGGTTTGCCCTAATCTTTTGTTGGGTACACAGAACAACCTTACAGGATATTTAAGGTACCATTCAGCCACTCTTTGTGTGTTGAAGATATGGAAGGCCAAGATTTATAGTTTCATGTGGTACCACTACCACTGATTAATGTAACATAAATTGAGAAAATGTATAAGCCAAAGGTTCCAAAACTGAAAACTATAGAATATTAAATATTATTATGTGCCCTAAGCTCTGAATAATTCAAAATTAAGTATTTCTTTTCTTCCCCAAGCTTTAGGTAAGGAGAAGATGGGTCGAGAGTTAAATTGACAGGCCCTTTTGTCTGTGAGGAGCATCCCTCTGAGACATTCTGAAGCCCCCTGGGTGTGACTTCTCACAGCCAGGGTGGGCAAAAGCTTTATGAAAATTGTACTGAGAGCCTCATCTCGTTTACTCCATGTCGCATTCCTTCCAACCTAAATTTCTACTAAGTTAGTTCTCTTTGGAGGGAGCCCTTGACTTTATAACTGACTGGATAGTCCAGGGTCATTTTGATCTACTGCTTTTCAGAATCGAAATTTACGATTATTTTGAAAATATTTTTAGTACCCCAAACACTGTGGGTCACTTGATATTTATTTGGTGCATATAGTCCACTGATTTCAGGCCAAATCTACACTTTAGTAATACTGGCTCAGAAGAAGTTCCGTTTTGTTCAATTTTCTGTAGCATCTTTGGTCCCACACTCTCTCCTTTTACCCTCGCCCTACCTTCTGTTGGGGAGGACAGTTTTTATATTCTAGCAGCACATGTTTTGTTTCCTCTGCTGGAATAGGAGAAAGACTTATATATTCCCAAGCTGAAGGTTCTTGAATTATCTGCCTTGTGAACCTGCCCACGCCACTGTAGTTCCATTCCCAACTTTCTGAATGATTTGGAAAGGTCTTCTCAAACAAGTGCTGGGAATTTGGCTTCCTCCCTTTTTGTTGCAACAAAACCTTTTTGTTTGGGTGATCATTCTGAATAGATAGCTAGATCCTGTTTCTGGATTTTGTTGGCTTTTTGAAGAATTGTCTTTCCTTATGGTTTGGTGAATGACTTGGTAGCAAAATAAGACTTTTTGGAAAACAGGACGGAAGAATTGAACTGCAGCTTGTGAACATGTTCTTTTCCCTACTTCGTCATTGAAATTGAGAAATCGCTTTTACTGTTTTAGGTGTGTAAGTCCAAAGGGTCAGCAAGGACTCTGTTTCTGGATTGTCAATGAGGATGCTTAAACGTAAAAATAAAAATCATTAAAAAAATTAAAAAACCCAAAATTAGAAAACTAGAATTAAGATAATTCAGAATGGGGGTTTTACCTAAGATAAATATAAAATAATCAATATGTTTTCTCTGTACTTACAGTAAACTGCTTAAAAAAAAGGGGAATAGAGGGGGAAAAGTCCCATTCACAATAACCACAAAACTATAAAGTATTTACAAATAATTCTTACAAGAAAAGGTATAAACCCCATATTATAAATTTAACAGATTTTATTAAAGGACTAAAAGACCTAAATAAATTAAAATGAATATCCTGCTTTGAGATAGAAAGCTAAATATTGTAACAAGGTTAGTCTGCCAAAAATTAATGTATAAAATTAATGTAATCAAATTGCAATAGTTTTTTAAAAACCGAATAAAATAACCTTCACATTTTAGAATGAGTAAGAAAATTATAGATAGGAAGCTTGGAAACTAGTCTTATCAGATGTTAAAACTTACCATTAACTGACTGTCCTTGAGAGGATGATATGAACAAGACAATGGACAAATAAATCAATGCAACAAAATAGATTCCAGAAATTGATTCCTGTATTCACCTGTTTTGCCTTGCTTTAAAAGACTACTGAGACTAGGTAGTTTATTTTTTAAAGAGGTTTATTGGGCTCGTGGTTCTGTCTGGTGCCTGCATCTACTTGGCTTCTGGTGAGGTCTCAGAAAGCCTTTATTCTTGGCAGAAGGCAAGGAGCTGCCATGTCACATTGTGAGAGAGGGAGCAAGAGAGAAAAGGGAGTTGCCAGATTCTTTTTAAACAGTTCTTGTATGAACTAATAGAGTGGGAACCCACTCATTACTGCAGGGATGGCACCAAGCCATTCATGAAGGATCCACACCAATAACCTAAACATCTCTCACTAGGCCCCACCTCCAACACTGGGGATTATATCATAACATGGGATTTGGAGGGGACAACCATCCAAACTATATCAATCTCTATATATGGCAATTTAATGTGTGAAAGTAACTGTTTCAACTCAAAGAAAATAAATAGAACAAATGATTATTCACCCAGAAAAAAGATAATTTGAGCCCTTACCCCACACCATATAAAAAATTCCAGGTAGCTTAAATATTGATAATTAGGGGAAATTTGTAATATGTTTGCAGATTTTTAGCAGTTTGAGAGAACTTTGTATCAAGTGAGAAAATTAAGAAGCTATCAAGGAAAAATATACTTTTTTTCTTAATTTGGGGACGTGATACCATAAACAAGGTCAAAAGATGAACAACAGACATAAGGAAAAGATATCTGTAAATGACAGATTGAAAGTGAGTATCCATAATAAACCCAGAATTCCTAAAAATTTGTAGGACTAAGACAAAACTAGAAAAATGGACAAAAGACATGAACAGAAAATTTTCAGAAAACCTGAATGGCTAAACTCATGTAAAATGATGCTAAACCCATGAAAAATTAAGTGAATGTAAATTAAAATAGATAGTAAAATACCACTTGTATCCATCCAATTAGCAAAATATTAAAAGCATAGTAGCAGTGCTGAGTGGGCTGGGAAGAAAAGAGTACTCTCACTCAGTGCAAGTGGAAATATAAATTACTAATATCACATCAGAGAAATCTTGCAGTATCTATTAAAATTAAACAAATTTCCCTTAACCAAGTAATCACTCTCCTGCTTTCTATAAGGATAAGCACTACACTATGACTAATGTAAAGGGATATTTATTTTTTAAATGATTGTTTCCATTTTTAAAACTAGAAGTAATGTAGTCACATCAGTGAGAGATTTGTTAAATACATAGTTGAAAAACCATATCACAAAAAATTGTGCAGTCACTAATCAAACTTGAATAAAATGTACAGCTATTAGCCTAAATGGGTTTCCATGATGCATCATTAAATGAGGAAAGCAAGATGCAAAGTTGTCTCATTTTTGTAAAATTATCCACAAAAACAGTACAGATTCCTATACATAAGTATTTGTATTTGAATGCTTAAATACTGTAAAAGGTATAAAAAGAGGCAATCTTCAGTGTTAACACTAATTATCATGCAGGCAGAAGGAAATAGAAAAAGTCAGGCACTGACATGTTACTTGGGATTTTCCAGTACCTCACCTAAGGCATAGAGCCAAGCAAAGTAAATGAGAAGCTCCCACATATTCTACACAGATCTTGCTCAGAGGCCAAAGTGACTCACCTTTACAAGACCTTAAACAACATTTCAGAAGAAGGCTGAAGGGGCCAAGGTAACTTTTTGGTTTAAGGTTCTGGCCCAAGCTTCCAGTGTGGCCTAAGCTTAACTCTACAGCTTCCTCTGCTTCCTTTCCTCTAAGAAGGCTCCACAACCCCTGGTTCAACAAGAGTTCTCTTGTTTTTGAGTACAGACATGAATCCTTAATTTTATTTTCTATAATTTTCACTGGCTCGTTGTGGGAGAATGAGTCTTCAGAATGTACTCAGTGGACTGCCTTAAAACTAGAAGTTCCCCATCATAGTCCTAATGACTGGCCATTCTTAGGTTCAGACAACCTAAACAGTCTCTTCATATTTCTAAGGGTCCCTGTGGCTTGCTTGAGTAAGGGAACACGAAACCTTATCATGGAGATAAAAGAGCAGAATAAATGAGTTGTTTCATGTATAATAGCATAAAGAGAATAGAACAAGACACAATGGAAAACTGAAAAGGAACAGGAAATAGGATCACTAGGCCCAAGATCCATCCAGAAAGCAGACTCAAAGTTCATGCGTTATTCGGCAGTATTGGACCCACTGAACAGATAACAATCTTCTAAGACAATGAACATATGAGTGCTCATCAACTGGGCTATACCAGAAACTGACCTTGACAACACAAAAGGGCATAGCTCATCACAACAAGATTCTTCTTCCAATGAATGGGAAAATCACCTGGGTCTGGACTTCAAGACCACCTGGTCTTCAGTGGATAGGGGCTCTGTCAGTCTTGAGCTTTAAAACCTCTCACATCTGTCATCCAAGATAACTATGCATCACGGCAGCCTTTAGGACACTGTGAACTACAGACAACCACTGGGCACCTGGCAGGGTTGAGGAGATGTCCCCTTATCTATACCTTGGGCCCAGCAAGTGCTGAGACAAGCAAGTGCAAGCTAAGAGACTGTACCCTACTTCCTGCATGCTGGTGTGGCTTCAAACGATACTTGATCAGTGACTTGGTTTTTCACATGGGCTTTTTGACAATTATTGCTCTAAATTGGTGGCTCAGTAACCCCTCTAAGACAGGTCCTGGCATTGATCACTCTTAGTCCTTTCTGAAGCAGTATGTGTCCTTTCAGGTCTTCCTTTATTTCTGGAAAATTTTCCCTAGGTTTTTCCATATTTTGCGGTTTTATCTCTCCAATGACCCCCCAATCTTCATCTTCATCATCTTCAGGCAAATGCCATTCCTACACCTCCAACTCAACTTTTTTTTTTTTTTTAGAAATGGGGTCTCACTAGCTGTTTCCCAGGCTAGGGTACAATGGCTCTTCACAGACACAATCATAGTGCACTACAGCCTTGAACTCCTGGGATCAAGTGATCCTCCTGAGTAGCTGAGTCTATGGGTGCACACCACTGTGCCAGGCTCAATTCAACTCTTTTTAAAATATATTTTTAAAATTTATTTATATCACATACACAGTTTTTGTCCTGTAACCACCATTCGACCCAACTTTTTACAAAGGTTTATCTGCCTTCATGCACCACCACCATCATTCCCAATAAATCAATCAATAATGCCTTCCTTAAATGTCATTCAGGGTGATGCCATGTTCCTGGTTGTTCACATGAACTTCAGAGTCTATTTGTTTTTCCTCTCCTCTTCCACCACAGTGCTTCTCATAGTGTCTCTTCTGTGATTCATATTTGCATCACCCTTATCACCATCTCACATCTGGACTCGTATCATTTTGTCCCTATTACCCTCTCACTCTCCACCCTGTCTCCCATGTGTGATAGGTTAATCTCCCTTAGTTACAGGTCTGACCATCTAACTCTGCTTCTTCACAAACCATAATTGGCTCCCTGCCTCCACTCCTAAATACTAGTCTTCAGCTTTGTATAAGCTATCAAGTAAAAGCTTATACAATTTCCATTTCTGTAAGTCAAAACTGTTAAGATAGGATAGGTGTGGTAGCTCATGCCTATAATTCCAGCACTTTGGGAGGCCAAAGCAGGAGGATCGCTTGAGCCCAGGAATTCAAGATCAACCTAGGCGACATAGCAAGATCTCATCTCTACAAAGAATTAACTGGGCATGGTAATTCCCTCCTGAAGTTCCAACTACTAAGGAGGCTGAGGCAAAAGGATCACCTGAGTCCAGAAAGTCAAGGCTCGGGTGAGCTGTGATTGTGCCACTGCATTCCAGTGTGAGTGACAGACTGAGATCCCCAACTTAAAAAAAAAAGAGAGAGAGAGAGAAACTGTTAAGGTATCAACAATTACAAATGGCTTGATGTTTTTATATAAAATTAATACATGCATAAACACTAAGTTGTGAGATTGCTAGACCACATAATAGTTCTATTTTTTATATAAATTTCTATACTATTTTCTACAATGGCTGTACTAATTTACAGTCCTACCAACAGTGCATAAGAGTTCCCCTTTCTCTGAGTCCTTACCAGCATTTGTTATCATTTTTTTTTTTGTCTTTTGAGAATAGCTATTCTAACTGGGGTGAGATGATATCTCATTGTGAATTTGAGCTACATTTCCCTGATGATTAGTGATGTTGAACATTTCTTCATATACCTGCTGGCCATTTGTATGTTTTCTTTTGAAGAATGTCTAATCAGATCTTTTGCCCTTTTTAAAAATTTTTGCAATCGAGTTGTTTGAGTTCCTTGTATATTCTAGATGTTAGTGCTTGTTAGTGCTTGTTGGATGAATAGTTTGCAAATTGTTCTGTAGCACTGTAAGATAAATATAGATAATAGTAATTTACTGTATATTTTCAAATAACTCAAGAAGAGATGATTTTAAATCCTCTCTTGAACACAAAGAAATGATAAAGGTTTGGGGTGATGGAAATGCTAATTACACTGACTTGATTATAACACATTGTATACATACATGTATCAAAAGATCACTCTGTGTCCTATAAATATGTACAATTATTATGTGTCAACTAAAAACAAAAGGAAAAACTAATACATGCATGCGGTAAAATTCAATCAATAAAAATTAAGCCAGGCTCGGTGGCTCAGCCTGTAATCCTGCACCTTTGGGAGGCTGAGGTGAGCGGATTGCCTGAGGCCGCGGGTTCGAGACCCGCCTGGGCAGCAAGACCTCATCTCTACAATAAATTAAAAAAAAAAAAAAATCAGCCGGGTGTGGTAGCGCATGCCTGTAATTCCTGCTACTGGGAAGGCTGAGGCAGAAGAATCGCCAGAGCCCAGCAAGTCAAGGCTGCGGTAGCCAAGAGCGGCCACTGCACTCCAGTCTGGGCGACAGAGTGAGACTCCAACTCAAAAAAAAAAAAAAAATTTTTTTAAAGATTATACAATGAAAAAAATTGTCTCTATTCTCTCAAATCCCTAGTCCCAATTTCTAGAAGTAACCAGTGTTAGCCATTTCTTATATATAGAAATCCCTATTCATATGCAAGAATATTAATATATGTATGCATTCATTCTTGTTTTACACAAAAAATGCTTTAATGGGAAATCATCTATGTCCTACATTTTCAACTTTATTTACATAAAGTTGTGTATCATATTTACCTCATAGTTCCTCTAAATACTTTGGAGAGCTATGGTTATATTTTCTTTCTTTTTAAAATTTTTTTGAGCCAGGCTCGGTGGCTCAGCCTGTAATCCTGCACCTTTGGGAGGCTGAGGTGAGTGGATTGCCTGAGCCCGCGGGTTCGAGACCCGCCTGGGCGGCGAGACCTCATCTCTACAATAAATCAAAAAATCAGCCGGGCGTGGTAGCGCATGCCTGTAATTCCGGCTACTTGGAAGGCTGAGGCGGAAGGATCGCCGGAGCCCAGCAGGTCGAGGCTGCGGTGGCCGGGAGTGGCCACTGCACTCCAGTCTGGGTGACAGAGTGAGACTCCAACTCAAAAAAAAAAAAAAAAAAAATTGGGGGGCTTTTTTTCCTCTTTTTATTTAATAAGCCTTAAAAGAGATGACTCTATATCATTTGTCCTCAAAGACTCAAATTTTGTTTTGTTAATCCATCTGCTAGACCTTTCTGTTTCTAATCTATTAATTTTAGTTTTTAGTTTTACAATCTTCATCATAATTTATTTTCCTAGTTATTTTTAATTTTTTTACAAATATAAAGATTTAAAGACTATACCTTTCCCCTTGCATATTACTTTGGTCATAATCCATAGATTTAATAAGAAGTGGTCTCATGTTTAGACTAATAAATCCATATTTAAGGACTTACTTAGAAGGATGCTTAAAATTTCCAAGAAGTGAATGTTTTTGTGATCTTTTTGTTATTGGTTTCTAGCTTTTCTGCACTGAGATAAAGAAATATGAGCTATTTATTGTTTTTCTTATTGCTGCTATTGTTGTTGTTTTCCTTTATTATCGTTTTTTTGTGTGTCCAAGTCTCATTTTGGTAAATCTCCCATTAACAATCACAATACAGTGAGTAATTTTAAACTAGTAAGAACAAGATTTGCTCTTCAATTCTTCATCTTGCAAGTTTTCTAAGTCTATTTCGCTGTTATCCCAACAGTGTATAATTCTCCACCATCTAGGTAATAGGAAGTGCAGGGAAAGAAATCTAAGCAACAGGCTTCCTAATTTATTCCAGTCGCAGACCAAATAATTCAGGTGCTGTTGGTACTGTGCTCATATCTCCTTGGCATGCTGTTTCAGGCATGCCAGTGACTGCTTACTGCCAGCACGAGGTTCTCTGTCCATGAAAGTGTGCAGGGCATGGAGGGCAGGCCAGAGTTGCCAGAGAGTTGACTCCCTAGACCAGCCCTCTATCAATGACAAATGGGATTTGGTAAATAAACACGCAGCTTTCTTGTCCCTCTGGTGGGGCAATTCTGAGATGCAGTTTACGCCATCTCCCAAAGGTCCCAGAGGTATTGCACACCAGTTTTCCATAATAGTAATCTCCTCATTAATATACTCTGTTTCTGACTCCCTTCTCTTCCCTGCCTCAGTCACCATTTTCCTATCAATATTTCCTAGGATAATCTCCCACATAAACTCCTTGTACCCAAATCCTAATCTTAGGGACTCTCAGGGACACCCAGACTAAGATAGTTGGTACCAGAAGTTGTCCCCAGAAGAAGGTCTTTAGGATGGGATTCTGGAACTCAATTACTTTCTAGCCATATGGCAACAAGGACCTCACTTCTGGTCAAGTAGAGCAGAGAGCAACTCCAACATGCTGCGGCAGCACAATTTTTAGGACAATAGACTCCCATAAATGGATGAAAAGGACTAGGAAGAATATTTTTTAAAAGATAAAGCTCAGAGAAGTAGGCATGTTAGAATGAATTTATTATGTAAGATTAGAGAACTTCTCAGCTGACTCTATTTCCTGGGAGACTCTTATAGCAGGGGTCCCTAGCCCCCGGGCCACAGACCGGCACTAGTCTGCAGACTGTGCTGCCCGTGGCCCATTAGGAACTAAGCCACACAGCAGGAGATGAGCAGCGGGCTTCATCTGTATTTACAGCTGTTCTCCATTGCTCGAATTACCACCTGAGCTCTGCCTCCTGTCACATCAGCATTAAACAACCTGCTTCCATTTCCAACACCCTATCTTTGTGAAGCAGGATTTTCTGCAGTGACAGCAATCAAAATGAGATTACAGAGTAGACTGAACATAAGCAATACGCTTCACACTTCAAGTGTCACTGTCTCCCGTCACCCCCAGATGGGACTGGCTAGTTACAGGAAAACAAGTTCAGGGATCCTACTGATTCTAGATTATCGTGAGTTGTATAATTATTTTATTGTCTATTACAACATCATAATAATAATAGAAATAAAGTGCAAAATAAATGTAATGCACTTGAATCACCCTGAAACCATCTCCTCCCACTACCAGTCCATAGAAAAATTGTCTTCCATGAAATCAGTGCCTGATACCACAAAGGGGACCCCTGCCCTAGAGGATACTCCCTTCACTTTGCAATATGGAATATATTCATGCAAAGGGCATCTGTGCCACAGGTGGAAGGAAACACACCAGCCTATGCAATAAGCACTCTAGAGCTTAAAAGATTTGGGAGCAATGTTAACTTATTACCAGTGATAGAAACACTGAAGGGAGAGAATAAAGGCCCAGATAGCCAATTATCCACAAGGGCATGGTGTGAAAGCCAGAAGGCAGCATTTAAAGAGACCCTTGTATACTGAAGTTGGAGAGCAGACTGAAAATCAGGCGCAAATTTTTATTGGACTTGAGCTGTGGAATTATAAAGGAGATGGAAGATTCAGTCCAGATAAGGAGGGAGTGGAGCCTGAGACCTGGGGAGGGCATTTCGCTGAATGCAACTGAGAAGGTTCAATCCCAAAATTTCTATCAGCACCCTGGGCCAGCAGAAGTAGCCTCTTGCAGCTAGTAGGAGGACAGGCCCTTTATTGTCCTGCACAGCAGAATGCCATGCAAGGAGATGTTGTCTTCCTCAAGATCTACCTCTACCTCTTTTCTTCACTTTAGACAGTTTTAAGGTTAAGTCTCAGTATGGCCCAAGGAGGAAACTAATCTATTCACCAAAAGAACTGCAAGACGTGGTGAGTATATACTAAGAAATTTTAAAATATGCTTGAGCACGGATGACAAGAGTACAGTTCTAGGAAGGGATAAATATGAAGTGGATAGAGGAGAGTTTATTGTTGATGTGGCAGTACTCTCGCAACACTCAAGATTTAACACTCCGGCAAGGCATCAGCAAACATCACTGGAATGTGTCCTTGGAGTTTAGAAAAAACTATAGACTCCAATAAAAGGGTGGAAAAGCTCTGGGAAGAATATTTACAAAGAGAAAAGAACTCAGGGAAGTGGACCTATGAATATATTATATAAAATTAGAGAACTTCTCAGCTGACTCTATTTGCTGGGAGACCCCAGAGGATACTCCCTTCCCTAAAGCAATATGGAATGCCTGAGTGAGAAGGGTACAAGTATCCTAAAAAGCTCAGTGACTGTTGTTTTTTGAAATCCAGGGATAACAGTAGAAGATGCCATCAAACTAGGCCCTAGACCTATGATTGGTGGCTTTGTTGGTTACTTTTCTTTCAAGTGCTTGAAAAACATATTGTTTCTTTCATCAAAATTATGTCTTCAAGCCGGGCTCGGTGGCTCAGTCTGTAATCCCCCGCCTTTGGGAGGCTGAGGTGAGTGGATTGCCTGAGCCCGCGGTTCAAGACCCACCTGGGCAGCGAGACCTCATCTCTACAGTAAATCAAAAAATCAGCCCGGCGTGGTAGTGCATGCCTGTAATTCCGGCTACTTGGAAGGCTGAGGCGGAAGGATCACTGGAGCCCAGCAGGTCGAGGCTGCGGTGGCCGGGAGCGGCCACTGCACTCCAGTCTGGGCGACAGAGTGAGACTCCAACACAAATTAAAAAAAAAAAAAAAAAAAATTATGTCTTCAAAGATTCAGATATTTACTTCTCCTAATATAAATATCAGTTGATATGAAACTGGCCGTGCTCATTTTTCGTCATCCCTGTACTTCACATAATGTTTTTGGTATGAGTATATTTACCTCTGATTTTTCATTACTAAAACCACTTATTTTCAATACAGTATTTGAACTTGACTAACCAATATTTTTTAGTGTTTAGTGCTATGGGCAAAAAAGAGGAGTCTAGGAAAACTCCAAGTTTTTTAGCCGGAACTGTAGGAAGGATGGAATCACCATTAACCATGATGGGATATTGAGGGAAGAAGAGGTTTCAGGGAAAAGACCAGGAGTTCAGTTTCATTGTTTAATCCAACTTGAGTTGTTACAAGTGAACAATCTAAGTTACTTGCACCCAAAAGCATCATACCTTACTACAGATTTTGGGCCAGCAATTGGAAAACTATAAGCATTAGATCATTAAATGTGGGTTGCCTACAACTAATACTCATTAACAGAGAAGTGAGAATGGAGGATACATAGTAGGAACTTCGCCTTTCTTGGTTAAACTTGACAATCTAATATCACATCCTAAATTCAGACCATATTTCTGAAAACTTTTTAACATCAGGGAACCTGGTAGGAAAAAAAATCATGATATTGGAGTATGTTGACTACATAGCACAACCTTCAATAAAGACCTAAAAATAAAGAGGTTAGTTTAGGCAGAAGATCATGATTTAAAATCAGAGAGAAAGCGATTTTATTAAGAGTTGTTTTCTCTGGCTCTGAGCTACAATCCAAACATCACTGGAAGTTTGGTCACTGGAGGTTTGGCTCTTGGGAAAGCTGAATTCTCTTAACTCCAAGATGGTGCAAGCAAAAGCAAGGAGTCAGTAGGAAATAAAACTAGAGCACAGAGCAAGATCCCTCCCAAGCACCTCCCATTCAGTACTCTGCCTGACCAAAGGGACAACCAGCCTCATAGTCAAGATGTAACTGGGATTCTCTGGCATACAAAAGCCTTTGTGAGACTTCAAAAAGATTGCCTACAAATAATGATCATAAATAGAGAAATGAGGATGTAGGATAGTAAGAACTTCATATTTGGGGGTTAAAATTGGCAAACTAATAGCACATCCTAATCTCAGACCACACACCTGAAAATGTTTTTTGTTGTTTGTTTTGTTTATTTAATTTATCTTTTGGTTTTTGTTTTGTTTTAAAGATGTGGGATACAATTCAGAGTTAGGTACATAAATGGTCATCATATAGGTGAAGCTTGGGCCTCCCGTTGGTCCTCATTATTGCCTGGCTTGGGAGCAGGTACCCTTATTAGCGTTATGTGCCCCCTCTCCCCTGGCAGAGGATCCACTACTGCCGATCCCTTTCATGTAGTATTATGACCAATGTTCAGGGTTCACTTATAAGAATAGCCCCTTGGGATTGCCTGAGCCCGCGGGTTCGAGACCCGCCTGGGCAGCGAGACCTCATCTCTACAGTAAATCAAAAAATGAGCCGGGTGTGGTAGTGCGCGCCTGTAGTTCCAGCTACTCGGAAGGCTGAGGCGGAAGGATCGCCGGAGCCCAGCAGGTAGAGGCTGCAGTGGCTGGGAGCGGCCACTGCACTCCAGTCTGGGCAACAGAGTGAGACTCCAACTGAAAAAAAAAAATAAAAGAATAGCCCCTTGGATGTTCACAAGTGGGTGCATTTTGGCATGTTATTAAAAGTGCACTGCAGGTCTTACTTGCTGTGGAGACCTGCTTTGTCCTCTCCCAATCTGAGTCATGTAGTTAATGATTCATTGAGAACTGTAAAGAAATATATTGTCTACCTACTTTTTATTTTTATTATTTTATTTTATTTTTTATTTTTTTGAGTCAGAGTCTCACTCTGATGCCTGGGCTGGAGTACAGTGGAGCGCTCACGGCCACCGCAGCCTTGACGTGCTGGGCTCAGGTGATCCTTCCGCTTCAACCTTCCAAGTAGCTGGAATCACAGGCATATGCCACCACACCCAGCTAATATTTTTATTTGTTGTAGAGATGAGGTCTCGCCAAGTTGCCCAGGCTGGTCTTGAACCCATGGGCTCAGGCAGTCTTTTCAACTCTGCCTTCCAAAGTGCTAGGATTACAGGTGTGAGCCACCATGCCTGGTTCATACCTCCTTATTTTTAAAATTATCTCTCTCCAGGTTTCCCCAGATTCTGAACTTTCACTTCCTGGTGTTTCAAGCCTACAGACTTAGCTGTGGTGCCTCAGTTCTGTCTGCTGGCTCACCACCTCCCAACAATGGCCTCTACATCATAAAATGTCACTTTTCCCTTCAGACTTAGGCTCCTTTAAATACAGTGGGCAGAACACTCAAGAGTTAAGGATCCAGCTTCCATGTCCTATTGATATTATCATAGAAGGCATTAGCTATCTCACACCATGGAGGGTCAGCAGACCAATTAGATACCCTAATATCTCTCTTCCCTTCAATCTCTGGAAATTTTCCAACTAAGAATTATCTATAATTGTTCTTGAGTCTTTGCATTAATCCTCTTCCTTATACTAGTTTGTGACTATGTATTATATATATGACTATGTATCATATGTATATAGTATATACATTATATATATATATATATATAACAGTAAGATCATATTGTAGAAAAGACCAAAATTAGATATCAAGAAAATAAACAATCTTTACATACCAAGTAGCTCAGACAAGATTTTTTTTATCTAAAGGATTCTCATTAGAGATACACAGCTACAAATATATATCAGAGTAAACAATAATCTCTTTCTAGAAACTCACTTGTCCAGATGAATAGGCGTATTTGCCTGAAGCTAGATTTGGTCACAATGTAACCTTGCCTGGATATATGGTAGAAACATCACACCACAGCCATGTGCACCTCCTTAATCTCCAGATCATACAATGGACAATGTGACCTCCAGAGGATGGTGCACAGTATACCTTGGCCTGCTTAACTGTTACTCTCTCAGACTCCCAGGCTAACAGAACTTGGGCCAAGTACTTGTATACATCTTAGAATTTAGTACCTTGGATCTAGAGCAAAGGTTGGTTACCCAGGAATTTCAAAGAATCATGACAACAGCACAGAGACCAATTATAGTACCTTCATGTGGAGTTTCAATACTTCACGATGGGAAGCCCAGAACTTTGTATCCAAACTGTCACATGACTGCTAAAACTGAAGCTCTACATCTCAGGCGGCCACAGGTTTTGGCATCCTCGTGCATCCTAGGTTTCCTTCTTTGGCTTTATTTTTGTTCTCTGAGAATGTAGCCTACTTTCTTGTCAAAAAATCAATGCATTTAAGTTTTTAACTAACAGAGTAATTGTGCATATTTGGCATTGGATGGATTTTTGAGTTGGAGTCTCATTCCATTGCCCAGGCTGGAGTGCAGTGGCACCCCAGCATCCACCTGCTGGGCTCCGCAATCCTTCTGTCTCAGCCTTTCCAGTAACTGGGACTACAGGCGTGCACTACTACACCCAGCTAATTTTTATTATAGAGACTAGGTCTTGCCAAGTTGCCCAGGCTGGTCTCAAACTCACAAGCTCAGGCAATCCACTTGCCTCAGCCTCCCAAAGTGCAGGGATTACAGGCTGAGCCACCAAGTCTGGCCTGGATGGATTTTTTAAATGTTGTTAGTTCACAATAACTGCCAGAAACTGCTGATGTGTGTGCATGTAAAATATATAATATATAATTATATATATATATTTTTTTTACTATCAATCCATTGTGTCGGGATAGAAATTTGTTATTGTTAGTTGGATTTTGATAATGTGAGTAAATGTGTGCATGCATGTGTAGGCATGTGTGCATCCATGTATATCAGAAAGAGAAAGATATTCTTGTGAAGGAAAGGGTGATGTAAAAATAAACATTGCCAGTATCTTCCTAGTACTCAAAGTATTATCTTTCCTCACTAAGGTATGCACTCCAAAAGAAATTCCTCTCCAGTTTTGTAATGAAAGACTTACTAGACTTTCTAGAACTAGGCTTACTACACAGAAATTATTTCTAGCAATAGAACTTTTTCAGGAATGCATGCACTCAAGTGAATAATCTTTATCGCAAACAGTATGTAGTGGTAAGAGGATGAAAAATTAAAGAAGGACCAGAAAGAGTTCAATACAAGCAGGGAAGAATTTTTGAAGAAGGTGACCTTTGAGCTGGCTTTGCAAGTAGAGTAGAGCAAGGATTCCTGAAGATTTGCAGGAAAATCAGATGGGAGGTATATGGTAAACCCAAAGATCAATGGACGGGGAAAAAAATGGCCCGTAAGGGCATATTTATATATATATATATATTTTTTTTTTTTTTTTTTTTTTGAGTTGGAGTCTCACTCTGTCATCCAGACTGGAGTGCAGTGGTCGCTCCCGGCCACCGCAGCCTCAACCTGATGGGCTCTGGCGATCCTTCCGCCTCAGCCTTCCGAGTAGCCGGAATTACAGGCATGCACTACCACGCCCGGCTGATTTTTTATTTATTGTAGAGATGAGGTCTCGCCAAGTTGCCCATGCGGGTCTCGAACCCGCGGGCTCAGGCAATCCACTCACCTCAGCCTCCCAAAGCGCTGGGATTACAGGCTGAGCCACCAAGCCCGGCTCATATTATATATTATAAGACAGGGAATTTTAGTTAGAGGACATCCTTAGATCCCAGGCTGAGAATTGAGCCCAAGTTGTTTGTTCATACCTTGTCTCATTATAAAAAGGATGTGAGACAACTAAGAATATTTCATGTGCCACAACAAGGTAAAAACAAAAATTAAGTGCACAAATAAAGAAGACAGTGTAAGTGTAGGATGAACAGGATGAAGTTGGGGAGGAGGTCAGCACAAGTTGAGTTGTCAAGATTTGTTTGGGTGAAAACAAAGATCAATATATCAAAACCTCTGGGATACCATGAAAGTGATGCTAAGATAAAATACTGCACACATATATCAAGAAAATAAAGCAATCTCAAGTAAACTGCATAACATCATACCTAAGGGAATTAGAAAGTCAAAAGCAATCCTATCCTAGACTTAATAGAAAAATTCAAAATGCTAAAATAAAGTCACAGTCTAATGACATAGAATCCCAAAATTCAACGAAAGGGTTGATGAGACCAAAAGCTGGTTATTTGAGAGGATAGATAAGATTGGCAGACCCCTGGTCAGAGTAACTAAAAGAGAGAGAGAAAGTTCAAATAAACACAATTAGAAATGAAAAAGGTGATGTCACAACTGATCCTGAAGAAATTCAAAAGATTGTCAGAGTTACTATGAACATCTGTATGCAAATAAACCAGAAAAATCTAGAGGAATGGAGGAAGAATTCCTGGCATCACATAACCTTCCAAGATTGAAACGGGAAGAAATTGAAACCCTAACCAGACCAAAATAATCCAAGAAATCAACTCAGTTATAAGAAACCTCCCCACCAAAAAAAAGCCCTGTACCAGATGGTTTCTCAGCTGAATTCTACAGACATACAAGCTGATACCAATCCTACTGAAAGAAGTCCAAAGCAATTGAGAAGAAAGGAATTCTCCCTACCTCATTCTATGAAACTGATACCATCCCAATACCCCCAAATAGCAAAGACCCAATAAGAAAAGAAAACTACAGGCCAATTTTCCTGATAAACATAGATGCAAATATTCTCAACCAGATTCTAGTAAATCACATCCAACAGCACATTTCAAGGATCAACTATCACAACCAGATGGGCTTTATTCCAGGATGCAAGGCTGGTTCAACATACATAAATCTATAAACAAAATTCATCACATTGGTGTAAAACCAAGAACTACAAGATTATCTCACTAGATGTAGAAAAAACATTCAATAAAATCCAATATTCCTTCTTGATAAAAACCCTCCAACACCTAGGCATAGGAAGAACATCCCTCAAAACAATCGGAGCCATCTATGGCCAAACCTGCAACCAACATCATACTTAATTGGCAGAAGCTGGAGGCATTCTCCTAAGAACTAGAACAAAAAAAGGATGCCCACTCTCACCCTTCCCATTCAACATAATACTGGAAGTCCTAGCCAGAGTAATCAGCAAGAGAAATAAATCAGGGGTATCCAAATAGGAAAAGAGGAAGTTAAATTATCCCTGTTTGTAGATGATATGATTCTATACATAGAAAACCATAGCTGGGCACAGTGACTCATGCCTGTAATCCCAGCACTTTGGGAGGCATAGGCGAAAGAATTGCCTGAGCTCAGGAGTTTGAGATCAACCTGAGAAAAATGATGAGACCTCATCTCTACAATAAATCAAAAAATTAGCCAGGCTTGGTGGCACATGCCTGTGGTTCCAGCTACTTGGAAGGCTGAGGCAGAAGGATCACCTGAGCCCAGCAGGTCAAGGCTGCAGTAGCATGCCACTGCACTTTAGCCTGGGCAACACAGTGAGACTCCAACTAAAAAAAAGAAGAAAACCATGGAGAGTCTTCCAAAAACCTCCTCACATTGATAAACAACTTCAGTATAGTCTCAGAATACAAAATCAATGCACAGAAAAACGTTGCATTTCTATATACTAACAACAAACAGGCTGATATTCAAATAAAAAAATAAGCCAGGCTCAGTGGCTCAGCCTGTAATCCCGCGCTTTGGGAGGCTGAGGTGAGTGGATTGCCTGAGCCCGCGAGTTTGAGACCCACCTGGGCAACTTGTCGAGACCTCATCTCTACAATAATTCAAAAAATTAGATGGGCGTGGTAGCACACGCCTGCAGTTCCAGCTACTTGGAAGGCTGAGGCGGAAGGATTGCCGGAGCCCAACAGGCCGAGGCTGCAGTGGCCGGGAACGGCCACTGCACTCCAGTTTGGCGACAGAGTGAGACTCCAACTCAAAAAGCAAACAAATAAAAAAACATAATCCCATTCTCAATAGCCACACACACATAAAAAATACCTCATTATCCACCCAACCAAAGAGACAAAAGACATTTACAATGAGAACTACACAACACTGCTCAAAGAAATCAAGGACAAAACAAACAAGTGGGATCATCCCATGCTCATGGATTAGAAGAATCAGAATTGTCAAGATGTCCATTCTGTCCAAGACAATCTACATATTCAATGCAATTTCTATCAAATTGCCACATCATTTTTCACAGATGTAGAAAAGACAATATACACATTCATATGGAAGCAAAGAAGAGCCCAAATAGCTAAAGTAATCCTCAGCAAAACGAACAAAGCTGGAGGCATGACACTCCTAGACTTTAAACTGTATTACAAGACTACAGTAACCAAGATAGCGTGCTACTGGTACCAGAATAGACACATATACCAATGGAACAGGACAGAGAATCTGGAAATAAAATCAACCAACACATCTTCAACAAAGCCAACAAAAACAAACATTGAGGAAAGGAAACCATATTTAGCAAATGATGCTGGGAAAACTGGCTAGACACATGCAGAAAAATGAAACTAGTCCTCTATACAAATATGAACTCAAAAAAGATAAAGGAAGATTTTTTTTTTTTTGAGTTGGAGTCTCACTCTGTTGCCCAGACTGGAGTGCAGTGGCCGCTCCCGGCCACCGCAGCCTCGACCTCCTGGGTTCCAGCGATCCTGCCGCCTCAGCCTTCCAAGTAGCTGGAACTACAGGTGAGCGCTACCACGCCCGGCTAATATAAAGGAAGATTTTATAGTTACATTTAAATTTTACTTAAAAGTAAAACCTCAAACTATAAGAATCTTAGAAGAAAACTTAGAGAACACCCTTCTGGACATCCGAGTAGGCATAAATCCATGGCCCAGTCATCAAAAGCAAATGCAGCAAGAGCTAATATTGACAGGTTGGACCTTATCAAACTAAGAAATTTTGCATAGCAAAAGAAACTATCACGAGAGTAAAGGGAAAACCCACAGAATGGTAAAAAATATTTTCAAGCTATGCATCTGACAAAGGTGAACATCCAGGATCTACAAGGAGCACAAATGAATTGACAGGAAAAAAAAAATAACAACAACATTAAAAAGTGGACAAAAGACATGAACAGACACTTCTCAAAGTAAGACATTCAAGTAGCCAACATATGAAAAAATGCTCAGCCTTACTAATCATCAAAGAAATGCACATCAAAACTACACTGAGATATCACCTAATACCAGTAAGAATGGTTATCATTAGAAAGTCAAAAAACAACAGGTGTTGGTGCATCTGTGAAGAAAAGGGAATGCTTTTACACTGTTGGTGGGAATGTAAACTATTTTGTGTGAAAAGTAGTGTAGTGTTTTCTCAGAGAATTAAAAGTTGAGCTTCCAAATGATCCAGCAATCCCACTTTTGGAATTATACCCAGAGGAATATAAATTGCTCTACCAAAAAGACATCTGCACATGTATGTTCATTGCAGCACTATTCACAATAGCAAAAATGTGAATGGACTGGATAAAGAAAATATGGTACATATACAGAATGAAATGCAACACAGTCATAAAGAAGAACAAAATAATGTCCTTCACAGCAAAATGGGTGCAGCTGAAGAACATCATACTAAGTGAACTATCACAGAAACAAAGAACTGAATACTGCATATTTTTACTCATAAAGTGAGCCCTGATCACTGGTGACATGAGCACAAGGGTGAGAATGGCAGACACTGGACACAGCTAGGGGAGACTGGGAGGGAGAAGAGAGAAGGGTTCAGGGTAACATATTGGGTACATTCAGGGGTAGAGAGAGCTCTCTAGAAGTGCAAACCTCAACTGCATGCAATTTACATATGTACTAAATCATCACATGTACCCATAACTCTAAAATTAAAATGAATAATAAATAATAAAACGATTTGTTAGAATGGCCAAACAAATTAGTAAATAGCCAGCGTAGACTTCTTCTGAGAGATACTCAGGAAAAGTGACTGAGAAAAACACTGGTTGAGAATGATCATCCTAGTGGTGGTTGTACACATGATGCGTTGGAGCTGGGAAAGACGAATTAAGGGTATTGATTTGAAAGCAAAACATCTGGGTTTATATCTCCAGCTGTGCTTAAGCAGTGTAGTCTTGGACAAGTGCCACCCTCAGACCTGAGCAAGAGGGTCCTTTGCCCTTGGCCTTGTGCATGTCACAGACCAAAAACATGAATTAGAGAACACACGGGTGCCTCAGTTACTCTGGATCTGGCACTTAGTATGGGCAGAGTTTCCAGTAACTCTAAACACTTGTTCTTGGCTTAACACTTTTTAGCCTCCAGGGACATATTTCTGAACGTCCTTGCCCTGTGCCATTGAAACAAAAGGTGATTGGATTCAAATGTCACAAAGATTTGTGGGTTGTGCAATACCAATGTCAGACTGAAGGCACCGATTCAACGTCTGGGGAGGCTTTGAGCAGTGGACATGCCCAAATGAAAGGAAAGACAGGTTAACTTGTCAAACCCTTCCTTTTAGCACAGCATAGATGAGCATGAGTAAAATAGGTTCTTGCACAATAATTACCCTTTCTTGGGAGTACGAGGCATCTACTTTCTTGCTTCTCTCTACGCTCCAGCACATGGCTCAGAGGTACTCATGAATTAGCACAACATTCATAACAGTTGCACATGGCAACCAGGAAACATTTTCAATATCAGATCATTTGTATCACCCTTAAATTTGTAACACAACTGTAACATATGTGGCATGTAAGAAATGGTGAAAATATCACAATAAAAGTTTTAAAAGTATTTTATAAATGTTTCTGTGACAATGATTATTTATCATTGCTATAAGTAATATTATATAAATATGAGGACTGACAATTACGTTCATGAACTCATCCTAGAATAAGTGTTACATATCTCATTGCTGAATATCACTGTGGTCATCTTCAAAGTACTCCCCTTGGGAAGCTATGAACCAACACCAGTGCCTAGTTCTCTCATAAGCAATTTTTGAACTTTTTTTTTTTCTGGACTGGCCATCAGAGATGTCATTGTATTACCCTTGCTGTCCTGAATGTCATCAAAATGCCTTCAAAATTTCCTTTATCTTTGGGTAAAGAAAAAAGTCATTGAGAGTCAGATCAGGTGAGTAGGGCGGGTGTTCCAATACAGTTATTTGTTTACTGGCTAAAAACTCCCTCACAGACAGTGCTGTGTGAACTGGTGCATCATCGTGATGCAAGAGTTCCTTCAGGACCTTTCCAATTGCAACTCTCAGCAAGGCAAAGTTTCTCCAAGTCAAAATAAATAAAAATTATCTAAGAGATTAAATGACTCAAGACACATTGCCTAATTTGTTGTTACCATTGATTAAACACACATTGTGTGAAAAGCTTGATTATAAAAACGTCTAGTGATTTTTTCCTGAGATTAAGGAAAGAAAAACAAATTATATGAAGCAAGTCTATAATAATCTTCATATTATATATGTCTTGATTGCATTACTTATGCAAACATTGTCAGCCCACCAACATATTGTCCAGACATCACAATTATAATTAAATTCAGTAATCTTTTATATATTATTGACTTTCTCATTTCACATTTCTCTTTTTTTATTCTGCCTTATGAAGAAATATTTGTCAAAATATAGTCAGCCCACTAAGTCTAGACCATTATTTGTTTTTCATTTTCATTACTTTTTATTTCCCACATCTGAATTTTTATTTCTTTATTTGAGGTTTTTTTCTTTCTTTCTTCCTTTCTTTCTTTTTTGAGTCAGAGTTTCACTCTGTCTCTCAGACTGGAGTGCAGTGGCACTCTCATGGCTACCACAGCCTTGACCTCCTGGGCTCAGGCAATCCTTCTGCATCAGTCTTCCAACTAGCTGGAACTACAGGCATGCACCACCACGCCCAGGTTTTTTTGTTTTTTTTTTAATTGTAGAGACGAGGTCTCACCAAGTTGTCCAGGCTGGTCTCGAACTTCTGGGCTCAGGCAACTCTCGCCTCTGCCTCCCAAAGTGCTGGGATTACAGGTGTGAGCCACTGTGCCTGGCTGGAATTTTATAATGATCAATGCAAATTTTACTTGGTATATTTTATGAGCCAAGCACTCCTAAGCACATCATTTCATTAAGATATTCAAAACACCTTGGTGAGAAAGGTATTTAAATTTCTATTCCATACACACAGAAGGGCTCAGACTCTAAGAGACTTGTCCAAGGTAGTCTGCAAAAGATTTATGAGGCCTGGACATTCACAGATTATATGTCTGAAAAGTTAAAGGTTTCAAATCAAACTAATGAACTGTTAAATAAAATATGTTCTCCTATCCTGACAAATATTTCACCCTTCAAGTCCTAGCTCCAAGGCTGCCTCTTAGTAAAGACTTTGCTAAGCACCACTGGACACCAGCAGCCCCTCCCTCCTCTCTATCCCAATAGCACAATATCTCTGACCACGTTGCCTCAATTTGCTGTTAATTGTCTCTTTGTCTTTGTGACAGTAGGGGTATCAGTGTGAAACAAATGACAACCGAAAGGATTTCACTGAAGAAAATTTAATTTGCCTAAGGTAGGGGCAAGATTGATGGAACCAATGAAGCATTCAGAAAATCCCCAAAAAAGGAGTCGGTGCCACTACCAAGTTTGAAATAGCAGTGGAAGGAAGATGCTGCAAGATCCTGGAATGAGTTGGACCTGTGGAAAAGGAGCAACCCAGTAGGAGCTGTGGCCCAGAATAAAAGCAGCCATCTCCAAGACCACAGTGAGGCAGGGTAGCTGGGGAGAGGAGGTGAGATACATACCGAGATCCTTCTGTCCTCTCAACTTTTCATCTCTTGCACATGGCTCCCACCGACCCTCCTCCTCACCAAAAAGCCAGAAGGTAAGGAAACCTCGATGCTGCAGTGTGCAGAGGTCAGTCTTCTAGAGCACAAAACAGAGCAGAAAATGATGAAGAATGGATCAGGATGGGAGGATAGACAAATGAAGAATAACCAGCACAGTCCTGTTTCTTGCACAAACTTACCTCACACACAGCTGCTCAAATGTAGACCACAACAGCTCCTGAAAAGTTGTGCCACTTTTTGGATGACTCTTTTTCTATCTTTAAATTTTTTGATATGATGATTTTCCGATCCAAAAACATTGTAAATTACCATACAGTTAATTGTGTATTAAGACAAAAAGTGATATTTTGGATATTATGGCTTTAGGTAAAGATCCACTCAATAAGTTTCTTAACAAAACATTTCTAGGTAAAGAACACTATATAAGCCGGGCTCGATGGCTCAGCCTGTAATCCCGCGCCTTTGGGAGGGTGAGGTGAGTGGATTGCCTGAGCCCGAGGGTTTGAGACCCGCCTGGGCAGGTGAGACCTCATCTCTACGATAAATCAAAAAAATTAGTCGGGCGTGGTAGTGTGTGCCTGTAGTTCCAGCTACTTGGAAGGCTGAGGCGGAAGGATCGCCGGAGCCCAGCAGGTCGAGGCTGCGGTGGCCGGGAGCGGCCACTGCACTCCAGTCTGGCGACAGAGTGAGACTCCAACTCAAAAAAAAAAAAAAGAACACTATATAGAGAAATTCGTGGAAATAAATTGTGCGCCATGTCCACATGAACTTAGCAGTCCAAGTCTAAGACAGAGGAATGAGGAGTAGCATTTTCTACAAATCTTCAACCTGTTATATGTGAATGTCATTTTTACATGTTTTGAAGCATTGTCACATTTAGTCTTTATTTTGTCAAAGTCTCAAGAAATAGAAAATCATCATGTGACATTGAATGTCTGCTTGAAAGTTAATCAAATTCAGCATCTCTCCCATAAGACTATCCAAGTCTTCTCTTCCTTCTTTGGCCTTGTTACGTTTCATTTTATATGCAAACGGTAGCTATTTACTTTCAATCTCTTATTTATTGTTTATATAGACTTGTTCCCATTGTTTGGCAAATACGTTTTTCTATTTGTGAAAAATATTTGAGTGTCTTGGAATGAGATAAAAATCCATCCTAATTTTTACAATTAAAGTACTAAGAATTTTTTTTTTTTAATAGGAGTCTCATTCTGTCACCCAGGCTAGAGTGCAGTACAGTGGCATGCTCACAGCCACTGCAGCCTCGACCTGCTGGGCTCAGGTGATCCTTCCACTTCAGTCTTTCAAGTAGCTGGAACTACAGGCATGCGCCACCACACGCAGCTAATTTTTTTGTTTATTGTAGAGGTGAGATCTCGCCATACTACCCAGGCTGGTCTCGAGCCCATGGGCTTAGGCAATCCTCTCACCTCCACTTCCCAAAGTGCTGGGATTACAGGCATGAGCCCCCGTGCCTGGCAGTACTGGGCATTTTTTCATTTAGCAACCAGGTTTTCAGGAATACCTTAAAGTCATTAATGAGGATTAGATGTCTTTTGGTGCCTTAGGACAAACTCTTATAAACCTTTGTCATCCAAAGCTTCTACTAAAGTGTTTGCATATATCAAGGTAAATGCTCATCAAATATTTATTGATTGACTTGTCTAGTTTTGGTATATTAGGATGGCATCTATTCCATCGTGAGTTCCTTGATGATAGCAGAGACTATCTTAATTCATCTTCACTTCCCGATGACAAACACAGTAAATAGTAGACCCTCCATACAAATTTGTTAACTGAATGAGCATATAATTGGATTTGTACTGCTCTTATCTCCCAAGGGAGCATCTCTAATCCATTCACACTTCCATGCATTGACTAGATATCTATTGCTCTTATTTAGCATAGCTGTCTAATCAGTCCAACCAATAGGCAAGGATGTCTAGGACCAACTAGACTCTTATCCAGGGACATACAGATGCTAAATGCAGGATCCTGGATTTGGACCCAGGCAGTGCAGGTCTAGAGCCTGTGATCTTCACCACCACATCCACTTTACCCAGATCCTACACTAGGAAGACTCTAGGAAGTGGGAGCCTCTGTACTCTTCAGGGAATCCATTCTTCCTTCTAGGATTTAAATTGTCTATTTGGTCACTCATTTTTAAGAAATTAAGTATTTTTATAAAACACTAGAATTCATAAAATAAAAGCACATGTTGCTGGTGTTGCCATTTTGCTCCAGCATTGCAATCAACTTGGTAAGAGTCCCTAGCCCACTCACAACTAGCAGAGAAATACAGACCCTTCTGCCCACCCTGGTTTTATCCCCAGACCCTGAGCCTCTTAGCAGGCTAGAGAGAGGATGTGTCTCAAAGTTGTTAGGCCATTCCCGGGGTTTCCACAGTTTGCCCATTTGGGTTTTCCTCTCTCCCTTTTCCAAGGCTTTGGAGGGAAGGGGGCGGGATCCTTCATCCAGTACAGCCTGGCAACCAGAAGGTGGCGCTCAAAGTGCTGGTTGCTAATAAGTCTACCTGGACTTACCAGTATCTTCTGGAAGTGGAAAATTTCCAGAGGTTGTTTCCATTCCTGTCCCTTCCATCTCCCTCCCTTCCATGCTTCAGTTCAGAGTGTCAGTTCATGTAAATATAGCCAGGTCTTTGGACTGGGATATTGGAGTACAAAGTATTTTAAGCTAATGAAAAAAGGTCTGCTACAAAAGTGAGTCAGGCTGAGGCAAGCCTCACCCCGCTGTCAGGACCACTGACGGCAGAGTTCATCCCAAGGCAGGAGGGAGATAGGGAAGGAAGCTATAGGGTGGCCTCCAGGATCCAAGACCAGATTCCACCCAAAGAAGAGCTACACCTACCTACATGCCAACTGACCCTACATGCCAGGGCCCCTGTGACCAGCATGTTTCTTCTGTCTGTTCTAAGTGCTTGCAGCCACCCTGCATGGGCAGGTGGGATAGATGGTGGACTCTGGGATAGGGGTTGGGAGGAGGCAGGGGAAGACAAGGCAGAAATAACGGGTACAACAGGGACCTGGACTGTTTGGAGGGCAGAGCTAGCAAATGGGTTATAATTGAACCATAGGACAGTTACCACAGCCCATCTGAGAAACTCCCAGTGACACCTTGCATCCCTCCCTTTCTCTCACCTTCTGCCCAGAGTTTGGCAGGCCCCTCACTCCCTAAGGAGCCTAGACTCAGTGAGGCTTGCCCTGGTGCATTCTGCAGCCTGCAAATGCCCAGAGGCCTTGGGAGCTAAGAATTTGTGGCTGTTTAATCCACCACAGTCAGCAACAGGTCCAGATTGCTCTCATTTCCCCTTCCCCAGAGGCCTCTCCTTCCCCTTGCACCTCAGCCTCACCCAGCTCTTCCCTGCTATGTCTTATTATCCTAGGCCCCCTTCCCTCGGTCCCTCCCTCCCCTACAGCCAAAGATTCAGTCCTTATCCAACACCCCCAGGTAGCTTCTCTTTCCTGAACTCTTCAGACCTAGGAGGACACACCAATCTCAGCTCTGCCCACCTCGTCTTCTGAGAGCAAGACCCAACAGTGGTGATCTATAAGCCAGACAGTCCGGCCTCTCCATGGGCTGCTGGGTTACGCTTGCCTGACCGAGCTGGTCAGCCACAGGGCTCAGAGTCCATGTAGGACTGGGGCTGAGAGTTCAGGCATCAGAGCCAGACCATCCTGGCTTGGAATTTGGACTCCAGTCTTACTACAGTTAATGTGATCTCGGCAAGGATAATGTTATTATCTTTTATCAAATAAGGATAATAATCCCTACTTCTTAAATAAGTGAACTCTTCATATCACCTTCACCTTGGTCACTGAGTCTTGCAAATTGTGCATTCCTAATGAGAGTCAAGGGGACAACTATGAAAGAAACTCCCAAAAAACAATAGATAGCAGCCTAGATTCTTTTCTGGATTAACCAATCCAAACCTCTAACAGCTTTTTAATAAAAATTTTCATCCTTCATCAGTACATATTACTATCAGATAATCATTTTGCTAAATAAAAGTGATACAACTGCAAGCATTTTAAAACCATCCCAATGTGGGGGGTTGTTTTGGTTTTTTGTTTGTTTTGGGGTTTTTTTGAGTTGAAGTCTCACTCTGTCGCCCAGATTGGAGTGCAGTGGCACGCTCCTGGTCACCACAGCCTCCACCTGCTGGGCTCTGGCGATCCTTCTGCCTCAGCCTTCCAAGTAGCCAGAACTACAGGCACGCGCTACCACGCCCAGCTATTTTTTATTTTGTTGTAGAGATGAGGTCTTGCCAAGTTGCCCGGGCTGATCTCGAACTCGCAGGCTCAGGCAATCCACTCACCTCGGCCTCCCAAAGTGCTGGGATTACAGGCTGAGCCACCGAGCCTGGCTGTTGTTTTGGTTTTTTGTTTTGTTTTGTTTTTATATGACAAAAAGGAAGTTTTAAGTAGCAGTACAAGAAAAACAAAGTGACAATGCAAACAAGTTTCGGGTTTAATCACTCAACATCCTACAGCACAGTGAAAAATTTAACAAAACCAAAGATGCCTGAGAAAGGCTTAAAATTCAAATGTATCTGCACTGTACAGCAACTCTTGGAAACATCGATATGTTATGATTTAACAAAGGTGCAAATTACAACTAGCTGGCTTTAATTACATGAGATCTTCTCCTAACGTTGTCAAGATTCTCTCATTTTGTATTTAGGGTTTATCTAAATACATCAGAATAAAAAAATAGAGATTAATGGTATAGCTCAAATAGCCACTCCATTTATCATTTACCAAGAAAATGTTCAACCCCATACTTCAAACATCCAACAGTGCTTTCATTAACTCGCAGGTGCTTTTCAGCTGCTGTTTAAACTGTAATCTGATACATAATAAATTCTTAGGCAACAGAAGCAGATAAGATTTTCTATACAGAACTTTGAAACATTGCTTAGAATGAACTGGTACCCGGGTCACTGGCATGTCAAGTTCTCTTCTCTGTTCCTACTAGGACATTATTATAGCACATCCATGATACCTAAGAATAAAGATGAGATGATAAAAACTTTATAAACCCCCCTGGAACCCGGGCAGTGTGAAGAAGAAGAGGTAAGAATCACCCGGACCAACCAAAGCCGGGCGCTGCTCCATCCCCGTGTCCAATGCCTTAGTTCTGCTGCCATGACCACCATGCCCAAGAGAAAGCTGAAGGGGATGCTAAAGGAGATAAAGCCAAGGTGAAGGATGAACCCCAGAGAAGATCTGCAAGGTTGTCTGCTAAACCTGCTCCTCCAAAGCCAGAGCCCAAGCTTAAGAAGGCTCAGCTAGGAAGGGAGAGAAAGTACCCAGAGGGAAAAAGGGAAAAGTCGATGCTGGCAAAGAGGGGAATAACCCTGCAGAAAATGGAGATGCAAATAGCCAGGCACAGAAAGCTGAGGGTGCTGGAGATGCCAAGTGAAGTGTGTGCATTTTTGATAACTATGTGCTTCTGGTGATTGTACAGTTTGAAATACTATTTTTTATCATTTTATAAAAATGCAGAATTTTATTTTTTTAAGCTATGTTATAATTGTTAGCACACAGAACACTTCATTGTTGTTTTTTGGGAAAGGGGCATATGTCACTGTTGGGAGCCGGCCGTGGAGGCCCGCCTGAGCATTAGGGATCCAGGCGGATTGCGGACCCTGAGACCACCAGCTTGAGTTCAGGAGCTGAAAGCCCATTCCCTCCTCCCTTCTTTGTTGTTTAGCATGACCCACTAGCAGGGACTTTGATGATCTAAGCATGAAGTTCTGAGAATATGACAGGCATGGCTTACTCTAGGGATCCATTGTTCCCGTTTCTCACAGACTGCAGTTTCGGCTTTAAACTTAACATAGCTCAAACTCAGGTCATATTTGGGAGCCTTTTATATGGTACAAGCTTCTTTATAAGATTTAAAAGTATATTTGTAGAATTAGAGAGAATTTAGAGAGCTGTTTCCAGCTTTAGATGGTATAAATGATTATCTAGAGTTACCAGAAATGACCCAGCACGAACTTTGGACTGGGCTACATTCCTAAGGGCCCAGCATCCACTTTGGGCTGGACTGCATTCTTTTAAACTGGTTCTTTAGCTACAATTAGTGTAGATTTTTTCTAGTTATTATAGAAGCTGAATTTATTTTATTCATAGAAACTATTGTAGAATAGGTCATGCTACGTCAGGGAATTATGTTAGTTCAAGCATGATCAAACATGATATTTTGAGGTTTTATAAGAATACAGTCAACTTTAGAAATTCCATTGTTCTCATTTTCTACTAATTGCGGTTTTGGCTTTAGTACAATTACAGTTTGTATTTGGGTTTTATTTTAGAAGCGTTATTGCTGATGATCAGCTTTATATATTAGGATTAGGAATTAGAAACTTTTATAGAAATTAAGATAGATACATAGGATTTTAGAATAGCCATTTTGTTAAGAGATTATAATCAATTGTTCCTGGAAATGGCCCATCGTGATCTTTGGACTGGGCCACATTCTTTAGGAACTGGTCTGAGCTATAATTAAGAGTTTTTTATAGTACAGGTAAAATTAGCACAGAATAGAAAGGTATTAGGATTTAAGTCAGTCATTAGGTGTTGGGTATGCATAAGTTTTAGAAGTTATTGATTATTAGAATATTATGATGTTAGAATTGTTGTTTTGTTTGTGAGGAACATTAACCAAGCATAAGGAACAGTGATATAATATTGGGATTGTCCTTCCTCATGCTTGAGGAAACACCTGGTGGGTGGGGGGGATGCCCCTCATCCACCTGGCTTTGTGTTCACGTGAAAATCTTGTGATCTTGCCTGTGAAACTTTAGGATAAAAGGCTTACGGTTTGCCCCATTAAATTGGCTTCTGCACTAGACAGAGTCCAGTCTCTTTCTTCCTCCCCCCCTTCTCTTTCTTTCTCTATTTCTCCAGAATAATCACCGACGCTGCCACCGTCCCAGGGACCCCCTAAATCTCTCTGCAGGGGCTGGCCCCCCACATGTCACCAATAGAATGTCTCCAAAGCTGGATTGATGTGGGGAAAACACCTTTCCCTTATAGTTTTAAGAGACTTCCTCTTGGCTTCCAGGAGGAGATGTCCCCCGACGTTGACACACATGACCACCTTGGTACAAATGCCTTGTAGTGTGGAAAAACAAAGTTGTTTTTTATGTCCTCTTCTCTCTTTCTGCCTTCAGCATAGACTTAAGTCCCTTAAACCCAGACATCTGCTGGGACCTGACCCCTAATAATTGGTTATCACTATATCAGTGATGCCACTGAGATGGCACCCCTCATAAGAGCAGCAGTTCCATTTATAGATTGTGGATCTTCAGACAAATTCTGCCATTTTCATTTCACTTCCTGAAAGTCAGGGTTGGCTTGTGAAAAGTTGTCAAACAACATGCTAAATGTGAAATGTCAACCCTCACTCTAAACTTTCCCTGTTCAGAGCATCAAATGAAGACGTCATTGGGTTTTTATAGTGGCTTTCTGATTTTGGTAGTCCATTAAAGAAGGGAGTTTGAAAGCTATTGTATATTGTTAATGATTGTCTGCCCATGTCCTGCCTGAAATACCATGATTGTTTATGGAAAATATCTTTAATAAAGCTGGATACAGTTTGGCTTGGAAAAAAAAAAGATGAGACAAGAGGCCATGTTCAGTGACTCAAAACTAAATACAATTTGCAGAACTCATCCAAAGTAAAACAAAACTAAGAACTTGAACAACCCAAATCAACCACCGAAACTACCACCAATAATACTTTGACCCCAAATTTTGGTTTTCTCCCCCTCAGTCTTCCCATATGTAAAACAGGGATAATATGAGTACCCATCTCATGACTGTAAGTAGAATCATGAAGCTGATGTCATGAAGTTCACCATATGGATTCTAAGGGGGCATTTTTAGTCCATTAGGTTTTAAAATATTAAGATTTCAGTACCATTACTCTTGATTATCTCTGATCATTTTTACTTTATTTACACTTTAGTCAAATTGTTTTCTTTAGGTTGGTCAGCCAGAGAGGTAGCCTGGTCTGGAAAAATTATTATATAAAAATATTAAACATTTTTAAATTAGTAAATAAATAAATAATTAAAAATATTAAACATTAAAGATTACTTTGGATTCAAAGAAACATGCCTAACTTTCTTAAATGTTTCAGGCAAGAGTTAGAATCTGCTTTCTGAGAGATTTTCTGTCTCTCAGTTGCCAACGCAACTGAGGACAAATGTGGAACAGGGCTTCTTTTTCTCCCGCCCCCTCCCTTTTTTAATCTTAAAAACACTGTTGCCGGGCTCGGTGGCTCAGCCTGTAATCCTGCGCCTTTGGGAGGCTGAGGTGAGTGGATTGCCTGAGCCCGCGGGTTCGAGACCCCCCTGGGCAGCGAGACCTCATCTCTACAATAAATCAAAAAATCAGTCGGGCGTGGTAGCGCATGCCTGTAATTCCGGCTACTCGGAAGGCTGAGGCGGAAGGATCGCCGGAGCCCAGCAGGTCGAGGCTGCGGTGGCTGGGAGCGGCCACTGCACTCCAGTCTGGAGCGACAGAGTGAGACTCCAACTCAAAAAACAAAAACAAAAACAAACAAACAAAAAACACTGTCTTCTTTACCTCAGCAAAACACTGAACAGTTGTTTCAGAAATACAAAAGTCAAACTACAAAAAAAAAGATCAAGAGGAAATGTGAATCTGAGCAAAAGAAGCGGGGGTGGTTTTTGTTTGTTTTTTTAATCTAGGAGGAAAGTGAAACTGATGTCTTTTAAATCAGTTATTTCAAAGAATGAAAGTTTGCAGCTCAATTGAGGGCAAAACTTGCACATCTTCTCCTCTTAAATATACTCTAAATGAATGACAAAACTTACTGACTCTCCTGTATACTTGGAAATAAAAGTCAAGAGAAAGAGGGGAAAATTGACTAGATTAATGGCTATATGTCCCCAGATGACATTGGGTGTGAACAGGACCTTGGCAAATTCTTGTGTGACCTTGAGCAGGTTCTTCACTTAGGCTTCGTTACTCTATGTATACTATACATACTTAGCAGTGGTGATTATGTCAAGTGTAGTCCATCCTTTAGGTGGCTGATGGAATTATGGCAGCTGTTTCTATCTAGATTTTGAAAACAATAATGATAATAGCTTAGACTTTTTCAGTGCTTACTATGTGTGAGATTCTGTGTACTTTACTTGAAAATTAATTTAGCACATGGCTGGGCACAGTGGCTCACGCCTATAATCCCAGCACTTTGGGAGGCCGAGGTGAGAAGATTGCCTGAGCCTGTGAATTCAAGACCAGCCTGGGCAACTTGGCGAGACCTCATCTCTACAATAAATTTTTTTTAAAAATTAGCTGGGTATGGTGGCATGTGCCTGTAGTTCCAGCTACTTAGAAGGCTGAAGTGGAAGGATCGCCTGAGCCCAGCAGGTCAAGGCTGCAGTGGCCAGGAGTGTGCCACTGCCCTCCAGCCTGGGTGACAGAGTGAGACTCCAACTCAAAAAAAAAAAAAGAAAGTAAGAAAATTAATTTAGCAACTCTTTGAGTAGATACTCTTATTATCCCCATTTTACAGATGACAGGTAACAAATTAAATTAGCTGCCCAGGATCACACAGCTGGTAAGTAAGCAGGAAAACAAGAATATAAATTAAAGCAGTTAGATTGTAAAACCTGTGTCTTTAACCACTTTATTACATTACCTATCTAAAATAACACTACGTAATGCAATGGTGTTCTTTTAAAAAGCTTTTAGGCACGGCCTCCCTCTCCTCCCAACGACCCTGCTGCCTGAGTCTGCCTCTGCAGCTCCAGACGCCTGGCTCCCATGCTAGATGCCGATATTCGGAGTTCTGTCAACATGGCAGACAAAGAACAGTATGAAATTGATCAAAATTTTGATGATGTTGAAAACAACTGGTGAAGAAACAAAAGTCGAAGTGTGTCAGCTGACTGTCCAGATAATGCAAAATCCTCAGATTCTTGCAGTCCTGCAAGAAAGACATGATGGTCTGGTGAAAATACCAACAGGATACATTGAAAGTTTGCCTAGGGTAGTTAAAAGACGAGTAAATGCTCTCAAAAACCTTCAAGTTAAATGTACACAGATAGAAGCCAAATTCTAAGAGGAAGTTCATGATCTTGAAAGGAAGAATGCTGTTATCTATCAGCCTCTATTTGATGAGCCATTTGAGATTATTAATGCAATTTATGATCCTACAGAAGAAGAATGAATGGAAACCAGATGAAGAAGATAAAATTTCAGAGGAGCTGAAAGAAAAGTCCCAGGTTGAAGAGGAGAAAAAAAAAAGATGAAGAAAAAGGAGACCCCAAAGGAATTCCTGAATTTCGATGGACTGTTTTTAAGAATATTGACTTACTCAGTGATACAGTTCAGGAACATAATGAACCTATTCTGAAGCACTTGAAAGACATTAAAGTGAAGTTCTCAGATGCTGGCTAGCCTTTGAGTTTTGTCTTAGAACCTCACTTTAAATCCAATGACTACTTCACAAATGAAGTGTTGACAAAGACATACAGGATGAGGTCAGAGCCAAATGATTCTGATCCCTTTTCTTCCAATGAACCAGAAATTATGCATTGTACAGGATGCCAGATAGATTGGAAAAAAGGAAAGAATGTCACTTTGAAAATCATTAAGAAGAAGCGGAAACACAAGGAAATAGGACAGTTCATACTGTGACTAAAACAGTTTCTAATACTCTTTAATTTTTTTGCCCCTTCTGAAGTTCCTGAGAGTAGAGATCTGGATAGTGATGCTGAAGCTATCTTGGCCACAGATTTTGAAGTTGGTCACTTTTTACATGGGTGTATAATCCCAAGATCAGTTTATAGTTTCCTGGAGAAGCTATTGAAGACCATGATGATGATGATGAAGAAGAAGTCGAAGAAGTGGATGAGGAAGGGGAAGAAGAAGGAGATGAGGAAAATGATCCAGACTCTAACCCAAAACCTAGCAGAGTACAAACCCAATGAAGCAGGATATATGTGACCTTGAGGATAATCTGCACTATAACAGCCTACACACAACTGTTATTTACTTACAACCTTATGGTTTTGCATTTTCTCGGTAGACTCAGTCATTTTTTTTAAAGGAAAGGAACTGATATTTTAAAGACCAATTTGTTCTACCTTGCATTTTAACTATAGTTTTCTGCCAGATATGTTGAATGCACAAATTCTCGTGCATGTTCTTTAATTGTTACAGAGTTTGGTTCTTCTGAAACATATTTTCATTATGTAGCCATTGGAGTATAGTTATGAAAATTGACATCTGCTAAATGAAACACATTTTTTTTCTGATTTTTTTTTTTTTTTACTGAAAGAACCAAAGTACTTTTTTTTTAGCTGGTTGTTGAATGGGGTTAAGTCCACTTGTATTGGCTGTGCCTTTCATTACTCTGTTATAGAAATGCAGTGATTTAAACTAAGACAATTTATCATGTTAAAAAAAATTGGTGAGACAACTATATGGTTAAGAATTTCCAGTAAGACCTCACCCGATTACTGTGATTGTTGTGTAATGGATTTTTGTGTTTTAGATAACATAGTAAACTACAAAGAAAATTAACTCATAATACAATTATTGGTACCACAGGGAGGTGACTAAAACCTAGGATTCTCAGAAGTTAGTCTATTATTTATAACTGTACTTTTAAACTTCACCTCCATTAACTAAACATCTTTGTGGTAGGGTCTACCTTCTTCTTCCCTGGAAAGATTGAATTTACATCATTTGACAAGCCTATTTTAAGTCTTTTGTTGTTGTTTGTGTGCTTGTTTTTGTTTTTGCAGCCTAAAATAAAAATGTCAAATACAAAAAAAGGCATTTAAATCATACACATATAGCTGATATGATCATTTCATCTACGCTTCTTGTTATTCCTATTGACAAAATATCAAGACATGATTAATAGAGAAATCTAACCTCAACTAATTATCCTTCATTCAACAATTTTTTCTGAGTACAATATTGTGGGTTTTGTTTTAACATTCTTTTCTATTATATTAGTAAATACTGCATCATTTCACTTAGTGCTCAAGAGCACTGGCTCTGGAGCCTGACACCCTGGGTTCAGATCCTCGATCTACCACTTCAGGAGTATGATCTTGGGCAAGTTAACTCTCTGGGCTTCACTTCCCCATTTATAAACTAAAGCTAACAATAGTACCTGCCTCACTGGTTCACTGTATATTAAATGAATTAAAACACTCAAGCAGTGTTTGACACAGCATGAGCACAACAAATATTTGCTTTTTTTAAATCATTGTCACTATTAAGCTATTGCCATGGTCAATATAAATGCTGTTAAAATATATTATGGTGTTACTAATTTGACTACTTTAAATGTATCACTAATTAATGGCAGCAAGGAGTTACATAATGCTTTACAGTTTTTTAAATCTTTTTTATTTCTTCAAATTTGTTATGTATCGGGACTGAAATAAAAATTACGTTTGAGTCCCATCATCATCATCATGGAAATGGCTTTAAGAGAAAACTGGTCAAATGAATATTATGCTTTCCATTTTCAACCAGTAAATAGACAGTCACGAGTCTGTCAAGAATGCTCAAGCTATGTTACATAATACAACGTACCTAGTCATGGGGAAAACCAGGAAATAACTTATGTGTACTTCTTGATTTCATAGTACAAGATGAGCATACCACCCATGCCTCTAAGAACATTGGGCCATGCAACCTTGAAAAAAGCTTTGCCTCCTTCATCAGGAGCAATCTTCCTCCAGCCATCAAGCGTGCCTGTGTAGTGATATTAGTTCTTTTGCACCCTGACTGCATCAGCATGCAGTGGCGAACAGTGTCAAATGGATAGGAAGTCAACCCAGCAATGGCTGTGATGACTGTGCGATCATTCAGCTGATGATGATGTGAGTATTCTTGGGATTTGGAAGCATTCTTTTTGCAGTGTCATAGATACCAACGTAGGCAGCTCTGGTAGAGGATCATGCCCTGCACAGACATGTTAAAGCCTTGGTACAGGCCCTTAATCCCATCAACCAGGCAGTCACCAAGGGCTCTGAATTCCCTCTCAGCTCCTGCTTTACCCACATCAGCTACTAGATGGGTACTGGCAAACCCAAAAGGGTACACAAAACACAAAGATGTGGTCCCAGAGCCACCGTCTGACGCCTGATTCCCTGCAAAGTAGCACCAAAACTGGGTGCTCTTGTCCACACCACCCAGGAAGATCTGCTTGTATTTATCTTTGAAGGCAAAGTTGAGAGCCTGGGTGGGGAAGTATCTGATGACATCAGTCATGTTACCACGCCAGAAGGTCAGGACTCCCTGCTCCTTGGGGATACGAAATGTGCAGTGTATAATGCCCTTGTACTGTTTATCTGCAGTGATTTGCTTGCTGGCATCCTGGGAGCCAGCCATGAAGGCCCGCCTGAGCATTAGAGATCCAGGAAGGCTGCGGACCCTGAGACCACTAGAATGAGTTAGGAGCTGATGGCCCATTCCCTCTTCCCTTGCTTGCTGTTTGGCATGTCCCACTAGCAGGGACTTTGATGATCTAAGCTTGAAGTTCTGAGAGTACAACAGGCATGGCTTACTTTAGGAGTCCATTGTTCCTGTTTCTCACAGACTGTGGTTTTGGCTTTAAACTTAACATAATTCAAACTCAGGTCACATTTGGGAGCCTTTAATACGGTACAAGATTCTTTTAAGATTTACAAGTATATTTGTAGAATTAGTATATACTTATAAAGTGCTGTTTCAACCTTAAAACATAGATAATTATCTAGAGTTACCAGAAATGGCCCAGCACGAACTTTGGCTGGGCCACATTCCTAAGGGCCCAGCACATACTTTGGACTGGGCTGCATTCTTTTAAACTGGTTTTAACTACAGTTAGTGTAGGGTTTTTCTACTTATTATAGAAATTGAATTTATTTTATTCATAGAAAGTATTGTAGAATAGGTCATGCTAACATCAGGGAATTATGTTAGTTCAAGCATGATCAATCATGATATTTTGAGGCTTAATAGGAATACAGCTAACTTTAGAAATTTCATTGTTCCCATTTTCTACTATTGTGGTTTGGGCCTTAGTACAGTTTACAGTTTATATTTGGGTTTTATTTTTAGAGGCTTTATTGCTGATGATCAGCTTTATATATTAGGATTAGAAATTAGAAACTTTTATAGAAGTTAAAATAGATATATAGGATTTTAGAACAGCCATTTTGTTAAGAGATTGTAATCAATTTGTTCCCAGAAACGGCCCAGCGTGATCTTTTGACTGGGCCACATTCCTTAGGAACTGGTTTGGGCTAGAATTAAGAGTTTCTATAGTGTAGGTAGAATTAGCGTAAAACAGAAAGGAATGAGGATTTAAGTTGATCATTAGGTGTTGTGTATACATAAGTTTTAAAAGTTATTGACTATTAGAATATTATGATGTTAGAAATTGTATTGCTTTTGAGGAATATTAACCAAGCATGAGGAACAGTGAGATAATTTGGGGATTGCCCTTCCTCATGCTTGAAGAAACACCTGGTGGGTGGGGGACGCCCCTCACCCACCTGGCTTTGTGTTCCTCATGCTTGAGGAAATGCCCGGTGGTTGGGGGATGCCCCTCATCCACCTGGCTTTGTGTTCATGTAAATATCATCTTGTGATTTAATTGGGATTGTCCTTCCTCATGCCTGAGGAAACACCTGGTGGGTGGGGGATGCCCCTCACCCACCTGGCTTTGTGTTCATGTGAAAGACTTGTGAGACTGTCTGTGTAAAATATGGGGATAAATACCCGCTGTAACTTCCAATAAACGGCTTCTGCTCAATCCATTGAACAGTTGTCCATTTTCTTTCTTTCTTTCTCTTTATATCTATCCCTCCATCTTTCTTTTAATATCTATCCCTCCTACAGAATCGGCTTCTGGACAGAGTCCAATCTCTTTCTTTCTACCCCTGTCTCTCTCTTTCTTTCTCTTTATTTCTCCAGAATAATCGCCAACGCCACCACACCTTCCAGGGACCCCCTAAATCTCTCTGCAGGAGCTGGCCCCCTACATACCTGCAGCGGCAGCTTTATCCACTCAATGGTTGCTGCTGCAGTCTTGGAGATGGTGGTGTCCACTCCACCTGCCAGAAAGTCCTTGGCGAAGGACACATCAGCATCTGTCATTGTTGAAAGGAAAGAGGAGCAGGCAACTGCAGGACAGGACTGGGCGGGAACAGACTTTGACTCTGGAGCTCTCACTTTACAGTTTTAAAATGGCTTTTACCTGCATTATTTCATATAATTAACATAGCTTCATAACATATGTCTAAATTCCAGAAGTTCTTCCATTAGCTTCTTATATTACTCCTTCTATTCTTCTATCATAAATAACCTTTTCTTCAATAACACCTCAATCTTTGTCTTTATAGATATTTCACTAAAGGAAAGCAGTGCAGCCAACGGTAAAGAGATTGGCTACATATCTTCCAAGATGGTTCACAGCCACTATGAATAAAACAGGGTCCAAGTCTTGCTGTCAGCCATGGAGGCAATAAAAACTGATTTTGTCAACAACAGAGGACAATTCTGTTTTCTGGTGGCAAGACTCAAATCAAACAAACTTGAAAGCCTGACATATAAAATCATAATGCCAATCTCTTCATTTACAATGAGATATATTACTTTCACATGGACTGAAATAATTGCAATGCATAACCAGCACATTCTTTTCTTTAAGCTGATTTATGGGGTAACAAATTATAATCAGAAGTTTCTTTGCTAAGTGTGGAGTCCAAGCCAGCTGTCTTAATCAAGTGATGCACACTGTTTAAGGGAGTCTGTTAGGTAGCCCAGTGTAGTCTCTTCACAAGGATGTGGGCTTGCCATTGGGAGGAAAATGCTTTCAGCACTTACTACTAGAAATCTCTTGGGAAATAGTAATGTTTGTCTCTATTATTCTCCTCTTGTTTCCCCTTAATCATAATAGGTGGATCAATTCCCTTTCTTAAGGAGACTTACTTTCTTTTATTTATTTTTTATTTTATTTTAGAATTATGGGGTACAAGTGAAATTTACCCCACAAAGTAAGTTGCATGCAGGTGAAGTTTGGGCTTCCAGTGGCCTTCTCTCCGCCTGATAGTGGACCAAGTACCCACTGTGTTGCCACATGCCCCCTCTCTTCTCCCTCTTTCCCTTCCCTAGCAGTGTCCAGCATCTGCCAATCCCACCCTTGTACTAGTGTAACCAGTAATCAAGTCTCACTTATGAGTGAGAACATGTGGTATTCAGTTATTTGTTTCAATGATAGTTCACTTAGAATTATGATCTCCAGCTGCATCCATGTTGCTGTGAGGGCCATGATTGTGTTCTCCTTTATGGCTGTGCAATATTCCATTGTGTATATGTACCACATTTTCTTTATCCAGTCCACTTTCAGTGGGCATCTGGGTTGGTACCATGTTTTTGCTATTGTAAATAGCACTGCAGTGAACATGCATGTGCAGGTATCTTTTTGGTGGAACTATTTATGTTCTCCTGGGTATATTCCCAGAAGAGAGATTGCTGGATCGTATGAAAGCTCAATTTTTAGTTGTTTGAGAAAATGCCACACTACTTTCCACAAAGGTTGAACCAGCTTACATTCCCACCAACAGTGTAGAAGCATTCTCTTTTCTCTGCCGCTGAACCAGTACCTGTTGTTTTTTTGGCTTTTTAATGATAACCATCCTGACTGGTGTTAGGTGGTATCTCAGTATAGTTTTGATTTGCATTTCTCTAATGATTAGTGAGGTTGCGCTTTTTCTTTTTTTCATGGTTGTTGGCTGCTTGTATACTTTTTCTGAGAAGTGTCTGTTCATGTCCTTTGACCACTTTTTAATTTGGTTGTTTTTTCCATTCAATTTGTTTAAGTTCCTAATAGATCTACATTAGGCCTTTCTCAGATGCATAGCTTGCAATATATATTTTCCCATTCCATGGGTTGACTCTTTACTTTCTTGATGGTTTATTTTGCTATGCAAAAACTTTTCAGTTTGATAAGTTCCCACCAGTCAGTCTTAGCTTTGTTGCATTTGCTTTTGGGGACCTGGCCATAAATTCATTGCCTATTCCAATGTCCAGGAGGGTATTCCCTAAATTCTCTTCTATGATTCTTGCAATTTGAGGTTTTACATTTAAGTCCTTGATCCATTTTGAGTTAATGTTTGTATATGGTGATAGGCAGGAGTATAGTTTCATTCTTCTGCATGTGGCTAGCCAGTTTCCCCAGCACCATTTGCTAAATATGGTTTTCTTTTCCCAATGTTTGTTTTTGATAGCTTTGTTGAAGATGAGTTGGTTGAGGAACCATGGTTTTATTTCTGGATTCTCTATCCTGTTCCATTGGTCTATGTGTCTATTCCTATAGCAATGCCATGCTTTCTCAGTTATTGTAGTGTTGTAATAAAGTATGATGGCTTCAGCTTTGCTCCTTTTACTGAGGATTGCTTTAGCTATTCAGGCTCTTTTTTTGCTTCCATACAAACTTCTATATTGTCTTTTCTACATCTGTGAAAAATGATGTTGTGTTGGGAGCTGGCCACGGAGGCCCACTGAGCGTTAGGGATCAGGAAGGGTGTTGACCCCGAGACCACAAGGATGCATTTGGGAGCTATTGACCCCATTTCCTCCCCCTTCCTATTCAGCACTAACCAGATTAAGCTCCTGTGAGCTCAAAACATAAAAACTCTGAGACTGGGATGAACACAAGCTAACTTTAGAAGCTCATTGCTCCCATTCTTCACAAACTGTGGTTTTGGCTTTCACACAACTTATAATTCAAACTCGTGTCACATCTAAGAGCCTTAGTATTGGTCACAGGCTTCTGGGTCATGATCTTAGGATTTATTGAAGGTGTAAATTGTAGAATATAGTTTTAGAAGACAGCCATTTGTTGAAAGAATGCGGCTGGGTTACTTGCAGGTAACCCACTGTGAACTTTGGACAGGGCCATATTCCAAACATTCTGGGATGGGCCACTTTCGTTTGTAAAGTAAATACTTAAGCTTCTATAGAATTGTTTAGCTTGGCATAAATCAATCAACTTAGGATGAAAAAGGTTTATAGAATATGTCAGTCACAGATTAGGTTATCCTTTGTTATGGGATTTTAAGATTATCATATGAAAAGGGTTTAAAGGCAATCATTGATTAAGTTTTCATGGATTAAGGTTTCTGGTGGGTGGGGGACGCCCCTCCCACATCTGACTTTGTGTATAAAAGACCCGTCGTAATTCCCAATAACACACATTGCTTCTGCACTAGACTGGAGTCCAGTCTCTTTCTTTCTCTCTCTCTCTTTCTCTCTTCTCTCTTCTTCCCCCCAAACGCCGACGCCTGTCTCCACCTTTGGGGTACCCTGAACCGGCTGAAGCTGGTCTCTGGCAATGTTGGTAATTTATTAGCAATTGCATTTAATCTGTAGATTGTCTTGGGTAGAATGGACATCTTGACAATTTTGATTCTTTCAATCCATGAGCATGGTATGCTTTTCCAACTGTTTGTGTCATCTTTGATTTCTTTGAGCAGTGTTCACATTGTAAAGGTCTTTCACTTCTTTGGTTATATAGATGCCAATGCATTTCAGTGTGTGTGTGTGTGTGTGTCTATTGTGAATGGGATTGTGTTTATTATTTGGGTATCAGCCTGCTTGTTGTTGGTGTATAGAAATGTAACTGTCTTTTGTGCATTGATTTTGGGTCTTGACACTTTATCAAAGTCCTTTATCAGTGTGAGGAAGTTTTTGGCAGAGTCTCTAACTTTGATTGAATGAGTGTCTCTATCCTTAGTTTAAGTAGCAATTGTTTTATAAATTTGGGTGTTCCTGTATTGGGTGCATATATATTTAAGAAGGATATTTCTTGCTGATGGATTAAGCCTTTTGCCATTATGTAGTGTCCTTCAGTGTCCTTTTTAACTTTTATTGCTTGAACATTATATGAATAGCTACCTGTGCTCTTTTTTGTTTCCCATCTTCCTGGAAGATCTTTCTTGAGCCCCTTACTTTGAGCCTGTGGGTGTCCTTTGCAGTGAGATGGGTTTACTGGAGGCAGCAGAATGTTAGATCATATTTCTTTATCCAGTTTGCTACTCTGTGCCTTTTGAGTGGCACATTCAGTTCATTCATGTTCAAGTTAATTATTGATTTGTGAAGGTTTATCCTTGTCATAATGCTTTTAAGAGGTTGCTTTTTTTTGTTTGTTTGTTTCTTGCTTTTACCTTTTTTTAGGTTGTGGGGTTAATCTGTATTATATGATGTTAACTCTGTGCTTTCCTGTGCTTTTATGACAAGTGGAACCATTTTTTGTTTGTTTGTTTCTGTGCTCAGTACTTTCATAAGCATCTCCTGAAGGTCTGGTCTGGAGGTGGCATATTCTCTTACAGTTGGATATCTGGGAAGGATTTTAATTTTCCTTCAATAATGAAGCCTCGCTTGACAAGGTAGGACATTCTTGGCTGGAATCACTTTTCTTTAAGAATGTTAAAGATGAGGTCCTAGTCCCTTCTGGCTTATAAGGTTTCTGCTGAGAAGTGTTTTGCAATTCTGAAGGGTCTTTCCTTGTGGATGATCTGTCCCGTCTTTCTAGCTGCCTTTGGGGTTTTTTTCTTTCCTTGTGCTTACCTTGTGTAGATGGATTACTGTGTCTTGGAGATGGTCTTCTCATGTAATACCTTGCATGGGTTCTCTGGGTCTCTTGCATTTGGATGGTCACCTCTCTAGGGAGATAGGGAAAATTTTCTTGGATGACCTCTTGGATGGTTTGTTTTAGGGAGTTCTCAGTTTCCCCTTCTGTCTCAGGGATACAAATCAGCCATAGATTTGGCCTCCATACATAATTCCACACCTTTTGTAGACTTTTCTTATTTTTGAGCCTTTTCTCCTTGTTTTTGTCAGACTGGCTTAGTTCAATATTTTTAGCCTCAAGCCCTGAGATTCTTTCCTCTGCCTGCTCAATTCTGCTGTGTAAGCCTGTCATTGCACTTTGAAATTCCAGGAAGGAAGTATTCATTTCCATGATTTCAGATTGTAATTTTCTTATATTGGCTGGCTCAACTTTTACTTCCTGCACTGCTTTTGTTGCCTGGGTGTTCTTTGCTTCCATCTTTTCATAGTTTTTCTTGACTGTTTTTGCCATCTATAGTCTGAATTCTATTTCTGTCATTAGGTTGTTCTGGTTGGGTTCCATTATTTGGGGTCTGGAAGGAGCTTTTGTGGGTGATACCTTTCTAAAGTTTTGGGGATTGCCAGTGTTTTTTTTTGTTGTTGTTGTTGGATCTTCCTCCTTTGTGAGGACCAACCCTTCTCTTTTTATTATTGTTTGTTTGTTTGTTTTGTAGTTTTGTAGGTAGATATGCTCTAGCTGCCCTAGGGACTTTTTTGCCATTCAAAATAGTTCCCACTGGGGTATCAAGACTGCCAGGACAGCAGGTGCCTTTGTCCCACCATCTCCAGCTCAATCTCTCCTGCTAATCAGTGCTCAGAACTCAAAGTGATTTTCCACTGCTAAGTTTTTTTCCACAGCCAGGATGGCCAAACTGATTTCCATCCATTACCTTGCCATTTCTGAATAATAATAAAACCTACATTTCAAAACAGTGGTGGCAAAGGAGGTGATTGAAGTGATGCAACACTGAGTATCCCAGCTTGGGGTGTGAGGTTCCCTAAGGCGGTGTTACTCAGAGCCTATATTTCTGTGAAGAATCACCTCGGCCTCATCTCTACAATAAATCATGATCCTTCCGCCTCAGCCTTCCAAGTAGCTGGAACTACAGGCACGTGCTGCCATGCCTCGCTAATTTTTTTTATTTATTGTAGAGACGAGGTCTCGTCAAGTTGCCCAGACTGGTCTCAAACTCCTGAGCTCAGGCATTCCTCTCACATCGACCTCCCAAAGTGCTGGGATTACAGGCTTGAGACACCGAGCACAGCCTCTGCAACTATTAAACACACCTAACATTCAACTAAAAATTACTAGTTAAGCCAAGAGCCAGAACTATAGACAAAAGTACAGAGGAAAAAGTCAAAGAAAGAAAACTACAGGCGACAGAGATATGATAGTTAACAAAACAAAGACTTTTAAATAATGGATTAATGTGATAGGATAATATGAAGAAAATTAATGAAATGATTTTCAAAATGTCTCCAGAGATCTTTAATCAATAAAAATAAATCTAATTGTAGCTCTAAAACTAAACAATGCAATAGCTGAAATAAGGATTTCAATAAGTGGGGTTATAACAGAATAAATACAGAATAAAATTAGATGAATAAACTAGAAGTCAGGTCAATAGTAAATATCCACACAGAAGTAGGTAAAGGAAAAAGAAATAATAAATAAAAGCTAAATGTATGTTAAACACAGTAAAAAAAAAAGTCTAACATGTAGAATTCAAGGGGGAAAAAAAAACAGAATTAGGCACAGCAATTTGAAGAGGTAATGGCCAATAGTTTCCCAAAACTGACTAAAGATACCAACCCACAGATTCAAGCATTTTGGTGAGTCCTACGCAAGATAAGTACAAAGAAAACCTCTTTCTGTCACATAACAACAAAAATACTGAAAAACAAAAACAAATAAAAAAACTATGAAAGAATCCAGAGATTAAAAAAAGACACTTTAGTCAGGCTCAGTGGTTCAGCCTGTTATCCCGCACCTTGGGAGGCTGAGGAAAGTGGATTGCCTGAGCCCGCGAGTTCGAGACCCGCCTGGGCAACTTGGTGAGACCTCATCTCTACAATAAGTCAAAATATTAACCAGGCGTGGTAGCGCGCGTCTGTAGTTCCGGCCACTTGGAAGGCTGAGGCGGAAGGATAGCCAGAGCCCAGCAGGTCGAGGCTGCGGTGGCCGGGAGCGGCCACTGCACTCCAGTCTGGGCGACAGAGTGAGACTCCAACTCAAAAAATAAAAATAGAAAAGACACTTTAACTAAAGAAACAAAAGTTGGCCGGGCTCAGTGGCTCAGCCTGTAATCTCGTGCTTTGGGAGGCCAAGGTGAGTGGATTGCCTGAGCCAGAGAGTTCGAGACCCGCCTGGGCAACTTGGCAAGACCTCATCTCTACAATAAATCCAAAAATTAGCCGGGTGTGGTAGCTCGCACCTGTAGTTCCAGCTACTTGGAAGGCTGAGGTCGAAGATTCGAGGCTGCGGTGGCCGGGAGCGTGCCACTGCACTCCAGTCTGGGCAAGAGAGTGAGACTTCAACTCAAAAAAAAAAGAAGAAACAAAAGTTGAACTAACTTCTGAACAGAAATGATGGAAGTCAGAAACAACAGAATTATATTTTCAGAGCACTAAAAGAAAATAACTCCCAACCTCTAAACCTATACCCAGTGAAAATATCCTTCAAAAATAAAGTCAAAGTCAAGATTTTTTTAGATAAAATAAAATAAAATTCAACACTATTATACCAAAAATAAACACTAAAGAGAGTTTTTCAGACAGAAAAAAAATTAATCCAAATAGAAACAGAGAAATAATGGAAGAAATAAGGAACAACAGAAAGGGTACTATCTTCTTGAAGCATATTCAGTTATCTAATAATTAGAGAGGATATAGTAGAGAAGTCTCATTTATCTATAAAAAATGAGTTTAAACTAATTTTTTTAAAAATACATTTTTAGAAATATTTTTTCCAACAGAGGATATTGCATATAAATAAAAATATGACATCAAACTAAAGTTTTCAAAAATAGAAGAAATGAATGAAGATTAGGTCTATTTTATTGACTCTCTTTTAATCATTCTCCAACTATTTGAACCTGAAGTGTTCTGCAACTTTAAAGACCAATTGTTCTAAAGTAAAATCATTAAAATCTGATTAATTCTTATAGAAAACTGAAAGTAATAATAGTAATTCTTCTTCAATAACAATGCAATTAAATTCATCTGATAGATGAATTTCGCAGCAACCTGGATGGAACTAGAGTCTATAATACTGAGTGACCTCTCACAGAAACAAAGATCCGAGTACCACATGTTCTCACTCATATAGTGGACCTTAAACATCCAATGCTATACTATACGAAAATGACTGACCGTACTGGGAAACTATGGTGGGGGGAGGGAGATGGGATTAACAGTAGCAAATATCTGTCTGGGTATGGGGAAACATCCTATATCAACAGGGTGCCTGAATGAAACCCAATTGTATACCTAACCCTTAACTGTACCCCACAACTTCACAATAAAAATAATAATAATAATAATAATAATAAATTCATCTGATAGAGATATCAATGGGTTTCTATCCAGCAGAAAAGATAACCCCAAAGATGACAAGGTTATCATTCTGTAGGACATTAATCAGTGCTGTACCTTATCCCAGTATTCTTTATTTTAGTAATTTTAAACATTTTTATTTCTCCCATGCTCCTCTGAACTAGATTTACCATGTTTGTTTCCTTTTTTTTTTTTTGAGTTGGAGTCTCACTCTGTCACCCAGACTGGAGTGCAGTGGCCACTCCCGGCCACCACAGCCTTGACCTGCTGGACTCTGGCGATCCTTCCACCTCAGCCTTCCAAGTAGCTGGAACTACAGGTGCGCACTACCACGCCCGGCTCATTTTGATCTATTGTAGAGATGAGGTCTTGCCAAGTTGCCCAGGCGGGTCTCGAACCCGCGGACTTCGGCAATCCACTCACCTCAGCCTCCCAAGGGCACGGGATTACAGGCTGAGCCACCGAGCCCGGCTGTTTGTTTCCTTATAAATGAGTCAGAAAAATTTTTGCTGTGCTCACTTTAAGAAATACTAATTAATGAAATTTAATATCATATTTTTATGAATATTAAATTTTTATGTGGCCTTGCTCTGTACATGTGCTGCAAACTTGAAGAGTATTACATAGTGAAAAAATTATTGTGAACTATGTTTTCCTGTGGACTTCCAAAGCAACTTCAGGAATGTGTTTCTTTCTAAACCATAAAAAGTACTAGAGTTTAAAAATCTTGTTATTTCAGAATTTACATTCTTTTTAAGGACCAGTCTGCACATATCCTAGCAAACTAGACCAACCTCCCTCCAACCCTGTTCAACATTTGCTCAAATAAATAATGGATATAGACAATATACATAATTTCCATTTCATTGCAAGTACTTACCAATTCTGAAATACTGGAAATTTTTGAGAAACCATACTGATTCAAGAATTCAGTACACAATTTACTAGTTTAGAAATAATACATGGACATTCATTTTCAATTTACAAAGACATTAGAACAGCAGTCCTCACCCTTTTTGGCATCAGGGACTGGTTTTGTGGAAGACAATTTTTTCACGGTCCAAGCAAGGAGGGTGATGGTTTCGGGATGATTCAAGTGCATAACATTCATTGTGCACTTTATTTCTATTATTATTACATTGTAATATACAATGAAATAATCATACAACTCACCATTTGAAAAAAGAGGCACAGACGGAAGTGGTAAATAAAATAATGGGCAGGCTAAAATAAGCTTCAGATTCTGACTTAAAGCCTGCCACAGATGCAGCTGTACAATTGAAGTACATCAATGCACTTCCACTCACCGATAGTGTTTTGATATACACCTGCAAGCAATTGATGTATTATGGTCAAACCTCACTACTGATGTTCATCTGTATTACAGCTGCTCCCCAGCACTAGCATCACTGACTGTCTCAGCTCCACCTCAGGTCATCAGGCATTAGATTCTCATAAGCAGTGTACAACCTAGATTCCTTGCATGCACAGATCAATAGGGTTCACACTCCTATGAGAATCTAATGTCACTACTGATCTGACAGAAGACGAGCGATAGGGAGCAACTGTAAATACAGATGAAGCTCAGTTGAAGTTTTACCCACTCGCCTGCTACTTACCACCTGCTGTGCGACCCAGTTCCCAACAGACCTTGGATGGATACCAGTCTGTGACCTGGGAGTTGGGGACTTCTGCATTAGAGTACTTTAATGATTAACTAATGCTTTTGTGAAAAGTATGCCCTTAAAAAAAAAAAAAAAAAATTTTAGCGCCTCCACCAAAATTAAGGAAAAAAATTACTATTTGTAGGTACTAAATAAAAGGTATTGCAAGTTCCTTTTTAATTCAGTCGCTTTCTGAAGTTTTCTTTCAGTTCTCTCAAAAAAAATTTTAAAGCCTGGAAACATAGAAAGACCCCTGTCTCGACAGAAAATTTTAAAACTAAACTTAGCTGGGCATGAAGGCATGCGCCTGTAGCCCCAACTATTCTGGAGGGTGAGGTAAGGGGAACACTTGAGCTCAGGAGTTTGAGACTGCAGTGAGCTATGATCAGGCCACTGTGCTCCAGCCTGGGTGACAGAGAAATATTCTGTCTCAAAAAATACTAATAATAACATTACATTTTTTAAAGGTCTATTGAGAAATCTCAGATTCTAGTCGTTGCTCTAATTTAGCAGATAAAAGTGAATGTGCTGAAAGCCACTATAAATGATCTAACTCTTTTTGTCCTGATCACTTCATTTTTCTCTGTAATCTATTTTGATCCAGGCAGAATATGACCATAGTTCATGATATGCTTTAAAATTATAAATGGATAAATAATGTGTGTTAATTACTCTCTGCTGATTACATCCAGAAATAGGAAATAAATTTACTTTTATCTACTTTCATCTTGCCTCCCTTACATCCCTGAAGAAGCACGGAGATTGGTATGTCATGTTTATTGTCTAAAAAAGTGACACCCACTGTTTCTTTTATTTTCATTCCCTATAATATTCTCTCATAGGAACAAAATGCAATTAATTCAGTTCCTTTCATTTCCAAATCCTACATTAGTTGTTCTCCTGAGACAGATGGAAAGGAGATACTGAAATAATTAAGTATTCTCATCTCTGATGGACATCTTTGTGACCGGGCTTCTCAACGATTAGAAGTTTGCAACCCTAATAATGAGGGAAAATCTGTTTTAAAATATACAGAATAATAAGCCAGGCTCGGTGGCTCAGCCTGTAATCCCGCGCCTTGGGAGGCTGAGGTGAGTGGATTGCCTGAGCCCGCGGGTTCGAGACCTGCCTGGGCAACTTGGCGAGACCTCATCTCTACAATAAATCAAAAATTAGCTGGGCGTGGTAGCGCGTGCCTGTAGTTCCAGCTACTTGGAAGGCTGAGGCGGAAGGATTGCCGGAGCCCAACAGGTCGAGGTTGTGGTGGCCGGGAGCGGCCACTGCACTCCAGTCTGGGCGACAGAGTGAGACTCCAACTCATATATATATATATATATATATACACACACACACAGAATAAGACCAGTGACTCAAACGTGTAATCCTAGCACTTTGGGAGGCCGAGGTGAGAGGATTGCCTGAGCTCAGGTGTTCAAGACCAGTATGGGCAACTTGGTGAGACCTTGTCTCTACAATAAATCAAAAAACAAGCCGGGCATGGTAGCGCACACCTATAGTTCCAGCTACTTGGAAAGCTGAGGTGGAAGGATTGTCTGAGCCCAGCAGATCGAGGCTGCGGTGGCCATGAGTGTGCCACTGTACTCCAGCCTGGGTAACAGTGAGACTCCAACTCAAAAAAGAAAAATAAAAAATAAACAAAATACACAGAAAAACCCTTAACCTTAGGAACAATGAAATAAGCCCTTAAAAATGCACAAAATTCATTCATTTTATTAGATGCATCAAAATGACTAGGAAATAAAGAAAAACAAAATATTTTAAATTTCCCTAAAGAAAGACTAAGAACAATACCACAAGAGAGGGATCAGTAATAGTGGAACACTGCCAGGGGAGGGGGAAGGCACATAACATCGCTAAGGGTACCTGATGCTAAGCCAGGGGAATTGAGGTCCAGTGGGAGGCCCAAACTTCACCTGGACGTGGACCACTTAGGTTCCTAATCCTGACATGTACCCCACGTCTTTGAAATTAAAAAAAAAATTTTTTTTAAAGACTAAGAAAAGTCCCAGTTACATGATTTGGAAGTGGTGACAACTGGACAACTCACTCTATCATCTATCATTTCTCCATTTATGTCATTTAAATAAACCAATGAGAAAATTGGAATACAGTATACACAAATCCTAGTGATAGATAATCCTATGTTGTGCAGACTCATACAGCCTTCCAACACCGTGTCTGTATAGTAGGAATAGCAGAAGGAAGGAAGGAAGGGATGGAGGACGGGAGAGAAGGAGGGATAAGGAAAGCTCTTAGCACATATGAATTTGTATATTTCTGGGGAAAGTAATGGCATAGTAATAATAATAATACCTAATACTTATTAAGTAATTACTATGTAGCCTAACCTATACTAAGTACCTTACCTATATTACCTCATTGATTTTTTCTTATTTAATCTTTATCTTTACCTAAATAACACATGTATATGCTTTTAGACACCTAACAGCACTAGAAAATTGCTGTGCTTCTTGCCCTTCTCATGCTATAAGCAACATCCTTCAACATTTTTAACTATTTCTTCTAGTATATAATGCCATGCTTCTAAGTAACATGGTTTTGCTGGCTATTTCTTGATTTTTCTCTTTGTTTTTATATTGTCTTCTAGGTAAGATAGAAATTTAGTTCTCTTATGTCATCCACAAACTTCCTCAATACCTACTTTCCCTATTACTTCTTTCAGCATTTTTGTTTAAATAAATATTTGGTATTTACATTTTTATGACCATATAAATTTTTTTTTGTTGTTTTGTTTTTGTTTTTGTTTTTGAGTTGGAGTCTCACTCTGTCGCCCAGACTGGAGTGCAGTGGCCGCTCCCGGCCACCACAGCCTCGACCTGCTGGGCTCCAGCGATCTTTCCGCCTCAGCCTTCCGAGTAGCTGGAACTACAGGCGCACGCTACCACGCCCGGCTGATTTTTTGATTTATTGTAGAGATGAGGTCTCGCTGCCCAGGCGGGTCTCGAACCCGCGGGCTCAGGCAATCCACTCACCTCAGCCTCCTAAAGGCGCGGGATTACAGGCTGAGCCACCGAGCCCGGCTGTGACCATATAAATATTATTCATAGTTAAGCTACTGTGTCATATACTATGACAAATTTTCTTTTACTTTTTTGTTTTTCTTAAAGTTAATCATTGCCTCATTTTTTATTTGCTTTCTTTTCTATGAACTTATCACTTTATCTCTAAGCTCAAATAAAACTGTAAATCTTTGCTATCTTCAAAAGCATCAAGTTATATAATGGCTTCACTGTCTTTATGGAGACATACCTCTTAGAACTCTGAGAGGAACTTGTTTCTATCTAAACCTCTTACAGAGCTGTCAGCCTGAAATTTACCTTCACCATTAGTCTAGAAATACCTTTCGGCATTTTCCTGTGCTGGGTCCCCTTCTTCCTGGCTCCCATTCAATTATTTATTCAACGACTCCTTATTAAACACTTACTCTGTGTCAGGTACTGTTCTGGATGCTGAGATTATTTCAGTGAACAAAACAGAAGGAAAAATTATCCTCATAGAGTTATGAGCTAGTGAAAAGAAACACACAAAAATTAAAGTAAAATACGCAATATGCCTGGTGGTAGTATGTGCTTCAAAGATAGCAAGAAGACCAGGTGTGGTGGCTCATACCTGTCATTCCAGCACTTCAGGAGGCCAAGGCCAGAGGATTGCCTGAGTCCAGGGGTTTGAGATCTGCCTGAACAACCTGGCAAGACCTTGTCTCTACAAGTAATCAAAAAATTAGCCAGGCGTGGTGGTGCATACCTGTATTTCCAGCTACTTGGAAGACTGAGGCAGAAGGATCGCCTAAGCCCAGCAGGTCAAGGCTGCAGTGGCCGTGAGCGTGCCACTGCACTCCAGCCTGGGCGACAGAGTAAGACTCTCTGACTCAAAAAACAAACAAACAAAAAGATAGCAAGGAAAAGCAAGTAGTGGAAGAAGAAGGACTGGCAGAAGGGTCACAATTTCAATTAAAGGAAAGACCACATGGGGAAGATAACATCTCAGCAAAGCCCTGAAGGAGCTGAAGGCATGAATGGTACAGATACCTTGGAGTATGGGAGGAGCCAGGCAAATACGGTGACCATGAGTGTGCCATTGCACTCCAGTCTGGATGACAGAGTGAAACTCCTACTCAAAAAAAAAAAAAAAGAAATTAAGAAAAAATGCTAATTGGTATAGAAATTAATTGCAAAGCACGTGCTGCAAACAACCAACCCTCGGGGAACTATGGGGTGTCTGGAGTTGGGTATGTATCTGGCTGTGATAGAACATTGTTCTCATTGGTGTTCTGGATTGGGACCCCAGAAATTCTTGGTATCTGGTGGCAAATGATTACACTATTACTACAGTCAGCTGAACACAAAAACTTATAGAAGCCAAGACTCTGTGGAACAAGGAATTCCTTCTATAGAACAATATAAGAAGTATTAGAAATTCTAGTACAGTGAGGCATAGACACTGCCAATGGAAAATTTAGTCCACCATGGTGGATTAAAACTCAGAATCTTTCTATGACCATGTCAAATAATCTATTATTCTTGTAGACACCTAGATAAGGTTGTAAGGAAAAGAAAAGTCAAGACCAGGCACAGTGGCACATACCTGTAATCCCAGGACTTTGGGAGGCCAAAGTGGGAGGACTGTTTGAGCCCAGGAGTTCAAGACCAATCTGGAAACATAGCAAGACCTTGTCTCTACGAAGTAAATTTTTAAAAATCAGTCAGGAGTGGCGGTTCATGCCTATAGACCCAGCTACTTGGAAGCTGAGGCAGAAAGATCACCTGAATTCAGGAGGTAGAGACTGTGGTGGGCTGTGGTTGTGCCACTACACTCTAGCCTGGGTGACTGAGTGAGACCTCAAAAACAAAAATTAATATAATTGAATTGAAGGCCATTGATGAGGAAAGACTGAGACTCTGATCATCTGAATGGGATATCAGGAAGTGTTGGAAAAGCTGCAAGTATGACAATTCCTTCTAAAATGCTCCATACTGCCCTTCCTGATAGTAGAGCTAATAAGGTGGGTACATTCTTCTTGAATACTAAAGCACCTGAAACAAAGATACTGAGTCAAATAAACATTTACCAAATAATAGACATTTGGCAATGAGGTGACCAATGGAATGTTAGCAAAGGCACTCAGTTGTAAACTTATTCAGTGGTCCCTACCTGGTACTTGCACAGAGCAGGTCTCACCAAGTGTGGGGAACCACTATTTAATGCTACTGTACTTATAGTAGATTACTGCCTAACACTGCATGAGAAAAACTGCTTGCTAGGCTCCAGATGCCCTGCTTCTCTGGATCACTACTCTGATACCAAAAACTCTTACAGAATAGACTATATATTTGTACCAAAATAACCTGTTATATACCATGCATATATCTTATTTTATTTAGACAGTTGGGTTGTTGCCTGGAAAGAAAGTTCAGAGAAGCCTTATCTCTGACTATTTTCACCAGGTGAAATTCCATAGTTAAGTGAGCACTCAAGAAGGGATGAGCATCCAGGAAGGGTCATTATGATGCTGGCATTCCATTAGTGATTAACCCCTCTCAACCTCCTTTCCTTGAGAAGTGGCTTCTCCCTGACTTAGACAAGCTGTTAACGCCTCACTAGAGGGAGACCTCATGCAAGAAAAAAAGGAATAACGTCTCTCCAGCCTCATTCCTTATCACGAGCCAGTAATCAGAATGAGATCCCAATATTCTAGTATATAAATGCAAAATCAAATTCTGGAAGAGTTTGCATGCCAAGAAAATTGTGGAATTTGCTCACTTTTGTCAGTAAAAATGTAGGATTGGGTTTTTGAGAGTGATCAACCAAGATGAGAGGAACATTATTTTATATCAGGCTGAATTTGTCGCTGTGGGTAGATTTAACAAATTATGCATTCCAGTGTGCTGATGAGCACATCTGGGTGTGATTCCAACCAACACTCGCCTGGGTTGTTTACCATGAAGTCAGATGCAGTTCTGTATGATACAAATGAAGCTGCGGTGCTGTGAAAACCTTGACACGTTGCAAGGAGGAAGCTCAAGATCTAAGAAGGCTGGATTAGTTCCTCATCAGGATTAAGAAACATCAGTATGGGAAGTGCCTAAATGCTTCAAGTATGTTTAACTGGCTCTTCTATAGAAAACAAATGTGCCGGGCCAGGCACCATGGCTCACACCTATAATCCCAGCACTTCAGGAGTCCGAGGTGAGAGGATTGCCTGAGCCCTCAGGTTTGAAACCAACCTGGGCAACTTGGCGAGACCTCATCTCTACAATAAATCAAAAAATTTAGCCAGGCATGTTGGCATGTGCCTGTAGTTCCAGCTACGTGGAAGGCTGAGGCGGAAAGATCGCCTGAATTTCAGCAGATGAAGGCTACAGTGGCCATGAGCGTGCCACAGCAGCTCTCCAGCCTGGACGACAGAGTGAGACTCCAACACAAAAGAAAAAGAAAAAGAAAACAAATGTGCTTCTAAAAACACAAGAAGACATATGAGAATAATAGGATGACTCTCTACTGTTTTTCCCTGCCTATGAATTTTAATGTCAGTACAAATCTCCAGATGTACTAAATATTTCAATTTTGCTGAGTTCAAGATTACAAAGGCAATTAAGAATTCTAGGAAGGATATTTAAGAAAACACAATCATCATAATTATTATAGAATATGGGCTATAATAAGTATTTGTATTAGTAATAAGTATTAGCAATAAGTATTTGTCAGAGAAATACATCTTACAATTTTCTACCCAGACAATATAAGTAAACTTTTATGTCTATCTATTTTTTCATATTATCTGATATTTAGAAAAAACAATTTATAAAGACTCTTAATTTATTCAAAAAATTACTTAAGGAAGTAGAATAGAGTTTTTATGAGGGTTTAAGGAATTTGGCTCAGGGCCAGGGCTAGTTTCTTTCAGAGTTTTGGGCAACAACCTAGATACCTTTATCATCTGCTGAAATTCAGGCGATCTTTCCTCCTCAGCCTTCCAAGCCCAAGTTTGGGTTGAAGCCTACTGGGAAAAATCTGCAGCTAGCTGGGTCACAGAGAGGTCAAGGCACTCTATGATTTTTGGTCAGATTATAGAAAGAAAGTAGGGGTATTTGGGGTGACCCTACAAACCTTCCCAAACCATTACGAACTTAGTTTGGTAACAAATAGGTGTAGCTGAGTCAGGTTATATCACAGACCGGCTGAATAACTGTAAGTTCTCCAAATTAACTTTCAACATCAATGATAAAATACTCTTACTTAAATAATTTTTTGTTGGTCTAATCTCTAAACACTTGCTGCAATTACTCTTAACTTTTAAAAATAAACATCAGCTAGGCATTGTGGTGCATACCTGTAGTCCCAGCTACTCTGGAAGCTGAGTGCAGAGAATCACTTGAGACCAGGAGTTCAAGGCTGCAATGAGCTATGATCAGGTCACTGCACTCCAACCTGAGCAGCAGACCAAGATCTCAACTCTAAAAAATAAATAATTTAGGAGTGGGATGGGCAGTTGAGAGAAATTGCTAGGTGAGGAAGGGGCACCCCTCATCAACAGGGGTACCTGCATAATGAACATTTGTATACCTAACCCTGAATTGTACACCACATCTTTAAAATAAAGAAAAAATAAAATAATTGGCAAAAAATAAAATAATAAAATAAATAATATAAAATATATTTCTAAGCTTCAAATTAGCATATTTTTATTGCTTATCCTTTAATAGACATTGTATTCTACATGGAAGAAAAGGAATACTGTAATGCTAGAGATGAGGGTATCTACCCAAAGGAAAAGAAATCAATATACCTATAGGTATAGATGTAGACATAAATACAAATAAAGACATATGAGGGGTACCCAAAAAAGCAGAATTTTACAGAAAAATTGTATATTTACTCTTACATGTTTAAACTTCAGTCACCTTCAAAATACTCTCCATTCATTGCAATATACCTATCAAGATGTTTTTCCACTGCTCAAAACAATTTTTGAACTCAATTTTTATGCCTTTTAGTGCTTCTGCTGTTTTTTGTTTCACCTCTTCCACATCAGCCAATGTTTCCCTTTGGAGAGTTTTTCACCCAGGAAACCAAAAAAAGTTGTTCGGGGTGAGATTGGCTGAATAGGGTGGGTGGGACAAGGGAGTCATGGTGGTTTTGGTCAAAATTTCACTGCTGCACATTGTTTGTGTAAGTCATCCATCGTGAAATGGATAAACACATTGAAAGAACCTCCAAAAAATACTCACTGAAGCCAAACACATCCTCCCACAACAACACTAGCTGGTACACAGATGCCAGTGGGTTCCTAGAACACTTCCCTAGCAGCAGAGGCCTACTACAAGGGGCCAGCCCTCCAAACGATTATTTCGGTTTTCTGGGGTCCCCGTCGCACAAAATGGTATGCTATTCAGCCACAAAAAATGTTGAAATCATATCTTTTGCAGCAACATGGATGGAACTAAAGATCATTATCTTAAATAAGTCAAACACAGAAAGACAAATATTAAATGTTCTCACTCATAAGTGGGAGCTAAAAGTGCGTACACATGGAGATAGAGAGTGGAATAATAGACAATGGAGACTGGGAAGAGGGAGTGGATGGGGAGAGGGTGGATGATGAGAAATTGTTAATGGATACAATGCATATTATTCATGTATATTATGTATACAAAGCCCTGATGGGACTCCTATGCAATATATGCATGTAACAAAATTGCATCTGTACCCCACATATGAATAAATAAAACTAGAAATGAGTGAGCAAGAGGAAGAAGGGTAAGGGGCTACAGACAAGGGGGAAATGAAGAGTGATATGTTTTGTCTTATTTTGATGGCTGAATTGTTTCCTGGAAAGGAAGTTCACAGGAGCTTTATCTTCTAACTATCCCCATTAGCAAAATCCCGCAGTCAAGTGAGCAGGCAAAATAGGAGTCATGCTCCTGGCATCCAATTAGAGATGAACCTCTCGCTCTCCTTTCCTAAGAAATTTCTCCTCCCTGGCCTAGACAAACTGTTACTTCTTAATAGAGGGAGATCCCATGCAAGAAAAAAAAAGGGAGAATATCTCCCCTCCAACTCCATTCTTTATCTTGAGCCAATAATCAGAATGAGATCCCAACATTCACAGGGTAAACTGTAAGATCAGATTATGAAAGAGAAAGTTTGCGAGCATTAGACATATTTATTAGTGTCAACACAATTCTGAGGATTCTTTTGAAAAGTGAATTCTGAGGGTGATCAACCAAGGTGGGAGGAACATTGTCTAATATTAGACTGAATTGGTCCAGAAGGGTAGACTTAACAGAGATGATCCAGTCAGTGTATTGTTTTGCACATCTGGATGTGATTCTAACAGTTTGCTGGGCACTAAATTACCAGATGAAACTTTAGATAATGCAAAGGAAGTTTAGATGCCATAAAATCCTTGACATTTTGCACAGAAAGAAACTCTAAGACTTGGTGATATAAGAATGCTGAGCTATTCATCACATATGCCGTATCCACCCACAACACTCTGTCCCTTGAGAACTCCTGGAAGATTCTCCCTCACTAGTATTGAGAAACTCATCAGTATGGGAAGCACTAGTTTTTTGTTATTGTTGTTGTTGTTTTTTGAGATGGGGTCTTGCTCTGTTGTCCCAACTGGAGTGCAGCAGCATGATCACAGTGTACTATAACCTCGAACTCCTGCATTCAACTGATCCTCAGGCCTGATCCTCAGGCCTCAGCCTCCCGAGTAGCAAGGCTGCAGGCACATGACACCATGCCCAGTTTTTTTTTTCTTGTTGTTGTTTTTTGTTGTTTTTGATAGAGATGAGATCTCACTATTTTGCCTGGCCTCAAGTAATAGATCTTGAGATCCAAAATGCTGGGATTACAGGCATGAGTCACCACATCCAGCACCAATTCTTTTAAATTAGTTTTACTGGCTCTTCAAAAAAATTAAATATGTTACACAAGAAAGCATATGAGACTGTACAATGACCATGTATTTATTTTCTCTGTTCTGTGATTTTAACATTCACGAGTGGCCTCTGTATTAAAATAAAATCATGCCAGGCATAGTGGCTCACGCCTGTAATGCCAGCACTTTGAGAGACAGAGGCAAGAGAATTACCTGAGCTCAGGGGTTCGAGACCAGCCTGGGCAACTTAGTGAGACCTTGTCTCTACAATAAAAAAAAAAATTAGCCAAGCATGGTGGCATGCACCTATAGTTCCAGCTACTTGGAAGACTGAGGTGGAAGAATCGCCTGAGCCCAGCAGGTCAAGGCTGTGGTTGCTTTGGGCATGCCTGGGTGACAGTGAGACTCCGACTCAATTATTAATTAATTAACTTACTCACTCAATTACCTCATTTAGATTACAGTCCCATAAACAAGAAAGAAATTTAGAAAGTATATTTAAGTCAATACAATAGAACACAATCACTACTGAAAATAAGCATTTGTCAGAAAAATATGACACCTTGAAACTTTCTACCCTAAAGCTATAGATACACATATTTTTAAAATTTTTGTCAGATACTTATAAGAACCAGTGTATAAATATATGTTAAGTTTATACATAAATTTAAAGATATGTTTAAATTATTCCAATTTTCTTTAACACACGTACATACTTTTATTCATTCTTAAATAAGAATGTAAAGTAACTTATCTGACCTATAAAGCAAGTCTAGGAAGTTAATTTAACTTAGCCTTTTTTTTTTTGAGTTGGAGTCTCACTCTGTCGCCCAGACTGGAATGCAGTGGCCGCTCCCAGCCACCGCAGCCTCGACCTGCTGGGCTCCGGTGATCCTTCCGCCTCAGCCTTCTAAGTAGCTGGAACTACAGGCACGCGCTACCATGCCCGGCTAATTTTTTGATTGATTGTAGAGATGAGGTCTCACCAAGTTGCCCAGGCGGGTCTCGAACCCTTGGGATCAGGCAATTCACTCACCTCAGCCTCCCGAGGCGCGGGATTACAGGCTGAGCCACCGAGCCCGGCTACTTAGCCTTTTTTTAAAAGAAAATCTAAATTCTTACATTAATTAAAATGTCACTTTGCACTTTTATTTCACACTAAGGAAAAATCTCAGGACATCATGTAGAGCCATCTTTTACCCAAAATTTACAAAATAATTTAATCTATCAGAGGATTTGCCTTGATTTGGAATACAGAGTGATTAAAATATACTCCTCTCATTTTTCTCTTACTTAGTACTATTACACTCATCAACATCTTAATCAAAAACCTCAGTATAAGGTGTTCATTAAAGAATTTTCATAACCACTAATATTGGCCTGATGCAAATTCACATGTTTGTTCTTTATAATTCATCAAGGATAAGTAAAATTTTCCTTTCACTCATCCAGAAACAGTTGAGAGGTAGAAATAATGCATTTTAAAATAAGAATACTGATTAACTTCTTATTAATACATTTCTATTAATCTGTTTATATAGATTTCATTTTTTCTCATCAGAGTGCAATATTTATCTTTATTAATTTTTTTTTTAATCAAGGTCTCACTCTATCACTCAGATTGGATTGCAGTGGCACAATTACAGTTCACCACAATCTCAACCTCCTCAGCTCAGGCAACCCTTCCACTTCAGCTTCCCAAGTAGCTGGGATTACAGGTACGTGCTACCATGCCCAGCTAATTTTTGATATTTTGTAGAGAGGAGGGCTCTATGTTGCCCAGACTGGTCTTGAAATTCTGGGTTCAAGTAATCCCAAAGTGTTGGCCTCCCAAAGTTGCTGGGATCATAGGCATGAGCCAATGCACCCAACCTATATTTATCTTTAGGTAAATGTTTTATAACTTGATTGAATATTATTTTTCACTTAAAAATATCCGCTTCCGCCGGGCTCAGTGGCTCAGCCTGCTATCCCGCGCCTTTGGGAGGCTGAGGTGAGTGGATTGCCTGAGCCCGCGGTTTCGAGACCCGCCTGGGCAGCGAGACCTCATCTCTACAATAAATCAAAAAATCAGCCGGGCATGGTAGCGCATGCCTGTAATTCCGGCTACTTGAAAGGCTGAGGCGGAAGGATCGCCGGAGCCCAGCAGGTCGAGGCTGCGGTGGCCTGGAGGGGCCACTGCACTCCAGTCTGGGCGACAGACTGAGACTCCAACTCAAAAAAAAAAAAAAAAAAAAATTAAGCAGCCGGGCTTGGTGGCTCAGCCTGTAATCCCATGCTTTTGGGAGGCTGAGGTGAGTGGATTGCCTGAGCCCACGGGTTCGAGGCCCGCCTGGGCAACTTGGCAAGACCTCATCTCTACAATAAATCAAAAAATTAGCCGGGTGTGGTAGCACACGCCTGTAGTTCCGGCTACTTGGAAGGCTGAGGCGGAAGGATCGACGGAGCCCAGCGGGTCGAGGCTGCGGTGACCGGGAGCGGTCACTGCACTCCAGTCTGGGCAACAGAGTGAGACTCAAACTCAAAAAAAAAAAAAAAAAAATTCCACTTTCAACATGAAAACCATAAGATTCTGTCCCTTTAAGACTAATTTAATTAACTTTTTTTTTTAATTTTTTAGTTGGAGGGTCTTTTAATTCTCTTGAAATTTCCACTCTTTAATTTTCAGTTTATATAAGTTTTAACTTAAGAAAAAAAATCTCATATTCAAACAATTCAAGAAATATTACATTTGGTGGCAAGTGGAAAACTAAATGGAATCTTTTTTTTTTTTCTCGAGGAATGGAAAGGGGTAACAGAAACTGTTACCTGTCTTTTGTTATCCATTCTATTCTTATTCCATGAATTCCATAAACCCTTATTCCAAAGTATAGCCTGTCACATGATTATCCAACTACACCATATGTCCCAGCCTCCTTTGCAGTTAGACCATGTGACTTTGTCTTCTTTAATGAAATGCAAGCAGATATGATGTCTGCCACTTCTGGTTCAACACCTTAACACTAGACTGTGTCTCCTCCACATTCTCTTTCTCGTTTCTGTTGGCTACAACCCAGTTTCAATCACGAAGGGAAGTATAATACCCTATGTACTAGAAGAAAAACAAGATGGAAATAACCTGGGCTTTTGAATTGTGGAGTAGTGTAACTCAGATTTAAAATACCTCCCTGGGGAGATGGGATTAACAGTAGCAAATATCTGTCTGGGGTACGGGGAAACATCCCATATCAACAGGGTGCCTGAATGAAATGCAATTGTATACCTAACCCTTAACTGTACCCCACAACTTCACAATTTTAAAAAAAGGGAAAAAAATAAAATAAAATAAAATAAAATATCTCCCTGGATTGGTACATTGATGAGAAATAAACAATCCTGATTTAGCTACTTCATATTTGGGGTCTCTCCATTATGGCAGTTTAACCTACTTTAATCCACAATGTTCCTACAGATTTTCTCAGCAAGATAGCTCTTTATCATCGTTCCCTGCTGGTTAGAGACAGGTGGTAGAGATAGGGGAGACTCTTCACTGATAACCTACAGTGGTTAAACTGAACTTTCTTTCACTGGCTCATACAAGGGTTGGTGCTATCCTCAGTGCACAACTTTCATCTCAGTTTATCCAAATCACATCATAGCATCATCTGCTCATTTAAATGAGGTGAGACCGAAAATATGTAATTAAATAAGAAATCTCAAAGAATTATTATTTTGTTCTAACTTCATGCATGAAAGAGAAGGGAGAAGTATCCATGATCTTTTTTATATTAACAAAATAATTCATAGTATTTATACTTTGTGAAAAACAAATATTCATGTAAATATTTTTTGCCAGAACCATACATTATTAATTAAATCAGTCAATTAGAATTACAAACTTCTTAGAAGTTAAGGAACACTTTCACAGGATGTAGCAACAATATCTAAGTTCTAGTGACTTATAAGACTACTTAGCTAAGAAAATGTATACAGAAACAGTTTTATCAAGAAGGATAACATCTGCCTTTATCTGCAGCTGCGAGAGGAAGAGGGAACATTTTCTCTTATATTGCAGAGATTTCTTGCACCATCAGTCAAGCACTGAAATTTGTATTGGCAAATCTGGACCGAGAAGCCCAAAATGCACACTGGGGGAAAGAAAGCAGAATTGGACAATTAGCCAGTGAAATACAAAGAATTTAATATTTTACATCAGTGTATCCATAGTTGAAATAGAATTGCTAATATAAAATGGATTTGAAAAAATTATATAGAAACTGAGCCAGGCTTGGTGACTCACACCTGTTATCCCAGCACTGGAAATTTGTAATTCCAGGACATGGCAGGACGATTACTTGAACCCAGGAGTTCAAGACCCCAGTCTAAGCAACATAAAATTTGTCTCTAAAAATAAGTAAGTGCGTAAATAAATAAATAGCTGGGCGGAGTGGCTTACGCCAGCACTTTGGGAGGCAGGAGCAAGAGCATTGCCTGAGTCCAAGGGGTTCAACACCAGCCTGGGTAACTTGGCAAGACCTCCTCTCTACAACAAATCAAAGCATTAGCCGGGCATGGTGGTGCCTGCCTTGTAGTTCCAGCTGCTTGGAAGGCTGAGGTGGTGGGATTGCTTCAGCCCAGCAGGCCCAGGTTACAGTAGCCATGAGTGTTCCGCTGCACTCCTGCCTGGGCCACGGAGTGAGACTCTGACTCAAATAAACAGATAGATAGATAGATAGATAGATGATAGATAAAATGAAAGAATTGTTTATAAGCTGGTTATAAGGATTATATGAAAGAGAAGGCACAAAAGACGAGCCAAAGAAGAGCCAGGTGTATGTGTCTGTAATCCCAGCTACTTGGCGGCAGAGGTGGAAGGATCACTTGAGCTCAGGTACTTTGAAGTACCCTCCAACTACAGTAAACAAACATACTTTAAAAATATTTCTTGCTGGCCCTGCGGACAGCACCGGGAGATGAAAAGCACTTCCATTCCACCACATCTTTCAGGGCAAGCCACCAGTTGCACAGTAAATATCTGAGTGATGAAAAAAACTTGAAACTGGGAAATGCAGCAATCCAAATGGCCATGGGCACCATTATACAGTTGTGGTGACAATACATGGAGAGATTGATCCTGCCATAGGAATGGTTATGAATTTGGTCGACCTCAAAAAATATACAGAGGCTACAATTATGTAGCCCCTTGATCATAAGAATCTGGAAATGGCCAGGCACAGTGGCTCACACCTATAATCCCAGGACTTTGGGAGGCCGAGGTGAGAGGAGACCTCACCTCTACAATAAAAAATAAAAAAAATAGCCGGGCTCGGTGAGTCAGCCTGTAATCCTGCGCTTTGGGAGGCTGAGGTGAGTGGATTGCCTGAGCCCGCGGGTTTGAGACCCGCCTGGGCAACTTGGCGAGCCCTCATCTCTACAATAAATCAAAAATTAGCCTGGCATGGTAGCGCGTGACTGTAATTTCAGCTACTCGGAAGGCTGAGGCGGAGGGATCGCCGGAACCCAGCAGGTCGAGGCTGCAGTGGCTGGGAGTGGCCACTGCACTCCAATCTGGGCCACAGAGTGAGACTCCAACTCAAAAAAAAAAAAAAAAAAAAAGGGCAGGTGTGGCGGTGCATGCCTGTAGTACCAGCTACTTGAAAGGCTGAGGCAGAAGAATAACCTGAGCCCAGCAGGTCGAGGCTGTAGTAGCTGTGGTCGTGCCACTGTACTCCAACCTGGATGACAGAGTGAAACTATCACTCAAAAAAAGTCACTCAGAGAAAAGACACATTATGTACCATGTAATAAAAATTAAAATTTGCCACACACACACCAAAAATGATAACTCAAAATGGATAATGTAAATGTAAGTCCTAAAATTATAAAATCTCTGTAAGAAAACACAGGAGAAAATCTTTCTCTGGGAGTAGAAGGCAGAGGTTTCTTATACAAAACAGAAATAGCATGAAACAATTATAAAATTTGATAAATTGGACTTAAAAATTAAAACTTTTGTTCTTCAAAAGAAATTAAGAAAAAGAAAAGGCAAACTTGGAGATAATATTTGCAATACATGTATCAGGCAAAGGACTTATATTCAGAACATATAAAGAACCTCTACTGCTGAACGAAAATATGACAAGGTACCCAATATTAAAATGGACAAAAGATTTGAACAGATATTTTACACAAGAAAATATTAAAATGGACAGTAAACACATGCAAAGATGTTCAACATTATTAGTCCCTACACAACTATAACTAGTCAAAATTTTAAAGATTCACCATCTCAGCTGGGCACGGTGGCTCATGCCTGTAATCCTAGTACTTTGGGAGGCCGAGGCAAAAGGATTGCCTGAGCCCAGGGGTTCGAGACCAGCCCAGGCAACTTGGTAAGACCTCATCTCTACAATAAATCAAAATATTAGCCAGTCATGGTCACATGCACCTATAATTCCAACTACTTGGAAGGCTGAGGCGGAAAAATCGGCTGAGCCCAGCAGGTCGAGGCTGCGGTGGCTGGGAGCGGCCACTGCACTCCAGTCTGGGGTGAGTGAGAGTGAGACACCAACTCACCAACTCAAAAAAAAAAGAATTCACCATTTCAAGTGTGGACAACGATGTGGAACAACTGAAACTCTCAGACGCAGTTGGTGTTTTTGTTTTTGTTTTTTCCTTGAGTCAGAATCTCACTCTGTCACCCAGGCTGGAGTGCAGTGGCACGCTCATGGCCACTGCAGCCACAGCCTTGACCTGCTGCGCTCAGGCAATCCTTCCACCTCAGCCTTCCAAGTAGCTGGAACTACAGGCTTGTGCCACCACACCCAGCTAATTTTTTCATTTATTGTAAAGACAAAGTCTCATCAAGTTGCCCAGGTTGGTCTTGAAATCCTGGACTCAGGCAATCCCCTCACCTCAGCCTCCCAAAGCGCTGGAATTACAGGCTTGAGCCACCGCACCCGGCTGGCAATATCTTAAGAAAATAAACATACTACCATTACACCCCCAACCATTTTACTCCTAGATATTTACCAAAACAAACAAACAAATCCACACAAAGATTTGTACAGGAAGCCTAATTTGTACATAACAGCTTTGTCTATAATAGCTAAAATCTAGAAAATAAACCAAATGGCTCTAATCCGGTGACTAGATACACAGATTGTGGGATTTCCGTACAAAGAAATACTGCTCAGCAATAAAAGGAAACAAACTAACATGTGCATATGATGTAGATGAATTGCAAGCTCATTGTGCTAAGTGAAAATAATTCACACTATATTATTTCATTCATAGAAAATTATGTAACATGCAAACTAATTAATCACAGAAAGTAGATGATTTGTTGCCTGGGAATGAGGGTGGAGAAAGTGATGAGTTGCCAAAGGTCACAGGGAATCTTCCAGGGATGATGAAAATGTTCATTATCTTGATCAAAGTGATGGTTTCATGGGCATAAACATACATTCAAAAGCAATCAAATTATGCACTTGAAGTATGTGCAGTTTATTGTACCTTAATTTTAATTCAATGACATTATACTCCAAAAAAGTGGGAAATTCCAAAAAAAGAAAAACTAAAGCTTCTTCTACTACATTCCTGGCTTATATTATAGCAATGTCCTTTGGGACAGTCACAGAAAAACAGTGGGCTATTAAGCTGACTGAAATAAATATAGCCACAGGAATATATCAATGTCTACTCAGAAGAGTCTGACAGCTACCACTGGATTGCTATATCTATGATTTTAATGATCATATTAATGTACCATGAACTGTTAGATATCAAAATTGTTAAGCAGAGGTTCCCTAAGAACTGAGACTTATTCTGAGGGTGCATTCAGGGCGAAGATTGAGAAGAGCTACTTTAGGCTATGTTAGAAAAAAATTAATTAATAATATATTTTTTAATTCGAGTATACTTGGAGAACATGTGGGTGCTTTTGGGTGCTGGCAATGTTTTATTTCTTGCCCCAGATTGTTGCTGCATGATTGTCCTCTTGGTGGTAAACTATTTAGCAGTACTATTTTTTTTTTTTTGAGTTGGAGTCTTACTCTGTCACCCAGGCTGGAATGCAGTGGAACGCTCATGGCTACCCCAGCCTTGATATGCTGGGCTCAGGCAATCCTTCTGCCCCAGCCTTTCAAATAGCTGGAACTACAGGTGCATGCCACCATACCCAGCTAATTTTTTTTTTAATTTATTGTAGAGACGAGGTCTCGCCAAGTTGCCCAGGCTGGTCTCAAACCCTCAGGCTCAGGCAATCCTCTCACCTTGGCCTCCCAAAGTACAGGGATTACAGGCGTGAGCCACCATGCCCAACAGTACATTACATTTTATGCACATGTTTGTGTATGTGTGTTTTATGTCCATTTTTAGAGTGTAGAATGAAAAGTATTTTGAGCCCTCAACCAGCCTAAATTCCTGGAGTTATCCTTCCATCTTCCACCATACCTAATCTTGCTATCTAAAGAGTAACCAAGTCCTTCAATTCTGTTTTTGTAGTATCTTCACATCTGTGTTTTCTCCATTCTCACAGACACTCCCTTCCCCCAATGTCACATCCTCAATAACTCATGACTGAGATTGGCATGGAGTGGAGCAGGTGGTCAGAGAGGAAGAGCATTCTGTGGCACGGAGCAGTCAGGGTTTGAGAGGCCTTCCTGGAGGTCAGGTCTACTCTGGGTCTTAAAACTTTTCCAGTCATGACCCCTCCAGCACACAATTCCTTTTATACCAGCCACAATGCCATATCTTTCTGTTCCCCTAAATACACAATACAGAAACAACTTAAAATATGATTTAAACTGCATTCACCAATATTCTGCTCTGGCTATACCCATCCCTGTTCCCATTCCCACCTATGGGCCTTTGCCCACTCTGAGTTTCCTGTCAGGAATATCCCCACCCAACCCTCCACATGTTTAACCCAAACTAATCTTTTTTTTTTTTTTTAATTGGGGTTTCACTCTTGTGGCCCAAGCTGGAGTGCAGTGGCACATTCACAGCCACTGCAGCCTCAACCTGCTGGGCTTAGGCGATCCTTCTGCCTCAGCCTTCCAAGCAGCAGAAAACTTTTTTTTTTTTTTTTTTTTGAGTTGGAGTCTCACTCTGTCGCCCAGACTGGAGTGCAGTGGCCGCTTCCGGCCACCGCAGCCTTGACCTGCTGGGCTCCGGCGATCCTTCTGCCTCAGCCTTCCAAGTAGCCGGAATTACAGGCATGCACTACCACTCAGCTGATTTTTTGATTTATTGTAGAGATGAGGTCTCGCTGCCCAGGCGGTCTCAAACCCGCGGGCTCAGGCAATCCACTCACCTCAGCCTCCCAAAGGCGTGGGATTACAGGCTGAGCCACCCAGCCCAGCTCCAAACTAATCTTTTAAGGACCAGAGTAAGTCTGGGCTGAGAAATGGCCCACACAGTGGGGTACAGGCAGCTGGGCTCACTCAGGCTTGTATCCCATTCCTCTAAGGCAAAACATCAAGCAGAGACCCAGCAATTCTGATGCGTGAAAACAGAAAAGCAAAAGCCCTATGAAGTACTCTTTCACGCAGCCTTGGCTGGAAACTGTAACCAAAGACAGAGGCTCCCAGTCACAATAGGCAGATGAATAAGGAATCTTGAAAAAACAATAACCTCCGGGCTTGATAGCTCAACCTGTAATCCCAGCACTTTGGAAGGCCGAGGTGAGTGGATTGCCTGAGCCTGCAGGTTCGAGACCCGCCTGGGCAACTTGACGAGCCCTTATCTCTAACAACAAATCAAAAATTAGCTCGGTGTGGTATCGCGTGCCTGTAGTTCCAGCTACTTGAGGTGAAAGGATTGCCGGAGCCAGCAGGTCGAGGCTGCAGTGGCCGGGAGCGGCCATTGCACTCCAGTCTGGGTGACAGAGTGAGACTCCAACTCATAAAAAAAAAAAAAAAGAAAAAACAATAATCAGGTTGTGATGAAAGTTCTTCTTGCTAGGGGTACATTGCTTGTTATCTTGAACTTGTGTACTGGAGGTTTGTTTGCAAGAATTTCCTTTAAGCTATCTTGACAAAGGTTTGTTATCTCCTGTGTTCTATCACCCATAACCTTGAGACTAAGCTTGTTCTGATTCTCAATAATTTACTGTAATTTCCATTTACTGACTACATATTTGTCATAAGAAACTATATGTGTTAGAATAAGTCTGTTGTAAGAACTTGCTTTTAGGTAAAGTAAGGTAGTTCACTAACTATAATCTCACTTTTTATTCTGGAACTTAAGAGGCATAATTTCATGTGTTAAAGAGCATGAAGACTGTGTGTCTTGGTTTTCTCCCTGCCAAGTCTGTTTATAATAAACCTCAGTCTCTAAAATATTCATTTCCAGAAAACAACAGGATTTGAGATTTTCTCTGTTGGGGACTGAGAAGAAAAGCTGTCAGAATGAAAGTACCCAACAAGAGACCAAGAATGAACCCCCAAGAAAAAGAGAATGTGGCCCACTAGGAGAGAAGGATGGCCTATAAGGAGAAGGATGTGGCCTCTAGAACAAACGGGTGTGGCCTCCTAGGAGAAGATGGTGCCTCTGCTGGAGTTTGACGTCTAGGATCCTATCGTACGATTACTTGAAAACTTTCTCCAAGTTGCTGCTGACCCCAAACACTCCCTAGACTGTATTTCTGCTTCATTTCCGGTGTGAAGACCGTTCCATGCTCTCTTGCTTCTTGGCAGATTCTCCTAGACTCCGGAGTTAAATTCTACTCCCATCTCTCAACTATTTATTTTCAGTTCTTCTGTCATGAATCAGACCAAGAGTCGCCCATACATCTTCTGCAGAATTAAACAGAATTCAGGGGCAAGAAATAACTTTATTTGTAAAGAAAACATCTTTGGTTTGTGTATACTGTTAGTGTCTGTTTTAAAATAGCCACAGATCTGGCCGGGCTCGGTGACTCAGCCAGTAATCCCGCGCTTTGGGAGGCTGAGGTGAGTGGATTGCCTGAGGCCACGGGTTCGAGACCTGCTTGGGCAACTTGGCAAGACCTCAGCTCTACAGTAAATCAAAAAAATTAGCCAGGCGTGGTAGCACACCTGTAGTTCCAGTTACTTGGAAGGCTGAAACAGAAGCATCGCTGGAGCCCAGCAGGTTGAGGCTGCGGTGGCCTGGAGCAGCCACTGCACTCCAATCTGGGTGACAGAGTGAGACTTCAACTCAAAAAATAATAATAAAATAAAATAAAAATAAAATAAAATAGCCACAGATTATCACATTAAGACAAAAAACTTCCAAGTTTATTTTTCCAAATTTTTTTTTAAACCAGAAGTCATTACAGTGAAGTGAAATAAGCCAGGCACCCAAAATTTTAACCAGATGCAGAAGTTGGATTTTATTGAATCCCTTGTTGTATACACTATGATAATCATTTAAAAATTTTAGTATTCTTCCAATTAACTATATGAATTTGGAAATTCCCAACTGGTAAAGTGCAAATGGGTTATAGACATAAATTCCTCAGGTTGAAGCTCTAAGACCAGAAGCTTCTCCAGTTTAACCAGTTCACTTCCATTTATCATTTTCTAAGTGAACCATGAAATTAAAATCTTGAGACAAAAAATCTTGGGAATTGCTTTGTTAATGTTATGCTTTGTGATGTGTCTGGCTTTAGGATATGTGTTAAATCCTGTCCGGTTAGAAAGAGAAAACAATTTGGTGCTCTATATTTTTTGCCAGTATTTTATTTAAAATAATTCATTTTTAGTTTTTTTTTTCTATCATTATTCTAAAGTCTATTCTTAGCCAGGCACAGTGGCTCACACCTGTAATCCCAGCACTTTGGAAGGCCGAAGTGGAAGGATTGCTTGAGGCCAGGAGTTCGAGACCAGACTGGGCAACATAGTGAAACCCTATCTCCACAAAATTTTTTTAAAAATTAGTCAGAGCCGGGCTCGGTGGCTCAGCCTGTAATCCTGCACCTATGGGAGGCTGAGGTGAGTGGATTGCCTGAGCCCGGGGTTCGAGACCTGCCTGGGCAGCGAGACCTCATCTCTACAATAAATCAAAAAATCAGCCGGGCGTGGTAGTGCATGCCTGTAATTCCGGCTACTTGGAAGGCTGAGGTGCAAGGATCGCTGGAGCCCAGCAGGTCGAGGCTGCGGTGGCCGGGAGCGGCCACTGCACTCCAGTCTGGGTGACAGAGTAAGACTCCAACTCAAAAAAAAAAAAAAAAAAACTAGTCAGACATGATGGTATGCACCTATAGTCCCAGTTACTCAGGAGACTGATGTGAAACCATCGGCTGAGCCCAGGATGTTGAGGCTGCAGTGAACCTTGATCTGTCACTGCACTCAAGCCTGGGCAACAAAGTGAGACTCCAACTCAAAAAGAAAGAAAAAGAATGTATATGTATGTGTGTGTGTGTGTGTGTGTATACTATACATATGTATATACACACACATGTTTTGTTGTTGTTAAACTCAATTTGGGTTTGAAATCATATTTGATTCATAAAAGGTATGGAGTAATATGTAGTATCACCCTATTCTATCCTTGAAGTGGTTTATATAAATGTGGCTGTTATTTGCCCTATGGGAGATCTGAATAAAGAAGAGGAAGGGAGGGAAGAAGGAGGCTCCTGGGTGATGCCTCTAGAGCTAAGATGTGTGTGCTGGGGGCAGAGACAATGACTAGGTGAATCTTTAGAGTGAACGCTTTAGAGAGAGTGGGACATGAAAAGATGACAGGGGTTGGAGGGCAAGACTAAAACCACCAAGGGGTGGGGTTGCAGCTTGGGTGGAGGATATCTGAAACAAACAAAGGCTGGCAACACTCATATGGCCACACTGTTTTCCACCAGGCTGGGCCGCAGGTACTCGTAGGGCAGGTCCAACTTTGCATTCCGGATCTCAATTTCCTTATCCAGGGCAGCCAGCTCCTCCCTGAACTTCTTCAGCACAGCCTTAGGCCCCGGCCCTGAAAAGTACTCCTCCTCATGCTGGCCCAGAGCCACCTAGGATGGAGAGAAAAAGGCAGCTAAGAACCTTAAGATCCCCAGTTTGGAGTACCACCCCTCGCAGCTGTCTTCTTCCTGAAGGCCCCACGCAATTGGCTCTCACCATAATGGGCTGACGTCTGCCTAGTTGCCAAGTGATGGACATCTGGAGAGAAGCCTGATGAAAGTTGGGCAGTGTTGCCATCACTGTCTCCAGCGTCGCATCCTTGGTGGTTGGCGGGGGCAGCCGCATTGTGCAGGGTGCATTAGGGACCCAAGAATACCAATCCAGCTGAGGAAGGACAGGGATCAATGTCTGTTAAGCATGAAAATCCCTCAACCCACTTGCACACAGCACCCCTCTCACTCCAGGCCACTAATTCCCAGCTGCCACCCTCTGGTAAGTACCTGGCCCAGGTGGATGGAGGAGTGTTGACCAGTGCAGGTGAAGATGCACATGGTGACAAAGTGACAAGCCTGGTCCCGAGACAGTAAAGAGACAGGAAACCCTGCAAGGGGTGAGGAGAGTTAGAAACTATGAGGTCAGAAGTAGAGGCAGAGCTCAGAGGATGAGGCAGAAGAAGAAAACAAGAGGGGTAAAAGGGGATGCCAGCAATACTCAGTAACTCTTGTGGAAATTAACATGAGAGTGGGTTGGGGTGGGGAGAATGGGGAGCTCTGCTGGGAGGGTCATTCTCAGTGGGGTGCCAGTTCTAGCTACCAGCTCACAGGAGTCAATGAGGCTAGCTTTTCAGGTGTTTAGCAAGCTGGTCAACAGCACATTGGTAGCCACAGTGGGAATATTTACACCATGGAAATGGGCAAATGCTACAAATCAGGCCTTTTTTTTCCCTGGAGAGACGATTGTTAAACATATATGAGCAACCACTGATTCCAATGAATCTGGGTGCCAAGGGGTTCTTGGTGTGTAGAATGGGGACCTGTCTTTAGCCAAGAAGGAACGGAATCTGGGAAGGCCTTTGGAGTTTTCATAGGTGTTGGAAATGCCTCTGGAAGATTCTATAGAAATAGAGAGGATTCTGGGGAGCTCTCTTGTGTTTTGTGTCTGAGATCTCAGGGTAGGGCTTCTTCTTACCTCGGTCCTGGGCCCCTAGCAGCCCAATTTCAGTTATCTCTCTACACCAGGTCTGCAGTTCAGGGTCATCTTTCACAGCTGCGTCTGTCTTGTAGTGGAGATTCACAATTCCCTCCACATACCTGCCAGCCAAGGAGTCAAGGCCAGAAAGCTGAAGTCAACTCTGCTCCTACTCACATGACTAGGTCAGGGCCACAGCCCCCAACCAAGACACAGACATCCTGTTCTCTTAGCCTTCTCTCCACCCCACCCCTACCCCCACAGGCCCTCTCTTCCTGCTTGCCTCACCGATAGATGATTTTCCAGAGCTGCAGCGCATCTTGGGCATAGTAGGAAGACTTGACTCCCAGGAGTCCCCGGTCAGCCAAGTCATCAGGGGGACAGAATGAGCTATAGGTTAGAAAGGCTCCAGCTCGCTTGAGCAGCTCCACATGGCCTCCACCACCTGTGCTCACCACCTGGAAAGCAAGGACCGGCAAGGTCAGGTGAATTAAACTGCCCTGAGGCCAGAGCAAAAAAAGAGTAAAGCCCAGAATCTTCCTTCCTCTCTCCAAACCTGGTCGAAAACTCCAAAGTCGGAGACCAGCCCCGTCCTGGCCCGGATGTTAATTTCCATAGTATATCGCAGATGAGGAATTACAAGCTAGAGGGAGAAAAGCACAAGAGGGCAAAGTCAGAAGAGAGCTGTGGTGGTCCCTGCAAGAAACAGGGGCTGAAAAACAGGAAAGGCACGAGGTCTTCAAGAAAAGCACAGACTTGAAGTTTAGTGGCCCCTCAACAATAAGAGCTCTCAGTTGATTTGCATCACCTAACTCGTTCCACAACCATTGACTTAGCACTTTACGATAATTGAACAAAATCATTCTCCTTTTCATATTTTTTCCAAAGGTCTAGACCAAGGCTTCTTGCTTTTTTTTCTATTATCACCCACTAAGGAGCCTTTTGAGACATTTTTTCCTAATCTCACCACCCACCCCATGAAATTTTAGTGCTATATATATACTGTATATATACACACACATATATATATCTGTATGTAAACTCATTATATCTGTCCTTTTTACATAAAAATAAGATTTTTCACCATCACCTCCCATTGCCCTTATTGAAAATGGATGGTCAGGCCAGGCGCGGTAGCTTATGCCTGTAATCCCAGCATTTTGGAGGCTGAGGCGAGAGGGTTGCCTGAGTCCAGGGGTTCAAGACCAACCTGAGCAACATGGCGAGACTTCATCTCTACAATAAATCAAAAAATCAGCCGGGCATGGTGGCACATGTCTGTGTTTCCAGCTACTTGGAAGGCTGAGATGGAAGAGTCACCTGAGCACAGCAGGACTGAGGCTGCGGTGGCCAGAAGCGTGCCACTGCCCTCCAGCCTGGGTGACAAAGTGAGACTCCAACTAAAAAGAAAAAAGAAAAGAAAAGAAAAGAAAGAAAATGGACAGTTTAACCGCTGCCTGCCTCCTGAACCTCATCTCCTGCCTCTTCCCTCCATTCATTACACTCACCTTCTTTCTGTTCTTCAAATAAGCTTATTCCTGCCTCAGAGTCTGCATGAGCTAGAACACCACACCCCCTTGATCATCTCTTGGCTGGCTTCTCACAGTCCCATTCTATATCATCGCCTCAAAGGAGCCTTTTCAAACCACCCAATCTAAACTTGCCACCGCATCATCCTACTTTGAGTCTCTGCGTCATACTTATCACAGCTGATGTATTACAATGCAATTTGTAGTGTCTGTTTGCCCTTACTGGAATTGAAAATCCCAAAAGATCAGGACCTTGACTGTCCTGCTTACCATTAGTATCTAGAATGGTTCTTGCCACACAGGAGACACCTAATAAATGTTTTTAATGGGTTAATATTTTGCTTTCATTGTCTGTAGTAAACTAAGTTGCTGTTGTTGGCCTGAGTGCCTCTAACTGGCCTATGTCACTATTTTTTTTTTTGAGTCGGAGTCTCACTCTGTCACCCAGTCTAGAGCCCAGTGGAATGCAGACTCACGGCCACTCCAGTGTTGACCCGCTGGGCTCTGGCAATCCTTCCGCCTCAGCCTTCCAAGCAGCTAGAACTACAGGCACGCTCTACCATGCCTGGCTAATTTTTTTCATTTACTGTAGAGACGAGGTCTCACTAAGTTGTCCGGGCTGGTCTCAAAACCGCGGGCTCAGGCAATCTACTCGCCTCGACCTCCCAAAGTGCTGGGATTACAGGCTGAGCCACCAAGCCCAGCCTATGTCACTATTTTAGAACTCTTCAAATACTGGCAGGAAAAAGTATTTTATGTTATTTGCATGGACGCCTCTCTTGGATGAAATCTTCAGTCATTTGCATCTACTGTTTATGTACTGAGCTTTATACATAAAGAAAAATTTTTTCACCCCTTTTCCCCGAGAATAATTTTTACCCCCTTGGAAGGTGATATCACCCACTGAAAATGCACAGGAATCCATGTGTGCACTCCCTCACTCTCTTATCTTCCATTCGTTCTCTCCATACCCTGAGAGTCCATAGACAGGGACTCTCCAGAGGTGGGAATGTGCCCTGGGGGGGCAGGAGAGAAGGGAATAAGAAGTTACCTTGAAGATAGGATGTATCGATGGAAGGCACCTCATGGTAGCCACAGCAAAGACCTCAGCCATCAAGTGACCCCTCAACAGATGAGACTGGAGCTCATGAAGCTGGAAGTCAGAGCTACGGACCCAGCATTTGGCCAGAAGCCAGACCATTGGGGGATCCGTGGGCAGGAAAAGCGGAGGTGGTGGGGATCCTGGGCTCGGCAGTTGGAGCTGGAGCAGGAACAAGAAGTTTGGGGAAAGAATGGATGAGACCCAAACGCCCAACAATTTCCCTCCTTTGGATGATTAACTTCTCCCTTTGTCCGTCAAATGTGCTTAGTTTTCTCTGTCTCACTGCTGCCACCTCTCTACAGCTGCCATTTCTTCCTCTCCTTTTCCTATCCATTCGGTGTGTTAACAGTGTACAAGCTGCTCTGCCCTCGTCCTTCTGCAGAAACTGCCCTTCTGCTTTCTTCAGCCTCCACTTCCCCTTTCAGTCCCCTCAACGTGGACAAGATTCAAACTGCCTGCTTCCTTCATCCCACACTGTTTCTGAAAATACAGTCTCTCTCCAATCTTTCAACACTACCTCTACACAAATGACTAAGTCTCTAGTTCTCAGCTGCCTGCTAGACAACTTAAATGTCTCCTCATCACCTCAACATCCCCAAGATAAAAGCCTACCTCATTGTGTCCTCTTCATTTGTCCTGTTTCTGCAGGCACCAGATCTGACTCCTCCCTTTCATCTCTCCTTGAGTTTCCCTCTGTACTTGCATCTATCTGACCTCTCCGTCCCTGTGGTCACTACCCACATCTGAGCCCATCACCTCCCCTTCAGGCAAGCGCTGGAGCATGTCAGCCTAATCCCTGTGTCTAGAATCTCCACTCTCCAATCCATCCTAAACACAATTGCCTGCACAACATGCCCTCAGCACCTTCTGCAACAGCACTGGCCACTTTCCCATGTCACACTCCTTAGCTTGACTTAGTCTGGCCCCTCTCACCTCACATTATTCCACAACACTCCAGTCCCACTGTCCCCAAGGAATCTCCTGACTCCTCCACCACAGTCTCTCTTCCCAACCCATCTTGCCCCTGGGGACAGGTCCTTCCCCTCCCTCCTGTTTGTCTAAGACCTGACCTTCCTCAAAGGTTCATGACATTCACGCCTCCCGATCCCTCCCAGTCCTCAGGGACTTCCTGAGGATTGGAGCTTTTCAGACTTGCCCAGTCTGCTCTCCAGTCAGACGGCAAACCCCTTAAAATCAAAGACTTTGCCCATTCCTCCATTAAAGTTTCCTCCAGTAGCTTAGTACAATGCCTTTGCAAATAGTGGGCACTCTGGGAATTTGGATTAGGGCTGAGCAGAGAAGGCCAACCACTGCGGTACGGAAATCCTGAGTCCTCTCACCTGGATGACCATGGGCAAGAGTTTCCCATCAGGCTGCAGCTTCAGCATGACCAGAGGGGCAGCCAGGTGCTGCTGGCTACACAAGATGACATTAGCCTTGATCCCATTCAGCAGGGAGAAGTCAGCTTCAAACAGCGTGCCTCCCTGGATGGGGAAAGAAGGCAAGAGTTGCTATCAGCAGAAGGCATCTTCCTCCTACTCTTTCTCCACAGGGAGAAGAGAGAGAAGGGAACTAATTTGCCTCCATCTCCTACTTTGGACCAGATAATGGATCACATGCTTATTACCTCATAGAATTCTTATTCATAGTTGAACTAGCCTGTTTTACAGAAAAGGAAAAAGGGTCACACAGCAAAGCCACAGTTCAAATCCAAGTCTGCCTGACCCTACAATCTCATAAATTTTCTCTTAAGTGTTCCATGTTGACTCCTGATTAAACAGTCACACCCCTCTAACTCTGATTTCTTACTCTGCACCCTCCCTGAATCCTTAGCATCAAGGACCAGTTACATTTCCTCATTTTGCCTCTGTTCCTAGCAACCATACTACCTTGCATACCCTCCTTCCACAGTATACTACAGTAAGTCCCTTACATTCAAACCTTCAAGTTGTGAGCTTTCAAAGCTGCAAATGTACGCAAGTTAGTTCACGTGTCTGGCATACATTGTCACATGTGTGCATCTTCAACAAGTGGTTGTGCTTTTCTGTACTTTACTGGACAGTACTGTATAGAGAACAGTATCTTTATTTGAAGCTCAGGATGTGTGGAACCAAGCGTAAAAGCAGCAGTGGCGTAGCTGGTACTGTATAGCTGATTGTGTTGGGTACCTAGGCTAACTTTGTTGAACTTACCAACAAACTGGACTTGTTCGTATGTCAGGGTCTGACTGTATTCTCAGATGGAGAGGAAGGCCATATGGCTGAACTTCTCCAGGGCATTCAGGATTTTCCTTCTTGCTGAGTGCAGCAAACTTGGCCCACAATAGATCCCATAGCAGTACAGTGGATGCTGCCCCCACCCCTATTTCGCTGTTCAGCCTCCTTAGGGCTCTGATGTTTATACCTCCAGCTCCTTTTCCAGTTGAGCCTGCAGTTCCTCCATCCCTGGAGGGAACACCAAGCGGCCAGGAAGGCAAGTAGAGCGCCTCAGCAGCATGGGGTTGCTGCCATTGAGAAACTGGTAGCCAAATAAGGCATCCTCCTTCCAGGAGTCTCGCACTCGCTCTGGGGAAGATAGCTGTTGAGCATGCTGTGGAATCTGAGCTCTTGGTCCTTCCAACCCCCACCAAACCATTCCCATTTGACCCCAGTCTCCCAGAGGGACCCAAGTCTCTGGTCTCCCTACCCTGGTTCTTTCTATTCCCCCAGATTGGGTGGGATCTGGGGGTAAGGGTCCTGGGATAAGTACTGGGGCTGGGGGACTGACCAGCCAGTTTGCTCTGGCCACACCAGAAAATCCGGTTGAAGTCATCCAGATCATTCCAGCAAGTGAGAACATTTAAAGAGTCTTTGATAGCAAGGTCTGCCAGCCTTCAGGGAAGGATAGAGCAAAGAGTTTGAGCATTACTCTGAGAATGAAACATTAAAACCCCAAGCACCTATCTTGGGTCCAGCCGGGTGCAGCCCATAAGCCCATTGGCCTCCACTAAATCAGGACACTTCCCTCTCACCCAGCCCTAATTGCTCTTACCCCTTGGCCAGTGAGGCCTCAAAGTCAATTCTCTTGTCCTCCAGAAATCGCTCATCTACAGGGAGATCAGTTAATTTGGTCCCAGACACATTCAGGATTAATCCATCCTTCCAGTTACCCCACCTGTTGGGTAGAAATGAAATCAGGCATTAGTCATCCAAAAGGTCGACAGCTCACGGTGGGGTCAGGGGAGTAGAGCTAACCGATATAGCTTCCTTCTCTCTTCCAGCTCTTCTTCCCTGTACTTCTTGAACAGACCTTGAGGGTCGTCGACCACCGTGCGGCCTAGAAGTACAGAGAAGGGCTTGGGCAATGACTTTTCCTGAGAGCCTCTCCCCTGTCCCTACCAAGAGGGCCTCCTGGGCACGTCCTTCTGTCTGACCCCTCCCCCAGCCTCCATGCCACTCTGTGCCAGCTCAAACAACCAGCCTCTTCAACAACTCCCAAAGGCCCCCTGCCGCCCAGGTTCCAGCCCCACATCCTCACGTCCTGCGTTCTCTTCTTCACACAGGCACGCCTGCCCCTTCCCCCCCCCCCAGTGGCCTCCTCACCTCCACCCTCCCCACCCCAACCCCCCAACCCCGCGCTCACCAGTGCCTTCCGGCAGGGCCAGGACGCCGTCGCCCTCCACCCAGCGGTAACAAGGGAACCTGAACTCGTCCCCGCTGTCCCCAGGGCCCCGCACGGAGATCCAGTTGCAGAACCAGGCGTCATCCTGAAGGAGGCGCCGTTTGCGCAGCTTCACAAACAGCAGCTGCCCCAGGTACTCCTGCACGTCCACTTTGAATTCTGACTCCTACAGGCACAGAAGAGGCTCACGTCCGTGAAGCCTGCCGGAAGGCTTCCTCGGGCTTCCCCTGAACGCCCTTCCTCCGAGCCTCTGGGAAAGCGGCGCCAAGGGAGCCAGAAAGAGAAAGGGAGTGCGCCCATCACGCAGAATTCCTATGTAACAAGCCTGTATGTATACCCTTGAATTTTATTTTATTTTATTTTATTATTTTATTGATTGATTCCTTCATTCATTTTTGAGTTGGAGTCTCACTCTGTCGCCCAGGCTGGAGTGCAGTGGCGACTCTGCTCACGGCCACTGCAGTCTCGACCTGCTGGGCTCAGGCGTGGGCTCAGGCGATCCTTCCACCGCAGCCTTCCAAGTAGCTGGAACTACAGACGCACGCCACCGCGCCCGGCTTTTTTTTTTTTTTTTTGTAGTTATGAGGTCTCACCAAGTTGCCCAGGCTGCCCTGAGCTGAGGCAATCCTCCCACCTCGGCCTCCCAAAGTGCTGGGATAACAGGCTTAAGCTACCGCGCCCGGGACCCTTGAATTTTAAGAAGAAGTTTTTTTGATCTACAAAAAAAAAAAAAAAAATGGGATGGGGGCGGGGAGAGAGAGGAGAGGAGTGCACGCCGAGCTGGTAGCCCCACGACCCCATTCCGAGGGACTGGAGGACCGGCCGAAGAAGGAAAGGTGCGCTCCTTCCTCTCCTTCTCCCTCCACCGCGCCGCGCTCTGGGCGAGTGCACGGTGCAGCCGGGAGACGCTGCCGACAAGGCGGTCACAGCGGCGAGACCCCGCAGAGGCCGAGGGCCCGCGGGGCCCCTCCCGGCCGGGGCACAGGCTTCCGGGAGGACCCCCGGTGTAAGCGGAGGCCTGGAGGTCTCCTGGAGGGCTTAGCCAGGGCGAGTGAGAGAGGGGAAAGGCGGAGGGAGCGGAGGCGAAGGGAAGGCGAGCGGCGACGCGGTGCTGGAGCGCTAGATGAGGGGGGCTGATCTGGACCAGACCCGAGGTTAAGCCAAGGGCTTTGAACTCGACCCTGGGAACACGCGGGGGCAGGGGGAATGTTATGGGGGAAAGGGGGGTGTATCGGGGAGAAATCGTTCGGGCTTCAGGAAGGCTAGGAGGGTCTTGGCGCAGAAGCAGCGGGTTCAAGGGGACGTTGGTGGTCGCGGGTGAGGCGACTTCAGGGCAGGATGCGGGAAATGCCTGGGAGGTAGAACTGACTGCGCTCCATTCTTCTTCAGATGGAGGCGAACAGAGGGAGGAGGCGCGAGTGACACCCTGGGGAGACAGGAGGAGAGGTCTGGGAAGTGCGAAGAGAGGACCTCTCTTTGGGCATGTTCCTTTGTTTTGTTTTTGTTTTTGTTTTTTGAGTCGGAGTCTCACTCTGTCGCCCAGGCTGGAGTCCAGTGGCCGCTCCCGGCCACCGCAGCCTCGACGTGCTGGGCTCCGGCGATCCTTCCGCTTCATCCTTCCAAGTAGCTGGAACTACAGGCGCGCGCTATCACGCCCGCCTTATTTTTTTGATTTGTTGTCGAGACGAGGTCTCACCAAGTTGCCCAGGCTGGTCTCGAACCCCTGAGTTCAAGCAATCCTCTCGCCTCGGTCTCCCAAACTAATGGGATTACAAGCCTGAGGCACCGCGCCCGGCATGGGGCACGCTCCTTTGAAGTCCCGAGGGACAGACATCGGGATCTGGGGAAAAGAACTGGACAGGCGATGGGAATGTGGGGGCTGGCGGAAGAAAAACTGTAACAGGACTGGAGAGAACACCAGGTAGAAATGACGGAAGAGGGGAGGTGGCTGGGGAAGTGGAGCGTGTTCTCCTGTCTTGGCTTCTTCCTCCCGCCGTTCCTCCACCCCACCCCCCATTCCAGCTCACCACCCACCTCACCCCAGGAGACAGAGCCCCCAAGGTCGGAGATCTAATAACGATAGAGAAGCTTTGAAATCGCTTTTAAGGGTAGAGAAAACGGGAGAACCGACGGCCGCTCCTGGGATCGCGGAGTTTGGAGACAGGAGCGCTCTGGGGAATCGGAGGCGCAAGTCAAGGAGGCTGGGTAACGGGACATTCACTGAGCACTTACTGTGCGCCACCAACTGCCCTCAAGCGCTGTGGCCCGCGATCTCCGTGCGTTCGCCCTCGCCGACGAGAAGGTGCCAGAGGCCGGCTAGGGTGTGTCCCTTCCCCGGCATTTGCCTGACTTAGGGCCAGGGGCGCAACCCACTTCTCCCGTCTCTGGAGAGCTTACCTTGCCCCGCGCCGGCCGCATTCGCGTCCCGAGAGCCGCCTCGCCGTGCTGGCCAACCAGCCACAGCTGCACCTGGTTGTTGGAGCCCGCATAGAACGAGGACCCGGTGGACACGCGGACGCGATAGAGACCCATCTTGCCCAAGGACGTTTAGCGCTTTCTGAGCGGGACGGAAGGGTGAACGCGGCAAATAACAGAGCCCGAGACCCCGCCCTCTCGGAGGCCAAATGGGGTCGGAATGTGGGTGGCAGGTCTCCAACCAACCGCGCCTGGCTACCCCCAGCTCCACGCAGCCCAGAACTCAGCCGCAGTCCAAAAAGGCGGGGTCCGGGGAGGGCAGGGAGTGCAAACCATTTTCTGGGCGGGAAGGGGAAGCAGATGAGGATTTGAGCAGAAAACACTCAGGAAGAAGGACTCAACCTCTTGTACGACAGGCAGATAGGGTGGAGGGTGGGAGATATACGTGCGTGTGTGACGACTCTGGGGCAAGCCTGGATGCTTGGGAAGCTCCCGTCTACATAAACACACACACACACACACACACACACACACACACACACACACACACACACACACCCGCCTCAAGTTTGGTTGCAGAAGTGGGCCAGGAGACCTAGTCCGGTGGCATTTGAGGAAGGTGCATTCGCGCCACCGAATTCACTCGACGAGCTGTGCACACTTGCCTTGCCTGCGCCAGGCTCTGGGACTCATTTCTCTCGAGCGTAAAAGCCTCTGCTTTCCTGTTGCCTGCAGAATAAAAATCCCAAGTTTTTGGCACTGAAAGCCCTTACTAACCTGGCCAGCTCTCCTCCCAACTCATTCCACTACACCCCATCATCTCCTGGAGCCATGTGTTCCCTAGAACTCGCGATGTTGTTCACCCGTAGAACCTGGCATAATTCTGTTCATTCTTTTTTTTTTTCAGTTGGAGTCTCACTCTGTCTCCCAGACTGGAGTGCAGTGGCCGCTCGCGGCCACCGCAGCCTCGACCTGCTGGGCTCCGGCGATCCCTCTGCCTCAGCCTTCCAAGTAACCGGAATTACAGGCATGCGCTACCACGTCCGGCTGATTCTTTGATTTATTGTAGAGATGAGGTCTACACTGCCCAGGAGGGTCTCGAACCCTCGGGCTCAGGCAATCCACTCACCTCAGCATCCCAAAGGCGCGGGATTACCGGCTGAGCCACCGAGCCCGGCTAATTTTGTTCATTCTAAACCCTGCTTAGACCCCGGTTTTTCAGTGAAGTCTTCCCCGGCAGTTCCCACCATCCCGCTCCACCAGAGCTCATCAGCCTTCCTCTCCACTGCTTTCCTCGTTGTGCATACTTCTATTATTGCACACTTAATACTGCATCGTGACCATGTGTTCATATGTCTGCATCCCCCACTAATGTGAGCTCCTCCCAGGCAGGGACCACATATCCAGCATGACTGACTCACTTTTGTTTCCCTGGAATTAGTGCCGGGGCTTGTCAGTTTCAACAGTGTTTACTGAAACACACTGAGCTAAAAAATCAATTATAAATAAATCCTTTCCTTGATGTAGAAAAAGGTAAACAAATAATTATCAGACCAGGTAACAATAAAGAAAAGTAAAACAGATTCCATGGCACAGATTAACAATAAGCCTGGTAAAACAAACGAAGCCCATGAAAATATGTTTGTGATGCATATTTTCTGGTTTGTGCAATTTTTAGTGAGAAATACATTCACATAATTCAAAACTCAAAAGGTACAAAGAGGTCTTCACTAGATTCTCCCTCCCCTTGGCCCAAGTCACCTAGCTTTTCTACCCCAGCAACCACTGTTTGCAGTTTCTTCTATGTGCTATTACCAAGAAAATACATGCCTATCCTTTTTGTCCTTTTAGTTTCTGCATAATGTAGCATACCTCATACACTGTTCTGTACCTTGCTTTTTCCATATTGTAGCATAAATCAGGAGATCATTTCATATACATACATAAAAAGCTTTCTTGTTCTTTATTAAGGATACCATTGTTTCGCCGGGCACGATGGTTCAAGCCTGTAATCCCAGCATTTTGGGAGGTCGAGGTAAGGGGTTTGCCTCGGCCCACATGTTCGAAAACAGCCAACCACTTGGAAGACTGAGGTGGAAGGATCACCTGAGCCCAGCAGGTCGAGGCTGCGGTGGCTGTGAATGTGCCACTGCACTCCAGCCTGGGCAATAGAGTGAGACTCCAACTCAAAAAGCAAAAACAAAAACAAAAAAAACAACAACAAAATGACTGCTTAAATTAAAAAAAAAATACCATTGTTTTGTTGTAGCATCATAAATTCAACCAGTCTCTTATAAGTGGACACTTAAGTTGTTAACATTTTGTAACTATGGAAAAAATTTTGCTAAAATAAACCCAGTACATTTGTAGAACAAAATCCTAGAGATGAAAATTCTGGACCAAAAGCATGTCTAATTTTGGCAGAAGCTGCTAAATTGCCCTCCAAAGAAAATTGTACCAATGTACATGCTCACCAGTGGACTATGTATAAAAGTACCTGTTCTTCCTCACTCTTGCCAATGGTGTGTTAATAACCATCATCACCTTAGCCAATCTAACAGGTGAAAAACACTACCCTAGTTTTCATTTTAATTTGCATAATCTTGTTATGAGTAAGGCTGAGCATCTTTTCATATTGTAGTAGCTATTTGTATTTTCTTTTCTGTGAACTAACTGTTCTGTTTTTCTATCAGGTTTCTAATCGATTTGTAGAGACTACTTCTATGTTAGGAAAATTGGTCCTTTATTTTTATTTTTATTTTTTTTTGAGTTGGAGTCTCACTCTGTCACCCAGACTGGAGTGCAGTGGCCGCTCCCGGCCTCTGCAGCCTTGACCTGCTGGGCTCCAGCGACCCTTCCGCCTCAGCCTTTCAAGTAGCCGGAACTACAGGCACGTGCTACCACGCCCGGCTCATTTTGATTTATTGTAGAGATGAGGTCTCGCTGCCTAGGCGGATCTCGAACCCACGGGCTCAGGCAATCCACTCACCTCAGCCTCCCAAAGGCGCGGGATTACAGGCTGAGCCACCGAGCACGGCTTTACCCTTACTTTTTCATAACAATATATGTTCCAGGCTGTAGTTCCAGCTACTTGGAAGGCTGAGGCGGAAGGATCTCCAGAGCCCAGCAGGTCGAGACTGTGGTGGCCGGGAGCGGCCACTGCACTCCAGTCTGGGCAACAGAGTGAGACTCCAACTCAAAAAAAAAAAAAAAAAAGTAAGGGTAAATCAGGTGTGGTGGCCAATGCCTGTAATCCTAGCTTTGTAATCCTAACTTTGGGAGGCTGAGGCGAGAGGATTGCCTGAGTCCAGGGGTTTGAGACCAGCCTGGGCAATATGGTGAGACCTCAACTCTACAATAAATCAAAACATTAGCTGGGCGTGGTGGCATGTGCCTGTAGTTCCAGCTACTTGGAAGACTGAGGCAGAAGGATCACCTGAGCCCAGCAGGTCGAGGCTTCCGTGGCAAGAGCATGTCGCTGCACTCCAGGCTGGGCGACAGAGTGAGACTCCAGCTCAAAAAAAAAAGGAAAGATAAATATATAAATAATAAATGTATCAGTTAGAATGCCTTCTACTGCAAGCAACCAAAAAACCCATTCAAAATGGTTCAAACAATAAGGAAAAATTATTATCTCAGAAAACAAGCAGCACTGGGGTAGCTTACCTCCGGGGTTGTTTAAGTCAGCAGCATCATCAAGGAGCCAAGGTTTGGGGGAGGGCTCTTTGAGAGTTTTTGTCCATCTTTCCACTCTGCCATCCTTCATGAGCTGGTTTCTCAATGGCTACCTACCTCCTCAGCTCCTCCCGTGGTGGTAGCAATGACTGCTACCTCTCCAGCAATTCAAGACAGACATGACAACATCCAGAAGGGAAAAGAAGGATGACTCTTTCTGTGCTTCCCTGGTTAAGAGCAGAGAAAGCTTTCTCAGAAATCAGCCAATACCTCCTCCTTACCTCTTTTTGGCCAAAACTCAGTGCCAATCAATTAAGGTAAATGGAACCTCTATGATTATCTTAGCCCAGTCAGGATTTAGCTCTGAGTTACATGAACAAGGATAGACATATCTGGGACCCCATCAGTAAGCAAGAAGGATGAGATAATGGTTTGGGAGGTAGGCACTCAAGAGTGTCTGCTATAATATAGTTTGTGAAAGGCCTGAATTCATAATAACATTCAAAAGAAAAAAGTTACTGGAAACTGTCACAAAAGAGAGTGAATATTTGAGGACTTTTGATGTTTTTATTGGTTTTAAAAAATAAATGTTTCTTATATGAACATGTGTGTTTCTTCTAAGTATACATCTGTTTATAATGAACAGATATATGCTTATTTCCATTGGTAAATAGAAAAGGATGAAAACCGGGAACTGTGTGTGAGTTAAGTAGTCCCAGAAAAAAATAATTAACTATTCCAGGAATAGGAAGAACCAATCAGCACGTGCAGTTACACATGATAACCAGGTAGAAAGGAAATCCAAACAGTTAACCAGCACTGGTGCTCAATGACCAAGGAGAAAGGGGGTCCTTAGATGATGAACTAGCCAAATCTCCTAAAAAGGAGTGACAATGTACAAACTCAATCTTCTCCCAGGAGAGGAATCCACTAGATGCTCCCTTAATCATAAGAAGACATTAACAACACATGCAAGTGTTTTTAATAATATTAACAAAGCAAGTCAATATATCATAATGACAGCCAAGGAATTCCATAACTCTGGCCAAGTGAAAATGGAGTACTTAATTTCAGGGGGAAAGACAGATTGCAGAAACAAAAAGCTTATGTGGAAGGTATGAACATTAAAAGACTTATTGAGCCTTTATGTGTGGTGGCTCAAGCCTGTAATCCTAGCACTTTGGGAGGCCGAGGTGAGAGGATTGCCTGAGCCTACGGGTTTGAGAACAGCCTGGGCAACTTGGCAAGACCTCATCTCTACAATAAAAAATTTAAAAAAAAAAAGACATTGAGATAGCAGGAAAGGTTTGACTAGAAAAAAATAATAACTCTTTGGGAGATCCCCAACCATGAATCAATCTGTTAAGAAATCCAATTCTATATAGCCTTGGTGGATCTGAGGACTGAGGATATTAGACAATATTAGCAGTGGCAAGGACTGACAAGATTTCAGGAACTCAAGAAAATATCACAAGAAATATTTTAGCAGCATTAAGAAAGTACCTTATTCTGAGGGAAAAACAAAAACAAGTAAAAACTGAAGTGATAAATTAAATTCATGGTGTTGGTGTTTTAAAATAGATTTAAAGATAATCAGAGTAAGTTTTATAATCATTGAATTTATTTTGTGTTTTTTGTTTGCTTGTTGTGAGTCAGAGTCTCACTCTGTCACCCAGGCTGGAATGCAGTGGCACACTCATGGCCACCGCAGCCTCGACCTACTGGGCTCAGGCGATCCTTTCACCTCAGCCTTCCAAATAACTGGAACTATAGGCGTGTGCCACCACACCCAGCTAATTTTTTTATTTATTATTTATTTTATATGAAGTCTCACCATATTGCCAAGGCTGGTCTTGAAACTGTGGCCTCTGGCAATCCTCTTACCTCAGCCTCCCAAAGTGCTGGGATTACAGGCATGAGCCACCACACCCAGCCTGAATTTGTTTTTATTTTATGTGCTGTTTAAAGTGTATTCAAAAGAATCATCATATTAAATTTGTAATTGCAGTTTTAAATTGTTGATGGAAATTTAATGAAGTTTGCAATCAATGTTTAAATATTAAATTTTATTTTTCAAAATTCTGTTTCTAGGTATATGTTTAATACATTAAGCATCAAATAAAATACGAATATTTGTGAGAGGCTCTCTCAAAGGGAAAAAATATCCTCAAACATTAGAAGACTATCAATAATGAGCATAAACTGTCAACAATAAGCATAGATAAATACCTGAAAGAGTCTACACCAAAGAATTAGCAATGATTATCTCTAGGGAGTGGGGAGGACATAAGAAAGGGACTTTCATGTTTTATATACTTTGGGATTTTAGAAAACTTTTAGAGAAGCATGAGTTGTTTTTGTAATCTCAAAAGTTAAATCCTGAATAAAATACACGGCTATAAATGTTCTTACAAAAGCATTAATTACAATCAAGTGTGATTAAATGGGAAGCCCCAAAACTCAAGTTTTCTTGATCTTTATTATCCATAGAAATGGCACAAACCCAGTAATTTTCTTTTTTTTTTTTTTCCTCCTTAAACTTTGTTTTAATGGGTCTCAAAATTCTGTGACAGATTTTTGGTCAAGTTGTTTCCATTAAAAAGTATTCATTTCAAAAACTAATAACTTAAAACTGCCACATGCAAAAAAAAAAATAAAACAACCAAAATGGTCCACAAAACATTCTCCTTTCCTTCTGAAAGTTTTCCGATGCATTGTTATCATTAACCAGTATTTTACTATTAAACTTAAATGGCCAATTGAAGCAAACAGTTGAGACCGTTCTTCCACTACTGATTAAGACTGGGGTGGCAGGTATTGAGGGTAATATTCATTTAGCCTTCTGAGCTTTCTGGGCAGACTTGGTGACCTTGCCAGCTCCAGCAGCCTTCTTGTCCACTGCTTTGATGACACCCATAGCAACTGTCTGCCTCGTATCATGGACGGCAAAATGACCCAGAGGAGGATAGTCAGAGAAACTCTCCACACACATGGGCTTTCCAGAAACCATATCAACGATGGCAGCATCACCAGACTTCAAGAATTAGGCCATCTTCCAGCTTCTTACCAGAAGAATCAATCTTTTCCTTCAGCTCAGCAAACTTGCATGCAATGTGAGCCATGTGACAATCCAGTATAGGGGCATAGCCAGCACTGATCTGGCCTGGATGGTTCAGGATAATCACCTGAGTGGTGAAGCCAGCTACTTCCATTGGTGGATCATTTTTGCTGTCACCAGCAACATTGCCACGGCAAACATCTTTGACAGACACATTCTTGACATTGAAGCCCACGTTGTCCCCAGGAAGGGCTTCACTCAAAGTTTCATGGTGCATTTCAACAGACTTCACTTCAGTTGTAACGTTGACTGGAGCAAAGGTGACCACCATGCCAGGTTTGAGGACACCAGTCTCCACTCAGCCCACAGGGATAGTCCCAATACCACCAATCTTGTAGACATCCTGGAGAGGCAGATGCAGGGGCTTGTCAGTTGGACGAGTTGGTGGCAGGATGCAGTCCAGTGCTTCAAGCAGCGTGGTTCCACTGGCATTACCATCTTTACGGGTGACTTTCCCTCCCTTGAACCAAGGCATGTTAGCACTTGGCTCCAGCATGTTGTCACCATTCCAATAAGAATTTGGCACAAATGCTACTGTGTCAGGATTGTAACCAATGTTCTTAATATAAGTGCTGATTTCCTTATCAATTTCTTTGTATCTCTTCTGGCTGTAGGGTGGCTCAGTGGAATCCATTTTGTTAACGCCAACAATTAGTTGCTTCACACCCAGTGTGTAACCAGGAGGGCATGCTCATGGGTCTGCCCGTTCTTGGAAATACCAGCTTCAAATTCACCAACACCAGCAGCAATGAGGACAGCACAGTCAGCCTGAGATGTGCCTGTAATCATGTTTTTGATGAAGTCTCTGTGTCCTGGAGCATCGATGATAGTGACATAGTACTTGCTGGTCTCAAATTTCCACAGGGAGATATCGATGGTGATGCCACGTTCATGCTCAGCTTTCAGCTTATCCAAGACCCAGGCATACTTGAAGGAGCCCTTTCCCATCTCAGCAGCCTCCTTCTCGAATTTCTCGATGGTTCTTTTGTCGATGCTGCCACATTTGTAGATCAGGTGGCCGGTGGTGGTGGACTTGCCGGAATCAACATGTCTGATGACAACTATGTTGATGTGCGTCTTTTCCTTTCCCATTTTGGCCTTTAGGGGTGGCTTTCATGACACCTGTGCTCCAGCAGCAAACTCGTTGCGAAAAAGGCCCAATAATTTTCTTACAAATTAAAAGTGTGGTTGACAATTGGGAAGACATCCAAAAATCATTCACAGTAACTTTATTTTTAAGTAGAAGAAGTAAAATTTATCATTCACATTTCACAGATGGAAAGGGCACAGTAACTTGTAGATAGACTGAGCAAAGTTAGATTATGATGGAGTTGTGACCTGGAGAGGTAAATCCCAGGCCATTTCCTCCCTTTTTGAAAAGGAACATTTATAGTGGTTGAAAGAAGTTGGGCACCAGTAATGACTCCACACCTGGCCAGGACCAAGAGATTTATTAAAGCGGCTGTTGCAGAGGGGATCTGTAACTGGAAAAAAGAAAAAGAGAGAGAGAAAGAGAGTAAGAGAGAGAGAGGAAGTGGGAGAGAGGTGGGGAGAGAGCTGCAGAGAGGGATAGAGCAACAGAGAGAGAGAGAAAGAGAGACCAAGAGAGAGAGTTGCAGGGAGAGGGCTGTATTTATTAGCCTGACAGGGGCCAGAAGGGGCCGTGCTATGCTCCTATTGGAGGAGCTGCATGGGACTAGGGTGGGGCCAACACCGTGTTATAGTCCTATTGGACACATAACAAAGCTGGCTAAGGATTGGAGGCTTGCAGGTTTGAAATTCGCACGTGGGAAGGTTTGAAATTTGCACGCGCGAGGGAAATTGTGCTCACAGAAGCCGGGACCTAGGGCCTTTGTTGTCTGGTGTGTCGGCACCATTTTGGGAGCTGCCCCTCTGGTCGCTTCCTGCACCCTTCATTCCCACCTTTTCTGTTTTTTATGGGGAGGGGCGTTGTTACTCTTTCTGGCTACTTCCTGCTGGTTGGGGCATTGTGGGGGTAAGGTGTTGGAAGGGTGCAGAACCAGCCAGAGCAGGGCCCAAAGGTAGGCGCTGAAGGTATAGATTTCCGCAGGTGAGAGTTCCATGAAGATTCCTTGTAAGTGTAGAACAGTGACTTGTTCTGGCCAGTCTTCTAATGAGCACAAGGATGGTAGTAACCAGCTGTGCTGGAGCAGGCTGTGGAAGTAGACAGAAAACCTGGAAGAGAGCATATCTAAAAGAAAAGTTAAGTGCTGATATACTTTTATAACAATTGATATGCTAGAGAGTGAAGTCCAGGTTAGTAATCCTTGTGCCTGGAAAGAGATTTTAAAGTTTGTTAGCAATTTGGCAATGTTGTTAGTGAAATTAATTTACCTGGCCTTTAGGCAATTTAGAAGGGAGTGGGGTAGGTGTGGTTTTTGGAGCTTGCTGCTTATCTCACCCTAGAGCCTGAATTAAGAACTTGAAGAGTTTAAGTAGCAAAGTTTTCAAAAGCATGTTATAACACAAAATCATAGTAGTTATTGTAAAAGTTACTTATTTAGCCAAAATGAGAGTCCAACGATTTTGAAAAGAAAACCTTGGTTTTTTGTAACAAAGACAGTGGGGGGGGAGGGCTAATTAAGTCTTTTTTGTAGCCTCGAGTGTTTACAGAATTTCTTTTACTTCTTTTCACAAACTTTCACCTACCAAGCTCGACATACTTATACCATTTTTCAACATGCTCATACCATTTTTTGACATGCTTAAACCTTCTATTTTTGTTCTATACTTTCTTTAACCAGCCATTCTATTATAGAACAAAAATGTACAAGATTCTTTCCTATACAATTATTTATCTTTTCTTTATCCTTTCTTACTAAAAACATACCTTACACCAACAATTTCTTTACATTTTTCCTAACCTTAGAGTTTTAACCAAAGCAATAAGTTTATATGCAGTGGAAGGGCTTAGATAGGATCCAACATGGAACTATTAGGGAAATTTAAAGCTATACAAAAGGCACCCAAAAAGCATAGTGGTGATGGCTCAGGGTAAAGAATAATATGAGTTTTAATTTTTGTCATAATGTCCCCTTTTAATAATGGAGCTGGACACGTTTGGCATAATAAGGAGAAAGTGTTGAAATATTTTATTTTCCAGAACACATGGAAGTAATGGTGTAGTGAGGGGCCTGGATATAATGCCCTGTACCCCCACAACCGAAAGGGGTGAAGGAAGGAGTGGACCAGGAAATTTAAGTAGAGCTGAGCATGTCCCCGTATTAATAACAAATGATATAACCCCGCCAGCTACTGATATTTCCACCCTAGGCTTGGTTAGTTTAATAGTTTGTTCCGAAGACATTGGGGCTACCAAGTTAGGGGCAAGTCAATCTGACTGGAGCAAGCCCAGGAGATCCCCCTTTGAGATCGTGTAAGATGCCTGATGTCCCTTAATTGCAGCAAGCCTCTGGGCCATGTGCTCTCCTCCGGCTAGGAGAACGAGGCAATCATGAGCCCAATGTCCATGCTGTTTGCATTTGGGACAGGGTTTTGCTGGTGGGCAGGGCTTGACAGTCTTTGGCCATATGCCCATTTTGACGGCATCAGAAACAAACCTGGGAAGGGGGCTGTGTACCCCTTCTGCTATTGACCATCTGGGGTGGAAGATTATCAGTGGTGGCTTTTTCTGCTAAAGTGGTAGATAAAAGCTGAAGTGCTTTCTGCTTATGTTGGTGGTCCTGTATTCTCTCCTCCTTTTGGTTGTTAAAGATTTTAGAGGCCATGTCCAATAGCTCTAATTGAGGGTTTTGTGGGCCCTTTTCTAATTTTTAGAGTTTGCGCCTAATACCCAGTGCTGACTGGGAGATAAAATATATAGCCAAAAGAGTTTGTCCCTTTATAGAGTTTAAATCAATATTAGTAAACTGCTAGGACAACCAGTGCGGCCGTGGTTCAGGTTACCAGAGGGCTTCACTGGGGAATGATTGGAAGGGGAGGATATAGGAATTGAGCTGCCGGAGTAGAGAAGGGTGGGGGCGGGGGAGCCTGAGTCTGTTGAGGCTGCCTGTAAGGGGAGGGCTCATCTGCAGGGTCGAAATCTGAGATGGAGGATGGGTAGCAGAACTGGGACTTACAGTGTCTGCAGTGGGGGGAGGGGAGTTTTGGAGAGGAGGCCGAAGTGTGCGTAAAACAAGGGGAGAAGGAGAAGTTGTAGAAGAGGGGCAGATGCTAGCATGAGTGGAGGGTAGAGATTAGAGGGATTGCAATTGAGGCAGAGGTGGGGATGTTCACGGAGGAGAGAAAAGGACAGAACATAGGGAATCTCTACCCACCATTTTGAACGCTCACAGAAATTATATAAGTCCCGAATAATATCAGGATTGAGGGACCCCTGAGGGGGCCACTGATTTTAATTGTCTAAGGGATATGTAGGCCAGTCCTATGTGCAGAGGCGAATTAGGCACTTGGGTTTAATATCAGGGGACAGAGAAAGGATAGTGAGATTGTTTAAGAGGCATTTAAGAGGGGAATTGGCCGGCAGGGATGATAAGCCTCCCATGGTGAGACAGGTAGACTAAACAGGGCGTCCCCCGAAGAGTCGGCTGTCTGAGAAATGTGGCTGTGGCAAAGCCTGTCATCACAGGGGTTTGGCACAACCAGGGTCCTCCTGGAGAACCGAGGGGGTCAAGGCACCTTTGCGCAAGAATTTTTGAACCAGACGGAAAGCACTTGACCGGGCGGCGGGTGGGAGCGTGTTCGAGATTCCTGCCGGTCAAATAGGGCTTACTGTGGGGCAACAAACATGGAGCCTCCAAGGCTCCCTGTTACCCGACAGATATGGGAGTCCTTCAGAATCTGCTGTGGGCCAGCAGACGTGGGACCCCCTGGGTCTGCTGCAGCCCGACAGCCGTGGGATTCCTGGAGGGGGGAGAATTTTATGGAGGCTACTGTGGGTTAGCAGACGTGGGACCCCTGGGGCCCACTGCAGCCCAGCAACTGCGGGAGTTTTAAGGGTTCAGAGAGATGAAAGAGAAGAGGAAGCCTTTAGGGTCCACTGTGGCCGTGAAGGCTGAGGCGGGGTGCGTTCCCCCTCACCCTGGGGCCGGAGGGGCTGCCGGATGATCAACAGCCAGTTCCTCCCAGGGATCCTGGGCAAGTTTCAGGCTTCTGTGTCTGGGGAACTCACCTATCCAATGGTCGCTGGTGGATGCAGCTCACGCATTCAAAACGGTGGTGAAGTTCTGGGAGGGCTGGAGTGGCCACTGGTGCCGGGTTGGGGATCCCACCTACGGGAATACACCTGCACAAAGGTGAGGGAGCACCCAATCTGAATCACGGCACCAATGAAAGAAGTTCGGCACCAGTAATGACTCCACACCTGGCCAGGACCAAGAGATTTATTATAGTGGTTGTTACAGAGGGGATCTGTAATGGGAAAAAAGAAAAAGAGAGAGTAAGAGGAGAGAGGAAGTGGGAGAGAGGTGGGGAGAGAGCTGCAGAGAGGGCTAGGGCGACAGAGAGAGAAAGAGAGATTGAGAGAGAGAGTTGTGGGGAGAGGGTTGTATTTATTAGCCTGACAGGGGCCGGAAGGGGCCGTGTTATGTTCCTATTGGAGGAACTGCATGGGAGTAGGGTGGGGCTGACGCCATGTTATAGTCCTATTGGACACATAACAAAGCTGGCTAAGGATTGGAGGCTTGCAGGTTTGAAATTCGCGCACGGGAAGGTTTGAAATTCACGCGCGTGGGGAATTGTACTCACAGAAGCCGGGACCTAGGGCCTTTGTTGTCTGGTGTGTCGGCACCATTTTGGGAGCCACCCTCTGGTCGCTTCCTGCACCCTTCAGTGGTTATCCTATTCCAGTTCCACCATTGCATGTTGAGGATGGGGTCAGATGACTTTTTAGTTTACAGGTCTTCAGAAGGATGAGAATTGTACTCAAGAAGCTGTACTTAAGGAAATACACTTGAAAAATCTCATCCAGGCTGAGCGTGGTGGCTCATGCCTATAATCCCAACACTTTGGGAGGCCAAGGTGAGAGGATTGCCTGAGCCCACGGGTTCAAGACCAGCCTAGGCAACTTGGTAAGACCTTGTCTCTACAATAAATCAAAAAATTATCTGACCATGGTGGCATGCCCCTGTAGTTCCAGCTACTTGGAAGGCTGAGGCAGAAGGATAGCCTGAGTCCAGCAGGTCAAGGCTGCAGTGGCTGTGAGTGTGCCACTGCACTCCAGCCTGGGCGACAGAGTGACTCTGACTCAAAAAGCAAAAGAAAAATCTAGTCCATACCTGGAGTTCATTTAGATGATGAATTCTCGACTTCAAGCTGATGCTTTAATGGGATTTGATTTTGGGATGCCTTTAGAGGGGGTAAGTGTATTTTGCATGTGAAAGAAATGTGAATCAGTGGGGACCAGAGGGCACACTGGTGGCAACCAGTCTTTAAAATGTCCCCCGGTGGACCGGGCGTAGTGGCTCAAGCCCATAATCCCAGCACTTTGGGAGGCCAAGGCAAGAGGATTGCCTGAGCCCATGAATTCAAGACCAGCCTGAACAACATGGTGAGGTCTCATCTTTACAATAAAAAAAAGAAAGAAATTAGCCGGGCATGGTAGCACACGCCTGTAGTTCCAGCTACTTGGAAGGCTGAGACAGAAGGATCACCTGAGCCCAGTAGGTCGAAGCTGCACTGGCCGGGAGCAAGTCACTGCACTCCAGCCTGGGCGACAGAGACTCCAACTCAAAAAAAAAGTCCCCCAGTGAGCCCTACCTCATGATATGCTTAGTCTCCTCCCAAACTGTTCAGAATCGATCTGCATAACCAGTACAATATGTCAGAAGTGATGGTGCGTGACTTCCAAAGCTAGATCCTAAAAGACATTGGGATTCTCTCTCTCCCTCTGTCTCTTGGACTCTTTCCTTTGGGAGGAATCTGCCATGTCATGAGATCATCTATGGAGAGATCCACATGGCAAGGAACTGAGCCCTCCTGCCATACACCAGTGAAGAACTGAGACCTTCAGCCAACAGCCCTATGAGTGAGCCATCTTAAAAGCAAATCCTCTAGCTCCCGTCAAGCTGTCGGATGACTGCAGCCCCAGTGAACAATTTGACTGAAATTTTATGAGACCTGATCTAGAACCAAGTGACTCTCAAAACTGTGTAAGATAATACGTATTTGTTGTTTTAAGCCACTGAGTCTTAAGGCAGTCATAATTCAGCAATAGATAACTAATACTGTCCGCATATTTTCAAAATTCTCAAGCTCACAAGCATATGTAAAGCAGAAGATATTTATGATGAACGGACCATTTACAAAATTAGTCCTCACTCAGATATTCCTACTTGATTATTACCAGCTTCTGACCTTACCCATCTAACTGACTACAGAATGAAGTACTGAAAAAGACAGAAGACTTCACAAAGTTCATGGAAGTGCTATTAGAACACCAATCAATCAGCAAAGCAATTGACAAGTAATGCTGATGTTGAAAGAAGGGTCACTCACCTGAGGTAATTCAGAAGGGCTGAGCAGGGTTCCAGGGATCAGAGACAGTCAATAGTTGACACATTGGTTGCCATCAAAAGGATAGGCTTAGACAATGAGCAAAGCTCTTCTATGTAAATGATGTCCACTGGTCACTTCTTTGTGCCCTCCTCTGTCCCCGTGTAGCTCCCAGGCACTGACGATGGATGTTATTTTCTTTTCTTTTTTTTTTTGAGTTGGAGTCTCACTCTGTCGCCCAGACTGGAGTGCAGTGGCCGCTCCCGGCCACCGCAGCCTCGACCTGCTGGGCTCCGGCAATCCTTCCGCCTCAGCCTTCCAAGTAGCCGGAATTACAGGCATGCGCTACCACGCCCAGCTGATTTTTTGATTTATTGTAGAGATGAGGTCTCGCTGCCCAGGCGGGTCTTGAACCCGCAGGCTCAGGCAATCCACTCACCTCAGCCTCCCAAAGGTACGGGATTACAGACTGAGCCACGAAGCCCGGCTGTTATTTTCAAATTAAGTACATAGAGGACCCTGGATGCTGACCTTGCTTCTCTGAGTGGTTTCTAATGTCTGGCCTTTCAAAACTCAAAAATCCAAAACTGACGTTCAAATGCAGAACACCCAAATGAAATCATAAAATACCAGGACCATTAAAATACATATGTTAGCCACGCATGGTGGCTCACGCCTGTAATCCCAGCACTTTGGGAGGCAGAAACAAGAGGATTGCCTGAGCCCAGGGTTTCCAGACCAACTTGGGCAACTTGGAAAACCTTGTCTCTACAATAAATCAAAAAATTAGCTGGGTGTGGTGGCGTGTGCCTCCGGTTTCAGCTACTTGGAACACTGAAGCAGAAGGATCTCCTGAGCCCAACAGGTTGAGGCTGCGGTGGCCATGAGCGTGCCATTGCACTCCAGCCTGGGTAACAGAGTGAGACTCTGACTCAAAAAATAACATAAAATAAAATAAAATAAAATATATATGTTAATATTGTACTTTACTACTATTATTATGTTAATGTGGGGTCCAGAAATGTCATTTGACTGATTATAAGTATTGCTTCTAAGAGTCATAGACAAAAGGTATCAGGATATGGGAGGAAAAATGCATTGTTAAATGTTCTGTGTGCACGATGTGGTTCCTCCAATAAACCTCTGAAACTTCCTTAAAATGTATGATGTGATATGATTTGGAGTGAAGTGACTGAATTTTGCATCTAAGTTTACACAAGGACTAGCCAGAGACATCATGTTGGGATCTGGGATTAGAGGTAAGAGGTATACTAAGACCATAAGTCTGAAGGTTTCCACGGAAATTTGGGGAGCCCTTTGGATTTCTCTAGGACATGAAATTTTAGGGGTAGATAAGTAAAGTTCTCCCAGGATGCAAGGGACAGGAATGTCCCTAATAGAACATTATACTACATTTTTTGTTTTGAGTTGGCATCTCACTCTGTCGCCCAGGCTGGAGTGCAGTGGCACACTCCTGGCCACCACAGCCTCGACCTGCTGGGCTCAGGTGATCCTTTCGCCTCAGCCTTCCAAGTAACCGGAACTACAGGCACACGCTACCACACCCAGCTAATTTTTTTTTTTATTGTAGAGATGAGGTCTCACCAAGTTGCCCAGGCTGGTCTCGAATCCACGAGCTCAGGCAATCCTCTTGCCTCGGCCTCCCAAAGTGCTGGGATTATAGCCTTGAGCCACCGCGCCCAGCCTATACTATATTTTGAGGTTCCATCCAGCATAGTTTGAACCAAGGTAGTGTCATCAGCTACGTGTTGATCCTGAGCCGGGAGAGTTCTCTCCCCACTACTATCGAATCTTGCATAATTGATGCCTGGGTGTTGATCCTAATTCCACACAAGCTTCTGTGGTCCAAGGAAATCCACTTCAAAGACCAAAGGAAATTGTGTAACTATGTTGAAATTCTCCTTATAAGTTTCAGGGATGAATTGATGCACAATCTCAGACTGAATGCTTCAACATCCAATAAGCAATAAGTAACCTATGCATACATCATTGTATGAGCTTAATAGAGCCCCAGTAAAATAACTGGTGGCAGAAGAACTCAACATCTGGTGTTTACCAACCTCTATAGACATCCCATCTCTTAAGAAAATGGAATCTTTCAGGAAGCACACATGATATGCTTGAGATTGGTTAGTCTCCTTCTGTTTCTTCTGCTGAGACAGGATTCCCTGAAAGTTGATTCAAGTACATGAGGCAAGCACTGGAATGTCTGGCTAAGGTCACCCACTACCAGAAACTAGAGATAATTTTTTCAGGGAGTACAGGACTGAGACTGAATAAGAGAGTTTAGGATTATGGTCAGAACTTGCCACTGAACTGTAGGCCTGAGGGAAAGAAGCAAAAGATTAATGGAATTTTTATAGGGACCACTGTCAGAAATTACAAGTGACCTCCAAGCTTTCAGTGCCTTCAACTCTGCAACTGTCCAACAATCCTCAAAAGGGTATTTGATAATGACTCTTCAGAGTTCAGACATCAGATTTCAGATAAACCTACTCCCATAGGAAGGAAAAAAAGACCACTCTGCACATGTGGGTTAAGGCTGGAAAAGCCTCAGATGAACAAAATCTCTAGATGCTGTGGAATGCAGTTTGGAAAACTAGGATCAGTCAGAGTAAGACAGTAACTTATAGAGGAGTGTTTGTTTGTTTGTTTGAGTCGGAGTTTCACTCTGTTGCTCAGGCTGGAGTGCAGTGGCACCCTCACAGCTACCATAGCCTGGACCTGCTACGCTCAGGCGATCCTTCTGCCTCAGCCTTCCAAGTAGCTGGAACTACAGACACGCGCCACCAAGACTGGCTAATTTTTTTATGTATTGTATAGACGAGGCTCACCAAGTTGTCCAGGCTGGATAGAGAAGCTTAATTGGGAAAACTCAAACTTCAAAATAACCTGAAAGTCTTCCCGAATTCACACAAGAGAGGGAGAGAACATCTGCTACCTTAGAAAATAAAACAAAACAACAGGGTTAGTCTTGAAGAAACCACTTCAGATGTCAGAGCTGAAGTATCAACTGAATCTGGATCAGCCTCTGAGGACAAATTCTCAACAATCAAGATCACAGGGAGTAGAGATGAGTGGGTCTCTTGCTTCTGGTGGAAGTTTTCTAAGAACAAGGTGATTGGAGACTGTTGTCATGGAGAAGCTGTAAGCAAGCTAACTAGAAGCAGGGCAGCCTATATGATTGGTTAGGGGTGCATATTTGGTTTTCTCTGTTTGGTCCTAAGTGGAAGCAGAGACAAAAATTAAGAAATCTGGCTGGGTGCAATGGCTCATGCCAGTAATCCCAGCACTTTGGGAGGACAAGGCAAGAGGATTGCTTGAGGCCAGGAGTTCAAGACCAGACTAGGCAACATGAGATCTCCATCTCTAAAAAATAAAAATAAAAAATGTTTGTTTTTAATAAGCTGGGTGTGGTGATGCATGCCTATAGTCCTAGATGCTTGAAAGACTAAGGTGGGAGGACTGCTTGAGCCCGGAAGTCTGAGGTTACAGTGACCTATGATTGCACCACTGCACTCTAAAAAAAAAAATCTGGCAGTTATTGATTAAGTCCTGACCATTTAGGGCCACTTGCTGTTGAGGATGTTGTTTGGCTTCCTACACTGGTTGCTGCAGAAGTGTGGTTTGACTTCCCTAACAGTTGCTGCAAAGGTTGTGGGCAAAGGTCTGCTTTTATATATGATTCTGGACATTGTCCTTTTGTACACTCAGTCTCTCACTGGCAATGTATAAGAGTTCTAGCTGCTCTGCATTCTAACTGTACTTAGCATTGTTAGTTTACAGAAAAGAGGGGTGGCTAGGGGCAGGGATAGCCATTCTAATAGATGTATGATGATATACTGTTGTGGTTTTAATTTACATTTTGCTAATGGCTGTGGAGGAACATAAGACCTGATTAGGTCAGCATCAACTGGGTAAATTGGGTAAACCATTTTGAGGAAGGAAATCTCAGAATGAGATTACAAGAATTGTAGAAGCTAAATAGCCAGCTGAAAAACATTTGCTGCTGGTTCCATGTAAAAGAGCAGTCAATTGTTGCAAGGAAAAAAAAACCCACAATCAACCTGACACTCTACAAACCTCAGACTGGCCCATAAGCGGCTTACAATCAAGGTCAAACATCAACCAATTAGAACTGCCTCATTTGCATAGCAGGAACCCAAATGCATGATGGGAGTCCTAAAACTCACCCTAACCAAAGTGAAGGTCAAACTCCACTGGGAAAATCCTCAGGCCATTTCTGGAGGCGTTGTTACTGGTGTTGTGTCCATTATGCCCCTCACAACTTATCTTTTCTTTAACATAAATGTCTTGAAAATACCTTTGTTGCCCATAACTCCAGCCATACCACACGCAGTCTGTCATTGCACGGCATTTGGGGGCCCATACAGAGACCTTTTCTAACAGGGACTTCTTCCTCTCCTTTTTTCTCTTCCATCTTGAGGTTCAGTAGACTGTCCTGAGACCAGAGACAACTAACAGTCCTGGCCGGTGCTACTCTCTAATGAACCAGAAGGTCCTGAGGGACCAGAGGGTGAATGAGATTGACTATCTTGCCTGAGGATGGCCCTATTCTGTAGCTCTAGTCAGAGGTCCCTAATTCCAACTCTGACATGGCTGACAGCTGGAAGTTCCTCCAGAGCAAACCCACACACTCTTAGGGAGATCCAGACCTCCCTCCCTCTTCCTCAAAGTATCCTGTGAGGACAGTTGGTCTTCCTGCACCAGACCCCATCAAACCTAGTAAATCCAGGTAATGTCAGATTGGTGAGTCTCTACTCAACCCTCTTTCCTGAACTGGTCTGATCACCTAGTGTCGTTGGCCTTATAATCTAGACCTCTAAGCATTTTGACCCTTGGCCAAAGTTCCTCTTTATCAGGCAGGGCACCCCTATATAGAGCAAGTTTGTGTCCCCTCATGGATGTAGGAAGATCTTTTCCAGTAAGTGGGACACCCCTTTGAAAAGTACATCTCAAAGTCCCTCCATGGATGGTAGTAAACACCTTTCCCTTGGCAGGATGCCCCAAGAAGAATTGGTAATTTGAGTCCTTAATGGATGATTTTTTCTGGTCCCATCATGGGACAAAAACCCTCCATTCCTTCAAACTCACCCCTGGGCTGCATTTTAAAACATTGGAATAAATTTGACCCTCAAGTTCTCAAAAGGAAACATCTAATTTTCTTATGATGGCCTTACCAGCTTCCAAACCAATGGCCAAGGTGGGACCTCACAGAAGACTTCAGAAGTGCTGGAGAAGTCACTCAAATCCAGAGCTAGGTACCAGTGGGGCCCATTACAGCCCCACCAAATTCATGCTTCTCCTCAGGTGGTCCTGGTAAATTTCTGCTGAGCCTCAGACCTCCTCAGACCACTTTAGGTTGATGGGTCCCAGTTTACTCTGAATGGGTTTTAACTTCCTAGGGAATCAAAGATTTGGTTGTGAGGTACATTCTTTTTTTTTTTTTTGAGTTGGAGTCTCACCCTGTCGCCCAGACTGGAGTGCAGTGGCCGCTCCCGGCCACCGCAGCCTCGACCTGCTGGGCTCTGGGGATCCTTCCGTCTCAGCCTTCCAAGTAGCCGGAATTACAGGCATGCGCTACCACACCCGGCTGATTTTTTGATTTATTGTAGAGATGAGGTCTCGCTGCCCAGGCGGGTCTCGAACCCGCAGGCTCAGGCAATCCACTCACCTCAGCCTCCCAAAGGCGCGGGATTACAGGCTGAGCCACCGAGCCCGGCTGTGAGGTACATTCTAAAGGGCTCTATCCATTGTCTTTTGTCCCTCCCTGAAGAGAGAAAGGGCAAAGAGAATGACCGCCTTCAGATACCCCAGGGAGTTTTACTGCATGCCAGGTTTTCTGAGACTGGTGTTGAGATAAAACTCCTACTTCAGCAGGGCTAGGTGGCTCAGCCTGTAATCCCACGCCTTTGGGAGGCAGAGGTGAGTGAATTGCCTGAGTCTGCGGGTTTGAGACCCGCCTGGGCAGCGAAACCTCATCTCTACAATAAATCAAAATATCAGCTGGGTGTGGTAGCACATGCCTGTAATTCCGGCTACTTGGAAGGCTGAGGCGGAAGGATAGCCGGAGCCCAGCAGGTCGAGGCTGCGGTGGCCGGGAGCGGCCACTGCACTCCAGTCTGGGCAACAGAGTGAGACTCCAACTAAAAAAAAAAAAAAACAAACAAACTCCTATTCAAGGTTACAGGACCTGGAAATTTTATCTCATACAACTCAGGGAGCTCTAACTAAGATATAAACACTGAAAACTCATTTAAGGTTAGACATGGTGGCTCACGCCTGTAATCCCAGCACTTTGGGAGGCAGAAGTGAGAGGATTGCCTAAGTTCAGGGGTTTGAGACCAGCCTGGGCAACTTGGTGAGACCTCATCTCTACAATAAATAAAAAAGTTAGCTGCTGTGGTGGCATACACCTGTAGTTCCAGCTACTTGGAAGGCTGAAGCAGAAGGATGACCTGAGACCCCAGCAGGTTGAGACTGCGGTGGTCATGAGCATGCCCGTGCACTTCAACCTGGATGGCAAAGTGAGACTCCAACTCAAAAAAAAAAAAAAAAAAATCAAACTGGCTGGACGTGGTGGCTCACACCTATAATCCCAGCACTTCAGGAGGCAGAGGCAAGAGGATTGCCTGAGTCCAGGGATTCGATAACAGACTGGGCAACTTGGCGAGACCTCATCTCTACAATAAATTGAAAAAAATTGCCAAACGTGGTGGCACATGCCTGTGGCTTCAGCTACCTGGAAGGCTGAGGTGGAAGGATCACCTGAGCCCAGCAGGTGGAGACTGCAGTGGCCATGAGCATGACATTGCACTCCAGCCTGGGCAACAGAGTGAGACTCCTATGCCAAAAAAAAAAAAAAAAAAATCAAACTGCCAAGGAAACTGCTTAACCCCAATTTTTGTTCTGCTCCAATTAGATAACCTATTGGGGCAAACAGAGTTTAGCCATATAAACAGCTTTCAATTTTGTCAGAGATATAATTAGGACTCAGCTTTCCTTTATAAAATGGTGAGCTTGTTCTTATTTCACGGTTAGAATTTCCAAGGGAAAAGCTACTGAGTTTTTTATTATGTGTGTGTATATATGCTTAAATGTATTTGTGTGTACATATATGTTGTTGTGTCTAGCATGCTACAAAATTGACTTATAAGCAAATGAGTACTCATAAATTGAATAAATAGATCTAAATGTTTTCCAAGTTTACATGACCTTAATAATCTTTGGTAAATAAAAATGACTTTTAAATTATTGATAAAATTAAAATGCCTTCAAAATTGTCAGCATACATTTTTTATTGGGTCTACTAATTAGATAAATTTTACATTTGCCTCTGCTAGATATTTTGTGGTTTGACGTGTGGTTCATGGTTCACACCTGTAAGATACTAATTTTTTTTTTTTTTTTTTTGAGTTGGAGTCTCCCTCTGTCGCCCAGACTGGAGTGCAGTGGCCGCTCCCGGCCACCGCAGCCTCGACCTGCTGGGCTCCGGCGATCCTTCCGCCTCGGCCTTCCAAGTAGCCGGAATTACAGGCGCGCGCTACCATGCCCAGCTGATTTTTTGATTTATTGTAGAGATGAGGTCTCGCTGCCCAGGCGGGTCTCGAACCCGCAGGCTCAGGCAATCCACTCACCTCAGCCTCCCAAAGGCGCGGGATTACAGGCTGAGCCACCGAGCCCCACTAGATATTAATATTTGACACAGTGCAGAATTTCTTGTTTCCTAGGTTTTAACCAAAATCTAAGGGTTACTTTTTTAAAAAAAAGAATAATTTAGTCTAATTTGGAAGCTATTTAAAATTTAGATCAAGTAATGGATTTAGAAAAGTAATGTAGGAAAGAAAGTATAAAGGAACCAATATTTTAAGTGGTCAATTTTTGTCCTAAAGTAAAATGACTGAATATTTAAAAAAAAAAAAAAAAAGTATAGAGCAGAACAGAAAGTCCAAGCATGGTCTATGCAAGTTGTAATAAAATGTATAAATGGAAATGTGTAAAGAATTTATGTATGTAATTAAGTTGGTTATAATTAAAAAGAAGTTGTTGGTAATCTTTCTGAATTTTGTTTCTCTATGTTGGGATGAGATTTTCTTAGGATATGAATTTGCTCTTCATAAGATTGCAAGAGGTTGGCTGGGCATGGTGTCTCATTCCTGTAATCCCAGCACTTCGGGAAGTAGAGGCAAGAGGATTGCCTGAGCCCAGGGGTTTGAGACTAGTCTGGACAACTTGGCAAGACCTCATTTCTACAATAAATCAAAAAATTAGCCAGGTATGATGGTGCTTGCCTATAGTTCTAGTTACTTGGAAGGCTGAGGTGGAAGGATCGCCTGAGCCCAGCAGGTCGAGATTGCAGTGGCCGTGAACATGCCACTGAGTGTGCCACTGGACTGTAGCCTGGGCAACAGAGTGAGACTCCAACTCAAAAAAGATTGCAAGAGGTTTTCATTCTGGGGTCTTATAGCCTGTTTGTTTTAAAGACTTGCTCAGATTTGTGTTTCAGAAGTTCAACTCTTGTTGTGTTTCACTACTTTCAGCTTTTTTCTTCCTTACGAAGACCTGAGATAGTAGTGGCTTTCTCCTTAAACTTTTTGTCAGGTCTTGTAACCTTTTGTTCTAACTGTAGTTGTGACCTGATACTGAAATGTTTTATCTTAAAGGTCTAAAGAAGCAATGTTTTCTTATTATGCTAAAGAGTGGGCTATAGGTTTCTCTTCCTGAGCAGATTACCATCTCCTCACCTTTAATGAGTTTAAGAGCTGGACTTGAGTATTTTCTTTTTTGTTTGTTTGTTTTTGTTTCTTTGGCTTTTTTTGAGTTGGAGTCTCACTCTGTCACCCAGACTGGAGTGCAGTGGCCGCTCCCAGCCACCGCAGCCTCGACCTGCTGGGCTCCGGCGATCCTTCCGCCTCAGCCTTCCAAGTAGATGGAACTACAGGTGCGTGCTACCATGCCCGGCTAATTTTTGATTTATTGTAGAGACGAGGTCTCACCAAGTTGCCCAGGCAGGTCTCGAACCTCTCACCTCAGCCTCCCAAAGCGCTGGGATTATAGGCTGAGCCACCGACCCCGGCTGAGTATTTTCTTCAACAGGGAACTTGATACACTTATGTATAATACAGGGATTATTATGTTGAACATGAACTGAAAGTACAGGCTTGCACTAGTGAGACTGTATTCCAGCCCACAGTGTGGTCAAGGCTATTGTGCAAATAAGGTCAATGTTTGAATGCCTCTTGTTTTTCATAAGGCTCTCATTTCTCCTTATGGTAACATTCATAAGGTTTTTCTCCTTTTGGTAACTAATCTAAAAAACAAGTTTTGCATTTCATCAAAATAATTCCTATGTTTGCTTTATTGTGTCTTTGATCTCTTAGGAAAACTAAGCTTTAAGAAAGGTAAGATTTTCTTTTTTTTTTTTTTTTTTTTTTTAGTTGGAGTCTCACTCTGTCACCCAGACTGGAGTGCAGTGGCCGCTCCCGGCCACCGCAGCCTCGACCTGCTGGGTTCCGGCGATCCTTCCGAGTAGCCGGAATTACAGGCATGCGCTACCATGCCCGGCTGATTTTTTGATTTATTGTAAAGATGAGGTCTCGTTGCCCAGGCAGGTCTCGAACCCGCGGGCTCAGGCAATCCACTCACCTCAGCCTCCCAAAGGCGCGGGATTACAGGCTGAGTCACCGAGCCCGGCTTGTTTTTTTAACCTCCATATAACCTTTAGTATTGCTTCTAAAGTTTATCACCTTGATTAAATAAATAACTATTATTTCCCTTTACAGTAATCTGTGATTCTAGTCTAGTAAAACGTTTTAAGCCTTTATATCTTTAGTAAATGTTCTATTAACTAATGCCAAATTAATCAAAGGTATGGTCAAGTCAGCTGAAATCTAAAGAGTATAATTTAGTTTTCCATACATTAACCATACTAATTCTTGGTGAGAATCTAGGCCCCTATGTTAAAGCAGCAAGGTTTTTCTTCTCTTAAAAATCTTACCTTATGACTGGACTCAACCTGTAATTGCAGCACTTTGGGAGGCCGAGGCAAGTGGATTGCCTGAGCCCATGGGTTTGAGACCAGCCCAGGCAGTTTGTCAAGACCCCGTCTCTACAATAAATAAATAAATAAAAATTAGCCAGGCGTGGTAGCGTGCGCCTGTAGTTCCAGCTCCTTGAAAGGCTGAGGTGGAAGGATCACTGGAGCCCAGCAGGTCAACGCTGGGGTGGCCGTGAGCATGCCACTGCACTCCAGCCTGGGCAATGGAGTGAGAGGCCAACTCAAAAAAAAAAATCTTATCTTATAGTTAAACTAATCAAAATTAAATGCATTTGGTTATAAGGTTGTACTAAAATTAACTTCAATGTGACTAGTACACTCATGCAAAGATAAAATTTGCTATTCTATTTAAGATATAATAAAAGGAGGCCACGTACGATGGTTCACGCCTATAATCCCAACACTTTGGGAGGCCAAGGTGAGAGGACTGCCTTAGCTCACGGGTTCGAGACCAGCCTGGGCCACTTGGTGAAACCTCATCTCTACAATAAATCAAAAAAAGTAACCAGGCATGGTGGTATGTGCCTGTGAAGTAGAGTCCAAGCAATTAAATGACAGCCCACCAACTTAAATTAGCAAAGGAGTGGTTTATTAGTTAAGGCTCTTGCTGGCCAGCAGCCGCTCACAAGGAACTAGTTCTGAGCAAGGGGGTAAGCTGCAACACAGAGCTGTCTTATGTAGTTTAGATTTACATTCTGGCAGGCTAAAGATAGAACTTGGGACTTCCCAGGGCTCTTATCGCAACATTTTGGAGGTGTGGGCAAACAAGCAAGTTTACAGAAGCAGATGTAGCTGGTTATGCAGGTGCGGTGGATAAGGGTACAATCAATTGTGTAATGTCTGCAGAGAAAGTTTCCAGGAAAGGAGTAATGCCTGCCTCAAGGTTAGAGCTATTCCTGCTTTTTCCCCTTACACTTCTTTCTTTGTTCTCTTTGTTCCTTCTTACACCTGTAGTTCCACCATAAGGATCACCTGAGCCCAGCAGGTCAAGGCTGTGGTGGCTGCGAGCATGCCACTACACTCTAGCCTGGGTGACAGAATGAGGCTCCAACTCAAAAAAAAAAAAAAAAAAAGAAGATATAATAAAAGGTTTTTATTTACCTTTCTTTTTTTTTTTTTTGAGTTGGAGTCTTACTCTGTCACCCAGACTGGAGTGCAGTGGCCGCTCCCGGCCACCGCAGCCTCGCCTGCTGGGCTCCAGCGATCCTTCCACCTCAGCCTTCGAGTAGCTGGAATTATAGGCATGCGCTACCACGCCCGGTTGATTTTTTGATTTATTGTAGAGATGAGGTCTCGCTGCCCAGGCGGGTCTCGAACCCGCGGGCTCGGGCAATCCACTCACCTCAGCCTCCCAAAAGCACAGGATTACAGGCTGAGCCACCAAGCCGGCTTTATTTACCTTTCAAAGTAAACAACAGAGAAAGGAAGGAAGGAAGAGACATATTCAGCTGACCCCTACTGTCTTTGTTTGTTTTTGTTGTTTAAGAAAATCTCCTCTATCAAAAAAAACAAGGTTTTTACCTCTCAAAATATCTAAATTATCATTTTAACTAAATGAATGACTATTTTGTGGTAACTTGCAATCCTGTGTCATAATAACATGCTTTTAGAACCTTTAGTACTTAACAGACTTTTCAACATGTAAAGTTTCAATTCAGTCTCTTTCTGGGGAGGAGGAGGAAGCAAAAAGTGGTTTCTGTTCCCAGTGACCACACGTCCTCCACACCCTTCTGGATGACTCCCTAAGGCCTCAGGACCACAATGGGGTACCTGCAGATCAAGTGAATTGTTTTGTAAACAACATCTACTATAATCTATTGAAATCAAGTTTATTATATTCTATTGAAACCAAGTTTAAAATCTTTTTCAAACTTGGCCTGCCCAGGCCTTAGTCATCCACAGAGAAATCAGTTCTAGGACTCTGGCAAACACTACTCAGTGCCAAATTGCTAACAAACTGTGTGTGTGTGTGTGTGTGTGTGTGTGTGTGTGTGTTGGAAACACTACTCAGTGCCAAATTGCTAACAAACTGTGTGTGTGTGTGTGTGTGTGTGTGTGTGTGTGTGTGTGTGTTGTTGGAGTCTCCCAGCCTGGAGTGCAGTGACACACTCACGGCCACCACAGTCTCAACCTGCTAAGCTCAGGCGATCCTTACACCTCAGCGTTCCAAGTTGCTGGAACCACAGGCATGCGCCTCAGGCGTGCTCCACCATGCCTGATTGATTTTTTCATTTATTGTCGAGACGAGGTCTTCCCATGTTGCCCAGGTTGGTCTCGAACCTGTGGGCTCAGGCAATTCTCTTGCCTCTGCCTTCCAAAGTGCTGGGATTGCAGGCATGAGCCACTGCACCCGACTAGCTAACAACTTTAATATTTTCTTCCAGGACTCTATGATTTGGCATTGTTCCTGGGTGGGGAAGAGGTGAGTGCATGGAGGAACATAAGGCTGATTAGGCCAGCATCAATTGGGTAAATTGGGCAAACTCTTTTGAGGAAGGAAATCTCAGAATGAGATTACAAGAATTGTAGAAGTTGAATAGCTAGTTGAAAAACATTTGCTGCTGGTACCATGAAAAAGAACAGTCAACTATTGGAAGTAAAGAAACAAACCCCATACTTTGGGAGGCTGAGGCAAGAGGATTGCCTGAGTCCAGGGGTTCAAGATCAGCCTGGGCAACTTGGTGAAACCTCATCTCTACAATAAATCAAAAAATTAGCTGGGCGTGGTGGCGGACACCTGTGTTTCCTGCTACATGGGAGGCTGAGGCGGAAGGATCACCTGAGCCTCGTTGGTCGAGGCTGCAGTGGCAGTGAGTGTGCCACTGTACACCAGCCTGGGTGATAGTGAGACTTCTACTCAAAAAAAAAAAAAAAAAAAAAAAACCCCCGCAATCACCCAGCCACTCTACAAACCTCAGGCTGACTCAGAAGCAGCTTACAATCAAAGTCAAACATCAGCCAACCAGAACTGCATCATTTGCATGGCAGGAACCCGAATGCATGATGGAGAATCCTAAGTCTCACCCTAACCAAAGCAGGGGTCAGACTCCACTGGGAAAAACCTCAAGCTGATGCCCCTTTGTAGCAGACAGCAAGCACTACCACTTTTGTCCTGTCTGTTGTGCCCTTCATAGTATACCTTTTTAATTAGTCTACTTTTTTTTTTTTTTGAGTTGGAGTCTCACTCTGTCGCCCAGACTGGAGTGCATGGCACGCTCCCGGCCACCGCAGCCTCGACCTGCTGGGCTCTGGCTATCCTTCCGCCTCAGCCTTATTCTTAAACTATGAATCCATACATTTATATTTTAATTTTTTTACTTAAAGCAAACTGTACTAACATGATTATACAGAGTTAAATTTAAAAATTTTCACTGCAGCCGGGCTCGGTGGCTTAGCCTGTAATCCTGCGCCTTTGGGAGGCTGAGGTGAGTGGATTGCCTGAGCCCGCGAGTTCGAGACCCGCCTGGGCAGTGAGACCTCATCTCTACAATAAATCAAAAAATCAGCCGGGCATGGTAGCGCATGCCTGTAATTCCGGCTACTCGGAAGGCTGAGGCGGACAGATCGCTGGAGCCCAGCAGGCGAGGCTACGGTGGCCGGGAGCGGCCACTGCACTCCAGTCTGGGCGACCGAGTGAGACTCCAACTCACACACAAAAAATATTTTTTCACTGTTTTTCAATTATTTTCTAGCCACAATTAGTATAACTATTCATTTCATGATTACTAAAATTAAAAATGATCTGCTTTGGTGTTAAATAAGCTAGGTACACAGCTATCCCTTGGTTTTTATTGTAACAAGGATGGCACCTGTTATTAAAGCTTTACCTTAAACACTGTGACACATTGTATATTCAAAACATGGCTGCCTCAACATGTCCCATTCCATACTATCCCACTCTGTCACCCAGGCTGGAGTGCAATGGCATGTTCATGGCCACCACAGCCTTCACCTACTGAGCTCAGTCAATCCTTCTGCTTCAGCCTTCCAAGTTGCTGGAACCATAGGTATGTGCCACCACACCCGGCTCATTTTTCAATTTGTTGTAGAGACAAAGTCTTGCCAAATTGCCCAGGCTGGTCTCGAACCCCTGGACTCAGGCAATTCTCTCACCGCTGCCTCCCAAAGTGCTGGGATTACAGGCACGAGCCACTGTGCTTGGTCCCATACTATCCTCTTATGATGGAATATTGATTTTCCTCCCATTGAGTGGTACACTATACTCAATCTCCTTGATCCTAAGTGGGCCATTGTGACTAACTTGACCATTAGAATACAACAAAAGTAATAGCCTGTGATTTCCAGGGTTAAGCCATAAAATTCCATGCACTCCCCTCTGTCTTATTCTCTTGAAACCAAGCCACCATGCTGTGAGGGAGCCCGAGTCACATGGCAAAGCCATATGTAAGTGTTCCAACTGATGGTATTAGCCACCAGAAGTATAAGTAAGAAAGTCTTCAAGATGACTCCAGGTCTGGTCACAAGCTAATTATAATCACATGAGAGATTCCAGGTGAGAACCACCTAGTCCAGATAACCCCCAGAACCATTAAAAATAATAATAAAATGATTGTATTTTAAGTCTCCAAGTTTTGGAGTGATTTATTACTAGTAATAGGCAATTAGAACATATTTGATACCAGGAGTGGGGTGCTGATGAAATAAAAATATAAAACATTTGGCATTGACTTTAGGACCAGGAGGTGGGCAGCAGCCTAAAGGGCCTCAAGAAGAGTATTAGGGAAAGCCTAAAATACTTTGAGGAGGCTGTGGTGTGGACAAAGGAAAGTGAGGAAAATGTTATTGGAAGCTGAAGGAAAGGAGTTATGTATGCAGTGGAAATGCATATTTCCATATAATGAATGCAGCATTATTAAATAATAGTGGAAATTTTTGTCCCCTACGATAACATGAAAAATGTACCTAATAAACTCAATGACCTAAGGAAATTTTAAGTCAAAATATTGAAAGTATCACCTGATTTCTCACTGTATATGATAAAATGTAGGGGATGACCAGGCATGGTAGCTCACACCTATAATCCCAGCACTTTGGGAGGCAGAGGCAAGAGGATTGACTGAGCCCAGGGATTCGAGACCAGCCTGAGCAACAGGGTGTGATCTCGTCTCTACAATAAATCAAAAACCAGGCATGGTGGCATGTGCCTGTGGTTCCAACTACTTGGAAGGTTGAGGCCAAAGGATCTCCTGAGCCAAGCAGAACGAGGCTGTGGTGGCCATGAATGTGCCACTGCACTCCAGCCTGGGCAACAGAGTGAGACTGCGACTCAAAAAAAAACAAAAAAAGAGGTGAGAGATAAGTTAAAGATGAAATGTTATATGTACATGATCCAGGACTTTCTGAGTTCAAAAATAAAGCTATTTCTCATTCTCAGTCACTTCAGACTACTAATAATGCTAAATTAAGAAATGGCTTCTTTGGCTGGGTGCGGTAGCTCTAACCTGTAATCCCAGTTTTGTGGGAGGTGAGAGGATTGCCTGTGCCTAGGGCTTCAAGACCAGCCTGGGCAAGTTGGTGAGACCTCCTCTCACCAAATCAAAAAAGCTGGGAGTGGTATCGTGAGCCTATAGTTCCAGCTACTTGGAAGGCTGAGGTGAAAGGATCACTTGAGTCCAGCAGGTCGAGGCTGAGGTGGCTGTGAGAGTGCTACAGCACTCCAGCCTGGGTGACAGAATGAGACTCTGACTCCAAAAAAAAAGAAAGAAATGGCTTCTGGGCAGAGATAAAATCCAGGGCGATTTCAGGAAACATAGCCTAAAGATTAAGCCAAAGGCATAACTGTAAAAAGATTAAGCTAAAGGTATAATTGTAAAATAATTTGTTAAAACTTCAAAAAGAAGCTGGGCTCAGTGGCTCAGCCTGTAATCCGGTGCCTTTGGGAGGATGAGGTGAGTGGATTGCCTGAGCCCGGGGGTTCGAGACCCGCCTGGGCAGCGAGACCTCATCTCTACAATAAATAAATTTTAAAAATCAACTGGGCGTAGTAGTGCATGCCGGTAATTCTGGCTACTTGGAAGGCTGAGGCGGAAGGATCGCCGGAGCCCAGCAGGTCGAGGCTGCGGTGGTCAGGAGCGGCCACTGCACTCCAGTCTGGGCGACAGAGTGAGACGCCAACTCAAAAAAAAAAAAAAAAAACTTCAAAAAGATTTAAGGTAGTGGTTTAAACAGATAAAGATTTCTCAGAATCTCAAGGGCATGAAGGCAAAAATTCTTTGCTAAAACAATAGTGCTTTTAAGTATATTAAGGACAGGGAATTCAGACTAGAGAAAGGGTTATCACAAAGAGATTTGTATATGGATTTTGTCTAATAGATTGGATTATAACTGATATGTTTAACACACACAGTGTCTTTTTTAAAAATTATATGAGCCTGAACTGAATAAAACCAAAAACTGTACAAACGGAAAAAATAACTTTGGACCCACAAACTTCTGTAGGCAAGAATCAGACTAAGAAAACTATTCACCTATAAACATAGGTTATTATTTATGGAAAAGGAAAGAAGCTTAGAAGAGGAAACTCAGATCCTAGAGGGTAGGTCCAAGAGCCACAGTGAACTCACAGGCAGTGGAACTAAGTCCTAATCAAGGAGCTATACCTGAGAAACCACACCCAGGAAGCCTCATCCAGACTTGGGTGAGACCTTGAACTCTAAGCTGATGCCGTAATGGAATGTGACTTGGGGGAGGAATTGAGTGTACTTTGCACATGAGAGGAATGCAACTTGCGGTTAGAGGTTGGACTGTGACAGCCTGTGTTTTCCAAATATGTCCACAATAACATACAATATCCTGCATTCTCTTCTGTGACACTGATACTCCTCTCATTGTGGAGCAGAGTGTATTTCCCACTCCTTGTGCACCTAAGTGGATCTTTGTGACTGTCTCAACCAGTAGAATACAATGGGAGTGATGCTAGGTGACTTCCAATGCCATGCAATTCTTTCCGCTTTGCTGTCTTGGGATGCTCACTCTTGGAACCTAGTTGCCATGCTGTGAGGAGACCCAGGCTGCATGGAGAGACTATATATGGATGTTCCAGTCGACAGCCCTAACTCAAGATCCCAGTAACAAGTCAATATCAACCACCAGACATGTGACTTATGAAGCCTTTGAGATGACTTTAGCTTCAGCCACTGTCTAGCTAGAACTACACGAGATTCCCCAGGTGAGAATAACTTAGCTGAGCCCCTGTCAACTGCCAGAACCCTAAAAGATAATAATAAAATGTAAACTGGGCACAGTGGCTCAAGCCTGTAATCCTAGCCCTTTGGGAGGCGGAGGCAAGAGGATTGCCTGAGCTCAGGGGTTTGAGACCAACCTGAGCAATATGGCGAGATCTCGTCTCTACAATAAATCAAAAAAATTGCCGGGTGTGATGGCACACGCCTGTGGTTCCAGCTACTTGGAAGGCTGAGGCGGAAGGATCACCTGAACCTAGCAGGTAGAGGCTACGGTGGCCATGAGCATGCCACTGCACTCCAGCTTGGGCAACAGAGAGAGATTCTGACTCAAAAATAATAATATAATAATGTGTTTAGGAATATCTTAAGTCACTACATTTTGAGATGATTTATTACACAATAGATAAGTGGAACAGACATACAGAAGCCAAAGACAGGAAAGAGAAGAAGGCCTGGAGAGAAGAACTAACCCACTCCTTGCCTCAGAAAGTGTTGGCAGAAATCACAGGCCCCTTGCTTTACAAGAGACATAATACTAGAGTTAAGGAATACCTGCTGCACACAGGGCATATGCTCACCCAATGGCATTCCACTTTGTGGACATCAAGAGATATGTGGAGCCCCTAGTGGAATCAAGTGTGGCAAAACAAACAACTACATAGGCAAGATACACCACTTGTTCTCCAGGACATTCTTCAAATGATTTTTTTCCAGCCCCAACCCAACATCAACTAGAGATATAGTATAATAACAAAAATCATATAGTCTGAGCAAAGGAGATATGGAGAAAAGAGTGAAAAAATTCAGCTGGGCACAGTGGCTCACACCTGTAATCCCAGCACTTTGGGAAGCAGAGTTAAGAGAATTGCCTGAGCCCAGGGGTTTGAGACCAACCTGGGCAACTTGGTAAGACCTCGTCTCTACAATAAATCAAGAAAAGTTAGTCGGGCATGGTGGTGCACACCTGTAGTTCCAGCTACATGGAAGTCTGAGATGGAAGGATCCTCTGAGCCCAGCAGATGGAGGCTGCAGTGGCCGTGAGCATGCCACTGCACTCCAGCCTAGGTAATAGAGTGAGACTCCAACTAAAAAAAAAAAAAAAATTTTTTAAAGAGTGAAAACATTCAACCCATTTCTAAAACTGCTGGAGACCAGCTCCAGCCGGGTTCAGGGTACCCCAAAGGTGGCAATGGCGTTGGCGATGGGGGGAAGAAGAAAGAGAGAGAGAGAGAGACTGGACTCCAGTCTAGTGCAGTCGCCGTTTATTGGGAATTACAATGGGTCTTTTACACACAGTCGGGTGTATCAGGGGCGTTCCCCACCCACCAGATGTTCTTTCAGGTATAATCCCATAACCTAATCCATGAAACCTTAATCCATTACTGCCTTTAAACCCTTTTCGTACTGCCTATAAACCCTTTTCATATTATAATCTTAAAATCCCATAACAAAGGATAACCTAATCTGTGACTGATATATTCTATAAACCTTTTTCATCCTAAACTGATTGATTTATGCCAAGTTAAACAATTCTATAGAAGCTTAAGTATTTACTTTACAAACGAAAGTAGACCATCCCAGAATGTTTGGAATGTGACCCAGTCCAAAGTTCACAGTGGGTTACCTGCAAGTAAACCAGCCACATTCTTTCAACAAAATGACTGTCTTCTAAAACGATATTCTACAATTTACGCCTTCAATAAATCCTAAGATCATGACCCAGAAGCCTGTGACCAATACTAAAGCTCTTAAATGTGACACGAGTTTGAATTATAAGTTGTGTGAAAGCCAAAACTGCAGTTTGTGGAAGAATGGGAGCAATGAGCTTCTAAAGTTAGCTTGTGTTCATCCCGGTCTCAGAGTTTTTATGTTTTGAGCTCACAGGAGCTTAATCTGGTTAGTGCTGAGTAGAAAGGGGGAGGAAATGGAGGTCAATAGCTCCCGAACGTATCCTAGTGGTCTCGGGGTCAACGGCCCTTCCTGATCCCTAACACTCAGTGGTTCTCTGTGGCTGGCTCCCAACATAAAACCAGGAAGAACCAGGAAATAATACTCCACAAAGGGCCTTAGAGAGAGTCCTATCCAACTCTTCTAAAGGAAATGAGCCCAAATGTCACAAATAAAAAGTGTCCTATCTTCTCCTCACCTACCGCTCAGAGAATAATTTTTGTACCAATTATTAGTAGTGATAGAATATATTTTCTCAAGCTCAGGAGTTTGAGGCTACAATGAGCTATGATCATGCCATTGCACTCCAGCCTGGGTGACAGAGTGAGACCCCATTTCAAAATAATAAATAAACAAACAAATAAGTAAAAGCTTGCCAGGAGGAAAATAAAAAAAAAGAAAAAGAAAAAAATTTTAGGAAAGGATATAACAAGGTAAAGGGGTGAAGATTTTATTCTCCTGGCAGTTGAGAGAAATAAAGAACTCTCTCAGAAAATTACTTTAAAGCCAGGCTCGGTGGCTCAGCCTGTAATCCCGTGCCTTGGGAGGTTGAGGTGAGTGGATTGCCTGAGCCTGTGGGTTCGAGACCCGCCTGGGCAACTTGGCGAGACCTCATCTCTACAATAAATCAAAAACTTAGCCTGGTGTGGTAGCGCGCGCCTGTAGTTCAAACTACTTGGAAGGCTGAGGTGGAAGGATCGCCGGAGCCAGGCTCGAGGCTGCGGTGGCCGGGAGCGGCCACTGCACTCCAGTCTGGGTGACAGAGTGAGACTCCTACTCAAAAAAAAAAAGAAAATTACTTTAAAAGGTACACTGTCAGCCGGGCTCAGTGGTTCAGCCTATAACCCCAGCACTTTGGGAGGCCAAGGCAAGTAGATTGCCTAAGCACGTGGATTCCAGACCAGCCCAGGCAACTTGGCAAGACCTCATCTCTACCATAAAATTTAAAAATAAAAAAATAGCTGGGCGTGGTAGCGTGTGTCTGTAGTTCCAGCTACTCGGAAGGTTGAGACAGAAGGATTGCCAGAACCCAGCAGGTCATTGCTGGGGTGGCTGTGAGCGTGCATGTCACTACATTCCATCCTGGGCAAAGGAGTGAGACTCCAACTCAAAAAAAAAAAAAAAAAAAAAACTTTAAAAAAAAGATACACTGAAACTATAAGGCTTTTTAAGAACTCTTAAGAAAAACTTTGAACATACCCAAACCTTAGAATTTAGGGGCATTTCAAGGAAATACAAAATAAATGATATTTCCAGGAGGCTTCAACAAACTTCTTGGCTACATATAGACCCAAAATGAATAAATAAACATGATAAAATACATATTTCATTACAATTGACAGCTGTTGACATCTTCCCTCTCTTACCTTTTTTTAGTTGGAAAAATGCATTTATTGTTTGAAATTCAGGATAATAATTTGAGCTCAAAATCAAAAGAAAAATAACTATTCAGCAATGAAATGACAGGCTAATAATTAAAGCTGATACTCAATGATTGGGTCTCTTGACAAGCAGAGAGAGAATATTGCTAAAAATAAATAAATCACCTGAGCCTGTATTCTATTACAGAAGACAATCTAAAATAAAAATCAGAAAAAAAAAATCAACACAGGTTTTAAGAAAAACATTCAGGTGCCAGCCAAAAAAAAAGCATTTTTTAGAATAAATGGGTAGAATTTGGTCCCAGACTGGTCTTCACTCACTTCAGGAGAGCCACAGAGCTTCTAGTTTACAGTAAAAACTGTTAGAATAGTCAGGCTCGGTGACTCAGCCTGTAATCCTGCACCTTTGGGAGGCTGAGGTGAGTGGATTGCCTGAGCCCGCGGGTTCAAGACCCGCCTGGGCAACATGGCAAGACCTCATCTCTACAATAAATCAAAAAATTAGCCGGGCGTGGTAGCGCACACCTGTGGGTCCAACTACTTGGAAGGCTGAGGCGGAAGGATCGCCGGAGCCCAGCAGGTCGAGGCTGCGGTGGCCGGGAGCAGCCACTGCACTCCAGTCTGGGTGACAGAGTGAGACTCCAATTAAAAAAAAAAACAAAAAACCTGTTAGAATAAGAGGCCAGGCCCAAGGAACTCCATGGTTCCTCCTACTCCTATGCTGTCTAGAATGTCCATGTGACTTGCAGAGAGGGAGAGGGACTGCCATTCCAACTCTTTGTGGGGCACTAGGGAGGCAGAGAAATGAACCATAGAACAACCACCGACGAAGAGCCCTGGGCAGGAAGTATCCTCAGGTCCTGTTCTGGCCCCTGCTGGTTCCTGATAAGCAGAAGGTGAAGTCCAAGGCACTGAGCTCCCACCCTGATAGCCCAATGTCTGCTTATCAGGGTCCCCAGACTATCCCACCCAGGCCCAGACTCTGCTTCAGCCCACACCCTGATCACAATTCCACCCACTCCCATGCCACAGCCACAGGATCTCTGGCTGGCTGAGATATCTCTCTCCTCTACCTCCAGGACCCTTGAATTCTGTCCATGCTCACCTTTAGAGTTGGTCCTTAGGGACTAGGCAGAAGCCTAGGCAGTGAGTGGTATAAAGGTTGACCCTAGTGCCCGAAGCCCTCATTCTGGTAAAGGTGCCTAAGCTGTCTGTGGGATCTCAGAGTGATGGTGACCTGGCAAGAGGGTTACAGGACAGGCAAGGGAGTCAGAGGGAGGCAGAAACAGACATAATAACGATTCCTAGCTGGGCTCGGTGGCTCAGACTATAATCTCCTGCCTTGGGAGGCTGAGGTGAGTGGATTGCCTGAGCCTGCGGGTTCAAGACCCGCCTGGGCAACTTGGCGAGACCTCATCTCTACAATAAATCAAAAATGAGCCGGGCATGGTAGCGCGCGCCTATAGTTCCAGATACTCGGAAGGCTGAGGCGGGAAGTCGGTCGAGCCTGCGGTGGCCGGGAATGGCCACTGCACTCCAGTCTGGGCGACAAAGTGAGACTCCAACTCAAAAAACAAAACAAAAACAAAGCCAATTGCTCACCTGGTTAGGGCACCTAGATTTATGAAGCTTTCTTTTTTTTTTTTTGAGTTGGAGTCGCACTGTCGCCCAGACTGGAGTGCAGTGGCCGCTCCCAGCCACCGCAGCCTCGACCTGCTGGACTCCGGCGATCCTTCCGCCTCAGTCTTCCAAGTAGCCAGAACTACAACAGGCGCGCGCTACCACGCCCGGCTAATTTTTTTTTATTTATTGTAGAGGTGAGGTCTCGTCTGCCCAGGCGGGTCTCAAACCCGCGGGCTCAGGCAATCCACTAACCTCAGCCTCCCAAAGGCGCGGGATTACAGGCTGAGCCACTGAGCCCGGCTTTATGAAGCTTTTTCACCCATATTTCAGACTTGATTCTTGTTTGTTTGTTGTTGTTTTTTTGAGTTGGAGTCTCACTCTGTCATCCAGACTGGAGTGCAGTGGCTGCTCCCGGTCACCGCAGCCTCGATCTGCTGGACTCCGGCGATCCTTCCACCTCAGCCTTCCAAGTAGCTGGAACTACAGGCGCGCGCTACCACGCCCGGCTAATTTTTTGATTTATTGTAGATAAAATCTTTCATCTAGAGCCCAAAAATGTAGAGAAACCGAAATAGAACAGACACTTGGCTTCCTTAGTCTGGTTTGGTCAGAAATGTGTCCAGCAGATTCAGAGAATACTCATTGGAAGAGAAAAAGTGACAGTCTGTCATTTGATTGCTCTTCAGACTTGCTACAGCTCCTCAGTGGGCTTTCACGGCTGGCTAATTATGAAGAGCTTTTGAGGCTCATGCCCAGCTATCCCAGGTCTACATGCTTTTTAAACTAATGGTCACATTGGATTTTCAAAGGGAACATATTGCAAAAGCTGAGCCATCATTGGCTGCAAAGATGGCTTTGGCCTAGGACTAAATACACTGTCCATGGTTTGAATGGGCCTGAGGAAGACGACATGAATTTCTAAACTCCGAAATTTTTATTAAGGCTGAGGGACAGAGTGAAACTTAAAAAAAGAAAGAAAGAAAGAAAGAAAGAAAGAAATCAAGATTGGCTAAAATATTAAATACTACAAAGCAAATAATGCAGCAGATGGGGCAAATTTATGTTGTTTTGTTTTGTTTGTTTGTTTTTTGGATTAGAGTTTCACTCTGTTGCCCAGGCTGGAGAGCAGTGGCATGCTCATGGCCACTGCAGCCTCAACCTGCTGGGTTCAGGTGATCCTTCCGCCATGGCCTTCCAAGTAACTGGAATTACAGGGGCGTGCCACCAGGCCCAGCTAGTTTTTTGATTTATTGTAGAGACAAGGTCCCGCCAAGTTACCCAGGCTGGTCTTGAACCCCCGGGCTCAGGTAATCCTCTCGTTTCCAACTCCCAAAGTGCTGGGATTACAGGCCGGAGCCACTGTGCTCAGCTATTTTGATTTTGTCTTCTAAGTTTCTCTTGAAATAGATTGGTTAAATGTAGAGAATTCAATTTATTTTCTCTCTGTCTATATCTAATGAATAAAACCCATGTGTATGTTATATATATGTGTGGGTAATATGTGTGTGTTCAGTTCTATCTGTGACATAATTGAAGCTATTAGAAACAAGAATTATTAGCCAGGTGTGGTGGCTCATGCCTGTAATCCCAGCACTTTGGGAGGCGGAGGCGAGAGGATTGCCTGAGCTTAGGGGTTCAAGACCAGTCTGAGCAATATGGCGAGACCTCGTCTCTACAATAAATCAAAAAAATTAGCCAGGTGTGGTGGTGCATGCCTGTGGTTACAGCTACTTGGAAGACTGAGGCGGAGGGATCACCTGAGCTCAGGGGGCCAAGGCTACGGTGGTTGTAAGCGCACCATTGCACTCCAGCCTGGGTGACAAAGTGAGACTCAGACTCAAAAAAAAAGAATTATTATTTATAATGGTGATTCAAACTGTTCTCAGAGTGATGTTCTCAGAGTGAAGTTATTGGATTTTGGTCAATTAGTAGTGATAATACGAACTTAAACTTGGCTATAATGTATTAAGAAAACAAAGTTGCTGAGAGACTATGATTAGTGATTTAGAAAGAGAGATATAGTTTTTTGGAAACTTCAAACCCTGAGAAAAGAGTTGGCAACTAGAAAAATTTCCAGTGAAATCCCAAGTGATATGGTGTCATTTGAATATGACACTTGGTCCTGCAAACAATTTAACTGGAATTAGATGTTTTCAGTTCAGCTAGTTCACTTTGGACTTCATACAGGGTGTGGATTTAAGAGGAAAAGATGAAGTAAGAAGCTTGGACCACCCAGACCCATCTATGACATCATGAATATGTGATTATAATTTTGGAGACACCTCAAATTCAATATGTGGTGACCTGGGCATCAATTTCAAGAGAAAGATTAAGGAAAGCAAAACACTTGTAAATGTTTCTAATGAAGACAAAGTGTATTAACAGAAAGAGGAGTCTGAAAAGCAAGAGAATGTCAGGACAAACATTCATCAGGATATTTGACAAATGTCATTACCTAAAGGCAAGAGAGATGGGTAAGAACCTTTGCAACTCTCCTCGTGGCAAAAAAAATGGGGTGCAGCTCAAAGATAGGTCAAGAATTAGTGTTGTGTAGAGGTCCCTATAGCCTGCCTCAAACACAGAACACACAATATACAAAATAACGACACAGAAGTTTGGCATCGGCCATTTTTTATTCCCAAGCTGATACATCCATCCACTCCACACTATGCCTGAAAAAGCTAGCATTTGTAAAAAGATAAGGGTATTACTTCTCAGTTCAAAGAGATATTGTAGATGCTTGTGATTAAAAATTGATGATCAAAACACCCTTATCCACTTCATACTAAAACCCCCACAATAATGACAACAAAGGAAATTTTTTAACATACAAACTCGGGGCCCGGGTGCAGTGGTTCAAGCCTGTAATTCCAGCACTTGGGAGGCCGAGGTGAGGATTGCCTGAGTCTAGGGGTTTGAGACTATCCTGGACAACTTGGTGAAACCTCGTCTTTACAATAAATCAAAAAATTAGCCGGGGGTGGTAGCATGTGCCTATAGTTCCAGCTACTTGAAAAGCTGAGGTGGAAGGTTCTCCTAAGCCCAGCAGGTAAAGGCTGCAATGGCCATGAGCGTGCCTCTGCACTTCAGTTTGACAACAGAATGAGATGCCTACTCAAAAAAAATAAAAAATTAAAAAAATATATATATATGTATATATATATATATATATATATATATATATAAACTCACAAGAACAAAGCAGGAGAGGTAACAACTGTAGATGAGAAATTCAACAAAGTCTGTCACCTGGAAGTAGTCAGGTTACAACTGACTTAGTAGACTGAGAAAAGATGAAAACTAGGTGCATGGAGTGGGATAGAGATCGGATTATAAAACCCCCAAAAGCAGGCCAATGCTTGACAAAGAATCTTGAAAAGGTCCAGAAATTGACAGCACCCCATACTTCTAAAGGCACAGGAACAGAGTAAGATTGGACCCTGGAAGAAAAATTCTTAAAAAGCAACAGTTATACCCCCAGATCTCTTTCTTCAGTTTGTGCAGCCAGCTAACTACATTTGCCCAACCTGGGAGAAAATTAGATTACTTTCTGGGAAAACCGGGCATAGCTGAGAGCCAGGGTGCAATTCTACGATGAATTTCCCAGCCCCCAACTCACCCACACTTCCTGAACACCAGCAACCAGGCTTATACCTTCTAAGTAAGAGATAAGAGGGACCTCTGTTTGGGAAAACTGAGCATGATCAAGAGAAATGACCTGCAGACACTGGTCTTTGGGCCCCCCCGCCCATGATTCTCAGCAAAGCCCTCTAAAGTCCCACTGATACACCCAAAGTTTCCAATGAACATCTTTAATTATGAAAGTCAAAAATCACCAGATAGGCTGGGCTCAGTGGCTCAGCCTGTAATCCCAGCACTTTGGGAGGCCGAGGCGAGTGAATTGCCTGAGCCCATGGGTTCAAGACCCACCTGGGCAAGTTGACGAGACCTTGTCTCTACAATAAATCAAGAAAATTAGCGGGGTGTGGTAGCCTGTAGTTCCGGCTACTTGGAAGGCTGAGGCGGAAGGATCGCCGGAGCCCAGCATGTGGAGGCTGCGGTGGCTGGGAGCGGCCACTGCACTACAGTCTGGGCAACTGAGTGAGACTCCAACTCAAAAAATCACCAGATATTTGAGGAAAGCTTTACACATAAAACATAGAGGCCAAATAAAAAGGGAACTTGAAGAAAAGAGAGATAAGAGGGTGCAGAAAGAAAACTTAAAAAAAAAGATTATCATAACAAAAAGAGAGATAAGGGAAGATATTGCAGCCATGAAGCAAGAACAGGAACCTATTTACAACAACAAAAATAACATTCAGAGAATAAGGAAGAGCCCTTGGAAATAACAAATTTATTAAATTAAAATTTCCAAAGAAGGAATGGAGGAAAAGTTAGTGAAACTTCCAGGAAAAAAAAAAGACAAAGAAATAGAAAATAAGGGAGAAACAACTTTTTAAAAATTAGGAAATAAGTCCAAAATTTAGCAGCCAAGTAAAAGGATTCCCTGAAAAAAGAGAAGAAAAAAAAAAAGTGAGGAAAACTTATAACATACAAGAACATTTTCCAAAACTGAGGGAATATAATTAGTTCCAGATTGATATAACCCTCCAACTGCCAACAAAATGAACATAAACAAACTTAGACTGAGGCATACCATTGTAAAATTTCACAGTGCTGGGGAACATTTTTAAAATCCTAAAATCTTCCAGAGAGAGCGAGATAAAAAAATTAAGTCACATACAAAAAAAACCTTCTTTTTATTGTTTTTGGTTTTTTGAGTTGGAGTCTCCCTCTGTCACCCAGGCTGGAGTGCAGTGACATGCTCACCCCAGCATTGACCTGCTGGGCTCTGGCAATCCTGCCTCAGCCTTCCAATTAGCCGGTACTTCAGACGCACGCTACCACGCCCAGCTAATTTTTGATTTGTTGTAGAGCTGAGTGAAAGGGCAGACCAAGAGTGGGAAGCCATTTTTCATCTTGTTCTTAAACCCTGACACAGTGTGATGAGAAAGTAGAAGCTATGCTTTTGGAGAAATGCACACTTTAAGTAAAGTTAACTTTGCTGACTTTGTCTTTTCAGAAATCAACTTCCTGGTGCCAGGTATCAGAGGTATCTCATAGTGGCAATCAAACTTGCCTAAAGTAAAGGGAATTTACAAGGCCTAAGACATCATGCATTGGGCAAGGACTGTAAGCGTCATGAAACTTGTAATTACAAAAGTTATAACTGCTCAGAGGGAGAGTAGGTGGGGATTCGATCTTCCAGTAAATTGGGCACTATCTACAGGGAAGCCAAGGATCCCCCGAAGCTACCTACTGGAAATACCTAGGAGATAAGGGGAGGTGCACCTTGCATTAGCTCTAAGGAATGTCATCTGGGAAGGTGCAGAAGCATTAGAATGCGTATCACGCCCTTCTGTAGGGGCTATGATAATGTGGGCGAACATCAATGGGTCTCTGTGTCACAGGTTCTCCAAGATATCCACAGGTGGTCGATAAGGAAGTCACAGCAGTCACGACAGTCAGGTGCAATATCTCCAAGGATTTAAGCCAGAACTCTGGGGGGCTATGACACCACCACACTCACCTAGAGTATAGGCCCACTCCCTGTCTGTGGGGGGTGAACTTTTCTTAAATAAATCTTTTCTTTTCTCACTTCTCTGTGTTGCAATTCTTTGCAATTTACGCGGATCTGGATTCCCAGATCCGCAGCACCTCCGGCTTGAGGGCTCCAGCAATGCTGCTCCTTTCCCTCTTCATCCGTCCACCCTCACCCTGTCCACACCCTAACATTTTTGGAGGTCCCACCGAGATTTCTCTCTCTCTCTCTCTCTCTCTCTCTCTCTCTCTCTCTTTCATATTTCCTAACTGGTGACCCTCTGTGGACTGTGTTGGAACTTGGTGGCAACTGAAAGTTCTGGCTGAGACTACACACTTCAGCGTGCTGAAAGACCCCAGGGAAAGACATCAGACCACTGTGGCCCAACCGGGTGAGGGACTAAGGTTAACTCTTTACTTCCTTCTAGCCAAGATTTCTGAGTTTTCCTGTAGACTGGGCTGGATCTCGGAGGACAACTGACGGTGCTCTCCACCGGCAAGCTCCAGTGGGCACAGGGACCGGAGGACGCTCTATCTCTGCTGACTCACATCCTTTGTGCTGATTCCTTTGAACTTGTTGGGGATGTCTGGCAGGGGATCTGGATGGCATAAGGCCCAGAAACAAATCCATAATACCAAGAGCCCATTCCAATAGTACCCCTGTTTCCTTTTACAGGAACCATGGGGAACTCTCAATCAGTTGTGAAGAAAGATACACCACTGGCATGCCTTTTTAAACACCCTAAAGTTTTAAAACTCAGTGAGGATATTCACCCAAAGCATTTAATTTTTTACTGCAACACTGCTTGGCCACAGTATATGCTGGGGGATGTTGAAACCTGGCCAGAAGGCGGCTCCCTAGCCCCTAACACTCTTTTGCAGAGTACCTTGAAATCCCATATATTCAGGCCTTTTATGAGTTAACTCGCCACCCAGATATTCGCTCTTCCTGTCGTATTTCTGTGTTGGCTCCCCAGACCCCATTGGCCATAGGCTCATCAGAGAATACTGATCCTGTTGACTGACCCTCCCTCAAAAGATTTTTCACCTCTTTCATCTTCTCCTATTCCTTCTACAACTCTGAATCCTGCATTCCCTCTAGCTCAAATGCTGACCCAACTGGTTTAACTACTCCTGTCTCTTGTAATCTGCTTTTGCTACTCCACTCTGCCAGTTTCCCTTCCTTCTCACCCTCCACCCTTACCTGTGGAGGAGGGGCTGGCATCTACAGCCGTGGCGCCTAACCCTGACCTTCAGTCTTTCTCTTTTACCTTCAGAGAAGGGGCCGGGGCCAAAGGCCATGGCACCTGACCCTAGCCTCCAGTCTTTCTCTTTTGTCTTTGGAGGAGGGGCCGGTGCCAAAGGCCACAGTGCCTAACCCAAGACTTCTCACTCCCCCTTCCCCCCACTGCTTAGTAGGGCCCCTGGTGGCAGACCTACTAGCTGCAACAAGTCACCATCCCCACATGTACTTGGAAAGCCCATTCAAGTTTCCACATGGCTTAATAGGTCTCTTCTCAAGGGGCTGGCTGGAACAAAAGGATATTAAAAATTCTTCTTTGCTGTTTTCTTATGATAAATTTCTCTCAAGTTATATCTAAACTGGGACTATATCAACCTTCTTCCCAGGCAAAAGTAAAGGGATCATATAAATTAATCCTGTTAACTGACTACAAAAAAGGTGTTATTAAACAGGCTAACTAAGACAAAATAAAAGAGGTTTTTCAAAAACCAGATAAAAATCCAGCAACGTTTCTAAGTCGTCTCTTTGAGACATTGCAGAAGTTTCTAATATTCATTTAAACTCTCTGGAGGGACACACTCTTTTGGCTATGTATTTTATCTCCCAGTGCACCAGACATTAGGCACAAACTCCAAAAATTAGAAAAGGGCCCCCAAACCCCTCAATTAGAACTATTGGACACGGCCTTTAAAGTCTTTAAAGTCTTTAACAACCGAGAGGAGGAAAGAATGCAGGACCGCAAGCATAAGCGGGAAGGCAAACATAAGCGGGAAACGTTTCAGCTTTTATCTACCGCTTTAGCAGAAAAAACCACCACTGATAATCTTCCACCCCAGACAGTCAATCGCAGAAGGGGTTCACAGCCCCCTTCCCAGGTTTGTTCTGATGCCATCAAAATGGACATATGACCAAAGACTGTCAAGCCCCGCCACCAGCAAAACCCTGTCCCAAATGCAAACAGCATGGACACTGGGGTTATGATTGCCTCATTCTCTTAGCTGGAGGGGAGCACATGGCCCAAAGGTTTACTGCAAATGAGGGACACCAGGCACCTTGCACGATCTTGGAAGGGGATCTCTCGGGCTTGCTCCAGTTGGATTGACTCGCCCCTGGCTTGGTAGCCCCAATGTCTTTGGAACAAACTATTAAACCAACTGAGCCTAGGGTGGAAATATTAGTAGCTGGCAGGGTTATATATCATTTGTTATTAATACAGGGGCTACATGCTCAACTACTTAAATTTCCTGGTCCACTCCTTCCTTCACCCCTTTCGGTTGTGGAGGGTGCAGGGCATTATATCCAGGTCCCTCACTACATCGTTACTTCCATGTGTTCTGGGAGATAAAATATTTCAACACTCCTTCCTTGTTATGCCAACATGTCCAGCTCCATTATTGAGAAGGGACATTATGACAAAAATTGGAACTTGTATTATTCTTTACCCTGAGCCACCACCACTGTGCTTTTTTGGTGCCTTTTGTTTAGCTTTGGATTCCCCTGATAGTTCTACGTTGGATCCTATCCAAGCCCTTCCACTGCATATAAACTTATTGCTTTGGTTAGAGCTCTGAGGTTAGGAAAAATGTAAAGCAAGTTGTTGGTGTAAGGTATGTTTTTGGTAAGAAAGGATAAAGGAAAGAAATAATTTTGTATAGGAAAGAATCTTGTATGGTACATTTTTGTTCTATAATAGAATGGTTGATTATTTAAGGAAAGTATAGAACAAAAATAGAAGGTTCAAGCATGTAAAAAAATGGTATGAGTATGTCAAACATGGTAGGTGAAAGTGTGAAAAGTGAAAGGAATAATTCTATAAACACTTGAGGCTACAAAAAAGTTTCTATAAATTTGCCATTAATATCAAGTACACTAATGCTAGGCCAAAATTCTACTCAAAGACCAGAACATGAGTTTCTTAATTAACAATCTCCAAAAGAATTTTCTCCTTTAAACATAGGGGGGCCAGGCTCAGTGGCTCAGCCTGTAATCCCGCGCCTTTGGGAGGCTGAGGTGAGTGGATTGCCTGAGCCCACGGGCTCGAGACCCACCTGGGCAGCGAGACCTCATCTCTACAATAAATCAAAATATCAGCGAGGCGTAGTAGCGCATGCCTACAATTCCGGCTACTTGGAAGGCTGAGGCGGAAGGATCGCCGGAGCCCACCAGGTCGAGGCTGCGGTGGCCGGGAGCGGCCACTGCACTCCAGTCTGGACGACAGAGTGAGATTCCAACTCAAAAAAAAAAAAAAAAACAGAGGTGGGAAGAAAGAGACAAAATTCAACTAGCCCTCCCCCACTGTCTTTGTTACCAAAAAAAGAAGTTTTTTTTTTCCTTCTTAAAATCTTTGGCTAAGTAGGTGACTTTTATAATAACTACTGTGATCTTGTGTTATAACATTATGCTTTTAAAAAATTTAGTACTGATCGGACTCAGTGGCTCAACCTGTAATCCCAGCACTTTGGGAGGCCGAGGTGAGTGAATTGCCTGAGCCTGCAGGTTCGAGACCTGCCTGGGCAACTTGGCGGGACCTCATCTCTACAATAAATCAAAAAATTAGCCGGGCGTGGTAGCACGCGCCTGTAGTTCCAGCTACGTGGAAGGCTGAGGCGGAAGGATCGCCGGAGCCCAGCAGGTCAAGGCTGCGGTGGCCGGGAGCGGCCTGGGTGACAGAGTCTGGGTGACAGAGTGAGACTCCAACTCAAAAAAAAAAAAAAGTTTAGTACTTAAACTCTTAAAGTTCTCAATCAGTCTCTCTAGGGTGAGATAAGAAGCCAGCTCCAGGAACCACACCTGCCCCACTCCCTCCTTCTGAATTTCCTGCAGACCAGGTACAAGGATTACTATCCAACATAGGATGAATGGCAGAATAACCTGGGCTTCACCCTCTAGCATATCAATCGTTGTGAAAGTATATCAAACCTATTATTAAAAAAAAAAGGAAACTGTTTTCTTTTGCCAATGTTTACCTGTTTTAAATTCTCAGTTTAAGCTACAACCTAACTAACATGTCTCTAATGTTTTCAATTTTTCTTTCTTCAGACTTTGTCAAAGTGGTTGTATTTCCTTGTTAAGGTACAACTACAGATAATTTGCAAGAGAATATTTCTTTTTTTTTTTTTTGAGTTGGAGTCTCACTCTGTCGCCCAGACAGGAGTGCAGTGGCCGCTCCCGGCCACCGCAGTCTCGACCCGCTGGGCTCCGGCGACCCTTCCACCTCAGCCTTCCGAGTAGCTGGAATTACAGGCATGCGCTACCACGCCCGGCTAATTTTTTGATTTATTGTAGAGATGAGGTCTCGCTGCCCAGGCGGGTCTCGAACCCGCGGGCTCAAGCAATCCACTCACCTCAGCCTCCCAAAGGCGCGGGATTACAGGCTGAGCCACGGAGCCTGGCGCAAGAGAATATTTCAACCTACGTTAATCAATTAGAAGCTTTGGCTAAGCATACATATGATGTAGAGGGCTACTTTCACTTTTTCAGAATTGCTTTTGGGACAATAGCCTTTTTACAAAATCATTGTTTGTTTAATAATTTTTGCCTGTGCTCTCTCTCAATGTTTTATTAAATCCGAATAGCATTCAGTTAAAGTTCCATCATTTCCTGTTCATGCCCTTGGAAATAGATAGGTAGAGACATCTCTACAGCCCATCTCAGCAGGAAGTAGATACAGAAGAATGATCTTTTCCCCCATTTCCCAGGATCATAAGAATATTTCCAAGAGCAGGAGTGGGGAATAAAAGGGCAGAGAGTGGGAAGTCATTTTTCATCTTGTTCTTAAACACTAACACAATGATGAGAAAGTAGAAGCTATGCTTTTGGAGAAATGCACACTTTAAGTAAAATTAACTTTGCCTTTTCAGAAATCAACTTCCTGGTGCCAGGTATCAGAGGTATCTCATAGTGGCAATCAAACTTGCCTAAAGTAAAGGGAATTTACAAGGCCTAAGACATCATGCATTGGGCATGTAAAAGTCATGAAACTTGTAGTTACAAAAGTTATAACCACTCAGAGGGAGAGCAGGTGAGGGCTTGATCTTCCAGTAAATTGGGCACTATCTACAGGGAAGCCAAGAATCCCCTGACGCTACTCACTGAGAATGCCTAGGAGATAAGGGAGGTGCACCCTGCACTAGCTCTAAGGAATAAGGGAAGGTGCAGGAGCATTAGAATCCTTGTCATGCCCTTCTCTAGGGGGTATGATAATGTGGGCAAACATTAATGAGTCTCTGTCACAGGTTCTCCAAGACATCCACAGGTGGTCGATAAGGAAGTCACAGCAGTCACATACAACATCTCCAAGAAAAGGATTTAAGCCAGCACTCTAGGGGGCTACGAAGCCACACTCACCTAGAGTGTAGGCCCACTCCCTGTCTGTGGGGGGTGAACTTTTCTTAAATAAATCTTTTCTTTTCTCACCACTGTGTGTTGCAATTCTTTGTAATTTACTCAGATCTCTGGGTTCCCAGCATGGCACCTCCGGCTTGCCGGCTCCAGCAGTGCTGCGCCTCTCTCTCTCCATCCATCCACCCTCACCCTGTCCGCAACCTAACAACAAGGTCTCCCCAAGTTACCTAGGATGGTCTCAAACCTGCAAGCTCAGGTAATCCACTCGCCTCGGCCTCCCAAAGTGCTGGGATTACAGGCTGAGTCACTGAGCCCGGCCTAAAATGACAAACATCTTATGGCAACACCAGAAACTAGAAAAAAAAAATGTCTGCAGGATTTTGAGGGGAAATAATTTCTGATCCCCATATCTGGCCAGATTGTCAAGCAACTACGAGAATAAAGTCATTTTCAGAACTGCAAGAAGTAAATCATCTTATCTCCTACGCACCTTTTCGTAAGAAGCCGTTGGAGGATGTGGTCCACTGAAATAAAGAAATAAGACAAGAAAGAGGAAGTCATGGGATCCAGGAAACAAAGGAAAGGCAAGGGGAATTCCCAAGGATAGTGTGAAGGGAAGTTCCAGAAGAACAATTAACTAGCAGGTCTAGAGAACAATCAATCCAGAGTGGAGTAGGAAATATGTCTCCAAGAATGAATGACTAAATGAATGAATGAACCTTACTTTGATTAAACATAAATTAAAGAATTAAGATACAGAAATTGCCAGGTGCAGTGGCCCACACCTGTAATCCCAGCACTTTGGAAGGCTGAGGCGAGAGGATTCCCTGAGCTCAGGGTTCGAGACTAGCCTAGGCAGCTTGGGGAGACCTCATCTCTACAATAAATCACAAATTAGCTGGGCATGGTGGCTCGCACCTATAGTTCCAGCTACTTGGAAGGCTGAGATGGAAGGATCACCTGAGCCCAGCGGTAGAGGCTGTGGTGTCCATGAGCATGCCACTGCACTCCAACCTGAGCAACACAGTGAGACTCTGTCTCAAAAATCAACAAAACAAAAACAAAATGTAGAAATTTTTTTAAAGCTACATAGCGTGTCACAACAAAAGATAAAGGATAGAATACATGTATTTCCCGCTTAAATCTTCTCTGTTCTATAGCAGTTTTTTTGTGTTTGTTTTGAGTTGGAGTCTCACTCTGTCGCCCAGGTTGGAGTGTAATGGCATGCTCCCGGCCACCACAGCCTCAACCTGCTGGGCTCAGGTGATCCTTCCACTTCAGTCTTCCAAGTAGCTGGAACTACAGGTATGCGCTACCATACCCAGTTAATTTTGTAGAGACGAGATCTCACCATGTCGTCCAGGCTGGTCTCAAATCTGTGAGCTCAGGCAATCCTCTTGCCTCAGCCTCCCAAAGTGCTGGGATTATAGGCTTGGGCTATCATGCCCAGCCTAGTAGTTAAACTGTTTTCTCCTGTGTCCACCTGCAGTGCCAACTAATGACACGGTTTAAACCAATTCCAAACTTTCCTTCTCCACCACCTGCTATCCAGTCAGTTCCTGACTTCCCTACCCATTCATTCCACAAAAATTTGAGTGCCTACTGTGTTGTTAGAAAAGCCTATTCAGCCTGACTTATAAGTGTAGAGGTCTTTTTTAGTGCCAGCCCTCAGCATTCTGCAGAAACCGAAGCAGTGATCCAAACAATAAAACTAAGTTGGAATTTTGTTTTATGGGGTTTGGCTGCTGCTGTTGTTTTTGTTACTGTATTTTAGTGGTCAAAGGCCTACCCTTGATGACTGTTGTGGCCCAATGAGAGGAGAGAGGTGCTCGCCAGGAGCCTGGTGGTCTATCAATCCCACCACAACCTGGACCTTATCTTTGCCTGACAATATATGGTATTCTTGTTCAACAGGTATCTTTTTAGTTGAAATCTGTAAGTCTCCCGTTAGTAGGGATTATTTCTGCTTTTGCCTGAAAAGAAAGACTAGTAACTACAGAATCTAATGCTTTAGCATTGAAGTTGGAGTTAACAGATGGGGCCCACAACTAAGGACCATGAATGGATATAGATGGGGGTCAGGGAAGGGATGAGCTCAGGGATGAGAGCTGTGAATGGGTGATGTAAAAAGCTGAAATTGGCCAGAGGAGCAGGGAGTGGCTCACGCCGTAATCCCAGTACTTTGGGAGGCCAGGGTAAGAAAATCACTTGAACCCAAGAATTCAAGATCAGTCTAGGCAAAATAGTGAGACCTAATTTGTAAAAAATAAAAATAAAAATAAATTAAAAAATTAGCTAGCTGTGGTGGCACGTGCCTGTAGTCCCATCTACTCAGGAGGCTGAGGCAGAAGGATCACCTGAGCCCAGGAGGTCGAGGTTGCAGTGAGCTGTGATTGTGCCACTGAACTCCAGTGTGGGAGACAGAGTGAGACTCAACTCAAAAAAGAAAAAGCTAAAATTATAAGCTAAAAGCTATAAAAGACATTAGTGGGACAATTGGAAAAATTCGAATATGGACAACATATTAGGTAATAGTATTTGCTCCGTTGTTAAAATTCTTGACTGAAAATTATAACATGATTGTGTAAGAGAATGTCCTTAATCTTGGGAAATACTATATAAATAATTAGGAGTGTATTAAGGGTAGCTGGGCACAGTGGCTCATGCCTGTAATCCCAACACGTTAGAAGGCTGAGGTGTGGGGAATCACTTGAGGTCAGAAGTTTGAGACCAACCTGGACAACATAGCAGACCAGTCTCTATAATAAATTTTTAAAATTAGTCAGGCATGGTGGCACATGTCTGTAGCCCCAGCTACCCAGGAGGCTGAGTCGGAAGGATCTCTTGAGTTCAGGAATTTGAGACCAGCCTAGGCAATATAGCGAGACCTCATCACTACAAAGAGTAAAAAAAAAAAAAAAATTAACTGGGTGTAGTGGTGCATGCCTGTAGTCCCAGCTACTCGGGACACTGAAGCAGGAGGATAGCTTAAGTGCAAGAGGCTGAGACAGCAGTGAGCTGTGATGGTGCCACTGCACTCTAGGTGGGGCAATAGAGTGGGACCCTGACTCAAAGAAGACAAAGTATTTAAGAGTAAAGTATCATGATGATGCAACTTACTCTCAAATGGTTCAAGAAATAAAATTCAGATAAAAAACAAATGTGGTAAAATATTAACATTTGATTAGTGTAAGTTAACGACACATGGAGATTTGTTGTACCACTATTGTTAACTTTTCCACAGAACTGAAAATGAGGGGGAAAGTTAGGAAGTTAAAATTTTTAAAAATTTTTATTCTTGTATCGGAGTCTCACTCTTGTCACCCAGACTGCAGTGCAGTGACACACTCATGGCCACAATAGCCTTGACCTGCTGGGCTCAGGCAATCCTTCCAACTCAGCCTTTCAAGTAGTTGGAACTACAGGCGTGTGCCACCACACCTGGCTAATTTTTCTTGATTTATTGTAGAGACAAGGTCTCACCAAATTGCCCAGGCTGGTCTCGAACCCCTGGGCTCAAGCAATCCTCTCACCTCAGTCTCTCAAAGTGCTGGGATTACAGGCATGAGCCACCACACCCGGCCACATTTTTTTTTTTTTGAAGCTGAAATACTTTGCTATCATGTGAAGGTCAAAATGTCCTGTTTATTGATTCCAGCCACTTGGGATTGGTGGAGCTTCCAACCTTCTTCCCAACAGAATACCTGTCTCCAGACTACCCAGACAACAGGCGCTGGTCTCCAAAGTCCCTCTGACACTCTTATATCCCTATCCCTATCCTCATGGACCTGGCAGCAATTTTTTGGTCTCCCGTTGTACTCTAATTATACGATTTCACTTCCTTGTAATTCTCCATTTACCTTTCTCTCTCCCCGAGACTCAGAGATTCTTGGAGGCAGTGACTGTGTAGTTTCCATTTTTATTATCTCTAGCAACGAGCACAATGTGTGGCCTACAGAAAGTACTACGTAAATGTTGCAGGAGTGAGTGAATGAGTGGCTCACTGGATAGGCAGATAAACAGAGATGGGAGCTGGAGTTTGACAAATGAAAGCAAGGCTGGTTGACAGGGGCTGAAATGACCAAAATGTAAATAGTTTTCCATTCTTCATGTTTAGATTCTTGGAGTTTGAGACCCAAAAGTGTGGCTTAAGCCCTATGTTACTACATGGAAGCTAGAGAAACCGAAGATATGGGAAACCTGCAGAAGTCAGAAAGGTGAAGAAATCCAGGGCAAAACTGACTTAAAGTGTTGGGAAACATTCGAATGACATGGGATTAAGTTGACAAAGAATAAACACAAAGGACTGATGTTGGGAGCTGGCCACGGAGGCCCACTGAGCATTAGGGATCAGGAAGGGCCGTTGACCCTGAGACCACTAGGATGCGTTCGGGAGCTATTGACCCCATGTCCTCCCCCTTTCTACTCAGCACTATAATCAGAATAAGCTCCTGTAAGCTCAAAACATAAAAACTCTGAGACCGGGATGAACACAAGCTAACTTTAGAAGCTCATTGTTCCCATTCTTCCACAAACAGTTTTGGCTTTCACACAACTTACAATTCAAACTCGGTCACATCTAAGAACCTTAGTATTGGTCACAGGCTTCTGGGTCATGATCTTAGGATTTATTGACGTTGAAGAAGGTGTCAATTGTAGAATATAGTTTTAGAAGAAAGCCATTGTGTTGAAAGAATACGGCTAGGTTACTTGATGAACTTTGGACTGGGCCACATTCCAAACATTCTGGGATGGGTCACTTTAGGTTATAAAGTAAGTACTTAAGTTTCTATAGAATTGTTTAACTTGGTATTCGTATAAATCAACTTAGGATGAAAAAGGTTTATAGGTCAGTCACGGATTAAGGTTTGTTATGGGATTTTTAAGTTATGTTTAACTTGGTATTAGTATAAATTAGCTTAGGATGAAAAGGGTTTATAGGCAGTCATGGATTCTGTTATGGTATTTTCTTCCTCATACCTGAAAGAATATCTGGTGGGTGGGGGACGCCCAAGCCCCTCCCCCTCCCCCCCTTCTCCTCTCATTCTCACAATCGCCGATGCCATCTCCACCTTTGGGGTACCCTGAACCCGGCAGGAACTGGACTCCTGCAGACTGAAAACAGGAAGCTTCCTCTTTTTTTTTTTTTTTTTTTGAGTTGGAGTCTCACTCTGTCACCCAGACTGGAGTGCAGTGGCCACTGGACTCAAGCCATCCTTCCACCTCAGCCTTCCGAGTAGGTGGGACTACAACCACACACCACCACATCCAGCTCATTTTTAAAAATTTCTGTAGGGTCTTGCTATGTTACCCAGGCTGGTCTCAAACTCCTGGGCTCAAACGACGCTCCCACTTTGGCCTTTCAAAGTGCTGGAATTACAGGCATGAGTCACAGCACCCAGCCAGGAAACTTCCTCTTGAGCGCTGAATCGCACACAGGAAGAGTTCATTTATTTCCCATTCACTAATACTTCCTTGATTCCAAACCTTTTGCTAGGAACTACAGGGAGAAAAGAATGACTAACACACAACCTCTGTTCAGAGGGTACTACAGATGGGTTACTATTTAAGGAAACCTACGGGGCAGGTTGTAGAGAAACTAGCGTTTGAAAACAGATTTCCACTTGGGCCCAGGCAGATAAAGACTGGAATTGGGAAACTAAACCAAATCCAAGGGCTGAGGATCAATGTAATCCCACAAAGGCCAAGGAGGTGGTATCCTGTGAGCTCCCCAGGATCTGTGCTGAGAGCTGCCCCTCAAAGCCTCCTTGGCTTACAAGGGGCAAGGGAGGAGATAGTGTGCAGTTCCAGGGGCACCCTCAGCCCCAGCCCATTCTTTTCTGTTGCTACATTCAGTCTTTAAGAGGGAGCAGGCTGGGACAGACTCTTTGTGAGATGAACAGTAAGTGGCCCCCTTTGGGTAGTTAAGGGATCCTCAGCCTGAGCGGTTAAGCTCCCCCATTAGAACTTGGTTTCTAAATCTCCTACAGCAATGCACACCCACCCAGATGGAAAGGGAGCCTTCCCATAGAGCTCATCCCTGCTGCATATAATGGTTTGCTTATCCCCCACTTCCAGTTCCTCAAGGGACTGAGGAAGAAACACCATCATCCATGTTTGTGATACCTGCCAGGGCCCAGCAGGGATTCCCCCTCAATTATTCATTCAGACATTCATTTGTTCATTGATCTATTCATTCAATAGCTGCTGAGTCCTACTACATACCAGGAATTTGGGACTGGAGATATAGCCAGTAATTGACACACCAAAAAAAGTCTCTGCTATACTGGTACTTATATTCTACTGGGAGGAGACAAATTAAACATCAACAATATATCAGGTGGTGATAAAGGGGGTAAAAGGTAGGGTGAGAAGTTAATGAGGGGTGATGGGGCAGAAGGGGTATTTTAGACCGGAAGACCAGTTATGGCCCTGCTGAAAGCACCTCTGCTTCTGTTGGGTGGCCAGGGCCGGGAAGCCTGAGATGTGGGAGGTCTGCCTGTCCTTCCCTGGAGGTTGTAAAATGAACCCTGTGAGAGACACCGATAGAAACCACTCAGAGAACAGTCAGGAACTGAGCAGACAGTCTGCAGAACAGCCAGTCTCTGGGCTGGGGGTTCACACACAGCCAAGCATGGCCAGCACTGCACCACCTACTCTCCTTCCCTTCACAGTACATCTTGCGCTACCTTGCCCCTCCTCCCAGCTCTCCCATAGTTCTGCCCCTCCACCCTCTGAGACTGCTCACTCTGAGGCCACTGACTGTTGACAGGCCCAAGGGATATTTCTCCCTCCTGTGTGAAGCTTTTTTCTCCTCTCGGGCACAGCACTTTCCAAGACCTCTTCACTCTCCTTGAAGAGGCTCCTCTTGCCCCTAAAAGATGGCATTAGGTGGTTCCACACTCAGCCCACAACTCTTCACTCCAGCAATCCTCCCCAGGTGACTTGCACACTCCCAAATCTTCTCCAGCCCTGAACCCACTCTTGAACTCCAAATCCCACATATCCAGTTGCTTTTTATCCCTGATGGACTGCTCACTCAAAATATTCTACATCGGCCAGGCATGGTGACTTATGCCTACAATCCCAGCACTTTGGGAGGCCAAGGTGAGAGGATTGTCTGAGCCCACGGGCTTGAGACCAGCCTGTGCAACTTGGCGAGACCTTGTCTGTACAATACATCAAAATAGTAGCTGGGCATGGTGGCACGTGCCTGCAGTTCCAGCTACTTGGAAGGCTGAGGTAGAAGGATCACCTGAGCCCAGCAGGTCGAGACTGCGGTGGCCGTGAGCAAGCCACTGCACTCCAACCTGGGCGACAGAGACTCCAACTCAAAAAAAAAGTTCTACATTAATGCCAGTTTGTAAATTCCTTCGGAGAGGCATCCTATATGTTATACTGTTTCCTCAATGCCTGGTACCCTGGCTTGTGCATCACAAGCCCTCAATGAATTCTTGTTTTAATCATTTCCCTTTCTCTTCCCCCACTCCAAAATTACTCCTATCTTAGCTATAAGCCTTTCACTTGGAGGATTACCTATAGTTTCCAGCAACTACTCTCCCTAAGCCCCACTTCTAGGGAAAAGTGTAAGCAATAAGGATACTGACACATTATACTGAGTGACAACAAAAGACTGGGTTGGGCAGACAACTCTTTCTAAGAAAAAGGAGACTGAAAGACTGCTCAATCTTGCCAGCCTTTGGCAAGGATACCAGAAACTGGAGCACTCATGACTACATGGCAGCTAAGCCCAGGACGACAAGCCAAAGGGCACTCCGACATGCCACGGCAGCTCAATCTCTCTGTCCCCAACCATGGCCCCTGTCCAAGGCTGGACTTCATCAGCCTCCACCTAGACCTGTATACATTTCCCTCTCTGCCCTCTCAAACTCCAACTCTCCTCCACAGGCTGCCAAAGCTGATAAAAAAATAGTCATTTAACCTCCTCAAGGACAAACTTTAAAGGAATTCCTGCTACTCAGAACAAAACCCAAACTCCTGAGCATAACTTTCAAGGCCCTCCATCACCTGACCCCTACAAACCCATCCAAACACATCCTCATGCCACCTTTACTGCATCACCTGCTCCAGTAAACTAAAGCAGGAAGGTGTTCTTAAGTCCCACCCATCCCTCAATCCCATTTTCTTTTTTTTTTTTTTGAGTTGGAGTCTCACTCTGTCACCCAGACTGGAGGGCAGTGGCCACTCCTGGCCACTGCAGCCTCGACCTGCTGAACTCCGGAGATCCTTCTGCCTCAGCCTTCCAAGTAGCTGGAACTACAGGCACGTGCTACCACGCCCGGCTAATTTTTGATTTATTGTAGAGATGAGGTCTCGACAAATTGCCCAGGCGGGTCTCAAACCCGCGGGCTCAGGCAATCTACTCATCTCGGCCTCCCAAAGCACTGGGATTACAGGCTGAGCCACCAAGCCCGGCAATCCCATTTCTTCTAAGCCACCTATACAATTGAGGGGCCCAAAGACAGAATCATAGTCTGAGCTCTGAAATTCCACCATGCAACTTTTTAAAAAATCCTTGTCAGATACACAAATATACACTAGCCTTCCAACTGTATGTCCCAAGCAAACTTAACAAACAGATCTACATCAAAGCTATTTAGTATTTTTTTTTTAAGATAGAGGTGTATGTTACCCAGGCTGGTCTTGAACTCTGGGCTCAAGCAATCCTCCCATCTCAGTCTCTCGAGTAGCTGGAGCTACAGATGCACGCCATCACATGTAAAATATTTTTAGTGATTTTGAGCAAAGTGTAGAGCATGCTCAAGGAAGCCTTCTCCAGGATAACCCCAATCTATTATCCTTTGGGTATGATTATTATTACTGTTGTTGTTTTTTTAAGTTGGAGTCTCACTCTGTCACCCAGGCTGGAAGGCAGTGACATGCTCCTGGCCACCGCAGCCTTGACCAGCTGAGCTCAGGTGATCCTTCTGCCTCAGCCTTCCAAGTAGCTGAAACTACAGGCACAAGTCATCACACCCAGCTAATTTTTTCTTATTGTAGAAATGAGGCCTCGCCAAGTTGCCCAGGCTGGTCTTGAACCCATGGGCTCAGGCAGTCCTCTCACCTCAGCCTCCCAAAGTGCTGGGATTATATGCCCGGTTTGAGTATGATTATTAACTGCTTGAATCATCTGGTAACTATCCTAACATTCAGCCAACATTCTCTACCTTGTCTACAAGCACACTGTGAAAGACTGTTGGAGAGTCTGCTGAAATAAAAATGCTGTCCATATTTGTCCAACTACCAGTCCAGGAATCCAGAAGAACTAGTGTGATAGGCCCTGTTTTGAATTATGGAACCATTCTGACCCCTACCCATTGTTTTCCTAGGTCAAGCCAAAACACACCTTAACATCCTACTCGATATTGAAATGTGTGCACAGGCAGAGCAATGGAACAGAACATAAGGCCAAGAAATAGATTCGAGTACATATCGGAATTCAGAATATAACAAAGGTGGTATTTCAAATCATGAAGAGATGGATTGTCTACTAAACAACATTTGGACAACACAGTAAAATTGGATTTGTACCTCATGCCTTACATTAAGATATAGGTTGCACAGAGTATGTATAGATACATGTCTACCTATAGATACATGGTTTATATCAATAAGTTAATTTGGCTAAATGTTAACAATTGGTAAAGCTAGGCAAAGGTTATATATTGTACTTACCTCACAACTTTTCTGTAGGTTTGAAACTTTCCAGAATAACAAGGTGAGGGGATGATTTTTTAAAATCCTACTTAAGTTTCTAAAAATTGGCTCAAAATCCACCTCCTCAAAGAGGCTCTTCAAGGCACATGAAGTTGGGGGAAATTACTCTCTTTTCTGCATTTTCAAGGCACTTTGCTTATGTTCAGAATTCAATAGACTGACTGAAAAAAATCATGGGGCCCCTAGTTCAAGCCCATAAATCTTCGTGTCCTTCCAGATACTTCTCTAGGTTCATCCTCACACATCCATCCCAGCAAGGCCTAGAGTAAATATCCATGTTTAAAGGAACCAGGCAACAGCTGGAAATGTCCAGCTCTCAAAAGTAGGCAAGAAGGCCTGGGGGGAGCTTATTAAATTCCTGTCATGGAGGCGCTGGAGGGGACTGGGATGGAAGGACCAGCTCCAGAATAGATGTTCCCTTAATTTGGGACACCCAAGAGTCAAATTTCCCAGAATTCAAGGACTAAACCCCTCTATACCTTTTCCTAATTTTCTAAACTTCCATCAAAATCACTCAGTATTCTCTTTCAGACCAAGGGGCTATATGTGCATGTGCAAGTGTGTAGGCATGTGTGTTTATACAGGTTCACATACTAGGACACTTAAACCTCTAAGTTCCCTCACACACTTCCCACTGCTGGAATGCAAACTCAAAAGCAGGACTACATCTTCTAACTCCTTACTGTCTTAACCACACAGGCAACCCTGCACATATTTAGCATTAGGCAAGAATTTTACAATCCTAACATTAACTTGCTAAATGACAGGACAGTCAGTAGTTCCTCCTCTCGACTATGCAAACAACAGGACAGCTATGGAGACATTTGCAGAATACTATGGATCCCTGAAAAGCCCAGCATGGCCCCGAGGGCCTTGGCTGGGGACCCAGTTGTAGCAAAAAGCAGAAGCAGCAATTGCTATCTAAGGACATAACTTTATTGAAAACAAGAAGTAGGGATACAGAAGAGGGCTAGGAGTCAGGCTCTGTGGTAGGTGGTGGCTTCTCATCATCAGGCGGACAATCAATGAAGTCAGCCAGCATGGCAGCTGTGTCATCCTGCTCCTTTTAGAGACAAAGACATAAGATTCAAAATAGTCACACACACATACACGGATAGATCAGGCTCAGGGCAAGCCTCTCCCCTAAGATAAGCAGCTGCAACTCCTTCTCCCACTTCAGCCACCAGCCCCACTTTCCCACCTGAGAGTGACCTGCCCTGCCTGTCCCGCTTACCTTTTCCTGGAGAGCTGTGGCCTCTGCCTCTGTCTCCATCTCCATCTCTTCTTCTGCAGATGTCTCTGGTGGGGGTGGTACCTTGTCATCCCCACCTTCAGTTCCCTCTTCCAGCAGGGTTGGGGGAGCAGAGGGCTCTTCTTCAACAAGCTCCTGAGGCGGCGGCCCTGCTGCGGGGCTTACCCCTTCTCCCTCCGCCTCCCCTTGGGAAGGGAGTACTTCTGGGGCCAGGGTAGGGGCTGTCTCAGGCCCATGCTCCTCCTCTGCCCCTGGCTCCTCCACTTCCAACAGCAGCCCGGGTTCTGGTTCTGGCTCAGGCTGCACTTTGGGTGACTCTGGAGGGGCCAGAGCTGGAGGCAGGGTTGGGGGTGGAGGTCCACCTTCCTCTACCTCCCCTCCTGCTGAGCCAAACTCCAACTCTTCCACCTCTTCCAACTCCTCTTCCTCTTCTTCTTCCTCCTCCTCCTCTTCTTCCTCTAACTCACCTTCTTCTTCTTCAAACTCCTCCTCAAATTCTTCTTCCTCCTCTTCTTCTTCTTCAAAATACTCCTCTTCATCCTCTTCCTCTTCCTCAAAATCCTCTTCCTCTTCTTCCTCCTCTTCTTCTTCCTCTTCTTCCTCTTCCTCCTCCTCCTCATCACTGCTGTTGATGTTAATAACTGTCAAATCCTCTTCCAGAGCCGGAGGTCCTCCCCCACCAGGAGTCCCTTCAGGGACCAACTGGGGCGGCTGCAGTGTCACAGGACCAGGAACAGGTGGGGGCGGAGGTGGGGGTGGTGGGAGAGGTCCCGGGGCTGCAGGAAGCTCTTCAGGCTCCTCCTTGGCTGGCACAGGAGGGGAGGCTGCTGGTGGCCCAGCAGAGGCTGTGGGGGGAGGTGTGGTGCCTGAGGGTGGTGGGGGTGGCAGGGGTGGTAGCCCCTCTGGCACAATCACCACACTGTCATCAGAGTCACTTTCCAAGGAGATCTCCACATCAGATGCCTCCTCCTTATCATAGTGGACAAAGGCTGGTCTGGGCACTCTTCCCCCAAAAGTTTCATCTGGGGGTATAGTAGGTGGAGGAGTCCCACTAGGGGCAAGGACGGGGTCCTCATTTGAGGCTGCCCGGTGGTTCTCGGGACCAGGAAGAAGCCGAGGAGGAACAGACACCAGGCCTGGGACAGTGAGACCTAGATGGTTGGCTGTCGCTGGAGGTCCAGGGCGTGCTGAGGGCACAGGGCCTGTGGAGGACATGGAGCCTGCAGAGGACATGGGACCTGCAGAGGGCATGGGGCCTGTGGAGGACATGGGACCTGCGGAGGGCATGGGGCCTGCTGAGGGCATGGGGCCTACTGAGGGCATAGGGCCGGGGGGATGGAAGGGTGGGGCCCTAAAGGGAGATGGGGCTTCTGGAGGGGGAATTGGGGCAGGTGTGGGGCAGGTGGAGCCCATGGACTGCAGGGGAGGAACACGGGGGTGGGTCAGAGCAGCACAAGTCACCAGTGCTTCTGAGCAGAAAGAGGAGACCTGAGAAAAGAGGAAAGAACAAGTGTGAAAATCAGGAATATAGGTCTCATGGGGCAAGACAGGAAGAGTCCACCAGCATCAGAAATAAGAGAATCCAGGAACCAAACAGGGCTCAACCCCGATCAGCAGTTACCTCAAGGCTGTCTTCTTGTTGACCAAGGGAGAAAGCTTGCAGGGCACAGGCGAGAGGAGGTGGGCAGCGAGGAGAAGGTGCCAGCAGCAGTGCCAGGAGCAGGCGGTAGAGTTCACGGCGGCAGCAGGAGCTGTTATATGGGGAGCTGCCTAGGGCCTCACCCTGCTGGATACCCATGACCAGGGGTAGGACCAGATCATGCAGTCTCTGAAAAGGACACAGAGCACATACCTAGAAACATTGCCAAGACTGACCAACCCTTCTCCAGGGTCCACTCCCAGGTCTGAATGGGCCTTTCTCTGGGGCACACACCCCCACACATACAGAGCAACAGCCCCCTCCCTAGTCTCCATGGGGACCAGCTCCACTAACCCTGTGAGTTTCCTCCTTGATGACAGGCCCACACATGAGGATAGTCCGGCTGAGGCCTGGGGAAGAAGAATGATGTGTAAGAGGCAGGGTCCTGACAGGACTGGAGAGCAAGGGCTTCTGAAGCACACAGCCCAAGGCAAGCATCAGCTCTGCCACCGGCTACCTTGAGCAAGTCATCTAACTCCTCTAAGTTTGCTTTCTCAACTATAAAATGAAGATCATACAAAAACCTCTACTATGTAAGGTCGTTGACAGTATTTAAATAAGACAGTGTAGATAAAACATTACAAACGTGCATTTATATATTTGAGAAAAGTTGGCTCTCCCCTTCCCATGGGGTGGCATGGCAGGCAGTGAAATGGATGGGACCAAAGGAAAGTCATCCATTAACTGCACAGTATCCAACTAGTAACTAGTTGATAGATTAGCAGTTGTACCAGAAGCAGGGAGCTCCACCAGGCAGCCTGCCTTGGAGAGAAAATAAGCTTCACAGGCAGGAATTTTTCCCAAGTGCAAAACTGTACTTGGCATATAAAGTAGATATGCAAAGTATTTGTTGACTAAATGAGATAACTGGGGGCAGTGTCAACACCAGAATCCCCAAGATTCTACCTGCAGACCTGCAGCCAAATGGCTGTTTCTGCTTGTTCTCCCAAGCTGTCTGCAGGCTTTTAGCTGGCTCTGCATTTTAAATAACCCTCCACTTCACCAACTGCTCTTGGGCTGTCATTTGAGGTCATCCCAGAGCTCCAAGGATGCAGGTCACAGGCCTTACCCACCTCTCAGTGCAGCTGCACACACATCACTATTGGCATTGGTATCTCCTTTCCGGTGGCTGGGAGGGGCCATAGCCTCCCCCACATCCAGCTTTAGCTTCTTGGGGGCACTGGGTTTCCCAGTTTGTAAACCTCCATCAGGGCTCCCTCGGGGGCTGCGCAGCTGAAGAGAGAGGAAAATATAAATAACATACACAGGCAATAGGACGACAGGACAGAGTCAAGTGATAGTGTTTAGTGAGGAGACACATGTGGACAAAGGGTACAGGATGAGTCCTGGGACGGAAGCAAGATCTCACTCACCTTAAGGGCATCAGCTGGGGGGGATATGTCACTGAGCAGATGGGTCAGCAGGGCCTCTCCAGAGGCTCCTCCCTGAAGCACTCCTGCTGATGCCCCACAGACTTTCACCCACAGCTCTAACACAGCATACACCTTGGTCCGAATGGTGCTATAGTGTGAGCAAAGAGGGCAGGTTATAAATGAAGAGTCAATACATCAGAATGCCCAGTTAACCTGTATCCCCTCACCCACCCTCTCCTCTTGATTCCCTTCCTGGATGGTCACCTGTAAGGCTTCTCCTGGCCTGGAGAGAAAGAATCCCTACCGATACTCCAGGCATTGAGGACCTGGGGAAGCAGGCGGCTGATCAGGACCCCAAAGCGCAGGAGCCGGCCACCACACCTGGGGACAGAGAAGGAACAGTGACCTTTGTTTCCAGCATGTCCCATTCCCCCATCACACCCTGCCCAATCCCACTCACGCAAGGATGAGTGCAGAGAGCAGGTCTAAGGCTTCAAGGTGGACAGAGGGCAGCAACAGCAACCGCAGGGGACCATCTCCCAGCAAGCTCTGGAGAAACAAGTAGCAAAGATAAGGAGTGAGGGAAGAAAGTGAGAACCAAAGAAAGACAGAAATGGGAACAGACAATTTACATATGTACACCTAGGTGGGGAACCCTCCCATCCCCAACCAGCTCCCCCACAAAATCAAACACCCATCTTCTGAAACAGACCCTGGATGGAGGGAAAGGAGAGGGATGGCTGAGTCTCTCTAATGACTCAGCTGATCCCCAAATTCACCCTTACCTAGGAAAGCATTTGCTACAAGTGGTCCTGCTATATACACGGGCAAATCCACTCTTTTTTTTTTTTTTTTTGAGTTGGAGTCTCACTGTCACCCAGACTGGAGTGCAGTGGCCGCTCCTGGCCACCGCAGCCTCGGCCTGCTGGGCTCCGGCGATCCTTCCGCCTCAGCCTTCCAAGTAGCTGGAACTATAGGCGCGCGCTACCATGCCCGGCTCATTTTGATTTATTGTAGAGATGAGGTCTCACTGCCCAGGCGGATCTCGAACCCGCGGGCTCAGGCAATCCACTCACCTTAGCCTCCCAAAGGTGCGGGATTACAGGCTGAGCCACCGAGCCCGGCTCAAATCCACTTTTGACAGTGAGTACATGTGTCAGGGACACACAGGACAAAAGGAAATGAGATGGGACAGTGCTGGGGTGACACTGTTTGGGGAGCTTCAGATCCTACTTCAGTGCTTTCCTGGTTGCCCAGGCTCCTGAGAAAGGGCTGTGAATAGAGGACAAATCCCACTTACAATATTCTTGCTACTGACACTTAGGGTTCGGCAGATGACATCCAGGATTTCCTGCACAGGGACAGACACAGGAGCCCCAAACTCAGAGCTAAAGAGAATCAGAGCAGGGAGATCGTCAGAGAAGGCTCCCCATCGTGACTCCACACCCATCTCAATCTCACAACAAAGATGACATGCCCATCTCAACCCCTCCTGCCCCATGCCCCGTTCCCTCCAACATCTACACACCTCAGCATGAGCCCCAGGCAGCGAGCCAGTCCCGAAAACCTCTGCCGAAGCCGGAGAAGTATATGGGCTTCACCATCTTCTGAGGGGGAAAGCAGTGTCTCCACTCCAGGGCCTTCATTCTGCACGGGAGCTAGGCAGAAACACAACCATCTTATACACATGGTCTTTCTTCCATCTCCCCTTTTCATTTGTGGTAGATGACCTATCTAATCTAACAGTCCATTTTGTTTAGAAACTAACTGCCCCACCTCTCTGGACCCCCATCCTGTTCCCTCCTGCCAAGCCCCTCAACCACTGTCCGACTCTACCAGCGATGGTCCCTACCAGTCTCTGCTCCCTCGTACAGGGCCCCCAGCAGGCTATGCAGTGAATCCAGTAGGCTATGCACCTCCTGCTCCCAGCTCTCGGTGTGCTTCAAGCCCTGGGAAAAGCCAGCCCCTAAAGAGGGCAGTCTGGAATAACATTCACAGGCCAACTGCAAAAGAAAGCACAGAAGCCTGGTCAGATGAGATCTAGCCGAGTCACAGAATCCCCCATCCCACTAATCCCCAAAAGAGATGGAGATCAAAGAGAGCTCTGAGACAAACACGAGAAGGGACAATGACAGCAAGGAACTCGGATGGGCAGACAAAGGCAGAAGCTAAGAATTGCAAATGTTAACAGGGAGGAAGTGGAACATGGTCCAAAGGAGTTACACACAAAAGCTAAGACGGAGCGATAAGAGATGTTTCAGGCTCAGATTCCCAGGATCTCTATCTCCCTCCCTTCCCTTTACCTGCTGGAGCTGAGGGCTCACGGCATCCACTCTAGACAGGAAAAAGGAGGCCAACTTGCCCTGCATGAGAGAGGGGGGAAAAAAAGAGGCTGGTGAGCCAGCTCCAAGAGCCAGAGATGTACATCCTGTCCATTCCTAGCAGCAGACTCTAAGCCCAGGTCTTTTTCTTTCCTGCAGACACAGGAAGCAAAGCATTTTAAGGGGCATGGACTCTTGGTACCAGATATGCTTTCATGGTAGAAAGACATCCTCCATGTCAGCTCTGGTCCTTAGCTTCCAAAAAAGAAGGAAAGAGTCTGGCCCCTTCCCTATAGAAAACTGGGCTCACTCCCGCCAGTTTTTGCAAAATAACAGTCATCTTCCTCAAGCCAAAGGACACAGAGTACTAAAAAACAATCCCTATACTCCAACGCTCTACCAGCTTAGACAGAAACAAGGAGCCAAGCTGAGAGTTGAGGCACTATCCAGAAGCATGAAGGCAGGACAAGGTCAAAAGAGAGTGGCAGGCTGGTGGAGCAGAACCAAGGCAGCAAATCTCAGAGCAGTGCCCTATCAGCTAGTCAACGTTTTCTCTGCCTGCTATGTGAAGGCGCTGCAGCAAAAGTGTTTAACCTGAGGGCCACAATTTATTTCAGGGGTAGACTCATAGGGGCCTGTGAACATGAACAGGAAAAAAAAAAAATCGCACCATTATTTCCACCAGCGTATTAGTGAAATGTAGTGTTTCCTTCAATTACAAATGCAAATAAATAGTCATAGTAGTATCAGCAGTACCCGTACTGTCACCAACAGGATTCATTTACATTTCACCTTTCTTTTTTTTTTTTTTTTTTTGAGTTGGAGTCTCACTCCGTCACCCAGGTTGGAGTGCAGTGGCACGCTCATGGCCACCCCAGTGTCAAACTGCTGGGCTCCAACGATCCTTCTGCCTCAGCCTTCCAAACAGTTGGAACTACAGGCGTGTGCTACCACACCCGGTTAATTTTTTGATTTACTATAGAGACGAGGTCTCGCCAAGTTGCCCAGGCTGGTCTCAAACCTGCAGGCTCAGGCAATCCACTCGCCTCGGCCTCCCAAAGTGCTGGGATTACAGGATGAGCCACTGACTCCAGCCCATTCACATTTCAATTGTAACACATCTTTTTTTTTTTCTTGAGTTGGGGTTTCACTCTGTCACCCAGGCTAGAGTACAGTGGCACAATCAGGGCTCATCACAGCCTCAACCTCCTGGGCTCAGGTGATCGTTCTGCCTCAGCCTCCCAAGTAGCTACTAGGACTACAAGCATGCACGAAAATGCCGAGCTAATTTATTGATTTTTTGTAGAGACAAGGTCTCACTATGTTGCCCAGGCTAGTCTTGAACTCCTGGGTTCAAGTAATCCTCCTGCCTTAACCTCCCAAAGTATAGGGATTATAGGCATGAGCTATCATGCCTGGTCTACAACATATCTTGAAATAGCATTCACATGCATCACTAATTTGAAATTACCATAGTTATAAGACCTACCTCTAGATCTTATTAGCATGTTAATAAAGAAGTAAATACCACTCTATCACAATTTTTACATTTTACACTTCTACATTTCAACAGAATTGGTTTCCCTTGCAATTTCATGCATTTTATTTTATAAATTTAAGAACATTATTCTAAGAAGGGGTCTGTGATGCAAAAAAGATTAAGAATACTGCACTAGAGATATAGAAAGGCAGGAGACAGGATTTCCACCTTCAAAGGGATGTAAGAGTTAGTAAGAAGACAGGAGACGTATATGAAAAAACAAGAACCTAAAGCCAACACTGGTAACGTACAGAGAGGGGGACAGAGAGAGGGTAGAGGGTCAAAAGGGAATGACAATGAGGCTAGGGAGAGTAGGACTAAGCTGGGCTTAGAAGAAAGAGGAGAATACAGATAACAAGGCCAGAGAGAGAGAAACACCAAGGGAAGTTTCAGAATCAGAAGATACCCATGGAGAAGCTGACCAAAGTCTTAAATCCTAGGTTAAAGGATTTTATCCTGACTTTATCCAGGAAGCGGGGGCATCATATGCACAAAGGTGAACTTCTGCAAGACAAATGAGCAGTGGCACCAGGCACACAACGAAAGACTTAGGAAACTAGGAACAGAAGCCTCTGTCAGTGTGTGGACCACAAACCAACCCTCCAAGGACTCCCTCATATCCACTCTGCAGTAGGAACTACATTTAGTTCCCCAGTACACCTTAGTATTCTTTTTTCTTTAGATTGGAAAATATAGTTTATTCAGGAAGCAAATTAGAAAGAGATTCACTTCCCCAAGGTAGGGGAGAGGGTAGCCAGGAAACATGGCAGCCATAGCTCAAAGAACACATGACCAGACCATAGCTTAGCAAGGCAATGGCCACACCTCAGTATTCTTACTGACCATGAGACAAGATTTATTATAGCTGATCCCAGGTAGGAAAAGATCTAGAACCATCTCCCTTGGGACTTGGAGAGTACTTGCATGTCTGACAGGGTAGCATTTTAGAACACTTCAAACCAAAGAACAAACGGAAGTTCTCCTGGTTCACCTGCTTCTCCAAGGATGATAGTTTTTAGAGAGCTACCAAAGCCTCATCTATTGTGGCACTCTGTTCTTTTGGCCAACTTACTGCCCATGCTTTCCCTGAGACTCTGGTTCAAAAAGCAGCTGAGTTGAGGCCCATGGAAGTCTGCTTCTGAGACTGAAATAAAGCAGCATATACTGAAGTGACATGGCTCTGACCACAAGGTCTGCCTGGCTGACCTACAAAGCAAATCAAAGTAATGGCTCAGTTGGAATATTTCACTCAAAACACGCACACACATACAGCAGGTCCTGGGTATCTCTCAAGAGTGGGATCAGTCTTCCACTTTTCCAACGAACTACAAATCAATTTGGCAAGGAGGAAAAAGTGAGGTAAAGTCTCTGCAGGGATTGACTTCATGGACTCAGAATGCTTGAGTCACATCATTTGAGAGGAGTAACCCTGAACTGCACTGGGAGCATCTGGAGAATGGAACAGAGAACTGATAAACACTTTAAAATGGCAATGATCCATTTCCTAAGCATTAGTCTGCAAGATTTTCAAAGTACAAATTGCCCCTGGGGCCTTGTGTAAAACAGATTCTTATCAGAGGTGTTGGCAATAGACAAAGTCAAATCCTCAACCGGAGTTATACTCCAGATGACACTTTATTCTTAGGGAAATAAAGACAGACATAACCTGGAACAATATATAAATGCTTGTTATTTGGTTTGGAAAAGGTACTCAAAATGCAGGCCAAAACTTCAAAAACAACACTGACAAAAGGTTATGAATTGTAAATAGATTCTCCTGACTACTCACATTGAAAATTAAAAAGCAACAGCAAAGGAACACTTCGCATTCTAGTCTTCATGACCATTCCTATTTCTACCCTGTAGGTAACACTCAATTTCCCTTCCACTTTCATGGGGGGATGCAGGTACATAAAAATACCAAACAACTGAATCAAAATAGACATCTGCAGTAGAACCATACAAACTTTTAGTAGGGGACAAACTGCTGGCCTTTGTAATCTGTGTAATTCGAGAAGTTAACTTACAAAACATTTGAGAAGATAAGCAGTTATTACTTTTTTTTGAGTCGGAGTCTCATTCTGTTGCCCAGGCTGGAATGCAGTGGCATAATCATAGCCACAACAGCCTCGACCTGCTGGGCTCAGGCAATCCTTCTGCCTTGGCCTCCCAGGCACATGCCACCATGCCCAGCTAATTATTTTTTCAAATTTTTTGTAAAGACAAGGTCTCGCCATGTTGCCTAGGCTGGTCTCGAAATTCTGGGCTCAGGTAATCCTCTTGCCTCTACCTCCCAAAGTTCTGGGATTATAGGTGTGAAGTCAGTTATTACTAAACTTACAAAAACTTCAGTAAAAAAGCTTTACTAGCCAGGCTGGGTGGCTCAGCCTGTAATCCCGCGCCTTTGGGAGGCTGAGGTGAGTGGATTGCCTGAGCCCGCGGGTTTGAGACCCGCCTGCGCAACTTGGCAAGATCTCATCTCTACAATAAATCAAAATGAGCCAGGTGTGGTAGTGCGCGCCTGTAGTTCCAGCTACTCGGAAGGCTGAGGCGGAAGGATCGCTGGAGCCCAGCAGGTCAAGGCTGCGGTGGCTGGGAGCGGCCACTGCACTCCAGTCTGGGAGACAGAGTAAGACTCCAACTCGAAAAAAAAAAAAAAGCTTTACAAATTTTTAGTAAAATCCATGAGTCATTCCAAATACCTTCTCAACAAAAGTCCTGTCCTGTCTACCCAAAGATTCCATTAGCTATGATTAGTGGCATTCATATGAAAACAAAGAATCAGCAAGGACATGACCCCATGTGAAAGGCCACAGCCAAGCCACAAGTAAAGCCATATCCCCTCCCTTTCCTGGAAATGGCGACACAGCAAACTAAAATGGCAACTGAAACGGTGCCTTCCTTTGTTCTCTCGGTGCCCTCCTTTGTTCTCCCTCCACACCCTTTCCCGCACCCGTGAAAAATCCACCAACCTACATGAAGCTCTGCCAGCTGACCTATAGATGACAGACAGGTCGCCCTAAGCCCCTATAAAGGCCATCACGCCCTTGCCTCGGGGCTACAGCCTGACCCTCAGGTCCTGTAGCCTACCATGTTCGACCCATTAAATCTCTTGGCCTTAACAGGTGTTGAGTCTCACTGTGCGCCACCGTCTTTCATTGGTGCCATGACTCGGATCGGGTTCCTCTCACCCTCAGGCGAGACCCCGTTCTGGCGCCAGCGGGACTCACCCCTTAAGGTCTTTGCCCACTTTCTTGAAAGCCAGCGCTGCATCCATCACCGGTCCTCAGATTGGTAAGTGCCCCCTAACTGGAAAACCTAAAACCTTGCCCGGGATAATCGGAGGGAACTGATCATTAATCGTCCGGCAGCCCTTTCGGCCCCAGGCGAGGGGGGATCATACCCCACCTAGGTCTTTAAGGCCACAGCAACCCCCGACTGGTTTTCCCCTCCCTTGGCTGTCTGTCAGTTATTGAGTCTGCTCCCTCCCGCTGTCCGGTTTTGGGCATCCTCTTCGCTAAAAATCCTGGTACCAGGTTGCCCTCAACCTCCTCGATTCTCCAGGAGAATCACAGGTTGTAATAACGTCCTGTGATGACAGGCTTTATTGCAACCTCCTCATATCCTAACAGCCAGCTGTTTAGGGGACACTCTGCACAGCCCCAGCTGTTAAAATGGAAAACTCGTCATCCCTGCCAGCTGACTTTCTCCTCAAATGCCTCTTAGACAACCTCTCCACTCTCTCCCTCACTCCCGACATTAAACCCAAGTGTTTAATCCACTTCAGTACCCAAGATTGGCCTACCTATCACTTGGACAACCAAAATAAGTGGCCCCCTTACGGGTCCCTAAACCCCGACATTATACGGGACCTCTAACTTCTGCGAGCGTTCAAAAAAGTGGGCAGAGATTCCCTAAGTCTAGTCTTTCTCTTTACTCCGGGAACACCCTCGTCTCTGCCTCCGATGTAAACCGGTTCACCTCCTTGTGGCTGCAAAAGGCCCCTCTCTCCCTCCAATGCCGCCACCTCCCTCTTCCGTCTCTAACCCACCTCCCTCTTCAGTCTCTAACCCACCTCCCTCTTCCGTCTCTGACTTTGACCCAGCAGATGAACCTCCTCCCTATCGACAACCCCATCCGCCCCCACAGCTTCCTCCCCTGTCCGCCCCCACCGTACCTAATCTTTACCCACCCCTTCCTCCAGTTCCTGCCACCCCATGCAGTCCTCCTGTTACCTGCTCCAAAACAGCCCCAGTCACTCTCGCTCCTCTTCGCAAAGTGGCAGGCACTGAAGGCATTGTCCGAGTTCATGTCCCATTCTCTATCTCGGATCTGACCCAGGTAGAAAAACGCCTCGGGTCCTTTACAACTAACCCAACCACCTATATCAAGGAATTCCAAACCTCCTCCAGGTCTATAGCCTCACCTTTCACAACATCTACATGGTTCTCTCCAATACCCTACTCCCCGAAGAGCGCAGAAGAGTGTGGGAACAGGCTAGAACATATGCGGATGAGGTCCATCGGACCTCACCAGCACACCCGGTCAGGGCAGTGGCAGTCCCAGACCAGGACCCTGGCTGGGACTATAACTCCCCCAACGGCCTCGGTGCCAAAGATGAGTTCTCTACCTGTCTCATTTCCAGGTTGAGGCAGGCAATGCAAAAGGTTGTTAATTTTGAAAAACTCCAGGAAGTGGTCCAAGACAAAAAATGAAAACCTTTCCTTCTTCCTTGATCGCCTTACCAAGGCCCTCCAACAATTTACTAATTTAGACCCAGAAACCCCAGACAGCCGTCAACTCCTTATGACTTATTTCTTCTCCCAAAGCTACCCTGAAATTAAAGCTAAATTTAAAAAGCTAGATCAAGGGCCTCTTACACCCCAAAATGAGGTTTTGGCTGCCACCTTCAAGGTATACCACAACCGGGATGAAAAGGCTAAGCGGCAAAAATACCAAATGCTGGCTCAGGCTCTTCGCGGAACAGACACCAGCCCTCGCAGTGGCAGAGGAGGCGTCCAGAATAAACGCTACTCTCCAGGGCCCTGTTTCAAATGCGGCAAGGAGGAACACTGGTCGCAAGCCTGCCCTAACCCTAAACCTCCATCGAAACCTTGCCCCAAATGCAATCTTCCAGGACACTGGGCAGTAGACTGCCCCAGCCCCCAGAGAGGAACAGGATCAGCCCCCAACTCTACCCTGGACCTACTGGGCGTGGCCGCTTTGGAATGACGGGGCCCTGGGTTTCCCCACCTGATGCATATCTCAAATGCTCAGGAGCCTAGGGTCAAAATTATGGTTGATGAATGTCCCATCCTCTTCCTGCTAGACACTGGAGCCACCCTTTCTGTCCTGTGGGAGTTCTGGGGACCAACCTTACCGTCCGGTCCCTGGTAGTCGGGGTAGGGGGCCAAACCTTCATCCTAAGCACAACTCCTACGCTAACGTGCATATTTGCTAGTGTCCCATTTACCCACTCCTTCCTGGTCATACCTCAGTGCCCTATACCCCTTATGGGTAGGAACATCCTGGCCAAATTTCAGGCATCCATCACCTTCAATCCCAGCGCTGCCCTCACCAACCCACTACCGACAACTTCCTTACTCCTTTTGGCCTCTAGTCCCTGGCCTCCCTCCTCACAACCCGCCTCGCTCCCTCCCTTGCTCGCCTTGGCGGTTAACCCACTAGTCTGGGACATCCACACCCCTTCATTGGCCCAGTGCCCGCCCGTTCACATTTAGTTAAAGGACCCGTCCACCCATCCCAGTCAGTCACAATACCCTCTCCCCAGGGCCAGTCTGCTAGGTCTGCAGCCTGTCATAAACACCCTACTACGCAAGGGATACTTAAGGCCCACCAACTCGCCATACAATACTCCCAGCTTGGTCGTAAAAAAGCCTGACGGAACCTACCGGTCCAAGACCTTCAACTAATAAATGCAGCCATTCTCCCCATTCACCCGCTGGTTCCCAACCCTTATACCATCCTGTCTACCATTCCTCTGACAGCAACTCACTTTTCAGTTATAGACCTTAAAGATGCATTCTTCACCATTCCCTTGGCAGCTGACTCCCAGGACATTTTTGCGTTTACTTGGACCGACCTTACTTCCTGCCACTCTCAACAGCTCACATGAACAGTCCTCCCACAGGGACTTTGGGACAGTCCCCATCTGTTCGGCCAGGCTCTAGCAGCCAACCTTAAACTTCTGTCACTCCCCAAATCCGCTCTCATCCAGTATGTAGATGACCTTCTCTTATGCAGCCCCTCTATAAGTGACTCTCACACGGACACTGTCCTGCTTCTCAACTTTCTAGCACAAAGGGGATACCGAGTTTCCCCCCACAAAGCTCAGCTATCCAGAACACAAGTCACCTACCTTGGTGTAGCCATTTCACACCAACAAAAGGCCATAACAACCAGTCGCAAGTCTGTTATTCAGTCTCTCCAGGTGCCCAAAACAAAGGAAGAAATCCAGTCTTTCCTGGGATTGGCGGGCTACTTCCGAGCCTGGATCCCCAATTTCACCCTTCTCGCCAAGCCACTCTATGACCTGGCTAAAGGTGACCCTAAGGAACCATTACTCTCCCTCTCAGCCGTTAGACAGCCTTTTACCACCCTCCAACAGGCTCTCCTCCTGGCCCCTGCCCTACAGCTACCCGATGTCCACTGATCTTTTACCTTATACGTCCACGAAAATAAGGGCGCAGCCCTAGGAGTTCTAGGCCAATTCAGTGGACAAACATTTGCTCCTATAGCCTATCTCTCAAAACAATTTGACCACACAGTTCAGGGATGGGCCCCATGCCTGCGGGCCCTGTCGGCCGCCCACTTACTCGTGTGCGAAATCAAAAAAACTCACGTTTGGAGCACCTGTCACTGTTGCTTCCCCCCACCATCTACATCACCTCCTAGGATATAAGGGCCTCAAAACACTCCCTCCTGGTCAGGTCCTATCCCTTCTGGTTTTCTTTGTCCAAGACCCCTCTGTCTCCTTCCAAACTTACGTACCCCTTCACCCAGCCACATTACTCCCTTCCTCTCCTGTCCACACCCCAGTACATGAGTGCGTCGAAGTCCTCGAGTCCCTACTCCCCTGTCCAGTACACATTCAGGAAGGACCCTTATCTGCGCCCTCCTATGTTTGGTTCACAGATGGAAGCTCATATATACATGAGGGGTCTCGGGTGGCAGGATACGCCATCACCTCTGCCACTGACGTCATCGAGGCTAATCCTCTCCCGCCCAACACCACTAACCAACAAGCAGAACTCACAGCAGTCACTCGAGCATTCCAACTGGCAGCAGGACACTCTCTGTCACTTTACACTGACTCCAAATAAGTCTTTCACATTTTGGTCTCACACTCAGCCATCTGGCAAGAACGGGGATTGTTAACCACCAAAGGGTCGGCCATCGTAAATGCTAAGCCCATTTCCGACCTCCTTCAGGCCTCTTTACTCCCCACGGCCATAGGCATCTCACACTGTAAAGCCCAGCAGGTCGATTCATCTTTTATCACCCAAGGGAACTCGCGGGCCAACAGGACGGCTCGCCAAGTGGCCCTAAAACCCCTTTCTACCATACTCCTTAACAACCACTTCCCACCAGCTGAACATACAAGTGAAGTCCCACAATTGTCCAATCTCATTCCCTACCTATACTCAATTTTCCACCCAAACCCAGCGGCTCTCACTTCATTTCTTAAAACTTTCTTCCACCTTACTCCTGAACATACAAAACTTATACACACCCTTCCCTCTCAATGCTCTACTTGCCACCAAACGAATCCTAATACCCCCTAAAAGCCCGGAACATTCCCCACTCACCAGGCTAGAGGAGAGCTCTCTGAGTCAGACTGGCAAGTGGGCTTCACCAACATGCCCCCTGTCCGTAACATCAAATACCTTCTGGTCCTGGTTAACACCATCTCCGGGTGGGTCGAGGTCTATCCCACCTCAAATAAGTGGGCTGCTATGGTGGGATCTATTTTAGCCAACCACATCATAACTTGGTTCGGGGTCCCCTTTTCCATTCAGTCAGATAACGGGCCTGAATTCACCTCACAAGTCGTTCAGTCTCTAACGGCGGCCCTCAACATCAAATTGCACTTTCACATTCCCTACCGCCCACAATCATCAGGAAAGGATGAACGAACTAACCGCACACTAAAGGATATCCTCACCAAACTCTCTCTCGAACTCCATCAAGACTGGGTCTCCCTCCTTCCCCTAGCTCTCTTGCGCGTTCGCATCCTCCCTAAAAAATCCACTCAGCTTTCACCCTTCGAGGTCCTATATGGAAGGCCTGCACTTCCTCCTGCACCTCACATCCCCCTTCATATAACCTACCCCCTCCTGTCCTTCATCCGTTCTAACATCTGGCAATATCAAGATCTCCTTTTGCCCGCTCCCACAGAAACACATGATCCAAAGCCTCTCACCCCGGGACCATGGGTTTTCCTCTCGGACCCAGAAACCAGAACTCGCTTACAACCAAAATGGCAAGGACCCTTCCAAATTGTCCTCTCCACCCCCACAGCAGCCAGGTTGCTCATAACCAAAGGACAGCTCAGTCCCTGGATTCACACTTCTCACCTCAAGCCAGCTAAATTGCCTCCCTTTACGCCTTCCTCCACAGAGCCGCCTGCCTATTCTTGTTCCACAATTCCAGGCCAGCCTCTCAAACTTCCGAGTATCCCATGTTGCTTGCTCCCAATCCCTGCCCGTCATCCAGGAAAATCCCACAAAATCACAAGACGCGAAGGTTGCCGCCTGCACTCAACAACTACCCTCTGTCAGATGGTCGTCAATTTCGTTCTTCCCTTACTATTAGTACTGCCTTTCCTTCTACTTCTTCTTTTCCTCCTACTTTCACATTGCTGCACATAGTGCTGCTCCTTGGCACGGGTTGCTCAATCCCCTCCTCTGCTCACTATCAATAAGACCCAACATGATCATCACCTTCCTCCTTGCCGTCGTCTTCCAAACCAAGCCCACTACACTGTCCGTCCTCCATTATCGGTTTACCATTCGTGAACTTTACAAAAACACCCTCAGATTAGATGCAGTCAAGGACCTAGACAAACAAACATGCCCCATAAGCAATTGCTCACAACCTATTTCCCTCAGCTTAAAGTCCTCAATAAGCTTGACAGACGACCATTGGCCCTTTCTATGCTTACTGGAAGACCAAACTCTACACTATTGCAAATGGTGGCCTGACAAATATAATGGCTGTCCCTATTGGTCATGCAGGATTCACTATGCCGACGAATCCATCAGCAGAAAAACCTGGGGGGGGGGCTGAGCTTCCTTGTTCGCCACTACGTAGGTGGACATTCTGGGCGTGGAAGCCGCTTTTCCCACTTCACCTTTGACAACCCTAATCTAACCGCTGATCTCTGGAACGACCTCAAATCTCTAATCAAAGCATTAATCAGCTTCTCCTACAGAATTATGACCTCCTGCCCACGAAGATCCAGGTCTCGACTGTCCCAACCCTACAAACCTCTAACCTTGTCTTCTCATTTCAGACATGCGAGCCTTAAAGTTTACTCCCTACTACCTACCACTCAGACTCTCAGCGTTTCTTGACCACCTTCTTCGTGACAGTTGGCTCCTCCCTGTCCTGTGTCCACTCGATGACTGGCCGGACCAGCTTGCTGTTTTCCACTTATAAGGCACCTTCCAGGACTTCCACTCAAATGAAATTATTTCTTTTGGCACCTACTTGTGGGGTCTCATGTGGCTTGTCCTTTCACCCACCTCACCAACCGACACCCATTTTCAGCAGGAAGTAGCCGGACAGACAAACGCTGCCCCTCTCCCGTATAACCAAGGAGGTGGGAATGAAGGGCCACCGCCAAGCCACAAGTAAAGCCACATTCCCTCCCTTTCCTGGAAACGGCGACACGGCAAACTAAAATGGCGATTGAAACGGTGCCTTCCTTTGTTCTCCCTCCGCACCCTTTCCCACGCCTGCGAAAAATCCACCAACCTACATGAAACTCTGCCAGCCGACCTATAGACGACAGACAGGTTGCCCTAAGCCCCTATAAAGGCCATCGCACCCTTGCCTCGGGGCTACAGCCTGACCCTCAGGTCCTGTAGCCCACCACGTTTGACCCATTAAATTTCTTGGCCTTATGCCGGGCTCAGTGGCTCAGCCTGTAATCCCGCGCCTTTGGGAGGCTGAGGTGAGTGGATTGCCTGAGCCCGCGGGTTCAAGACCCGCCTGGGCAACGAGACCTCATCTCTACAATAAATCAAAAATCAGTCGGGCGTGGTAGTGCATGCCTGTAATTCCGGCTACTCAGAAGGCTGAGGCGGAAGGATCGCCAGAGCCCAGCAGGCAAGGCTGCGGTGGCCGGGAGCGGTCACTGCACTCCAGTCTGGGTGACCGAGTGAGACTCCAACTCAAAAAAAAAAAAAAAAAAAAAAAATCTCTTGGCCTTAATGGGTGTTGAGTCTCACTGTGCGCCACCGTCTTTCACCATGCTCACTGAGAAATATCATCTGTTCAGGAACTTTTCGGGTACTTCAAGTAACTAGTTGCTAAAGTCACAGTAGGCATCACTCCCTGATCACAGCACATATACCCATAGAGCTTCAACTCACAATTCTTCTCAAGCCAGTGGACTACGTAGTCACCAACAACTGATCAGCCAGCATGAGTGCTGAAATCTATCTGCCCTGGTTTTACAACTACCAGATATAAACCTTGGGTTAAATCACTTACATCACTCTGGGCTGGTTTCCTCCTCTGTAAAATCCAGTGATATCAACTCCACCAATAAGTACAATGATACACCCACTTAATACCAGTTCCCATTCCCCTCAAGAGCTACTTTCTTGATTTGGTCACGCATAGTCTTTCTTTCAAGACAATTTGAATGGCAAACTCCCCTGTAACTGGTAACACTGATAACCAATATAGTTCACATCACTTACAGAAAAAAATACTAATTTGTCACAAATTCCAGCTCTCTAGAGATTTGTGCTTCCATCTGAGTAAAGGGGTGCCCAATGGTTTGTCAAGCCAATGATGAGTATAGCAAAATAAGAGAGGACATTTAATCTACATGGGAACTTGTCTGTAGATATAGCTGGCTTCCAATTACATTGCAAACAACAAATATGATAATAACAAAAGGCGGCTTAGTTGTTACTGCCTTGGTAGAATTTGTAAACCATTCACACTTGTTATTATCTCCTTGAAAATACAACTGTAGGCCATTGCCTTGCTAGACTCAGGTGTGGCCATGTGCTCTTTGAGTCATGGCTGTTGCCATGCTTCCTGGCTTTGGTCCCCCTCCCCCACCTTGGGGAAGTGAATCTTCTTTCTTCCTTCTCTTTCTCTCTTTAATTTACTTTTATTTATTTTTTGAGTTGGCGTCTCTCTCTGTCACCCAGACTGGAGTGCAGTGGCCGCTTCCGGTCACCACAGCCTCGACCTGCTGGGCTCCGGCGATCCTTCCGCCTCAGCCTTCCAAGTAGCTGGAACTACAGGCGCGCGCTACTACACCCAGCTAACTTTTGATTTTATTGTAGAGATGAGGGCTCGCCAAGTTGCCCAGGCGGGTCTTGAACCCTTGGGCTCAGGCAATTCCTCCCAAAGTGCTGGGATTACAGGCTGAGCCACGAAGCCCGGCTAATTTACTTTTAAATAAACCTTTCTTAACCTTAAAAAAAAAAAAGAAAGAAAATACAACTGTAAATTCTTTCCCTGGCCTCCTTCCTTGCCTGACCCCCACACCCTATCCTGTACAGCTCTGTTGTACAGTCACCTTGAATGGGCCATGACAACTTGGGGGAAAGGGTGGGAAAATGACAGAGGGGGTTCAGTCAGTCAAGAATATCAGCAGAAATAGTGTTAGGGGAGTTGTCCTAGGGAAGTGTTAAGTCAGAAAGGCTTCATGAAGAAAATGACAAGAGCTTCAGAAACAAAATAAGATACAATGGGCAGGGAATTCTAAGAGATACAGAAAAGAGGAAGGTGCCCATGGTTAAGTGCCTGGGCTTTGGTGTCAGTTATAGGTTCCAATCCCTGCTGGCCTTAGGCAAGGTACTCAATTCTGATTTATTTATCTGTGAGGATCAAATGAGATGAGTGCTACAAGGTGGCATAATTATAGTTGTAGAGACAAGCAACTCCAAAGGACACTCAGAAGACCGGTGCTTAGAAATCTGAGGACCAAGGCCAGGTGTGGTGGCTCACACCTGTAATCCCATAACTTTGGAAGTGAGAGTATTGCCTGAGTTCATGGGATTGAGATCAGCCTGGGCAATATGGCAAGACCATGTCTCTACAATAAATTAAAAAATTAGCCAGGTGTGGTGGCACGTGCCTGTAGTTCTAGTTACCTGGAAGGCTGAGGTGGAATGATCGCCTGAGCCCAGCAGGTCACAGCTGTGGTAGCCTTGAGCATGCCACTGTACTTGAGCCTGGGCGACAGAGTAGACTCCTACTCAAAACAAAACCAAAGAGATCTGAGGACTACTGTTCTTTCCCAAGATGGCAGATTAGAGGTTTTCAAGCCTGCCTCACCCAACCAAACACTGTGAAACGTTGTGGAAAGATCAACATAGTGAACTTCAATTCAAGAAGAAAAATGGATATTCATCAGAATGGCAAAAGACACCACAGATCTCAGGGAGGAGAAGATGGGTGAACAGCCCCCGAGCCAGCACTCTGCAGAGAAAAGTGAATATGACTCAGGAGCACAGGATGGGACTGAAAACTCCCCTGAGACATATACCTTCCAATCAGGGATCAGCTTAACTCAGGCCAGGAGAGAACATCCTGGGCCCTAGAGCTGTCTCAGAGAGACCAAGAGTTGAGAGGGAAAGACACCCAGTAAAGTCACAGATGTTCTCCCAAATCCAGGTTGGTGAGGAAATGGTGGTCACCATTTTGACCCGGGTCCATTGTCTCAGCTACAGCTTGCATTACAGGCACTTCAGTTTCTGCCTAGAGACAAGGCTGCTCACTCTGAAGCAGATGAGGAACCTCCTACAGACAAAGCAAAACAGGGCGCATGGTAATCGCCCCAGGGTTTGGAACTGGACCAGGAATCATCCCAGCCTGCGGTTGGGAGCAGCAGGGGAGCTCCCAAAGCCATGTTTCCCTCCCAGAGAGATACAGTCTGTCTGGGTGCCCTATCCTGTCCCACCCCTCTAGGCAGCTGTATCAAGGGGCCCCAGCAATACCAAGGAACACCCAGAATAACAATCTAAACAACAGGAACCTAGCAGAAGGCTCCCACTCCCACACTCTGAAACTTACATCCTCAGTAGAAGAAGAGTTGCTATAGCTACAATTTCTCCTGAATAGCAGTCCTGCAGCCAACATCAGTTTTCCAACCTAGAACTCTTCAGCAAGTATCACTCACTGCTAAGAACCCCACCCTCACTCCTGGACTAGATAGGGTAGCGTGCCCGGGCAATATTGAGGAAGAAGAGGGCCATCCGACTCCTACACAACTGGGAAAGCAGTCTAAGTGGCAGGAGACCAGCAGGAGTGACCTCACCCCTCTGCACTTGAATCAGCAGCCTGAGCCCCGGGACTTCCCGATCCCCTGTGCCTGACACTGGTGGACTGGTAGGTAGGCCTGCTCAGTCTGGCTCCACCCATTTTGGTTCTGCCCTCCCCAGGGCTGCACTGGGAGCACAGACCACAGTGCACTCCACAGACAAGCTCACTATTGAGACAACACAATGCTTCTTCCAGTAAACAAGGATCAAGTAAATACCAATTCACAGCAACAGTAACCAGTTCTTACCCATAGGCGCCACCTGCTGGCCTAGAGGCTGAATGATGCATCACAACAGGTAATTTGCTGACACACCAGCACACACCACCAAAGAGCAAGTTAAGCCTCCTGAGACCCCCGACATTCTAGCTTCACGGGAAGCAGTGAGCCAATCCACAACTCCCACAACATCACTATTACAACCAACATCTGGGAAAATCTATATGCACAGGCTATCTATGTCAAAGGAATTCATACAGATTAGCAACTATAGATCATCCAGATGAGAAAAGAACAAGAGAAACAACTCAAAGTGTGAAAAACAAACCTCCAAAGGGGCTGATCAATTCTTCAACAAGAGAGCCTAACCACAATGAAATCTCTGCAATGCCAGATAACTAATTCAGTACACTGGTTATAAGAAGTTCAACAAGATGCAAGATAAAGCTGAAAACCAACATAAAGAAATTAGCAGAACAATTCAGGAGATGAAAGGAGATGTTGACAACAATTTTTTAAAAAACCCAAACAGAATTAAAAACTCATGGTGGAGATACAAAACACAGTACAAAGCTACAGCAGTAAGCTAGAACAAGTAGAAGAAAGAATCTCAGAAATGCATAAAGTTCTTCAAACTAACCCAGTCAGACAAAAAAGACAAACGAATCAAGAAGAATGACCAGCCGGGCTCGGTGGCTCAGCCTATAATCCCGCGCCTTTGGGAGGCTGAGGTGAATGGATTGCCTGAGCCCGCAGGTTCGAGACCCGCTTGGGCAGCAAGACCTCATCTCTATAATAAATCAAAAAATCAGCCGGGCGTGGTAGCGCGCGCCTGTAATTCCGGCTACTCGGAAGGCTGAGGCGGAAGGACAGCCGGAGCCCAGCAGGTCGAGGCTGCGGTGGTCGGGAGCGGCCACTGCACTCCAGTCTGGGCAACAGAGTAAGACTCCAACTCAAAAAAAAAAAAAAAAAAAAAAAAAAAGTAGACTGACCAAAGCCTACAAGACATATAGACTATGTGAAGCACTCAAATCTACAATCATAGGCATTCCAGAGGGAAAAGAAGTTAAAATAAATGGTATGGAAAATATATTCAAGGAAATAATTCATGAAAAATTTCCTCGTCTTGGGAGGAACCTAGATATCCAGATACAAGAAACCCAAAGAAGTCCTCCAACATACATTGCAAGAAGAACCTCACCAAGGCATATCATTGTCACGTTCTCTATATGTCGCTGTCACAGTCTATATGAAAGAAAATATCCTAAGAGCAACCAGAAAGAAGTGCTGAATCACTTATAAAGGAAAGCACATTAGACTAACAGTAGACTTTTCAGCAAAAACTCTACAAGCCAAAAGAGAATGGGGGCCTATTTTCAACCTCCTTAAAGAAAAAAAAAGTCAGCCAAGGATCTTACATCCAGCCAAACTAAGCTTCATAAACAAAGGAGAAATAAAGTCCTTTCCTAACAAACAAACACTAAAAAGATGTCACCACTAAATTGGCTCTACAAGAGATGCTCACAGGAGTTCTAAACTTGGAAATGAAATGACACCTCTCACCATGACAAAAGATCACGTTAAGTACAAAGCTCACAAAGTGCCTATAAAGCAAGTACACATTCAAACACTTTGGCAAAAACAAAACCTCACATATCAATATTAACCCTAAACAGAAATGGTCTAATTGCCCCACATAAAAGAATCAGAGTGACAAACTGGATTAAAAAAAAATAAGACTCAACCTTATGCTGCCTACAAGACACCCACCTGCTGGCCAGAGAGAGTCACAAACTCAAAGTAAACGGGTGGGAAAAGATATATCAGGTGAATAGACAATAAAAATGGGCAGGAGCAGGAATATCCATCCTCATACCAGATAGCTCAGTCTTTAAACTACTAAATAAACTTTTTTAAAAAGGACAAACAAGGGCCTTATATAATGATAAAGGGTACAATTTAACAAGAAGATTTAACCATCCTAAACATACACACTGAACACTGGAGCACCCAAATTCCTGAAGCAAACATTACTTGACCTTAGAAAACACATTGATACCAATACCATAATAGTGGGTGACTGCATCGCCCCACTGACATCACTAGACAGATTATCGAAGCAGAAAATTAACAAAGAAATACTGGACTTGCCGGGCTCGGTGGCTCAGCCTATAATCCCGCACCTTTGGGAGGCTGAGGTGAGTGGACTGCCTGAGCCTGCGGGTTCGAGACCCGCCTGGGCAGCGAGACCTCATCTTTACAATAAATAAAACAATTAGCCAGGTGTGGTAGTACACGCCTGTAATTCCGGCTACTCGGAAGGCTGAGGCGGAAGGATTGCCGGAGCCTAGCAAGTCGAGGCTGCGGTGGCCGGGAGTGGCCACTGCACTCCAGTCTGGGCGACAGAGGTGAGACTCCAACTCAAAAAAAAAGAAATACTGGACTTAAATGGTCTATAGACCAAATGGATCTAACAGACATCTACAGCACTTTCCACCCAACAACTGCAGAATATATTCATCTCATCCCTGTATGGAACATTCTCCAAAATAGATTATATGTTTGGCCAGAAAGCAAGTCTCGATAAATTTAAAAACGTCAAAATAAGCCAGGTGCGGTAGCTCATACCTACAATCCCAGCACTTTGGGAGGCCGAGGCAAGAGGTCTGGCTGAGCCTACAGGTTCGAGACCAGCCTGGGCAACTTGGCAAGACCTCATCTCTACAATAAATCAAAAAATTAGCTGGGTGTGGTGGCACATCCCTGTAGTTCCAGCTACTTGGAAGGCCGAGGCAGAAGGATCATCTGAGCCCAGAAGGTCGAGGCTGAGGTGGCTATGAGCATGCCACTGCACTCCAGCCTGGGTGAGAGAGTGAGACTCCAACTCAAAAAAAAAAAAAACTAAAATAAAAACTTCAAAATTATACCAAGCATCCTCTCAGCCCACAGTGGAATAAAACTACAAATCAAGAGGAGCTTCCAAAACTATACTACAACATGGAAACTGAACAACTTGCTCTTGAATGACCCTTGGATAAACAATGAAATTAAGGTAGAATTCAAAATATTTGTTGAAATACATGAAAATAGTGACACAACATATAAAAACCTTATTAAAACCATTTAATAGGCATTAAATACCTATATTAAAAATATAGAGAGATCAGATATTAACAGCTTAACCTAGAAACTAGAAACAAGAACAATCTCAACCAAAAGCTAGCAGAAGAAAAGAAATAACAAATATCAGATGAGAACTAAATGAGATTGAGGCCCAAAAAATGACAACAAAGGATCAATGAATCAAAAAATTGGTTCTTTGAAAGCATAAACAAAATCAACAGACCACTAGTTAGACTAATCAAGAAAAAAAGAGAGAAAACTCAAATAAATTCAATCTGAAATGACAGAAGTGACATAACAACCAATACCACAGAAATTAAAAAGATCATCAGAGACTACTATGTAGACCTCTATGGCAACAAACTGCAAAACCTACTAGAAATGAATAAATTCCTAGAAACATACAACTTCCCAAGACTGAACCAGGAAGAAACAGATACCCTGAATATACCAATAATGAGCAATGAAATTGAATCAGTAATAAAAATCTCCCAACAGAGCCACCTAGAAGCCCAAACTTCACCTGCATGCAGCCTATTATCTAGTAAATCCTCACTTGTACCCCACAACTCCATAATAAATAAATTACCAAAAAAAAAAAAAACTCCCAACAAAAAAAAGTCCAGGGTTAGACAGATTCACAGCCAAATTTTGTCAGACATACAAAGAAGAGCTGGTACCAATCCTTCTGATACTATTCCAAAAAATAAAGAAGGAGGGACTTCTACTTAATTCATTGTATGAAACCAGTACACTGATATCAAGTCAGGGAAGAACACAACAAAAAAGAAAGAAAACTACAGGCCTATTTCCCTGATGAATATAGAGGCTAAAATCCTTAACAAAATACTAGTAATCCAAATTCAACAGCATATCAAAAAAATTACCTATCACAACCAAGTGGGTTTTGTTCCAGGGATGTGAGGATGGTTCAGTATCTGCAAATCAAACATGATCCACCACATAAACAGAAGCAAAAATGAAAACCACATGATCATCTCAATAGATGCAGAAAAAGTATTCAACAAAATCCTACATTATGTCATGATAAAAACCCTCAACAAATTGTGCACTAAAGGAATATATCTCAAAACAAGAGGCATATTTGACAAACCCACAGCCAACATTATACTTAACCCGGAAAAGTTAAAAACACTCTCCCTCAGAACAGGAACAAGACATGCATCTCCATTCTCACCACTCTTAGTCAACATCATATTGGAAGCCCTAGCAAGAACAATCCAAAATAAATAAGTAAGAATAATTATGGAAGCATCACACTGTCTGACCTCAAATTATACTACAAGGCTTAGTAACTAAAACAGCATGGTACTGGTATAATAGACAGATAGATTGATGGAACAGAATAGAGAACCAAGAAATAAAACCACATTCCTGCAACCAACTGATCTTTGACAAAAACCAAAAAAAATAAACAATGGGGGAAAGGACAACTTATTCAATAAATGGTGCTGGGAAAACTGGCTAGCCATATGAAACTGGACCCTTATCTCTTACATACAAAAATTAACTCAGATGAATTAAAGACTTAAATGTAACACCTGAAACTATAGAAATCCTATAAGAAAATATAGGAAACACTTTTCTGGGTATTGGCTTAGGCAAAGAATTTATGACAAAGACCCCAAAGGCAATTGCAATTAAAAAAAAATTAGACAAAGCCAGGCTCAGTGGCTCAGCCTATAATCCTGCGCTTTGGGAGGCTGAGGTGAGTGGATTGCCTGAGCCCGCGGGTTCGAGACCCGGCTGGGCAACTTGGTGAGATCTCTACAATAAATTAAAAAATCATCCGGGTGTTGGTAGTGCATGCTACCGGGAGCGGCCACTGCACTCCAGTCTGAGAGACAGTGAGACTGCCAACTCAAAAAAAAAAATTAAGCCGGGCTCGGTGGCTCAGCCTGTAATCCCGCGCTTTGGGAGGCTGAGGTGAGTGGATTGCCTGAGCCGGCGGGTTCGAGACCCGCCTGGGCAGCGAGACCTCATCTCTACAATAAATCAAAAAATCAGCCGGGCGTGGTAGCGCATGCCTGTAATTCCGGCCTGTAATTCGGAAGGCGGAGGCGGAAGGATCGCCGGAGCCCAGCAGGCGAGGCTGCGGTGGCCGGAAGCGGCCACTGCACTCCAGTCTGGGCGACAGAGTGAGACTCCAACTCAAAAAAAAAAAAAAAAAAATTAGACAAATGGGACTTCATTAAACTAAAAGCTTCTGCACTGCAAGAGAATAATCAACAGAGTGAAAAGAAAACCTACTGAATTGGAGAAAATATTTGCAAATTATGCTTCAAACAAAGGGCTAATATCTAGAATCTACAAGGAACTAAAACAGCTCAACATGAAAAAAAAACAAATAATGCCATCATAAAGTGGGCAGGCTGGGTGTGGTGGCTCACACCTATAATCCCAGCACTTTGGGAGGCTGAGGTGAGACAACTGCCTGAGTCCACGGGTTCAAGACCAGCCTGGGCAACTTGGTGAGACCTCATCTCTACAATAAATTTTAAAAATTTAGCCAGGCATGGTGGCTCACACCTGTAGTCCCAACAACTTGGAAGGTTAAAGTGGAAAGGATTGTCTGAGCCCAGCAGGTCAAGGCTGTGGCAGCCATGAGTATGCCACTGCACTCCAGCCTGGATAATAGAGTGAGACTTCAACTCAAAAAAGGGAGGGGGGGCAAAGAGCCACGGTGGCTCACGCCTATAAACCCAGCACTTTGGGAGGTGGAGGCAAGAGGATTGCATGAGTCCAGGGGGTGGAGAACATCCTGGGCAACTTGGCAAGACCTCATCTCTACAATAAATCAAAAAACTAGCTGGGCAATTAACTAGCTGGGCGTGGTAGCGCGTGCCTGTAGTTACAGTTACTTGGATGGTTGAACTAGAAGGATGGCCTGAGCCCAGCAGGTTGAGGCTGTGGTAGCTGTGAGCATGCCACTGCACTCCAGCCTGGGTGACAGTAAGACTCCAACTCAAAAAAACAAAAAAAAGTGGGCAAAGGACATGAACAGACACTACTCAAAAGAAGACGCACGAGAAGCCAACAAACATATGAAAACATGCTCAACATCACTAATCAGAGAAATGCAAACTAAAACAACAATGAGGTATTATCTCACACCAGTCAGAATGCCTATTACTATAAAGTCAAAGAACTACAGATGTAGGTGTGGTTGTGGAGAAAAAGGAACATTCAATTACTGTTGGAGGGATTGTAACAGTTCAACTATGAAAACAGTACGGATATTTCTCAAAGAACTAAAAATTGATTTACTATTTGACCCTGTAACCCCACTACTAGGGACTATCCCCACCCCTCAAAAAAATCAATATATAAAAAGGATACCTTTATTCATATGTTCATTGCTATTCATAATAGCAAAATCATGAAACCAACCTAACTGCCCACCATCAATTGACTGGATAAAAAAAATGTGGTATATATGCCATACCATGGAATACTACACAGCCATAAAGAAGAATGAAATTAGGTTCTTTGCAACAACATGGATGGAGCTGGAGACCATAATCCTAAGTCAAGCGGCTCAGGAACAGAAAACCAAATACTTACTGCATGTTCTCACTCATATGCGGGAGCTAAATGGTTACAAAGATGGAAGTAATGGACACTGGGGACACCACTGAAGAAGGAGGTGGGGAGGGAGGTTAGGGTTCAGAAATTACCTATTGGGTACAATGTTCACTATCTGGAGAATGGACCCAATCCCCACCACTACACAGTATACCCATGTAACAAACATTCACATCCTGTTGACAGGAATCTGAAGTAAGAGAGTTACCAAGGCTTATGTAGGTGGAGAGAGGAATGTTCACGTGTACTTACTTTAAGAGAACCACAAGCCCGAGGAAAATAGATCATACACGCCTTCATTCCCTCCAAAGCTGAGTGCTCACACTGTAGAAAAAAAACAGAAAGTAAGGAAAAAACAAGAGGCTGAGAATCCAATCCCCCTTATCCTCCCATCTCCCCCCACCCCATGGGAAGGGCCCTTCTTTCATTTTTTCTAGGCTCCTCTCTTTTCACTTCTTCAATCCTATATCCCAATCACTTTCCATCACTTTCTTTGAACCAAACAATGTTCGTGAAGGTAAGCAATGCAAGAGGCCAAGGGGCAGGGATTGGGGAGGCATCTCACCTCTGGTCTGAGGCCCAGCAAGGAAGTGAGAAGGCCAGGGAGGTGGTTTATAGAGATATCCCGGAACAGCGTTGGAAGCTGGGCTGCATACCGGAGCAGGTCCCTCAGGACAGCCACAGCCAACTCCATCGTGGGGGGCGGGTCCTGGGACTAAAGAGCAACAACAGTCCATGCTTTCAGCCTCACCTTGACTGTCACCAAGGAGGGGCGGGAGGCATAGCAACATGGGGCTTTTGCAAAACACCACAGTTAATGTTAATATTACCATCAAATCCACTATCTGTAGGAAAAGAGGGCTTGAGAGACATGGAGTAGCTAAGAGCAACAGGATTATCTACAGCAAGGATATGTTTACATTTTAGCATTAAAGGGTATCTAGGGTCCTAGGAAACTGTTTAGAGAAAACAGAGTAACAAAGCCACACCTTAAGGATCAGACTAACTGGAAGATCTCAGGAGTTTTATTAGCCCATACTGTATTTTCCTGCAAGGAATGGAGAAGAGTACTTTTCTGATTGAAAAATAAGCCTCAGTCACAATAAAACTGCCCTATATCTTCGAACTTGCTTCTAGCTGGCTCAAACCTCCCCTGGAACTTATGGAGAAAAAAACAATTTGGATTTAGAAAGACTTCCCTGGAAAATTAACACATATCTAAGGAAAAAAGCATTCAGGAACATATTTCCTGCTAGACCAGAGGAGGCTATGTGTCAATGAGAATACATATTAATAAAGTAAAAATAGTTAGGCCTGGCCAGGTATGGTGGCTCATGCCTGTAATCCCGCACTTTGGATGTCCGAAATGACAGAATTTCTTGAGCCCAGGAGTTCGAGACCAGCCTGGACAACACAGCAAGGCCTCATTTCTACAAAAATAATCAAAAAATTAGCCAGACATAGTGGCATATGCTTGTAGTACCAACTACTTCAAAGGCTGAGGCAGAAGGATCACCTGAGCCCAGGAGGTTGAGGCTACAGTGAGACATGATCATGCCACTGCATTCCAGTCTGGGTGACAGAGTGAGACCCCAACTGGAAAAAAAAAATAGGTAGGCATGCCAATTACATACAGGCCCTCAGGTCCTCAACACTGCACAGAACCAGTAATCCTACTGCATTTCTCTCCAGTTAATTTTCTACTACTTAAACCTTCTCCTCGAACTTCCAAATCCCAACTTTTCCACCCACTGTCACCTCCATTTAACCTTGCCTACAATTTCACAGAGAAAACCGAAGTCCAAAGTTGGAACAGCCTTTGCTTCCCACTCTCCAAACCTGAAAACCTCATCTGCATGCTCATGCACCCTTTCCTTCCCTCCTTCTGCCACACTAGAGGCGGTACTCCTCCTATCCAAGGACCTGCCACTATACTTGAGATGCTACCCCCCGGCCACTCTTAAAACCTTATATATCAACTAGCTTTCTCTCTCCTGTATTTCTAATCAGTCCCTCTCAAATGGAATCTTCCTACTGCCATGTACATAGTTCACATCTCTCTCAGCTTAAAAATAACTTCCTTTAGCCCATACTTCACTTGTGAAATCCCAGTAATTGCCTAATTTCTGTCTCTTATTGTTAGAGCCAAACATCTTGAAAGGATTGCCTATCTTCCCTACTTCCATCTCCCTTCTCCCACTCCTCATCCCATGCCAGTCTGGCTTCAGTGTCCACTGCTCCACCAAAAACACTTTCACTACAGTCTTACAATCCATGAGTGCCTAACCTAGTAAACAATTCTTGGTTTGTGTCTTGTTCCACCTCATGGCCACATAAACAGAAATGACTCCTCCCTCTTCCCTTGTATTCCACCCAACCCACAATTCTGGTTATCTCCTTTCTGCTGCTCTGTCTAGTCCTCTAGCTGACCATTACAAGTAGTGTGCCTTAAAACCCAGTCCACAAAAGGACTCATTTTGATAATCTCAACCTCAATTTCAGCTGCCATCTAAACACTGAAGGTCGGGCACAGTGGCTCAAGTCTGTAATCCCAGCACTTTGGGAGGCCAAGGAGAGAGGACTGCCTGAGCTCAGGGGTTCGAGACCAACCTGGGCAACTTGGTGAAACCTCGTCTCTACAACAAATTCAAAAAAATAAGCCGGGCGTAGTAGCACATGCCTGTAGTTCCAGCTACTTGGAAGGCAGAGGTGGAAGGATCACCTGAACCCAACAGTTTGAGGCTGCGGTGGGCATAAGTGTGCCACTACACTCCAGCCTGGGCAACAAAATGAGGATCCAACGAAAAAAAAAAAAAAACATTGAAAACTCTTTCCCATTCTAAAACATGTTAACTGAAGCCCTCACCCACTGAACCTTCAAGGCTACACTGAGATGCTTGGCCACTTTCACTGATGCCAGATTGGGGGATGCTTACTAAGAGGGTATCTACTGAATCCCAAGGACACACCTATGGTATTTTCTTCCTTCCTCTAAGAACCTAGCTATCTTACAATGTTCTGGAATCCACAAGTCATCCTAGATATGTCCTCTCCCTGACGCTAATCCATCATCACTACCTATTCACTTTGCATGAGTTCTACTGCCACCACCCTAGTCTAAGCTATCGTGAACATTCTCCTAGGTTACTTTAGTAGCCTTTTACATAGTCTCTCTGTTTCCATTCTGTTCATTTTGAATTCTTTATCCACAAAGCAGTCAGAGTGATATTTTCTTTTGAGTTGGAGTCTCACTCTGTCGCCCAGACTGGAGTGCAGTGGCCGCTCCCGGCCACCGCAGCCTCGACCTGCTGGGCTCCGGGCAATCCTTCTGCCTCAGCCTTCCAAGTAGCCGGAATTACTGGCATGCGCTACCACGCCCGGCTGATTTTTTTATTTATTGTAGAGATGAGGTCTTGCTGCCCAGGCGGGTCTTGAACCCGCGGGCTCAGGCAATCCACTCACCTCAGCCTCCCAAAGGCGCGGGATTACAGGCTGAGCCACCGAGCCCGGCCCAGAGTGATATTTTCAATCACCACCACCATTACCTCCTCATCTCTGCTTAAAACCTTCCATAGGTCAAGGCTGCGGTGGCCGGGAGTGGCCACTGCACTCCAGTCTGGGTGACTGAGACTCCAACTCAAAAAAAAAAACCTTCCATAAACTGCCACTGCTCCAGGAATAAAAACCAAAATCCTTAGCATGGCTTACAAGGCTATACATGGCTTGGCCCTCATCTACCTTTCTCCCTAGCCACATTTCATCAACTCCATCCACACCAGCATGCTTAGAATTCTTCAAAGGGGCCAAGCTCCTCTTCTCGCAGGGCTTTTGAACACTTAGAACACTTTCTTAGTCCAAGTAATTCCTCCTGATCGGTTCAGAAAAGCCATCCCTGAACCTCTGGCTCTGATCATCATTACCCACACCATCCCTGTTGAAGTCAGATTTTCTTATTATTGTACTCAAAGAACTACAGTCTTTACCTTCATAGTACCTACCTCAATTTATCATTTCACACTCATCTGTAAAAGTATTCTAGTAAAATGTCTTCCACTAGAAGAAGGATATGCAAACCATAGTCTGTGGGTGCCTATTTTTGCATGGCCCACAAGCTCTTTGGTTTTCACATTTTTAAAGGGTTCAAAAGCAAACCAAAATACACAACAGAAACCATGTGGGGTTAGCAAAGCCTAAACATTTATTTTCTGTAAAAATTTACTAAATATCACCAGCAAAAATACTAGGTTCTAAGCACCATGAAAGCAGGGTCCATGTACATCTCACTATCTTCCCAGACTTTAACACTGCCTGCCATATGTGCTCAGAAAATGCTTGTTGAATAACTAGGTGGAGATGTCATCAAGAGCTGTAAAGGCAGGGGGAAAAATTTAAATGTTAAAATAAGAGCAAAGGAGCAAGGAAAAAAAAAAAAACAACCAAACACCTAGAAAAGGGAACTTTAGAGGCATTACTCATTAGAAAAGTTAACAAAGAAGTGAAACTGTCACAGTGTGTGAAAGGTCAGAGGAATTAAAATAACCCAGTAGATAAAAATATCAACAAACATCTAAAAAGATGTTTCTATTTGAAGCTTATCCTCCCCACTATCAGGGAATTGTTTCTAATTATTCTGCCCTCAGAACTAAATCTCCAAGTCACAAAAAATATACCATATCCAGGATAGAGAATAAGGTGGGAGGGAGAGGGACTGGCAGGGAAGCAATTGAATCCTTACCTGTAACACCTGCTGAATGCTCCGAAGCCAAGAGACACAGTGCTGCTGGAATATCTCTGTGGGGCTCTCCCCTACTAACAGGGACAACAGACACAGGCCCTCAAACCTTACAAGAAAGAAGAGAGTGATGACAAGTGAGTGGAGGATAGACTTCAGAGAAAACTACTGACTGTTCTTTTATTCTCATTGAGCTGCAGTAAGACTTCAACCCCAGACCCACTGTGTTTTCTAACCCCTGAAATACTTGTAGAACTTGAAGTGAGGTGGGAGTAGCAAGAAAGAAGGGAGCAGAAATAATCCTGGGGGGAATTTAGAAAACTTGAAAGCTGGAAAAGGTGAGGTTCAATTCAAGTGAGTTCACAAAAAGAATGAAACTCTCCACCCTCTTGGGAACAGAAAAATCTCTTGAATTCATGGGGTAGTAACAACAGATGGACAGATGTACATATAAATAGTCCATTATCTAAGGGAACAGACCCCTGGAGAAAAAATAGGGTTAAAGACTTACCGAGTTTTGATGGAACTGAGACGTGAATTACTGAGACTCACCAATGCTCCAAGAGCTGAAAGGTTCTGGAGGAAAGAAAACAGGGAAGTGAGACAAGAATAGGATGTTAAAGATGCAGAAGGATTTCTCCAAACCCTTCTCTGTTCCAGCAATCAAAGAAGACTTTCTGAAGTCATACCTCCTCTTAGGCCAAAAGGTCCCTCGAAAGACCTCAGGCCTTTGGCCTTTCTTTCTGTGGGTAATACACAGCAGGCTGTCCCTCAGCCTTTCCTCAAGTTATATATCACCAGACCCCTGACCCCAAGCCTCTCTCAAAAAGTGCTAAACAGAAGACAGCCCAACTCATCCAACTAGCAGGCTTCAAAAATGGGTCTCCTTCACCTCTGTATCCCTGGACAGCACCTAGCACAGAGGAGACATTCAAAAATGCTTGCTGAATGAACACTGAACTCGTCTGTTATCCTTCTTCCTTCACTTCTCTACAAATCCTCCTTCTCCTGTTCCTGGCTTCCTTAGAGCCAACACAGACCTAGTCAACCAGAATCCTCCTTCCAATCCTTCTCTTCTCTCACATGCTGGAAGCCCATGAAAGATGTTACCTTATCTGCCCCTGCACAAGTAACCTCTCCATCTCCTAACTGGTCAGTCCTCTCTTGTGGCATCTGTAGCTCCCTAATGGTATGCATCACTTTCTTTCAACAAATACATAACATACCCTGGGTCAGGTGAAAGAATACAGAGTTGAATAAAATAAATAAGGTCCCTCTCCTCTTAGGGAAGAAAATGTCCATTCATTTGTGTGACAAATATTTATTTAATATTTCACATGAGACATTATTTTAGGTGCTGAGTATCTTATTTTCTAGTTAGAGGAGACAGAAAATAAAAAACTTGCAAAATAAATGTATAGTATGTCAGATGGTGTTAAGTACTATAAGGAAAAATAAAGCAGAGTGAGGAAGAACAGGAGCACCCAGAGACAGAGCAGAACAGCTCGAGATTTCAACACACTACATCAGAACAGCATACAACTTAAAACTTATAAATTATTTCCAGAATTTTCCACTTAAAAATTTTTGGACCACAGTTGACCTACAGGTAAGTAAAACCATGGAAAGTGAAATTGTAGATGAGGGGGGACTACTGAATATCCATACAATAGACTAAAAAGACATAAAAAAGAATGAAGTTCTAGTCAGGCACAGTGGTTCTTTCCTGTACTCCCGGTTATTTGGGAGGTTACTTAAAAGATGAAGGTTGAGGTAGTAGAGCCAGACTTTGTAGAGCTGTAAAGGCGACTGCTGACTTGTACTCTAAATAAGATAAAAGTCATGGAGGGAAACAGGAATTGAGCAGAGGAGTGAAAATATCTGACTTACACTTTATTTTTATTTAATCAACAACACTTGAGTTGTCTTGCTCAGAAAACAAAAGCAGACAGATGAGGTAGGAGGTCACTGTAACATTCCAGGCAAGAGATGATACAGCTTCTGCAAAGCAAAAGAAATCATCAAGAGAGCGGGGAGACAGCCCACAGAATGGGAAAAAATATTTGCCAACTGTACATCTGACAAAGGCCTAACATCTAGGATCTACAAGGAACTCAAACACGTCGAAAGGAAAAAAACAAACAGCCCCATTAAAAAGTGGGCAGAAAAAACATGAATAGACACTTCTCAAAAGAAGATATACGGGCAGCCAACAGTCACTTGAAAAAGTGCTCAGCCTCACTCATCATCAGAGAAACGCAAATCAAAACCACACTGAGATACCACCTAACCCCAGTAAGAATGGCCATCATTAATAAAACTAACAACAACAGATGCTGGCAAGGATGCAGAGAAAAAGGAACACTTCAACAATGCTGATGGGAATGCAAATTAGTGCAACCTCTTTGGAAGACAGTGTGGCGATTTCTGAAAGAACTAGAAATTGACCTTCCATATGACCAAGCAATCCCCCTATTGGGAATATACCTGGAGGAACTCAAGTCATTCTACCAAAAAGGTACCTGCACATGCATGTTTGTTGCCCCTCTATAGCAAAAACATGAAACCAACCATGCTGCCCATTGAAACTGGACTGGATTTAAAAAATGTGGTACATATACACAATGGAATATTATGCAGCCATAAAAAAGGACAAAGGCTGTGCAGCAACTTAGATGAATTTAGTCTATCATACTCAGTGATCTATCACAGAAACAAAGAACAGAGTACCATATGTTCTCACTCATAAGCAGACCTTGAACAATTATCATAATACTATAAGAAAGGGATTGGCAGTAGTGGGAAACTGCCAGGGGAGGGGTGTGGGATTGACAGCTGAAGGAAACTGCCAGGGGAGGGAGGGACACACCTCATCAGCAAGGATACCTGCATAAGGAACATTTGTATACCTAACCCTGAAATGTACTCCATATCTTTAAAATAAAATTTAAACAAATAAAGTGAAACCCAGTCATGACTCTCAGCCCTGGTACCAAATTCCCTTCCCCTCTACCAGAAGGTTCACTCCAACAAGACAAAAGAAAAATGATTTCCCAGGACATCGGAGATGGTTTGTCTTACAGGAAGAAAGGAGTAAGAGCATTGTTATCTGTGCAGGAAGAAAGAATGGTAAAACTGAGATACCTGTTTGTTATTCAACAGATTTTCTCAGCTTGAAAAAAAAAACTAACAGACGCTGGGACTTAAGGGAGTCCAGAATGAATGAAGAAGTGAACCATTCAATATGTGGCTGTAGTGTCTGCATGTGTCATAGATGAGTTTGTTCTGAGAAAGCTAAAATAGGGAATTATGACAAGGAACCAATTTAACCATAAACCTCACTCTTGCACTTTTCTTTCTTCGTGGTGATTTTATGCAGCAGGTTGAAAAAGCTACTCTGGGCTAGGACAGACTGTATACCAATATTTTGGTAACCCATGATGAAAGATGTCTTTTTCTTCTTGTATCTTTTCCTTCCTATCTTGACACCAATAATTTACAAGGGTCTCTGTAGTTTGAATGCTTGTGAATTACTTCAAAATGCTTTAACTCTACTTTTTGATTTTTTTTTTTTTTTGAGTTGGAGTCTCACTGTCTCCCAGACTGGAGTACAGTGGCCACTCCCCGGCCACTGCAGCCTCGACCTGCTGGGCTCCGGTGATCCTTCCACTCAGCCTTCCAAGTAGCTGGAGCTACAGGTACGTGCTACCACGCCTGGCTAATTTTTGATTTATTGTAGAGGTGAGGTCTTGCCAAGTTGCCCAGGCGGGTCTCGAACCCGTGGGCTCAAACAATCCACTCACCTCAGCCTCCCAAAGCGCAGGATTACAGGCTGAGCCACCAAGCCCAGCTCTACTTTTTGATTTTACCTAAAAAAGCACCAGTACGCCTGGGCAGCGAGACCTCATCTCTACAATAAATCAAAAAATCAGCCGAGTGTGGTAGCACATGCCTGTAGTTCCGGCTACTCGGAAGGCTGAGGCGGAAGGCTCGCCAGAGCCCAGCAGGTCGAGGCTGCGGTGGCCGGGAGCGGCCACTGCACTCCAGTCTGGGCGACAGAGTGAGACTCCAACTTAAAAAAAAAAAAAAGCACGAGTAAGTCTCAAGTATTCTCAAGCATTTTAGACGGCCGAAGTCAGTGAGATAAAACCCAACATCAGGAATTTGAAGCAAAGTAACTTTTGGGGAAAGAATATAAAGAAAACATTGCCAGGCACAGTGGCTCACACCTGTAATCCCAGCACTTAGGGAGGCGGAGGTGAGAGGATTGCCTGAGTCATAGGTTCAAGACCAGCCTGGGCAGCACGGCAAGATCTCATCTCTACAATGAACTAAAAAATTAGCAAAATTAGATTTTTCTGGTTTTCCAAAAATTTGAATTGCAGTTAAAGGAAATTCCAATGTGCTATTTTTTCAATTTTTAGTAGAATAATGCAAGTATAGGGAAACAATAAAATTGGCATACTTGAGTACCTTAAAAAAAAACCAAAAATAAACAATAAAATGTTTAGTCAGCAAGGATATATGTCTTTCTCCAGCTAGATGAGCTGTGCTGATGCAAGTACAGAAGAGCTGGAGTTAACATAGACAGGATATTACCAGGCAAGTACACTGAAGGGACAGAGAGGGAAGGAAGTGAGTATAATGAACCAAAGGATTTAAACTGGGTAAGAAGCAAAGAGAGAACATGAAAGATAATAAATGTTAATGTCTTTCAAATCATGATAAATGCCAGAAAAGAAACAAAACAGGATAATGTGACAAAGAATGGCTAGAAGGGGAGGAACTACTTTATTTTATGACAGAGTGGTCAGGAAAGACTCCTCTAAAGTAGTGGCATTTAAGTTGAGGCTAAATGAGAAGCAGCTCACCTTCCCATGAATTTCCAAGCAAAACAAAGGAACTGACAAGCAATATCAAGCATATCCCAGAAATGACATAGCCTGGGTGGCTACAGCATAGCTAAGACAAGCAAGGAGTACTATAAATGAGGTCAAGAGAAAAGCAGAAGACACACTATGTACAGCGTAGTGTGATAAGTTACTCTACCGTTTCAAGCAGGAGAATACGATAATCTTTTGATATATTTGAAAAGATCATTAGGTACTGGTTGAAGAACAGGACAGAACTAAATCCTGGGGATACAAGACAGAACAAGACACTGTCACTGCCCTTCAAAAAAACCATACAATTACAGGATAAATACTGTCTGAGAATCTGCTTTAAAATGTTCCACCATAGCCGGGCTCGGTGGCTCAGCCTGTAATCCCACGCCTTTGGGAGGCTGAGTTAAGTGGATTGCCTGAGCCCCGCGGGTTCGAGACCCACCCGGACAGGCGAGACCTCATCTCTACAATAAATTTTTTTAAAAATTAGCTGGGCGTGGTAGCGCGCGCCTGTAATTCTGGCTACTCAGAAGGCTGAGGCGGAACGATCATCGGAGCCCAGCAGGTCGAGGCTGCAGTGGCCGGGAGCGGCCACTGCACTCCAGTCTGGGCGACAGAGTGAGACTCCAACTCAAAAAAAAAAAGAGAGAGAGAGATACAGAGTTGGGGAGGAATGAAAGAAGATTGGCAAATGTTCAATGTTGAACTTGGGTGATGGGGGCAGCATAGGGAGGGGTGGTTCAAAATATTATTTGTGTATGTCTAAAATTTTACATAAGATTTTAAAATTATATACAAAAACAAAACAAATCAAAGACTAGTTGAGCATGAGTGAGGTTGTATGCATATGTGAAACAAATAAACAGATGGTATAATAAAGAGCAATCAATCACCAGGTACAGTGGCTCACACTTGTAATTCCAGGAAAAAAATAGCCAGGTGTGCTGGTGCACCCCTGTAATTCTCAGCTACTTGGAAGGCTGAGGTGGAAGGATCACCTGAGCCCAGCAGGCAAGGCCGCAGTAGACGTGAGCATGCCACTGCACTCCAGCCGTAGCGACTCTGACTCAAAAATAAAGAAAAATAAAGAAAACACTGGGTAGTTCAGTTAAGGTATAATCATTAATTAGATTTTTCTGATTTTCAAAAAATTTGAATTGCAATTGCAATTAAAGGAAATTCCAGGAAGACTGCTGGAACCTAGGAGTTCGAGACCAGCCTAGGCAACAAAGTGAGACCTCATCTCTACAAAAAAATAAAATAAAATAAAATAAATTAGCCAGTCATGTGACATGCGCCTGTAGCCCCAGCTACTTGGGAGGCTAAGGCAGGAGAATCCCTTGAGCCCAGGAGTTCCAGGCTGTGGTGAGCCATGATCATGCTACTGCACTCCAGCCTGGGGGACAGAGTGAGATCTTGTCTCAAAAAAAAAAAAAAGAAAGCAAGCAAGGCAAACTCACTCCAGTTATTGTGTGGGGGAATGAATCAAAGAGGCAAGAGACCAGTTAAAAATTGCTGCTATAATACAAGCTAGATTTTAGGCACTGTGCTAGTTCATTTTGGAACTCTGAGTTCCTTTGGGAAAGTCAAACTGGCAGAAGGATGAATCAAACTACAGATCTCTCCCTCTCTCAAACTCCAGGGCTATTTGCTCAATTTCATTTCTCATCTTTTTTTTTTTTTTTTTGAGTTGCAGTCTCACTCTGTCGCCCAGACTGGAGTGCAGTGGCCACTCCCGGCCACTGCAGCCTCGACCTGCTGGGCTCCGGCGATCCTTCCGCCTCAGCCTTCCAAGTAGCTGGAACTACAGGCGCGCACTACCACATCCGGCTAATTTTTGATTTGTTGTAGAGATGAGGTCTCGCCAAGTTGCCCAGGAGGGTCTCTCACCTGCGGGCTCAGGCAATCCACTCACCTCAGCCTCCCAAAGGCACGGGATTACAGGCTGAGCCACAGAACCTGGCTCATTTCTCATCTTAACTAGACTAGAAATTTTCTGAGGAAAAGGATCATGTCTTATTTATCTACCTAGAGATGGGAACAGTACCTAAAACATAATACTCAATAAACATTTTTTGAATAAAAATCTATGGGGAAGCAAAAGAGATGCTCCATATGATCTCACTTATTGAGAATTCAATAAAAAAGACAAAAGTAGAAAAAAATTAAAGATAAGACATACCCAAAAATGTGGCACAGAAAATATTTTAAAAGTCCTAGTCCCCACATCACTCTTAGCTTCTTTATTCAAAAGCACAACACTAAGTTTAAAAAGTTGGCACTGAGGGAGGAGGGGAAGTCTTGAAAGAGATGACAAAAGAATTCACCCATTAGTAGGCAGGATAGGTATTTCACAAATACTTATGAAAGAAAAGATATTTCTAGCTGGGCTCGGTGGCTCAGCCTGTAATCCTGCGCCTTTGGGAGGCTGAGGTGAGTGGATTGCCTGAGCCCACGGGTTCAAGACCCGCCTGGGCAGGCGAGACCTCTCATCTCTACAATAAACAAAAAAAATCAGCCGGGCATGGTAGCACGCGCCTGTAGTTTCAGCTACTTGGAAGGCTGAGGCAGAAGGATCACCGGAGCCCAGCAGGTCAGTAGGTTGAGGCTGTGGTGGCTGGGAGCAGCCACTGCACTCCAGTCTGGGTGACAGTGAGACTCCAACTCAAAAAAAAAGAAAGAAAGAAAAGACATTTCTGAGCCGGGCTCGGTGGCTCAGCCTGTAATCCCGCGCTTTGGGAGGCTGAGGTGAGCGGGTTCGAGACCTGCCTGAGCAACTTGGCGAGACCTCATCTCTACAATAAATCAAAAATTAGCCAGGCATGGTAGCGCACGCCTGTAGTTCCAGCTCCTTGGAAGGCTGAGGCAGAAGGGTCGCTGGAGCCCAGCAGGTCGAGGCTGCGGTGGCCGGGAGCGGCCCCTGCACTCCAGTCTGGGCGACTGAGTGAGACTCCAACTCAAAAAAAAAAAAAAAAAAAAGACATTTCTGGAGTTGTTTTGAGATAGAGAAAACAAGAAAAGAAAAAAAAAACACCACTGCAATACAACTGAGGAAAGGGAACCACATGAGTTAGAGGAGGGAGATTCAGAGAGAAGAGAAAACATAGAATCCATTCCTGCCTCTGATAGTGAGCTGAGACAGCAGAGACATATTTTTGTCATCCTCAACTATGCAGAAAAATGTTAAAGACTAACAGATGAGATCATCTCTGATAAGTCTGGGGCTGAGATTATTAAACCACCCAGCAAGTTGTGACAACCCTCTTCCTGGAAGGAAACACAGCTGGGAAGGTCCCAGGAATGAAGGGGAGATAAGGAAGACCTCATATATACGGGTCTTGAAGGATGGGTAGAATTTGAGGGAAGGTTAGTGGGAGAGGAGGGAAAGTAGGAGATAATTAAAGGAGCACCTACTAAGGGCTAGATACATTATGTCTTCTTAGAACCAGTGTCTTCACTGGGGCAAGATGATGGGGGTTCAAGCTAGAATGGGGGCAATGGGAAAGAGATGGAAAGGAGAGGACAGATCTGAAAACTACTCAAACCATAAAATCAAGGACCTGAGAGATTGCTTACAGAGATGTGAGGAAGAAAGTGTTTAGTATGATATTTAGGTTTCTAGCTCGCAGAACTGAATGGATGTTAGATTCTGCTCTTACAATAGCCCAAAGGATCCTTCTAACTCTGCCTACAAAGCTCTACGTAACCTGTCTGACCACTGGCTACCCACCTCACCAGCTTGATCCCACTCTCTTCCCCTCCACATTTGAGCCCCAAGAACAACGCCCTTTTCAATTTCTTCCCTGCACCAGCCTTTCTCACAAGAGCTTTCCTCTAACTGAACCACCCTCCCATTTTCTTGACCTACACAATCCTATCCTTAGGGCCTCAGCTTAAACTTCTATTACTTTAAAAAATTTCTTCAAGTCCCCAGATTAGGTTAGTGGACCCGGATATTCAATTTTCATCGTGTTTTACAGCATTTTGTGTATCGCCACCACGTCTGTAACTGGAGCGTATCCGGCCCTCAGAAAGAGCTCGGTGAATATTTATTGTTCAATACGCCCATAAACTCGGTCTAAACAAGCCCAAAGACAGATACCGCCAGAAGAAAAGAGGCTGAAGATCATACTAGTGAATGACCGGGTCTGAAACCTAATCCAATCCTGCGTGCCTACCAATCAGTAGCTCAGCAACAGAAATAAGGCCGCAGAAACTCATGACGGATAATGGAGAGACACATGAAGGGCATCCGGACTGATATCTGGATGCCCTTTCTGCCCTCAGCTCTGCTCCTCTCAACCACCCTACTGCAGCTTCAGTGCACCCTAATCCCGGCGCACAGGTGCCGCGGGCACGAGGACCACGGATTTACCTGGGCCCCGCCCACCGTTCCATGCAGCCGCAATAGGCACATGAGCCCGGGCAAATGTGGGGCCGAGCGCGTCGGAGGATGCACGGGAGCAACGGTGGACCCTGTTCGCGGTTGCAGCAACCCAGAAACGCTCTCCAGCAGCAGCAGGCGAAGGCGCGGACCAGAGTTCATTGCCGAGAGGCCCCCAGCCCCTCCGGGAGGCCCTGCCGCGGAGCCCGCGGAGGGCCCACTAAGAACGGCGGCTGCCATCTTCCCCAGCCTCCAGTGGTGGCGTGGCGCGATGACGCAAACACTACGCGACGGACGCCTCCGTGGGGAAGGGGCGTGGGGAGGGGGCTGTGCTCCTGCGCGTTGGGTGAGTGAAGGCTGGGCTCTCAGTCTCAGGCTGGGAAGGAGCATGCGCAGGAGAGAGGCCCTGGGACCCGAGGCTACTGGGTGCTCAATCCCTGGGGTATTGGGGGATGGCGAGGTGGAGGGGGGATGGCGAGGCGGGGGGGGGCATGGGGGCGATGGGGGGCGGGCTGGAGGCGGGACGGAGGCGGTGTTTAAGGTACACGTGGTCCTGACAAAAGGCGCCGGAGTCCGAAAGATTTCCATTAAGCGCAGGGAGTCCCAGGACACCTTAGCTCTAGGAATCAGTAATGTCTGTCTAGGGAGGTGACTGCCTTGTCTGAAATCAGACATTTTAAACCGTATTTGCAACTTCAGGAATGACACAATATACGCGCCTTGCAAAAACAAATTCAAACGATACAGAAGGACATAAAGTACAAATAGAAAGGTCCTCCCCCAGTAACTTGTGTACTTTCCTAATATTAGTCTATGAACAAATACATAAATGCATAGTTTATTTTACAAGAGCAGGTCTGTATTTGGCTTTTTTCATTCAACATGTGTCATGATCTTTACGCTTTTTTTTTTTTGGTTTTGGGGGTATTTTTGAGTCGGAGTCCCACTGTCACCCACGCTCGCGACCACCGCTGCCTTCACCTGCTGGGCTCAGTCTTCCAAGTAGCTGGAATTACGGGCACGTGTCACCACGCCAGACTCATTTTTTGATTTCGTGTAGAGACGAGGTCTCACCAAGTTGCCCACGCTGGTCTCGAACCCCTGGGCTCAAGCAGTCTTCTCACCTCTGTCTCCCAAAGTGCTAGATATACAGGTATGAGCCACCATGCCCAGCCTAAGCTGTTTTTTAAGCAGCGTTACATGAGTGCACCAAGATTTCACATTTCTTTTGCTAGATGCTTAATGTCTGCTCCGGTTTTTCACTAATACAAGCACTGAGGTGAACACCTTAATACATCTTTGTGTTCTTGTGTGATTATTAGATTAAAATACAAGAGTCATCTTTTTTTCTCTTCTTGTCCTCTATCCAGTCCTTAAAGTCCTGGCATTCTGCCTCCAAAATACATTAACCCAATAGGGTTAATTTTTCTATACCTTCAGTACCACTCTGCCCAAAGGCTTCTTCATTGCACTCTGCTCCACTCTCGGCCCTTGTCTCTTCTCCACACAGCAACCAGAGTAGTCTTTTCAAATGTAAACCAGTTCTTGTCACTCCCTGCTTAAAGCCCTTCTGTGGCTTCCAAATGTGATGAAAATGAAATCCCATCTCTTCACTTAGGTCTGCTAGAATCCACAGGATCTGACCCATACCCACCTCCCTGTCCTCAACACATATCACAAGTACCACTTTCCCTTCTTTCTCCTTATCCTTAAGCCGAACAGGCCTTCTCTATGTCCTCCAACAAAGCCCATTACCACTTCAGGATTTTTGCACATGCCACTGATTCTACTGGAGAAACTATTCTTTTGAGTGTGTGACTAATACCATCTTGTCATCCTCTTGCCAATCCAGCCTCCATTGTCTCTATCACATTATCCTGCTTATATTATTTATAACTCGTATCATTATTAGAAATGTGTTTGGGCCAGGCTCAGTGGCTCAGCCTGAAATCCCAGCACTTTGGGAGGCCGAGGCATGTATATTGCCTGAATCCGCGGGTTCGAGACCCACCTGGGCAACTTGGCAAGACCTCGTCTCTACAATAAATCAAAAATTAGCTGGGCGTGGTAGAGTGCATCTGTAGTTCTGGCTACAGAAGGATCGCTGGAGCCCAGCAGGTCGAGGCTGTGGTAGCTGGGAGCGTGCCACTGCACTCCAGTCTGGGTGACAGAGTGAGACTTCAACTCAAGAAAAAAGAAATGTGTTTGTTTGCTTGTTTTTTTTCATTTTTATTGTGGATCGGGAATGGAGGAGCAGCACAGTCGGCATCTCGAGCTGGGCCATCCACTATCCTCGGAGGGAGAGTCCACATTTACCCAAGAAATCAGGATCAAGAAGGAAAAAGCCCTCGGGCTGCCTCACTACTCCTGCTGCATAGACACCTGACAGTCACTGAGTGCTTGCAGGTGCCTGGCGGCTTTATGCAGGAGGCCTGAGGCTCATCCCCAGAGAGTAGCATTTGCCTAAAGCTTTTTCTTTCCTCCAAAAAAGGAGGGCTGGCTTCTAGAAATAACTGTGCACTTGAAGAACGTTTTGAGGACTATTCCCAAACTTGATACATCTCGTACAACATTATAAACCCGTTCCTGCACCATGACACGTTTCTAGCACGTTCACAAACGTTTCCAGAGCTCCAGAACCACGTGTACCTCCTCCCTGTCCTGAGAGCTCACTTCCCAGCATGCTCAGGGCTCTACATACCACAGCTTTCCCTAGAAATCCTGGGACTGGGCATTCTCAGAGGGCTGAAGGGTCCAGCAGAGTTTGTACATGTGGTTCAGGGCTTGCGTGAGGAAGGCCCCGCTGGCGTTGATCTCCATCTAGGTCAAATTGTCCAGCTTGGCATGCACCTCCTGCTGTCTCACAAAGCTGTCAGTGGACACTCAGACCTTAGCTATGCGTGTGTCCCACGTATTCTTGACTGGGGCCCGGATCTCATCTGCTTTTGGGATGTTGTCTGAAGCATGATTCAGCAGGAGCTTGGTGAGTTCTGTGTAGAAAGGGCTGGGCATCAGAGTGAAGGTCTCCTGTCGCTCGCGGTGCCTCATCATCTCCAGCTTCTCCATGTCCATCCACACTGGGGGCAGCGGATGGCCCCTCTCTCTCTGCTTCCGGTTGATGGCCAGCCACAGCAACACCTCCGCCAGAAAGCCAGGGCTGAAAGGTCCCAGGTCGCCCCGATGAGCTAGATTTTGTCCAGACTGAAGTTGGGGATGATGGTCACCAGCTCCTTCTCCGCCAGAAACTCTACTTCAGCTGCATCCATAGCGGCACCAGCAGCCACCCGGGACCTGCCATCCCCACAGCAGCCTCCCGGAGGAGGCGCCATGATCACCATTTTCCTGCCACATCAGGGCCTCTTATTTTTTATTTTTTAATAGAAGCAGGTTCTCTCTATGTTTCCCAGGCTGATCTTGAATTCCTGGACTCAAGCGATCCTTCTGCTTCCCAAAGTGCTGGGATTACAGGCATGAGCCACCACACCCAGCCTAAATCACAAACTTAATGAAAGGGCTCTTGTCTCCTTCACTATTTTATTCTCATCACCTAGAGAACAGTACCTGGCACATAAGAGGTGTTGGGAGCTGGCCACTGAGGCCCACTGAGCGTTAGGGATCAGGAAGGGCCGTTGACCCCGAGACCACTAGGATGCGTTCAGGAGCTATTGACCCCATTTCCTCCCCCTTTCTACTCAGCACTAACCAGATTAAGCTCCTGTGAGCTCAAAACATAAAAACTCTTGAGACCGGGACGAACACAAGCTAACTTTAGAAGCTCATTGCTCCCATTCTTCCACAAACTGCAGTTTTGGCTTTCACACAACTTATAATTCAAACTCGTGTCACATTTAAGAGCCTTAGTATTGGTCACAGGCTTCTGGGTCATGATCTTAGGATTTATTGAAGGTGTAAATTGTAGAATATAGTTTTAGAAGACAGCCATTTTGTTGAAAGAATGCGGCTGGGTTACTTGCAGGTAGCCCACTGTGAACTTTGGACTGGGCCACATTCCAAACATTCTGGGATGAGCCACTTTTTTTTTGTAAATACTTAAGCTTCTATAGAATTGTTTAACTTGGCATAAATCAATCAGCTTAGGATGAAAAAGGTTTATAGAACATGTCAGTCACGGATTAGGTTATCCTTTGTTATGGGATTTTAAGATTATCATATGAAAAGGGTTTAAAGGCAATCATTGATTAAGTTTTCATGGATTAAGGTTTCTGGTGGGTGGGGGACGCCCCTCCCACATCTGACTTTGTGTATAAAAGACCCATTGTAATTCCCAATAACACTCATTTGTTTCTGCACTAGACTGGAGTCCAGTTTCTTTCTTTCTCTCTTCTTCCCCCCAGTCGCCGATGCCGTTTCCACCTTTGGGGTACTCTGAACCCGGCTGGAGCTGGTCTTCGGCAAAAAGGCACCAAATAAATATTTGTTGAGTGAATAAATAAATGAGTGTGAATGAAAGAGAATGCCTAGGAATTGACAAAATGCTCTTTAAAAAGTTGCATTGGCCAGGTGTGGTGGCTCATGCCTGTAATCCCAGCACTTTGGGTGGCTGAAAGGATATAACATGGAGTTAATATACCCAAATGAGCAACCATTTTAACATTGCCTAATTGTCATGTTCCTCTAGAAGTTCACTTTTTTTTTTTTGAGTTGGAGTCTCACTGTCACCCAGGCTGGAGTGCAGTGACACACTCACAGCCACCACAGCCCCCACCTGCTGGGCTCAGCCTCAGCTTCCAAGTAGCTGGAATTACAGGCATGTGCCACCATACCCAGCTAATTTTTGGATTTATTGTAGATGCTGGTCTTGAACCCCTGGACTCAGGCAATCCTCTCACCTCAGCCTCCCAAAGTGCTGGGATTATAGGCATAAGTCACCACACCTAGCTAGCAGTTCACTTTTATTTACTCTCTAATCACTAACCAAGGACAGAACCAGTTTCTCAGAGATAGCTATTGATAATTATTTTACAACAGTCTCCTCCGTTTATTTTGTATTAATTAGATTTTGTTTTTCAAGTATTTGCCTCCACCCATAAGACCCAAGCTAACCTAATCAGCCCTTCATGACCTTCATGACACAGACAGACCCCATCACCATGGCAGCAATCATGTGACTAAACCTACCCATCTGCCTCTGTCCATCACCTGATGTCAGTATCTGTGCTTACCTACCCTCCATGATGATGTGGAGCAGACCACTACCCAATCACCTTAACAACCTGCCTCCATCAAAGGGAAAGTTAAAAGGCATTCAACTTCAAACAGCAGTCACCATTGCCTTGTTAAGCTATGGTCTGGCCATGTGTTCTTTGAGCTATGGCCAGGTCATGTTTTCCTAAGCTTTGGCCCCCTCCCCTACCTTAGGGTGGTGAGTCTCTCTCTCTCTCTCTCTCTCTCTCTCTCATTTATTTTCTGAATAAACTATATTTTCCAATCTAACTTTTTTGCAATTCTTTGCATCTTTCACGTGACACTGGATCACACACCCCACCTCGATGGGCCTGACCTAACATTTTGGAGGCTGGGAGATATTTTAACCTAACAGTGGCGGAGGCAAGAGGATTGCCTGAGCCCAGGGGTTCAAGACCAGTCTGGGCAACTTGGTGAGAGCTCATCTCTACAGTAAATTAAAAAATTAGCCAGGTGTGATAGCGCACGCCTATGGTTCCAGTGGCTTGGAAGACTGAGGCGGAAGGATCACCTGAACCCAGCAAGTCAAGGCTGTGGTGGCCATGATTGTGCCACTGCACTCCAGCCTGAAAGAAAAGAAAGAAAAGAAAGAAAGGTTGCATCAGTGTACACCCTTGCCAACCATGTAGTATAGTGCTCTATACCTTATACACCATCTTAATACTAACTTTATTTATCTTTTTAAATTTTGTCAGTCTGGATAATAAAAAAAATCTCCTTCTTTTAATTTGTTTTCCCTGATCATTAATAACATGGAGTAAATTTTCATATGTTTAGTAGACATTTCTATTTCCCCTTTTAAATTATCTTTTCATGTCCTTTACCCATTTTCCAATTTGGTTATTTGTCTTTATCTTATTAATTTGTAGAAATGCTGTAGATATGGGAAATTATTTTTGTCTGTTATACATGTTGCAAGCATTTCTACCAGTTTGTCTTTTTCTTTTGTTTGGGTTTTTTTTTAATCTCAGTCTTTCTAAGAATGTAATTAAGAGCACAGACTCTGGAGCTAGACTGTTGGATTCAAACACAAGCTCTGCCTCTTACTAGTTGTGTGACCTTGTAGGTTACTAAACTGTGCCTCCATTTCTTCATAGAATAGGGGTAATTATAGAATCTTAACTCATAGGATAATGAGGATTACATGAGTTGATTGATGTTTGTAAAGTGCTTGTAACCATCTTTAGCACAGAGTGAATAGTACAAAATGTTAGCTATTACTACATGTAGTCCTGAAGTTTGATATCTTGGAAGGACTTCCCAAACCGCCCAAAATTTTAAAAAAATATATTCTGTATTTTCTTCTAATTTTTTTTTTTAAGTTGGAGTCTTACTCTGTTGACCAGGCTAGAGTGCAGTAGCATGCTCATGGCCACTGCAGCCTCAAACTGCTGGGCTCAGGTGATCCTTCCACCTCAGCCTTCCAAGTAGCTGAAACCACAGTCGTGCGCCACCATGCCTGGCTAATTTTTTGATTTATTGTAGAGACAAGGTCTCACCATGTTGCCCAGATTGGTCTCAAACCCGTGAACTCAGGCAATCCTCTCACCTCTGCCTCCCAAAGTACTAGGATTACAGGTATGAGCTACCATGCCCGGCCTCTTCTAATACTTTTATGGTTTATTCTGTGTACTTAAATATTTTTTCATTGTTTTAATTTTTTAAATTTATTTATTTAATTCTTTTAAAATAGAGACAAAGTTTTGCTATGTTGCCCAGACTGATCTTGAACTCCTGGGCTCAAGCAATTCTCCTGCCTCTGTCTTCCAAAGTGCTGGGATTACAGGCATGAGTCACCATGCCCAGCCTAGATCTTTAGTCTAACTCGATTTAAGACATGAGATAAAGATCTAATTTTTCCCCCAATAGGTAACCAATTGTACCAACCCTATTTTGTGAATATGTCATTATTTCTGTACTGGCCACTGGTGCTACACATGGGTCTGTATCTGAACTATCCATTCTGTTTCATTGCTCCAATTATTATTATTATTATTATTATTATTATTATTATTATTATTATTATTAATTCAGAGTCTCACTCTTTTGCCCAGGCTGGAGTGCAGTGGCATGCTCACAACCACTGCAGCCTCAACATGCTGGGTTTAGGCAATCCTTCCTCCTCAGCCTTCCAAGTAGCTGGAACTACAGGAATGCACCACTATGCTCAGCTTTTTTTGTTTGTTTTTTTTTACTTATTTTAGAGATGAGGTCTCACCATGTTGCCCAGTCTGGTCTCGAATTCCTGGGCTCAGGCAATCCTCTTGTCTCTGCCTCCCAAAGTAGCTAGGATTACAGGTGTGACCCACTGCGCCTGGCCTATTTAATATTATTGTATCAGTAACACAATTTAAATTTTTATAACACAATAAATTATCTTACCTGGTAAGATAAGTGCCTACTTTACTCTTATTTTTTCAGAATTTCCCAGATTATACTAGAAGGTTGATTCTTCTGATTTTGTTTAGAATCAAGATCTCCCCCAAATTTCATTTATTTTCATTTGATATTAAATGTATAGACAACTTAGGGGGAAATAACATCTTTATAGTGATATTTTTCCCAACCCAAGATATGGTGTATCTCTCTATTTCTGGCCTTCTTTAAGATCTTTCTGCAGCCGGGCTCGGTGGCTCAGCCTGTAATCCCATGCCTTGGGAGACTGAGGTGAGTGGATTGCCTGAGCCCGCGGGTTTGAGACCCACCTGGGCAACTTGGTGAGACCTCATCTCTACAATAAATCAAAAAATTAGCTGGGCATGGTAGCGCGCGCCTGTAGTTCCAGCTACTTGGAAGGCTGAGGCAGAAGGATCGCCGGAGCCCAGCAGGTCGGGGCTGTGGTGGCCAGGAGCGGCCACTGCACTCCAGTCTGGGCGACAGAGTGAGACCCCAACTCAAAAAAAAGGTCTTTCTGAAGTTGTCTTTATATTAGTATCCTTTAATACAGTTGATTTTATGCCATGCCTTTCAATCCCAACAACACTTTAGATATAGATCTCATACTCTACTCAAGACCCTTTGATCAAAGTCAAATTTGGATAAAAGTGATTCATAAGTCTAAATGAAATTCATGATCTAAAGCTCTAAAAAATGTGAAAGCTTAGAAGGTGGTGATAGAACTGAGGGATGGTGAGGTGTCAGTTGGAGGACAAAGCCTGTGTTTGAACATTACAGATGATCTCAGAAACTGTCTTGAGTATATCATTTTTTTGCATGGAAAAGTAGAAGGAGATATGTGAAGTTAGTTCATTTGGGGAAGATGAGAAGAGTGTGGAGAAAGAGATAGAAAAAGAATCCCTTGGCTTCATAAAGTCCAGAAATAGCAGTTATTCATTGACTGAACTCCTCCCAAGTCCAGCCAATTTTACCCCAGAAATGACTCTTCATTCAGTCCAACCCTTCTTTTCCTTTCCACTCTATCATTCATCATTTTCCCTTGGCTAGTTTTATCAACAGTTTTGCCCAACTCCTTTCACCCTCCATCTTGCCCAGAATTATCTTCTTCTTCTTTTTTGTTTTTTTTTTCGAGTTGGAGTCTAACTCTGTCACCCAGACTGGAATGCAGTGGCCGCTCCCGGCAATCTGCTGGGCTCCAGCAATCCTTCCGCCTCAGGCTTCCAAGTAGCTGGAACTACAGGCACACACTACCACGCCCAGCTAGTTTTTGATTTATTGTAGAGATGAGGTCTTGCCAAGTTGCCCAGGCAGGTCTCGAACCTGCAGGTTCAGGCAATCCACACACCTCGGCCTCCCAAAGTGCTGGAATTACAGACTGAGCCACCTAGCCCGGCCCTGAATTATCTTCTAAAAAGAGAAAATTCATCATCTACCTCTTCCCTTAAAAAAATCACTACTGGTTCCATGTGCCCTTCTCCAGAGCTCTCCTCAGTCTCATTCCTTCTCCTGCTATACAAAATCCTCCACAACCTGTTCCAGTCTTCCTCTTCAGCCTTCTTTCTCCTGCCCTCCCCACCAACTCTCCAGAACAAGATGTGCCTTGCCTTTCTCTCTCTTTGGAATGCCCTTTCTCAAGTTCTGCCCATTCTTCAGAAAGACTGTCCTCAAATGTTCTCTAGACAGCTTGCACTCCCTCCACCTCCGCTCTGGCCAAGCACTGTTAGATGCTTTGTCTTCTGAGTCATAACTCTATTATAGCATTCCTGGGATCATAATACCTGCTTATGTGTCTCAATTATACTAGGAAGGCAGGGGCCATGGTTATTCATGTGTGCCCCCTATGCTTGGCATAGTGAATAGCACAAAATAGGCATGGATGGAGGGATGGATGAGTAGGTGGATGATAGCTGGGATGGGTGGGTGAAGGAGATGGATAGAGAAATTAGAAAAGGGAACCCTGAGAAGATCGATAACAGACACCAGGGGGAGCGGACACTCCACAATAAAGAAGCACAAGGGCGGGCCAAAGAAGACTGCAAACTGTGAGGTGAGCGGGTGAACGGCGCGCAACGAAACAAGCATCACGCAACTGGAACCTCTCACCCACGTGCGCATCCCCTCATCCTCCTTCCCAGACTCTGCTTGAGCCAATTCCACCGCCCCCACCACCCCTGTCGCCTCCACCGCCACTAAGAAAGCAAACAAAAGGGAGGAGACCCCTGCAGTGCTCTGGATGCCAGGAACCAATCGGAGGGCTTTAGTCTCCTGGAAGGCAGGCGCCTCCGTTTGAGGGGGTCCAATCAGCTTCTAAGGGTTGCGGAGGGGCAGAGGGATAGGCGGGAAGAGCAGGAGGAGGACTCCCCGGGGAGGGAGCACGGAGGGGTGGGGGGCGGAGCCAGTCACCGCGCGTGTCTGTGAGGAGAGGGCGGGTAGCTGACGCATCAGACCCCACTTCCCCGGGACCAGAGGGAGGGCCGGAGGGGAGGGGAGGGGAAAGAGGAGACAGCACGGAGGGCGCGCGTGCGCGGTGGTGCGGGGAGGAGCAGGGACTTGGCAGCAGGCGAGAAGGCTGCGAGCGAGCCGCGAACCAAGCGGGCGCCGGGCGGCGGGCGCGCGCACCATGGGGGAGAAACCCGGGACCAGGTAAGGGAGGTGGGGCCACGCCGCGGGGCATGGGCGGCGGCTCGGGACGGGTGCTGGGATGGTCCCCAGACAAGGACACGGGGGAGAGACTCTGGGGGCCGGATGCATGGGTCCCTAGGGGACAGGCATCCGGGGCCGCACGCGTAGGTCCTCGAGGATAATGGTGGCGGGGGGCGCGTGCCCCGGCCCCTGCAGAAAGCGAGGCCCGAAGGGGATCAGAAACCCGGTGTTGGGCTTCCCGTAGGGATGTGGGGGCCAGACTACTGGGTTCTCTCGTGCAGACTGAGATGCAGGGGCGAGGAAGGAGAAGCAGGTGGCCGGCCTGGAGGGGTCATGTACCGGAGGCTGGATGCTGGGAGGGGGGAATCCCCTCTAGACTCGTGCCGAGCTCACGGAAATCCTCCTGTCCAATACCCCACAGGCACTCAGGCTGCCCACACCTGTCCCGAGGGCCGGGTAGCGCCTCTCCCAAACTTCTTCCTTCCCCTGGGTTGCTAGGAACAAGATCTTCATTTTGGGGGAGCAGAGTGCATGGCAACCCTCCCTGAAACTGGACAGTATACCTCTCTCCGGGGGTCGGGGGAGGCAGTATCTGCCCTGGGCATGCATCCACTCCCCGGATGTTTTCTGTGCAATCAAGGCTCTTTCCTTCCACTGACACCCCGAGTTCTCTTTTTTGGTCTCTAGCAAAATCCACTTCCTGCTGACTCAACACCCCCAAGGGGCCAGGGGTGAATGCCTGAGTCCCAGGGGAGCAGGAGCAAAAAAGGAAAAGGCTGGAGCTGTATGCCTTAACCCAGGGGGGATCAGGAATGAGGACTTAATCCTGAGGTGTCACTTGTTCTGCAAAACATCATATAAGCTGCACCACTTATCATAGAGTATGAGAACCGAGGTTTCTGAGCACCAAGTAGATGAATAACAGAAAGAGATTTTCAGAGAGAGGACTGGTGTCCCAGATTAGGGTTTAAACACCCCAGAGAAAGGGGAAGTTGCTGACTTGAGGGAGGCCCCTGATTTCCGTTATGTGGTTCAGGGAGGGGGACAGATGGACCAAAGGGGGACTGCTAACTTGGCACAATTCTCCTCACCATCCCCACCCCCATCAAATTTGGGGCCACAGGAAATGAAGAGAATAGCAAGAAGTGTCAGGGGGCACCTGCTTCAGCTGATCCCCCTCATTGGGCACCTCCCTGGTCTTCCACATACTCTACCTCCTTGGCCAGCTTCAGTATATGCACGCTGCTGCTCCTCCCTAGACTGGCAGGAGGTGGCTCTGTTAGGATCCAGGTGCTCCACAGCTGCTCCAAGGCAACTGCCCCAGAGCCACATTCCCATTGGCTAACTGACTGTGGCTGTCGCAGCCCTCTGCCAAGGCTCTTAATGGGAGGAAACACTGGGACAAAGAAGAAAACCAGAAGCAAATGGGAGGGAAAATCTGGATGACACCATAGCAGTCAGCCCCCAAGTTGGTACAAAAGCTAGGAAGTTTATCCTGGCTGCCACCACATTGTTGTTGACTCTCCTTTATTGATTGGGGTTGGCTGGGGGCCTCCACACCCTTTGCCTTATGACCTTTGAACAGCTTGGCAATCTGGGAAGAAGGGGCAAGGGAAGTTGGTATAGTAGAAATTGGGGTGGTGGAGATGGAGGAGGGGTGGGCCAGTTGGCAGGATTTCAGTTTCTGCTATAAGGGGACCATTTCCAGGGTGCTGAGGCAGAGTGGATTAGAAGGAGTGTGGCGGTACCTCAAAGAAAAGGCTCGTAGTTGGCCAGAGCTTGGGGTCATCAGACACTTCCCTACCTTTCCAGCAATGATTATTTCGCAACTGGGAAGTGAATACCCATCAATTCAACAAACTGTTGATGCCAACCATGAACAGCTAGTGTAACAACAGTTCAGTGACTAAGGGCATGGACTCAGACCCAGGCTGCCTTCATTTATTTCTCAGTTCCACCATTTATGCTCTCTGTGACCTTAGACAAATATTTGACCTCTCTGTGCCTAAGTTTCTTCACCTGTAAAATAGGAATATTAGGACCTCCGTTGTTTGGTTAAGAGTATTAAATGAGATAACACACATAAAACACTTGGAACTGTGCTGGCACATTGTATTCACCTTATTATGTTAGCCAGCAGCAGCAGCTTCATCATATGGCTGTCATTGTGCTGGGGATGTCTAAATGAATAACGTCTCTGAGGCTCACAGTCTAAGGAGAGAGACACATGATATACAACTAAGTGCTCTTTCGTGCTATCACACCACATTTAAAACATAAACAAGGTGTGACCACGGTCTGGGTTGGGTCTGCTTCTTAAAGGCTGGGCCTTGAAAGACAGATAGGCTTTTAAGCTGCTGAAGTCAGAGATGGGAACAGTTGGAGGTTAATAGAGTAGGGTCAAACTTGGGCAGTGCCTATGGTAGAAACCATGCTAGGAGCAAAGGCCAGAGCCATTGTTTTTCTTTGTGTTCCAGCTGTTGTTGAAGCTGATGGAACGATGGTTAGGTCTTACCCAGACATTGCTGCAGCCTGCCTATTCAGGTGGCCTCTGGGGAGAGCCTAGGTGGTTCCTAGGGCACCCAGTGGCCATTACTATGGAGTGAAGAGGACTAGTGAGGCCAAGGGCAAGAGAAGGGGTGTTTGCCCTGGCTGCCATGTTGGGAATATTAAGGACTTTCTGGGGAAAAAGCAGGATGGGGTAGAACTGGGCGAAGCCCCACAGCCGCCAGCCAGGAGTCCTAAGCAAGCTCTGCTTCTCAAGCTGGGGAGGGGTAAGGTCCTGGTTTGGGGGTCCCTGCTGAGTCTGAGGGAGGCAGTGGGGTTTCCCTTTCTGTTTTGTTAGGGTCTTCAAGAAGTCGAGCCCTAACTGCAAGGTGAGTCTCCCACAGTGCTTATCCTTTTGACCCTCCTTCCCTGGGCCCTAACAAAGCCCAGCCTACCCCTAGACGATCCCCAACCCCTAGCTCCCCACTTCCTGTGACAGCTAAGAGCTGACTTCCTTCCCTCCTGAAGCCCCTTGCCGCAGAGGTTGCTCAGCCTGAGCCAGCCACAGGGCTGGGTGGGGGCAGGCCTAGGTCCCTAAACTAGACCAAAGGGGAGGAGGCCAGAAGCAAGTCCTGTGCCTGTAGCCCTCTTAGGAGCCTAACCAAGGTGCTTGGGGCTGGGAAAAGTTAACAGCCCACCAGGCTATGGCCTGTTTATCCCAGAGCCTCTCAAGGGGACCTAGTGAGGCTGGCAGCTGCTTTCTTAACTGGCTGGTTGGGCTGAGTCCTCTCTGGGGAACCAGACATACACACACCTGACTGGTAGGCAGAGGTGTGCAAGATTAGGGAGCAGCTACAAAGCCTAAAGGTTGAACTGCCTGGGAAACCCCACCACCCTCACTTTCCAACACTACTGGGAGGAAAACCGGAGAAACGTCTTCCTGATAGTCCAGCCTGGGAAGTCTGGGTCAGAGTAGCCACTATTGAGGGCTCTGATGCCTTGTCACCGTCCTACCCAATCTTCCCTGTGACCCCTTGACATCCTCAGCTCACCGTGTACTTGGGCAAGCGGGACTTTGTAGATCACCTGGACAAAGTGGACCCTGTAGGTAAGTTTTTCCAGAAGAGGACAGCTCACCCTCTAAGAGGGAAAGAAGTTTCTGGGCCCAGGAATGGGGACGAGGCCCTTTCTAGAAATGAGCCCATGTGTCCCTTTCCTAGATGGTGTGGTGCTTGTGGACCCTGAATACTTGAAGGACCGCAAAGGTACTGGCCTCAAGTCCAGGGGGCCCCGGGAAAGGTAGGGAAGTGAAATGGGCTGGCATTGGAAGGGTGCCCCAGAGAGATGGAAGGCTGAGGTGGAAGCCAGAAGTAGGATTCAAGTCTTATGCTAGTGAGGGAGGAGCAGTGGCTTGCTGGGAACTGGGGGGCTGGGGAAAGGGAGCTCCTGACCACCCCACCTTGCCTTCCCTTGCCAGTGTTTGTGACCCTCACCTGCGCCTTCCGCTATGGCCGCGAAGACCTGGATGTGCTGGGCTTGTCCTTCCGCAAAGACCTGTTCATCGCCACTTACCAGGCCTTCCCCCCAATGCCCAACCCACCCCGGGCCCCCACCCGCCTGCAGGACCGGCTGCTGAGGAAGCTGGGCCAACATGCCCACCCTTTTTTTTTCACAGTGAGGATGCCCCCGCCCCCTGAGGGCAAGGGGTCTGGGACTGTGTTTGGGGTGGCGGGGAGGCACCTGTTATAGGCAGATCTGGAAGAAACAGTGAGGCAGGGGCCCTGTGATCTTCAGGTCACACTGCATTCAGGAAGCCCTAGACTCTCTGCCTCTTCCCTAGAGCCCCTTCCTTCTTCCTTTCTTTTCCCCGTGAATCCTTTTTCTAGCCTCTTATGTTGAGATTGGGAGGAAGATCCGGGGGCTTCCTGGAAGAACTGAAGCCTCCCCTTTCCTCTGCCTCAGATGCCCCAGAATCTGCCCTGTTCCGTCACGCTGCAGCCAGGACCAGAAGACACAGGAAAGGTACAGGAAGAATGGCTATGGGGGCTCATAGGGCAAAGCTGGGTCCAGCAGGAGCCTGGGAACACAGCTGAGCTAGAGAGTGAACTGTCCAGGAGCCAGGGTGGGACTGAGGGTGGCAGTGTATGGTGTGGTCACTGTGCACACGTGACCTGCTCTTGCGCTCTTGACCTACATGTGCGTGGTTATGGAGGCTTCCCTTCCAATGCCATGATCAAGCCTCTGCTAGGTGCCAGGCCTTAAGGAGGTGGAATACTCAGCCCCTACATTCCTCAGACCAAAATGGGGCAAGAGTCCCTGCCCAAGAGGAGGGAAGAGGGGAGGAAGGAAGAGAAATGGTGGGTGGTAGCAGGAGACTTGGGTAAGTGTGGCCTTTTCTCCCCTTCCCAAGGCCTGCGGTGTAGACTTTGAGATTCGAGCCTTCTGTGCCAAATCACTAGAAGAGAAAAGCCACAAAAGGTGAGGGAAGTAAGCTCCTCTGTGGTATAATCATTCCTTCCCTGCTTCCAGGAACCTGTGGGAGGTAGGAGCAGGGGTTTGAATGTCTGAAGACTGACCCTCCTACCCCTTTCCCCCACCCCAGGAACTCTGTGCGACTGGTGATCCGAAAGGTACAGTTTGCCCCAGAGAAACCCGGCCCCCAGCCTTCAGCTGAAACCACACGCCACTTCCTCATGTCTGACCGGTCTCTGCACCTCGAGGCTTCCCTGGACAAGGAGGTGGGGTGTGAAAGGGTGACGCAGATGCCACAATATAGGCCAGACTGTGGGGGGAGGGGTGAAGCCACATGTCCGGATGTCATTTTTAAAGGAGGCTGCCTTAGCTGGGTGTGGAGAGTTGCTATAGGCTTGGGTTTAGAGCGGGGGCAGAGCAATGCATCTGTATTGAGGGACACACTAATAATAAGACCACTGACAAACAGATCCAATTCACATGACTCCCTCCCCTCAAAAGCTATACTACCATGGGGAACCTCTCAGTGTCAATGTCCACGTCACCAACAACTCCACCAAGACCGTCAAGAAGATCAAAGTCTCTGGTAGGAAGTGGGAGTTGGAAGGAGATCCTGGGGGAGGGAATTACAAGTGGCTTCTGGTGTGATCTGAACCCAGGCCATACCCAATGCAGGAGACTCACCAGGGCTCAAAGAATTTAGGTTGTTCCAGAAGGACCCCACGCCCTGGTGGTTATTGCTTCAGGGAGGGCTCTGTGTCAGAGGGGTGGAGGGCAAGTGTACTGGGCCTGAAGCTCACATCACACTGTCTGGAGTAGTGGCATGGTGACAGTTTGCGCCGTGTCCAGAGCTGCCTGACCCCACCCTGCCCCACAGTGAGACAGTATGCCGACATCTGCCTCTTCAGCACCGCCCAGTACAAGTGTCCTGTGGCTCAGCTCGAACAAGAGTGAGTATCAGAGCAGACCTGGGACCCAGTCTTAGAGGAGAAGGGTAGAAAGTGAGGTGGAGGGCGGAATTCTTCCTGAACCATCTCTACTTAAAAGGGCATTCCCTCCACAGCCAGATAGCTCTGAGTTGTTAATTTTCTGGTACAGGTAGAGCCAAAGCCTACTCCCTTGTGACCTGTGCCCCAAGAGAAAAAGGACTAGCAAAGGAAGTCTGAGATGCTGCTTGGGGATGGTTGGCTGCCCCTCACTCAGCCCTGCCCCTTCAAAAGACATGTTTTCTTGTCCCCACACCCCAGTGACCAGGTATCTCCCAGTTCCACATTCTGTAAGGTGTATACCATAACCCCACTGCTCAGCGACAACCGGGAGAAGCGTGGCCTTGCCCTGGATGGGAAGCTCAAGCACGAGGACACCAACCTGGCTTCCAGCACCATGTGAGGGTGGGGCTGAGGGGGGTCTCTTGCAGACCAGGGAACACACATTCATTCAGTGCTGACTGTGTGCCAGGCTCTGTCCTAGGTGTCAGGGACGTATCAGTGAACAGACGAGATGAAAAGAACTCTCAGGTTTAAGAGAGGGAGGATAGACAAATCAGATCGATGGTAAACTTTACAGCATGCTTAGTGGTGAGTATGAAGAAAAGCAAGGCAGAGAAGGGAGATGTAAAGTATGGGACGATGGGAGTGCAGGGTGTGTTAATTTAAAATGGGGTAGCTAAGGATGGCCTAATACAGGGGTGAAATTTGAGTAAGGATCCAGAGGAAGTAGGCAATATGGATATGCAGGGGAAGGGTGTTCAGGCAGAGAGAACTACAAGCACAAAGACTCCGAGATGGGACAGCCCAGGGTGCTGGAGGAATTATGAGGTGCCATTGTGCCCTTGGGCAGGAGCACCCCCGGAGGTACACAGCGTCATAAAGGGTTGGGCTTTACCTCCACTGGCGCCTTTGTTCAGGGTTCTCACTGCACAACCACACACAGCAGGCCAGGAGGGCATCATGGTGAGAACAAATTAAGCACAAAGAGAGCAGTAGGAGGGGAGGCCAGGGGCTAATGGGGAGCAAGGCAGTGCAGCGCTGTTAGGTGAGAAGGACTGCAGCTTTTACTGCCAGTGAGGCGAGAAGCCACGGGAGGGTCCTGACCGGGGCATGCTGTGGCGTACCTTACGGTGATAACCGTACAGGCTGCTGGGGCCCTGGAGGCTAGTGCAGGTGTGTGGTCCTGCTCAGAATCCTGACGGGAGCTCCAGATGGGCTAGGTGACCCAGCAAGGAGCCCTGGTCCAACTCCCCACCACCATCCATTGCAGTGTGAAGGAGGGTGCCAACAAGGAGGTGCTGGGAATCCTGGTGTCCTACAGGGTCAAGGTGAAGCTGGTGGTGTCTCGAGGCGGGTGAGTGTTGTGGGGGGGTTGGGGGGTGTCACAGTGGTTCCCTCTGGCCTCATGTCATCATCCTCTTCATGATGCCTCTTCCTCTTCTCAGGGATGTCTCTGTGGAGCTGCCTTTTGTTCTCATGCACCCCAAGCCCCATGACCACATCACCCTCCCCAGACCCCAGTCAGGTGAGCACGCCACCCATGCCAAGTGCCTGAAGCAGGGCTGGTGGAGGAAAGCTGGCCCTTCTAGCACCTACCCACCTATCCCCTATCCTCCTCAGCCGCTCCAGAAACAGATGTCCCTGTGGATACCAACCTCATTGAATTTGATACCAAGTAAGAAACTCATTCCCCTACTTTGACCCTTTAGGATAGATTCCTGTAACATTCAAGCCTATCCTTATACGTCCTGTATTTCGTTTTGGGGGGACAGGGTACTGGAAGCACCAAATCAGGATGGCTTAGCCTGTTGTTACCTCTTCTTTGTCCCTTCTTGTAAATACCCCTGGTCCCACTGCTATTGTAACACCTCTTTCCTAGGGGGTCGGGGGCAGGGTGGAGAGTGGAAGCTGAGAAAAGGGTTGGGAGCCCTCACCTCATCCTCCTCCTTTCCACCACTAAGCTATACCACGGATGACGACATTGTGTTTGAGGACTTTGCCCGGCTTCGGCTGAAGGGAATGAAGGATGACGACTATGATGACCAATTGTGCTAGGAAAGGGGGCTGGAAGAAGGCAGTGGATGGTGCTGGGAGAGGGAGGGGCAGGACCAAGATCCCCATTGTCATTGGGAGGGGACAGTGTCCCAGCCTCTCCTCCCTTGCCCTCCATCTGGCAGCTTCCTCAACCAACCCCTTCACTCCCTCTCCCTTGCCCCCAAAGATACGCACTGGACTCATCTCTTGCTGAACGTGGGCATTACGTTTTTGACTACAGCTCTACTTCTCCAGCCCCCCAGTGGGTGGCAAGTTGTGTTCATATCTAAATTTTGTGTTGGGGGATGCTGAAATGAGAAGTGATAGTAGGGAAAGGGGGGAAGAATTCCCACATCTCCAACCTCACACCAACACTCTCTTATCACTCTCTCTGCCTCCCATTTCTTCAAGATGAGACCCTTTGGGGGACAAGGCCATTTCTTTGTTTCTGAGCATAAAGAAGAAAATAAACCTTTTAATAGGCATGAGTGTGTGTGTTTTCTCTGTAGCGTTTAAAGAAAGAATATATAGTGTGCTCATCCATCATGATTCTGTTAGCTTGTGAGTGAGGACTCAGTCTCTTCTTTCTTTTCTTTTCTTTTTGAGACAGGGTCTTGCTCTGTCGCCCACACTGGAGTGCAGTGGCACACTCACGGCTCACCACAGCCTCGACCTCCTCCATAAAGCTTTTTTATGTTTTGTTTTTCTAGTGATCCTTTTGCCTTAGCCTCCCGAGTAGCTGGGACTACAGGCACATGCCATAACACCCAGCTAATATTCTTTATTTTTTGTATAGAGGGGGTCTTTCTATGTTGCCCAGCACGGTCTTGAACTCCTGGATTCGTACAATCTTACCACCTCAGCCTCCCAAATGCTGGGATTACGGGCATGAGCCACCATACCCAGTCTTTGGTCTCTTTTCTGCACCCAAAAGGCACTTGACACACAAGATATCAATAAATATTTATTGAATGACTGTGCTGTGCCTGTGTTCCAAGGTAAAAATCGGAACTTGATATGATCAGTCCAAACTCAAGGGTACAGCTTGGTAAAGCCACAAAGTAAACTTAGTCATTTGCAAGGGAAATAGTAACTGACTTCACTGCAAATGAGGTGCTCACAAGGGCAGGGCAGGGCAGGCTCTTCCCTATTGTGCCTGACACATGACCGCATTGTGACCTGTTGTGACCAAGTAATGTTCATTTCCACTGCTCCTCTTTGTGACTCAGAGGGACTACAATAGCAGACCTCACAGACAATCTACACACTATCTTTGTAAAGGCTGGTACCTACATTGTAACATAGAAGCAAAGGCTTTGGGCAGCAAGAAAGTCATACTGCTCTGTAATCCCAGCACTTAGGGAGGCTGAGGCGAGTAGATTGCCTGAGCCTGCGGGTTTGAGACCAGCCCGGGGGCAACTTGGTGAGACCTCATCTCTACAGTTAAAAAAAAAGAAAATTAGCCGGGCATGGTAGTACACACCTATAGTTCCAGTTACTTGGAAGGCTGAGGTGGAAAGATCACCAGAACCCAGCAGGTCGATGTTGGGGTGGCCGTGAGCATGCACTCCAGCCTGGGCGACAGAGTGAGACTCCAACTCAAAAAAAAAAAGGAAGAAAAAGTCATGCTGCTCTGGGCCCACATCCTAGGGACCACATCCTTGTGCTGCTCCTGTGACATTCATCAGGGACTCCCTGAGGCTTGGCTCAAGACCCAGGCTAGGTTGGAGTGAGTCAATAACACCACCACGCCACAGACATTTCTCCCCTCTATCACCCACTCCCACTCCTGTAGCCTAACCTTTTTTTTTTTTTGAGTTGGAGTCTCACTCTGTCACCCAGGCTGGAGTGCAGTGGCATGCACACAGCCACCGCAGCCTCAACCTGTCAGGCTCAGGTGATCCTTCTGCCTCAGCCTTCCAAGTAGCTGGAACTACAGACATGTGCTACCATACCTGGCTAATTATTTTAGTGTAGAGATGAGTTCTCGCCAAGTTGCCCAGGCTGGTCTCCAACCCCTGGGCTCAGGCAATCCTTTCACCTCAGCCTCCCAAAGTGCTGGGATTATAGGCATGAGCCACAGCACCGGGCTTAAGGCTCTTTTCATTCATTCACAAACAATCTTGATTTGAGCACCTACTATGTACCAGGCATAGTATAAAGACAGAGCAGTAGAACCAAAACAAACACTGTCATTCCCTAATTTAACTATAATATCTAAACTTTAAAGGAGAAGTACAGGAGCTATGAGAATGCATGACGGAGTTCTGATGTAGGCTGGGGTTTTGGGGAAGATTTCCCTGGAGGAAGCGACCTTTAAGGAGAGAACTGAGCCGGGCTCGGTGGCTCAGCCTGTAATCCCACGCTTTGGGAGGCTGAGGTGAGTGGATTGCCTGAGCTCGCGGGTTCAAGACCTGCCTGGGCAACTTGGCAAGACCTCATCGTAGTTCCAGCTACTTGGAAGGCTGAGGCAGAAAGATCGCTGGAGCCCAGCAGGTCGAGGCTGCGGTGGCCGAGAGCGAGACACTGCACTCCAGCCTGGGTGACAGAGTGAGACCCCAACTCAAAAAAAAAAAAAAAGAGAGAACTGAAAGATGAGGAAAAGTTAGGGGGTCCTGCAGGGGTGAGCATTCTAAACAAGGGTATTATGTGTGAAGGCACAAAGTTACAGAGCACATTTTGAGGACTGAAAGAGGACTGGGACAGAGACAGCCAGAAGCAAAGTAGTTACAAATGAAGCTGGTGAGGAGAATGGGGGCAGCTCACAGGCATTATTTCAGTCTAAGTTATGGCTCATGACATCTAGTTAAGTCACTATTTATCCATAGGCTTTAAGTGCTGCCAACATGCCAATGACCTTGCCACCCCGCCACAGGAGCCTCCCCTGTGCACCCTGGACTTTATCATGTGGAGGAAATACGCCCTCTACAACCTTTACCTCCAGCATCTCTCTGACTCCCGTGAACCTCCTTGATCTCTTGACCTTAAACTTTTTCAGGAGAATCAGAACCCGGTCAGAAGGTCCCAAGAAGAGGCCAGGAATCTGGGTTTTTAATTAGTACATATTTTGAGAAACAATGCCCCATCCCTTTTTTAAAGTTTTTTTTATGTTTTGTTTTGTTTTTCTTTTTGAGTCGGAGTCTCACTCAGCCGCCCAGGCTGGAGTACAGTGGTACGCTCATGGCCACCCTAGCGTTAACCTGCTGGGCTCTGGTGATCCGTCCACCTCAGCCTTCCAAGTAGCTAGAACTACAGGCGCAGGCTACCACACCCAGGTAATTTTTTTGATTTATTGTAGAGACAAGGTCTCGCCAAGTTGCCTGGGCTGGTCTCCAACCCGCAGGCTCAGGCAGTCCACTCACCTCAGCTTCCCAAAATGCTGGGATTACAGGCTGAGCCATCAAGCCCAGCAGCTTTTTATGTTTTTAATGCTTTCTAGAAGGTAATTTATGCACATGGTTTAAAAAAAAATCCAAACAGTATAAAACAGTGAGGGAAAAAAAAGCCTCCCTCCTGACCAATCCCCAACCTTCCATTTCTCCTTGCCAGGAACAATCATCAACCAGGGCCTTCATTATCCTTCCAAAGATAGTCTTCATTCATATATGTATTCACTACCTTATTTTATTTTATTTTATTTTTTAGTTGGAGTCTCACTCTGTCACCCAGGATGGAGGGCAGTGGCACATCTTTCGGCCACCGCAGCCTCAACCTGTTGGGCTCTGGTGATCCTTCCGCCTCAGCCTTCCAAGTAGCCAGAACTACAGGTGCACGATACCATGCCCGGCTAAGTTTTTGATTTATTGTAGAGACTAGGTTTCGCCAAGTTGCCTGGGCTGGTCTCGAACCTGTGGGCTCAGGCAATCCACTCTCCTCGGCCTCCCAAAGTGCTGGAATTACAGACTGAGCCACCAAGTCCGGCCCACTACCTTATTTTAAATACATTTAGTATTTAACTACGAACTCTTCTATACCTTGCTTTTGTTACCTAATCACATAGATGTACCTTATTCTTTTAAAGAACAGCTTTCCATTGTCTAGATGTCATTTATTTTTACCAGTCTCCTACTGATGGGTATGTAAAATGTCTACTATTTTGTTTATTCAAATTGTATTATAATAATTATATTTGAAGATACGTCTCTGTGTACATGATGTATCTGGAAGACAAATTCTTTTTTTTTTTTTTGAGTCGTTGTCTCACTCTTTCGCCCAGGTTGGAGTGCAGTGGCACACTCACAGCCACCGCAGCCTCGACCTGCTGGGCTCAGACGATCCTTCCACCTCAGTCTTCCAAGTAGCTGGAACTACAGGCATGTGCTGAGAGACCCAAGAGATTAAAAAAAAAAAAACTCTAAGAGAACTATTACTATATGAATTCCTACTCCACGTTCACTGTATTTGTTTGCAGTGTTTGTACTTAGAATTTTGTTAAGTTTAATTTTTGTTTGTCTCATAAAATAACCGATTGCTTCCGCAACTGCTGCTAGCAGTATGTGAATGTTAAGTAATAAACCCCTCCCGGACATTCCTTTGCTTAGATAACAGTAGACTGGTGGCACCAGCCACCTCCCCCCCACCGTAGGTTCTGCGTTGTTTAACCTGCCTGCTTGCTAAACCTAGCTTATCTGACATCCTACCCTGCCTATTTAGCAGCTCCCCGTCAATCACAAGTAGCTGAGCAGACCAGACCAATCCCAAGTGCCCCCGTACCCATTAGGAGAAATTACCCTATCATGTAAAAACAAGTTTAAAGTTCTTTCCCCTCCCTCTGTAATGATGTATAAAAACTGCTTGCCATGCTGGATCGGGGCTCTCGTCCCTGAAGCTGCTGCTTTGGGCATGAGCCCAGACTCGAGCCTGAATAAAGACCCTCGTGTGTTTGCATCGGAGCTGGCTCTTTGTGGTCTCTCTCTCTCTGATTAGAGTCTCGGGTTTAACAGTGCCACGGTGCCCAGCTAATTTTTTTTTATTTATTGTAGAGATGAGGTCTCACCAAGTTGCCCAGGCTTGTCTTGAACCTATGGATTCAGGCAACCCTCTCACCTCGGCCTCCCAAAGTGTCGGGATTATAGGCACAAGCCACTGCACCCGGCTGAAAAATTCTTAAAAAGTAGAATTTGAAAAGTGAGACTCTGACTCAATTAAAAAAAAAGTAGGATCGCTGGGTTAAAGAAGGTGAGCACTTTTTTGGCCAGGCTCAGTGGCTCAATCTGTAATGCCAGCACTTTGGGAGGCCGAGGTGAGTGGATTGCCTGAGCCTGGGAGTTCCAGACCAGCCCGGACAACTTGGTAAGACCTCGTCTCTACAATAAATTAAAAATTAGCCAGACACAGTAGCACATGCCTGTAGTTCCGGCTACTTGGAAGGCTGAGGCAGAAGGATTGCCAGAACCCAGTGGGTCGATGCTGGGATGACCGTGAATGTGCCACGGCACTCCAGTCTGGGCAACAGAGACTCCGACTCCAAAAAAAAGAGAAGGTGAGCACTTTTTTGATCACTGGCAATCTAACAGATAAAATACGGTATCATCCTAGTTTTAATTTGCATTTCCTTGATTATGAGCGAGGATGAACCCCTTATTCGGTTGATCTTCTTTTTCTTTTTTTTGAGTTGGAGTCTCACTCTGTCGCCCAGACTGGAGTGCAGTGGCCACTCCCGGCCACCCCAGCCTCGACCTGCTGGGCAGCCTCGACCTGCTGGGCTCTGGCGATCCTTCCACCTCAGCCTTCCCAGTAGCCGGAATTACAGGCATGCGCTACCACGCCTGGCTGATTTTTTGATTTATTGTAGAGATGAGGTCTTGCTGCCCAGGTGGGTCTCGAACCCGCGGGCTCAGGCAATCCACTCACCTCAGCCTCCCAAAGGCGCGGGATTACAGACTGAGCCACCGAGCCCGGCTGGCTTCTAGTATTTTTAATAAATAATTCTTTTTATGTTAATGTAGTCAGTCACAACCACTTTTTAAAATGTTTGTGTGTGTATGTCACAAAGCTCTTGGCCCTTCTGTTTTCTCACAATTTAACACTTCCTTTTCTTATCAGCCTACACTTCAAGACCATCACCAACCATTATCTCATCAGAACATTCAACTTCTCCTTGCACAACTGAGTTCTCAAACCACACCCTTGGATCTGTCCAACTCTCCTCCACCCCTTCTCTGCTCCAACAAAGGGGCTGATGTGCAGTCAGAGAAAAATCAAACAGCCACACTTATTCATTCAACACAATTTTTCGAACAAGTTCTGGGTGCACAATTTTTTGAATACATTCTAGGTGCTCACCACTAGGTATGGATCTGGGGCTGCTAAAAACTTATGGTCTCTAATCTAAGCTAAACCCCAATACCTGATAACCCCTTGTCCCTCTCTTGCTTCCATCCTACTCACAAATTTTCCATCTTCCTAATGCTCAAAGTTACTCCTCCTCCTGTTTTTCACAGAGATTAGGCACTGAGGGATGGATGAATTCAATTTCCCACTTCCTACCAACAAACACCAATTCTCTAACATGGCTTCTCCAATTCAAAACTAATTCTTCCATCTGTGCTCAGATCTCTCCCCTCCCATCTTCTCTGAGACCTTGATTCATCAAGCCACACCCCTCTCTTCAACCTGTCTCTCTCTACTGGCTCTTCTCCCATGGTAAATAAACCTTCACAAGTCTCTTCCATTGTAGAAAGAAGGAGAAGGAGGAAGAAAGAAAAACAAAAGGAGGAAGCCAAAGAAAACACTCTGCTTCACTCTTAGGTCTCTTTCACAGTAAAGTACAGTGTTTCTTTTTTTATTTCTTCTCTCATTTTTCATTCATTCTTTACTTTTTATTTTCAGAGTTATATATTTACACAGGTTAAAGAGTCAGAATGGGCTTGGTGGCTTAGCCTGTAAGCCCAGCACTTCGGGAGGCTGAGGTGAGTGGATTGCCTGAACCCACGGGTTCGAGACCAGCCTGAGCAACTTGGCGAGACCTCATCTCTACAATAAATCAAAAATTAGCTGGGCATGGTAGTGCGCCCCTGTAGTTCCAACTACCTGGAAGGCTGAGGTAGAAGGATCGCCGGAGCCCAGCAGGTCGATGCTGGGGTGGCCACTGCACTCCAGCCTGGGCGATGGAGTGAGACTTCAATTCAAAAAAAAAATAGAGGTCGGATAGTAATACCAGACCTATGACAATAAAAAGTGGACCCCTTCTCCCTCCAATTTCCTTCTCCTCAGAGGCAGCTACTTTCTCCACCTTTAGAGCTCCTCCTTTTACATAATTTTGTTTTCCCTGAGTAATTGTCATTTTAAAATTTTTTTCTCTAAATTTAACACTAATCAGACCTATATTCTCCTTCAAACATCTATGTGTCCTATCAATTCATTCAAAACAAAACAGATGATCACAACCGTTTTTTTTTTTTTTGAGTTGGAGTCTCACTCTGTCACCCATGCTGTACTGGAGTGCAGTGGCACACTCACGGCCACCGCAGCCTTGACCCGCTAGGTTCAGGGGATCGTTCCACCTCAGACTTCCAAGTAGCTGGAACCGCAAGTGTGCACCACCACACCCGGCTAATTTTTTTTTTATTTATTGTAGAGACAAGGTCTCACCAAGTTGCCCAGGCTGGTCCCGAACCCCTGGCTCAGGCAATCCTCTTACCTCTGCCTCCCAAAGTGCTGGGATTACAGTCATGAGCTACCGCACCAGGCGATCACCACCTCTTTCACCTTTTTGAACCAATCTCTCCAGGGTCCTTCTAATCTACTCCCCTGGGTTTCTCCTCACCACATCCCCTCTCCATTCACCTCACTCATGAGTTGGTCTTAGTCTCTGGATCCCATATCTTCCTCTTTGGGGGTCTAATGCTAAGAACTTCCTGAAAAAGAGGGTATATAGAAGAAAAATGTTGAGCCCTTGTACATATAAAAATGTCTTTATTCTACCTTTGTAATTCAGAGCTTGGCTTTGTGAAACTCTAGATAACCCCTAAAATGTATTCTGCCATAGTACTAGAACAATTGCTGGCCACCTAGGTAAGGACTAGATTACCTAGAAACCCCAAGTTAGTTAAGATCATAAGACCAAGTTTTCTTCAATGGTATGTGAGTAGAAAAGATCCAGGTGACTTCCTAGACAGACCTCTGAGATAGGTGTGTCTCCTCCACATTTTCCCTTTCCCCTTCCTCTCAGCTGCAGTTCAGGGATTGCAGAACCCAGTTTTGGCAATGCAAACAACAATGCCCTGGAGCAGTGTTTCTCAAATTTTTACTGCACTGTACAAATCACCTTAAAACACAGTGATTAGGTAGGTCTGGGGCGAAAACTGAGATTGTGCATTTCTTTTTTTTTTTTTTTTGAGTTGGAGTCTCACTCTGTTGCCCAGGCTGGAGTGCAGTGGCATGCTCACAGCTACCACAGCCTCAAACCTGCTGGGCTCAGGTGATCCTTCCGCCTCAGCCTTCTAAGTAGCTGGAACCACAGGCACGTACCACCAAGCCTGGCTAATTTTTTTTTAGTTTATTGTAGAGATGAGGGCTCGCCAAGTTGCCCAGGCTGGTCTTGAACCCTTGGGCTCAGGTAATCCTCTCACCTCAGCCTCCCAAAGTGCTGGGATTATAGGCATGAGCCACCATGCCCAGCTTGACATTGTGCATTTCTAACATGTTTCTAGGTAATGCCAATGCTGCTCAAGTCTGCAGGCCATACTTTTGGGGATAAGACCCTAAAGGATGGCAGAGCTGCAATGTTAGCCGTGGTCCCTGTAGGATTTGTAGAGCACACTGAACTACCCACACTGAGAAAAAAAATTAAGCCCTGGTTTGATGTTCATTACACTTTAAACCTTTACTCTAACACAAGCTCAAGATTCAATCCTTTCTTATAGAATCTCCTATCTAAGAACTTAAATAATTATCTTTTTCCCTCTATTTATTTTTGGTCTCTATCTTTCATGTTAGAGAGTTTCTTCAGATATCTTTAGTGTCTGCTCATATTAAAGAGTGGAGTGCTAAGAAATTGTCTAGAAGTTCCACGTACACAGTTGGGACTCACCAGCTATAAGTTTCACTATGAGGCAATCTGGCCAACTGCTTGGTTGGAGAACCCCTGATATTAATATCCTTAAGTCTTTTCACAAATCAAATTTTCCAGAGAGGAATTTCCAAGTCTCTAACCAGGAAAGTATAAGTCTGGTTGCCAGAGTTCTAGAACCCATTACTCAGTATATAAACTTTCACTTAACCTGTTTTCAGTACAGTATTCCTGCCCTCAACTATGCCCAGGTGCCTGCCACGCTACAAACCCTGTTTTGTATCTCCAACAAATAAACCTCCAGTATTCTGATGGGTTGGGGGAGATTAGTTGCTAAGATATATGTAGTCAAGAAAGAGATCTGCCGGCCTAGGCAACATAGTGAGACCTCATCTCTAAAAAAATAAAAATAAAAAAATTAGCTAGGTGTGGTGGTGCATATGTGTAGTCCAGCTACTCAGGAGGCTGAGGCAGAAGGATCACCTGAGCCCAGGAAGTCAAGGCTGCAGTGAGCTGTGATTGTGCCACTGCACTCCAGCCTGGACAACAGATTTGGATGTCTAATGACTTCAAATAATCCTCCTAATTTTAGTACCACCTTCACCCCAGTTGTACATGATGCCACTATTTTAAGGGTAAACCAGGTTGTATCTTTCTTCCTCTTTTTTTTTTTTGAGTTGGAATCTCCCTTTGTCACTGAGGCTGGAGTGCAGTGGCATGCCCCTTTAAAAATAGCTGCTGTTATTTTATTAGGATTCAGTGAAGGATGAAGTCAAATGCCAGATTCATCACGTTTAAGTGAGTCTCCAGTCATTTGCTACTCTTGGGCAAAGAGATGTCTTTTTTTGATGATCTTCTATAAACTGTCGCAAGTGATCTTTCCAAAAAGGTAAGTCTGGTCATAACACACTTCTTAAAAACCCTTCAGTCCGGGCTCGGTGGCTCAGCCTGTAATCCCAGCACTTTGGGAGACCTAGGCAAGTGGACTGCCTGAGCCCACAGGTTCAAGACCAGTCCTGGCAACTTGGCAAGACCTTGTCTCTACAATAAAAATTAAAGATTAGCCGGATGTGGTGGCACACACCCATAGTTCCAGCCACTTGGAAGGCTGAGACGGAAGGATTGCCAGTGCCCAGCAGGTCGAGGCTGCTGTGGCCATAAGCGTGCCACTGCACTCCAGTCTGGGCGACAGAGTGAGACTCCAACTCAAAAACAAAAAACAAAAAACCCCTTCATAGGCTCACAAATGCCTTCAGAATAAAGTCCAAATTACTCAACTTGCAAGCTTTTTCCTGATCCAGCTTCTCCCTCCAATCTCACCACTGTCACACCTAACCACTACCACACTCTATTCGGTCGAGGCAAACTGAACCCCTTGCTGTACTCCAAATGTGCCAGGCCCCTTCACAGCACCATGCTCTTGCTTATGCTGTTTCCCTTTTCCACGCTAACCTCTCATCCACCTAATTAACCGTTGAGGAATCAGTTTAAGCAGCATTTATTCTGAGAATCCATTCTCTGTGCTCCTTGGGATACACTCTGGACACATCTCTAACAAAACATCTATGTGTTAGAGGTATCGCATGACAGTCCATCTAAATTTACCTTTGTATCCCCAGAGGCTCAGCACATAAAAGGTAACCGGAAAAGGAAAGGGGCATAGGTGGAAGGAGCCAGCATCTGAGAATAGACATCAATAGTCTGTGTTCCAGCTGGGCTCAGGGTCAGGGGGGTTGCTAGAGAGAATAACGTAACTCACCAAGCCAAGCTTTCCACGGGCGGGATGGGCAGACAAAGGACCCATGTCTATCCAATCTGGAGGAGTACCTCCAGAACACCCACCATCATCACCTAGTACCCAGCAGTTGCCTAATAAATTCTTGTAGAATAAATTAAATGTAGGCCACAAGGCAGTGTCTTGTAGATGAACAGGTCTGAATGACCTCAAGCTAAGCGATATTTCAATACCGCCTCTTAACACCGGCGATGCGGTAGTGCCGACGCCTACCCGGACAAGTGCAGGATGCTCTGGGAATTGTAGTTTACAAGTGGACCAAGAAGGGCGAGATTGCGCTGAGCTTCCTGGGAATGGTAGTGTTCGCTAAATGGTACCCTCCGCGCAGGCGTACACCGGCAGCCACTTCCGGGACCAAGCGTCGCATTTCGCATAAGGAGACGGTCCGGTGGAGGATTCCCGGAGTGACGATGGCTACGTACAGCCTGGCGAACGAGCGACTACGCGCCCTGGAAGACATCGAACGGGAAATCGGCGCCATCCTTCAGAATGCAGGTCCAGGATACGATAACCGGACGGCACCCAGCAAAAGCGAAGCGCAGCTGCGCGTAGAGACCGGGATCGGAGCGTTGGAGCAGGGTTGGGAGGGATCCTAAGTGCATGCGCAGCGAAAGTGCGGACTGAGAGGGGCTGGCCTTAGGGCGGGGCTACACTGGCAGTCTCCGGATAGACCCGCCCTCTCTCCGCCTCCTCAGGTACCGTGATCCTAGAATTGTCCAAGGAAAAAACCAATGAGCGGCTCCTAGACCGGCAGGCGGCAGCCTTCACCGCTTCGGTGCAACACGTGGAGGCGGAGCTATCAGCTCAGATCCGCTACCTTACCCAGGTGGGTGTGTCTGGAAGGTGCTGGGCACCGACCCCAGCTCTCTTTCGAAGCCTTAGTCTTTGGGGATCCCGGGTGGAGCATTAGCTGGGCAGGACCAAACCTCTTCGGCCGGCCTTCTAGGGCTGATTTCTTCCTCTAAATGGAAAGAATTAAAGGCAGCCCTGCCTACCTCACTGGGTAACATCACATGAGTCATTAGGTGGGGAGGTGCCTGGGAGAGGGCGTGTAAACAATGTTAGAACCACAGAATTGTGTCCTTGGACACTTGGCTTGACCTCAAGGGCATGGGGCCCCAGATGCTTACATCTTGAGAAAAAGGACAGGATTGAGAAGGTTCTGAAGTCATCATAAGGGCGACTACCATTTACTAATTTTGACGGTGTGCCAGACACTGCATTATTTTATCTAATCCTTCAACAACTCTAGGAAGTAGTTATTGTCATCCCATTTTACAGACAAGGTAAGAGAAGTTAAATGATTTACCTTAGGTCACCTAGCTAGCTGGTGGCATAACAGATTCCAACTTGGGGAAGAAATGAGACGAGAGACCTGATGCCTAGTTGGGGTAAGGGTAGAAGAGGCAGTGCTCCATTGATTCATCTAACTGTCCTGTAGGTGGCTACAGGGCAGCCCCATGAAGGCTCTAGCTACTCTTCGAGGAAGGACTGTCAGATGGCTCTGAAACGAGTGGACTATGCCCGCCTCAAGCTCAGTGATGTGGCCCGAACCTGTGAGCAGATGCTGGAGAACTAGGCCAAGGAGGTAGATAAAAACTTGGAGGAAAACCCCCCCACCTGCACCATGGGACAGAAGCTGGGAACCTGTAGGATGGGGAGCATGGGCAGACACGTATGTGTCCTGCTGGTTATCGTATACAGGAACAAAGGGCAAAAGGTAGGAATGGAGAAACCAAAGTCCAAGCCTGCCCACAGCTATGTCCTGACTTCTCCAGCAGGGTGCTCCTGCTCTGCACTCCATAAACATGCTGACAGGCTCAGACAGGAGATGAAGATTCAGACACCTAACTCACTTCCTCATACACTTCATGCCCCTGTCCCAGGCTTTCTGCAGATGTTGCCCAATGAAGATACATTCTTCTTCGTTGGAAGAGACAAAACAAGAATTAAGGGTTTTAATAATAAAAGCAATAACAATAAAAACAAGTTCAGACTCTCATTGGGATTGAGTGATACAAGGGATTGAGGAAGTAAAATCAGCCTATATGACATCAGCAGCTACTGGGGAGGGAGAGTGGGAAAGCCCAGGCCTTTATTGTGGGGTTGAAGGAGGAAGCAGGAGACGGCTGAGACTGGGGAGGAACAACTGGCATAGTATGAAAAGATATTTGGTCTAAGAGAAAGCATGGTTAGAAAGTTGGCTGGTTATGTACAGGTCAGACACAGTGGCTCACAGCTATAATCCCAGGCTTTGAGAGGCCAAGGTATGAAGATTGCTTGAGGCCAGAAGTTCAAGACCAACCTGGGCAGTGTAACCCTAACTCTACAAAAAAAATTTTTTAATTAGCTAAGCTTGGGCCAGACACAGTGGCTTACATCTATAATCCCAGCACTTTGGGAGGTGGAGGCAAGAGGAATGCCTGAGCCCAGGGGTTTGAGACCAGCCTGGGCAACTTGGCAAGACCTTAACTCTACAATAAATGAAATTTTAAAAAATTAGCTGGGCATGGTGGTACACGCCTGTAGTTCCAGCTACTTAAAAGCCTGAGGTAGCCGGGCTTGGTGGCTCAGCCTGTAATCCCGTGCCTTTGGGAGGCTGAGGTGAGTGGATTGCCTGAGCCCGCGGGTTCGAGACCCGCCTGGGCAGCAAGACCTCATCTCTACAATAAATCAAAAAATCAGCCGGGCGTGGTAGCACATGCCTGTAATTCCGGCTACTCGGAAGGCTGAGGCGGAAGGATCACCGGAGCCCAGCAGGTCAAGGCTGCGGTGGCCGGGAGCGGCCACTGCACTCCAGTCTTGGCGACAGAGTGAGACTCCAACTCAAAAAAAAAAAAAAAAAGCCTGAGGCAGTAGGGTCACCTGAGCCCAGCAGGTCGAGGCTGCGGGAGCTGTGAGTGTGCCACTGCACTCCAGCCCGATGACAGAGTGAGCCCTGACTCAGGAAAAAAAAAAAAATTAGCCAAGCTTGGTGGAGTGCACCTGTAGTCCTAGCTACTTGGGAGGCCGAGACAGGAGGATTGCTTGAGTCTAGGAGTTCAAGGTTACAGTGAGATATGATCGCACCACTGAACTCCAGCTTGGGCGACAGAGTGAGATCCTGTCTCTATAAAACAAACAAAACAAATATGTATAGAGTACCTTCCATGTGCCAGAGATTGGACTATCGTATTAATTACATGGAGTTTTTATAAAAATAAATCATAGTCTCTACCCTCACAAGTTTCCAGTCTTGGCTCAGTCGTCAGAGTCTAGTGCCGCAGGTGTATAAGGAAGCTGCAAATCTGAAAAGGGTAAAGAAATTGAGAGATGAGTTTTGAGATCAAGGAGAGTGGTGGGGGGAATAGTAGCTTGACTGGGGGAATCAGACTCCAAGAGATTAATCCTATGACCTGGTACATAGTAGGTGCTCAGTAGAAATTTGTGAGTTGAATGACTGGCCCCCTCTTTCCTCCACAGCTTTATCTTCTCCTAGCTTAGTCTAGCCATCTTCTCCTTGATGTTATTCCAAGCACTTGTTCCTGGGTCCTTGGTGGCTTCCCTCCCTTTCCACTCTGTACAGTCTCTGGCTGACTCTGCCCTCATGGCCTGTGATCCATGGTGTGGATAGCCTTAAAATCTGTATTCCTGAGCCAAGTTTCCAACCACTTGAGAGCTACTGGGGGCAGAATCCCTGCCAGGAAGGCCCCAAACCCTGGGGAAGGGGTTCAGAGATCCAGTTTACCTGGAGAGGACTGCAGTGACTGGCGCCTCCTCTTCTTGCACACATACATGAGGACTGCAGTGAAGATGATGAGGATGAGCAACAGCACAGCACCGATTGTGGGACCAGCTTTTTCTTCCAGCTGCATCTGATTAGTCCCAGCCTCAGGCCCAACTTTCAGACTGTGGCCCACAGTAGAAGTGGTGGATTCATTGGGAAGGGTGAGCCCTTTGTCCAAAGACGGTGATCCTGGTGGAAGGGTGGAATGCTGGGTAGACTGCAGGGTGGCTGGCAGGAGTGTCTGGGCAGGAGTGCCCATGGCTGAAGGTGCCTTCTCTGAGGGATTGGAAATCCTGGTGCTGTGGGGACGTAAATGCTTCTCGTGGGCCAGACTTCCACATTCTGGATAGGAAAAAAGTAAGGAATCAGAGCAATTGGGATGAGGTGAAAAAGCAGATAGAGGTATAGGGGAGAAAAAGTAATATCCTTTTCTCACCCATCACAAGGGTCAAGGCTAACACCCCTATAAACAACAACAACAAAAAGATTAGCAAGACAAAAGCATAACAAATTTATTTAATCAAAATTTTACATGACATGGGAGCCTTCAGAAATGAAGACCCAAAGACCCAGGGAAAACTGTATTTTTATGCAGTTTATGTTCTATTTATTAGGCTCGAAGAGGAATGGACAGTGGTGTAGATATATGATTGGAGAAAATGTGTATGATCTAATGGTAATAAAAAGGGGAGGGGGGAACCAGCAAGGCCTGTCCATTCAGATTCTTCTTGGTCTCTAGGTATAGGCTAGGACCCCTCTGGAATGAGGGTCTTATGACCTACTTCCAGGTTAGGTAGATCAGAGAATCTCTTTATGGACAGCTTTACATAGAAAAACAGGGAAAGGTCAGATTGAGCTTCTTGCTGCTACAGTTTTCTTAATTGCCAGGGTGTCATATTTTGGGGTGTTGTGTTCTAAACCCCAATGGAGGGAAGATTAGTGGGTCAGGGGAAACATCAAGGGAACAGCTGAAAGCCAGGAGAGGAAGGTCTCGACAGGAAAAATGTTGGGGGACAGTGAGCAAACCACAAGATGTAACCACTGGAACAAGTAGACATTCTGAACTGGGAAGTCAGAAGATCAGAATTGGAACCCTAGCCGGGCTCGGTGGCTCAGCCTGTAATCCCACGCCTTTGGGAGGCTGAGGTGAGTGGATTGCCTGAGGCTGCGGGTTCGAGACCCGCCCGGGCAGCGAGACCTCATCTCTACAATAAATCAAAAAACCAGCCGGGCGTGGTAGCGCGCGCCTGTAGTTCCGGCTACTCGGGAGGCTGAGGCGGGAGAATCGCCGGAGCCCAGCAGGTCGAGGCTGCGGTGGCCGGGAGCGGCCACTGCACTCCAGTCTGGGCAATGGAGTAAGACTCCGACTCAAAAAAAAAAACAGAATTGGAACCCTGGTTGTGCTACAAAGTAGCTGTATGGTTTTGTTCCTGTGTCTAACTTCTCTGATGCTCATTTCTTTTGCATGTAAAATGAGGGTAATTTTAGTACAAAGGGCCTGGGTAACTGGAGGGAATTAAATAGGTCTAGGCAGTCTGAAAGGCAGGTGGACAACACTGATCCTACACAAGACAACTTTAGCCAGGACATGGAAGAACATTTTATATATAGATAAAGATTTTTTTTTTTTAGTTGGAGTCTCACTCTGTCACCCAGACTGGAGTGCAGTGGCACACTCACAGCCACTGCACCCTTGACCTGCTGGGCTCAGGTGATCCTTCCACTTCGGTCTTCCAAGTAGCTGGAACTACAGGTGCACGCCACCATGCACGGCCAATTTTTTTATTTATCATAGAGATGAGGTCTCGCCAAGTTGCCCCGGCTAGTCTCGAACCCGTGGTTTGGAATGGAGTACAATGATGCCTGCAGCTTACTTTAAAATGCGTAAAAAATAAGATGATTGATGATGGATAGATGTATGGATAGACAGAAGGATATGCAATAAAGCAAATATAGTAAAACTATAAAATCGATATTGTAAAATATACATATTTGGTTTTATGTAAATATTATGTAAAATATATAAATCAAATACAATCAGTGGATATACAGATGTTCACTGTATAATTCTTTCAACTTTTGTATACATCTACATTTTCATAATAAAATACTGGAAAACAAAAATAGTGTCTTGATTTCAAGAAAAATATTAAATCAATAATAGCACATGTGGTCGAATGAATTGACAAAAATTATGAAGGTGGTGGTGAATGATGTTTGGCAAACAGGGATTTAAGTAAAATACTTTGGCCAGGATCAGAAGGTTCTAGGAATGTGCAGTCACAAGGGAAAGGGCCGAGGCAAAGAAAACAGGAGGTGGCTGAGCCCTAGAGGAGAAGGGAGAAAGCCCTCACCTCTATGATCAAAGCAGCTCATCAATTCTTGCACCCACTTGTCGCTGCTACCCCCACATACAGTCCAGGAATGTAGCTGGAACCTGCGGAGGAAGGATCTGGTCTGAGCTGCGCCTCCTTCCCTTCCCAAGCTCTTTCCTCATTCCAGAGGCATGAAGTGGCTCCCAAGAAAGAGCTAGTTCTGTTGGCACTGGGAAATCCCCACGCAGGTGGGACGGAGAAACGAAGGTGGGAAGAACTGGAGCAAACAGAACACAGAGATGGAGCCGGTGCGTCCAGAAGGAGTTCAGGTCTGACTAGAGAAGGTACTGGAGGCACCTGGCAGGGAGGGACGCTCAGGCACCGCCCTCCCGGAGCCGGGTGAGATTACCTGACGAAGCGTGAACACCGATGGTAGGCTTTCAGGCGTCTTCGGAGACGATCCATCTCCTGACTGGATGGAGGGGAGTTCGAAGGAAATATTTTATCACAGCGACAACTTCCAGTGGCGCTGCCCTCGTTGCCATCGCCTGAGCGGGACAGAGGTAGTCGGCACAGGTTCCCAGGTCAAGGGTCTCCCCGCCGCTGTTACTTAGCCTCCAATCCACTGCCCCATTACAACCTCTCCTAGACTCAATGATCTGACCTCAGGCTCAACCCACACATCATGACATCCCCCCAAACGTCCACAATCCCACCTGAACTCAGGTGTCCCCCAGGCCGCTTGGCCTTCCCCTTGTCCCGGCTGCCCTGAGGGTCCGGGCACTCAACTCCGTGGCCCCAGAGTCGCCTCCCCCCGCCCATTCCCTCCTTGAGACTCGGGGATCTGGGTCCCCAACACCGCCCCTGACTAACCTGGCACCGTCAGCCATGCCAGCAGGAGAAGCAGGAACGCGCGGGACCCGGGTCGCCAGCCCGGCCCCATCCGGGGCTCGGCAGAGCTTGGGGGGAATGGAGCCGCCTCTCCCCCCTGGCTCCCAGACAGGCTCCGGAGCGTGACGTCCAGCTGGTTTCTCAAGGACTTTCGCTTCCTTTCCGGTCCGCCTGAGACTCGAGGAGACCGCGGCCGTCGGCGCCGGGTCCCAGCGGGGGAAAGGGCGCGAGACGACGACGACTCCTGCCCGCGCCCGCGCAGGCGCCCGCGCCCGCACCCGCGCCCGCACCCGCACCCGCGCCCGCGCCCGCGCCGTCCCGAACCGACAGTGCGGTCGGTACCGCCGAGCCCGCGTGGCGCCGGCCCCCGCGGCCGGGAAACCCCCGGGGCGGAGCTCCCTCGCCTCGCGCCCACGCGATGGGCACCGAGCCTCAGTCCAGGGGGCAGCCTGAAATGTTTGGGGGGAAAAAAAACCGAAAGAAAACTCAGGCCGCAGGGCAGGCGAGGCAGGCAGGCAGGCAGAGGCTCGACGAGCCGATTCGGTTCAATTCGGGGAAGCCAGCGCCTCCGACCGCCCCGGGCCGGTCCGCGCACCAGCGAAATGGATGAACGGCTGGACAGTCCCTCCTCTTCCAAGATGCTTTCACTTTTCGGTTCCAGCGGGGCGAGACCCGGTCACATGGCAGAGGTGAAGGGGTCAGGAGAGGCGCTGCGCCGGGTCTGGCAGCGCACGCCCGGCCCCGGCTGCCACCCGCGGACACAGGGTGCCCGTGGGGGCGTGGCCACCTGGGGAGCTGGCTGTGAGCTCGGGCAGCCCTGACGTCACGGCCGAACCCCGCCGCCGCCCCGCGAGGTATTTACCTTCGAAAAGTGGTGGCGGCTGCAGGTACCGGAGAAGTGGGGCGGCTGGGAGGTGCTAGGTCTATTAGGCCCACCGCCAAACCGATTCAAGCCGCTGGAATGCCCTGGCTCCTATTCCCCTACTCCACAGCTGAATCCAAAATTTTTCCCACCTCACCAACCCCTTTCCGATAGGATCATCCCTATCCTTAGTTAAAACCCTGCTTTTGAGGGTTTGGGTCCTCAAATTTTAAGCCCCAAAGTACCATCTCATCCCTGAGTACTCATTTTCAACCCCAGTAGCCCACTTTCAAGTCCGGCCCCACATTTTCATCTCTGAACTCCCAACCTCAGCCCTGACAACCCTAACACTCATCCATAGAATTCACCTAAGTGACCCTCAAACCCACCTCCTTCCCCAACCTGTGACCCGGCTCCAAACTCTCATTACCACCCTATCTCTTCCTCTGCTCAGTTGGGCCCAGGCCCTGTGCCCCTGAAGAGATGGAGTTTGTGTCTGGATACCGGGATGAGTTCCTTGATTTTGCTGCCCTCATCTTTGGCTGGTTCCGAAAGTTTGTGACAGAGCGCGGGGCTGTAGGGGCCAGCCTTGAGGGCCGCAGGCGACAGCTGGAGGCTCAGATCAGAAGGCTGCCCCAGGACCCTGCCCTTTGGGTGCTCCATGTCTTGCCCAACCGTAGTGTAGGCATCAGCCTGGGACAAGGGGCAGAGCCAGGCCCTGGACCAGGCCTGGGGGCTGCCCGGCTCCTGGGAGACGAGCCTCCACTCCACCTGCAAGACCTGAGCCCCTATGTCAGCTTTGTAAGCCTAGAGGACAGAGAGGAAGGGGAGGAGGAGGAGGAGGAAAAGAAGGAGGAGGAGGAAGATGGAGAAAAGAATGCAGAGAGGGAGGGTGAAGGCACAGAGAAGGTGGAACCAGAGAAGAATGGGGAGCCAGCCCCTACCAGCAGGGAGTCCCCCCAGGAAGCGAACCCTCCAGGGGAGCCAGAGGAGGCTGAGCAGGAAGCAGGAGGTGGTGAGGATGGCTGCCGAGAGGACTGGGTGGACGAAGCGGGACCTGAGAAGAGGAAGGGACCTGAGAAGAGGAAGGGACGGAGGAATGGTAAGACCCAGGGCTGACCCTGCCCTGCCCCCTGCCTAGTCATACTCCCCTTCTGGACCCCTCCCCTACCAATCTGGCCTGAAAAGGCGTTTTCATTGACTCACAACATTTTTTGCTTTTTAATGAGAATCATTAAACATTGAAAGAAAAAAATTTGGCCGGGTGTGGTGGCTCACGCCTGTAATCCCAGCACTTTGGGAAGCAGAGGCAAGAGGATTGCCTGAGTCCACAGGTTCAAGACTAGCCTGGGGGCAATATGGCAAGACCTCATCTCTACAATAAATCAAAAAATTAGCTGAATGTAGCGGCACACGCCTGTAGTTCCTGCTACTTGGAAGGCTGAAGCAGAAGGATTGCCTGAGCCTGGCAGGTGGCCGTGAGCGTGCCACTGCACTCCAACCTGGGCAGCAGAGTGAGACTCCAACTCAAAAAAAAGAAAAGAAAAGTAAAGAAAAAACTTCAGTATTCTGTATTTACACATGCTCAAGAAAAATCTGAAGTTCTGACAGTAGGCCTGCATCTCTTCGTGGCAGCACATTCTGGTAGTGCAGCCTGTGTCCTCATTAGATGGAGCATGCCCTCTCTACCTAGTTCCCTTTACTCGCTGAGGTTATTAGCCTAGCCCCTGTTGGTATGTGAGTTTTGTACCCCTGCCTCTGACCATATTTGTCTCCCACTGCTCCCCCTCAGTTTTTCCCTCTTTCCCCAGAGACTACGCCCCTGCACCTTTCCTGCCTCTTACTGGTGACGGATGAGCATGGTACCATCTTGGGCATTGATCTGCTAATGGATGGAGCTCAGGGGACCGCAGGCCGGGGCTCAGGGACCGAGAACCTGGCTCCTCGGGCCTATGCTCTCCTCTGCCACAGCATGGCCTGCCCCATGGGCTTTGGAGACCCCCGAAAGCCCCATCAGCTTACTGTGGGAGATGCCCAACTGCATCGGTACAAAAATTTGGTATCTGAGAGTGGGGAGGTCTGGGGTCCTGGGCTACTGAGTCCCCCAATCTGATGCCTTCTCTACCCCTATTCAGAGAACTGGAGAGCCTGATTCCAAGGCTGGGTGTGAAGTTAGCCAAGACCCCAATGCGGTCGTGGGGTCCCCGGCCAGGTTTCACCTTTGCTTCCCTTCGGGCTCGAACCTGCCATGTTTGTCACAGGCACAGCTTTGAAGTGAAGCTGACACCCTGGTGAGCAACCCACAAAGATGGAGAGTAGGGGGACGTCCTCAATAGTCAGACAAACAGAAATAAAGCAGGCCAGCGGAGGGCCTAGCAGACAGACAGAATGAGGGGCAGGGAGATAAGAAGATGGAGGCTATTACAGGCAGTTAGAGAGACCAAATGACATATGGGTAGCTGGAGGGCAGATGGACAGTAGACAGGACCTACAGAGAGTAATACTAGGTGACCACCACCCCCTGTGTCCCCAGCCCCCACTGTGGTGCAGTCTTGTACTGTGGAGAAGCTTGTCTCCGGGTTGACTGGCGGCGGTGCCCAGATGATGTGAGTCACCGTTTTTGGTGTCCAAGGCTTGCAGCCTTCATGGAGCGGGCAGGAGAACTGGCAACCTTGCCTTTTACCTACACTGCAGGTAACACAAGGAGATCAGAGTGAGTGGGGGAAAGTGGGACCAGGTCTTTGGTACTGGGACCGGGGTGCCTGGGAACAGGGTCCTAGGGTTGAAGGCTAAGTGCCTGGGGCCAGTCTACATCCCTGGAATGAGGATGGGGGGCTGTGTGTTTAGGACTAGAGACAGGGTCTCTGAAGTGGAAAACTGATTGCTTGGGTCCCTGAGAAAGCTTAAGGGGCTAGGGAGAGATAGGGATTCAAATACTCACTAGCTTCCCCACTCTACCACTAACTGGAAGTGTGAGCTTGAAGAAATCATTTTACTTTTGGGAGCCTCAATTCTCACGTCTGTAATCCCAGCACGTTGGGAGGCGGAGGCAAGAGGATTGCCTGAGTCCTGGGGTTCGAGACCAGCGTGGGCAACTTGACAAGACCTTGTCTTTACAGTAAATCAAAAAATTAGCTCGGCTACTAGAAAGAGTGAGGTGGAAGGATCACCTGAATCCAGTAGGTGGGATCACCTGAATCCAGTAGGTTGAGGCTGTGGTGGCCATGTGATTGTGCCACTGCACTCCAGCCTGGGTGACTCCAACTCAAAAAAAAAAAAAGAGAGAGAGGGACATTAACAAATGTAAAAACCCATGGAATTGTTACAAAAAGTATGTGGGCTTGGTATCTGGTACCCTGTAGCTACTCAGAAATGTTACTTCCCTCCCTGACTAGAACTAGACTTAGACCCAGGGTCCCTGGGGGAGGCTGAGGAGAGCTAATGGCTGGGGTCCTAGCCACAAGTCCTTCAACTCCTCCCTCTCTTCTTCTTTAGAGGTGACCAGTGAAACTTTTAACAAGGAGGCCTTCCTGGCCTCTCGGGGCCTCACTCGTGGCTACTGGACCCAGCTCAGCATGCTGATTCCAGGCCCTGGCACCCCCAGGCACCCCTGGAGCAACACGCCATCCCTCAGCCTTCTCAGTGGTATGTGGGGCCTCTCTTCAGCCATGGGCCCCTTAGCCTAGAAGGAAAGGTTGGGGAGGAAAAGTTGTTTAGGTCCTAGATAACCTTTCAACATACACCCCAAACTTCTACCCACACCAAGGCCATTTCAGGCCTTTCCCCAGCCCTCAAAGGAGTCACCCCTACCAGCTCCACCCAGAAGCCCCGTCCCCAGGCAAACCCCCTTTCCTCTTGCTGCAGCTTCAGGCCCTCTCTCAGGGACTACAACTCCTTTGGAAGAAAAAGGGAGATGGGTCAGGTTGGGGGCTCCCCGACCCCAGGCCTTTCTTCTTCTTTCATCCTCTCAGGAGATCCCTACCAGCTTCTCCAGGGGGAAGGGCCTGCTCTGATGCCTCCTGTGCCTCCAGATCCACCCAGGAGCCTCTTTGGTGAGCTAGAAGGGTCTTACAAGAACTACAGATTGGGACAGGGACTGGAAAGCCACAAACAGGGGTGGCTGAGAAAAAGGGTGTTATTTACTAGAGGAATTGGGGTCCAGGCCCAGGGCCAAGTCTTCCAGTAACCCACTCTCCCCAGGCTCCTGGCAGGATTATTACGCTTGGCGGGGCCTCAGCTTGGACTCACCCATGGCTGTGCTTCTCACCTACCCACTGACTGTGTACTACGTCATCACCCACCTGGTGCCCGAGTCCTGTAAGGAGAGATGGGTGGAAGCGGGGGATGATGCAGGGGCAAGGCAGGGAAGTGAGGGAGGACAACGGTTTTAAAGAGCTAACTTCTCACCTAGTCCCTGAGCTCAACATCCAGAACAAACAGTCGCTGAAGATCCACGTGGTAGAAGCCAGGAAGGAGTTTGACCTTGTCATGGTGTTTTGGGTAAGTCCTCCCAGGCTTGAAGGTTGGGCATTTGGGTGTGGGAATGGGAGTGGACACAGGGTGAGACCTAGACCTGTCCTCTCCATCCTTCAGGAGCTCTTGGTCCTGCTCCCCCATGTGGCCCTAGAGCTGCAGTTTGTAGGGGATGGCCTGCCCCCTGAGAGTGACCAGCGGCATTTTACCCTGCAGAGGGTGAGAACTGAGGGGACTCTGCTCTTCTGCCTTGATCCCTCTAGTTGCCTCCTGATCAGGCCCTCTCTTCTACCTCCCCCTCCCCTATCTTGCCTGGTACATACTCCAGTACTCTAATGTCCAGTGTGTCCCACACACCTGGCCCCTCAGGATGGCCCTGAGGCATCTGTCCGTCCTGGTTCTGGAGCATCATCACGGCTCAGCTCTGGAACTAAAGAGAGAGGTTGTCGCAGGGATCTGCAGATCAAGGTGTCAGCAAGGCCCTACCACCTACTCCAGGGGCCCAAGCCTGACCTGGTTATTGGTAAGAGCTTTAGGGCTCAAGGGCAAGCATGTGGGGAAAGTGAGGAAGAGGCAGGCCAAGGGAGCCAGCCTCTCATCTCTCTCTGTCCACAGGATTTAACTCCGGCTTTGGTCTCAAAGACACTTGGCTGAGCTCTCTGCCCAGGTTACAGGTGGGGAATGGGAGCAAGAAGGAGCTTCCCTCACCCCCTGCCCAGGCCCTCCCCTCATCTCCTTTTCTGGAAGTCTCCAGGTTGTCCTCTTGCCCATCATGTGTTCCGCAGATCTCGGGAGTGCCCTAGGTCCCCTTGCCCCTCTCTGTATCTGCCTCGTGCCTCTCCCCCAGCCCGGTCTGTCTGGGGGGCCTCTATTTTGGTCTGTCATCCTGGTTGCTCGGGATGTGTCTGTCTGGGGGAGGAGCCTCGCAGTCTCTGACACCTGGCCCCACCCTAGTCCTTCCGAGTGCCGGCCTTCTTCACCGAGAGCAGCGAGTACGGCTGTGTGATGGACGACCAGACCATGGCAGTGGCCACCGGAGGGGGCACCAGCCCTCCGCAGCCCAACCCCTTCCGCTCCCCCTTTCGCCTCAGAGCAGCGGACAACTGCATGCCCTGGTAAGGGCCTGCGACCCCCTCCCTGTTTCCTTCCTGACCCTAAATTTCCATTACTCTGGCTCCGCATCCTCAGAGGCCCACTTCTGCTCTAGTACCTGCTGTCCTGGGAGCCTCCTCCCCGCAGGCCTACAACCTGCCTTCTCTGCCCCCACCACTCATCACCCCCATGGCTAGTCTCAACAACCCCCAACACACCCCTCTTTAGAGCCAACTCACAAAATCTCCCCACCTCCTGGCCCTACCTAAGGAAAGATCCTGCTACCCTCTAGCTGGCCAGCCCCCAAGTCTAGCCCTGTCCCCTGGAATCCGGGGTGGGAGGCATAAGCCCCGCCCCCTGGGACCCCTGACCCTTGCCCCCGCCCCCTGACCGCGCCCACGCACCTCCCTCAGGTACTGCAACGCCTTCATCTTCCATCTGGTCTACAAGCCTTCGCAAGGGGTGGGGCCCGCCTGGCGCCCGGCCCCGCGCCCGGCCCCGCGCCCCCAGCCCCAACTCCTGCCGCTCCTCCCGCCCCCAACCGAAGGCGCCGAGGAGAAAAGAAACCTGGGCGGGTGGCCCGCCGGCGGAGATGAGTGCTGAGACTGTAGCAGCCCACCCCTCTTCCAAACTCGCCTCCAAAAAGAAGACAAGAAAACACTCAAGGCTGAGTGGGGGGATTGGTTGGCAGAATACGAAGAGATAAATAAAATCACTTGTTTGAAACCGCTGAGTCATTGACACGTTGATTACACGCTCATAATTGGGTCATTAAACTTGGAAGGGAGAGAAGGAGTTAGGGATGACTTCCATTTTCCCAACCCCTTTCAGTCCCTCTGACGGCTGTCCCGTCTCTAACTCAGAGTCAGGGATTCTCCCCCTCCTTGGTAATCCCACACCTCTCTAAATCTGTCAGGGAGTCGTTTTCTAGCCCAGTCACCCCCAGGGATCTGCCCCAGGAAAAGACCAGGAAAGACAAGCAGAAAGTGGCTTCTTCCTTTCTGGAGGAACAGGAGGGAAACAGATAACCTCTTAAGGGAACACAGATCCCTCAGTTTGGATTCAGTAAAACGCCTCACCTACCCAACTCCACCTTCTCTCATCACCTCAAGTCCAATCAACAACTGCGGAGTTGGCCTCTTAAAACCACCCATTCAGCAGTGTACGTCCAATCCCACTGCAAATGCCACCATACCTCTTCTCACATTGCAGTCCAGAGTATTCCTCCTAAAACAGACATTTGTGGCCAGGTGCAGTGGCTCAAGCTTGTAATCCCAACACTTTGGGGGACCGAGACAAAAGGGTTGCCTGAACTCAAGGGTTCGATACCAGCCTGGGCAACATGGTGAGACCTTGTCTCTACAATAAATGAAACAATTAGCTGGGTGTGGTAGCACGCACCTGTAGTTCTGGCTACTTGGAAGGTTGAGGCAGAAGTATCACCTGAGCCCAGCAGGTTGATGCTGGGGTGGCCGTGAGTGGGCCACTGCACTCCAGCCTGGGTGAGACTTTGACTCAAAAAACAAAAAGACAACAACAAAAAAAACAGACATTTGAACTCATTTCTCCCTTGCTTAAATTCCTTCAGTGACTTCCCTTACTCTTACAATGTACCCTTGAGTGTGGGCTGAACTTAATGACTTCAGCGTCACTGCATGCAAAAAGGGAAAAATAATGGAGAAACCTGGCAGACACCACCTTAACCAAGGGATCAAGGCTAATAATAAGTAATAAGTTTGCTGGGCACGGTGGCTCACACCTATAATCTCAGCACTTGGGAAGCCAAGGTGAGAGAATTGCCTGACCCCAGGAGTTCAAGAACAGCCTGGGCAACATAGCAAGACCATGTCTCTACAATAAACTTTAAAAAAATTTTAACCAGGCATGATGACATGTGCCTGTAGTCCCAGCTACTTGGAAGACTGAAACAGAAGGCTGCAGTAGTTGTGATCATGCCACTGCACTCCAGCCTGGGGGACAGAGTGAGACTCTGACTCAAAATTAGAAGTCCTGTTGACATTATGTTCCCCCTGGCATGGTGTGATGAGAAGGACACAGTCACCTCTGTGGTATTCTTCCCCAAAATTCACAACCTCAGTCTAATCATGACAAAACATCAGACAAATCCAACACTTGACACTGTACTTCAAAATTGTCAAAGTCATGAAGGCAAGGAAAGACCAAGACACTGTGACAGACTGGAAGAGACTAAAGAGATGCGACAGCTAAATACAATATCCTGGACTGCATCCTGGAATAGAAAAAGAATAGTAGTGAAAAAACTGAAGAAATCTGAATAAAGTCTGTAGTTCAGCTAATAGTATTGTATCAGTGCTCATTTCTTAGTTTTGGTAAACACGCCATGGTTATGTAAGATACAACATTAGAAGAAGTTGGTGAAGAGTATATGGGGACACTATTATCTTTGCAACTCATCAATACATCTAAAATTTTTTTCAAAATAAGTTAAAAAGCAAACTCAGATTTCTTAGTATGGCTTATAAAATGGCTCTCTCTGTCATTCTCTCTTATTATATTCTATTATATAAAATTTTCATGTATACGAAAGCCCAGAAGCTTTAGCATAATGAATCTCTACATACTCATCACCCAGCTTCAACGATTATCAACATTTTGCCCATTATATTATTCCCACCTCCATCTTTTTTCCAGAATACCTTAAAGCACACTCCAGACTTCAGTCATCTCATGTATATGCACCTATAATTAATAAGCACTTTTTAAAAATGTAAACACCCGCTGGGCGCAGTGGCTCATGCCTATAATCCCAGCTTTGGGAGGTTGAGGTGAGAGAATTGCCTGAGTCCAGGGGTTCGAGGCCAGCCTGGGCAACTTGATGAGAGCTCATTTCTACAATAAATCACAAAAAAATTAGCCGGGCGTGGTGGCACGCATCTGTAGTTCCAGCTACTTGGAAGGCTGAGGTGGAAGGATCGCCTGAGCCCAGCAGGTCAAGGCTGTGGTGGCCATGAGTGTGCCACTGCACTTCAGCCTGGACGACAGAGTGAAACTCCAACTCAAAAAAAAAAAAAAAAATATATATATATATATATAGGTGCCCTTTCCCACCCAGACCCCAGCACTATAGCCTCAGAGTGAGCAAAAAACATCAAGCCAGCCGGGCTCGGTGGCTCAGCCTGTAATCCCGCGCCTTTGGGAGGCTGAGGTGAGTGGATTGCCTGAGCCCGCGGGTTCGAGACCCGCCTGGGAAGGCAAGACCTCATCTCTGCAATAAATCAAAAATGAGCCGGGCGTGGTAGCGCACGCCTGTAGTTCCAGCTACTTGGAAGGCTGAGGCAGAAGGATCGCCGGAGCCCAGCAGGTCGAGGCTGCGGTGGCCGGGAGCGGCCACTGCACTCCAGTCTGGGCGACAGAGTGAGACTCCAACTAAAAAAAAAAAAACATCAAGCCAGACATCTCTCCTTCCCATGGCCCTACCACCCCAACCGATATTTGTTGGTCAGGCATGGTGGCTCAAGCCTGTAATCACAGCACTTTGGGAGGCCGAGGTGAGAGGATTGCCTGAGCCCACGGATTCAAGACAAACCTGGGCAACTTGGCATGACCTCATCTCTACAATAAATCAAAAAATTAGTCGGGTGTGGTGGCGTGCACCTGTGGTTCCAGCTACTTGGAAGGCTGAGGCAGAAGGATCACCTGAGCCCAGCAGGTCAAGGCTGTGGTGGCCGTGAGCATGCCACTGCACTCCAGCCTGGGTGACAGAGTGAGACTCCGACTCAAAAAAGAAAAAAATGTAAACACCATTCCACTTTCAGACCCAATGAAATGAACAATTCCTTAATATCTTATAATGCCCAGTTCATATTCAAGTTTCTTTTGTTATCTCAAAGATACCTTCTACAGTTCATTTGTTCAATCAAGAAATAAATAAGATTCACACATTATTTTTGGTTGTTATGTCTCTTCAGTTTCTTATTTTGTGACAGACCTCCCTCCCTTTTGCTTTTTATTTCCAAGCCACTAATTCAAAAAGAAACGTAACCATTTGTCCTGTTGAATGTTCCTCATTCTGAAGTTGGCAGATTACTTCCTCCGGGTGTTTTTAATTTGTTCATCTGTCTCCTTTAGTTCCTGTAAATGGGTAGTTAGATTTAAATGACAAGGCTTTTTTGATGTGGTCGCTGCCAGCTTCTGCAGACTGATCTCATGCTACTTTCCTCCCCCGCTACCCTCCAGCCAGACACCTCCAAATAAAGACGCACTCTCATTGTGGAACTTCCCGAGTTCTTGCTCAACCAACTCTTAAACAGCCTAAATGTCACTTCCTTACAGAAAGAGGCATTTCCTGACCCTCCTCCTCATTATACCCTCAAAGCACCTTGTGTGTCCCCTTTGGTGACCTTTATTGCACTTATAATTTTATGTCTACCCTTTCAAATGTAAAACCAGAAAGGATGGGTGCTAATCTATCTCCCAGGATGCGTAGCCTGGCTTGACATACAGTAGGAGCTCATTAACTGCTTATCAGATTGCTTTTCCCACGTATTTCCCACCCTCCCCACTCTTCCTTCCTCTCAGCTTTAAACCCCTATAGCCATGAAGGAGAAGCCTAGGTCTCTGGCAGATTGAGGGAAAACGAAACCACCACTCCCTGGGTCAGGAAATAAGCTTTTCCTAAATTCCTGCTACCTACTGCATTAAAGTATGAAAAGGATATGGTTATCTTTGAGTGGTAGGATTACTAAGAGTTTTTTATTCATTTTGTTTAGCTATGCTGCTCATTATTTCCCCATAAACACACAGTATCTTTTGTAATAAAAATGTTTAATGCACAAATTGCTCTTTAATAATTCAGTTTCCAACTATTGATCAGATGCACATGAGGCTTTGTGTTGGACCTCAGTGAAGCAATGGGGGGAAAAGATAACGGTCTCTGCCTCCGTAAAGCTTACAGTTCATGGCAAGGACCAGTAAACTTTGATCTCCAGCCAAGTTCAGACCACTGTCTGTTTTTGCATGGCCTGCAAACTAAGAAATCAAAGAAGTATGATGTTTTGTGATGAGAAAAGTATATGAAATGCAAATTGCAGTGTCCATAAATTTATATTTTTGTTTGTTTGTTTGAGTCAGGGTCTCATTCTGACGCCTAGGCTGGAGTGCAGTGGCACCATCACAGCCACCGCAGCCTTGACCTGCTAGGCTCAGGCGATCCTTCCACCTCACTCTTATGAGTACCTGGGACTATAGACCGATGCCACCTTGTTCAGCTAATTTTTTTAATTTTTGGAGAAATGAGGGCTGTTCTCAAACTCCTGGCCTCAAGCAATCTTCCCACCTCAGCCTGAGCCACAATCATTTATTTACTTTTCTTTTATTTTCTTTTTTTGAGTCAGAGTCTCACTCTGTCACCCAGGCAGGAGGGCAGTGGCATGTTCACGGCCACTGCAGCCTCAACCTGCTGGGCTCAGGCGATCCTTTCACTTCTGCCTTCCAAGTAGCTGGAACTATAGATGTGCCACCACACCTGGCTAATTTTTTTTTTATTGTAGAGACGAGGTCTTGCCAATTTCTTGGTTTAATGAAATAGAATAGAATTAAAATATTAATATGCATCACATGTAGTAAGAGTAAATATTATTTTGTGAAACATTTGTTTCACGTATACATACAATATATGCTTCTATGTGAATATGCTACATTCTGCTGTGAAAAATATATTTATTATTGTGGACCATGGTCAAAACATCTGAAAGTCACTGACTCGGAAAGAATCCTGGAAGAAATAGAGAAGTAACCAGAAAATTACAGTACAATGTGATTGGTGTGAGATGAAAGAGTTAGAGACACATGGGAGGCACTAACAGCCTCAAGGCTGTCAGGGAAGGATTCCAGGAGAAAACGACATTCAAACAGTGAACTGAAAGACAAGTAGGAGTTGGCCAGGTAAAGAAAAAGAGAAAAAGAGTAGCCAGGGGCAGTGGTTCAAGCCAGTAATTCCAGCACTCTGGAAATCCAAGGTGAGAGAATTGCCTGAGCTCAAGGGTTCGAGAGCAGCCTGGGCAACTTGGTGAGACCTCGTCTCTACAAAAAATTAATTAAAAAATATAAGCCAGGCATGGTAGCATGCACCTGTAGTTTCAGCTACTTGGAAGGCTGAGGTGGAAGGATTGCCTAAGCCCAGCAGGTTGACGTTATGGTGGTTGTGAGCATGCCACTGCACTCCAGCCTGGGCAACAGAGTGAGACTCCAACTCAAAAAAAAAAAAGGCCAGGCTCAGTGGCTCAGCCTGTAATCCCAGCACTTTGGGAGGCCAAGGCGAGAGGATTGCCTGAGTCCGCGGTTTCAACACCAGCCCGGGCAACTTGGCGAGACCTTATCTCTACAATACATCAAAAATTAGCTGGGCATGGTAGTGCACACCTGTAGTTCTGGCTACTTGGAAGGCTAAGGTGGAAGGATCGCCTGAGTCCAGCAGGTCAAAGCTGGGGTAGCCGTGAGCGTACTACTGCACTCCAGTCTGGACAACAGAGTAAGACTTCAACTCAAAAGAGAGAGAGAGAGAGAGAGAGAGAGAGAGAGTGATTGTATGTGCAAAGGCCCTGGGGCAAAGGAAATCAAGGCATGTTCAGTACTTCAGAATGAGGTGCAGCTCTCTTATCTCTATCACTATCACATTACTTTCATTTTCTTTGAGCACTTATCACAGTTTTTAAATTATCTCATTCAATTCATTTGTTTGTGTACTATTTATTACACACATAAATAAAAAAGTAAGTTCCATGAGAGGGGAGGTTTTGTCTTTTTTACCTGTCCTAGCACAGTGCCCAGTTACTAAAGAAATTTTAGAATGATATTCCTGCTATACTGAGACTGGGCCAGGTGTGGTGGCTCATGCCTGTAATCCCAGCATTCTGGGAGGTAGAGGCAAGAGGATTGCCTGAGCCCAGGGTTCAAGATAAGCCTGGGCAACTTAGCAAGATCTGGTCTCTGCAATAAATCAAAAAATTAGACGGATGTGGTGGCACGTGCCTGTAGTTCCAGCCACTTGGAAGGCTGAGATGGAAGGATCACCTGAGTCCAGCATGTTGAGGCTGTGGTGGCCATGAGCATGCCACTGCACTTCAGCCTGAGTAACAGAGTGAGACTTCGACTCAAAAAAAAAAAATATATATATATATATACATACACACACACACACACACACACATATATACACATGGAGGGTAAGACTGGACCAGGTGTGGCGGTACATGCCTGTAATTCCAGCACTCTGGGAGGCCAAGGTGAGAGGATTGCTTGAGCCCAGGAATTCAGGACCAGCCTAGGTAACATAGTAAGACTAATCTCTACAAAAAATAATTTTTAAAAAAATTAGTCAAGCATGGTAGCACATGCCTGTGGTTCCAGCTAAAAAGGAGGCTGAGGCAGAAGGATCACCTAAGCCTAAGAAGTGGAGGCTGTGGTAGCTGTGATTGTGCCAGCATACAGAGTGAGACTCCAACTCAAAAAAAAAAAAGAAGACAGTAAGACTGGAGAAGAAGACAGATCAGCTAGGAGACTTTGGCAGTAATACAGACAAAAATAGATAATGCCTTGATGTTGGAGAAGATAGACCTTAGGACTAATGAGAAGGCAAAAACAGCAAGTCATGATCAATAAACAGATATTAGAGGGCAGGGCAGGGAGAGAGTGAAGTAGTGAAGGATGCCTCTCTAGTTCCTAGCTGGGCAATTGGATAGAAGGAGGAGCAATCCGCTCACAGTGGGGACAGAGGAAGGAGAGGAGTAGACCTGAGGTCATTGGCAGGGTGTCAGAGATAGGACTTGTTATGTTTGAGACGCTTGTGGAACATCCTGGAGGAGATTCTGGTAGTGAGTTGAGATGTGAGATGGAATTCACACAACCAGGAAAGTGGACATGAGTAACTACTCAGAATGAGAAGAGGCTTTAAAAACAGAATTCTAGTGAAGGGAAAAACGTAAAGATGGTCAGAGAAAGAGGAGCCGGAAGGAGGTAAAGAAATTCAGCGAGTAGCAGGAAAACCAAGAGAGTCTAGAACCAAAGAACGGGTGTCAGATGCTGCTTAGGTCAAGGAAGACCCTTCTTCAGGTGGAGAAGTATCCCCTGGACTTAGCAACAAGGACATGAGAGTATCCAGTAGTGTGGTGGTGACAGACTTGAGAGAGTGTCTAAGTGAGGAGGAGGCAAGAAGTGGGCCAATTGGAAAATACAGAAAAGACCACAGAAAAAAATGTAAATGGCCCTCAATCCTAACACCTTGAGATAACCACTGTTGCCATTTTGGGGTATATGGTCTCTTTTACCAGAATGTACATATTTCTACGAAACTTTGGTCATGCTAGATATAATGCTAACTGACTTGCCTTTTAAAACATAACAAGCCGGGCTCGGTGGCTCAACATGTAATCCCGCGCCTTTGGGAGGCTGAGGTGAGTGGATTGCCTGAGCCCGCGGGTTCGAGACCTGCCTGGACAACTTGGCGAGACCTCATCTCTACAATAAGTCAAAAATTAGCCGGGCGTGGTAGCGCGTGCCTGTAGTTCCAGCTACTCAGAAGGCTGAGGCGGATCCAGAGCCCAGCAGGTCGAGGCTGTGGTGGCCCGGAGCGGCCACTGAACTCCAGTCTGGGCGACAGAGTGAGACTCCAACTCAAAAATAAATAAATAAATAAATAAATAGAACATAACAATATGCTATGAACAGTTTTTCATGTCATTTGGTTGTTTCTTTTCAAGGATGTCTGTATACTAATCTACTTTATGAATACAACATACCCAGTTCTACTTTTGGACATCTAGGTAGTTCCTAATTTTTCTCAATTACAAGTGAATGAGGAAGTAGAAAGTGTCCCAGATTGCAACCAAACCAGGACACAACGTAGTCTGGGCCTGCCTGGTGAGTGAGAAGTTAGTTTGCCTGAGATGCTTTGCATGGAGTTTCTGGCTTAAAAAAGGAAGAAGGCAGTTTGTAGGTACTTGGGTGGAATACGTGTAGACTAGGGAGGGCCGCATGGGTCTGGTTTGGGGTACTAGTCCCAACCCAGCCTCATGGACTGAGGCCTAAGACCTACAAGAGAAGAATCAATCACAAGCAGAAGCTGAAGGAGCCACTGTAAAGAGCCTCTGGAAAGCCAGCAGGGTACAAACACAGCATAGTACCTGAATCCCAGAAATCAGTGTCACACATGGCTCTCCCAGCTTCTCAGGGAATACTGTGTGGCTTTGGGGGGCACTGAGAACTCCAAGGAACCCAGGTGCAACTCTGGCACGTGAACAACTGGCAGGTTTGGAGGCTTTTGCTTTCTCACTGGGGGCATTACACAGGTGAGACAAGCCAGCAAGTTGTGGGTTGCTATCATCGCCGGCCCCAGTTAGTACCCACATGCTAGGGAGGCCACAGGTTTTGTTTAGTTTACAAGTGTTTGGAGATTGTCTGATTATCTTTCTGTTATTGATTTCTAGTTTGAGTCCATTGTGGTCAGAGAACATTCTCTGTATGATTTCGGTTTTTGAAAATTTGTTAAGGTTGGTCACATAGCCTAGGATATATGGTCTATCTTGGTATATGTTCCATGAGTACTTGAAAAGAATGTGTATTCTTCTGTCCTTGGGTGGAGTGATATTAATTATATCCTGTTTGTTGATGATGTTGTAGAGTTCTTCTGTCTCCTTGCTGAATTTTGTCTAATTGATCAATCAATTGCTGACAGGTGGGCCATAGGTTATACATTTATTTATTTTATTTTATTTTTTTGTAGAGCCGAGTTCTTGCTATGTTGCCCAGGCTGGTCTCAAATTACTGGGCTCAAGCCATTCTCTCACTTTAGCTTCTCAGAGCGCTGGGATTACAGGCATGAGCCATCATGCCCAGACTATAAATTTAAATAAATGTAGTTTGAACCCAAGCTCCACTTATTACCAGATGGGTGGTCAAGGGCAGATTCAGAATTAAACATTGGAGAAACTCTTCTGGGACCCAAACTCTACTGGCCTACCATGGAAAATACAAGTAGCAAACATTCATCTAGTGCTTACTCTATGCTACATGTTCTAAGCACTTTACATATATCAGTTTATTCCTCACACAACAAACCTATAAGTCAAGTGTTATTATTACCCCCAATTTAGAGATGAGAGAACAGAGGTCCAGAGAGCCTGGGAACAAACTCAGGCAATCTGGCTCTAGAATGTGTACTTTTGCCAGGCATGGTGGTTCACACCCATAATCCCAGCACTTTGGGAGGCCGAGGCGAGAGGATTGACTGAGCTCAGGGGTTTAAATTAAGACCAGCCTGAGCAACATGGCAAGACCTCATCTCTACAATAATTTTTTTTAAAGCCAGGCATGGTGGCTCACACCTATAATCCCAGCACTTTGGGAGGCGGAGGCAAGAGGATTGCCTGAGCTCAGGAGTTCAAGACCAGCCTGAGCAACATGGTGAAACCTCATTTCAAAAAATTAGTCAGTCATGGTGGTGCACACCTGTGGTTCCAGCTATAAGGAAGGCTGAGTCAGAAGGATCACCCGAGTCCAACAGGTCAAGGCTGTGGTAGCTGTGAGAGGTGGCACTGCATTCCAGCCTGGGCGACAGAGTGAGACTCCAAATCAAAATAAATAAATACATAAATACAGCCAGGCCATGTTGACACATGCCTGTGGTTCCAGCTACTTGGAAAGTTGAGGCAGAAGGATCACCTGAGCCCAGCAGGTTGAGGCTGTGGTAGCTGTGAGAGGTGCCACTGCATTCCAGCCTGGGCGACAGAGTGAGACTTCAAATCAAAATAAATAAATACATAAATACAGCCAGGCCATGGTGACACATGCCTGTGGTTCCAGCTACTTGGAAAGTTGAGGCAGAAGGATCACCTGAGCCCAGCAGGTTGAGGCTGTGGTGAACCTGAGTGTGCCACTGCACTCCAGAATATGCAACAAAGTGAGACTCCAACTCAAAAAAAAAAAGAATGTGCACTTTTAACCTTACCATATTGTTTCTTGGAAAATGAAGCAACTTCCCAGGATAGAGAAGAAAGACTTACTGTGGAAGCCCTTCCTTCCTGGAAGCTAGTCTCTCTTATACCAAGCATTGTTGATTGGCTCTGCAAATAATTAGAAACACCTCTGTCCAGTTTTCTTTTAAGTACATGGAGGAACTTAAAGGAGACCCCACAGATCTCTAAGAGCTTCAGGTGAGATCACTTCCCCCCCTCCCAATTCTGCCCACCTCACCACTACAGTGGAATATGATAAAAGATAAGGCTCAGGGGTCAGAACACCGGACTTTATATCCAAGTTCCCCAACTTTCTAGCTCCATGACCTTGGGCAAGCTACCCAACCTCTCTGTATCTATCTCCTCACCTGTAACATGAGGGTAGTAACAATACCTATTCCACAGGACTGTGGAAGCAATAAATAAGTGTAAGTGCTTAGGAGAGTCAATAAATGTTATATATTGTTGTTGTTGTATTGCAAAATAAGAGACCAATCCCAAGGCAGAGACTACAATTAAAACTAGTTTCATATGTTTTGCAAAGAGAATGTCATGCTTTCCACCCCCATTCATTGTAGGTACACCAGAGGGCCACACTGGCCAGGGCATCTGTCATCACCCCGACTTATCCCCAGATGACTCTGTTCATCCCCACTTGGGTTCAGTCTCTTACCTCCTCCCCACCCTGACTTAAATTCTTCCACTGAACCCTCTGAAATGTATGTCACATATGTTACCAACAAAATTCTCCAAATTATCAACCTCATCTCTTAGTTTTCTCTTTGCCTTCTTGCTCTCATAGGAGTCTGACTCTCTCCAAAGGAGAGCAGCCCTCTGAGGAGGTAGTTGTTTTCTTTCTCACACACATTCCACACAAGTGTCTTTCTTGCTTCTTCTTGTTGCTTCCAAAAAAAATTTCTCCTCTCTCCAAAACAAAAGCTTCTTTGAGGTACAAGCCAACAAACTGTACCATACCACCCACTACTGCTCTCTGTTGTAATCACCTTCCAACTTCATTAAAGGTTTAGGTGTTTGGATTAATTTTCTTCGCCACTATTAATCATGTTTTCATTTGTGTGAACTAAGACATTCGCTTGGATAATCCATCAAACACCTTCACCTCCCAGATCCTTCTCCCCTGCACTCTAGTACAATTGTTTCTTCCATCATACCTCGGTCACACATTCCCATGTTCAAACCCTGTCATGATCAGAGACTGCAGCACTTCCAGTCGCCTGATTACAAGCATCCCACCACTCTCCATCTTTCCAACCCCTTCTCTAGTACCCTCACACTAATGATCCTTCAGCCCTTTAGTTCGTTGACCATTCATTGCCTATTTCTACTGTCCATCACCCTCTTCATACCTTTATGTCTCACCTCACTCAATTTAGATCCAATTGCCTATTACTATAATCATTGCTTTTGCATGCACCATTAATTCCTTTGTCTTTCTCCCTTCATCTAACTTGCTTGCAAAACTGTAAGCTTGGTTAAACCTAACTTTACCAACAGTGAGACTTTCCCTAAGCGATATGGCTGGAGATAAATAAATGTACTGCCCAACAATCCTACTCAGTTTTCCTACTCAAATCTCTCTTATTGTCTCTGAAAGATGACTTCATACTGCACCTCTCCCCAAATGGCAACACCCTCATGCACCAACCCTCAGCTAGTGATCTTAATTCTTTTTTTTTTTTTTGAGTTGGAGTCTCACTCTGTCACCCAGGCTGGAGTGCGGTGACACACTAATGGCCACCACAACCTCGACCTGTTGGGCTCAGGTGATCCTTCTGCCTCAGCCTTCCAAGTAGCTGGAACCACAGACACGCGCCATAACACCCGGCTAATTTTTTGATTTATTGTAGAGATGAGGTCTCATCAAGTTGTCCAGGCTAGTCTCGAACCCATGAGCTAGGGCAATCCTCTCACCTCGACCTCCCAAAGTGCTGGGATTATAGGCATGAGCCACCATGCCCAGTGATCTTAATTCTTAATTTATAGAGGAAGGAGAAGCAACTAGAAGATATCTTACTCATTATTCCACCAGTGCACTATCATGTCTATTACCTGCAAATTCTTTAACTCTGTTTTTTTGTGTCTTATGTTGAACACGTTCCTCAAATATTGGGTCTCTCTTTCTTCTCTGTTTACTTCCTGATCACTCTAATGGAAGGACTCTTGTTGATAACCTTGCCAAATCCAATGGGCAGTACTCACCCTTTTAGCAGTATTATTATAATAATATTATTATTATTATTAAGTCAGAGTCTCACTCTGTCGCCAAGGCTGGAGTGCAATGGCATGCTCATGGCCAATGCAACCTCTACCTGCTGGGCTCAGGTGATCCTTCTGCCTCAGTCTTCCAAGTTACTGGAACTACAGGCATGTACCACAATGCCCAGTTAATTTTTTTATTTATTGTCTCGCCAAGTTGCCCAGGCTGGTCTTGGACCCTTGAACTCAGGCAATCCTCTCACCTCTGCTTCCCAAAGTGCTGGGATTATAGGCATGAGCCACCATGCCCAGCTTTTAGCAGTATATAATAGAGTTGTCACTCCCTCCTTGAAACACCTTCTTGGCCTCTGGGACCACCAAGCCAGGGGATCCTTTCGCTGCCCTCTTCTGGCCAATCTGTCTATCCTCTAACCTCTTTTCTCTGACTTCGTTCAGCCTCTCATTCCTGGCCTATATACCTCCATGCTTCCTCATGTTTATAAGTGGAACCACCCATTCCATCCCATCCGTACCTTAGGGTTCAGCAGTGGCTCCCCTCTTTCCCTCCTTCTACAAATGCAAGCCCTCAAGCATGTCCCAACAGCTCTGCCTCCAAACCCTATCCCAAATCTGATCACTCTTCATTATTTTTACCTTTACCACACCGGTCCTGGTCATCACTGTCCCGTACCAGAACTACTGTGATAAACTTCTCACTGGTCTCCTGGCTTCCAATCTTGCTTTTCTACAATCCATTCTCTTTATTGAAAAGGTTTTCATTAAAATCTAAATCAGATCGTGTCAGCCCTGCTCCAAAATCATTGGTTTTCCCATGTCAGCACTCAAACTCGCCATAACCAACATGAGATGCGGCCCTATGTCACCTCCCCAGACCCAACATTTGAGGAACGCATTCAACTCACTATGCTCCAGCCATCTGGCCATTCTTTGCTCTGTCTACTGCAAGCCAAGCTCAATCCCTCAGGGCCTTTGCACTTAACCATTGCCTTCACTTGGACACACTTCCTCCCAAGTCTCGCTTCTTTCCTGAAACTCACTGCTTCACTACCTTGACCTCTCTAACTAAAATAGCCCTCGATACCTGTAAGCCTATCTCTTTAACTTGTTGTATATCTGTTGGTTTACTTGTTTATTGTCTACTCTTGCAAGTGAATCTTTAGCATGGAGAACAATGCCTGGTATAAAGTGAGTACTCTATAAATCTTTGTTGTATTAATTAAGAAAAGGAGAGAATGAAAAGAGAAATAAATAATAAGCAAGTGAGAAAAAAAATTCTCAGAAAATTAGTTTTGGATAAAGTCAGCTTAAATCATCAGCTGTTCCCCTCTGCATGTTTCAACAACCATGTTGGTCGTATATCACAGTAATTACAAGTACAGGACTAGGAGGTTGACAGTCCTGAGTACAAATGTCAGCTTGACTAGTTACAGCTGTGTAGTCTTTTTTTTTTTTCCTTTGAGTTGAAATCTCACTCTGTCACCCAGGCTGGAGTGCAGTGGCGTGCTCACAGCCACCGCAGCCTCAAGTTGCTAGGCTCAGGTGATCCTTCTGCTTCAGCCTTCCAAGTAGCTAGAACTACAGGCGTGCGCCACCACGCCCAGCTAATTTTTTAATTTATTGTAGAGATAAGGTCTCACCATGTTGCCCAGGCTGGTCTCAAATCCTTGGGCTCAGGAAACCCTCTTGCCTCTGCCTCCCAAAGTACTGGGATTATAGGCGTGAACCATTGTGCCCAGCTAGCTATATAGTCTTAGGCAAGTTATTTAATCTCTGAGTCACTTATGCTCATTCAACAAATATTTACTGAATGGTTACTTTGAGCCAGGGGTGCTGTGCTAGGTTCATTGTGAGGGTTATGTAAGACAGTGTATAAGAAGCCCCTAGCACCAAGCCTAGCTCATTATAAAATATTCATAATGTATTGCTATTTGTACCCATTATTCTTTTTTTCTTTTTTTTCAAAAGTTTACAATTATGGGGTATATGTGAGAATTTGTTACATAGGTATATTGCATGACGACAAGGTTTGGGCTTTTGACGAACCCACTTTCCTCCCCCCCAGTAGTGAGCATGATACCCAACGAATGTTTTGCACCCCTTATTCCCTCTTCCTTCCTCCTTTAGCAGTGCCCAATATCTTTTGTCCCCATTCTTGTGACCATGTGTGCCCGGTATTTAGTACCCACTTATGAGTAAGGACATATGCTGGGTGCAGTGGCTAACACCTATAATCCCAGTACTTTGGGAGGCTGAGGTGAGAAGATTGCCTGAGCCCAGGGATTCAAAACCACCCTGGGCAACTTGGTGAGACCTCATCTCCACAAAAAATCAAGAAAAATTATCTGGGCATGGTGGCGCACACCTGTAGTTCCAGCTACTTGGGAGGCTGAGGCGGAAGGATCACCTGAGCCCAGCAGGTCAAGGCTGCGGTGACCAGGAGCGTGCCAGTACACTCCAACCTGGGTGACAGAGTGAGACTCTGACTCAAAAAGAAGAAAAAAAAGCCGGGCTCGGTGGCTCAACCTGTAATCCCATGCCTTTGGGAGGCTGAGGTGAATGGATTGCCTGAGCCCGCAGGTTTGAGACCCGCCTGGGCAGCAAGACCTCATCTCTACAATAAATCAAAAAATCAGCTGGGCGTGGTAGCACATGCCTGTAATTCTGGCTACTTGCAAGGCTGAGGCGGAAGTATCGCCAGAGCCCAGCAGGTCGAGGCTGCGGTGGTCGGGAGCAGCCACTGCACTCCAGTCTGAGTGACAGAGTGAGACTCCAACTAAAAAAAAAAAATGAAGAAAAAAAGATGTTTTCTTAGAATGTGTGTGTGTGTGTGTGTGTGTGTGTGTGTGTGTGTGTGTGTCTGTGTGTGTGTGTGTGTGTAGCTGTTGTGAATAAGGTTATATTTTTTGGTTTTGGGGGTTTTTTTGAGTTGGAGTCTCACTCCGTCGCCCAGGTTCAAATGCAGTGGTCCATTCACAGCCACTCTAGTGTCAACCTGCTGGACTCCAGCAATCCTTCTGCCTCAGCCTTCCAAGTAGCCGGAACTACATGCACATGCTACCATGTCCGGCTAATTTTTTTAATTTGTTGTAGAGACAAGTTCTTGCCAAGTTGCCTGGGCTGGTCTCGAACCTGCAGGCTCAGGCAATCCATTCACTTCGGCCTCCCAAAGTGCTGGGATTACAGGCTGAGCCACTGAGCCCGGTTGGGGTTGTTTTTTATTTGGTTCTCAGCCTGCTTGTTGTTGGTGTCTAGAAATACAACTGATTTTTGAGCACTGATTTTATATCCTGAGACATCACTGTAGTCACTTATTAGTGCTTGACAGTTTTTGGTGGAACTTTTGGGTTTTCCAGGTGTAGAATTATATAATCTATGAAGAGAGATAATTTAATTTCCTCTTTTCCTATTTGGATACCTCTAATTTCTTTCTCTTGCCTGACTACTCTGGCTAGGACTTCTAGTACTATGTTAAATAGGAATGGTTACCCATTTTTCAAGTTTTGCTATGACACATTCTCATTATCTGTTTATAATTATATGTATTTGCAATTTGGATTTCCTCCTTGATCAAAAAATGACTTAGGGCTATTTGGGTTTTGTTTTGTTTTTGTTGTTGTCAGGGTCTCACTCTTACCCAGGCTGGAGTGCAGTGGTGCAATCATGGCTAACCTCCTAGGCTCAGGCAATCCTTCCACCTCAGCCTCTCAAATAGCTGGGACTACAGGTATGTATCACCATGCCCAACTAAGTTTTTAAAATTTTTTGTAGAGACAAGGTCTCAATATGTCACCTAGACTGGTCTTGAACTTTTGGGCTCAAGCAATCCTCTCACCTAGGCCTCCCAAAATGCTGGAATTATAGGCATGAGCCACTGAGCCTGGTTGTAGAGATTTTTAAGAGGTGGATTTTAGTTACTTAAGCATTTACATCAGCTGGGTTCAGTGGCGTATGCCTATAATCCCAGCACTTTAGTAGGCTGAGGTAAGAGGATTTCCTGAGCCCACGGATTCAAGACCAGCCTGGGCAACTTGACGAGACCTCATCTCTACAATAAATCAAAAAATTAGCCAGACGTGGTGGTGCACGCCTATAATTACAGCTACTTGGAAGGCTGAGGCAGAAGGATCGCCTGAGCCCAGCAGTTCAAGGCTGCAGTAACCATGAACGTGCCACTGCACTCCAGCATAGGCAACAGATTGAGACTCCAACTCACGAAAAAAGAAAAGAAAAAGAAAAAGAAAGATATAGCCAGGCTCGGTGGCTCAGCCTGTAATCCCGTGCCTTTGGGAGGCTGAGGTGAGTGGATTGCCTGAGCCCGAGAGTTCGAGACCCGCCTGAGCAACTTGGCGAGCCCTCATCTCTATAATAAATCAAAAAATTAGCCGGGCGTGGTAGTGCACACCTGTAGTTCCAGTTACTTGGAAGGCTGAGGCGGAAGAATCGCCAGAGCCCAGTAGGTCGAGGTTGTGGTGGCCAGGAGCAGCCACTGCACTCCAGTCTGGGTGACAGAGTGAGACTCCAACTCATTAAGGAAAAAAAAAGGTATGTTTTCCATTTATGATATACAAAGTTAAATAAATATCACTTGAATACATGTTCCAGGAGGGTGGAGACTGGATATTCACTGCAAGTGTATTTACTGCTGATCTCTTCCTAGTATCTAGCAAAAGGCCTGACACACATCATTCAAAAACTATTTATTGCATGAGAGACTAATTAATCAATCAATCTTATTATCATTTAGATTTTCTGTACCTTTGCATATTTTTTCTTACTTCATCTGCCAAAGACTGGTGAATTATGCATAGTTTCCCACTACTATTATATTTCCAACAGTTTCCCAGTATATTTTTAACGATTTCAGCTTTATATAGTTAGTGTAATATGATTTATTGCCTGTAGGTGTATGACATATAATCATTGTAAATATGCCCTATATCAATATACATGACTAACAAAACACTATATGATACTCTTTAATTTTACTAGGCATTTATTATTTTGAGTAAATAATAAAATTCAAAAGGTTCAAAAGTTAAAAGTAATTAGCCAACCTCGCTCATCTTTCATCATCCAGTTCCCCTCCCCTGAGGCAACCACTGTTAATATAATTCTACTGATTATCTCAATTTGAAAGCTCTTTTTTTTTGAGTCGGAGTCTCACTCTGTCTCCCAGGCTGGAGTGCAGTGGCATGCTCACAGCCACTGCAGCCTCCACCTGCTGGGCTCAGGCAATCCTTCTACCTCAGCCTTCCAAGTGACTGGAACTACAGGCACTCGCCATCATGCGTGGCTAATTTTTTTAATTTATTGTAGAGATGAGGTCTCGCCCAGTTGCCCACACCGGTCTCAAACCCCTGGACTCAGGCCTCCGCCTCCCAAAGTGCTGGGATTATAGGCGTGAGCTACCACACCTGTCCTGAAAACATTTTTAATGTGTCATTAATTTTTTTTTCAATAGAGGAGTTTAAAATATTTACATGGGTTGCTCTGACCTATATATTTGGCATAATTAGTCATTTTAGTTTATGCTTTCTGTTTTTTATGCTTCCTTGATGTTTTATCTTCTATGTGAATTAAGTTTTCTTTGCTTTTATTTTCTTTGTCATTTTGGGAGGCACAATATCCCATTTTTTATTTCTATAATGCTTTCTTTTAACAGTTTCAAAAGTCTTCTTAACTTGCATTTCTTGACATTGGAGTCAAGGGTAAAATAACATGCTATAGCCAAGCGCAGTGGCTCATTCCTGCAATCCCAGCAGTTTGAGAGGCAGAGGTGAGAGGATTACCTGAGCCCAGGGATTCAAGACCAGCCTGGGCAACTTGGCGAGACCTCATTTCTACAATAAATCAAATTAGTTGGGTGTGGTGGTGCATGCCTATAGTTCCAGCTACTTGGAAGGCTGAGGTGTAAGGATCACCTGAGCCCAGCAGGTTGAGACTACAGTGGCCATGAGTGTGCTACTGCACTCCAGCCTGACAGAGTAAGACTCCAACTCAAAAAAATAAGTAAATAAAAATAACATGATATAGGCTGGGTGAAGTTGCTCTCACCTATAAGCCTAGTGCTTTGGGAGGCCAAGGGAGAAGGATCGTTTGAGGTCAGTTTTTTGTTTGTTTGTCTTTTGGTGGAGATGCTAGGGAATGAACCCAAGGCCAGAAGTTTGAGACCAGCCTGGGCAACATAGAAAGACCCTATCTGTTAAAAAAAAAAAAAAATTGACCAGACATGGTGCTGCACACCTGTAGTCCCAACTGTTCAAGAAGCTAAGGCAGGAGGATCGCTAACCAAGAGATGAAGGCTGTATTCTAGCCCGGGTGACAGAGCAAGACCATATCACTGTCTTTTAATTAATTAAAAAATAAAAACAATATGTTATGAGTCCTCCCCCTCCCAGTTACATCAAAAGTTGAGCACACCCCATTATCTCCTCAGGTAATATGATAAAATTGGGGCTTATAAATACAGATTGTTGTTATTGTTCTAATCTGGTTGCAGACCTTTTATGGGCTGAATTGTCCATAATTTAGCCCATGCTGATATCCTAATCCCTAGGATCTCAGAATGTGACTGTATTTGGAGATTAGCTCTTTAAAGAGGTAATTAAGGTAAATATGACTGAGGTTCTTATAAAAAGAGGACATTTGGGGCCAGGTACATTGGCTCATGCCTCTAATCCTAGCACTTTTGGAGTCTCAGGTGGAAAAATCACTTGAGGCCAGCAGTTTAAAATCAGCCTGGTTGAGTGACCCCTTCAGGTCCCCTCCCACTGTGGGAGCTTTTCTGTCCTCTCAATAAATTCTGCTTTCAACAATAATAAAATAAAATAAAACCAGCCTGGTCAACATAGTGAGACCCCATCTCTACAAAATTAAAAAATAAAAATTAGCTGAGTGTGGTGACACATGCCTGTAGTCCCTGTTACTCAAGAGGCTGAGGTGGGAGGATCTCTTAGAATCCAGGAATTCAAGACTGCCATGAGCTATAATCATGCCACTGTACTCCAGCCTGGGTGACAGAGTGGACCCTGTCTCAGAAAAAAGGACATTTGGATGCAGATGTATACAGAGGGAAGATAATGAAAAGCCCACCATCTACAAGTCAAGGAGAGAGGTCTTAGAGGAAACAACCATGACGATACCATGATCTTGGACTTCTAGAAACTGTGAGAAAATAAATTTCTGCTGTTGAAGCTACCCTGTCTGTGGTAATTTGTTATGGCAGCCCTAGAAAAATAATACACTACTCAAAGTAACTCAAAGAAAAGGTAGACCCATGTGGCGAGCCCCTTCTTATCTTCCCACAGAGTGTGTCTTTAATGACCCTCTAGGGAAGAACCTATGGTGGGGAGGGCAAAGGGCATAATGTGTTCTTGCTGGGCTGCCATCAACTGGCAGCTCTTCCTTGCCACTCAGTGGTCCCTAATGAGGATGTAGTGATACCTCTTAAATGAGAATTAATTGGGGGAGACCTTCCCCTCTTCAGATTCCGCCTTATTAGCCTATCCTGAAGTGAAAATGCATTACATCATAAAGAGTTGTCTTTACTGCAACATTTAGAAAATGTCTTCTGCGGGTATGGAGCAGAGAAACACTAGGGCATGGAGCAGAGATACACAGGCATAGAGTTTCTGCACCAGCAATCTTGTACTTGGCACAGCACCCAAGATGAGGACTCACTTGCAGATAACTCTCAGACTACTCCTCTTTTTTTTTGACTTGAAGTCTCATTCTGTCACCCAGGCTGGAATGCAGTGGCACACTCACAGCCACAGCAGCCTTGACCCGCTGGGTCAGTCTTCCAAATAGCTGGAATTATAGGCACGTGCCACCATGCCCAGGTAAATTTATTTATTTATTGTAGAGATGAGGTCTTGTCAAGTTGCCCAGGTTGGTCTTGAACCCGTGGGTTCAGGCAATCCTCTCACCTCGGCCTCTCAAAATGCTGGGATTATAGGCGTACCGTGTCTGGCCAACTCCTTATTCCTAATGCTTCACCTTTGTCCACATGTTTTTCCTAATCCTTGCTGCATTGGTGCCTTTTCTCAGGATATGCCACCCCTTCCTCTCTCTGAAAATAATCTATTCCCAGTACCTTCTGGATCTTGCAAATATTGTAGCCAAATTTTTTTTTTTTCTGGTATCTCAAGATTTACTTATCACAGACATATAGTAGAGGGTGAGGGGTGGCAGCAAGCTCTGGCCCCATGATCTTCAGGGGTCTCAGCTGTGAGAAGGAAGAGGAAAGAAAGGCCAAAGGGCTATATTTGCAGATTTTCTTTCTTCCTTTTCTTTTTCTATATATATATGTATATATATATATATATATTTTTTTTTTTTAAGTTGGAGTCTCACTCTGTTGCCTAGGCTGGAGTGCAGTGGCATGCTCACAGCTCACAGCCACCGCAGCCTTTACCTGCTGGACTCAGGAGATCCTTCCATCTCGTCTTCCAAGTAACTGGAACCACAGGCACGCATCACCATGCCCGGCTAATTTTTTTTTTTTAATTTATTGTAGAGTCGAAGTCTTGCCAAGTTGTTCAGGCTGGTCTCAACCCTGTGGGCTCAGGCAATCCTCTCACCTCGTCCTCCCAAAGGGCTGAGATTACAGTCGTGAGCCACCACACCCAGCTATTTGCAGTTTCTACTGAAACATCTGAATTCAAGCACTTTTCACCATTGAGAATTGTTTCCTTTCTAAAGACCCCATCTAGTCCCCACATAGATCTTAGTTCTCAGGACCTGCTAATCCTGGCTTTGCCATGCTGAGAGAGCATTCAGCCCTGACCTCTACCCAGGTCAATGTTACAGAACATCCTCAGTGGCAGTTCATGGGTCTTCCAAATAGCATCACTCTCATTCCTGGGTCTCTATTCATACTGTTCATGTCCATGATTTTGACTTCTCCACTTGAGGAAACAAAGCCACTATCCATGTGCTTGCTTAAGCTCCAAGTTTAGAAATTATCTTTGGTTTCTTTCTTTCCATCACCTGCATATTCACTCCAACGATCTCCCTATGCATTCACTGATCCACGCTTACGTCCTTTCTCACCAAACTACTGTGATAGTCTCCCCACAACTGGTTTTCCTGCTTCCATTCTTCCCTTCTGCAATGCATTCTCCAGACACCACAAAAGTGCTCTTTTTTCTTTTCTTTTTTTTTTTTTTGAGTTGGAGTCTCACTCTACCGCCCAGACTGGAGTGCAGTGGCTGCTCCCGGTCACTGCAGCCTCCACCTGCTGGGCTCCGGCAATCCTTCCGCCTCAGCCTTCCAAGTAGCTGGAACTACAGGCGTGCACTACCACGCCCGGCTAATTTTTTTATTTATTGTAGAGATGAGGTCTCGCCAAGTTGCCCAGGCGGGTCTCAAACCCGCAGCTCAGGCAATCCACTCACCTCAGCCTCCCAAAGCACGGGATTACAGGCTGAGCCACCGAGCCTGGCTAAAAGTGCTCTTCTAAAAAATAAATAGGCTGGGCACGGTGGTTCAACTTGTAATCCCAGCACTTTGGGAGGCTGAGGCAAGAGGATTGCCTGAGTTCAGGGGTTTGAGACCAACCTGGGCAACTTGGTGAGACCTCATCTCTACAATAAATCACAAAACAGAGCCAGGCATGGTGGTGTGTGTCTGTAGTCCCAGCTACCAGGGAAGCAGAAGCGGAAGGATCACTTGAGCCCAGGAGGTCAAGGCTGCGGTGAGCTGGTATCATGCCACTGAACTCCAGCCTGGGCAACAGAGTGAGATTTTGTCATACATACATACATACATACATACATTCATTCATACATATTGCCAGGCATGGTGACTCACATCTGCAATCTCAGCACTTTGGGAGGCTAAGGTAGGAAGATTGCTCAAGACCAGAAGTTCAAGGCCAGCCTGAGCAACATAGCAAGATCTTGTCTTTACAAAACCAGTCAGGCATGGTGGAATGTGCCTGTAGTCCCAGCTACTTGAGAGGCTGAAATGGAAGGATCTCCTGAGCCCAGGAGGTCAATGCAGTGGTGAGCTGTGATCGTGTCACTACACTCCAGCCTGAGCAACAGAGTGAGACCCTCAACTCAAAAAAAAAAGATATAGATAGATAGATAGATAGATAGATGATAGATGATTAGAGAGAGAGAGAGATACAAACATATCACTCTCCTGCTAAAACACTCCAATGACTTCTAAACTCCTCACAAGGCCCAACATGATCTTGCTCCTGTCTTTCTCTCTGACATCATATTGGACCCTTCTTTTCTACTCTAATCTTTTGGAAGTTCAGTAACACATCTTGGTTCCCTTTTTTTTTTTTTCTTTTTGAGTTGGAACCTCACTCTATCGCCCAGGCTAGAGTGCAGTGGCACACTCACGGCCACCGCAGCCTCGACCTGTTGGGCTTAGGAGATCCTTCTGCCTCAGCCTTCCAAGTAGCTGGAACTACAGGCATGCACTACCATGCCCTGCTTATTTTTTTTATTTATTGTAGGGACGAGGTCTCACCAAGTTGCCCGGGCTGGTCTCGAACCCCCTGGGATCAGGCAATCCTCTCATCTTGGCTTCCAAAGGTGCTGGGATTACAGGCTGAGCCACCGTGCCCAGCCTCTTGGTTCCTTAATGCAAGTTCTTCTCCCCTAAAATGGACTTTGCCTGTTCTCTCAACCCAGAATGCGTTCTGCCTCTAACTCGCCACATGGCCACCTTTTCTGTCCTTTAGGCCTCCTCCAAGAGGTTCCCCTCTGTAAGTAGAGGAAAAAGAGCACTGTGGTCAAGAGCACAGACTAAAAAGCCAAATTGCAGAAACCCCAGTTTTCTCATCTGCAAAACAGGGAAGATGGTGGTAGTTCCAGTTCCTCATGGGTTTGTTATGATAGTTATGGGATTCAATATACACAAAATACTTAAAACAGAGTCTGGTATATAGGTTAACCATTATTATGTTAATTATTATTATTATATCCCGCAGGCCCACTGCTAATATTTGTAGGGCCCAGAAAGCAGTCCAAATGGAGGCCCACATATCACAAATCTTAATATTTATTTATTTTTTAATCTGTTGCCCAGGCCGCGGTGCAGTGACACAATCACTGCTTACCACAGTCTTGGCCTCCTGAACTCCCGCCTCAGCCTTTCAAGCAGCTGGGACTACTGGCATGCACCACTGCACTTGGCTAATTTTTTTTAAATTTTTTTGTGGAGATGAGATCTCACTATGCTGCCCAGGCTGATCTCGAACTCCGGGGCTCAAGAATTCCTCCCACCTCAGCCTTCCAGAGTGCTGGGATTACAGGCATGAGCCACCATGCCCAGCCTGCTAACATTTAAATGTATAAAATAAACTATTCCCAAGGCCTGGCCCACACTCATTCCCTTAGCCTACTCACCTGGAACTGTCCTCACACTCCAGAGCCCAACTCTTGCCTAGACTGTCAGCCTGAGGGTTAGCCCAGAACTGCTGGAGCAGGCTAGCAGAATCTACGTTGGACCAGGACTCCTGTGTAGCTGACAAAACCCACCAATACATACACCTACAGACTCTCAGCTTCATATCCACTTCCACTCACACATTTCTCTTCCGTAGTTCCCATTTGCTCAGTTGGCTACCAAATTTTCAAAAACTTTCTCACAAAACCAAAAATGGGGAGTGAGTTGTATTTCAGTGTCTGTGACATGCAGGGCCCTCTGCATCCTTGCTACCCAGAGCATGGCTTTTGGAACCCTAGCATCAATATCACCTGGGAGCTTGCTGGAGATGCAGACTATCTGGTCCCACCCGAGACCTACTGAGTCAGAATCTGCATTTTAACAACATCCTCCAGAGATAAAGTTAAAGTCTAAGAAGCACTAAACCAAGCAGAAAGCCAAATAGGAGCACCTTCCCTGCCCAGGTCTAGGCGCAGTTCTGATTCCCTGACCACCAAATCTATGGTAGCCGCCTACCCATTCCCCCTCTTTCACATCATCCTGTTTATTTGTCTCATTTAATTTAGTAATTTAGTGTCATCTCTAATTTCTAGTTTATCGCCTGCCCCTCCAAACTATAACTACAGAGCAGTTCTGTGTCTGTCAGGTTTAGCACCATAACCGTTGGGCCCATACAGAGAGGGCACCCAATACTGAATTTCACTGAATCTAAGACACCTTTAGTTGTTACACATCATTATTTTATGTGCCAACTGAGAAAAAAATGCTGCCAGTTAAACTATGGTACAATGCTTTTTTTAACACTTAAATTTTCTTTTTCTTTTTCTCTCTTTCTTTTCTTTCTTTTTTTCTTCTTTCCTTTTTTCTTTCCTTTCTTTCCTTCTTTCTTTTCTTTTTTTAAAATTTATTTATTTATTATAAAGATATGGGGTACAATTCAGGGTTAGGTATACAAACATTAATCATGCAGGTACCTGGTTGATGAGGTATGCCCCTCCCTCCCCTAGCAGGTTCCCTCAACTGCCAGTCCCACCCCCCCTCCCCCTGACAGTTTTCCGTTCTTTCCTTCTTTCCCTCTCTCTTCCTTCCTTTTCTCCTTTCTTTCTTTCTTCCTTTCTTTCTTGTCAGGGTCTCACTTTTTGCCCTGGCTGGAGTATAGTGGCAACTCACCACAGCCTTGCCTTCTTGGACTCGTGTGATCCTTCTACCTCAGCCTCACACAACCACACTCAGTTATTTTTTAGAGACAAGGTCTCACTATGTTGCCTAGGCTGTCAGATCATTTTTTTAAAAAATCATTCTGGTGCATACATAAAAAGAAAATACAAGTACAATACATTGGATTAAATATTCCAGAAATGTGCTCTAAATTATGACTCACCTAGGTGCGATGGCTCATGCCTGTAATTCCAGCACTTTGGGAGGCTGAGGTGAGAGAATTGCCTGAGCCCAGGGTTCGAGACCAGCCTGCACAATTTGGTGAGACCTCATCTCTACAATAAATCAAAAAAATAATTAGCCGGATGTGGTGGCATGTGCCTGTAGTTCTAGCTACTTAGAAGGCTGAGGCAGAAGGATGACCTGATCCCAGTAGGTCGAGGCTGTGGTGGCCATGAGCAAGCCACTGCCCTCCAGCCTGGGCAACAGAGTGAGACTCCAACTCAAAAAAAAAAAAAAAATTATGACCCTTCTGAAGTGCCTTCTATCAATGTCTGTTTGTTCACACAATATTGTCCTCCGTGCCATTAAGGGCATTGGAGGAGTAACATGTCTTGTTTTGTTTTGTTTTGTTTTGTTTTGAGTTGGAGTTTCACTCTGTCGCCCAGACTGGAGTGCAGTGGCCGCTCCTGGCCACCGCAGCCTCGACCTGCTGGGCTCCGGCGATCCCTTCCCCTCAGCCTTCTGAGTAGCCGGAATTACAGGTGCGTGCTACCATGCCTGGCTAATTTTTTGATTTATTGTAGAGATGAGGTCTCGCCTGCCCAGGCGGGTCTCGAACTCGCGGGCTCAGGCAATCCACTCACCTCAGCCTCCCAAAGGCATAGGATTACAGGCTGAGCCACCGAGCCCGGCTAAAAAATAATGTTCCACTATTGTCTGCAAAATTTCCTTCTAAGCTACTGGCGTGTTCTCGTGTTACTAGCTATCAATAGCATTGATACCCTCACTAACATCAAATTTTCCCTTCACCACTTGTTTCTGCACTTTTCTAAATACATCATTACTTTTTTCTTTACTTTTTTTTTTTCTGTTGCCAAGGCTGGAGTGCAGTGGCATGCTCATGGCCACTGCTGCCTGGACCTATGGGCCCAGGTGATCCTTCCACCTCAGCCTTCCAAGTAGCTGGAACCACAGACATATGCCACCATGTTCAGCTGATTTTTTGATTTATTGTAGAGATGAAGCCTTGCCATGTTGCTCAGGCTGGTCTTGAATCCCTGAGTTCAGGTAATCCTCTTGCCTCTGCCTCCCAAAGTGCTGGGATTATAGGCATGAGTCACTGCACCTGGCTTTTTGTTTACATTTTAATTCACAATGTAATCTTTTTGAAGACTTTTTTTTTTTTTTTTTAGAAAGCAGGATTTATTGAGAGGATAGCAAATCTCCCTCAGTAGGTAGGGACCCGAGGGGGTTGCCGGCCTTTTTTTTTTTTTTGAGTTGGAGTCTCACTCTGTCACCCAGGCTGGAGTGCAGTGGTATACTCACAGCCACTGCAGCCTCAACCTGCTGGGCTCTGGTGATCCTTTTACCTCAGCCTTCCAAGTAGCTGAAACTACAGGCACACGCCACCACACCCAGCTAATTTTTTGATTTATTGTAGAGATGAGGTTTCGCCAAGTTGCCCAGGCTGGTCTTGAACCCCTGGGCTCAGGCAATCCTCTCATTTTGGTCTCCCAAAGTGCTGGGATTACAGACTTGAGCCACCGTGCCTGGCCCTGAAGACTTTTTATAAATTGGCTTTATTTCTTAGAGAAGTTGTATTTTTTTTTAAGATGTGGGGTTTAATTCAGGGTTAGGTATACAAATAGCAGTTTTAAATTCACAGCAAAAGCCAGCAGAAAGTACAAGAATTTCCTTATACACCTACCCCCACACGCTCACAGCCTCTCCCACTATCAACATCCCTGCAACAGCATGATACAATTGTTACAATCAATGAACCACACTTCAACATCATCAGCCAAAGTCCATAGTTTAGAGTTCCCTCTTGGTGTTGCACATTCTATGAGTTTGCACAAATATATAATGACACATATTCACCATTACAGTATCATAGAGAGTAGTTTCACTGCCCTAAAAAGACTGGGCGTTGTGGCCCACTCCTGTATTCCCAGCACTTTGAGAGGTTGAGGTGATAGGATTGCCTAGACTCAGGGGTTTGAGACCAGTCTGGGCAAATTGGCAAGACCTCATCTCTACAATAAATCAAAAAATTAGCTGGGCATGGTGGCATGTTCCAGCTGCTTGGAAGACTGAGGTGGAAGGATCGCCTGAGCCCAGCAGGTCGAGGCCAGGGTGACCATGAGTGGCCACTGACTCCAGCCTTGGTGACAGAGTCAGACTCTGACTCAAAAAAAAAAAAAATCTTCTGTTCTTCACTTATTCATACCTCCTGCCCCTCTCCAGTAGTCCCTGGTGGCCACTAATGTTTTCACTGTGTCCAGGGTTTTGTCTTTTCCAGAATGCCCTAATGTTGGAATCATACAGCATGTAGCCTTTTCACATTGGCTTCTTTTGCCTCGTAATGTGCATTTAAGTTTTTTATGTCTTTTCAGGGCTTGATGGCTCATTTCTTTTTAGCACTGAGTAATATTCCACTGTCTGGATGTACCAGAGTTTACCCATTCACTTACTGAAGGATATCTTGGTTGCTTACAAGTTTTAACAATTCAAATAAAGTTGCCCTAAATATCTGTGTGCAGATTTTTGTGTGAACTTAAGTCTTCAAGTCATTAGGGTATAAATACTAAGGAGTAGGATTGCTGGGATGTATAGTAACACTACGTTTAGTTTTGTAAGAAACCATCAAACTTTCTTTCAAAGTGGTTGTACCATTTTGCATTGTTACCAGCAATGAATGAGAGTGCTTCTTGCTTCACAATCTGCACCAGCACTTGGTGTTGTCAGTGTTTTGGATTTTGACCATTCTAATGGATGTGTAGTGGTATCTCGTTGCTATTTATTTATTTATTTATTTATTAAATTTTTATTTTTTGATTCTTCAGCTAAGACAGCAGAAGAGATGATTTATTGTACACTCATTACATTCGGCCACAACTCAACACAGAACTAGTCCAGAATGTCACAGGTTCAGGGCCAAGGACCAACGGGAACTGTTTTGTTATGATGAGCAAGGTGGGTCTCTCAGAGACGGTCTTGATGATCGGATGACGTGGAGTTCTAGATTCCTGGAGAGACAAGTTAGACTGCATGCAATCCGACAACTTGTACCAGCGTCCCGAGCCTCTGGCATTCCAAGCCTCTGGCATTCTGTGGCCTCCATGGGTGCACAAACGAGAGGTTTACTTGGACCGCTGCCTCATCTTTCTTTTTTTTTTTTTTTGAGTTGTAGTGTCACTCTGTCGCCCAGACTGGAGTGCAGTGGCCACTCCCGGCCACCGCAGCCTCAAGTTGCTGGGTTCTGGCGATCCTTCTGCCTCAGCCTTCCAAGTAGCCAGAATTACAGGCATGCGTTACCACGCCCGGCTGATTTTTTGATTTACTGTAGAGATGAGGTCTCGCTGCCCAGGCGGGTCTCGAACCCGCGGGTTCAGGCAATCCACTCACCTCAGTCTCCCAAAGGCGCGGGATTACAGGCTGAGCCACCAAGCCCGGCTTCATCTTTCTTCTTTTGCGCTTCAGCCTGCGCATTCGCTTCTTCCTCCACTTGGCCCTCATGGCACAGAGGTTTCTAAGAAGATGGCGCTAAGGCCAAGAGTCATTGCTATTTTAATATGCAGTTTCCTAATGACATATCATGTGGATGACATATACTTATTTACCATCTGTATCTCTTATTTGGTGAGGTGTCTTTTCAGGTCTTTTGCCCATATTTTTTAAGGGTTGTTTATTTTCTTATTGTTTTAAGAATTTTTTTTTTTTTGAGTCAGAGTCTCACTCTGTCACCCAGGCTGGAGTGCAGTGGCGTGCTACTTACGGGCTCGACCTGCTGGACTCAGACAATCCTTCCGCCTCAGCCTTCCAAGTAGCTGGAACCACAGGCTTGCACCACCATGCTTGGCTAATTTTATGATTTATTGTAGAGAAGAGGTCTCGCCAATTTGCTCAGACTGGTTTCAAGTCCCTGGGCTCAGGTAATCCTCTCACCTCAGACTCCCAAAGTGCTAGGATTATAGGTGTAAGTCACCGGCCTGTTTTAAGAATTTTAAGAGTTATTTGTACATTTTTGGATAACAGTCCTTTATCAGATGTGTCTCTTTTTTTGAGTTGGAGTCTCACTCTGTCACCCAGACTGGAGTGCCGGGGCACGCTCACGGTCACTGTAGCCATGACTTGCTGGGTTCAGGCGATCTTTCCACCTCAGCTTTCCGAGTAGCTTCAACTACAGTCAAGCGCCACCATGTCCAGCTAATTTTTTGTTTTATTATAGAAATGAGCTCTCGCCAAGTTGCCCAGGCTGGTCTTGAACTCCTGAACTCAGATCCTCTCAATTATACCTCCCAAAGTGCTGGGATTACAGGTGTGAGTCACCACGCCGAGCCAGATGTGTCTTTTGCAAATATTTTCTCCTATCTGTGGCTTGTCTTCTCATTCTCTTGATAGTGTCTTTCTCAGAGCAAAAGTTTCTAATTTTAATAAAGTCCAGCTTATCAATTATTTCTTTCATGAATCATGAAAGTCAGTGCCAAACCCATCTCATCTAGATTTTCTCTTAAGTTATATTCTAGGAGTTTTATAGTTTTGCATTTTACATTTAGGTCTATGATCCATTTTGAGTTGATTTTTGGGAAAAATGTAAGGTCTAGACTCACTTTTTTGCATGTGCATGCATGTATTGCCTTTGTTCCTTTGTCAAAAATATTTTCATGAATCTATTTTGGCCTCTCTATTCTTTTTATTTTATCTATTTGTCTATTCTTTAACCAATACCACACTCTCTTGATTACTGCAGTTTTACAGTAAATCTTAAAGTTGTGTCAATCTTCCAAGTTTGTTCTTCTTCAGTATTGTACTGACTATTCTGTGTCTTTTGCCTATCCAAATAAACTTTAGAATCAATTTGTCAATATCCACAAAATACCTTGAGGGGATTTTGATTGGGATTATGTTGAACATATAGATCACATTGGGAAGAACTGATATCTTGACAATATTAGGTCTTTCTATCCATGAACATGAAATATCTTTTCATTTATTTATATATCTTTTTTGATTTCTTTCTTTCTTCCTTTTTTTTTTTTTTTTAGTCAGAGTCTCACTCTGGGTGCTGGAGTGTAGTGCACAATCACAGCTTTCTGTAGCCTCTAACTCCTGGGCTCAGCTGATCCTTCTGCCTCAGCCTCATGAGTAGCTGGGACTACAGGTACATGCCACCATGTCTGGCTAATTTTTTAATTTACTTTGTAGAGAGGTGATCTCGTTATATTGCCTAGGCTGGCCTCAAACTCCTGGGCTCAAGAAATCCTTCCACCTCGGCCTCCTAAAGTGCTGGAATTACAGGTGTGAGCCATTGCACCCAGCTCATCTTTTACTTCTGACACCAGAGTTTTATAGTTTTCTCTATATAAATTTTACACATTTTGTTATATTTATATCTAAGTATTTCATTTTGGGGAGCACTAATATATATGGTATTGTGTGGTCTTCTTAAGACATTTTAAACAGCAGTAGTACCAATAGGGTACATAACTCAAGTGAAGCAGTAACAATATGAGCAACTATGACCAGGTTCTCACAAATGGAGGCAAAACCTATTGTGATTGTAGGACACCATTGATTGTACAATATATCCTAATTTCAGAGACAGTAAAACATCTGAAAATACATGACTTAGAATTTATGAAATATGCTAAATGTTTAAGAAATGAATGGCAGTCAGGCGTGGTGGCTCAAGCCTGTAATCCCAGCAATCTGGGAGGCCGAGGTGAGGGGGTTGCCTGAGCCCTGGGCTCGAGATCAGCCTGGGCAACACGGTGAGACCTCGTCTTTACAATAAATCAAAAACAATTAGCCGGGCGTGGTAGCACACACCTATAGTTCTAGCTAGTTGGAAGGCTGAGACAGAAGGATCACCGGAGCCCAGCAGGTCGACACTGCGGTGGCCGTGAGTGTGCCACTGCACTCCAGCCTAGGAGACAGAGTGAGACTCCAACTCAAAAAAAAAGAGAAAGAAATGAATGGCACTGCTGGGTGCGGTGGCTAACAACAGCACATTGGAAGGCCAAGACAAGAGGATCACTTAAGGACAAGAGTTTGAGGCCTGCCTGGGAAATATAGTGAGACCCTGTCTCTACAGAAAATTTAAAAATTAGCCTGTCATGGTGGTGCACACCTGTAGTTCCAGCTATTTGTTAGGCTGAGGCAGGAGGATCGCTTGAGTCCAGGCATTCTAGGCTGCAGTGAGCTATGATCATGTCCTTACACTCCAGCCAGAGAATCCCTATCAAGAAAGAAAGGGCAAGGGAAGAAATAAATGACCGGCACTGATTCAATCTCACAGTCTCTTTAAAATCAGTTTCAGCTCCAGAAATCACTGATATATTTTCTATTTTCCTCAGTTTATATCCTAAAAGAAAGCAAATTTAATTAGCCTAGATATTCAGCTTGTGGTAATTTTGACTACTTTAAACAGAGACCCAAATTAACAATGTCTCAAACAACATAGAAGTTTATTTCTTGCTTACAAAACAGAAAGGCTATAAGAGTGACCCTGCTCGTCTAGGCTATACAGTGGCCCAGAATCTTTTGATATTGTTGTTTCACCATACCTAGGAATTGTCCTCATCCATAGAATCCAAAAGGCTCAACATTACAGCCAACGAGAAGGAGGAGGTGAAAGCATGCTCATTCCTTGAAGCATAACACCAAAGTTGATCCTGTCATTTCTGCTCCCTCTCACAGGCCATAACTTTAGTCATATGGCCACAATTGCAAAACAAGCTAAAAAATACAGTCTTCAGCTAAGCAGCCATGTGCCTGTAGTAGTAGGATACTAAAAAGTCTACTACTACATAAGAAACAGAAGAATGGGACTAATTATCTCTGTCTTATACTGGGTCAGGCAGGTACCACTCAGCTATGGCCAGGGAGTTACTGGGACATTGAGTTTCGACAATGAAAGGAGGGAACCCTAGACATTTAGGATATAACATAGCCATTTTGAATCAGCTCAACCATTTTGCTTGGGCCTCACCCCTTGACATTCCCTTCCTGCACAGCTTGCACAGCCCACACATCCTTTTACCCTGTAATCATTAAACAAGAAAAACACTTTAGTTTTAGAGACTGGTGATTACACAGAACCCCTTAAGCATGTCCAGTCTTGCTAACAATTTATCTTTTAGGCATTTGTATTGATACATTGTTATTGGTCACCAGTGATGATCTCCAGCACACCAAGGTGGGTGGGGTGGGACTTTACTGATATAGTGTTATCATACAACCAAGGCAACCTCCAGCCCACCACCTGAGGTCAGGAGATGTTGATGCCTGGTGATGTCAAGATACTAGATTCATGTGACTACTATGGAAACCAAAGAATATAACTCTCGACATTCCTTTTGGCCCAGACCTCCTCTAGGTCTAAGCCCCCCTTGCCTTAAAGGCCCTTAAATACACCTAGTTTCCAGACTTCTGCGCCTCACTTACCTGAGTACTGGCCCTCTTTCCATCCGTGAAAGGTGAATAATAAACTTTATTTCCCTCTACTTTCCCCTCGGTTGCAATCTTGCATTATTCCCATGGCAACAGCCCACCTTGCCTCAGTTTACCCTTTCAGACAGATTCCTTGGAGAGAATATTTGTTGGATGCCTCTCTATCTTTTGTTCCATTCTTTCTCCTTTCTAGTAGTGTCCCTAATTTTTCAGCCTGGTAGTGTAGAAGGAATTGACAATTCCTCCTGTCCTAGAGTGGTCCCTGAGTGACTGTCTTGGTATGTTCTGCATTGCTATAAAGGAATACCTGAGGCTGGGTAATTTGTAAAGAAAACAGAATTATTTGGCTCACGGTTCTGCAGCCTGCATAAGAAGCATGGCACCTACATCTGCTTCTGGTGAGGACCTTAGGAAGCTTCCATTCCTAAAGCTTAGAAGGGGAAGAAAGTGCAGAAGGATGAGGAAGTACAGGCATGTCACATGGTGAGAGAGCTAGCAAGAAAGGGGGGAGGAGTTCCATGCTCCTTTAAACAACCAACTCAGCTCTCTCCTAAACTAAGAGAACAGGAAATCACATATTGCTGTGGGAGACTGCACCCAGTCATTCATGAGGGATCTATCTCCATGATCCAAACACTCCCCATTAGACCCAACCTCCAACATTAGGGATCAAATTTCAACATGAGATTTGGAGGGAACAAACATCCAAACAATATTAGTGACTTAAGTCAATTAGCTTTGCTTAATTCAGTGCTTAATCCAATTCTACCCCGGCCACAGTGATCTGTGTAAGGGAAGGGCACAGAATCCAATCTGAGTCAAGGAGAAATTTTCTGGGATACATGGGAAAAACGTTTCCTCTCTCCTAAGGAAAAACTATGGGAATAAATTATCTTCCTCCTGAAGACATGAGGTCTGAAACTGCTGCAGCTAATACCATGATCAGGAGGAAGATACAGCTTAAGGAGGAAGCCAAAATCAAAAAAAGGAATAGCAAAGAAACAAAACAAGAACACTGATGACATCTTGAACTTTTGAATCAAACTGTTCCTGAAATTAGTTCTACCACTGGATGTTTTGATTGCCTGACAATAAGTTCCCTTTTTGTCTCAGTTGAGTTTTCTGTTACCTGATGTAGTTCCTTAAAATGGACTCAGCATGGCAGGCAATAAATAATTAACATCTTTAATAATATTATTATTATCTTTTAATATAATATCTATTAATATCTTTTTTCTTTTTTTAAGTCAGAGTCTCACTCCATCGCCCAGACTGGAGTGCGGCACCATGCTCATGGTCACCCTAGCGTCAACCTGCTGGGCTCAAGCATTGCTTCCTCCTCAGCCTTCCAAGTAACCAGAACTACAGGTGCACGTTACCACGCCTAGCTAAATTTTTCATTTATTGTAGAGAAGAGGTCTCACCAAGTTGCCCAGGCTGGTATTGAACCCCTGGGCTCAGGCAGTCCTCTTGCCTTGACCTCCCCAAGTGCTAGGATTACAGACTTGAGCCACCGCACCTGGCCAATATCATTTTTAGAATGTACATTATGTATTTTTCTCGTTAAAATAATTTTTTGGGCCAGGCTCGGTGGCTCAGCCTATAATCCCAGCACTTACGGAGGCCAAGGCGAGTGGATTGCCTGAGCCTGCAGGTTCAAGACCAGCCTGGGCACCTTGGCGAGGTCTCATCTCTACAATAAATAAAAAATTAGCCAGGCATGGTAGTTTGCACCTGTAGTTCCGGCTACTTAGAAGACTGAGGAGGAAGGATCACTTAAGCCCAGCAGGTCGAGGCTGCAGTGACTGTGAGTGTGCCACTGCACTACAGACTGGGCAACAGAGTGAGACTCTAACCCCCCAAAATAATAATAATAATAATAATTTTTTGAAGCTCAGGCACAGTGGCTCATGCCTGTAACTTCAGCACTTTGGGAGGTGGAGGCAAGAGGATTGCCTGAGCCCAGGAGTTCAAGACCAGCCTAGGCAGCATAATGAGACCTCATCTCTACAAAAAATTTAAAAATTAGCTGGACATGGTGGCACTCACTTGTAGTCCCAGCTACTCAGGAGACTGAGGTGGCAGAATCACCTGAGCCCAGTGAGCTGTGATCGTGCCACTGCACTCCAGCCTGGGCAACACAGTGCAACCCTGATGCAAACAAAAAATTATTTCAAAACTTACATCTTAGTTTTGCAAACAGATTTATAAAAAGTATTTAGACTTATGCTAAGACTTCCCCATTTGGGTTATTTTTCTTGTTTTGTTTCATTTATTTTACTTTGTCTCTTGGTGAGTTAAGATAATTTCCCAAAAAAGGAGGAGACACAGTGTTATTTCCAATTCCGGACAGTCCCCTAAATGCAATTCTGTTGCTCTTCACACGCAAAAAGCAACTTGGACATATATACAGTAATTGAGTCATAACGTTTTTGTTGCTGTTGACATGTTGTCTTCCAGGGCTCCTTGGGTTTAGTATTGCAGAGAAGTCTTCAGTTAGACCAACTTTTGATTCTTTCTAAACAGCTTTTATGTTCTGCCTAGATGTACTCTTTAATTCAAACATCCTGTCAGGTCGGGCATGGTGGCTTATGCCTGTAATCCCAGCATTTTGGGAGGCCAAGGTGGGAAAATTGAGCTCAGGAGTTTGAGACCAGCCTGAGCAACACAGCGATAACCCATCTCTACAAAAAATAAAAAAATTAGCTGAACTTGGTGGCGCATACCTGTAGTTCCAGCTACTGGGGAGGCTGAGGCAGAAGGTTCATCTGAGCCCAGGAAATCGAGTCTGCGGTAAGCTGTGATTATGCCACTGCACTCCAACCTGAGTGACAGAATGAGACCCTGACTCAAAAGAAGAAAAAAAAACCTAGCCGGGCACGGTAGCTCAAGCCTGTAATCCCAGCACTTTGGGAGGCCGAGTTGAGGGACTTGCCTGAACCCATATGTTCTAGAACAGCCTGGGCAACTCGGCAAGACCTCATCTCTACAATAAATAAAAAATTAGCTGGGCATGGTAGCATGCGCCAGTAGTTCTGGCTACTTGGAGAGCTGAGGCGAAAGAATCACCAGAGCACAGCATGTCGTCACTGGGGTGGCCATGATCATGCCACTATACTCCAGCCTGGGCGACGGAGTGAGAATCCGACTCAAAAAAAAAAGTCTTGTCAGGATGAATCTAGGACCAGCTGATTTTTGACATTTTACCTGTGATGCAATATGTGTTTCAACCTGCTAAGCCTAGCAGGTCAGCTCAATGACGTCTTCTAGTGCAAGTTGTTTTGACTGTGGCGTCACTTCTGCCAGCTCTATTCTTGTCTTTGGGAGTAGCCAAATCCTTACCCTAAATCTTGGTTTTCTCCTGACAACGATCATCTTTCCTTCTATGGTTTTTATTGTTAACCTTTTTTTCCTAATGTTTTGGTATTTTGCTTCTGATTGAAAGTTTTCTCAAGTTTGTCTCCACATCCTTCATTCACTTTTTTCCACTTTCAATCCATTTGTTTGTGTGTTTGTTTGTTTGTTTGTTTGTTTGAGTTGGGGCTCTCACTCTGTCGCCCAGACTGGAGTGCAGTGGCATGATCACAGTTAACTACAGCTTCAACCTCCTGGACTCAGGTGATCCTCCCATCTCAGCCTCCCAAATAGCTTGGGACTACAAGCAAGTGCCACCACACCCAGGTTTTGTTTTGTTTTGTTTTATTTGTAGAGACAAGGTCCTGTTATGTTGCCTAGGCCGGTCTCAAATTCCTAGACTCAAGCAACCCTCCCATCTTGACTTCCCAAAGTGCTGGGATTACAGGCGTGAGCCACCAATGCATCTGACCACTTTCAATTCTATTCTTTGTTTTGTTTTGTTTGCTTTTTTTTGTTTATTTCTTTGGGGTGTGTGTGTGTGTGTGTGTTTGCGTTGCCCCCTCTGAGGTATTATGTATATAATTTTTGAGTTGGAGTCTCACTCTGTTGCCTAGGCTGGAGTGCAGTGGCACACTCACGGTCACCACAGCCCTGACCTGCTGGGTTTAGGTAGTCCCCTATCTTGGCTCCCAAGTAGCTGGAACTACAGGCACGTACCACCACACCTGACAATTTTTTTTATTTATAGTAGAGATGAGGTCCTGCCAAGTTGTCCAGGCAAGTCTCAAATCCCTGAACTCAGGCAATCCTCTCACCTCAGTCTCCCAAAGTGCTGGGATTACAGGTGTGAGTGACCACACCTGGCTCAATTCTATTCTTTAGTGCTTCTGATGTAGACTTAGCTCTCTATGTGCCTGTCGAGATCATTCTCCCTTCTCTTCCCCAAATACATGCTAGCACCTTTTCATCTCAGCCTTTTCTTTTTCTTCCTTTTCTTTTTTGAGTAGGAGTTGCACTCCGTCTCCTAGACTAGAGTGCAGTGGCCCCCTCTGAGGTACTATATATAATTTTTGAGTTGGAGTCTCACTCTGTTGCCTAGGCTGGAGTGTAGTGGCACACTCACAGCCTCCACAGCCTCAACCTGCTGGGCTCAGGTGATCCTTCTGCCTCAGCCTTCCAAGTAGCTGGAATTACAGGTGCATGCCACCATGCCCGGCTAATTTTTTTATTTATTGTAGAGTTGAGGTCTCTACCTAGGCTGGTCCTGAAACCCTGGACTCAGGCAATCCTCTCACCTCCCCCTCCAAAGTGCTGGGATTACAGATGTGAGCCACTGTGTCCAGCTTCTTCTTTAAGATACACTGCTCTGAATTCCAAAATTTTACTGATGTCACCAAAAATCTTCCTTAAAATTTATTCTAAATCCTGCAGTAACTATTTCTCCAGATTTCTCTTTTTTTCAGTCATCAGGATGATATGTCATTCTCTTGTCTGGAGAATATTTTTCAGAATACCTACAATGTTTCATTAACATTATTAACATTATATCATTCATACAGAGTTGTATAAAAATAATATAATGAATATGGGTGGGCCACACCTCACACACAACTATTTTTTCTCTATATCTTCAAAAGAGGTACCATCTCTCAGACTCAGTATTTTTATTTATTTTATTATTATTATTATTATTATTATTATTATTATTTTTAGTCAGAGTCTCACTCTGTCACCCAGGCTGGAGTGCAGTGACATGCTCACCACCACCGCAGCCTCAACCTGCTGGGTTTAGGCACTGCACCTGGCAATGTCCTCCAATTAAAGAGGTAAATTCTTTATGGATTTTTCTCAATCCAGCTCCTCTGTCTTATAAATAGCAGCAGTTCCTCCTAGTTTCTGACATTCATTCTGAGTGATAAGTTTTCTCTATTTTCCATGTTGCTATAGTGGCTTGAGTGTGTGGTTGGGAGAAACTGCATCCGAGGCCATTGGCTGGATACCACTTTCTGTGTTACAGCCTCATCACATGCCCTCTGAAGCCATGAAGCACTTCCTGCTACCCTCCTCTCCTCTATGGCACTATCACACCCTACTTGAGCTAGGGTTAATTCTTTAGGGACCTCATTCTCCTGTTTGCTCCTGAGACCCATACCTGGTTCTCAGCCACACAACTGAGCCCAAGAGGTTGAGGCCGCAGTGAGCTGTGATTGTGCCACTTGCACCCCAACCTGGATGACAGAGTGAGACCCCAACTCAAAATAAATAAATATGAATTAAAAAATAATAAGCCAGGCTCAGTGACTCAGCCTGTAATCCCGCACCTTTGGGAGGCTGAAGTGAGTGGATTGCCTGACCCCGCGGGTTCAAGACCCGCCTGGGCAACTTGGCGAGACCTCATCTCTACAATAAATAAAAAATCAGCCGGGCATGGTAGTGCGCGCCTATAGTTCCAGCTAATTGGAAGGCTAAGGCGGAAGGATCACCGAAGCCCAGCAGGTCGAGGCTGCGGTGGCCAGGAGCGGCCACTGCACTCCAGTCTGGGCGACAGAGTGAGACTCCAACTCAAAAAAAAAAAAAATTAAAAAATAACACTGAGACCAGAGAATGCCCTAATCAGTCAGGCCCCAGGCTCAAGCCCACCCTGAGAAACAGGTAGTAGCCTCAGTAGGAGGAGGGGTCAGTGAGAAGACACAACGAAAGGACAACGGAAAGTCCACTATCTTCTTTATGGTTTCTTTCTAGCAGAATCTCCCCCTGTGGGACTAATAGAAATGATGACACCATCATACATCTGCTTTGTGCTTCCTAGTTTACAAAATACCTCTCAGGTTGCCCCATTTAATTCTCACAAGCAGCCCACCAGGCAAGTGGCATCACTTTATATAGATGGGACAACTGAGAGTTGGAAACATTAAGGAGTTTGGCTAAGCTGCAAAGCAGGTAAGGAACTAACACACAAGTCTCCAGCACAAAGCCCTGCCCATGGCAAGGGCTTAATACATTAATCTCTGTGTCAAAAAGACTCTCTCTGTTGTCACTGACAGGAGCACAACTCAAACCAGTTCACATAATCAAAACTTTCCAAGGCTTCAGGCATAGCTGGATCTGCAGGTTTAGGTGATGTCATCAAGATTTTTTCTCTCCATCTCTCAATTGTTCTTTCCTGTAGATTGACTTATACCTTCAACAGACAGCCCTCCCTCATGGTGACTACAGCTGGTTGTGTGAGAAGTCAATAGGACAACTTCAAGCACAAAAACAGAGCTTCTCCCAGAAATTTGGTTTCACAGGATTTGTTGACTTGGATCATATGGCCATCGCTGAATCAAACACTGAGACCAGTCTAGGCAGGATGGTTCATGCCTGTAATCCCAGCACTTTGGGAGGCTGAGGTGAGAGGATCGCTTGAGCTTAGAAGTTCGAGACCAGCCTAGTCAACATAGTGAAACTTACAAAAGATAAAAAAAATTGGCTGGATATGGTGGCACATGCCTGCAGTCCCAGCTACTCAGGAGGCTAAGGCAGAAGGATCACCTGAGCCCAAGAGGTTGAGGCTGCAGTGAGCTGTGATTGTGCCACTTGCACCCAACCTGGGTGACAGAGTGAGACCCCAACTCAAAATAAATAAATATAAATTAAAAAATAACACTGAGGCCAGAGAATGCCTAATCAGTCAGACCTCAGGCTCAAGCCCATCCTGAGAAACAGGCAGTAGCCTCAATAGGAGGAGGGGTCAGCGAGAAGACACAATGAAAGGACAATGGAAAGTCCACTATCTTCTTTATGGTTTCTTTCTAGCAGGAACTCCCCCTGTGGGACTAATAGAAATGATGACACCATCATACATCTGCTTTGTGCTTCCTAGTTTATAAAATACCTCTCACATTGCCCCATTTAATTCTCACAAGCAGCCCACCAGGCAAGTGGCATCACTTTATATAGATGGGACAACTGAGAGTTGAAGACATTAAGGAGTTTGGCTAAACTGCAAAGCAGGTAAGGAACTAACAGAGAGGCTGTGGAAAGGTGTGCAAGAAAAAGAGGAAGACGACACTAACCCCAGCAACTTCCTTTGTGTGTCAAGCTCTCCACCTCGTCCACCACCACATCCTCCCTCCCACTTCACAGTCTGCAGCCCCTCCACCTCCACCTCCCCATTGCCTGCCTCCTGGGCCTTTCTCCCTTATCATTCTGATTCTGCCAGTTTCTGCCACACCTCTTCTCTGACCTTTGCTCCCAGCTCCAGGCTTGTTTTCCTCTGGACCTGAGAACCTCTGGCTCACTTTCACTCACCTGCCCTTCTCAACGCCTCACCATGTGCACGGGAAAGTGTGCCCGCTGCGTGGGGCTCTCCCTCATTCCCCTCTCCCTGATCTGCATCGTGGCCAACGCGCTCCTGCTGGTACCTAATGGGAAGACCACCTGGACCAACGTTAACCATCTCAGCTTGCAAGTCTGGCTCATGGCTGGCTTCATCGGCGGGGGCCTGATGGTGAGAAGGCTGGCGAGGGAGCCCAGACCAGGGGGCTGGGCACCACTCTAAGGGGTTCTGAACAGGAGGAAGAGGGAGAGAAGGAAAAAGATGGTTGCCTGAGAGGGGATGGCAACGGCTTGGTGGGAACTAGGAGCACACCCAGTCCTCCCCCTACAAGCTGAGCACTGTGTCGATGGTTCTGGAGGAGCCACAGGGTCCTAGGCTGAACATCTGAGGGTAACAGCAAGGAAGGAAGCCTCACTACTCTAAAGAGATTCCTGACAGGGTAAGGAGCATTTCCTACCTGTCCCTCCCTGCCCCCACTGTTGAGCAGATGCTGGGAATACCTCACTACAAGGGTTGAGGCAGGAGCAGCTGGTTTCAGGTTATGTTATCGGGGAAGGATAGTAAGAGGCATGGAGGGTGGACTGTAGTGAAAACCTCTGGAGTCAGTGAGTGACATCATGGATCAGTCACTTTACCTATTAGCTCACTGGCATCCTCCCCCACCTCCACACTCATTCACTCAGCCCACATTTCTAGATGCCCACTTTGTGCTGGGTACTAAGGACAGACTCCGAACTGGGTAAGCAAGGAAGACAAGGGGCCCCCAATTCTTCCTGAAGACTAAGCTCTGTCAGGAGAAGTAGAGGAATAGGAGACAGTGAGTCCCCAGGCTCACTGACTCCCATCCTCCAACTCCCTACCCATCTAGGGAAACTTCTGGATGGTCAACCTGTTAATAGTTAATATCATCATGCAATAAAAACAAAAGATCTTCCCGGCACAGTTCCCCACTTCTCAGGATGGTTGATTAATGGCATTCTCCAGGAAAGATCTCACCTTCATCCCTTTCACCAGTCACACCTCTAATAGCTAAAAGAAGACACCTCTTCTTTAACCAACAATTCCCTCTTACCCCTGGCATCTTTTTTCTGACTCCTTCTTTCTGCATGGATTCATGGCTTCTCCACTCTACTCCATCCCTTGAACTCTACTCTCTCTGAGATGTCACATTTTTTTCCTCAGGACTACACACTTATCCAGTGTCACACTGCTTCCCTTCTCTGGCCTAACCATCCCCATCTCCTCATACTCTTCTGCCCAATCTAACCAGCCCACTTCAGAAGAGATCTCCGAGGTTGCCCTTCTAATATACTCATTCACAGCTTCTTTCCTCCCATCTCTGTGCCCAGAGTCACTCTCAAGAAGCACCACCCTATGCCACGGGGACACAGATAAGGTCCCTGCTCTCCCTGAAACTTGTGCTCCCATTAGCAAGGCAACTGGTATAAAGGAAGCAGGACTGTAAATGCCACGTAAGCAAGGACTGCCTGTTTTATCGGCTGCTCTGTATTCAGTGTATAGACTAGTACCTTGCACTTCACAGGCACTCAATTGATATCACTGGATGGCTGAAGTAAATAAACAAGTAGATGATTTCAGATAGAAGTAAGTACCATCAGAAAATAAAGCAGAGTGCTGTCATAAAGAGCTCCCAGGCAAGGTGGGGGTCGCTTTTTATAGCATTTTCAGGGCGGGCCTCAATGAAGTAGGTAATGTCCGAAATGAGACCCAAATGACAAAAAGAAGGTGTGAGAATTGCTGACCAAGGGACAGGCAAGTACAATGCCTAAGGTGAGAACAGACTCCACACTTCTGAGGATCAGACAGGGGACTCATACAGCTGACGTTTAATAAGATGAAGTCTAGCCAGGCTCAGTGGCTCAGCCTGTAATCCTGCGCCTTTGGGAGGCTGAGGTGAGTGGATTGCCTGAGCCCCGCGGGTTCGAGACCCACCTGGACAGGCAAGACCTCATCTCTACAATAAATTTTAAAAAAATTAGCCGGGCTTGGTAGCGCTCGCCTGTAGTTCCAGCTACTTGGAAGGCTGAAGCAGAAAGATTCCCAGAGTTCAACAATTTGAGGCTGCAGTGGCCGGGAGCATGCCACTGCCCCCCAGCCTGTGCGACAGAGTGAGACTCCAACTAAAAAAAAAAAAAAAAAAAAGATGAGGTCTGAGGAGGGCAGAGACTAGGCCGTCTACACCCTTAAAAGGCACAGGGAATAATTTTAACTATCATTATAAGTAAAACAGAAAACTATTGAAGGACTTAAAAAAAATTTTTTTTTGACTTTTTACTTAAGTTATGCAGACAAGTGCCCAGATCCTTAACATACAGCTCAATGAATTTTTACAAAGAGAACACACCCATGTACCTTGAGCCCAGATCAAGAAACACATCATTACCAAAATCTCAGACATGCCTCTCATCACACACTACCCCTCACCACAAGGGTAATTACTACTCTGTCTTCTCTTGAATTGGAGTCTCACTCCGTCGCCCAGGCTGGAGTGCAGTGGCATGCTCATGGCCACCCCAGCGTCGACCTGCTGGGCTCTGGTAATCCTTCCACCTCAGCCTTCCAAGTAGCCAGAACTATAGTCACACGTTACCACGCCCAGCTAGTTTTTTATTTATTGTAGAGATGAAGTCTTGCCAATTTGCCTGGGCTGGTCTCGAACCTGCAGGCTCAGGCAATCCACTCGCCTTGGTCTCCCAAAGTGCTAGGATTACAGGCTGAGCCACGGAGCCTGGTCACTAATCTGTCTTCCAACTCCAGAGACTAGTTTTGCCTATTTGCTACCTTATATAACTGGAATTATGCCATCTGTGCTCTTTTGTATCTGGCTTCTTTAGCTCAGTATTATGTTTGTGAAAGTCATCCATACTATTAGGTGTAGCCGTAGGGTTTTTTTTTTAATTTCTTACACATTTTGTTGTGCGAATATATTTCAATTTACTTAAACATTCTACTGTTGAAGGACATTTAGATAGCTCCCTGTTTCAATTTTTTGCAAATAATGCTGCAATAAACATTTCTGTAGATGTCTATAGGTAAAATATATGTGTGCATTTCTGATATACAAGAAGGGACCCCCCCCAAAAAAAACAGAATTATATTTTGGAGGGCAGGCCCCATGTAGTACAGGGTTTCTCTGTTAGGTAAGTGTTCTAGGAACCCATCGGCATCAGCATACCAGTTAGCATTGTGAGAGGCTGCATTCAGCCTCAGTTATTTTTTTATTTTTTTATTTTTTGAGATTCTTTCTTTTAATACATTTGCCCATTTCATGATGGGTGATTTACAAGCATACCTGCCCACACCATATTGAGTGTTCAACAGTTTTTGACCAAAAACGGTGTGACTACCATGCCCCACCCTCCCTATTCACCTGCTCTCACTCCCAGCGACTTTTTTTGTTTGTTTGTTTTCCTGGATGAAAAAAGTCCTCAAAGGGAAACATTTTGCTAATGTGGAAAAGCTGAAACAAAAAATGGCAGAAGCATTAAAAGGCTTGACAAGTTCAAACACTGTTTTGAGCAGTGGAAAAAGCATCTCAATAGGTATAGTGCATCAAGCGGGGAGTATTTTGAAGGTGACTGAAGTTTAAGCATGTAAGAATAAATATACAACTTTTTATAAACAAATTCCATTTTGGGGTCCCCCCTCATACACTTAGGACTAAAATTGCTGATTCTTAAGGTATGCAAATATTCAGTGTTAATAGACATTGTCACTTTTCTGTAGCTCTTGTACCAATTTTATCCCATCAGCACAGCATGAGAGTTCTGGTTGCTTCACACCCCATTGGATTGAAGAAGACCCTTCAGGCTATCGTATGGAGAATGAGTAGTAGGAGGCCAGCAGTAGATACAGACAGACCAGACTGAGGTCACTGCAGTTGTCCAGGAAGGATGAGAATGGCTTAGCCTAGGCCAGTGGCCACAGAGATGGAGAAAAGTGAGCAGATTCAAGCTTTAAACTGTTTCCTCCTGCATTTACAATAGCCCCTCCCTTTTTATTAAAACAATGAGATAGCCCTGGGCTCGGTGGCTCAGCCTGTAATCCCACGCTTTGGGAGGCTGAGGTGAGTGGATTGCCTGAGCCCACGGGTTCGAGACCTGCCTGGGCAACTTGGTGAGACCTCATCCCTACAATAAATAAAAAAATTAGCCGGGCGTGGTAGCACGCGCCTGTAGTTCCAGCTACTTGGAAGACTGAGGCAGAAGGATCGCTGGAGCCCAGCAGGTGGAGGCTGCAGTGGCTGAGAGTGGCCACTGCACTCCAGTCTGGGCGACAGAGTGAGACTCCAACTCAAAAAAAAAAAACGAAAACAAAAACAATGAGATGGCAAGACAGAGGAGCTCAGACCACAAAGAGAAGCAAATACTTTAGCCAAAAGAGTCAAAATCTCAAACAGGTAGTTCATTCAAAATTGCTAAATCTGCCAGGCACGGTGGCTCAAGCTTGTAATCCCAGCAATTCGGGAGGCCAAGGAGAGAGGATGGCCTGAGCCAGTCTGGGCAACTTGGTGAAACCCTCTCTACAACAAATCAAAAAGTAAGCCAGGCATGGTGGCACACACCTGTAGTTCCAGATACTTGGAAGGCTGAGACAGAAGGATCTCCTGAGCTCAGCAGGTAGAGGCTGCGGTGGCCGTGAGTGTGCCACTGCACTCCAGCCTGGGCGAATGAGTGAGACTCCAACTCAAAAAAAAAATGACTAAGTCCAAAAGGCAATTGTAGGTGTGTTTGGATCCAGGAGGCTCCCAATAAGTGACCTAACCAAAGAGAGTAAGAAGGGGGTCAGCACTGGCCCTGGGCCTGTGATGAGACAAGAAGAGGGGAAAGTGTTCAGTGGAAAGTTAGGTCAACTCAGCAGGTACTTCTCTGAGGTGACTGTGGATGGTAACTAAAACTCTCAGCCCCTTCCCTGGAGAAGAACAAAATGCTACGGTATGGTGTATGCCAGATAAGGGGAGCAAAGATTAAGATGGCTGTGGAATTCCAGAGATGAGAAGTGGGCAAAGAACCTGGGCTGGTACAAAAACAACAAAAAAGATAAGGCTGGAGCCTTAGACTGAGGAGCCTCAAAAGCCTTGTGAGCATTCAGTGTTGATGCGTTACTCTGTGAAGACCCCCTAAAGGGTTTGAACAGAGAAAAGACCAATTGAAAGCGATGCCTAATCTTGTGGTGGCATGTAGGGGGATGTGTGGGGTGGCATAGGGCAAGAGCTGTAGGAATCTAGTAGGGAGGCGAGAAAATCATCATCATGGAAGGTGATTAGGGACTGAATGTAGCGAAGGAAAAATCTCAAACTGACAGATTTAGGAGTCATTTTTTTAAAAGCTGAGAAAACCTGAGGTTTGGCTGGGTGCAAGACTAAAGTTTTCCAACCTAGCTAACCTGGAGGATGATATTTTCTTTTCCCACTGAAAAAGACAAGAAAGTCAAAGGAAGATAAATTTGGGGGAATATTGTGAGTTCAGTATGAATCTGGCCAGATTTAAGCTAAAACCAAGACATTGAAGTGAACATATCTTTCAGCAATAGATCTGGATCTAGAGGCATCACCCATTTTGGAGGTGACTATTGATGGAGGGAACAACTGATTGCCTGGGAAGGGATAGTCTTTGTGAGGAAGGCCACAGGGAGAAAAAAATTACCACGGGCTGAATCTTGGGAAATCCTACACTCGACATCAGAGAATCCCATACTCTCCCATACTCTATTATAATTCCAAATGATCCCAATTCATCAGACATTCCAGTACCACTATCCCTTCCTGCTGCCAAGTAAATGTATAGTTATTGAGCACTAACTTTGAGCCAATCTTGACATATCTTATTATCTCATTCAATCCTGAGAATATGCCTGAGTCCAGGGGTCTGAGACCAGCCTGGGCAACTTGACAAGACCTTGTCTCTACAATAAACAAAAAAATTTGCCAGGCATGATGGCTCATGCCTGTAGTTCCAGCTACTTGGAAAGCTGAGGCGGAAGGATCACCTGAGCCCAGCCGGTTAAGACTGTGGTGGCCGTAAGCATGCCACTGCACTCCAGCCTGGGCGACAGAGTAAGAATCCAACTAAAAAAAAAAAAAGTCCTGAAATTAGTCCTGTGAGGTAGGTCTTGAGACCCCAGAGAGTTGAATCAATTCACAGTGTGTGAAGTAATACAGGGTTGGCCTTAAACCCAGTCTGCCTGAATTCTATTCAGTTGGGCACCCAAGATTTATGGAGAATATAATGATATTGGGCTCTACCCTCTAGGAGGCCACAATCTAGACAGAGATAAAGTAGGTACATAAATAATGATAAATTATGGTAAAGCCCAACAGCCCTCCAGGAGAGGTAGAGATAAAGTCTTCCTATAGTCCAAAGGGCTGAGGACATCACAGGTAACCTCCCATAGGAGGTAAGCACGAAGCAAGTAAGGCCTTGAGGATGGGGGGGACAGTGAGGCACTGTCACACTGACTCTTTCTTGTCCCACAGGTACTGTGTCCAGGCATTGCAGCTGTTCGGGCAGGGGGAAAGGGCTGTTGTGGTACAGGCTGCTGTGGAAATCGCTGCAGGGTAAGACCCACATTAAGAAGGAATTTGGGGCGAACACAGTAGCTCACACCTGTAATCCCAGCTCTTCGAGAAACGGGAGGATCACTCGAGTCCAGGAGTTCAAGACCAGTCTGGTCAACATGGCAAGACCTTGCCTCAGAAAGAAAAGAAAGGCAGTAGTGAAGAAAGAAAGAAGGAAAGAAAAAGAGGGTGGGAGAGAGAGAAATAAATTTTTTAAAAGCAGCCAGACATGGTGGCACACGCCTGTAGACCCAGTTACTCGAGAGGCTGAGGAGGAAGGATCATCTGAGCCCAGGAGGTCGAGGCTGAGTGAGCCATGATTGTACCACTGTACTCCAGCCTGGGCGACAGAATGAGACCCCGATACAGAAAAAAAGAGAGAGAGAGAGAGAAGGAATTCAGGAATCGGTCCCTGAATCCATCCTGCAGAACCACGGCACTCTACCTAATTCCTAGCTACACGAGCTCCTCTGCAGAGTCCCGGTCCACCTCGCCCCTTCCTTGCACCCGCAAATTTGAGGTCTCCATGAGTCAGGCCAGAGGGGACTACAACATCCATGAACGCCCGCGGCCGCTGGCTCTTAGGGTAGCCTAACTCAAGCCCGGAGTTTGACGGGAAATGTATTTTAAACCTGACTCGAGAAGAGCGCGGTGATGTGGGAGTGGGGCCAGGCGCAGGGGGCCCATGAGTGGGGAGGTTGCGACCCTACTCTCTTCACCCTCCCCACTGCATCCAGATGCTGCGCTCGGTCTTCTCCTCGGCGTTCGGGGTGCTTGGTGCCATCTACTGCCTCTCAGTGTCGGGAGCCGGGCTCCGAATCGGCCCCAAATGCTTGAGGAACAGCGAGTGGGGCTACCACTTCGAAGACACCTTGTAAGGTCTAGCCTGTGTTTGCGTCCCCCATTCTCTACCTCTTCCCACCTCTCTTCCCACGTGGGCTGTCGAAGAGCTCCTCCAAGTAGGCCTACCAAGCCCTGGGCAAATCCCCTTTGATGCGTGTGCAGGGTGGGGTATGGGGCCTCAGGCCTCACTACCTCCTCTCCTGTGACCTTATCCCACCCACAGAGGCACCTACTTGCTCAACCGCACTCAATGGGATTTGTGCGAGGAACCGCCTCACGTGGTCACATGGAATGTGACACTTTTCTCCCTGCTGGTAGCCGCCTCGTGCCTGGAGATTGTGCTGTGTGGAATACAGCTGGTGAACGCCACCCTTGGTGTCTTCTGTGGCGATTGCAGGAAAAAAGAAGAGGTGGGATGGCATGGGGTGGAGTGGTAGAGGGACCCTACTTGCTCCTGGCTGCATCTTTACTTTCTCTTTTCCATAGGATGCCACTCACTGAGGCTCCGTTGACCTCGCTGTTGTACCTGCTCACTTCTGGACCTGGACTCACACCTGACCCACCCTAGTTCGCTGGAATAAACTGCTTTGAGATCTCTTCCCTGTCTCAGGTTGTGCCCTATGCAAGGAAGAGAGTGCGAGAGCCCTGAGACAGACAAGGGCTTGGGGCCCCTGCACTCCACTTTTTTTTTTTTAAAACAGATACTGAACTATTAGGTTACGTGGGAAATACAGTGATAAACAAGACAGACAAGTTCTGGGGTGGAAGATGGACAATTGTTTTTAAGGCAAAGGATTATTTCAATTGGTAATAAGCATTTTCTAAAAATATATTGAGGCCAGGTAAGCTGTCTCACTTTGTGAGGCTGAGGCAGGATTGCTTGAGCCCAGGAGTTCAGGGACTAGCCTAGCAACATAGGGAGACTTTGTCTCAAAAAATTAGTTGGGCATGGTTGTGCACTCCTATAGTCCCAGCTACTCAAAAGGCTGAGGCAGAAGGATCACCTGAGCCCAGGAGGTCAAGGCTGCAGTGGGCCTTGATGGTGCAACTGCACTCTAGCCCAGGTGACAGAGTGAGACCTCCACTCAAAACAAACAAACAACAACAAAAACGTTGGTAGGGCTGGGCACGGTGCCCCAGGCCTGTAATACCAGTGCATTGGCAGGCTGAGGTGCAAGGATCTCATTCTGGGAGGGAGGGGTCAGAGTCTCACTGTGTTGCCCAAGCTGGGTTGCAGCGGCACACTCATGGCCACCACAGCTTCTACCTGCTGGGCTCAGGCCATTCTTCGGCCTCAGCCTTCCAAGTAGCTGGAACCACAGGCACAAGCCACCATGCCCAGCTAATTTTTTGATTTATTGTAGAGACAAGGTCTCACCAAGTTGTCCAGACAAGTCTCAAACCCCTGAGCTCAGGCAATCCTCTCACCTCCACTTCCCAAAGTGCTGGGATTACAGGCATGAGCCATCACACCCCACCAATGCAAGGTTCTCTTAAGGCCTTCCTTGAGGCTGCAATGAGTTACGATCATGCCACTGCACTCCAGCCTGGACAACAAAGAGACCTTGTCTCTAAAAATAAAATAAAAAGGCGTTGGTAATGGGATAGATATTGACTGATAGAGGTGTGATAGCCATCAGGATACCTGAGGGATTGTCAGCAGAGAGAACAGCAAAGACAAAGGTTCTAACTAGGAATCAGTATTAAAATACTTAGTGCCAGGCTCGGTGGCTCAGCCTGTAATCCCGTGCCTTTGGGAGGCTGAGGTGAGTGGATTGCCTGAGCCTGTGGTTTCGAGATCCGCCTGGGCAACTTGACAAGCCCTCATCTCTACAATAAATCAAAAATTAGCTGGGCGTGGTAGCACGCGCCTGTAGTTCTGGCTACTTGGAAGGCTGAGGCGGAAGGATCGCAGGAGTCCAGCAAGTCGAGGCTGCGGTGGCCGGGAGCAGCCACTGCACTCTAGTCTGGGCGACAGAGTGAGACTCCAACTCAAAAAAATAAAAAAAATAAAAATAAAATACTTAGTATAGATACTGTTTGAGTTTTGTAGGAGAAAATAATGGAAACTATGAAAAAGACACTTTAGCCTCTTGAGCTCTAGAAAATGAAGGCTTCACCTGTAATCCCAGCACTCCGGGAGGCAGAGACGAGAGGATTACCTGAGCTCAGAGGTTCAAGACCAGCCTGAACAGCTGGGCGTGGTGGCATGCATCTGTTGTTCCAGCTACTTGGAAGGCTGAGGCAGAAGAATCACCTGAGTTCAGCAGGTCCAGGCTGTGGTGACCGTGAGCGTGCCACTGCACTCCAGCCTGGGCAACAGAGTGAAACTCTGACTCAAAAAAAGGAAAAAGAAAATGAAAGCTTAAAGCAGCTGTAGCCTTGTTACCTCTGTAGTGCCAAATTCCCAAAGACCCCAAATGGGAAGGAACCAAGAGGCCAAGTAAGGAATCTGGAAACAACAGACCAGACATGGGCTTCTTTTTTTTTTTTTTCTTTTTTATTATAAAGATGCGGGGTACAATTCAGGGTTAGGTATACAAACGTTGATTATGCAGGTACCCTTGATGAGGTATGCCAGACATGGGCTTTATTTGGGTGCTTACTTACAGGGAAGATGGTCCAGGAGCATCAGTGGACAGGAAAAAATCACTCCTGATTTTAACGGGCACACAGGTTCTTTTTTTTTTTTTTTGAATAGGAGTCTCACTCTGTTGTCAAGGCTGGAGTGCAGTGGCATGCTCACAGCCACCACAGTCTCAACCTGCTGGGCTTAGGCAATCCTTCTGCCTCAGCCTGCCAAGTAGCTGGAGCCACAGGTGTGTGCCACCACACCCAGCTAATTTTTTGATTTGTGGATACGAGGTCTCACCATGTTGCCCAGGCTGGTCTCGAACCCATGGACTCAGGCAATCCACTCGCCTCAGTGGCATATAGGTTCTATAGCATTCTACATAGGGCAGAGTGCAGGGTTAAACATGAAAAGGGTACGATTTCTAGTGGGTAAGCACAAAGTGAGAAGGTGCTCATACACACATTGAGCGTGCACAAAATGACTGTGAATTCTCTCTAGGGATGGGATTTTTAGTATTATAATGAACTAAAGGTGAACTAAAGGTAACCAAAGCTTATGGACATTGATCCAGGCATGCCAATTCTGGTTTGAACCAGCCCAAGGAGCCAACTGCCACAAAGAAGGGTGCATGAGAATATTCACTATATACAGCAGCAAGATGTGGTCAGCAGGCACAGAAAACACTTTGTCCATGGCCTCAGCATGACCTGCATGACCAGGCCAGAGCCTAAGGGGAAGGGGACCTCCCAGGTTGGCCACTCCCAGGACCCCTTCCCAGCCTCCAATCCCTGCTTGCGGCCATATCTAAGGTGTGGTCATGCTGTCACTGAGTGTGTCACCCTACAAGCTCCTAATTTGGTAGAATTTTCTTAATCCGAGGTCACCAATGGTTCAGAAAGGAGATAACGGGCTCTTAATGGAGGCAAAGTGTCTGCAGATTCCCTCAGACAGCCAGACTTCTTCGTTTGTCTGAAAAATTATGTTTACCGTGCGTTTTTCTGGTCCGTGGGTCAGTAACTTTCATCAGTCTGCCGTGGATCCCTGAGACCAAACCTGAATGTAGGCCTAGCCCAATGCTCAATTAGGAGAGAAAAGGAGATGCAGCTTCCTGTCCCTAAAACAGGCGAGACCAAAGCCAAGACAGAGAAGCTTTAATATCAGGAGGTGGGACTAACCTCCGGGAGGGGGAGGTGGGGCTAGCCTCCGGGATGCGGTGGTGTCAACTGCAGCAGCAGAAAAAGCGCACGTCGTTCAGCGCAGTGTCATCGCCGAGGCCTTTAGGTTCCTGGATCTTGGTCTGCAGGCCGCACATGCCTTTGTGGCATCGATCGCTCCAATCTCCAAAGTCTCCCCAGCTCAGCCCAGGCCCCTCCAGTTCTGCGCTGTCCGAGCAGCGGAAGCGCACATTGTTCGCTGCCGTGTTGTCACTGACAGTCAGGGGCGCCTCCACGCGAAGCGAGAAAGCCACTAGGAAGCTGCTTTCGGGACACCACAGCGGCTCACTCCACGCACCCCACCTGTAAGGGAAGGGGAGGGGCGCTGGCTCTGCGGGCGCCCCCTACCCACCTCCAGACCAACCAGCCCTTGGGACTTTACAAGCTAAGTGCCACAGGACCCCAGCGGGTTGGGTCTAGCCACCCGACCTTCGCCAAGATGCGGAGGGAAGGTCGTCCACTCACCCCCCAGGTCTAACCTGCGCCCTCAAGGAGCCTGCCTATTAGGAGGGGCGTATGTAACCGAGGATAAGGGACATGCCCTCACCCTAGGGGGGCGTTGACCCCAGTCTCCCACCTTCCAGACTGGGACTCCACCACATGCGTGTTGAGTCCTGCTTGCCCGCGTGTGCAGTGCAGCCGGATCCCGTTCAGAGCCGTGTCGTCGCCAGGAATGCCTCGGGAGGGCTCCACCTGGGCAGGAGAGGAGGAGCTAGGACGAGTTAACGGACTGCGGTTCTTGGCTCAGCCGTCCGCGCACCTCAATCCCCTCCAGGACCCAGGCCTGAGCCCCCACCTTCAGCGAGAACCCGCTGGCAAAGAATCCCTCAGGACACATTTCAGGCCAGGTCCAGTCGCCCCAGGACCCCCCATTGGACACGTCGATGACCGACGTGTAGCCTCTCGGGCAGTCTCCCTGCGCGCGTCTGCAGCACGTCGCCCACAGCAGCAGAATCCGCAGCAGCCTGGGTCCCGCTCGGAGCTCCATCTTTCAGGGTCTGTCAACTAGGTTTGCTAAGCAGGGTTTTTTATCAGATTGGCCGCTAGCGGGGCTCCGATTGCGAAAGGACCCGGGATTAAGAGACACCCAAAACTAATCCGCTCCTGGAACACTGCAGACTCGATTTCCTGTTCCGAAAAGCAGAGGCTCCCAGCTCTAGGGGAGGAGGGGCAGTGAGTAGATGAATTGAAATCAACACCACCTACTGGACGTTTACTATAGGCTCAAATTGTGGTTAGTGCTCTGCAGATGTATTTTATTTAATCCTCACAATTTTTAGGAGGTGAGAATTACCCTTCCTATTTTGAAGATAAGGGAACTGGGGCTCAGAAATGACAAGCAACTTGCTTGAGTTAATAGCCAGAAAGCCAGGAAACATTCCAGCATGTAACCTGAGATCAGGGCCAGGGATGGAGGTGATTTCATGGGAATGCCACAAGGGACAGGATTGATCAGAGGCAACCAGGGGTCTCCAGGGTATGAAAGGGCATCAGAATGAGGTTAGAGTGAGAACCCATGAACTGTAGGAGCTAGAAAGGGTGTTCTTTGTTGGTGGTGGGTTTTGGGGGGGGGTTGTTTGTTTATTTGTTTTCTAGAGTTGAGGTCCCACTCTTAGCCCAGGCTTGAGTGCTGTGGCACATCACTGCTCACCGCAGCCTCGACCTCCTGGACTCAGGCAATCTTTCTGCCTCAGCCTCATAAGTAGCTGGGACTACAGGCGTGTGCCACCAAGCCCAGCTCATTTTTGTGATTTTCTTGTAGAGAGGAGGTCTCCCTGTGTTGTTCAGGTTAGTCTTGAATTCCTGGGTTCAAGCAATCCTCCTGCTGCAGCCTTCCAGAGTGCTGGGATTACAAGTGTGAGCCAGCAGGAAGGATCTTCTTAGAGACTGGGGCCCTTGCCCCTTGAGAATCTGGGATACCTCTCCCCAGCCCAGAATAAAATATACACAGAAGCCAGGCTCGGTGGCTCAGCCTGTAATCCTGTGCTTTGGGAGGCCGGGGTGAGTGGACTGCCTGAGCCTGCGGGTTCGAGATCCGACTGGGCAACTTGGCGAGACCTCATCTCTACAATAAATCAAAAATTAGCCGGGCGTGGTAGCGCATGCCTATAATTCCGGCTACTTGGATGGTTGGGGCGGAAGGATCGCTGGAGCCCAGCAGGTCGAGGCTGCGGTGGCCGGGAGCAGCCACTGCACTCCAGTCTGGGTGACAGAGTGAGACTCCAATTCAAAAAAAAAAAAAATACACACACACACACACACACACACACACAAAACACACACAAAGAGAGATAGGAACAATTCTGAGAAGCGTAAGGGCATGGGACTAAGAACAGATGACACTGTTTCTTCAATTGCTTTCAGTGTCTTGTATCCTTTCCTGGAATACCTTTCGTCCCATGACCACCAGGTGGACTCCTAATTTGCAAAACAAAATACAGAAATTAAACTGGCTAAATATGTTAGGGGCCACTGCCTCTGATTTACCTGTCCCTCATACATGTTCCTTTGTTTATTCAATACTTTTTTCTTAAGCTATAGTGTTTTGACTCAAGCAATATTCCAAGTCCTGTGTGCAATCAAGAAAAACAAATCTCGTCTTCATCAAAGCTCACATTCACAAAGGATAAATTCTCCCCCAGTGGACCTTGAACTGTGAAGGCACTTTTGTATCCTCAAAGCCTAGTACAGGGCCTGGCATGCGGAAGTAGTTAATAAAGCTTCATGTGATGAATGATTGAGAAGCCGATCTAGGGTTTTCAAAATTAAATCACAAAAATGTAAAAGGATAAAGTCTAAAGTATATAATTGAGAGGTCATGTATCCAGATCAACACAAAGTCCCCTGGGGATATGATAATTTAGAAGCAGGCGTTCCCTGGATCTCAGAGGCCCCCCAGAGCTTGAATTTAGAAAATAAGATTTATAGGGCAATTGTGGTCAGCTTTTTCATTTACAGTGTTTTCACACACACTGTCATTTAATCTTCACACGGAACTTGCAAAGTACCTATTATTAACCTCAACTAACAATGAGAGAACTCAAGCCCAGAGTTAATTTAAGGCACAAGCCATTGCTCAGCAGGAGAGCTGGTTCTGATCCCTGACCCTCTTCCCAATACCCAGCTGGCCGTAGGGGAAAGGAAATACAAAGATCTGCCATTACCACCGAACCCCCCAAATTCCCTTCATCCGGTCTCTCATACACAGGCCAGGGCAAAGGGCACAGGGGAAGGGGCCTTAAGTGGGTTAATTATTAATCCTTTGCGCCTCAGGGCGCCGCGGGCTTCTCTCCCCTCCAGGAGGCGGAGGGATACGGACTGGCTAGGGGTTGGTGAGGGGGCGGTGGTCCCAGCAGCAGCCATGGGGGTCGCAGTGCGGCCCCCGGCCCAGCGGCACTGGTTCCGCCGCTCAGTTCCTTTCGCTATCTTCGCATTGCTGCTTCTTTATCTCAGCGCTTGGAGACTAGGTGAGTAGCCCCTTCCCTCTCCTACCCTGAAAGGAACCCAGGAGTCCAGTCCTTCGCGACTCAAACTCCCTTCTAGAGCCCTCACCGTTCCGCTTCGCCTTTCGCCAGGCGCCTTCTCAGGCTGCGGATCGGCACAGGTCTGCATTCAGGAGGCGCCTACGCCCTTCCAGGTAAGTGCGCGCGGGGGGGGGGGGGATGCCGCGCTGGACCTGGGAGCGTCAGATGGAACCCTGAACAGGGGAAGTGGAGCCAGGCCGAGAATCTAGCGAAGGGCGGGTCCGCCTCTGCCTCTCCTCTCTCCGCAGCACCTGAGAGTACAGCAGGAGGGACACCAGTTAGAACTTAGAAGGCCCAGCAGGCTAGGGGCTCTTCTCCTGCCCCCTTCCTTCATGTCTAACCTGCAGGCCCGGCAAGGTTCGCAGCCCCCGGAAGCCCCGGAGCGGGAAGAGCCTCTGTGTCTGGGACCTCGGGGGATGCTGGGCCGCATGATGAGGCCGTTCCGCGCCAGTCTGAATCCCGAGGGGGATGTGGAGCTATCGCAGTACCTGGCAGGATGGAGGGAACTAGTCAAGTGAGCGGTCTCCCTCTCCCAACCCAGTCCTCGCCTCTTTGTGGTTCCGTCGCCCGCTCTCAAATCGTCTTCCCCACCCCACCATCCAACACACAGGTTCCTGACTCCGCTCGGCTCCATCTTCGCCTTCGCCACTAGCGAGGCCTCCACCAAGGTGACAGCCCTCGAGGCTCGGGTGCACGGCGCGGACGCAGGGCACTACACGTCGCTGGCGGCCATGGCGGCGTGGGAACGGCGGGCGGGACTGCTGGAGCAGCCCGGCGCCGCCGCTCCGGACTTGGCCCGCTCCTCGGGCTCACGCATGCTGCTCCTGCTGCACCGCGCGCTGCGCTGGTCCCAGCTCTGCCTCCACCGGGTGGCGACGGGGAGGCTCGGAGGCCCGGACGCCGGCGTGCAGTGCAGCGACGCCTACGGCGCGGCCCTGGCCCCGCATCACCCCTGGCTCATCCGTCAGGCCGCCCGCCTCGCCTTCCTCGCCTTCCCTGGCCGCCGCCGCTTGCTCGAGCTGGCGTGCCCAGGAGCCCCAGAGGCGGAGGCGCGGGTCGCGCTGGCCCGGGCCGCCGGCACCCTGGAGGATGTCTACAACCGCACCCAGGGCCTGCTGGCCGAGCACGACCTGCTCCTGCTAGCCTGAGGACGGCGGCTGCTGGGGGCCGGCGGGGAAGGAATCGCCCCGCGGTGGGGCCAGCGCGGCCCTGGGTCCAGCCCCAGCGTAGCCGGGGCCGCCTCGAGAGCCCGCCTCTTTAGTGACATCACTGCCGCCAAGACCTGTCCCTGGCGGGGGATGGTTTTGAGTTTCTTCCTCTAAACGCAGTCTCAGAAAGATGGAAAGAGCTTCCAGGAATAAAAAGTATTCTCTGGCAGCCGTCGACGTAGGACGTTTTATATGATGATGGCAGGCGCTTATGGGAAATGAGAAATGAATGTAGGAAGATGTGTCATCCCTGTTCTCGGCAGCCGGGACACTCACGCTTCTCCTGGCCTAGCTCAACCACTCCCGTGGCTTCAGTTGCCAAATACAGGCCAAGTCTCCAGCCCAGACCTGTCCCTGAGTTCCACCCCTATTCAGCCAAGAATGCAGGAAGTGTCCTGGACACTTCCACAGACATAGCAAATGCAACACATCCGACGCGGATCACACCACCTTATCCCCAGAACTGCACTTCTCCTGTGTTCCTTGTCTATGAATACATGATACCATGTTCCTTCAACTACTCAAGTCTAAAACCTGTGCACACCAAGCAGGCGCTCAGCTTGATAATATGTTTATTAAGCCGGGCTCGGTGGCTCAGGCTGTAATCCCGCGCCTTTGGGAGGCTGAGGTGAGTGGATTGCCTCAGCCCGTGGGTTCGAGACCCGCCTGGGGCAGCGAGACCTCATCTCTACAATAAATAAAAAAATCAGCCGGGCGTGGTAGCGCGCGCCTGTAATTCCGGCTACTCGGAAGGCTGAGGCGGAAGGATCGCCGGAGCCCAGCAGGTCGAGGCTGCGGTGGCCGGGAGCGGCCACTGCACTCCAGTCTGGGTGACAGAGTGAGACTCCAACTCAAAAAACAAAACAAAAACAAAACAAAACAAAAAATATGTTTATTAAATGACTCCTTGGTCATTCCCACAATACTGAAAATGAAAGAGCTTGACCATTTCATACATTATTGATAACCCCCAAATAATAACTCCAATCTGCTGGAGTTATCCAATCTCCTGGACTCCATAATCCTACATATACAACTGCCTATTTGGCATTTCCACTTGGATGTCAACTAGGCATAGTAAACCTCTAATATGTCCAAAACTAAGTTTCTAACACCCCCTCCACCCCCAAATTCTCCCTTCATAGTCTTTCCTAGCTCAGTAAATGACAACTTCATTCTTCCAGGTCCTCGTGTCAAAAACCTTTGTCATCCCAACCCTCTGTTTCTCTTTCATCACACCAACAACCAATTTGTGAGAATCTCCATTTCCCACTTTCTCCACTACATTTGGATACTACATTTGTCCAAGTCAACCTTATATATCACCTAGATTATTGCAATAGTCTCCTAATTGCGTTTCTGTCCATCCTTTTCTCCCTCTAATGTATTTTCAATAGGACTGTCAAAGTGACACTTTAAAATGTGTCACCTTAAAATCACATCACGTCACTTCCCCCCTCAAAATCTTCCAATGGCTTCCCATAGCATTCAAACTAAAAGTTTTAAAAGCTTAAGCAGAAGATATTCTGGGTAATATTTTTAGTGTGAATGACAGAAAGCTTTGTCAAGATCCTACATTATCTGCACTGCCAAATTGACCTCCTCAATGTTCATTGAACATATCAGACATGCTCCTGCCTCAGGTCCTTTGTACTTGTTGTTCCATGTTTAGAATGCTTCTTAACCACATGGACAAATGGCTTTCCTCTTTAAGTCAGAAAAAGGGCTAGACGCGGTGGCTCATGCCTGTAATCCCAGCACTTGGGGAGGCAGAGGCTAGAGGATTGCCTGAGTCCACGGGTTTGAGATCAGCCTGAGCAACATGGCAAGACTTTGTCTCTACAATAAATTAAAAAATTAGCCGGGTATGGTGGTGCATGCCTGTGGTTTCAGCTACTTGAAAGGCTGAGGCAGAAGGATCATCTCAGCTCAGCAGGTGGAGGCTGTGGTGGCTATGAGCATGCCACTGCACTCTAGCCTGGGTGACAGAGTGAAACTGCAACTCAAAAATACATAAATAAACAAACAAACTAGAAAAAGAAGACCAAACTAAACCTAAAGAAATCAGAAGAAAGAATAAAGGTTAACAAAATAGAGAATAGAAAAACAATAGAGAGCCAGGCTTGGTGGCTCGGCCTGTAATCCCACGCTTTGGGAGGCTGAGGTGAGTGGATTGCCTGAGCCCATGGATTCGAGATCTGCCTGGGCAACTTAGCAAGACCTCATCTCTACGATAAATCAAAAAAATTAGCTGGGCGTGGTAGCGCGTGCCTGTAGTTCCAGCTACTTGGAAAGCTGAGGCGGAAGGATCGCTGGAGCCCAGCAGGTCGAGGCTGCAGTAGCCGGGAGCAGTCACTGCACTCCAGTCTGGGTGACAGAGTGAGACTCCAACTCAAAAAAAAAAGAAAGAAAGAAAAACAATAGAGAAAAACCAATGAACTCTAAAGTTGATTCTTTGGAGGATCAACAAGATTAACAAACTTTTACCTAAAATCTAGAATGAAAGGGGGGACATTATTACTGACTTTACAGAAATAAAAAAGATTAGAACAGAATACTATATAAAATTGCTGGCCAATAAATTAGATAACCTAGATGAAATGAACAAATCCCTAGAAAGATATAAACTAACAATTTTGACTCAATCCCATTTCAGCAGGTATAGCTTAAAAAAAAAGACTCAAGAACCAATAGAAAATCAGATTAGATCTGTAACAAAGAGCTGGGTGAGCTCTTGTAATCCCAGCACTTTGGGAGGCAGTGGCGGGAGGATTGTCTGAGCCCAGGGTTCAAGACCAGCCTGGGCAACGTGGCGAGACTTTGTCTCTGCAATAAATAAACAAAATTAGCTGGTCTGTGGTTCCAACTACTTGGAAGTGCGCCTGTGGTTCCAGCTACTTGGAAGGCTGAGGCAGAAGGATCACCTGACCCCAGTGGGTCGAAACTGTCTGTCGGCATGCCACTGTACTCCAGCCTGGGCAACAGAGTAAGACTCTGACTCAAAAAAAAAAAAGATGCACAACATCAGATGTTAGTAAGGAAGTGGAGAAACAAACCCTCATACATGGCTGGTGGGAATGCAAAATGGTAGCTGCTGTAGAAAATGATTGTTGGTTTTTCCAAATATTAAAAATAGAGTCACCATAGGACCCATCAATTCCACCACGAGCATATGCCCTAGGTGTATACTCAAAACAAATGAAAGCATGGTGGTCTTTCTAACTCCGAGACTCTCAAATATAGATTTGTGGATCCTTTGAACTGCAACGCCTATCAGATCAATAAGGCGCAGGCCAACAGGACCGTTTTTTCTGGTGGTGCTGGTGTTGGTTTATCTGCAGCCGCCGTGTTGCTGTTAGCTGCTTGCCACACTGCCATCAAGCGCCCACTGTCGCAAAAGAGCCGTCTCGGTCCCGGAAGGCCTCAGAGCACGACTAAAGAGAGTGACCGAGCGCTTTACGACAGTTGCTTTGAGGCAGCACCGGAGGAGGAAGATGGCGGCCACCTTAGTAGCTGCTCGGGGAGTGGGGCCGGCACCGGCCTGGGGTCCGGAGGCCATCGCTCCAGACTGGGAAAACCGGGAAGTGTCCACAGGGGTGAGGAAGGAGTCGAGGTTCATCATGTGTACACATGGCCTGTCACGAAAGGATAAAGCCTGAGGGGTTGGGAGATCTGTGGCGGCAGAGGGGAGGTGGACTATGTTGTGTTCCAGACAGGGGGAGAGGTATCCTGAGGATACTGGAGTGGTGTGATTCGTCCGTACTGGGCGGCAGAGGGCAGAGGGTGGACTGTAGCGTGGAATTCTGGAATCCTGCAGGACAAGTGAAGCCTCTGGGCTTCAGGCCAGGATGAGTCTTTTGAGATTTGAGGGTTGGGATTTGGTATTGTGCGGGTTGTTGAGGCCTCTGTGCTATTTGAAATGGGTCGGCGGCGCACGAACTTGCTATTCTAGGGACTAGATGGAGGGATCATTAAGGTTTGTATATCCTGGAGAATGTGGAAAGGCCCACACTCACCCCTTTCCCCCCTTTCTCAGACAACTATCATGGCCGTGCAATTTGACGGGGGCGTGGTTCTGGGGGCCGACTCCAGAACAACCACTGGGTAAGCTCAGTACAGATTTGTGAACGGGCTTTCCATCTTTACTTTCCCTCCTTGCCTGCCAGTCCACCCTTACCATCCACAGACCACTGTGGGCAGGGTAGTTTCTCTTCTTCCTGGAGATAAAGATTTGTTCCAGCTTCTATTCCTTTAAGTGCCCCTCACCCTTTGGTGAAATCCTTACAATGGTCTGTTCTCCATCCAGCCTGCTCCAGTTTGGTTGAGAACTAATAGGCAATACTGAAATTCCTGTCCCTGATCCCTAAGGGAGTAGATTGTGATGGGATGGAGGTGGCAGGCTGGTGGGATTCTTTCCTCACCATTTTGCCATCCTGCAGGTCCTACATTGCCAATCGAGTGACTGACAAGCTGACTCCTATTCACGACCACATTTTCTGCTGCCGCTCAGGCTCAGCAGCTGATACCCAGGCAGTAGCTGATGCTGTCACTTATCAGCTTGGTTTTCACAGGTGCTTGTGGGCAGGGGGAGCAGTATCTAAAGGGAGTTGGGACTTGAGGAGCTAAACAGCTTGGCTCCCAGGTCCTGACACTACTTTCTTTGTGACTCCCCTCACTCTCTAGCATTGAACTGAATGAACCTCCACTGGTACACACAGCAGCCAGCCTCTTTAAGGAGATGTGTTACCGATACCGGGAAGACCTCATGGCAGGAATCATCATTGCAGGCTGGGACCCTCAAGAAGGAGGACAGGTCAGACGCACACACATACACACACACCGCCCCACCCCACCAACCACTTTCTATTTCTCTTTCTAGTCTCTGCCTCACTTACTATTAACACTCCCAGACCAATAACACAATAGATAGTGAATGTACTTGTGTTAGAGAAAGGGTGCAACCAGTGACTCTTTTTCTTCCATCTGGCAGGTTTACTCAGTGCCCATGGGCGGTATGATGGTAAGGCAATCTTTTGCCATTGGAGGTTCTGGGAGTTCCTATATATATGGCTATGTCGATGCCACCTACCGGGAGGGCATGACCAAGGAAGAGTGTCTGCAATTCACTGCCAATGGTGAGAGTTGGGCTTCTGGGCCTGTGAGCTTTAAGCCCCTGCTACTGAAGCCAGGCCAACATTCCTCATTCCTTGCAGTAATCCCAGCATCTGACTCTGAACTCAATTTTCTCCTTTATCCACAGCTCTTGCATTGGCCATGGAGCGGGATGGCTCCAGTGGAGGGGTGATCCGCCTGGCAGCCATTGCAGAGTCAGGGGTAGAGCGGCAGGTACTTTTAGGAGACCAGATACCTAAATTCACCATTGCCACTTTACCACCCCCCTGAATCCTGAAATTCTAGTATGCATTAAGAGATATTCCATACCAATGCAGCATTTAATAAAGTTTGTCAAAGAGAATCTTTGTGTTTTGGAATTCTTTTCTTGACTTCAAGCCAGAATTTGTCTGGCTCACTCCTGTTTGTGCTAATCACAGCATTGACCTCTGAGAGAGTTGGAGAGGAGATAAAGGGAGCTTATGAATGCTTCATTTCTTTCTAAGCCTTTACATAGTTGGTTTTCAAACTCTTCTCCAGACCACCTTCCCCTAAACTTCCTTTCCCTGACCATATCCAGGTCCTTGAGTGATCAGAATGTGATTGATGTGGGGTCTACCACCCACACCCCACTCTGTTCAAGCCCAAGATGGAACTCAGAATTCTGACTGAGACTGGGGTCACCTCTCCTTAGCATTAACCTGCTTCCTGCCAGTCATCATGGGTTACTAACTGCCCCTAAGGCCAGAAGGACTCTCTACCAGCCCACTTTCATAGTCCCCTCTCTCCATACTTAATCTCTGTCACCTCATCTTGTGGTCAAAAGTAGTAGGGCAGCTTTCTTGGCTTTGGGAGAAAGGTGGGCCTTGTCTGCAGATGGAATTTAAGAAGAACATTGAGTGGGAGAGAGCAGCCACAGGGAGTGCTTTTGGCCAGCTCTGGAAACCACCATTCCCATGGGGTTGTGATGATAAGGCAGTCTGCAGCAACTTGGAGGGGAGGCTGAAAATGGACTCTCTGGCCCCTTGGGAACTATCCCCACTGAAGCCAGGGACCGAAAGGAACTCTGGTGCTCATTGACAGTGACATAGTTTCAGTCTTCCCCCACTCTTCTTTGCTCTAGTATGCGGATCAGGGAGCTGTGGAAGCAAATTTGAAAGCCTTGTTCTAGAATGTAATCCTGCCCTGGAGGATTTTGGGGAGTAGAAGTGAGGCTTCTTAAGAGCTAGGGAGCACCTGGATTAAGAGAACAAGACCAGAGAAGAATCTCTGACCGCAAACATGTACCTCAAACTTAAATAAAATGCAGGACTTGTTATGCTTCAGTCCTCTCTATCTCAAGGCATCATTTTGTATTCCTCTCTTTTCCTTGCACTCCACTTTCAATCTAATAGTAAGCCCTGAAAACTTTCAGAAAATGTACCTGGTCTCCATCCACCCACCTCTTACCATCTCCACACCACTGTCCTGTTCCAAGCCATCATCATCTTTATCTGAGAAGATGGCGGCAACCTCTGCAACAACCTTGCTGCTTCCACATTGCCTGTATACAATCCTTTCCCCATGCAGCAGCCCAAATGATCTTTATAAGTTTGAGACCATGTTGTTTCCCTGCTTAACCATGCTTCAATGTCTTATCATTCTACCTAGAATAATATTTTGGCTCCTTACTGTGGCCTAAAGACCCAACAGTTCCCCTAACGACATTCTAGTCACTGGCTTTTTTTTCTGTGTCCTAGAACCTCTGAGATTTTACACTTGCTTTTGCTGTATTCTCTGCCTGAAACTGTTCTTCAATTATTTAAGTATATATATATAATTTACTTATTTTTTTAGATGATTTTTTTTTTAGTCAGAGTCTCACTCTGTGTCACCCAGACTGGGGTGCCATCACACTCAGCTACCACAGCTTTGACCTGCTGGGCTCAGTTGATCTTCTGCCTCAGCCTTCCAAGCAGCTGGAACCACAGGCATGCACCCCCACACCTAGCTAGTTTTTTAATTTATTGTAGAGACAAGGTCTCACCAAGTTGCCCAGGCTGATCTCAAACCCCTGGGCTCAAGTAATCCTCTTGCCTCAGCCTCCCAAAGTGCTGGGATTACAGACGTGAGCCACCGTACCCAGCTGAGAAGTTTTACTGCATGTTCCAGGCTGGTTTCAAACTGCTGGGCTCAGTGATTCTTCTACCTCAGCCTCTGGAGTAGCAGGGACTGTAGGTACTCACCCACTTCACCTGGCTATTTTTTTTTTAATTTTAATTTTTTTTTTTAGTTGGAGTCTCACTGTCACCCAGGCTGGAGTGCAGTGGCGTGCTCACAGCCACCACAACCTCAGACTGCTGGACTCAGGCGATCCTTCCGCCTCAGCCTTCCAAGTAGCTGAAACCACAGGTGTGCACCACCAAACCCAACTAATTTTTTTATTTTATTTTATTTTATTTTGAGTTGGAGTCTCACTCTGTGGTCCACACTGGAGTGCAGTGGCCGCTCCCGGCCACCGCAGCCTCGACCTGTTTGGCTCCAGCGATCCTTCTGCCTCAGCCTTCCAAGTAACCGGAATTACAGGCATGCGCTACCACGCCTGGCTGATTTTTTGATTTATTGTAGAGATGAGGTCTCGCTGCCCAGGTGGGTCTCGAACCCGCGGGCTCAGGCAATCCACTCACCTCAGCCTCCCAAAGGCACGGGATTACAGGCTGAGCCACCGAGCCTGGCTCAAACTAATTTTTTTAAATGTATTGTAGAGACAAGGTCTTGCCAAGTTGCCCAGGCTGGTCTCGAACCACTGGGTTTAGGTAACCCTCTCGTCTCTGCCTCCCAAAGTGCTGGATTACAGGTGTGAGCCACCACGCCCGACCTTGGCTATTTTTAAATAGTCTTTTTTTTTTTTTTGAGTTGGAGTCTCACTCTGTCACCCTGACTGGAGTGCAGTGGCCGCTCCCGGCCACCGCAGCCTTGACCTACTGGGCTCCGGCGATCCTTCCACCTCAGCCTTCCAAGTAGCTGTAACTACAGGCGTGCACTACCACACCCGGCTAATTTTTTGATTTATTGTAGAGATGAGGTCTCACCAAGTTGCCCAGACAGGTCTCGAACCTGTGGGCTCAGACAATCCACTCACCTCAGCCTCTCAAGGCGCAGGATTACAGGCTAAGCCACTGAGCCCAGCTAGTCTTTATTTTTTAGAGCAGTTTTAGATTCACCCAAAATTGAGTTGAAGGTACAGAGAGTTCCCATATGACCCCCCCAACACTTGCTGCCTTTGTCCTACATCGGAGTTGTACACTTGTTAGAATCAGTAAACCTACACTGAAACACCATTCCCTGGTTTTCACATGGCCACTCATCATTCAGGTCTCAGCTCAAATGTCACCTCATCAGCAAGGCTTTTCTTGACCACCTGAAATTAAAGAAACGCCACCCTCCCCCATTCCACTCTCACATTACCTGTTTAAATTTCTTCGTAGCAATTCATTATCTCATCATGCTGATGTGTTTACTTGTTTATTATTGTCTATCTCTCACTACTAGAAAGCTCAGTGAGAAAAGAGAATTCTTTCTTCCTGGCTCATTGATAGATCTTCAGTGCCTGGCATGGGGTAGATACTGGACATTTGTTGAACGAATGTGCTGCTTAACCCCATCTGCTGTCCTGCCTGTCCCCTAGTCTCTCCAAACTGCTCTTATCACACTCAATCCTGGTGATTGCCTTGAACAGACTCTACTTTCCAGCTAGCCACACCAGGGTTCTGCATTAGACCAGCTGTCTTGCATTCACCATTCCTGTCCCACTCCATGCAATACTTCCCACCTCAACCCATAGCCCAACCCCGGTGCCTTGGTCCCCATCTGCTCCCCACCCTACCACACACTTACCCACAGCACTTGGCAACTCTGAATGTATTTAATAAGAAGGTTAGGAGGGATTTGGGGAAGCAGGACACTAGGATCACAGAGAAGTGTGGGAAGGAAGGTTGTCAAGGCTTCCTGGAGGTTCAGCCCTTCAAATGGTGGAGTCATTGGTCGATGCTATGTCATGCAGCTGGTGACGGAAGGAGAGTCGGGCTTTTCTGCTGAAGTAGGCACCAGCCTCTGGTGAGGGTACCCCTCCCTCAGCCATGATGGTGTTTACAGCTGGACTAGGAGCTGGAGGGGTGGCAGGACCCAGGCCTAAAAGAGAGATTGGAGGAGGAAGAAGGAAATTGTAGGTCAGGGTTCAACTCCCATGTCCTCACCGAGGGATGAGGAGGAAAGAAGTCAGGGAAGACACATGAGGGTCTGGGGGTGGTGAAGATTGTCTATGGCGCAGCAGGAAGAAGGAGAGGGAATGTCGCCAAGTGAGCAGGACTGGCTCGCAAGCATGCCACCTATGCAGTTGAGCAGGGTCCCCCGCACACAGAAGGGCTGCCACCCTTGATGTAGTGCTCTGCTGTCACCATCTTGAAATTCTTAAATTTTTAACGAAGGGCCCAACTTTGTCATTTTGTTCTGAGCCCCACACAGTATTTAGCCAGTCCTGTGAGGACTTGAGGGATTCACCTCCCACCCAGGGGTTGAGCACTTATCTCTCCCCCAGTGTAGTAGTCTGTCTGCCTGACAGTGCCCCTTTCCCCTCAGTCTACCCCAATACCTGCCCCTCTTTCAGTCCCCCGCTGTCTTCGGCATCCACACCATGGGAAACACCATGCGCCTTTCAGACCCATCTCAACAATGAAGGAGACTGAGATGCTAGCAATGACCAGGAGGGCCCCAGGGGGGGAGGGGTGTGGTTTCCAAGCCCCCCCACCATGGGCAAAACTACCACTTAGCCTCAAACCGCCTGGTGATTATAGGCGCCAGGGGATAGAAGCGGGGAGAGGAGGGAGGAGGGAAGGGGTGAGGAGGCACTCCCATTGAAACACCTATTCTTTTGTGTCCCCTTAGTTTTGAGGTTTTTTCAGATCCCTATGGAGAAGTAAGAGAAGGCTGGGAGAGGTGGCATGGTGAAGACAGACTCAATGGCGTTGTGACAGACAAATGCAGTGAAAATTCAGAACAGTAATGCTCTATAGCTCGGCGCCAGGCTGGACACTGCTGGAGATGCCTCTGGTTTTGTTTTTCAGAAAGGATTTCACTTTGTCACTGAGGCTGGAGAAGTGACATGATTACGGCTCACCATAGCCTTGAATTCCTGGGCTCCAGTTATCTATCCTCCTGCCTCAGCCTCCCAAGTAACTGGGACTACAGGTGTGTATCACCATGGTCAGCTAATTTTTCTATTTTTTTTTTTTAGAGATGCTCTTTTTCCTAGACTGGTCTCAAACTCCTGGGCTCAAGCAATCCTGCCTTGGCCTCCCAAAGTGCTGGGATTACAGGCATGAACCACCATACCCACCCCATTTGTATTTTAGAATGAGAACAGAAGTGTCTAAGATGTAAAATTTTAAAGAATACTCTTTTCTTTTTTTGTTGTTTTTTTGAGTTGGAGTCTCACTCTGTCGCCCAGACTGGAGTGCAGTGGCCGCTTCCAGCCACCGCAGCCTCGACCTGCTGGGCTCCGGCGATCCTTCCACCTCAGCCTTCCAAGTAGCTGGAACTACAGGCATGCGCTACCACGCCCGGCTAATTTTTTTGATTTATTGTGGAGATGAGGTCTCACCCAGTTGCCCAGGCAGGTCTCGAACCCACAGGCTCAGGCAATCCACTCACCTCAGCCTCCCAAAGTGCGGGATTACAGGCTGAGCCACCGAGCCCGGCTCTCTATTTTTTTTTTAAGAACGAGAAACTTTACTAGCTAGGGAAATGTTATAATCTCATTAAATGTTCTGGTAGCTCTTGCCCCCTATTATGAAGACAGTTGTAATTGATTAATTATGCTGTGCCAGGTAAATGTTAAGGACTTCTACATGTTATCTCACTTAATCATGTCAGTGATCTTTTGAGGTGTTATTACTACCCTGATTTTACAGATGAGAAAAGGGAGGCACTAAGAGATAAGGTGATTTGCCCAAGGTCATACAGGCCGTTGTCAGCAGAATAGAAACCATGCCTTCCTCACAACCCTCATCCCTAGTCAGTCTGACCCCAAAGTCCACTCTGTTAACCAGCACACGGAACTTTCCAGACATGTTGGCAGACTTTGATGTCATCAGCCAGATGTGGTGTGACCAGAGCCGAGGCCGGGAGCCCTGGGTTCAGAGCACCCTAGCTAAGTACTTTTAAGTGCTCTTAGTGGGGCTGTACAAACGCTGTATGTCACAATATGGGAAATGTTAGGATGTACTGCTCATTATACTGTACTGCCTTAGACAGAAATCTGGTTTTTATTTTTTTTAAGTTGAGGGTGTCATTCTGTTACCTAGGCTGGAGTACAGTGGCATGATCATGGCTCATTGTAGCCTCGAACTCCTGGGTTTAAGTGATCCACCTCAGCCTCCTGAATAGCTGGGACTACAGGCACATGCAACCATACCAGCTAATTTTTAAATTTTTTTTGTAGAGATGAGGTCTCACTATGTTGCCCAGGCTGATCTTGAACGCCTGGGTTCAAGCAATTTTCCTGCTTTGGCCTCTCAAAGTGCTAGGATTACAGGTGTGAGCCACTGCACCTAGCCTTTTTTTTTTAATTGGAGTCTCAATCTGTCACCCAGTCTGGAGTGTAGTAGCATGCTCATGGCCATCGTAGCCTCAACCTGCTGGGCTCAGGCAATGACGATCCCTCTGCCTCAGCCTTCCAAGTAGCTGAAACTATAGGCATGCACCACCACACTTGGCTAATTTTTTGACTTATTGTAGAGACGAAGTCTCACCAAGTTGGCCAGGCTGGTCTTGAACCCCTGAGTTCCGGTAATCCTCTCACCTCGACCTCCCAAAGTGCTGGGATTACAGGCTTGAGTCACAGCGCTGGCCCTGTTTTGTTTTTCTTCTTTTTTTGAGTTGGAGTCTTACTCTGTCACCCAGGCTGGAGTGCAGTGTCATGCTCACGGCCACCGCAACCTTGACCTGCTGAGTTCAGGTGATCCTCCTGCCTCAGCCTTCCAAGTAGCTGGAATTACAGGCACACACCACCACACTCGGCTAATTTTTTGATATATTGTAGAGATGAGGTCTTGCCAAGTTTTCCAGACTGGTCTCGAACCCTCACGCTCAGGCAATCCACTCATCTCGGCCTCCCAAAGTGCTGGGATTACAGGTGAGCCACTGAGTCTGGCCCTTGTTTTGTTTTTCAAATGATTTTTGTTGAAGTAAAAATGTACATACAATTTGATGTATGTATCTTAATGCACAGTTCCACATGTATTGGCAGTATATGTACCCATGCAATCACCACTTCTATAAAAATATAGGACATTTTCATCACCCTGGAATATTCCCTTGTGTGCCCCTCACAGGCAATCTTTACCCCATTTCCTGCCACAGGCAAATACTGATCTGATTTCCATCATTATAGATTGATTTTGCTCGTTTTAGAACTTTATATAAATAGAATATAGCATTACTTTTCTGTGGCTGGCTTCTTTCAGCATAATGGTTTTGAAATTCATTCATGTTGTACATATTAACATCTTATTTGTTCTTTTAACAACATTTTTTTTTCTTTTGAGTTGGAATCTCACTCTGTTGCCCAGGCTGCAGTCCAGTGGCATGCCCACAGCCACCACAGGCTCGACCTGCTGGGCTCAGGCAATTCTTCTGCCTCATCCTCCCAAGTAGCTGGAACTACAGGCATGGGCCACCATGTCTGGTTAACTTTTTTTATTTATTGTAGAGATGAGATCTCACCAAGTTGCCCAGGCTGGTCTTGAACCCCTGGTCTCAGGCAATCCTCCTGCCTCGGTCTCCCAAAGTGCTGGGATTACAGGTTTGAGCCACCGCACCTGGCCCTTTTAACAGCTTTATTCAAATATAATTTATAGCCGGGCACAGTGGCTCATTCCTGTAATCCCAGCACTTTGAGAGGTGGAGGAGAGGATTGCCTGAGACCGGGAGTTTGACACCAGCCTGGGCAACTTGGTGAGACCTCGTCTCTATAATAAATCTTAAAATTAGCTGGGTGTGGTGGTGTAGTTCCAGCTACTTGGAAGACTGAGGCAGAAGTATCACCTGAGCCCAGCAGGTCGAGACTGCAGTGGCCATGAGCATTCCACTGCACTCCAGCCTGGGCGACAGAGTGAGACTCTGACTCAAAACAACAACAACAAAAGAAATATAATTCATATACCGTAAAATTCTCCCTTTTAAAAATTAGACAGTCAAAGCCAGGTGCAATGGCTATCGCCTATAATCCCAGAATTTTGGGAGGCGGAGGTGAGAGGATTTCCTGAGCCCAGGGGTTCGAGACCAGTCTGAGCAACTTGGTGAGATCTCATCTCTACAATAAATCAAAAAAATTACCTGGGCATGGTGGCACACACCTGTGGTTCCAGCTACTTGGAAGGTTGAGGTGGAAGGATCGTCTGAACTGAGGCTGCGGTGGCCATGAGTGTGCCACCGCACTCCAGCCTGAGCAACAGAGTGCAACTCCAACTCTAAAATTAACAAATAAATAAGACAGTCCAGTGGTTTATACAACATTTACAGAGTTGTGGAACCATCACAACCATATAACATTTTCATCACCCCCAAGAAAAAACTTGTACCCATTAGCAATCATTCCCCCTTCTTCCTTCTCCTTAGCCTCTGGCAACCACACTAACCTATTTTCTATCTCTATGGATTTTTTTATTCTGGACACTTCATATAAGTGAAATTTTACAGTATGTGACCTTTTGTGTCTGGCTTCTTTCACTTGGCAATAAGTTTTCAAGGTTCATTCACATTGGTAGTGGCATGTATCAGTAATTAGTTTCTTTTCATAGCTGAGTAATAGTCCATTATATGGATATGCCACATTTTACCCATGCATGCGTTGATGGACACTTGGGTTGTTTCCACTTTTTGGTCATTATACTGCTGTGAATATTTTGTGTACAAGGTTTTCCATGGACATATGTTTTCAATTCGTTTGGATGTCTACCTAAGAATGGAAATGCTGAGTCATATGATAACTCTATGTTTAACATTCTGAAGAACTGTTTTCTAAAGTACCCACAACATTTTACACTGTATTCATTTTTATTGCTGAGTAATATTCTACTATTAGAATATACTACAAGTTGGGCTCAGTGGCTCAGCCTGTAATCCCACGCTTTGGGAGGCTGAAGTGAGTGGATTGCCTGAGCCCGTGGGTTCGAGACCCGCCCGGGCAACTTGGTGAGACCTCATCTCTATAATAAATCAAAAAATCAGCCGGGTGTGGTAGCGCGCGGCTGTAGTTCCAGCTACTTGGAAGACTGAGGCAGAAGGATCACCAGGGCCCAGCAGGTCGAGGCTGCGGTGGCTGGGAGTGGCCACTGCACTCCAGTCTGGGCGACAGACTGAGACTCCAACTCAAAAAAAAAAAAAAGAATATACTACAGATTAATCAAAATATCATCTCTTCAAAAGGCATTATTATTTTCAAAATGAAAAGACAAACTACATTCTGGGTGAAAATATTTGCAATACATATATCTGATAAAGGGCTTGTACCCAAAACATATAGAGAACTCTACAATTCAATAAGACAAATAATATGTTTTTAAAAATTAGTAAAATAAGTCACTTTATAAATGAAGATATACAAATAGCCAGTCAGCACATGAAACACGGTCAGCACCATTAATCTCCTGAGAAATGCAAATAAAATTGCAGTAGTGTGCCTATAACACATATTAGAATGGCCAACACTAAAGACTGACAACATCAAACGTTGGCTTTGCTGTGGAATAACGGGAACCATCACACATTGACTTTGGAAATGTAAAATGGAACAACCCATTTTGAAAAAAGGGATTGGCAGTTTCCTACAAGTTAAACCTACACTTACATGACCCAGCAACTCCACTCCTAGGTATTTACCCAACAGAAATAAAAACATATATCCACACATAGACGTATACAGGACTGCTTAAAAGAGCCCTACTCACAATAGACAAACCTAGAAGTAACCCAAATGTCTACCAAAAGAAGAGAGAAATCTTTTCTTTTAAAAAAAATTTTTTTTGAGTCGGAATCTCACTCTGTCGCCCAGGCTGGAGTGCACACTCACAGCCACCGCAGCCTCAGCCTGCTGGACTCAGGCCATTCTTCCGCCTCAGCCTTCCAAGTATTGGAACTACAAGCGCGCACCCGACGTCTGGCTAATTTTTAATTTATTGTAGAGATGAGGTTTATTGCAGAGATGAGGCCTCTCCATGTTGTCCAGGTTGGTCTTGAACCTGTGGACTCAGGCAATCCTCTCACCTCTGCCTCCCAAAGTGCTGGGATTACAGGCGTGAGCCATCGCGTCCATCCTCCATAACTATTTTATTTACTACTGTGCCCTCCGTGTCTGGCACGGAGTAAGAAAGAGTGCAATACATGTTCGGTGAACAAACGGAAGGATGCAAGCTATCATACATTCATGATTTTTGTTGTTGTTGAGTCAGTGTCTCATTCTGTTGCCCAGGCTGGAGGGCAGCAGCACGCTCCCGGCCACCGCAGCCTCGACCTGCTAGGCTCCGGCGATCCTTCCGCCTCAGCCTTCCAAGTAGCTGGAACTACGGGCATGCGCCATCACGCCCGGATAATTTTTTGATTTATTGTAGCGATGAGGTCTCGCCAAGTTGCTCAGGCTGGTCTCGAACCTATGGACTCCCCTGCAATCCTCTCGCCTCGGCTTCCCAAAGTGCTGGTATTACATGCCTGAGCCACCGCGTCCTGCCTCCATTCATGAATTTGCAGCCGCCATTCCTCGGGCCTTTTATTCCCTCATTCCTTCCACAAACACATGCTATCTGGACTAGGCTCGATGTGGTTCGCAGCCGGCCCGGGCAGGGGGCAAGTGCAGGTCACCGCTGCGGAGGCGCATCCCGCGGGGACCCAGGCGGCGGGAGATGCCGTGGCTGGCGCCGAGCGGAGGAATGTGCGCGGCGTCGAGCGCATGCGAGGCGGCTGCAGGGCGCGCTCGGCCTGACAGCGGACAGCACCTGCCCGGCGGACCGGGCGGGCAGCGCGGCCCCGCGGGACAGGGGGCGGCCCCGGACACAGGGCGGCGGGGCGGGCCGAGGGCGGCGGGGGCGGGACAGGACAGACGAGAATCCCGCGGAGGTGAGGCCGGGGGCCGACCCGCCCCCGAAGGCAGGCCCTGAGCCCCGGCCCCGCCCCGGCCCGCTGGGGTGTGGGCTCTGGCTCCGGCTCCGCGCTGCTCCCTTGGCTCGAGAACCCGTGCGGGCGCCGGCTCCGGCTGCTAGGGTGAGGGGGACGGGGAAGGGACGCCGCGGAGGTCCCAGGACCCGGAAATCGGGCGAGGACAGGACCGGGTTCGGGCTGCGGGCCCTCCTGACTCAGCCGTAAACTCAGATTTTGGGGCTTTTCTCCCGGGCGGGGAGCGCTTTACTTCCTCATCCCCGCCGCGACCCCTGCGCCCAGCCGGCCTGGCCTGGCCCGAACCCCAGCAGCCCCGCACCCTCTGCACACCGGGGCCTCTTCCTCCCGCTTCTGCGATGCCCCAGTTTAGGACCATCCGGGCCTGACTGGGTGTTCCCCCCGAGCTCTGGTTACCGGATGGGAGGGAGGGCGGGACTGAGGGATTCTGGATGAAAGACCGAGGTAGGAGATGGAGGTTACAGGGGGTTCGACGGGGCGCTGCAGACTGGTGGGGCTGTGATCAGAGAGGTTGGGAGTCAATGGGAGCGAGGTGGGAGGGTAGGATAAGGACCCGAGGGAGATGGAGGACTTGGAGTTAGGATGGGGGACAGGTTCTGCAAGACAGATTGCCTCCCTGAGGCTTACCCATATTCTTAGGATGACGGCGACCCCCTGAAAGCCTCTTCCCTACTGGGGATGACCTGGACTCCAGCCAGTTACAGATGGAATCCGATGAGGTGGACACTCTGAGGGAGGGAGAGGACCCAGGTACACAGGGAGTATGGATGGCCCTCAGGGAGGGGAGGGAGGGGACTAGGGCCTCCTGGGGTCTACACTCCTTGGCTTTCTTTCCTCCCAGCTGACCGGATGCACCCCTTTCTGGCCATCTATAACCTTCAGCCTCTGAAAGCGCACCCCTTGGTGTTCGCTCCTGGGGTCCCTGTCACAGCCCAGGTGGTGGGCACTGAAAGATACACCAGTGGATCCAAGGTGGCTGGGCTGGCACGGGGTGGGGTGGGGGGTAGTAAAGGGAGGGCTGGCCAGAGTTGGAGACTGGGACCCAATCACGGGAGATCAATTCAGTTCCTCACACCTCCAGGTAGGAACCAGCACTCTCTATTCTGTCCGCTTGACTCATGGCGACTTTACCTGGACAACCAAGAAGAAGTTCCGTCATTTCCAGGAGCTGCATCGGGACCTCCTAAGACACAAAGTTTTGATGAGTCTGCTTCCTCTGGCTCGGTGAGGGGGACCAGACTGCTTCCTGTGAAGGACAGGTGCCCCTCACCCTCCTTTCTGCCTGTCTCATCCCCAGTCCACAACCATTCCTCCCCCAGGCATTTTCCTCCCCCCAACTTTGGCCACTGGGTCCCCTCTTCTGACTCCAGTTACTAGAAACTTTCCCTGCTCAGTTCTGTGCCAGTATTTCAACCGGGCTGGATGCCCAAAATGCCGTTGGCTGCCTCCCTCTTCTCTAGTTTCCATTCCCAGGAAAGGGGACCTTCCTTCTGCCAGCCTCTAGGCCTCCTTGCTTCTCCCGAGACCTTATTTCTAGTGTTTTAAGACCCAGGTACCCAGTCTTCCAGATCTTACCCGACCCTCACCTCATCCCTTCCACAGCTTTGCTGTTGCCTATTCTCCAGCCCGAGAGGCAGCCAACAGAGAGATGCCCTCTCTGCCCCGAGCAGGTCCTGAGGGTTCCACCAGACATGCAGCCAGCAAACAGGTACGACCAGACCCTAGGTCCTCTGGGAAGGCATTTGATGTGTAAATGGTCTGGTCCATCTGTCTCTCTCTTTTCCATCCTCACTTCAGAAGTACCTGGAGAATTATCTCAACCGCCTCCTGACCATGTCTTTCTACCGCAACTACCATGCCATGGTAAGGGCCAGGGACTGGACAATGGGTCTTTTGAGGTGGAGCAGGATAATCAGACCCACAAGGGGGCAGAGGGCCAGGGATGGCAGGGTCTGACAGCCTGAAAGCCAGATTTCTCTTCTGAGCTCTTGTTTTCCTCTGCAGACAGAGTTCCTGGAAGTCAGTCAGCTATCCTTTATCCCAGACCTGGGCCCCAAAGGACTGTGAGTGTCTGATACCATATACCCAGGCATCTGTAGACGTCACTTTCAATTTCTCCCTGGGTGGGAATGGGGCAAGTAGTGCAGGATGGGCTGGGGGTGTGGAATCCTTATTCAGCATCCTTTCCTGATCGTCCCCACAGGGAGGGGGTGATCCGGAAGCGCTCAGGAGGCCACCGCGTTCCTGGCCTCACCTGCTGTGGCCGAGACCAAGTGTGTTATCGCTGGTCCAAGAGGTGAGGGCTGGGGCCTGAGCAGCTGGGCAGTGGGTGGAGGTGAGGAAGGAGACCTTGAGGGCAGGGAGGAACACATGGAGCCCTTCTGTTCCAGGTGGCTGGTGGTGAAGGACTCCTTCCTGCTGTACATATGCCTTGAGACTGGCACCATCTCATTTGTTCAGCTCTTCGACCCTGGCTTTGAGGTGCAGGTGGGGAAAAGGAGCACAGAGACACGATACGGGGTGCGGATTGACACCTCCCACAGGTAAGGCCTCCCTGGTGTGAGAGACACCTGGTGAGGAGCAGAGAACCAGCCCACAGTCCTGAGGAGAATTGGGTAGGAGAGACCATAGGAGAAAGACTTTTCCATCCCACTGGATCTGGCCATAGTTTTGAACCAGGGATGCTTGGGACTACTCTTAGAGTCTGAACCCAGAGAAAGGGGGTTAGTATAAGCCTGGGGGCAGAGCTCCTGATATAAAAGAAAAGGAATCCAAACATTCACTTATTCATTCAAGAAACCTGAGTGCCTGGTGCAATACTAGTTGCTGGCAGTCCATCTGCGAATAAGACAAATATATGCCCTGTCCCTATAGAGTCATGATTAGGGACTAAGGAGGAATTGGGAAAAGTAATAGCCAAAAGGGATGGTCTCTGGGCAAAGCCATAGGGGTGAAAGGTGAGGAACCACCTCATTGTTCCTGTCCAGGTCCCTGATTCTCAAGTGCAGCAGCTACCGGCAGGCACGGTGGTGGAGCCAGGAAATTACCGAGCTGGCACAGGGCCCAGGCAGAGACTTTGTGCAGCTGCACCGGCATGACAGTTATGCCCCGCCCCGACCTGGGACATTGGCCCGGTGGTGAGACATTGATGTCCCTTCTGAGCTTGTCTGTGGCCTTCCTTGATTTCCTTGATATTCTTTGAGTTTTTGATCCTCTCTTTTATCTCCTCTGATCCCTTTTGACCTCAATGACCCCCTCCAACTTCTCTAATCTCCTTGGCCCTCAACCTCCTTAACCACGTTGATCTCTGGTTTTCCTCTGACCCCCAAACTTGGTAATCTCCTCGATTCTTGACCTCTCTGACATCTGATGGCCTTTTAAACCTCCTTTACCCTATGGACCCTCTCTGTCCTCTATGATCTCCTGAAACCTCTCTGATTTATTCCTCCATTTGATAAACATCTTCTGATTACCTACTATGTGCCAGTCCAGTGCTGGCAATAAGACAGGCTTCTGTGGGTTAGGGAAGTTGGTGGTCTAATCATGAAACAATGTGAACTTACCATAGCAGTGACGGATACGGGGTAACCAGCACAGAGGAGGAGCATCTGCATCAGCGTGGGGATGTCAGGACAGGCTTTTTTCAGGAAGTGGCAACCCTGAGGTTTGCTTTAGCAAGGTGAAGAAAATGCAGAACAGTCCAGGCAGCGAAGATTGAAGTAGCCCGGAGTGTTTGGGAGCCACCAGGACAGATAGTTCTTTCAGTGAGAAGGGGTAGTCAGAGAAGAGTCCGGGACTCTTTTGCAGGGTCCAGTGGGCCAAGCTGAGGAGGGTGAACTTTATCACAGGCAGAGGGAAGTCATAGGAAGAATTTTTTTCTCGGAAGTGCTGTTGAGATTTTTTTTTTATATATATAATGACTAAAAATAGCTAATACTTATGTAGCATTTACTGTGTGTCAGGAACTGTTTTACATGTATTAACTTACTGGATCCTCACAACTTTATGAGAGAGGTACAGTAATTATCTCCATTTTGCATATGAGAAAACGGAGGCAAGGAGAGGTTAAATAATTTGCCCAAGGTCACACACCTTGTAAACAGGGAACCAGCATTCAAATCTAGGCAATCTGGGTCAAGACCCAGATTAACAAAGCTGTCAGTTATTTAAAAGTCAAACAATCCAGTAACACATTAAGTAAAAAGTAAAAGTTTTCACTCATCCCACTACATTTTACTCCTCTGATGCCTTCCCTACACCCCTTCCTGACAATTCCATTTCTCTTCACAGAAGTAACCTTGGTAATGTTTCCTATTTATCCTCCTAGATCTTTTTTTCATATTTTCTTTCAGAGATGAGGTCTTGCTGTGTTGTGCAGGCTGGTCCTGAACTCCTGGGCTCAAGCAATCCTCCTACCTCAGCCTCCCAAAGTGCTGGGATTGCAGGCATGAGCCACCATGCCTAGCCCTTTTCTGTATATTTTCATACATGCAAGCACATATGTTACTTTTTCTCTAACATAAGTGAGATCATGCACCCTCTTCTGTGACTTATTTTTTTCACATAATACATGTGTTAGAGATTAGACATTGAGGTTATTACCCATTTTTCACTCTTACAAACATTGCTGAATTGAACACAGTCTTTGCCTGATCATTTTATAGGATGTATTCTTAGAAATAGAATTATTCTGTGTGTTTAATGATATTGAAAGGTATGTGCAGCTAATATTTTGATAGATACTATTAAGTTTCTTCTAAAAGGCCTATATAACCAGTATATACGCTCATAGTCTATGAGAATACCCACTTTCCCATATGCTAATACTTAATGTTACCAATAATTTTAATTTTTGTCAATCTAGTGGATTTCCAAAAAAATGCTGTTTCATTTTAATTTCAAGTTTCTTGTTTATAAGTGAAACTGACCATCATTTCCTAAGACTGACCATTTAAATTTTCTCTGTGAACTATCAGTTCTCATTTTTCAGTTTGTTTATATGTATTTTTCTTATTGATTTGTTGGTGTTCTTTATGTATTAATCCTCCCAGTCTTTAGTCAATGTCTTTAGTTTATTGTGTCTTTTTTTTTTTTTTTTTTGAGCTGTAGTCTCACTCCATCACCCAGACTGGAGTGCAGTGGCCGCTCCCAGCCACTGCAGCCTCGACCTGCTGGGCTCCGGTGATCCTTCCGTCTCAGCCTTCCAAGTAGCTAGAACTGCAGGTGTGCGCTACCACGCCTGGCTAATTTTTGACTTATTGTAGAGAGGAGGTCTCGCCAAGTTGCCCAGGCGGGTCTCGAACCCGCGGGCTCAGGCAATCCACTCACCTCAGCCTCCCAAAGCGCTGGGATTACAGGCTGAGCCACCGAACCCAGCTTAGTGTGTCTTTTGTAATTTTTATTTTTATGTAGTGCTTACCGGCAAGCCCCACTTTGATATATCTGATACTGTCTGTCCTCTCTAATCATTCTTTATCTTTGACCCTGCTGTCACCTCTGACCCATGACTATCCTCCGGTCTTCACTCTCCAGAGTTTTCTGGCTTCTGACTTCCCTGACCTCCTTGGCTTGGCCTCCCCCCAGGTTTGTGAATGGGGCAGGTTACTTTGCTGCTGTGGCAGATGCCATCTTACATGCTCGAGAGGAGATTTTCATCACAGACTGGTGGTGAGTGGGGAAAGGCCCAAGCAAGAAGGGGCAGGATAAGCACCTTTAGGGACAAGATGGGGCAGTTCAGTGTACGGGTCAGAAGAGGGAGGAGAAGGGGAGGCATGACTGTTTAGGGCCTAGCTTGCTTCTTCTCCCCTCCCCTGTATCCCAGGTTGAGTCCTGAGGTTTACTTGAAGCGTCCGGCCCACTCAGATGACTGGAGACTGGACATTATGCTTAAGAGGAAGGCGGTAAGGAGAGTGGTCAGGCCACAGGGGAGGGAAAGGGAGCTTGCCTGTGGGTAGAGATTGATTAGAAGGACTGCAAGCCGGGCTCAGTGGCTCAGCCTGTAATCCCGTGCCTTGGGAGGCTGAGGTGCGTGGATTGCCTGAGCCCGCGGGTTTGAGACCCGCCCGGCAACTTGGCGAGACCTCATCTCTACAATAAATAAAAAAAAAAATTAGCCAGGTATGGTATCACACGCCTATAGTTCCAGCTACTTGGAAGGCTGAGGCGGAAGGATTGCTGAAGCCTAGCAGGGCGAGGCTGCAGTGGCCGGGAGCGGCTACTGCACTCCAGTCTGGGTGACAGAGTGAGACTCCAACTCAAAAAAAAAAAGAAGGACTGCAGCATGGGAGAGGCTAGGGAATCTGAGGCTTCAGGGGAGGGAAACATGCCCATCCTGGCTCAATGCCTATTAGACATCACCTTCTCCCTCTCCCTCTCCCTGCGGAGAACTGATACCTTCTTCTTCATGCTTCCTTCCACCTGGCAGAGGATTCCCTCCCCATAGCCATAATACTTTATTGTGTTACCTCGACGTGTACATGTCTGTCTCCCTCACTGGGCTAATTAATATCACCAGTTCCATTGCAAGGCACAATGCCTGTCATGTAGGTGGCATCTGTGGATGTTGATGGATGGGAGGAAAGATACACAGATGATGGAGGGTGGTGGGTAAGTGGATGGATAGATGTTGGAAAGAGAGATGGATGCAAGGATGGAAGTTGGAAAGGTGGAAGGATAGGAGGGTAGGTGGATGAATAATAGACGATAGATGAGGGATTGAGTAAATGATTAGGAAGATGGATGGGTAGATGTTGAAGGGTAAGTGGGTAGACGTGTGGTGGATAAGTGGGTGAGTAGACAGATGAAATTTAATCTAAAATTGCTGCAAGCAGCAAAGCAGGGTGTATGTGGCAGAGCCTCCAGGATCTCCAGGCAAGGTGGAGGGAAACACAGGAGTCCTGAGTATGTGGAAGGGTTTGAGGAGGGTGGAAAGAAAGGGGCAGACTGGGCTTGGTGGTTCAGGCCTGTAATCCCAGCACTTTGGGAGGCTGCGGTGAGGGGACTGCCCGAGCCCACGGGATTGAGAACAGCCTGGGCAACTTGATGAGACCTCATCTCTACAACAAATTTTTTAAAAATTAACCAGATATGGTAGTGCGTGCCTATAGTTCCAGCTACTTGGAAGGCTGAGGCAGAAGGATCACCGGAGCCCAGCAGGTCGATACTGGGGTGGCCGTGAGTGTGCCACTGCACTCTGGCCTGGGTGATGGAGTGAGACTCCAACTAAAAAAAAAAATTAGCTGGGCGTGGTAGCGCACACCTGTAATTCCGTCTACTTGGAAGGCTGAGGTGGAAAGATCACCTAAGCCCAGCAGGTCGACGCTGGGGTGGCCGTGAGTGTGCCACTGCACTCCAGCCTGGGGGACTCTGACTCAAAAAAAAGAAAGGAGCCATTCTGGGAGAGCACTAGGATCTGATTCCCCCACTCACCACCAGGAGGAGGGTGTTCGTGTGTCCATACTGCTCTTTAAAGAAGTGGAATTGGCCTTGGGCATCAACAGTGGCTATAGCAAGAGGGCTCTGATGCTGCTGCATCCCAACATAAAGGTGACTTTCTGGCCTCAGAAACTCCTCCCACACTGCAGCTCTCCTCACCATGCTTTTCCAACCCGCAATGGTCTCTCATCCTCCTATCTTTCCATTCCCTCACCTACACCCACCCCCATGAACTCCTCCACACCTGCTCCAGGTGATGCGCCATCCAGACCAGGTCACGTTGTGGGCCCATCATGAGAAGCTGCTGGTAGTAGACCAAGTAGTGGCCTTCTTGGGGGGGCTGGACCTTGCCTATGGCCGCTGGGATGACCTGCACTACCGACTGACTGACCTTGGAGACTCTTCTGAATCAGCCGCCTCCCAGGTAACCTCCAAAAGGCTTCCTGAGTACTCCCAAACTCAGATAACCTAAGGGCACACCCCTTCCCAGCTCCAGCCTTCCCCCTACAGTCATTCCAGGCACTATCCGCCTCAGAGTTCCTCAAATTTCTTGGCCCTCAAGAACCCACTTTGAATATACTTTAACCCAGTCCCCTTCCCATTTTCACTAATCCCCCACAACATTCCTCTGAGCATATCAAAAGCAGTTGAAGGGTGCCTGGTATGGTGGCTCATGCCTGTAATACCAGCACTTTGGGAGGCGGAGGCAAGAGGATTGCCTGAGCCCAGGGGTTCATGACCAGCCTGGGCAACTTGGTGAGACCTAATCTCTACAATAAATCAAAAAATTAGCTGGGTGTGGTGGTATGTGCCTGTGGTTTCAGCTACTGGGAAGGCTAAGGCGTAAGGATTGCCTGAGCCCAGAAGGTCAATGATGCAGTAGCCGTGAGCGTGCCACTGCACTCCAGCGACAGAGTGAGTCTTCAACTAAAAAAAACAAAAACAAAAACAAAAAACAGCTGAAGGGGAGGGCTGGGGAATCAAACTCTCTCTGTTTCATTCTTAATCTCTCTGTGTCTGTCACACTCTTTCAGTGCTCCTATCTTCTCTTTGGCCCTGGCCCCCATGACTTCCCCTGGCTTGGGTGTGTCCCCCCTACAGCCTCCTCCCACCCTGTGTCCAGACTCTTCAGCTACCCCAGACCTCTCTCACAACCAATTCTTTTGGCTGGGCAAGGATTACAGCAATCTTATCACCAAGGACTGGGTGCAGCTCGACCGGCCTTTTGAAGGTAAGGGCTCTTCCTCCTCCAAAGCCCCTAGAGCTGAGAGCAGGGGCAGATGTTGGGGCTGGGACCGAGAATGGGTGAGATGGGTCAAGGATAGTGTAACCTTTCCTCTGGCGGGCCTCATCTCCTTCCTACCCCAAGTATCTGAGCTCTTCCTGACTTTCCGGCACTCCCAGATTTCATTGACAGAGAAACCACACCCCGGATGCCCTGGCGGGATGTTGGGGTGGTTGTTCATGGCCTACCCGCCCGGGACCTCTCTCGGCACTTCATCCAGCGCTGGAACTTCACAAAGGTGCTCACTCCCTCTTGTGGGGGCTGGAGGTAGGGAGGGAGCCAGGGTCAGCTTGCCATCTCATGCTGACTCTGCCATCCCTCCACCTCAGACCACCAAGGTCAAGTACAAGACGGCCAGATACCCCTACCTGCTGCCCAAGTCCACCAGCACTGCAAACCAGCTTCCCTTTACACTCCCAGGGGGGCAGTGTACCACTGTGCAGGTAGGCTCCGCACTTCAACCAGGCCCTTCCTTCCCTTCAGCCCAGAGCTCCAGCCCACTTTCCCTGATGCGTGAGCCCCCAGACTCCTCCTGGGGTTAGGAACCACAGTGTATTCACCATCCCCCTAGGTCTTGCGGTCAGTGGACCGCTGGTCAGCAGGGACTTTGGAGAACTCCATCCTCAATGCCTACCTGCACACAATCAGGGAGAGCCAGCACTTCCTCTACATTGAGGTCTGATGGGTGAGGGTGTGGGGAAGGAATGATGTCCCAGAAGAGAGGCCTGGGAAGTCAGTGGGATCAGTCACTGAAGGCTGGTGTAGCTGAGCATGGAGCAGAAGCAGATGCTTAGAGCCTAGGAGTGGGGACTACAGCTGGGAGCGGAAGGCAGGGGTGGTGGCCAGGCTGCTGATATCTGTCTCTGGTCCCTACCCCAGAATCAGTTCTTCATTAGCTGCTCAGATGGGCGGACAGTTCTGAACAAAGTGGGTGATGAGATTGTGGACAGAATCCTGAAGGCCCACAAGTAAGGTGGACTGTTAGAAGGGTGGGGACTGCAGGTGTGGTTTGAGCCCAATTGGATGGGGACATTTAGGAACTGATCACACCTCTGACTCCACCCTCTCCTCAGACAGGGGCAGTGTTTCCGAGTCTATGTGCTTTTGCCCTTGCTCCCGGGCTTTGAGGGTGACATCTCCACAGGTGGTGGTAATTCCATCCAGGCCATTCTGCACTTTACTTACAGGTGACCTCCCCAGCCAGGCTCCACCTCTCGATGGCCCCATCCCACCCTTATCCCCCTCCTGACTCTCCTGATCCCTTCCTGCTGGACCCCCCCCTTTTTTGAGTTGGAGTCTCACTCTTGTCGCCCAGGCTGGAGTACAGTGGCATTCTCAGGGCCACTGCAGCCTTGACCTGCTGGGTTCAGGCGAACCTTCCGCCTCAGCCTTCCAAATAGCTGGAACTACAGATACACACCACCATGCCCGGCTAGTTTTTGTGATTTATTATAGAGATGAGGTCTCACCAAGTTGCCCAGGCTGGTCTCAAACCCCCAGTCTCAGGCGATCCTCTTGCCTTGGCCTCCCAAAGTGCTGGGATTACAGGCTGAGCCACTGCGCCTGGCCCCTGCTGGACCTTTAGGGGCCACCTGTCTCCTAGCCTCCCCTATCCCTTCCCACTCCTACAGCCTCCACCACCCTCACCCTTTCTTTTCTCTCAGGACCCTGTGTCGTGGGGAGTATTCAATCCTACATCGCCTCAAAGCAGCCAGTAAGTACTGGAGGCTTGGAGTTCAAGCCCTGGATCCCTTGGGAGAGCAAGACTGGGGAGCTAGAGGCCTGGGAGTGGGAAAGGATGTTATCATTCTTGCATGCTTCTGAGGCTGCTCAGACCACAGGCAACCTTTCACTGCAGAGAAGTATATAGACCAGGCTCTAGAAAGGGGCTTCTGGAGTAAGAAGAGGTAAGTCAGGGCCCTGTCCACACACAGAAGTCACCTGTGCCTCATTCCCCTCCCTTCACTCCCTCTCTTTTATGCAGTGGGGACAGCATGGCGGGACTATATTTCCATCTGTGGGCTTCGCACACATGGAGAGTTGGGTGGGCACCCCGTCTCAGAGCTCATCTACATCCATAGCAAGATGCTCATTGCGGATGACCGGACAGTCATCGTTGGTCAGTGCTGGATCTGGGCCCCTGTCAGTGAAGGGGAAGTGGGGAAGGACAAAGGGATGAGGGAGTAGAATGACAGAGAGTGGGAGTACAGGTCAAAAGAGGTGTGTTGCCCACAGGCCGGTGAGGTGATAGGGTAATGGAGGATGCCCTTGGACCTAAATAGACACAGTGTGTCTCATACTCACCCTAGGTTCTGCAAACATCAATGACCGGAGCTTGCTGGGGAAGCGGGACAGTGAGCTGGCTGTGCTGATCGAGGATACAGAGATGGAACCATCCCTCATGGATGGGGTGGAGTATCAGGCAGGCAGGTTTGCCTTGAGTTTGCGGAAGCACTGCTTCAGGTAGAGCCTGGGTGGGGTGCCACAAGGTAGAGGGTGGGCAATGGAGGGGAATCTACTTTAAGCTTATGTGAAGGTCTCTTAAGAGTTAGTACTAAGCCGGGCTCGGTGGCTCAGCCTATAATCCCACACCTTGGGAGGCTGAGGTGAGTGGATTGCCTGAGCCCATGGGCTCGAGACCCGCCTGGGCAACTTGGTGAGACCTCATTCTACAACAAATCAAAAAAATTAGCCGGGCGTGGTAGCGCACGCCTGTAGTTCCAGCTACTTGGAAGGCTGAGGCGGAAGGATCGCCGGAGCCCAGCAGGTCGAGGCTGCAGTGACCGGGAGCGGCCACTGCACTCTAGTCTGGGCGACAGAGTGAGACTCCAACTCAAAAAAAAAAAAAAAAAGAGTTAGTACTAGATTCCCAACAGGCAGACTAATCCCGTTTAGAGTATCAGCAAAGTGGGATCACCAAAAATATAAGAACAAAATATTTTTTAAATAGTTTGTTTTTCTTGTTAAAACATCACAGTAGACCAGGTGCAGTGGTTTATGCTTATAATCCCAGCACTTTGGGAGGCCGAGGCAGGAGGATCATTTGTGCCCAGGAGTTCAAGACTAGCCTGGGCAACATAGCGAGACCTCATCTCTAAAAAAAAAAAGGAAAGAAGCTGGGCTTGGTGGCTCAGCCTGTAATCCCGCGCCTTTGGGAGGCTGAGGTGAGTGGATCGCCTGAGCCCGCGGGTTCGTGACCCACCTGGGCAACTTGGCGAGACCTCATCTCTACAATAAATAAAAAATTAGCCAGGCATGGTAGCGTGCGCCTGTGGTTCCGGCTACTTGGAAGGCTGAGGTGGAAGGATCGCCGGACCCCAGCAGGTCAAGGCTGCGGTGGCCGGGAGCGGCCACTGCACTCCAGTCTGGACGACAGAGTGAGACTCTAACTCAAAAAAAAAAAAAGGAAAGAAAGAAAAAATTAGCCAGGAGTGGTGGCACATGCCTTATGCCTTTAGTCCCAGCCTCTTGGAACATTGAGGCGGGAGGAATGCATGAGCCCAGGAGTTTGAAGCTGTAGTGAGCTATGATTATGCCACTGGTCTCCAACTTGGGCAACAGAGTGAGACCCTGTCTCTTAAAAATAAAATAAAGATCAAAGTAGTCATCAAACTAGACAAAAATCAGAAATATGTTAGCCCCTTTTACATTATTTTACTGTTTTATATTGCCTTTTTTTTTGAGTCTGAATCTAGGCTGGTCTCCAACTTCCGGGCTCAAATAGTCCTCCTGCCTTGGCCTTCCAAAATGCTGGGATTATAGGCATGAGCCACTGCATCCGACTCATTTAGTTTTTAATTACCTGAGTAGAGACAGTATAATTTTTCTGGTACTCAGGTTCTCTAAGAATCTTAATCGGGCCCTGTTGGGACCCCTTTCTTCCATAGCGTGATTCTTGGAGCAAATGCCCGACCAGACCTGGATCTCCGAGACCCTGTCTGTGATGACTTCTTCCAGTTATGGCAAGAGATAGCTGAGAGCAATGCCAATATTTATGAGCAGGTAGGAGCTCAGGGAGGCAGGCTTGGGTACATATATGGATTATCCTGCTCAAGGTAGGATGGAGAGAAGGCCCACTACACAGTTATTCTCAGAAGGGGGATGAGGGTCTGGGGGGGCATTTGCTGTCAAGGGATTCAGTGACCCAGGGTCAATGTGGGGAGTGCCAAGAGATGGTATGGGGAGTGGGAAAGTCCAGCCCAGTTGGGCTTGGGTTCTTAGGAGAGTCTCCCCCAGCCTTATTAGCTTCCATGCTCCTGCCTACAGATCTTCCGCTGCCTGCCGTCCAACGCCACTCGTTCCCTGCGGACACTCCGAGAGTATGTGACCGTAGAGCCCCTGGCCACAGTCAGCCCTCCTTTGGCCCGGTCTGAGCTCACCCAGGTCCAAGGCCACCTGGTCCACTTCCCCCTCAAGTTCCTAGAGGATGAATCTTTGCTGCCTCCCCTGGGTAGCAAGGAGAGCATGATACCCCTAGAAGTGTGGACATAGCTGAGGTGGGCCCCAGAAGGGAAGAATTTATCAGCTGCTGGGCTCCACCATGCCTGGCCTGGGACTGAGTCTGAATCAGAGAGAGCCGGAGAGACAGGCATCCCTGAAGGGAACTGGAGAAGTCATAGAGGACACTTACTTGAGAAGTAGTCAAAGAGAACACTCCAGCCCTGGACTGAGGAGGCAGAAGAGGGTCCCAGAGAAGTTCATCCTCCCTACTGCCCAGTTCAAACCACTGCTACAGCTCCTGCCAGGATGATCAGGATTGAGCTTTTTATTCTAGGAGGAGGGGCCTCTGATCCCCTTCCCGATTGCTCCTTTCCTCCTTCTGCCCTTGAACACCCTCCCTGCACCAGGGCCTCTCTCAGCCCATTGCTGCCAAGAAAGAGGGTAGGATAAAACCACTTTTGGTTTCAGCCCTTGCCAAGGGTGGGAAGGAGGGCACTAACTCCCTCCACCAGCCTGCTGACAGACACTAAATTTGTATCCGTTCAATACGCATTTCATAAATAAAAACATAGAAAAGGCCCATGCATCTTCCTTGAAGGAAATGAATACTCATCCCAGCCTCCTGTCCCTACCTACACGAGGTGCCAGTCTCCTTCACTTTACCTCCGCCTTACTTTATCTTTCTCCTGTTTTCACCTGTCTACCTGTCTGGGGCTTTGGAAGCTGGGTCACCTGGCTCCTGAGAGAAGGTATTCATACAATGTTGCCTGGTAGAAAGATGGGCAGGGCCGGGCTCGGTGGCTCAGCCTGTAATCCCAACGCTTTGGGAGGCTGAGGTGAGCGGATTGCCTGAGTTCGAGACCCGCCCGGGCAACTTGGCAAGACCTCATCTCTACAATAAATAAAAAAAAAAATTAGCCAGGCGTGGTAGCGCGTGCCTGTAGTTCCAGCTACTTGGAAGGCTGAGGCGGAAGGATCGCCGGAGCCCAGCAGGCGAGGCTGCGGGGGCCGGGAGTGGCCACTGCACTCCAGTCTGAGCGACAGAGTGAGACTTCAACTCCAACTCCAAAAAAAAAAAAAGAAAGAAAGAAAGAAAGATGGGCAGGACCAAACCAGGGCACTTGGAGAACTGTGGAGCTGATGTTGCAACTGCATATGAGGGAGGTACACCATGAAGGACTTGGAGAAGCTGCCTCTTGTTCAAGTGACAGTCCTGGTAGAAGCTTAGTGAAGCCCCTTTGGGAGTGTTTAAAAGTATAGGCCAAGCCAGGCTCGGTGGCTCAGCCTGTAATCCCGCGCCTTTGGGAGGCTGAGGTGAGTGGATTGCCCAACTTGGCGAGACCTCATCTCTACAATAGATCAAAATGAACCGGGCGTAGTAGCGCGCGCCTGTAGTTCCAGCTACTTGGAAGGCTGAGGCGGAAGGATCGCCAGAGCCCAGCAGGTAGAGGCTGCGGTGACCGGGAGTGGCCATTGCACTCCAGTCTGGGGGACAGAGTGAGACTCCAACTCAAAAAAAAAATTAGCCGGGTGTGGTAGCACATGCCTGTAGTTCCAGCTACTTGGAAGGCTGAGGCAGAAGGATCACCACCGGAGCCCAGCTGGTTGATGCTGGGGTGGCTGTGAGCATGCCACTGCACTCCAGTCTGGGCGACGGAGTGAGACTTCAACTCAAAGAAAAAAAAAGTATAGGTTCTGCTAGGCACAGTGTCTCACGCCTGTAATCCCAGCACTTTGGGAGGCAGAGGCAAGAGGACTGCCTAAACCCACGGGTTTTAGACCAGCCTGAGCAACTTGGTGAGACCTCATCTCTACAATAAATAAAAAAAATTGGCCAGATGCTGTGGCTCACGCCTATAATCCTACCACTTTGGGAGGCTGAGATGACAGGATTGCTTGAGCCCGCAGGTTTGAGATCAGTCTGGGCAACTTGGCGAGACCTCATCTCGACAATAAATCAAAACATTAGCCAGGCATGGTGGCGCATGCCTGTAGTTCCAACTACTTGGAAGGCTGAGGCAGAAGGATCACCTGAGCCCAGCAGGTAGATGCTGCGGTGGCCAGGAGCATGCTACTACCCTCCAGCCTGGTTGACAGAGTGAGACTCCAACTAAAATAAATAAATAAATAAAAACCAAAAAATTAACTGAGTGTGGTGGCACACACCTTTGGTTCCAGCTACTTGGAAGACTGAGGTGGAAGGATCACCCGAGCCCAGGTCAAGGCTATAGTAGCCATGAGCGTGCCACTGCACTCCAACCTGGGTGAGGGAGTGAGACTCCAACTCAAAAAAAAAAAGAAGTATAGGCTTTAGGTCAGGATGCCAGGAAGCACTGAGTCCAGGTCCTGGACCTGTCAATTAGAAGCTAGATGACCTTGAGTCACATCACTTCTCTGAACCTCAGTGGTCCCACATGGAAAATGGGCTTGCTAGGTGGGCTTCTTCTTCACACTATTTGCCTTCCCCTCCTTAGGCCTGGAGTTGTTTGAATGGAGGCCAACTACAGTGTGGGGTGGGGGTGGCAGAAGGCTTAGAAGTGTTGGCTCTAGACCCCATATGGGAAGAATCCAGGCTCCTAAGGTGAGTGGGAGACCCTGAGGGCGACTGGGTCTGTACAACGTGTTTGTTCATCCTCCAGAGGTCCTAAATTAGTCTTATTTTTAATATTTTAACTTTTTTTTAATGAGTTGGAGTCTCACTCTGTCACCCAGGCTGGAGTGCAGTGGTATGCTTACAGCCACCACAGCCTCGACCTGCTGGGTTCAGGCCATCCAGCAGGAACTACAGGCGCGCATCACTATGCCTGGCTAACTTTTTTATTTATTGTAGAATCAAGGTCTCACAAAGTTGACCAGACTGGTCTCAAACCCCTGAGCTCAGGCAAACCTCTTGTCTCTGCCTCCCAAAGTGCTGGGATTACAAGCATGAGCCACTGTGCCTGCTCACATTGTCTTTTTTAAAGTTTTTATTATGGACATCTTCAAATATATATAAAAGTAGAGAACAGGATAATGAGTACTCATATAGCCATGTATATCCACGTATCCATATTCTAGCTTCAATAATTATCAACATGGGGCCAGTCTTGTTCTCTACCCTCCTCATCCCTCAGGTTTCATTACTTCTTGAGGCTTGGGTGGCCATTTATTCCATCCTGTGACCTTGATTTGCTTATTCATTCAGTATCTCTATTAAACACTTTCTGAGTCAGTCATTAATACATTTATTGAGGGCCTAGTATATGCCAAGTTCTTTAATACATAATTTTATTTTATCCTAACCTCCCTATTATTATCTCTGTTTTACAGATAATAAAATCGAGCCTCAGAGAGATTAGCCATTTGGCTAAAGCATTACCTTCAAATTCTATGCTTTTTCCTACTGTCCCATGGTCTTGATCTTGAACTACTATAGTGCCTACCCAGACAGCAGATACCTTCATTAACTTAAGTGTTACTGATTCTCTGGTGCCAGACCCTGTGCTGAACAAGACTGATATCAACAAACACTTACAGTTCAATGTGCTAAAACATTTACAGTTCAAAGTGTTAAATGTTACCGTGGGCTAAAGTCAACCAGCTAAGACAAAAGAGCCAAACTCAGTTTTGCTGGGTCAAGGAAGGCTTCATGGAGGAGGCAATTTAGACACGTAGAACAAAGCAAAGGACAGTGAGAATGGGCATGGTTGAGAAGCTAGAGAACACTGCAGGGAGAAGAAACAGTAAGTGCAAAGGCTGGGGGATAGAATGTTGAGCTCTGAGAACAGTGAGCAGAGTATTTCAGTATGGCTGGAAAAGGTAAGTTTGAATAGTGGAGTATTGAAAAGTAAGGCTGGAGAAACCGGCAGAATCTTGAAGGGTCTTTGATGCCACACTTTAAACTCTATTCAGAGGACAATGGGAGCCAGTAAAGAGACTGGAACAGGAGAGTGACATCAAATTTTTGTTTTAGGAAAATCACTCTGGGTATGAAGAATTGACTTGAGAGGGTCAGGCAGGGAGGCTAAGTAGGAGGATGATAGAGTAATGAAGATGGGTGCGGACTGCGGCTTAGACAAGGACAACGGCAAGGAAAATGAGTTGAGGTGGGGAGGAGAGCAAGATTGGGGGCGTACCCAAATGTCAGAGAGAAGGGTCCAGAAAAGAGGTCGTTTCAGCTCTTTTCCAAGGATCTTCCATTCAAACTGTCGTAAGTGATGCTTACATTAAGGCTGGTGATGGGGTCTTTCAGAGATAGTGTTGGTGCTGGAAGAGATCTTGAGGCTCATACAGTCTTCCCCCTCAAATTCACAGTGCTTAGAGAAGCAAAACAACTTGCTCAAGGTCACACAGCATGTCACTGTCAGGAAATGACTGTCTTAGCACTATCCAGCCTCCACTGAGGCTAATGGCTGGGGGTACTGTGTCAAGAAAACTAGATCTAAGGTGACCCGAAAGAGATCTTAAGGGATTAAACAGATTTCTCCTCTTCCCCTTAGCCATCCCTTCCCCCACGCGCGACTCCAGTGATCATTGAATAATTGTTGAAACAGTTCTTTTGTGCAGAACACTTTGTTAAGAGCGATGCAAAGATATACGTCTGCGGTTGGATTCCTTATCCTGAGATCTGAGATCCCTTCCTCAGTACTCCCCACTCAGCTAGCTAGAAGTGTAAAAGGGCATTCCTGAGACCGCCGGTGACCCCTCCCCTCCACCTCCTAACTCCCACGTGGTTTCTCCAGCCAAGTTCTCACCGAGAGGCCCCTCCCTCAGCGGCTCCACTGTTGCCATGGCAATTGGGTGGGTGGACAGCCCGTCCTATCTAGAGGCCACCCAGCCCTCGCGTGGGGAGTTACCATAACAACCCCCCTAGTAATAGAGGGGGTTGGGTCCCGCCCCCTTCCCCCGCAAATAGAGAGGTGGGTGGCCTGATTGGCAGCTGGGCACACGAAAGAAGTAGGGAACGGGAAGGAAAGGCGTCCAGAGAGCTCTAAGAAGGAAACAGGAAAGAGAAAGGGCAAAAAATAGGGAATGGAAAGGAAACGCGTGTGCGCACGCGCGCCAGCCGGTGGGCGCGCTCAGCGGCCGCCTCGGCCGCCGCCCACTTCTTTCACGCCAAGCTCGCGCGGTCGCTCGGCCCTCGCGCGCGCCTTTCGCCTGCTCTCCTGCGCCTGCGCGCAGGTGTCGCCGCCTAGGGGGAGGGGACCCGGCGCGCTCACGTCACGTTCCCTTTTCCACCCTCCCAGTGCACGGCCGTTCCGCGCCTGCGCAGGAGAGTCGGGCGGCTCGGGTTGCAGACTCTCGGGCGAGAGCTTCTGTCAGGCGGTGGGTCGGTCCTCCAGCCGGCCCTCCCCCCTTCCCGGTCTCCGGGGGAGGCGCGGTGGAGTCCGCCCCCAGGATCCCCCGATGGGGGAGAAGCGGCGACGGCGGCAGTGGAATAACCAAGCCGGAGCGTGAGCGACCCCGGGGCCCCGTTCCCGGCGGAGGCCATGGGCGACCCAGCCCCCGCCCGCAGCCTGGACGACATCGACCTGTCCGCCCTGCGGGTGAGCACGCCGCCCCCCAGCCTCGCCCCGGTTCCCGTCCCCGCCGCAGGGGAGGGAGCGGGGTGGCTGCACGGCTCACGTGCTCCCGGGCGCCCCCTCCACCAGCCTGCTTCCCCTCGGCGACCTATGCCCTTTTTCCCGGGCTCCGGCCGCCGCTGCCTGGCCCCCGCCCTCTGCTCCCCCTCTGTCTTCACTCGCTGCAGGTTCTGGGAGCCGGTTCGGTCCCCACCCAGTGGTGCCCCGCCCCCACACTTCCCTGCTACCCATACCTTTACTCTGGGGTTCCGGACCCCCTTTCTCCAAGGTGTTTGGGGGTCACCCCTGGTCGCCCTAAACTTAGCCCACACTCATCACCTGCAGAATCTTTATTGTGGTCCCTCACCTCCTCTTGGCCCTCTTTCCACCCTTGCCCTTACTATCCTTCCTCCTCCACCTCTTTCTGGGCTTCTTGAATTCTGACTTTGCAACTATCTTGACAGCCTCCCTCTCATCCCTCTTTCTCTTCTTCGCCCACCCCTGATTTGCGTCCCTTCCCTGGTCGGAATTTCAGCCATCTCACCCCACACCTCCTACTGTCACCCTCAATCCCACGTTTAGTTTTTCCTATCCCTTCTCTCATGTTTCAAGTGCAGCAGTCCAGAACCAGGCATTTCCGGTCTCAGGGTCCCTGAATATTACATTACCAACTCTGCAGCAGTATGGGGCCGGGAGGATAGACAAGTGCACTGGAGGAGGAAGGGAGGCATTTCTTCTCTTCCGAAACTCCAGCACGGGCTGGGAAGAGAGTGTTTATATTTATATGTACACACACAAGACACATGCATGCTGCCTGTGGCCAGGCAGAAGGTTTGGAAAAGCAGTGGGTATTTATATGTTAGCTGAGGGGTGGGAGCAGTGGAGATCTCTCAAGGGAGGGGTTAATTCAGGAAGGTTGAAAGGAAACAATTGCAGCAGGAGTTTCTTCAAAATACCATTTCTTGTTCCTCATGGAGCATTTACATACTCTGCTTTAGGAGCTTTCAGCAGCATTTATATGTTTTTCTTCCTCAGGGAGCTTTGGCTTAAGGGGCAACTTAGTGGTTTCAAGGTGAACACTCCAGACTACCACCCAGGTGGTGTTTTGATCCTGTGCCCTTTCAGCTCTCAACAGGCCAAGATGTGGGGACAGCAGGATTCCCCATCTCTAGGTTAACTTCTCTGGAGGCCCCTGATCAAATTGTCTTTTGGCTTTTGAGTTAGCCGGGGAACATGGCCAGTAGCGGGGAAAAGGCGGTCAGCCACACAGGTGCCCCGGATATGACTGGAGGGGAGAGGGGAATTGAAGAGAGCAGAGTCATGTTGTTAATTGGGTTTCTCTAGGTGACACAGTTTTTTCTTGCCATTCAGGTCATAATTTGTTTGGTGTAAAGTTGGGCTATGAGACCTGACTTGCTGGAGATAAGGTGATAAATTGCTGGGGAGGGAAGTTGAGCGTTGAATTTTGTGTGTGTATGCACTTGCATGTGTATGTGAGGGGAGAGTGGGTCTGAAGGCTATAGGAGGGACATTCTTTAAGGATAACTTAGCTGGGATTTAACCTGGGATGCTCAAGCCAATTGGGATATAAGATGGAAATCCAGACTCTGAGTAAAAGTCTCTTAATGTGCTCCACTCTTGGATGAAGCCCCACTTTCCCTTCCTACCTCGATTGTTGATTAACTCTGCAGGTTCCTGTGACTGTGGTAACTAAAATACAGTAAAAAATGGGCAAGTCCAAACCATGACCTTTGGTTTGAACTTTGCAGGACTCTGCTTGGGATTCTCTTTTCTTTTAGTTTCTTCTGGTAGTTTGGCCTAGACCCTCAACCTGGGATTTCCAGTAATTCTGCAAATACCCTCTGACCTTGGATGTGCTATTTTCCTTCTGGACTTCTCTGCTTGAAGCAGAGTCAACCTCCTTCCTCAGTCACCTCCTGCCTTTTTCTCCTCTCCCTCCCCTCAGGAGAGCAGGGTAACCTGCTCCCAGTGCTTTTGTCTGTCCTGCCTTGTTCTTAAGGAAGCATTCTGCTTCCCCCCTTTCTACCCCTGTACTGCAAGACTTGAGGGAGTGCTGGACTTTCTTTGAAACAGGACTGGAGAGAGCCTGCTTTCTTCTTACTGCTGACCTTTTCTCAGTACCTGTCCCCTCCACTCCACCTCTGAGAGTCTGTGGCACTGTCAGCTAATCGGTCTTGTTGTTTTTTTCCTGTCTGTTTTCCAGTGAGAAATGGTGTTCCCCTTACTACACCATCTTGTGCTGAGAACTGGAGGAGGGGGATGGGAGGGAAACATATTCAGCATTTATTAGCTGGCTTTAAAGAGCTCAAGGTGTCTTTCTCCTCTTGTTTCAAAAGTCTTGATTTTCAGCTGGTAATGAGAGTAATAGTCTGAAATTAGGGAAGATTGAATTATTTTAGCCATTTGTGAGAAGGTGGAGTAGACCTGCCATTTTGTGACCACAGCCACTCCTGACCTCTTTGAGGTTCCTTTTCTCCGCCAGCATGGTAGCACCATGTGGTAAGAAGAAGCATGGGGTTTGGAGTTGTATTCCTGAGTTTAAGTCCTGGCTTCCTCACTGCAGATTCTGCCAAGAGTTTTACTTCTCTAAGGTCCATTTTCTCCTATATAATGGGCATGGTAATAGTACTGGACTCAGAATTGCTGAGGAATAAATGAAACACTGTACATTAAGTACTTAGGTTTCTGGCATGTAGTGATCATATATGTGGCAGCTTTTATTGTAGTTATTTTTATCAAATGGCAATCAGAGAAGCCTTCCAGGACAACTGTATCTAAAATAGCATTCCCTCCCCTGCTTTATTTTTATATAAAATTTTATATAGCATTCCCTTAGTCTGCTTTATCCTTCTTCATAGTATTTGTCACCAGCTGACATATATTTCTGTCAACCCCAACTAAAATGTAAGTTCAGCGAAAGCTAGGATTTTGACTGTTGTGCTCATTTTTGTATCCTCAGTGCCTGTAACAGTGTGTGGCACATACTTGGGGCTTATTTATTGAATAAGTTCATGTTATAACAAGTGAACGCTCTTAGCACAGTGTATATCTCTCCTAAGTAGTATATCTTTTATATAAACAATTTAAAAATATTTTTATGGGTTTTTTCAAATCAGACCTTGTTGTTGGTAAACAAAGTTCTGGAAGCCCTCATCTGAGTGAAGTAAAGTTAGGATCATCTAGGAGAAAATTTGTACCTCTTGTGTCAAGCCTTCTCTGTCCAAGCTTGGTTATATTCCAGAAGAATCTTCCGACTTGGAACTCTTGGCTTCTCACAAAGGATAAGTATCAGCAGAAGTGGATGGGACAAGGAGGGGGCAGCCCAGGCTGACCTCTTTCCTTCTGCATTTCTCCTTTTGGTTGACCCAATTCATAAATCAAACAGCTTCTTTTTACTGTCCAACCAGTTAGAAGTTTTACACTGCAGTGTCCTTGAAACTATGGAGCTGTGCTTAGTGCTGCTGTATTGAAATAATATCATGGAGCACATTCAAGAAGGACTTGTTGCTAGGTAGTAGCTGCTGACAGAGATGTTCTTTTTCAAATGATTTTGTGTTGTTGTATCTGTTCTTTGGAGAAGTGTCTTCGCTTTCGTCTTCTTTTCATGTCGCTGTGGAGCCAGCACCACTTGGAAAGCTGGCAGTTCTGGGCATGTATTTCCAGGCTGCTGCACTACGTGGGACTGCTACTGTGTTCTGATGTGTTAACTGTTCAAATGTTGACGACAGATGCCTTAGGCAGGGCACTGGGAAGACTGACCTCTTGCAGCAGAAGTAAGGGCATTCAATAGTGACTTTTTTCCCCTAGAGAACCACAAACAGGAGATAGGGCCATTTGATGAGTTGTGGCATTTAGAGTGAAGTGTAATGCTGCTTTGGCAAAATGATGGAAAGATCACAGAAAACTTTGTTGGAACTAAGCAGCCATTCTCCAAACAAGGGGAGAGACACCATCACCCTTTATGCTACAGGATAGGATAGATTGCCATAGCCCTTAGTGATATACATGGAGGGCAAGTTATTTGGAAAAGTGAGGTTTTGATAGTTAAAATAACTTTAAGACTGTCAGCAAGAGAATCAGCTGGTCTGCCCCCTCACTCATGACCCAAGAGCTCAGTTAAAATTAAACTGTATAGAATTGACTGGGAGGGATGGCTCACACTTATAATCCTTGCATTCTGAGAGGCTGAAGTGGGAGTATCACTTGAGGCCAGGAGTTTGAGACCAACCTGGGCAACATAGCAAGACCCTGTCCCTATAATACATTATGAAATAAAAATTAAAAAATTTAAAACTAAGCTGTATAGAATCTTGATTTCAAAACTGGCCTCTGTTCCTTTCAGCATTGAACTGTGTGCTTAAGACAGGGTAATACACAGCTTAGACATGTAAAGCATCCTCATTTGCCATTTAGGGGACAAGATGGCAGGAAGTATGCAACTGCTTTTGATAAGTAAGTATATGGCAAGTATATCACTAAGGGTTCTGGTGTAGGACTATAAATAAGAAATGTAGTAACCTTTCTACTCAGAAACATAAAACAATTCTGGACTAGAGAACATCTTCAGAAGCCATCTGAGAGTCTGCTTGTCCAGTCTTTCTGTCTCCAGACAAAACTGAATCAAAGAAAGTTATCAGTAATGTCCTTTCCTGCACCAGTCGGTCACTAAGCATTGTCAGTTTAGTATATTGAGAATCAGGTTCTAGATACTGTAGGAAGGATGTAATATTGTGCTCAGTACTGTACTAAGCTGTTTAACCAGAGCTCTGGGAACATCCACCTAAGCAATGCCTTTACAAGCTCAGGCTCTTTTTTTCTTAACTATTACTGCTTTCCTTGATATCTTAATACCCTCAAGGCTGGGACATCTTTGTCAAATGTGATTTCTGTGAATTACATTCATTTGGCCAGGCACAGTGGCTCACGCCTGTAATCCAAGTACTTTTGAAGGCAGAGGCGAGTTTGAGACCAGCCTGGGCAACATGGTGAGACCTTATCTCCACAATAAATCAAAAAATTAGCTGGACCTGGTGGCATGCGCCTGTAGTTGCAGCTACTTGGAAGACTGATGTGGAAGGATCATCTGAGCCCAGCAGGCCAAGCTGCAGTGGCTGTGAGCAGCGTGCCACTGTACTCCAGTCTGGGTGACAAAGTGAGACTCCCACTCAAAAAAGATTACACTCATTTTCTGTTGTCCTTTGGTCAGTGGCCAGTCATTTTGAAATCTGGTATTCAGTCCCCACTGCCCTTAGCATCCATTTTATACTACTATATCCATCTTAGTCTTTTCTTCTCTGGGTTGAAGAAATAGAACAAAATGTAATCAGGTTAATAAATCAACTCTCAAAGCATTTCTTGAACGCACACAGAACATGAGAAGGTACAAAAACAGTTGGTATAAGACTTGGATCCAGCCGGGCTCGGTGGCTCAGCCTGTAATCCCGCGCTTTTGAGAGGCTGAGGTGAGTGGATTGCCTGAGCCCGTGGGTTCGTGACCCGCCTGGGCAGTGAGACCTCATCTCTACAATAAATCAAAAAATCAGCCGGGCGCGGTAGCACATGCCTGTAATTCCGGCTACTGGGAAGGCTGAGGCGGAAGGATCTCCGGATCCCAGCAGGTCGAGGCTGCGGTGCCCGGGAGCAGCCACTGCACTCCAGTCTGGGCGAAAGAGTGAGACTCCAACTCAAAAAAAAAAAAAAAAAAGACTTGGATCCTAGCCGGGCTCTGTGGCTCAGCCTGTAATCCTGCGCCTTTGGGAGGCTGAGGTGAGTGGATTGTCTGAGCCCGCGGGTTCAAGACCCGCCTGGGCAACTTAGTGAGACCTCATCTCTACAATAAATAAAAAATTAGCCGGGCGTGGTAGCGCCCGCCTGTAATTCTGGCTCCTCGGAAGGCTGAGGCAGAAGAATTGCTGGAGCCCAGCAGGTTGAGGCTGCGGTGGCCGGGAGCGGCCACTGCACTCCAGTCTGGGTGACGGAGTGAGATTCCAACTCAAAAAAAAAATTAGACTTGGATCCTGCTGGGCTCAGTGGCTCAGCTTGTAATCCCGCGCACCTTGGGAGGCTGAGGTGAGTGGATTGCCTGAGCCCGCGGGTTCGAGACCTGCCCGGGCAACTTGGTGAGACTTCATCTCTACAATAAATCAAAAATTAGCCGGGCGTGGTAGCGCGCACCTATAATTCCGGCTACTCAGAAGACTGAGGCAGAAGGATCGCCGGAGCCCAGCAGGTCGAGGCTGCGGTGGCTGCACTCCAGTCTGGGACAGAGTGAGACTCCAACTAAAAAAAAAAAAAAAAAAAAAAAAGACTTGGCTCCTGTTCATAGCTCACATTAATTATTTCCTCTCTTCAGTTCTTCTTGTCATTCTGCTCCTAGCCAACTAGTCCTTGACTTGAATCTGATCTTTGCCCATTTGTAGAAAGCTTCTCTAGAGGGTAATTGACAAGGTTCTTGAGGTGCTTTGTTCTTACTAAGGGTAGGGAATTGTGGAGGAAGGAGAGAAGACAGAGATGGAATTGTAGTGACCCAAGGGAGTCCCTGGAGATTTTGTCCAGTGGGCAGACAGCTTGAGGTTCTGAGGTTGTACCTGCTAACTAGGTAGGATTTCATGTTGTTTGAGGAAATATCTAGAACTAGACATAGAGGACATAGTGGTGAACTAGACAGACATGAGCCTCCTCCAGACTTGTAGTGGGTAGAAACATTAATCGTGTGTGTGTATGTGTGTGTGTATGTGTGTATACACACACACACACACATATATATTTGCAAGCAACGATAAGGACTGTAGCAAAAAACTAACGTATCATGAGCACATATAACAAGATTCATTTTTATTTTTACAAGATAAAAACATTTGGTTGATTGATTGAGAGACACATAAATCACATGTCAGAAAGCCAAATTGGCATTCCTACAGAAAAGAGTAGATAGAGGTAAACCAACAGGTAGAATTTGGTGATGGCCAGAATTTGGAGACCCTGGAAAGGGACTATTCTTTGGGTGGAGCATTTGATCACAACCAAGACTCAGGAACCTGAGGATGGAAATTAGAGGCTTAACTTACAAAAGGATTTCTTCTGAACCTTCCTATGGGAGGAAAAATAGTTTGTTTCAGAAGGTAAGGTAATATATATGGAAAGGGCATGTGACTCATATAATCCTCATTTTTACTTATTGCAGGGAAGGTCTCTGAGTCCTAGATCTGTAGACTCACATGTGGCTCTGCAGAGGGTGGGTGTATGAAGGAGCAGGGTGTATCACTAGATGTTATTAGCTTAAGTGGTGGCTAGGGTTTGGAAGGTAGGTAAGTCTGTCACAGAAATAAGAACACGTAGGCCTTAGCTCTTGTGGTCTGTGGGAAGTGGGATTCTTTCTAACTTTAGATAGATAGTGTATATAAATAGATGAGATTCTCGATTTATATTGTATACAAGTACAGGAGAGTGGGGTGTGCAGGGGGAGTGTTACTGATTTTGCATGTTTGAAATGAAACAGAGCCGGGGAAGCCACAAGTTTTGGGCTTCTTGGAGGAGCCAGACTCATAGCATATGCTGTCAGGAGGATGGCAGCATAGGATATGGTGGGGTGGGCTGTGAAAAGGGTTTGGTGGTGCAGCTTGTGGGAGGAGCCTGGGTAGCTGGAGAGACATGAATGGAGGAAATGGGGACGATTTACCTAAGAAAAGTGGTGATGGTGAGAGAGGAGGCTGGAAGACCTTTCACAGAGGAATGGTTGAGACCTCAGACTCATCTGAGAAGTTCATGTACCCACAGCGGGAGACTTCCAGAGCCAAAGGTGACAGGCCAAGTGGGGAGTGTCTGTAATCACAATTGGGAACCCCCACCACTCAGAACCTGTGACTCAGTATGTGCATGTGGCAGGGAATGCTTTTTGGTTCTGTGTTGGCCACCTCCGCCTTGCCTTTGAGATGAGCAAGGCTCCTGAAAGCAGGCCTGATATTAGCTGGTTTCTGTTAGAGAACAGAAACTTTTTTACACCCTCTTCTACCAGGACTTATTTGAGGATGGGATCCCAAGGGCTTGGATTGCCGAATTGCTCCTAAAACTACAGGTTTAGAGGAGTTTACCATGAACTGCAGTCACAAGGGACAAACAGGATCAGTAGGGCTGAGTGAAGAAAATCCCACCCCCTTCAAGAGCCTCCTTAACTTCTGTTTTATTCCACAAAACCTCCCCTGACTATGCCACCTGTTGCTGATCACCTTATCCGCTTTCTCACAGACCTTACAATTTTTTTTTTTTTTTTGAGTTGGAGTCTCACTCTGTCGCCTAGACTGGAGTGCAGCAGCCGCTCCCGGCCACCGCAGCCTTGACCTGCTGGGCTCCGGTGATCCTTCCGCCTCAGCCTTCCAAGTAGCTGGAACTACAGGCATGCGCTACCACGCCTGGCTAATTTTTGATTTATTGTAGAGATGAGGTCTCGCCAAGTTGCCCAGGCGGGTCTCGAGCCTGCGAGCTCAGGCAATCCACTCACCTCAGCCTCCCAAAGGCGCGGGATTACAGACTGAGCCACCGAGCCCAGCTAGACCTTACAATTTAACATTTGATTATATTGTCTTATATCGAATATGTTTTATGATCTTATTTTTCCTACCACTTCTTTATGTATGAGGATCATGATTCATGTTTCATATTGATCCCTTACCATGCTTATAAAAATGCTGAGCACATAGTAGGGGTTCAGTAATTACTCGCTTGTTAAAAGATACAGATATAAGTATTTTTGTGAGTGGTCCTTTCCTACTAAGTTCAGTCCACAAATGATACAGGATGCCAAGTGTATGCTGAGCACTGTGGGATACAAAGCAATGTAGGTGCTGACTCAGTGGTTTTCAACCAGGGGGTGTTTGGAAATGTTAGAGAGAGAAGTTTAACTGTCATGATATCTTGGGAGCACTAGCAGTATTTAGCATGTGAGGATCAGAGATGATAACCATTCTGCAGTGTCTGGAACAGTGGATTGAAGAATTGCTTTTCTTTTCTTTTCTTTTTGAGTTGGAGTCTCACTCTGTCACCCAGACTGGAGTGCAGTGGCTGCTCCTGGCCACCACAGCCTCGACCTGCTGGGCTCCGGCGATCCTTCCGCCTCAGCCTTCCAAGTAGCTGGAAATAAAGGCGTGCGCTACCACACCCGGCTAATTTTTTTTTTTTAATTTATTGTAGAGATGAGGGCTCACCAAGTTGCCCAGGTGGGTCTCGAACCCGCGGGCTCAGGCAATCCACGCATCTTAGCCTCCCAAGGCACAGGATTACAGGCTGAGCCACCGAGCCCAGCTGAGGAATTGCTTTTCAATTGAAGATTGCCACTGGTGCCTCTCATGAACTTGTTATGGACATGGGAAAGGCCAGGCTAAGAACTAAACAGGTTTCTTCCACAACATAGGAAGTAGTTCCTAAATCCTCTTGTTTATTTCTTTCTGGGTAGAGAGAGGAATGTAGGCTCTAAATTACCTTTGTTCATGTCACATATCTAACAGCTTTTATTTGTCTGCCAGCATACCTCTGAAGGTAAAGTGGGTAGGCTCCCAGCCAGACTGTAAGGAAGATTTTCATGTTCTCTTTTCACCACCCACCCACTCTTTCTTTCAAGGCACATTTATAAGAAAGTGGTTGAAGCATACGGTACTGAGTCTTTAATGCTTGGTGGCTCAGGAAAGAGTCTTCAAGAAAACAATTGGATAGGGTACCCAAAGCCTAAGCAGCCTGAAGCAGAGATAGGCATGTACATACAGTATGTGTCTGTGGGGGAAGGGGGTGGGGGCAGCACATTTGTCTCTTCTTGCAGGTCTTTTTTATCCTAAGGTTGTCTTTTTGAAGATAGAGGTGTGGTGCATGAATATCATTACTCACATGGGGGAGTGACCAGAGGACAGAAGGCACCTTGCCCTAGTTTATCCTTTGGCAGTAGGCAAGTGGTTGGGAATAGCATAACCAGCTGGGACAAGCTGGAGCTGTGCAGCAGAGCTGCCATCCATGTCTCACTGTCTCCAAATCTGAGTCAGGAGAGCAGAACTTGATAGACTCTGCCCTTGTCTAGCTAAGGTTTGGAGAAGCTGGAGAGTGTCTCTAACAAGGTCATTCCTCACAATGAAAACTGCCTGAGACAAATGTGTCAAAACATGGTAGGGGGAACAGGCAGTATGTGGATTAGAAGGGTTTTTTGTACATCTGGGACTTTTTTTGAGGGAGGAAGGGAGTGACTTCAGCCTAAGCCATTGGGGACTGCTGATGGGTTGGCATTGTGGGGCACATACCAAGAATACAAAGCTCCATAGGGCTTGTGCCCTGAACTGATAGCGATATCTGAATGTTGAGCTGCTGAGCAGAGCATTCTCATGACAAGAAGAGAAGGATATGCGAAAGGACTCAGAAAATTTAGTCTGGAGGAAAGAGAGTTGAATAATTCAGAAGAAAGCCTGGTCTTCAGAGGGAAGAGAGGAAGGCTGGTTCACCCCCCCCATCCTTTAAAAATTTGTTAAATATATATAACATATAAGACTTAACATGTAAACTATTTTTTGTACAGTTCTGTGGCATTAAGTACATTCACATTGTTGTGTAACTGTCACCATCATCCAGAACTTTTTCATCCTTCCCAATTGAAACTCGTACCCATTCAACACTCTCTATTCCCTCCTCCTATATAACTCTTTTATATACACACACACTCACACGACATACATATAAATATTGAAAGTGTGTTCATAGTGGAAATGGCAATGAGAGAAGAAATAAGCATCCAGGCTAAAAGTGCCTTGAGTACTAACAGTGCCTATTTTTGCCCAGGAATATGAAAACCCATTCAACACTAACTCTCCGTTCCCTCCTCCCCGCATCCCCTGGCAGCCACTCTGCATGACATCCTCTTTTGTGTCTGCAGAGTTGAGCAGAGGGTCTGACATAGCAAATGTTTAATTTTTGTTGGGGTAGGTGGGGTGAATGTCTCAGAAGTCTGTGTGTCATCAGCCAACCCAGAACACACCTCTCCCTCCTGGCTCTAATGCAAGATGATAGGCCTCTGAAAGGGATTTTTAAATGAAATGGCTGCCTGGAATCATAAGAGGCTTGGGCAGTGGCAAGAGAAGTTGAGGGTTTCTCTTCCTTATTCACCTCCTTTTGCCATCCCCCAGCCATGACTTGCATTCTGGTTTTGTTGTTGTGCTCATGTTCATCATCTTGCTTGTTTTCAGCCTCTTTCTTCCTCTCATCCTGGGGGTTTGGTGGAAGGTGCTAAAGGAAGTTGGAAAGAAGGGCATTTAGGAGATGAAGACAATAATTTTTTTTTTTTTTTTTAGTTGGAGTCTTACTCTTTGTTGCCCAGACTGGAATGCAGTGGCATGCTCACGGCCACCGCAACCTCGACCTGCTGGGCTCAGGAGATCCTTCCGCCTCAGCCTTCCAAGTAACTGGAATTACAGATGCACACCACCATGCCCAGCTAGTTTTTTGTGATTTATTGTAGAGATGAGATCTCACCAAGTTGCCCAGGCTAGTCTCAAACCCCCAGGCTCAGGCGATCCTCTTGCCTTGGCCTCCCACAGTGCTGGGATTACAGGCTGAGCCACCATGCCCAGCCAGACAATAAAATTTAACAGCATTTCTGCTTTTGTGTGTGAGGGATAACGTTAGTTAAAGAGGAGTCACCTTCTCGGACCTCCAGGCCTGGGTATTGTCTCTTTCTCTGGTGTTCACAGCTTGGACAGACCCCAAAGCATGACCTAGAATTGAGTTGGATGAATATTTTAGAACAGAGGTGGCCTGCCTAGCCTCCTCACTTTCCCTTGTCCTTGCTATTTACAGTTTCTTCATTGACCTTCATGAGGGAAGAGGGGAAAAGGAGGCAAAGGCAGTTTTGGTATTTAAGTGACCCAGGAAGAGAGGAAGGCGGGAGAACTTCCTGTCTTAGAGGTCAAAATCTGAGCCACATAGGGTTCTAGCTGATAGGTTGGGGATGGTGTCTTAGGGTGCACTCTTCAGGACTGTGCCCCTAGATTACCAAGCAAGAGTCTGCAACATGAGAGTCTTCCACATTTTTTCAAAATAGTGTTAGATTGCAAGGATTGAGGGAAAGCTTGAAGACTGGTTAGGTCTTTTTCTCTGTCTTCTGTGCACAACTGTAGAGGAGGGTACGTGTATATAACATTACCTTCTAGGGGTTGCCCAATACTGAATGGCCCTTTACACACCATTCCTCTCACTACAATCTAAAGCCTACTTTTTTCTTAGATTCAGCCAGATATGTATGGGGTCAGGTATTTTCCTTGGACTAAGTCTAGTCTACTCAACCTTAGTGCTCAAAGTTTGAATGAAGGAATGTTCCAATTGTTAACATCCTTAGGTGTTATCCTGTAGTCTGGCATTATGCACTGCCTGGATAGTGTTATCACCATTACTAATAAAAGTAAAAAGTGATTTAAGCATCTATGGGCCTTCTTATATTTCAAAAGGTGCCAACAGTAGGTCATAGTCTCAGAGCTAGTTAGAGCTGACTTCCCATACTCATGTGCTTAATCACTCTGCTATATTGCCCAGTCCCCACCAGAAACAAGGAGCTCACGTGAGATGCGCTGACCTGGGGTCCAAAGTGTAGTCTTTAAAGATTATTATGGCCAGGCTCGGTGGCTCAGCCTGTAATCCCGCGCCTTTGGGAGGCTGAGGTGAGTGGATTGATTGCCTGAGCCCGTGGGTTCGAGACCCGCCTGGGCGGCGAGACCTCATCTCTACAACAAATTAAAAAATCAGCCAGGCGTGGTAGCGCATGCCTGTAATTCCAGCTACTTGGAAGGCTGAGGCGGAAGGATCGCCGGAGCCCAGCAGGTCGAGGCTGTGGTGGCCGGAAGCAGCCACTGCACTCCAGTCTGGGTGACAGAGTGAGACTCCAACTCAAAAAAAAAAAAGATTATTATGTTTTATAGGTTAACGATGAATGCCTCTGTCACTGACCAGATCCCCTGCCTTAGTCTCTTAACCACCTGAGATGGGTAAAATGGACTATCTGCAGAACTCTCAGTTGGAGACCTGCTGATAAGAGGGGCTGTTCAAGCTTGGGTAGCTGCCTTTGAGGCAACATGATCCATGGAGTGAGCATGGCATCAGGAGCTGGGAGACCTGGTTCTAGTTTCAATTCCATTTCTAGCTTACATCTCTGTGGGACTTGGCTTTCCTCACCTGCAGGTGATTCAGGTAATCCAGGGTGTGACCCTGGTATGTATGCTTTCCCAGGTGAGCTGATGCAGGCTTCCTGTTGAGAACTATAGGACCAGATGGTCCCAAAGATCCCTCCAGGCCCAGGAGTTCTTTCCTCCCTTCCTTTCTAAAAATTGCTGAGTGTCTACTATGTGGTGTGCTGTTTGTTCTCACACTAACTTAAACATATGAATAGATCGTCTGTGATTTATTGTGTTCTGTGTATAAGGAAAGGTGCACATATGAGGTGGTGATTGTGTGTTAAGCTAGGTAAAGGAGGAGCTGAGAGAAAAGATGGAGAGGGTGCTAGAGTGGGATGGTATCTCAGAGCTGGTCTGGGAAACATCAGTTCCTACTGTGTAGAGATCTCAGGGTGGGTTAGATGCTGGAATGTGGGAAGGACACAAAGTAAAGGGAAGGTTCAGAAGTAGGTCTGAAGAACTATTTGAAATATGACCTTCAGAGTATGTGCCCTCTGAAGACTGTTTCCTGAGTCTTAGTGCTGAGGAGGAAGAGCAGTCAGAACCAAGTGAGGATTGACTTAGGAGGATAGGGAATTTTTGCTTGGGTTTTGAGGACAGGGAAGGACCTGGAATGGGGGGGGCCTTCCCCCATCACCACTCTGCTGCAACAGCGTAGGCCTTGGAGACAGAGTTAGAGTCAAATCCCGGTTCTGTCACTTAACTACGTGATCTTTGCCCCTGTGCTTCATTTTTGTCCTTTGTAAAATGAGGGTAACAAGGCCCGCCTAGTAGGGATGTTGAGAGCATTAAATAGAAGTGATGAAAGTGCTTAGTCTGGTAAATGCTCATTAGATAGGTGGCAGCTGCCTGACTTCTCTTATTGAAGAAAGTGCCCAGAAAGGGAATCTCCTGGGGTTCTTAACGTTCCTCTCTTCCTGACTTCTTGTTTTGTTTAAGAAAGAGAAAACCACCTAGTCTATTGATTTCAATATTAATGGCTGTGGGTGAGTCACTGAGCCCCAGGTGTCCTGCAATTCTGTGGGCCTGGCTCCCCTTTCCGCTGTCCTGGAGACTTCTACCATCTCCTGAAAGTCTTCTACCATCACTGGAAGAAAGAGCAACTTCAGAATCTTCTATCCAAACATGAAACTCCTGTTTGTCCTGCCCCCCTGAGTCAGGAATTCCGACAGTCACTTAGGCAGTCACTCTGGACCCACCCAGAGGAAGCACTCAGCCTGAGGAGAAAAACCAGTGCATCACCCTGAGGGACATTCTGATGGGGACACACAGCTTTGTTGGGATGTAAGAGACAAGACCCTTCTTTGCACAGAAATGTGTGAAGAGCTTTATGGAAAGGCATAGATTCAAGGCTGGGTGGCTAAGGAAGTTTCACACTGCCTTGCCTAGAGATTTAAGACTCCCTTTTCTGCCTTAGAGCCTTTGGGCCCTCCCCACCTTAGCCCTTGACTTAGTTAACTCTTATTTGTCCTTGTGGTCTCAGCTTAAATATTAATTCCTTAGCAGGCCTTTCCTGGTCCCCTTCCCCATCATCACCTCCTTTTAACCTTTCTGATAACACTGCATTTTTTCTTCAGAGTCTTTCAAAGATGTTATGTAATTATGTCTTTAATGTCTGCTTCTTTGACTGGATTGTAAGTTCCATAAAGGAAGGGACCATTTTTGCCTTGTTCATGGCCACATTCTAGTATCTAGCAGTGCCTGACATATAACAGACACTCACCCTAGAGTTGACATGAAAGGAGTCAGGGAAGGTTTCTTAGGAGAAAGAGGAAAGACAGTCCTGGGAAAAAGTTAGGCGGACATGTTTGCTCCATCCTGCTGGTCAAGAAGTTCCTCCTTCTGTCTCACCTATGTCCCTTCAGCTTAATTTATTCTGGGTTGGTCCTTGGAGCCAGAGAATATCTGGTCTCCACCCTCTGAAGAGTAACGCTGGCCTTCCTTTCTAAGTGTGTGATTCAGATGGGCTTCCTCCCCTCCCTGCTGGCCCCACCCTCCACCTGCTCTTCCTCCAGCTGACTCAGCTTTGCACCCTCTCCCTCTCCTTCCAGGGTCTCTTTTACTGCCCCCTTGTCTTTCATAGCATTCCTTCCTAAGTTCTCTCCCATGGCATCTTATTGGTCTTCCTTTGGAGTTAGAAGCCATGTGGTGGCAAGACAAGTCATAGGTTTTCTTGGTCACAGAGTTTCCCCAGTCTCTTCCCTTAGATTTGTGGGCACCTGACTCCCACAGAAGAAGGTTGTTCAATGAGGTGTAATGATTTGTTTGTGCTGTAATTGAAAACCAGCAGAGAAGCCTTATTATTATCCAGCCCCTGATTACTAGTGTTGTCCTCCACCGATAGCTTGGTGTCTGCCAGCCTGAATGGGCCTGACATCTGCCTGCCGCCTCCTGCTTCCATGCTGCACCCTTCCTTGCCCTCTCTTGTCTCTGCTTCCCAGGGACTGCCTCTCCTCCCTGCCTCTTTCAGCCCTGCTTCCAAGACCCCAGAGGGTATTTTTTTCTCCCTTCTCTCTCACCTGCCCTTCTCCAAATTCTACTCTTTTACCTGGTTTCTTCTCTCCTGAGCTGCCACTCTTCACCCTAATTTCCAGTGATGCCAATAGTCTTAGTAAATAACCTTTTGCCACAGTATTTCCTTACTCTGTGGGAGCCAATTTGTAGCACTTTATGGATTTCAAAATATTTTTACTTCGGTGAATTCTTGTGAGATGGATCTAAGGAAAAGAGGCTCTGAGAGGTTAAGTGATTTGCTGATTTGCCTAAATTACATAAAAGAATCAGAACCAGTGCCCAGGCCTTCTGATTCTCCATGCAGTAAACACTAACTATTCCCTGTCATTCCATCTCACCACACTGCTGGTTTCCTTTCTGCTTCAGCTAAGAAAACCTGCCCCTGAGTTATCCTCTTACCCTTTAGAACCTTCCTATAAGCTATCCTCTGCCTGAGTTGGGAACTTCTGCCTTCTCACCTAGCCCAGCCTCTGCCCATTTCTTTCTCCCCTGTAAAATGCTGAACCCTTTTCTCCTCCAGGAAGCTTTTCCTTTTATATCTTCTTGCCTTGTTGCCTCTTATGGTCTTTGGATCCTTATTGGAGTTCCTGTTTGTTTTTGTTGGCTGTACAGGAGTTCCCTGCCTTAATAAAATCTGCTTTCTAGTAAAACATATTTACCAAGCATGTAAGTTGTGGGATGCTGATTCACATAACATAAAGAAGATTCACTTTTAGTGAATCTAGGTGCAAATCTGCATTGCACCTAGATGAATATTCAAGGATCGTTTTGGAAGGCTGGAGATAATCCAAAACTAGTGTTAGAAACCACTGCATTAAGGAATGGGGAAGGGTTTTTTAGATAACAGCAACTTTCTTTTGTTTCTATATTTATTCATTCTACAGATAGGTATTGAGGGTAGTGCTGACCTCCAGGAACTTAGTCTAGCAGAGGAGACAAAGAATTAATTACAAAAATGTAATTGATGTTATTAAAGGGTCAGTACAGGGTATTGTGGGAGTAGAGGATAGTCAGGGGCACTTCCTGGAGGTGGTGATGTCTACGTTGAACTCTGGAGAGATGGACTTGAGGCATTCATGTGAAGAGAAGGGGCATGATGAACTTGGAAGGGTGAAGAGCATGTCCAAGGACCCAGAGGAATCCAGTAGAGTGTAGCGCTCCTGCTCTCTTCTTTGTCCCCCATGCCGGCAAAAAACAAAAGGACACCAATTGGCAGGGCTCTGGGTAAGCCATTTGTGGGACGATCAGTTGAAAGGCTGTCTCATGTGGGCCTGAGCAAGAACCTCTTTGGTCCACAGATGACTGGGGCAGGGGCAATGTGGTTGGTGTGTGCTATCAGAAAGCTAAACAAGCTTGAGTTCTAGCTTTACCCTGACAAAATTTCACTTGTGAGAGTCTTGTTTTTCCCATCTGTGGAATGAGTTAATAATTCCTGCCCAACTTCCGTACAGGTTGAGGTGCAAATGCGATAATGACTGTGAGAGCACCCTGTAAAGTCTGCGCAGTTGGGTGGTGGCAGAAGTGGCAGCAGCTGTGAGGGGATGGAATTGATTCTAGTGAACATGGACTAAAATGGACTCTTGTGGAGGAGACAGAATCAAACTGCTCTGACAGTGTGAAACTTTTTTTTTTTTTGAGTTGGAGTCTCACTCTTTGTCACCCAGGCTGGAGTGCAGTGGTACACTCACAGCTACCTCAACCTCGATCTGCTGGACTCAGGCGATCCTTCTGCCACAGCCTTCCAAGTAGCTGGAACTACAGATGCATGCCACCATGCCCAGCTAGTTTTGTGGTTTATTTTAGAGATGAGGTCTCACCGAGTTGCCCAGGCTGATCTTGAACCCCGGGGCTCAGGCAATCCTCTTCCCTTGGCCTACCAAAGTGCTGTGTAACATTTTAAAAGCCATAGCCTTACCTCTAAACTGAGACTTGGGAAGGAGTGCTGGGGAAGTAAAGGCAACATACCACCTCAGCTACCTAGAGGACTTTGCAAGATCCTCCAGAGAGAGACAGGGAAATGACTAGAATGACCTTCAGCAGTCTTCTGACCTAAGGTTGGGGTTGCCCTCCCAGGCCTGCAGTTCTCTGTTTTCCCTTAGAAGGTTCTGGAGGCAGGCAGAACATCAGAAGCAAGCTGTTTATCTTTTGGGTTTTTTGGTTTATTTTTAAATTTCTGACTGTGATGGTGTTTATTTTTTCCTTTTCCCTTTTCCCACTTCCCCGGCTCAGCATCAGAAAAGGACCATCTGTCCCTTGCCTTGCCTGTGGCCATTTTAGAACCAGCGTAAGGCTGCTTGAATCCTGGTCCCCTCTTCCCTTTCCCGTCCTCCCCCCACTGCCTGACTTTCTCTATCCTATATTGCCCCCAAACCTCTCTCATCTAGTTCCCTCCAGGTGTCAGCTACCACCTCCTGTAGGCCTTTTCTTATTTTTTCTTTTTTTCTTTTTTTGAGTTGGAGTCTCACTCTTTGTTACCTAGGCTGGAGTGCAGTGGCATGCTCATGGCTACCACAACCTCGACCTGCTGGGCTCTGGCAATCACTCCGCCTCAGCCTTCCGAGAAGCCGGAATTACAGGCACGTGCTACCAATGCCTGACTGATTTTTTAATTTATTGTAGAGATGAGGTCTCGTCAAGTTGCCCAGGCGGGTCTCGAACCCGCGGGCTCAGGCAATCCACTCACCTCAGCCTCCCAAAGCGCAGGGTTACAGGCTGAGCCACCGAGCCCAGTTTAGGCCTTTTCTGTGAAGACCTCTAGGCTGGATCAGGACACCAGCCCAGGGCCTCTGTCTGAGTCAGTCATATCATGGGGAACCAAGACACTGAGGCAGCAAAATCAACTTGTGTGCAGAGGAGGGGAATTATTCCCAACCTTCTAGCTCCAGGCAGTGCCCCCTCTGCTCTGACTGGTTTCTGATGAGAATGGTATTTGCGTTTGTGAATATGTTTTGTCCTAACTTGTTTCTGCCTTTTCGAGTATCTGCAAGTCTGTGTGTGTATGTGTGTTTCACACATCCCTCTGGCATAGAGACCCAGGAGTGAGCTATAAACTACCCCTCCTCCCAGTACATATGTATTTTCCTGGTTTCTTTCCCTCCCTTCTACTCCTAGAACCTATCTGATTACCTTTCCTCCTATGCTTCATTCCCATAAAAACACTTCAAAACAGGATAGCAGTTGATAAACGGAGGACTGGAACTTCATAGTGTGGAATCAGCATAAAAGAATCTGATTGAGTTCCACAGCGTGAGAAGTAGGGTTAGCAGAGTGGGGAGTCCATTTTAGATTGTAAGGAAAACCAGAAAAAAGGAGTTTTTTGAAGACTTTATTAAAGAGTCCAGTTTATTATGGGACATGATGGGTGGTAGGGAATTGATGAGGGTTTCAACTTTCTCTCTTCCTTTCAGATTATTGGCTCAGTGAAGAGGTGCTGATGTTCCCCTCTCTTTCTTTTCTCACCGGAGGAGCATTTAGTCTGCCTCATGCTTTGGCTTTGGTCCTGCTGTCCACACTGAGCACTTTAGGTAGGAATGGAAGTGATGCTGCATACTTTCTGGTTGGCTCTAGGGTAGATGGAACTCTTCCTCAGGCCTGAGAAGACCGCCTCCTATTGAGAAAGGCAGGCATCTGGCTTTCTACTTTCCCTTTGGGTTCTTGGGGGCTGTGTAGGATATCTCTGCTTGGGTAGGAAAGAGGCAGTGATCTCATGAGACTTTTCTTGCCACTTCCCTGTCCCCAGCCCACAGACCCATTCCAATTTTCTGTCTCTTAAACACATTCTCTGTCTTTCTCACACACACACTCTCCTATTTTTTTCTTGTACACACACACACACACACACACACACACACACACTCTCTCTCTCCTATTTTTTTCTTGTGTACACACACACACACACACACACACACACACACACACACACACACACACACACACACACATATCCTCTAGCTACTCACATCTACTTGAAGAAGACTCCACCCCCTTTGCCAGAATGCTTGCCCCTCCTTCCATATCTCTGCCAGTGCTAGATAAGGCCTGTGTCCTTGTGGAACTTGGATTGTTGGGGAAACCTCATCTACTCCTAGTCTCTTAGGTCTTTATCACTTCTGGTGGTGGCTTCAGAATATCTCCTGTAGAGGGAGTTTAGGTTTAGTGATCGGGTTCAAAGCTACATTTGCATAGCAGTCACTATTTTAGCACTTAAATTGTTGTTTTGGGGGTGGCTTTGATGGAGCTGGTGAGTTTATGGGAAGTTGAAGGCCCCCTCCCCCAAGCTGTCCTTGGGTACTGCCAGCCACACCACTGCCTTCGCCCCCCTCTTCCTCTTTGTGTGAGCCTTCTGGATTACAGGAAGAGCTCAGGAAAACAGGCCTATTGTTTTCATCTGGGAGGGAGGGAGGGAGGGAGAGCTTCTCAGGCCAGCTCAGGCTCTGGATCACTCTCCTCTGAAATGGTACCAGATAAATAGAGGCTCCAAGGCCCTGGCAGCCCTGCTCTTCCAAGGGCAAGGGAGTTGTTTGGCTTAGGACTTTGTTCTGCCAACTCTTGTTGGTTCCCTCTTTAGACCACAAGTTCCCATTTTCTTTCCCTAGTGGCCTCCATAGTTCTTTTCTCCCCCTTGCCCCATCTGTTTTTCTCTGTGATCAGTTTCTCTGAGTCTCCCGCTCATCTTCTGTGTAGTCCTGATATGGTTGGTAATAGGATGAAGCCTGCTTTTTGGAAGTGTGAGGAGTTGAGAAAAGAGGGGTCTCCCCTTCCCCCAGCTTCACAGTTAGCTGACTCTGCCTTGTCCTCCTACTCCCCCACGCCCAGGGCAGCCCTGCCTCCTGGCACTGTTCCCCTGTCAAGGGGAGGATGGCACCTTGCCTGGGTTTGGGAACAGCACTGGCTACAGTAGCAGGGCCTGCTGGGGCATATCTGAATGAATAATCATTGCTGGGCTCGAAGCACAGGAGAGACCAGTCCTTCCCTTGCTCCACAGTGCTTTTTTTGTTTCTTACCCAAGGACTTCCTTCACTTCCCCAGGCTTTATGGGTCCAGTTCTTTCTACCACTCTGGCAGCTTCCTAGAATCTTTTGGAATGTTTAATGGACTCTTCCAGCTCTAAAATCTTATAAGAGTCATTGGCCAGCAAAAAAGTAGAGATACATTTTCCTAACCTTCTCCTGCAGTTGCTTCACAGTCATCATACCCTTTGTATTTTAGCATATCTCTTTGTGTTGGTGTCTGATTTATAAGTGCCCAGAAGGCAGAGCCGCGGTTTAAGGAGGCATTCTTTGACAGGCACTTAAAAATGCTGGCTAATATTGGTAATAACCGCTTGCATTTGTTAAGTACATTAAATAAACTTTACCCCTCAAGGAATTTCATCTTCATGCAGAGCCAGCCCAGCAGCACAGCAGGATTACTTGCCCCATTTGGAGACTACAGGCTACAAAGGGAAGGGGCATATTGTCAGAGGCTGTATTGTTAGTGGAATGAGTACTGGCAACCAGAGTTCTAACCTACCAATTCCAGGCCACTTCCAAGAAACTTTACTCCAGACCTCAGGTGCTTGCCTCCTTTTGCTCATCCTATTACCCGCTATGACTCTGGACCTTTCCTGTTAATTTCTAGGTTTCCACATGCTAATTGTGAGGGAGTCTTTGGGGTTTTCTGCTTTTTTCTTTTCCCTTGTCCTATGGTGTTGGCTCATGCTCCCTAGGTGTTGAACTTGTTACTATTCTCACTGCTACCCCATCACAGCCTGTGAACTGAACTGTGTTTTGGTAGTTTGGAAACAATTTATGCTTAAACATGTTTGCATTTTCTCTTGGGAAATAGTCAAAGCCTTTGTTTCTAATCTAATGTCAATCTGTCCTACTACTGCATTAAAATGACTTTTTTCAGGGAAGGAAAAGGAAAAATGTCAACAATTGATGCTGGGCCCCAAATATCAGAGTGAAAGCTATACTTGCATTTCCCCCTAGTTCTCGTTCTCTCTCTCTCTCTCTCTCTCTCTCTCTCTCTCTCTCTCTCTCTCTTTCTTTTTTCTTTTTTTTCAGCTGGAGTCTCTCTCTGTCACCCAGACTGGTTGGAGTTTCTCTCTGTTGCCTCGACCTGCTGGGCTCCGGCGATCCTTCTGCCTCAGCCTTCCAAGTAGCTGGAATTATAGGCATGCGCTACCATGCCTGGCTGATTTTTTAATTTATTGTAGAGATGAGGTCTCGTCAAGTTGCCCAGGCGGGTCTTGAACCCACGGGCTCAGGCAATCCACTCACCTCAGCCTCCCAAAGCATGGGATTGCAGGCTGAGCCACAGAGCCCGGCTTCTTTTTTTCTTTTTTCTTTTTCTTTTCTTTTTTCTTTTTTTTGAGTTGTAGTCTCACTCAGTCGCCCAGACTGGAGTGCAGTGGCCGCTCCCGGCCGCCGCAGCCTCGACCTGCTGGGCTCTGGAGATCCTTCCGCCTCTGCCTTCCAAGGAGCTGGAACTACAGGCGCGCACTACCACACCCGGCCAGTTTTTTTGATTTATTGTAGAGATGAGGTGTCGCCAAGTTGCCCAAGCAGGTCTCGAACCCGCGGGCTCAGGCAATCCACTCACCTCAGCCTCCCAAGGTGTGGGATGACAGGCTGAGCCACTGAGCCTGGCTTCTTTTTTTTCTTAGAGACAGGCTCTTGCTCTGTCACCCAGGGTGGAGTACAGTGGCATGATCATAGCTCATCGTAGCTTTGAGCTCCTAGGCTCAAGCTTTGAGCTCCTAGGCTCCCAATTCAGCCTCCTGAGTAGCTGGGGCTACAGGCATGTGCCACCATGCCCAGTTAATTTTTAAAAATTTGTTTGTACAGACAGGATCTTGCTATGTTGCCCAGGCTGGCCTCAAACTCCTGAGCTCAAGCAATTCTCCTACCTCATTCTCCCAAAGTGCTGGGATTACAGGCATGAGCCCTGTGCCTGACCTCCGCTAAATTTTTCCAGGTGTGAACTGTGGAAGGCGTCCGGGGTGCTTCTTGAGGGTCAACAGAGCAAGGAAGAAAGAACTCAAGGCCCATTTTTGCCTGATTCTCCCCTGGTCAGTTATTTGGAGCAGAGTCCATGGTGAAGGTGCACGCTGGTATCTTGGGAAGTACCTAGGTTCTGTGCCTAATTTGTTGTACAGCACTTACCATGTGCCAAATACTGGAGAAATACTGAAGCACAAGTCAGTGACTTCAGGAAGTGTTTAGGGCTATAGCTGGGGAGACAAACACACTCGAAATAACTAAAGGGGTTTTAAGACCTTCATCCTCAGCTTCTTCCAAAAAGTTTTTCTTGACCAAGCCCAGCTCTACCTTGCTCTGTCTGGCATATAAACGTTAAATCAATGAGCATTTGAATACCTCATATGTACTCAGAAACACACCTGGAACTGTGAGGTAAACAGGAACACACAACAAGCAGTTCCCAAGGGAGGTGAAGGGTGTCTCTCGAAGGAGCTGCGCATCCCTGAGGATGTGCTAGTCAGGACTAAACGTGCATGTGAGACTGGTTCCTTGTACTGTACATGGAGCTACATCTACCAAGAGAGTTTTTGCAGTTAACATCACTGTTAGCACTTCATATCTGAACAAAGCAATATGTATAATTATATGTTTTAAACAACATCCTACAGTGCAAAGCACAGTGACAGGTGACATTTCTCTGTTTTGAACCACATGAGGGGATCAGTCCATTGACTCAAAGCCAAACTCTTCAGTGATTGAGTCCAGCACTTTTATGGTGCCTTCCACAGCCTCTTCATCAACCAAAGCCTTCATAAAAATTTAATAAGTGTAAAATATGGGAAGATTAGGAATGCTAAGTAATAAGCTCTAGTGAGTGAAAAAAGCAGCCACAGACTGTTACCCCACATGCTCACTATTCACCAAAAGTAGTTTAATGTATGCTAAGATCCAGTGCTGCACAGATAAACTATTTCTGTTTTCATTCAGGCACCCATCTCAGTGCAAGTTCTCATAATTCTCATGCTGTGTAATACCCAGGTGCCACCCAGACATGGTTCTTGCCCTTAATGAGCTTCTGTTCTACTTGGGGAGAAGAGATGTAATCACATGAAAAACCTAATAGAGATGTGGTCTGGCTTGTTTGGTCGCAAGGAATCTGCTCTAGCTAGGTCAAATAATGAGAAAGATGTAGCATAGACTCAGGAGCTGGCTACATGCATTCAAATCCTGAATCTGCCACTTAATTAACTGTTGACCTTGGCAAGTTACTTACCTTCACTGATCCTCGGTTTACTCATCTGCAAAGTGAAAATAATAATAGTAACTACCTCAAGTTATGTGAGGGTTAAATTAGCATGTGTAAATTAGTTAGAACAGTGCCTGGCTATTATTATTTTTTATTTAAGGTCAAGAATCTTGTTGAGCACAGTGGCTCACACCTATAATCCCTGCACTTTGGGAGGCCAAGATGGGAGAATTGCTTGAGTACAGGAGCTTGAAATCAGCCTGGGCAACATAGACCCCTGTCTCTACAAAAAATTAGCCATCTGTGGTAGTACATACCTATTGTCCTAGCTACTGGGGAGTCAGAGAGGGGGAAATTGCTTGAACCCAGAACTTTGAGGTTGCTGTGAGCTTGGTTGTACCACTGCATTCCAGCCTGGTGACAGAGCAAAACCCTATCTCAAAAATAAAAATTAAGAATCATGTTGGAATCTGAGCATCAGAACTGAGGGCCTTGGAACTGAGTGATTCTGGATTCATGGTAACCCCAGGGGACAACTAGAATTAGCCCATCAATTACCCTTGGTCACCTCAAAGGATAGCTAGAATCAGTTAATCTATCACCCTCTCACCTCTGTCTCTTTCTCTGCAACTCTCATTCCCTCTTCCTTCGTGTCTGCTGTGTTCTCTATGTACAATCTGGCCCTGTCTCCTCACTCATGGCATCTGCCTTCCTTTTCCCTAGGTAATAATGGCCTTTCTAGCCCTGATTCTCCATGCATTATCTGGCATATTCCAGATTGAAACGGCTGAGGGGGAAGTTTGCCCTACATCATTGTTTCCGTTCAGTCTTGGACTGGCTACTTTGGGTCAAGAACCCATCTCTTGGACTCTTTCTAGGACAAGAAAGGGGACCAAATGGTCGAAAACATGGTCCCTTAGGCAATAGGGGCTAGCAGGCCTTGGAGTAAAATTCTTTAGGTCAAATCTTGGCTCTACTCCTTCCTAGCTGTGCATAACCCTGGGCAAGTAATTCAACTATTGTAAACTTCACCAGTGAAATGAATACACTAGTACACCTAAAAGCTTGTTTTGAGATTATACTTCTTTTTTTTTGAGTTGGAGTCTTACTCTGTCACCCAGACTGGAATACAGTGGCAACACTTATGGCCACCACAGCCAGGATCTACTGGGCTCAGGCAATCCTTCTGCCTCAGCCTTCCAAGTAGCTGGAACTACAGGCGCGTGCCACCAAGCCCAGCGAATTGTTTGTTGTAGAGATGAGGTCTTGCCATGTTGCCCAGGGTAGTCTCGAATCACTGGCCTCAGGCAGTCCTCTCACCTTGGTCTCCCAAAGTGCTAGGATTACAGACGTGAGCCACCACTCCAAGCTGAGATTACACTTCGAAAGTCTTCGGCAGTACCAAAGAAAATGCTCATTCTAACTATTAAAAAAAATTTTTTTTTTTCGAGTTGGAGTCTCACTCTGTCACCTAGGCTGGAGTGCAGTGCACACTCACGGCCATCGCAGCCTCGACCTGCTGGACTCAAGCAATCCTTCTGCCTCAGCCTTCCAAATAGCTGGAACTACAGGTGCACACCACCATGACTGGCTAATTTTTAAAAATTTATTGTAGAGACGAGGTCTCACCAAGTTGCCCAGGCTGGTCTCAAATCTCTTGGCTCAGGCAATCCTCTTGTTTCAGCCTCCCAAAGTGCTGAAATCACAGGCTTGAGCCACCAGGCCCGGCCAACTATTAAAATTATCAAGGGCCTTTGGGGAGAGTGGGCAATGAGAGTGATCTCTGAGATAGCCAGTATGAGAGCTCTTCTAAGGAAGTAAATATCAGGGCCAGAGGGATGGAGCAGATGATAGTACTCAGCATTTAGATAACAGTGCTGGGAAGGTATTTGGACCATGGCTTAAATAGGTCTTCAGGAGAGTTTTTCCCTGATTCCCCAGACTTGGCCAAGCTTGTTCTCTTAGTGCCAGTACCACTCCACAGCACTTTCCACAGCTACAGTTAAACACCAATATGACAGGAACCACCCCATTTACTCACTATTCTGTTCCCAGGCCTAGCAGCTTCTGGCATATGATAAGGAAAGAATAAATAGTCATTAGGTTGACAGCTTCATGCAGTATGGACCTGAGCAGTTAGAATCATAGAGTTAGAAATGGAAAGTTTTCTTGTTGAAAGGGAATCCAAGAGCTGGGCATGGTGGCTCACACCTGTAATCCTAGCACTTTGGGAGACCAAGGCAGGAGGATTGTTTGAACCCAGGAATTCGAGACCAGCCTAAGCAATATAGCAAGACCTCATCACTATAAAAAATAAAAATTAGCTGGGCATGGTGGCATGTGCCTATAGTCCCAGCTACTCAGGAGGCTGAGGCAGGAGGATTGCTTGAGCCCAGGAGTTTGAGGCTGCAGTGAACCATGATCATACCACTGTACTCCAGCCTGGGTGACAGAGTGAGACCCTTACTCAAAAAAAAAAAAAAAAAAGGAAGAAGAAAGAAAGGGAACCCAGATAAGTTATCATATGAGCTATTGTATCATGTTGTCTTTTGTGTTTGTTTCATGACTTTTTCATGTGTGTTGGTAGACCAGAAGCACTTTATGGGTTCCTTTCATGTTAGTAGGGTAGCGTTCCTACAGTAGAAACTGTCATTAATTAACAGTACTTTTTTTTAAACACTGTGGTAGGCGCTCCTAGCATTTTTGAAATGCTTTTAAAAAATTGATACATAATAATTATACATATTTATGGGGTTTATGTGATATTTTGATACATGTATACAATGTATAATGATCAAGTCAGGGTAATTGGGATATTCATCACTTCAAACATTTATCTTTTCTTTATGTTGAGAACATTCAAAATATTTTCTTCTAGATAATTTGAGACATATAGTAAAGTGTTGATAACTATGGTCACCCCACTGTGCTATCACATACAGGAGCCTCTTCCTTCTGTCCAGCCATATTTCTGTACCCATTAGCCAGCCTTTCTGCAACCTCCCCTGCCCTTCCCAGCCCCTGGCAACTATCATCTACTCCACCTCCTTGAGGCCAACTTTTCCTAGCTCCCACATATATGAGTATATTCTATATTTGTCTTTCTGTGCCTGGCTTATTTCACTTAATATAATGTTCTTTGGGCTTTGCTCTTTTGCTACAAGTGACAGGATTTTTTTTTAATTACTGAATAATATTCTATTGTGGATATAACACATTTTATTTATCCATTCATTGACTGATGGACACTTAGGTTGGTTCCATATCTTGGCTGTTGTGAATACTGCTTCAGTAAACGTGGACGTGCAGGTATCTCTTCAATATACTGACTTCCTTTCTTTTGTATATTTACCCAACAGTGGGGTTGCTTGATCATATGACAGTTCTATTTTCAGTTTTTGAGGAACCTCCATACTGTTCCATATGGCTGTATTAACTTATATTCTCATCAACAGTATACAAGAGTTCCCCTTTCTCTACATACTCGCCAAAAGGACTTTCTGTCTTTTTGATAATAGCCATTTAACTGGAATGAGATGGTATCTCATTGTGGTTTTGATTTGCATTTCCTTGATGATTAGTGATGTTGAAGGATTATTATTTTAAGAATAAACAGCCTAGCCGGGCTCGGTGGCTCAGCCTGTAATCCCACGCTTTGGGAGACTGAGGTGAGTGGATTGCCTGAACCCGTGGGTTCGAGACCTGCCTGGGCAACTTGGCGAGGCCGCATCTCTAGAATAAATAAAAAAATCAGCCAGGCGTGGTAGCGCATGCCTGTAATTCCAGCTACTCGGAAGACTGAGGCAGAAGGATCACTGGAGCCCAGCAGGTCGAGGCTGCAGTGGCCGAGAACAGCCACTGCACTCCAGTCTGGGTGACAGAGTGAGACTCCAATTCAAAAAAAAAAAAAAAGAATAAACAGCTTTACTGAGATTTAATTTATATACCATAGAATTTACCCTTTGTGGCCTTTTGTGACTAGATTCTTTCATTTAGTATATTTTCAAGACTCATCCATGTTGCAACATCTAGCAGTACTTCATTCCTTTTTTGTTTGTTTTTGGAGGTGGGGTCTCACTTTGTTGCCCAGGCTGGAGAGCAGTGACACAATCCAGGCTCACCGCAGCCTTAATCTCCTGGGTTTAGGCAATCCTTCTGTCTCAGTCTCCTGAGTAGCTGGGACTGCAGGCACACACCACCACACCCGGCTAATTTTTGTTAATTTTTTGTGTGGAGACGAGGTCTTACTATGTTGCCCAGGTTGGTCTCGAACTCCTGGGCTCATGCAGTTCTCCTGCCTGGACCTTCCAAAGTACTGGGATTATAGACATGAGCCACTGTACCCAGCCCTTCATTCCTTTTTATTGCGAATAATATTCTGTTGAATAGGCATAACATGCTTATCTGTTCATTAGTTAATGGACATTTAGGTTGTCTCTACTTTTTGACTATTATGAATAATTCTGCTTTGAACGTTCACGTGGACACAGGTTTTCAATTCTTCCTTGGCTGGGTCATATGGTGGTTCTCTATTTAACATTTTAGAAACTGTTCTCAAAAAAAAAAAAAGATATTTTTGTTTTTTGCTTTTACATCTTTTATTTTTTTGAATTGGAGTCTCACTCTGTCACCCAGACTGGAGTGCGGTGGCCGCTCCCGGCCACCACACCCTCAACCTGCTGGGCTCTGGCGATCCTTCCGCCTCAGCCTTCCAAGTAGCCGGAACCACAGGCACACGCTACCGTGCCCGGCTAACTTTTTTATTTATTGTAGAGATGAGGGCTCGCCAAGTTGCCCAGGCGGGTCTCAAACCTGCGGGCTCAGGCAATCCACTCACCTCAGCCTCCCAAAGTGCGGGATTACAGGCTGAGCCACCGAGCCTGGCTCGCTTTTACATCTTTATATCTACAATTCTTTTTTTTTTTTTGAGTTGGAGTCTTACTCTCTTTCCCAGGCTGGAGTGCAGTGGCACGCTCATGGCCACCGCAGCCTCTACCTGGTGGGCTCAGGTGATCCTTCCGTCTTAGCCTTCCAAGTAGCTGGAACTACAAGCATGTGCCACCACACCTGGCTAATTTTTTGATTTGTTGTAGAAATGAGATCTCACCAAGTTGCGCAGGCTGGTCTCTAGAACCTGTGGGCTCAGGCAATCCTCTCACCTTGGCCTCCCAAAGTTCAGGATTATAGGCATGAGCCACTGTGCCCACCCTCACAATTCCTTTTTATTTAGTTTTGGTATAGGGTACTCTTTTGCATGTGAATATCCAGTTGTCCCAGCACCATTTGTTGAAAAGACTACTGAATGGTGTTGGCACTCTTGCTAAAAATCAATTGACCACAAATGTAATTGTTTGTTTGTTTACTGTTTGTTTGTTTTAGAGATAGGAGCTCACTCTGTTGCCCAGGTTGGAGTGCAGTAGTGCCATCATAGCTCAACGCAGCTTCCAACTTTTGGGCTCAAGCAATCCTCCTGCCTCAGCCTCCTGAGTTGCTGAGACTACAGACATGCACCACCATATCTAGCTTGTGTGTGTGTGTGTGTGTGTGTGTGTGTGTGTGTGTGTGTGTGTTTGTGCACACACGTGTGCAGAAACAGGGTCTTGATATGTTGCCCAGGCTTTTCTTGAACTCCTGGCCTCAAGTGATCCTTCTTGGCCTCCCAAAGTGCTGGCTTTATAGGCAGGAGCCACTGCATCCTGTCCAGTAGTTTATTTTTGGCATCTCAGTTCTATTCCTTTGATCTATATGTCTAGCATTATGCCACTGTCACACTGTCTTATTACTGTAGCTTTGTAGTAAGTTTTGAAATTGGGAAGTAGGAGTCCTCCATATTTGTTCTTTGTTTTCAAGATTGTCTGTTCATATGATTTTTAGGATGAGCTTGTCAATTTGTTCAAAGAAAGCTAGCTGGGATTTTGATAGAGGTGCATTATTGAATCTGTAGATCTTAACAATATTAAGTCTTCTGATGCATGAACATGGGATATCTTTCCGTTTGCTTAGTTCTTTAATTTCTTTCAGCATTGTTACGTAGTTTTCAGTGTATAAATCTAACACTTCTTTGGTTAAACTTACTCCTTTTGATGCTATTATAAATGGAATATTTTTTTAAATTTCATTTTTTGATTATTCATTGTAGCATCTAGAAATATAGTTGATTTTTATACATTGATCTTATATTTTGCAACCTTGCTCAACTCATTTATTATTATAAATTTTTAGTGGAATTATTAGGTTTTTCTGCATATAGGATCATGTTATATACACATAGAAATTCTTTTCAATCCAGTATCTTTTTTCTTTTTTCATTTGTCACACTGGGCTTTTATTGGGTGGGCTTCTTTAAAAGTAAGTTAGAGAGAGAAAGAGAGAGAAGAAAGAAGATTCACCACCCCAAGGTGGGGGAGGGGACCAAAGCCAGGAAGCATGACAACAGTCATAGCTCAAAGAGCACATGGCCACATCAGAGTCTAGCAAGGCAATGGCCCCAATCCTTTATCTTTTATTTTTTATTTATTCTTTATCCAATTGCTCTGACTACAACCAGTACAATGTTGATTAGAAGTAGCAAGAGTGGACATTCTTTTATTTTAAAGAATATATCTATTCTTGAGAAGCTGAAACTCATGGTAGGGATATGATTAATATATAAACTTGAGGTTGAAATGTATGGGTAGGATAACTTGTGGTGAGCTAGAATAGCTAGTGACGATACAGTTTACATAAAGTGGAATAAAAACATACATATACACATACGCATATATATTAAAAAACCAACTCCTCAGCCTGTAATCCCACACCTTTGGGAGGCTGAGGTGAGTAGATTGCCTGAGCCCGCGGGTTCGAGACCCTCCTGGGCAGCGAGACCTCATCTCTGCAATAAATCAAAAAATCAGCCGGGCGTGGTAGCACATGCCTGTAATTCCGGCTAGTGGGAAGGCTGAGGCGGAAGGATCGCCGGAGCCCAGCAGGTCGAGGCTGCAGTGGCCGGGAGCGGCCACTGCACTCCAGTCTGGGCGACAGAGTGAGACTCCAACTCAAAAAAAAAAACAAAAACCAACTCCCCAAACGTCCTCCCCTTTTGGCTTCTCCTCCTCCACAGGCATGTGAAAACCCTTTTGTTTGACCCTGCCACCTGCTCTAGCCATTGTCTGATTTTCCCCTTCCTTTCAAGGTTAGACTTCAACAGAGAGCGTGCTATCTCATAACCTTCACTTCCTCATCACACCCATCTTCTCCAGCCCCTGCTGTCTGCTTTCTGCTCCCCCAACTGCAGTTCCCAGTGGCTTCCTAGATGCTAAGACAAGTGGCATTTTTTCAGTGCTCTCTGACCACTGTTTAGCATTTGAGGCCATCAGTCGCCTTATTCTACCGGAATGATGGCCTTCATGACCATCTCCTCCTCTGGTATCTTTTCTCCTGCTATTCTTCAACACGTAGCACGTGGCCATTCCTTGGAACCTGGCCTTGGCTCCTTCATTCTGCTTTCTCTGTATACCCTGCCTGGATATCTTGTCTGTATCTCTAGCTCTCACACTTATGAATGTCTCTAAATTTTCTCTTCAGATCCTTGTTTCCATCTGCCCAATAGACATGCACTCTTCCATATCCCCTAACATCTCAAATTCAGCATCTAAATTCAAACTGCTGTTCTATATCAGGGCATGCCCTTCACCCCTCTTAAATTCCTATCACTAATTGGAAACTTACCTAGCCTCCAAGGCCCAGCTTAAACACCATCTGCTCCAGGGAGCCTTCCAGAGAGTCACAACGAGAATTTAATTCTGCCCCCAGAAATCATAAAAAAGATGTTTTACCCAATCCTGCCCCCTTTCAGCTTGTGGGAGAAAAGCAAGACCCCAAACTGCTAAATACTTGTTTAGGGACACATAGCTTATGCTAAAGTTCTACTAGAAAGTCCCTCTCCAGTGCTCTTTCCACTATACCAAGCAGTTTCTCAGTGGCTCTCATGCTTTCAATGGCTCTTATGACATACAAACATGTAGTGCCGGGTTTCCATATTTGGGTACTCAGCCTAACTGTAAAATAACGTTCTCTGTTTCTCATATGTTCTTGAACTCCCATCTGTGCCTATTTCAAAAGTTGTCACATAGTTAATGCTAAATAAATAATGAACGAATGAATGAAATAAGATATGGTTGCCTTGTGGATTTTCCTTCATTAGGGCCTAGCTCTGTATGGGGAAAATCGGGCACTCACTCAGAAGATATTTATTGTCTGGTTAATAATGGGCAACGTTAAATATCAGGCTGAGGTGTTTGGACTCTCTTCTCCAAGCAGTGGGGAGCTGTACTAGTAAATTAGGAAAGTACCATGTTAGAAGGGGTAAATCAGGCAGTAGCAGCAGAAGGAAGCTGTGGTGAGGTAGAAGCTCCACGAGGGAGGACAGAAGGGATTGGTCTGAGGTGGTGGCTTCAGGAATCAAAAGGAAGAGGCAAACCAGGCATGTTTTGAAGGGAGAAAGGACAGGGTAGCTATGATGCAGGGAAGGGAGGAGGAGCAGAGGATGATACAGAAATGGGATTTTGGTGGGGATAATGTCACAGTTATTGAAAAGTGGAGGCTGGGCTCAGTGGCTCAGCCTGTAATCCCAGCACTTTGGTAGACCGAGGTGAGTGGATTGCCTGAGCCCACCCAAGGGTTCGAGACCAGCCCAGGCAACTTGGCGAGAACTCATCTCTACAAAAAAAAAAAAACAAACAAAACTTAGCCGGGCATGGTAGCACACAACTATAGTTCCAGCTACTTGGAAAGCTGAGGCGGAAGCATCACCAGAGCCCAGTAGGTCAACGCTGGGGTGGCTGTGAGCGTGCCACTGCACTCCAGCCTGGGCAACAGAGTGAGACTCCAACTCCAAAAAAAAAAAAGAAAAGAAAAGCAGAGCAGATCAGGCCTGTGTGAAGCATCTTCTGGGTAGGGTGTGAGGGACCATGACCAGTGTGCCACATGTACACGCTCAACTTGAGTTTCCTCATCACTCTTTTCAAGGAGGTTTGGTCAGGAAATGGGCTTGAAACCCATTAAATATCAGCATCTGAACCCAGTGTATGTTGTCTGACCTCAAAGATTATTCTTTCATCACTCAATGCCTCCCAAGCATACAGGAAGTAGACAAATTGGAAGTTAAGGTTTCAAAATTAAAATGTGTGTGTAGTGATTGAGTTGGTGGTGGCAGGTCATTATGACTCCAGGCCTGTCATATTTTCCCTCTTCCCTCTTAGATAAGAAGCATCCAAAAATCATGGCAATAAATCTTTCTTCCATCTCCCTCCATCTCAGAAAGCGCTAAAGTTTGATTCAAGAAAGGATTTCCCAGTCCAGGCATTGTGGCTGAGGCCTATAATCCCAGCACTTTGGGAGGCTGAGGCAGGTGGATTGCTTTCTGTTTTTTTTCTGAGTCAGAATCTCAGTCTGTTGCCCAGGCTTGAGTACAGTGGCACACTGCTCACGGCCACTGTAACCTCAACCCGCTGGGCTCAGACAGTCCTTCCACCTCAGCCTTCCAAGAAACTGGAACTGCAAGCATGCACCACTATGCGCAGCTAATTTTTGTCTTGGTTTATTGTAGAGACAAAGTCTCACCATGTTGCCTAGGCTGGTCTCAAACCTACAGGCTTAGGCAGTCCTCTCTTCTCGGCCTCCCAAAGTGCTGAAATGACAAGGTGTGAGCTGCCATGCCTGGCCTGAGGATCACTTTCAAAACCAGCCTGGGCAACACTTGAGATCCTGTTTCTACAAAAAAAATAAATAGCCAGGCATGGTATTATGCTCCTATAGTTCTGGTTACTCAAGAGGCTGAGCTGAGAAGATTGCTTTAGCCCTGGAGTTGTAGGCTTCAGTAAGCTATGATCATGCCCTCCAGCCTGGGCAACAGAGTGAAACCCCATCTCTTGAAAACAAAAAGTTTTTTCACAACTTCAGCTGGAGCTAAATAATTGAGTATAGACCAACGAAGTTCTTGATATAGTCAGTCCAGCCCCCTTCAGAGCACACAAAAAGGACCCCTCTTCAACTCTGTCACATCTTTCTCTCAAGCAGGTTGGGGATGCCCTCAAGCTGCTGTGTGCCAGACCTGGGCAAGGTGCTGGACATACATGGTGAGCAAGGAGGCCTCAGTCCCTTTCTCCAGGGAATTTGCAGACAAATAAATGTTCAATGACAATGCATTGCAAAATATGCTCTGATAAGGCACATACAGGGAGCCAGGGGCACATTTCCTATCTTTCAGTTCCCCTCTGAGAAAATAAACAAAGACAGTATGCAGTGAAGATTTTCTTAAAAAGCCTTGAACTGCTGCCTCTGGTCTCCAACACGCCCAAGTTGTCTTCCATGTGCTTGTTACTTCAGTGGATGAAGGGCTTTTTTTTTGGCTTGTTTGTGGAACTTTTTGGTTGTAGGGTTCCCCCACTCCAGAAATCCTATGTCAGTTTTTCAAAATCTGGAAGAAGGGAGTTTTAGATTATATGCTTTTAGGATTATCAACATGATCCTAAAAGAGGTCCACATGGCCTGGAGAGTTTATTCCAAAGTGCCATCCTCACTTTCTACCTCTGCTCTCAGTCCCAGCAGTCAGAGAGGAGGGACCTGCCCTGTAAAATGTCAAAACTGTCATTCTGCAGGAGGTGCAGGAGTGTGGACAGACTGGGGGCATATCTCTCTCCAGCTTGCAACTCTACCTCCCAGCTTCTTTCTGTCTCAAAAAAAAAATTCTGCCAGGAGGGTGTGGGTGACCGCCTGACAGCAGCTATGTTGCTGTGGCCAGGCCTGCCTGCTCTTGGCCCAGCAGGAGGACAGACCTCTTTAGAGGCTTTGTTCCAGCCCTTTGGTCCCTCTCCTTCTTGCACTGTTTGATTCAGAAAAGTAGAAACAGAAAGTTCTCCCTTCTCTTTCACCCTCCCAGAAGCCCTTTCTCACCATCACTTGCTCTTTCCTTCCCTGAAGGTCCCTCCTGCTCCTAAATGCCTCAAACCCTGGCCTGTAAGCATTCAGTCTCAGGAGGACAGGGAAGGGAAGAAAAGTACAAAAGGATGGTGGTCCTCAAATTCCTGCTCCCTGCTAATTTTCCTCATCTCTGCTTTTAAAAATTAAAATAATAATAATGGTAATTAACTTTTATTGAGCACATGCTCTGTGCCACGTACTGTCTTAAGCATTTCATGGGCATTTCCTCACTTAAAATTCACACCAACTCCAGAGGTAGGTACTCAGGCACCCCTATTTTGCAGATGAGGATACAGACACAAAAAGTTTGTCAGTGAGTTTGAAATCAGGAGCTTGTCATTGAAAAACCATCTAGACTCTGACTTCCATGTTTTCTCACCTCCTTTCAACTTTTCCCATAAAATGTTAATTCTGATCCAATCCAGGAAAAGAACAGCTGGCCATCAGGGTTCCTGCTGCAAGGAATATACTAGTATTCACTCTCACATCCTGACTGAATACCTCTTTTCGTCCCTTTAGCTTCATAATCCTTGCTGAAGTTCTGACACCTTATTCTTTCTTTCTGTCTTCCATGCCCTCTCCCCAGGACCCTGCTGGGATCTTTGAGCTGGTGGAGGTGGTCGGCAATGGAACCTATGGACAGGTGTACAAGGTGAGACTCTATGGCTTCCACATCTACGGCGCCCTCTTGAGAGGCATGGAAGAAGTGGGTTGCAGGTCTAGAGGTCTGAAGGGGGGCTATGGGACATTATAGAGGCTGGGGCTGTGGGAAAGGATAGAGAAGAGGGAACAGGTAAGAGCATCCAGAAGCAGGGGTGTTGTTAATGACCTCTGCTTCTGAGTGTAAGAGCTAGTCCTGGATGTGGTAGGAACAGGTCTGCAGCTGGAAGGTCAGTGGAAAAGGCATGGGGACTTGTATGTCAGAGCTCACCTGGGAATTCAAAGCAGAGGTAAGGCCAAAGGTATGGGTTTGGCTCCGCCCAAGACAAAGAGACCAAGGATCTAATGGGTGGCCTTGTGCAGAGGCAAAGCCATTTTCTTGAGCACCTGTAGCTAGCCTGTAGCAGAGCCAGAGCCAGAGCTCAGACTTTCTGTTTTTGAGGTTGCCTCTGTCCTGAACATAAATGGCATGTTCTTGGCCACTGATGGTAGCTTTTAGCCTGGCCTTCTCACATGGCCTGACCACTGCTCACACTCGCATGGGGGAAGTGACCACAGCAAGGAGTGGGGATATTCAAGATGGATGCTTCCCCTGAGCCAGAGGCCCCCCCTAGAACACACAGCCTGCTGCATTTCAGACACAGTGCTTGGTATTTTCACGAGTCTCCTCTGTGTCTCTGTGGCCTTGTGTTTCCTGGGCCACTGGAACTACCTTCCTCTCTCCTTCTCTTGTAAGCTTTGGGGAAACAGGCACCCCTCAACTCTTGCCTGTTGTTGCCATGGAAATAGTAGCTCTGTGTGCTCCTGCTTCTCTGGACTTGGGGTCTTGAATGGCTGTTGCAGATAAAAACCCATGGGCTGGGAAAACCCATGTCCATCCCCTCAAGGGGCCACCTTCTCCCACCCTGCTTTTCCCCAGAAGTCTTGGGCTTTCCTGTCCAATCTTTAGATGGCTGTTGCTAGGAATTTCAGAAGGATTGTGGGGGAAGTGGGAAATGTCTGGGACACACTCAAGAGAGGAAGTTTCTTCCCATTAGGACTGGTGACAGAGACATCAACACATGTCAACTGGCCGTTCTATGCTCCCGAGTTCCCTGAAATCTGAGCTCTGTCTTTGTTCTTTCCCTATTTGACAATAAAAAGTTTTGCAGGTAGGGTTGATTCTGGGAGCGACCTCCTATCTAGAGTGGATGGTTCAGTAAAGCACCCCAGCATTCTGTCTTCCTTAAGAGATGAGAGTCAGCGGGGCTCAGTGGCTCAGCCTGTAATCCCAGCACTTTGGGAGGCCAAGGCTAGTAGATTGCCTGAACCTGTGGGTTCCAGACCAGCTCAGGCAACTTGGCAGGACCTCATCTCTATAGTAAAAAAACAAAACAAAATTATCCGGGTGTGGTAGCACACACCTGTAGTTCCAGCTACTTGGGAGACTGAGACAGAAGGATTGCTGGAGCCCAGAAGGTCAATGCTGGGGTGGCCATGAGTGTGCCTTTGCACTCCAGCCTGGGCAACAGAGTGAGACTCCAACTCAAAAAAAAAAGTCAAAGCCCCTCCCTCCCTAGCTTCCTTCTGCTCCCTCCAGGATCCATTAAAATGAAGAAGAATCTTTCATTCCCTGCTTTAACTTTCTTTTTTTTTTTTTTTTGAGTTGGAGTCTCACTTGGTTGCCCAGACTGGAGTGCAGTGGCCGCTCCCAGCCACCGCAGCCTCGCCTGCTGGGCTCCAGCGATCCTTCCACCTCAACCTTCCGAGTAGCCGGAATTACAGGCATGCGCTACCACGCCTGGCTGATTTTTTTGATTTATTGTAGAGATGAGGTCTCGCTGCCCAGGAGGGTCTCGAACCCGCGGGCTCAGGCAATCCACTCACCTCAGTCTCCCAAAGGCGCGGGATTACAGGCTGAGCCACTGAGCCCGGCTGCTTTAACTTTCAAACTGTAGAAAGTCCAAGCCAGAAAGGCTGGAACAGAACATAAATGTCTCTCACTCATCTCTCTTGAGTTTTTTTTGTTTTTGTTTTGTTTTGTTTTTTTGTTTTTTTACGACAGGAGACTCTTCATCTTTATCTGATTTATAGTTTGGAAGTCCATTCTAGGTAGTTTTTCTGTCAACCATGATGCCTCAGGAACTGTCTCCCTCTGTCCACTCCTATGACCAACACATAGACTGAGGTGTCCACTAGCCACAATGAGGGATACTTTCTAAGACAGAAATCAGCCAAAAGATGTGGCCTCTCCCAGGTCAATCCCTCTCTGCTCCCTGAGCACAGACTCAGCTCCCTTATGCTCGACTCTCTGTTCTGCAGGGTCGGCATGTCAAGACCGGGCAGCTGGCTGCCATCAAGGTCATGGATGTCACAGAGGTAGGGAGTGAAGCCAGGTAGCAGGAGGGTGGGACCATTGTGAAGGGGTTGTAGGGGGAGTCTCAGGGCTCAGCTCCTTCCATTCACCTAGGATGAGGAGGAAGAGATCAAACAGGAGATCAACATGCTGAAAAAATATTCTCACCACCGCAACATTGCCACCTACTATGGCGCCTTCATCAAGAAGAGTCCCCCTGGAAATGATGACCAGCTCTGGGTGAGAAATGTCCTCTGCCTGCCCTCCCCACACTTCCCTGCCCCGAGGCTGCTCATTTGGACTCTGTCAGTGCCCAGAGCCTCTCCTTTCCAGCCCTCCTTTCCATCTACCCAGCCTCTCTTATCCCTGGGTCCAGAGGAGCCTCATGTCCCACACTCTAACTCCCCCGCATATTGCAGCCGTCTCATCATCTGAGTGTCACAGTGGCAAGCGTCCTGGAGTTTGCCCCAACCTTTGCCCTGAGCAGTACCTCACACTGTGTGACAGGCACTTAATAAATAGCACTGTAATTCTGGGAAGGGCAAGAGAGACCATGGGGAGGTTAGTCCATCACTTTTCCTGCTTTGAGTATAGCTTCTGGGAAAACAACAGAACAGGAATACTTGTGGACTAGGCACAGTGGCTCACACCTATAATCCCAGCTCTTTGGGAGACCAAGGTAAGAGAATTGCCTGAGCCCACAGGCCTGAGACCAGCCTGGGCAACTTGGCAAGACCTCATCTCTACAATAAGTCAAAAATTAGCTGGGTGTGGTGATGCATGCCTGTAGTTCCAACTACTTGGAAGGCTGAGGCAGAAGGATCATCTGAGCCCAGTAAGTCGAGTCTGTGGTGACCATGGGCACACCACTGCACTCCAGCCTGGGCGACAGAGTGAGACTCCAACTCAAAAAAACCCTGAAAAACAAAAAAGTAAAAAATATTTGTGGAAAGTAACAGGATTCAGACCCCTCCTGGCTCCCCAGATCTGGCAGTGCATCTCACCCTTCTGGATGATTATTTGAACCTGAGCCTGCCATAGATCTTTTGGGCCTCCCCCCAAATTCCTGCTGGCCCAGATCATTCCTAAGAATCATTTCCCTCCCTAGACTGGGCAGTGGTGCCAGTGGATTCTCCCAGCCTTACCCTTTGTGATACTGAGCTTAGAACCTAAGGAGAAAGCATGGCAATGGCTATGGAGAATGTTGGAGCTCATGCCTGGTCTCCTCTCCCAGCAGTTAGCCAGACAAGTGCTTATTAAGCACCTTCTGTATACCTGATACAGATGAACATGAGCCGTGGTCCTGGCTTCCAAAGTCCTTGGGCTTTTTGGGGACGCATCTATGCATGTGCACACGCACGCACACATACATATTTGGATTTGGACAAAGAAAGGTAGGAAGATTACTGCCAGGTGTGTGTAGTGGGAGCTCATTGAGGACTAGAGACTAGGTGCTAGTGGCCTAGCTCCCTCTTCTGGACCTGTTGGGCATTGTCTTCCCCTCCTCCCACTACATACTGCTATCCAAGAGACAGACACATGCAAATTACTTTATTGCATATGCAAATGTGCATGTGCCATCCAACCACGTCCTGCACTGGAAGTGGCTTTTAGTGAAACTTTAGATAGGCGTGCTTATTCCCAGGGGGACCAGTTGGGGCCATCTTCCCATACAGCCTCTGCCTCTGCATTTCAGGGGCTCTTCCCTAGCATTGCAGACCTGGAGCTCTCCTTGTCTCCTGGCCTTGTCACTCTGTGCTTGAGGAGTATCTCCAAGTCTTCCCAGGCTCCCTGCTGCAGTTGCTGAAGGAGACCCCATGAATTATTTCTGTCTCTAGCAGACCTGCAGAATCGCTGGTTCTTAGCTCCTTTCTTGCCTCTGAGTCAGGGCCTGGCAAACTTTTTCTGTAAAAGGCCAGACAGTAAATATTTTAGGCTTTGTGGGCCATATTTGCTCTGTCACAACTCTGTTCTGTCAATTCTGCTGTGTGCCATGAAAACAGCAATAGATAATACATAAACAAATGAGTTTGACTATATCCCTCAAAACCTTTTTTAAGTCACTAAAATTTGAGTTTTATATCATTTAGATTCTTTTTTAGATTTTTTTCCCCCAAGCACTAAAAGATATAAAAACTATTCTTAGCTTGCTGGCCATACAAAAGCAGGCCTTGGGCTGACCATAGTTTGCTGACCCCTGATCAGCAAATGTAACCATTTTGAGCTTTGGGGTCTCAGTGAGAATCTGATTAAAGCATTGGACCCTTCCTCAAGGAAAATGCACATATCTGTATCATTTAGTCTCCAATTTCAGAGGTTCCTTGGACTCCTACTCTGGGCCCAGCCCCACCCTGCCAGCTGTATTCCCTTTTTCTCTCTCTCCTGATCTCAGGAAGTCCTGTGGCCTTCATGAAGGTTCCTGAGGTCCCCGCTCTCCAGCGCATACCAGTTCTAGCCCCAAGCAATGCCTCTGGTCATCCACCAGGGGTCTAGCAGGGGCAGGAGGGGCGGGGAGCTTGCCTGACCAATACTTTCCCTTCTGGTACCTTCCTGGGACCACAGCTGGTGATGGAGTTCTGTGGTGCTGGCTCAGTGACCGACCTGGTAAAGAACACAAAAGGAAACGCCCTGAAGGAGGATTGCATTGCCTACATCTGCAGGGAGATTCTCAGGGTGAGCTTGTCTCTTGTCTTCTCCTGTGCTACCCTGTCTGGAGTTTCCCGACCTTAGGAACTCTCAGGCTGTTAGGGGAGGTGAGCCCCTCTGTTTCCAGGCTCTGCCACTTCTCTACTTGTAACCCTGCAACAGATTGTGAGTCACCTGAAGCTGCCACCCTGAGGAAGATCCCCCAAGACAGCTCAGCTTGTACTTGGACTCTGGGTGTGGAGGGTCTGCTCCTTCAGCCCAGCCCTGTTCCCTCAACTAACTCTTACCTCCTCACTCTCCCCCTTCTGACAACATGGTTGATTTTCCCTGCTCTCCTGTTCCAGGGTCTGGCCCATCTCCATGCCCACAAGGTGATCCATCGAGACATCAAGGGGCAAAATGTGCTGCTGACAGAGAATGCTGAGGTCAAGCTAGGTGCGCTGGTTCCTTCTGAGGCTGTCAGGGACCTGCATTCTTGGTCATCCAGATAGACCTTATTGGTTATACCCATCTAAGGTTTCCCTAGCCCAGAGTGGGGTCTGGGTTACTGGATGAAGAAACAGTAACCTTCTGGAAAGAGAATTAGGGGACACTTTTTCCCTCCTGTGGCTCAGGTCCAACAACCTGTCTGCTGGGGGGAATCACTCCTCTCCCCCACCCAGTGCCTTGCCTCCTGCTTAAAATCCCTCAAGAAGCTTTTTACCTGCCACCTGTTATGGGCCAGGTGCTGTGCAGGTCCTTCTGAGGGGATGGGATCTGATGAACCCCTTCCGTGGGTTGCTGTCCCTTGATCTTTTACCTTGTTTTTTTTCCAAGATGCTGGAAGACTGGATCAGGTTCTTAAGGATGTTGACAGGGTAGAGAAGGGTGTGGGGGTGTCTGGGTGGGACCAGGATCTTACCTGCCTCAGATGAGGTACATACATGTGTGCAGGAGTGTGAGGGAAGGGAGCAGACGCGATTCCCTACGCTGAACCCTCCTTCCCTGTCTTCACAGTGGATTTTGGGGTGAGTGCTCAGCTGGACCGCACCGTGGGCAGGCGGAACACTTTCATTGGGACCCCCTACTGGATGGCCCCAGAGGTCATCGCCTGTGATGAGAACCCCGATGCCACCTACGATTACAGGGTATGAAGTGGAAAGCTGGGAGCATGGAGGCACCAAGGGCAGGAAATGAGATGGGGATGATGGGCGTGAACATGCTGGGGGACAAGGAGTGGTCAATGATGTGTTAGCAGTGAGGGGCTGGAGAGCATTTATGGCAAGGAAAGTAAGGGTAGCAAGATGGAATGAGTTAGAGAACAGCATGGGGCTGGAGGAGCAGGACCGGGGGAAGGGGTGTGGCCCAGGAAGGGTCCTGAGAGGCTGAGGATGGTGGACGAAGAGAGATTACTGGGCAGAATTATCAGGAATATTCACTTGTCCCATTTTCTCTCCTCTCTGTAGAGTGACATTTGGTCTCTAGGAATCACAGCCATCGAGATGGCAGAGGGAGCTCCTCGTAAGTATTGAGTCTGCCAAGGGTAGGAGGGGAGGGAAGGAAAGTGACTTCAGGAGGAGATGAGTCATGGGAGGTCCTGTTGAGGAAGGGTCCTGTAGGCTTTTGGCTGACAAAAGTGACTGAGGATGTCTCTTCTGTGTCCAGCTCTGTGTGACATGCATCCCATGCGAGCCCTTTTCCTCATCCCTCGGAACCCTCCACCCAGGCTCAAGTCCAAGAAATGGTAGGTCTCTGAGAGTTTGGTCTCTAGGAAGGAAGGTCTCTGGACAAGGCCACCCCCACCTCCAGAGCCCTCTGTGTTCAGGCTTGGATCGGTACCACAGAAGAGGTGTTGGGGATGCCGGGGTGGCGACTGGTATTGGGATGTGGAGAAGACAGGAGGGGCACCCAGGTGCTTGTGGATGAATGCTTGACCCTCTTCCTCCTGAGGGGACACTCCCAGTGTGAGCCACCACTGTTTCCAGGTCTAAGAAGTTCATTGACTTCATTGACACATGTCTCATCAAGACTTATCTGAGCCGCCCACCAACGGAGCAGCTACTGAAGTTTCCCTTCATCCGAGACCAGCCTACGGAACGGCAGGTCCGCATCCAGCTCAAGGACCACATTGACCGATCCCGGAAGAAGCGGGGTGAGAAAGGTGAGTCGGCAGGGTGGGAGGGGGTGGGTGTTAGGACACACCTCAGCCACGCTCCTCTCCTCCAGCCCTGCCTCCTCCTGGCTCCCCTTCGTGCTGCCCTCGTAGGCTCCAACTCCGACTGTCAGAGGAGATCTCCTTTCCCAGACTTACAACCCCAGAGGTGGTTTTCCTCATTTGCCACCTGATCCGAGTCAGCCCTCCAAATGGCGGTCACCTTAACACATCCTTACAGAACCTCCATATTGAGCACATGCGTGGGCAAGTGCACGCACATGTTCTACCACATCCCACCCACTACTAGATCTGGTCCCAATTTCTGTCCAGGCACAAACCTGAGACCCACTGTCTCCCCGTTGCTCCAAGGAGGTGGGTGGGGACGCTCATTCTTGGTCATCCAGACAGACCTATTGGTTATCCCCACCTAAGGTGTCCCTAGCCCAGGGTGGGGTCTGGGGCACTGGGTGAAGAAACAGCAGTGATCTCCCCTCTGCAGAGGAGACAGAATATGAGTACAGCGGCAGTGAGGAGGAAGACGACAGCCATGGAGAGGAAGGAGAGCCAAGGTGGGCTTGGTAGACGGGGTGGGAGGGTGGGGCCAACTCTGACTAACTGAGGGGATAACAGTTGTCCTTGGCTTTTGGGACTCTCAGTATGAGGGTGGTGGGAGAGAGGTAGACCCCCATATAAACAGAATCCCTGGGTGCTGAAAAGTAGAATGAATGAATGAGCAAGAGGTGAGGAAAGGGCGATTCAGAGCTGAAGTGGGGGAGGGTGTGGGCAGGAAGAGAGGGCCAGAAACTGGGCAGAAGGGAGGACAGATCTCCTGGCCACCTGAGAGTGGCCAGAGGCAGATTGTCTGATCCAATTAAAGCACCCACTCGGGTGGGCTCTGCAGGGACGAAAGTATGAGTCAGCAGGGTTCTGACCCCTACACTGTGTGCCACCCTGACCCAGCTCCATCATGAACGTGCCTGGGGAGTCGACACTACGCCGGGAATTTCTCCGGCTCCAGCAGGAGAATAAGAGCAACTCAGAGGCTTTAAAGCAGCAGCAGCAGCTGCAGCAACAGCAACAGCGAGACCCTGAGGCGCACATCAAACACCTGCTGCACCAGCGGCAGCGACGCATAGAGGAGCAAAAGGAGGAGCGGCGGCGTGTGGAGGAGGTAGGCTGTCCTGGCAGTGCTGGGCCCAGGCTGGGCACACTTCCTGCTGACCCGACTCCAGTCCATCCTTGGTTCTGTGAGGACCTCGGGGAGAGCAGGGAGTGAGCTGGTGCTTCTCAGCCCCTTTTCTCTCAGACTTTTATGGAAAGTCTCTCTCCCCCATTATCAGAGGCTTGGCCCGCAGGCACTGGTACCCCCACCCAACCGTGTGTGGAGGGTTGTGTCATCAGCCTCCCTTCAGAGCAGAGCCATTTCTGAAGAGCTGTATCCATTCCCCACGACAAGACTGTCCCTGTCCTTGTTTCTGCATATAAACCTCCACTCTGCATTTATTTAGCTCTGATAACTTCAGTCTCAGGCAGCTGGGGATCTGTGCACAGACACTTCAGTGCACCTGCACGTCTGGCTCTATCAAGCAGTTTTCTGGTCTGCACATGCAAAAGATCCTTTTAAAGACTCTTCTTTTACTTATGGCTATTTTGGTTCAGATTTTTGTCAAGTACAGTCTTGTCAGTTCAAACTGATTAAAGGTGGGTAGAGAGATGTCATTTCAACTAATAGAAAACCTTACTTTTAAAATAGGTGCAGTTTTCTTTTCTTTTTGGATATTACCAATTAAACTCATATATCGGTGAGGCAGGAGGATTGCTTGAGCCTAGGAGTGCAAGACTAGCCTAGACAACATAGTAAGACCTCCTCTCTACACACACACCCAAAAAATTAGCCAAGGATGGTGGTACTCACCTGTAGTCCCAGCTTCTTGGGCGGCTGAGGTGGAAGGATCACCTGAGCCTAGGAGCTGGAGGCTGGAGTGAACAGTGATTATGTCACTGCACTCCAGTCTGGGTGACAGAGTGAGACCATAACTCAAAAAAGAATAAAAATAAAAATAAAATATACAAGCCGGGCTCGGTGGCTCAGCCTGTAATCCCACACCTTTGGGAGGCTGAGGTGAGTGGATTGCCTAAACCCGCCGGTTCGAGATCCACCTGGGCAGGCGAGACCTATCTCTACAATAAAATCAAAAAATTAGCCGGGCGTGGTAGCGCGCGCCTGTAATTCCGGCTACTCGGAAGGCTGAAGCAGAAGGATCACTGGAGCCCAGCAGGTAGAGGCTGCGGTGGCCAGGAGAGGCCACTGCACTCCAGTCTGGGCAACAGAGTGAGACTCCAACTCAAAAAAAAGAATAAATAAATAAAATATACATGTATACATATGTATGAGGAGGGGGACCCCAAAAAAACCAAAGTTATCCTTTGGAGGGTGGGCCTCTTGTAGCTTGTAATATACTTGGAATTTGTTCCTCCAGATCAAATGGTCAACCAAAGTTTTTATCTGGAAGTTTTGAGAAGGTTGTGTCATGGTCTGCAGAAGAAATGTCCTGAGTTGTGACAAACAGGTTTCTGGTTCTTCTACAATGACAGCACACCTGCCCACACTGTGCTGAGTGTTTAGCAGTTTTTGACCAAAAACAGCATGACCCCTGATCTCACCCTGAGTGACTTTTTTTTGTTTCCCTGGATGAAAAAAGTCCTCAAAGGGAAATGTTTTGCTGATGTGGAGGAGGCAAAACAAAAAAATGGAAGAAGCACTAAAAGGCATCATAATTGACGAGTTCAGAAACCATTTTGAACAGTGGAAAAAGTGTCTTGATAGGTGTATTGCGTCAAACAGAGAGTACTCTGAAGGTGACTGAAGTTTAAACATGTAAGAATAAATACACAATTGATTTTTTTCTGAGTCAGAGTCTCACTGTGTTGCACAGGCTGGAGTGCAGTGGCACAATCACAGTTACCACAGCCTCGATCTGCTGGGCTCAGGTGACCCTTCAATCCTCAGCTTTCCAAGTAGCCTCAGCCTTCCAAGTAGCTGGGGTTACAGGTGTGTGCTGCCACAGCAGGCTATTGTTTTCTTTTACATTTTATCGTAGAGACAAGGTCTTGCCATGTTGCCCAGCTGGTCTCGAACTTTTGGGCTCCGGCAATCCTCTCGCCTCAGCCTCCCAGTGTGCTGGATGTGAACCACTGAACCCCACCTAAATGTACCTTTTTTTTTTGAGTTGGAGTCTCACTCTGTCGCCCAGACTGGAGTGCAGTGGCATGCTCCCGGCCACTGCAGCTTCAACCTGCTGGGCTCCGGTGATCCTTCTGCCTCAGCCTTCCAAGTAACTGGAACTATAGGCGTACACTACCATGCCTGGCTAATTTTTTGATTTATGGTAGAGGTGAGGTCTCGCCAAGTCGCCCGGGTGTGTCTCATACCCGTGGGCTCAGGCAATCTACTCACCTTAGCCTCCCAAAGGCGCGGGATTACAGGCTGAGCCACCGAGCCTGGCTAAATATACCATTTTTAATAAATTCTATGGTTTGGAGTTCTTTCTCCTCGTATAAATGTATTTATTTTGCAGGGGGACAGGTAGGGAAGGAGAGGTATAGATCCGTTTTTTAAATGCCTTAAATGAATAGTATTTTTGTTGGAACAGTTACATGATTTCAAAGTTCATGAGCTGGATTTAACAAAAAGTGTACCTGTAGGGTGGGCCATAGACACCAGCATCACCGCTGTCCATTTACTACTCCCCAAAGCAGGACCCTATCTTTGTTGAACAAAAAATAATTTGTCGAACAAAGTGTTTCCTGGAGAAAACCCGCTAGCAACTTCTCGCAGAAATAGGCACAAAGTGTCCTCAAGAGTAAGGGTCCCTTAGGGCAGGGGCTTAACTTAATTGTTTTTTTTGAGGGCAGCCTTTTTGATCACGATGCATGGGCACCTGCTGCCCTCTCGTGGCCAAAGGGTGTCACTGCAGCCCTACTCCTTTTGGACTTGCAGGCAAGGGTGGATTTGAGCCCAGGAGTTGGGAGGAGGAGGGAATTGTTGTTGATGCTTGGTTTTGTTTGGTGGGGGCATGGGTAGAAGAAGGTGTTGTACTGTTCAGTCCACCCCAAGGATAGAAGTCAGCCTCGTAGCCTCTCTTGTCACGTGCGCACAGCTACTGTGAACACACAGTTTTCCCAAGCCAAGCCCTATGGGCTTGCGTGTAGGGAAGCAAGTATATTTGTCATAAGTTGAAGCCATTCTTGTCACCCTGCCTAGTGAGTGGGGAGAGCTGCCCTCACTGTTCATGAGGGTCTCCCGCCAGGGCTGTGCTGTGTCAGTGTCTGGTGCGGCACCTGAGACCGCTTCCCTCTCCCCACAGCAACAGCGGCGGGAGCGCGAGCAGCGGAAGCTGCAGGAGAAGGAGCAGCAGCGACGGCTGGAAGACATGCAGGCCCTGCGGCGGGAGGAGGAGCGGCGGCAGGCAGAGCGCGAGCAGGTACAGCGCCGCCGCGCACCACACACCCCTGTCCGCCTGCCCTCCCCGCCCCTCCCGCTCCTGCTGCCTGCCTCCCCTGCTTCCCGGTGCCCACCCCCTTCTCTCCCCCACCTCCAGATTCCTCCTATCTTTTCTAGCTTCACTCTTTCTCTCTGTTTTCTCCCACCCCTCAACCCCAACCCTGGCTCCCTGCCCTCCTCCTGTCTCTGTGCCTCATTCCCACCTCGCCCTGTTCCTGACTCCTCTCCCTGCCCATTCACTCACGGCCCCACCCTGCCTCCCCCTCATGCCCTGTGCCCTCTTCTTCCCCATCTGTGCTGCATTGCCCCCTTGGGGCTCATCCCACCCGCATCCTCTCTCTTACTCTCCCCTGCTCCCTCTCATCCTCACCCTGCTGATCCCTTCCTCTTCCCACTCGCTACTGCTGCCCCTCCTCCTCTGCCTCTTTCCCTGCCTTTTGCCCTCCCCCACCCCCTGCCCCCCAGGAATATATTCGTCACAGGCTAGAGGAGGAGCAGCGACAGCTCGAGATCCTTCAGCAACAGCTGCTCCAGGAACAGGCCCTGCTGCTGGTAACCGGGTCCCTCAGTGTGCTCTGGGAAGATGCTTTCCAGAGCCTCTTTGCTGAAACGGGATGGGAACACTTCAAGGGAAGGGATTCACCCGTGACATCAAGGGAAGACATTTCCTCTCTGTCACTGGAGGAAAGAAAGGGCATGCCTGCTCTGACTCCCAGGCCACACCCTGCTGAGCCCTATCTCCCTACCCTTGGGCCCAGGAATACAAGCGGAAGCAGCTGGAGGAGCAGCGGCAGTCAGAACGTCTCCAGAGGCAACTGCAGCAGGAACATGCCTACCTCAAGTCCCTGCAGCAGCAGCAACAGCAGCAGCAACAGCTTCAGAAGCAGCAGCAGCAGATCCTGCCTGGGGACAGAAAGCCCCTGTATCACTATGGTCGGGGCGTTAATCCCGCTGACAAGCCAGCCTGGGCCCGAGAGGTACTCACTGCCTCCTAAGACTCCATCCTCCCAATCCTGCTGCCTGAGGCCCGGAGAGTTGCGAGAATTGGTGGTTTCACAGTAGTGGGCACCAGGGAGGGGAAAAGGAGCACGCAGCATTGGTTGTGGGGCTGGAACACTTGGGGCCGGTGGAGAACTAAAGTTAGAGAACAGGGAGGCACGAGCTGGCCCGCTTGACATCCCTTCACGTCACAGGTAGAAGAGAGAACAAGGATGAACAAGCAGCAGAACTCTCCCTTGGCCAAGACCAAGCCAAGCAGCACAGGGCCTGAGCCCTCCATCCCCCAGGCCTCCCCTGGCCCCCCAGGACCCCTTTCCCAAACTCCTCCTATGCAGAGGCCGGTGGAGCCCCAGGAGGGACCACATAAGGTGAGTCTCTCCCCGTTCCTGTCTAAACTCACAGACACGGGGTGCTCCACCCTGAGCAGAGGTACATACACACACACACACACACACACACACACACACACACACACACCTATTCCTGTCTAAACTCACAGACACGGGGTGCTCCACCCTGAGCAGAGGTACATACACACACACACACACACACACACACACACACACACACACACACACACACACCTATACGTTCCCTCAGCTATTAGCTGGCATCACAGACCACAGGATACAGGACAGAGACAGTCACCTGCTGCGTGTGATTGTTCCTTGTACCTGTTCTCAGGTTCTAGGAACCACTTTTTCTTCAATGGGGGAAGGGGCAAGTAATGCCCCTTCCCAGCCCAGACCCTGACTTACAGATGGGGAAGTGCCATGGAGCGGGTAGCCCACCCTCCCTGGTCTCTCCCTGCAGAGCCTGGTGGCACACCGGGTCCCACTGAAGCCATATGCAGCACCTGTGCCCCGATCCCAGTCCCTGCAGGACCAGCCTACCCGAAACCTGGCTGCCTTCCCAGCCTCCCATGACCCCGACCCGGCTATCCCCACACCTACTGCCACGCCCAGTGCCCGAGGAGCTGTCATCCGCCAGAATTCAGACCCCACCTCTGAAGGGCCTGGTCCCAGCCCGAACCCCCCAGCCTGGGTCCGGCCAGATAACGAGGCCCCACCCAAGGTAAGGACAGCCCTGTAGGACTTGGGAAAAGCGAAGAAATAGTAAGGGGCAGAAAAAGAGGGAGCGTGGAGGGGCAGGCAAAGTGGAGACAGGGTTCAGGGTGGGAAGGAAAGAAAAAACTAAGGTGTCTGCCATGGTGCCTGCCCTGCATGCAGGGGTTGATTGGGTGGCAGGTACTTGGATGTGTCGTGTTGATCCTGTGGAGTGTGTGGGAATGGAAAAACACCCAGGGTGTTTCAGGAGCACTAAGGGGCAGATGATTTGGGTTAGAATCCTAGCTCTGCCCTTTCCCAGCTTTGTAACCTTAGACATATTCATTGACTTCCCTGAACCTCAGTTTACTCACTTATAAAAACTGGGAGTACACCTCTCAGGACTGTGATGAGGATAGATGTCTGTAGCGTTCTCAGACCTCTCCTTCTCATTCACTCTGCAGGTGCCTCAGAGGACCTCATCTATCGCCACAGCCCTTAACACCAGTGGGGCCGGAGGGTCCCGGCCGGCCCAGGCTGTCCGTGCCAGGTAATGCCTAGGTGGGGTCTAGGGGCAGCCTAGGGAATAAGGGAGCATAGGAGACTTTATCAGGTTCCCCACTTAGGGGTGGGCAAGCCCCAGCCCAATCACCTCAGCCCCCTCCCGCCCCCCGGCACCCCTGTGCTCCCTCCACAGACCTCGCAGCAACTCCGCCTGGCAAATCTATCTGCAAAGGCGGGCAGAGCGGGGCACCCCCAAGCCTCCAGGGCCCCCTGCTCAGCCCCCTGGCCCGCCCAACGCCTCTAGGTAATGGAGTTGTCCCCCTACTCACTCCCACCTCTCACTTCTGCCACCTGTTTCCCCGGTGACGGTTCCCTCTGCAGTGCAGCTCAACGCCCCAGGGAGGGGAACACCTTGTCTCCCTGACCCTGACTCTGCCCCTCCACAGTAACCCTGACCTCAGGAGGAGCGACCCTGGCTGGGAGCGCTCAGACAGTGTCCTCCCGGCCTCTCACGGGCACCTCCCCCAGGCTGGTTCACTGGAGCGAAACCGTGTGGGAGGTATGTGAGCCAGGGCCGGGACACCCACAGGAGCAGGGAGGCCTGGGTGGGCATGGATCATGTTGCAGAGCTCTGGGGCTCAGGGTCGAGGAGTCAGCCCCCGCCCCCGTCCTGGTGTGAATGACCACCCCTTCTCCTACCCCACTTTGTCCAGCCTCCTCCAAACTGGACAGCTCCCCAGTGCTCTCCCCTGGGAACAAAGCCAAGCCTGATGACCACCGCTCACGGCCAGGCCGGCCCGCAGTGAGTCGCCTGATGGCAGACTTGACCTGCCCTATCCTGGTTCGGGGCTTAGGGGCAGGACATGGAGCCTCTAGAGCCCCGGGGAGTTGGGTGTCAGGGTGGGGCCTCCACTAATCTACTGAGAAGGACTGTGGGGATCGTGGGGCCAGTACTTCTCACATTACTAACCTCTCCTAACCTCTTTCCTGCCTCTCCTGCTGCCCTTCTTCCCCCTGCGGCCCCTCCCAGAGCTATAAGCGAGCGATTGGTGAGGTTAGTGAGATGGGCCCGCTTGTGGGAGCCTCCTCCCGTCGCCCTGCCTGGGTCTCCCCCGGCATCCTTGTACTAACCACCACCCAGGCCTGCCTTCTGCCCTCTCTTCATGCGTCTCCTCCCTGCAGGACTTTGTGTTACTGAAAGAGCGGACCCTGGACGAGGCCCCACGGCCTCCCAAGAAGGCCATGGACTACTCATCGTCCAGCGAGGAGGTGGAGAGCAGCGAAGAGGATGAGGAGGAAGGCGATGGCGAGCCATCGGAGGGGAGCAGAGACACCCCTGGGGGCCGGTATGGGTTGCCTGGGGTAGGGCTTTCCCACTCAGAGGCCCAGGGAGAGAAGGAAAGTGGCAGGGGAGGAGGAGAGGGGCAATGGGACAAGTCTGGTGGGAAGTGGCCCTTCTTCTCTAGAGAATGGAGCAAGGGTACAGGTGTTCTGTTGCATTCCACTGCCATGTCCATTGTGGGGTGGGTCTCTTCGGGTGCCTCTGCCCCTCTGCCAGCCCACCCTGGGTACTGTGCAGGAAGCACCTTACAGCGGAGCAGAGGCTGCTTGGTGAGGGTGGAGCATGTAATGTTTAGAACAGAGACTGAAAGCCCTAGTCTCTGGCTATTGTCTTCCTCCTGTGGCACTTCTGTGGGAGGCAGGACCTGGAAGTGCCCCACCTTGCTCTCTTCAGCAGTGATGGTGACACAGACAGCGTCAGCACCATGGTGGTTCATGATGTGGAAGAGCTCGCTGGGACCCAGCCCCCATATGGGGGTGGCACCATGGTGGTCCAGCGTGTGAGTGGGCCTCCCCTGCCCCTCCCCAGTGCCTGCCACACCCCTTCCTTGGCCCAGTGCTGACCTTCCCCTCCATCCTGCAGACCCCTGAGGAGGAGCGGAGCCTGCTGCACACCGACAGCAATGGTTACACAAACCTACCTGATGTGGTCCAGCCCAGCCACTCACCCACAGAGAACAGCAAAGGTCAAAGCCCACCCTCGAAAGATGGGAACAGTGATGTAAGTAGGCCAGAGGCAGGTTCATGGGAAGGGAAGAGCTTGACAGTGGGCAGGAGATCGGGGTGTGCTGGGGACACGACGGGGTAGGGCAGAGCACTGTGAGCTGGATGGCCAGGGTTACCCAGTGGGGGAGCTGGGGCCTGGGAACCACAGGGGCAGGGCCGCAGGCTGGGGTCCTGCTTGTTTGCCTGACTGCTGCCCCCCTCCCCCCACCTCACCCACAGTACCAGTCTCGTGGGCTGGTAAAGGCCCCTGGCAAGAGCTCGTTCACAATGTTTGTGGATCTAGGGATCTACCAGTCCGGAGGCAGTGGGGACACTATCCCCATCACAGGTGAGGACAGAAGGACAGACCTGCCATAAGGCTGGGGTCCAGGGGCAGCCTGGAGGGGGGAACACAAGTGGTGCTTTGAAGATGTGGCCTCACATAATGCAGGCATGAGCCCTCTCCTTTGGGCCTTACACCTTCTCTGTCAGAGAGGCAAAGGAGGGGCTTTTGGACCCCGAACAGAAGAGGGAAAAATGCTCCGTGGTCAGGGGACCTGGGCAAAAGCTCAAAACTAAGGAGTGACAGCACTAGAGCTTGAGCCAGGACTTTGGACTTTAAGTCCAGCTCTCTGTTGCATCTCTTCTGTGTGCCTCCTCTCTTCTCCAGTCTTTCCCTCCCTTCTGAGTATTCTGAGGTACCAAGGCCAGATATGGGGGATGGGGGTAAAAAGAGGGGTGAAAGGACTACAGCCCCTCCTCTTTCCTCTTCTCCTGGCAGCCCTAGTGGGTGGAGAGGGTACTCGGCTTGACCAGCTACAGTACGACGTGAGGAAGGGCTCTGTGGTCAATGTGAATCCCACCAACACCCGGGCCCACAGTGAAACTCCTGAGATTCGGAAGTACAAGAAGCGATTCAATTCTGAGATCCTCTGTGCAGCGCTCTGGGGTAAGCAGGAGCTGAGATGGCTGAGAGGGGTCCGGCATGACTCCCGTGCTCTTGCTCAGGTGAGGGCCTGGCTGAGCCTCTGACCTGCCCAAGGGCTCCTGTTGCAGGGGTCAACCTGCTTGTGGGCACAGAGAATGGGCTGATGTTGCTGGACCGAAGTGGGCAGGGCAAGGTGTATGGACTCATTGGGCGGCGACGCTTCCAGCAAATGGATGTGCTGGAGGGGCTCAACTTGCTCATCACCATCTCAGGTATGTGTATGGGGGATGGGGGGAGGAGGGGCTCAGCTCCTTGGCTCTCTGTCACCATCTTCCACCTGGGAGGAGGGCAGCCTTGGTCCAGGAGATGAAAGGTGGAACCACACTTTCTCACCCCATGTGGTCTTCAGACAAAGGATGGTGAGGAAGCAACATGCTGCTGGGCCTCCACTGAGGATGGGAGTGTGTGTGTGTGCGTGTGTGTGTGTGTGTGTGTGTGTGTGTGTGTGTCTCCATCCCTCAGGGAAAAGGAACAAACTGCGGGTATATTACCTGTCCTGGCTCCGGAACAAGATTCTGCACAATGACCCAGAAGTGGAAAAGAAGCAAGGCTGGACCACTGTGGGGGACATGGAAGGCTGCGGGCACTACCGCGTCGGTGAGAATGCCACAACAGAGTAGCCAGGGCACACTTGTTCATGAGCAGAGAGAAGTAGGGGCCTGAGCCAAATGGCTAAGAAAGCCTGGAAGCCAGTGACCTGGGACCTGGGTTGAGGCAGTGTAGCGACAGGCCATGGGGACGGGCTAGCCACTCGAGAAGAGAAGCCTCTGCAACCCTCTTCTCCTGTCCCCAGTGAAATACGAGCGGATTAAGTTCCTGGTCATTGCCCTGAAGAACTCCGTGGAGGTATATGCCTGGGCCCCCAAACCCTATCACAAATTCATGGCCTTCAAGGTAATCCCAGCCTCCGCCCCCCGACCCAGTGCCATTCTAGGGTCCGGTTCCTCTCCCCGAACCCCCTGAGCCCTTCTTTCCTCTACAGTCCTTTGCTGATCTCCCTCACCGCCCCCTGCTGGTCGACCTGACTGTAGAGGAAGGCCAGCGGCTCAAGGTCATCTATGGCTCCAGTGCTGGCTTCCACGCTGTGGATGTCGACTCGGGGAACAGCTATGACATATACATCCCTGTGCATGTGAGCTTAGCGGGGCTGCGGGGAGAGGGAGGTCATCCAGTCTGGGCCCCAGAAACTGGGACTCCAGCCCACTGTCTCCACCTTAGATTCAGAGCCAGATCACACCCCATGCCATCATCTTCCTCCCCAACACCGACGGCATGGAGATGCTGCTGTGCTACGAGGACGAGGGCGTCTACGTCAACACGTATGGGCGGATCATTAAGGATGTGGTGCTGCAGTGGGGAGAGATGCCCACCTCTGTGGGTGAGTGTGGTGCCGCCACCAAGCCACGTGCCCCTGAGGTGGCCCAGGAGTACAGCCTGGAAGTGGGACTGGGCTGTAGCCTATTCAGTCTCTCACCTGCCTTTTCCCCACAGCCTACATCTGCTCCAACCAGATAATGGGCTGGGGTGAGAAAGCCATTGAGATCCGCTCTGTGGAGACAGGCCACCTGGACGGGGTCTTCATGCACAAACGAGCCCAGAGGCTCAAGTTCCTGTGTGAGCGGAATGACAAGGTGGGAGGCTCTTTCCCTCTCAAAAGGGCCCCTGTGCTGGACTGGCTCCCATGACCCTAGGCCCCTGGGAAGAGTTCTAGAGGATAGGATGGTGGTAGTGTCTTCCTGAAAGGGGTCTCCTCTGGTGTACAGTTGCCACCTCTGCCTTTCCCTTATTTTTTTTTTTTTGAGTTGGAGGCTCACTCTGTTGCCCAGGCTGGAGTGCAGTGGCACTCTCATGGCCACCGCAGCCTCTACCTGCTGGGCTCAGGCGATCCTTCTGCATCAGCCTTCCAAGTAGCTGGAACTACAGGCATGCACCACCACGCTTGGCTCATTTTTCTTGATTTAACATAGAGATAAGGTCTCACCAAGTTGCCCAGGCTGGTTTCAAACCCGTGGTCTCAGGCAATCCTCTCACCTTAGCCTCCCAAAGTGCTAGGATTATAGGCGTGAGCCACTGCATCTGGCCTTTTTTTTTTTCCTGTTGAGTCTCTTGCCTAGGCTGGAGTGCAGTGGCACATTCACAGTCACCACATCCTTGGCCTGCTGGGCTCAGGTGATCCTTCCGCCTCAGTCTTCCAAGTAGCTGAAACCACCAGGTGTGAGCCACCACACCCGGCTAATTTCTTGATTTATTGTAGAGACGAGGTCTCGCCAAGTTGACTAGGCTGGTCTCAAACCCCTGGTCTCAGGCACTTCTCACCTCGACCTCCCAAAGTGCTGAGATTACAGACTTGAGCCACTGCACCCAGCCTCTTTTCTGTTTCTGCTCTCCAGATGTCCTCACCTAGGGGTCTGGTTGTATGCCCTCTTTTCCTAATGTTTCAGCCTTTCAGTAGGAATGAGGGGGGCACTCTGAGAGTCTCATCCTGCAGTTTCTTTCTCTCTCTCTCTCTCTCTCTCTCCCTCTCTCCCTCTCCCTCTTTCCCTTTCCCAGTTAATTGAGATCCCTGCTCCCCATACCAGCCCTTGGTGACTTCTTCTCCTACCCCACCCAGGTGTTTTTTGCCTCAGTCCGCTCCGGGGGCAGCAGCCAAGTTTACTTCATGACTCTGAACCGTAACTGCATCATGAACTGGTGATGGGGCCCTGGGCTGGGGCTGTCCACACTGGACCCAGCTCTCTTCTCATAGCCAGACTTCCCAGGCCGCCCCTCTTTCCCCTCCCTGGGCTTTTGCTTTTACTGGTTTGATTCACTGGAGCCTGCTGGGAACGTGACTTCTGACCCCCGATGCTTTTGTGATCACGTGACCATCTTTTTCCCCTCAACATGTTCTTTCCCCAAAACTGTGCCTATCCCCAGCTTCTGGGGAAGGACACAGCTTCCCTTTACCAGGAACTGACTGGGTCTAGCTCCTTCCCCCCTTTCTCCACTTAAGAGGAGAGTGCTTGGGGCTTGGACCGCTTACCCCACTGCTGCTGACTGGGCAGGGCCCTGGACCCCTTTATTTGCACGTCAGGGGAGCCGGCTCCCCCCTTGAATGTACCAGACCCTGGGGGGGGTCACTGGGCCCTAGGTTTTTGGGGGTCACCAGCCACTCCAGGGGCAGGGACCATTTCTTCATTTTCTGAAAGCACTTTAATGATTCTCCTCCCCCAAACCCCAGGGAATGGAGGGGGGACCCCGCCAGCCAAAACATTCCCCATTCCCAGCCCCCATGTCCTCTTCTAGCCTCTGCCCTTCCCTGGTGGAAGGAGGGAGCAGGGAGCTCTCACCCTCCACACTCCTTTGCTTGCATCTGTATATAGTGTGAGCAGCAAGTAGCCCTTCCCCTCCCTCCCCCTGCCCCCCTCCTCAATGTAGTGGCCTTGGATATCCCGTTTGTTAATAAAGACAATTCAACCAGCTCCCACCATTTCAGGCCCCATTTTATTCTTTTTTTTTTTCTCACAATCTGAAATACTAGGCAGAGAGACCCTGCAGAGTTGGGATGAAAGGGGCAGAATAGGGTGTGATCTGCACTGAGTGAATCTCATGGGGGTAGGGTGGGCAGTGCTGGGCCAAGAAAACCTGGAAGAAATTACTGAGAGGGGCCACCTGCACTAAGGGTATTTGGTTGCTGCCCACTTCAGCAGGGCCAGGTCCGAGAATGACAGGCTTCCTGGCACCAGCGTCCCTGTGTGCAAGTCCTGCAAAGGAGTCTCCTGTTTGACTATCAAATGGACAGAGAGAGCTTAGAAGCTTATAGGCCTCTGGAGCAACGGGGGGCTGGGCTTGAGAAAAGCTGGAGGTCAGCAAGGCTGAATTGAGGGCAGGATTGGCACATAAGAGCTTGTTTGAACCATCTGCCCTCATCTACTGACCCCTGAACTGAGGCCAGACCTACACAATTGGGCATACACCATTCCTCTTGGGAAACTCACAAAAGATAATTTCTCAGCAGCAAGAAAGAATCATAATACAGTCGTGGCAGCAGCTATTTTCAAAATCTATCTCCTGCTGGACATGGGTGGGGAAGTCGGTGCAGGCCCAGATTGGATGCACGGTGGGTAGGGGAGGACAGGCACTTGATTTAAGTAGCCCCCGAGGAAGATGAGGATGGAGCCAACGCTGAAAAGCACCAGAGCAGCCCAGAAGCAGATGTTGTTAAGGGCATTCCCCATGCGCACCCACTCGCACACCTCCTAGGGAAGAGACGGCACAAAATGAGCCAGCAGCTGCTGGAGCCAGCGGCACGGCAGGTTGGGGGAGCCTCTGCAGCGCCGCACCTCGCCGGCGGCCTCCTGGTCTCGCGTGCTCTCGGCCACGAAGTTCACGGCATCCACACAGCAGCGGATCTCGGGGGCGGCGGCGCCCAGGCTCTGGCAGAGGGCAGCTGGCAGGGCAACAGCGAGGACGGCTCAGTGCCTCCCCCGGTGCGGGCGCCCCCGTTGGCTCGCCGGGGCCACTGTGCTTACCCGTCCAGGTCCCGTGCCGGTGCCTCTGCCCCTCAAACACGAGCTCGCTCCGCGGCTTTTTCAGTATCAGCTCCTCCGCGCGGAGCAATAAGCGCACCGACGACGCCCGCCTAGGGGACGAGGCTGCCGGGGGGGCCTCGCCGGCCGGGCCCGAACCCAGGAGGCGCGGCAGCAACTCCAAGAAAACCTGGGGCGGGGCCGGGGCGGGAGTTAGCGCGAAGCCCCGCCTCCCGCCCCGCCCCCCTCCCCGCGCTTACGTGACGCAGCCGCGGGGCCATGGCGTGAGTGGTGGGCGTCCGCAAGGACACGTTGAGCACGATGACGCAGTTCATGACAATGAGCGTGGCCACCACCATGACGAAAATGAGGTACCTGAGGAGCCCGGAATGCGTGACGTCACAGCCGCCCCACTCCCCAGCCGCGGAAGGCACCGCTGGTCCTCTGACCTCACAAACACGCTTTCTCTCCGCGAGCGCGGGGTTATGCCCGCTGGCTGCTCCCCTCAGCGAGGCCAGACGCGTCCCCGGCCCCTCTGCCCGTCCTACCACCTGTGGCGGCTATGAAGGGGACCCCCGGCTCCTTGGACACCCTGCTGTGGGTCTACCACTTCCACAGCTCCACCGAGGTGAGGCCACGCCAACGACCCCTCCCAAGGGCGGCACTTCGTGGTGGAGGTCGCCAGCCCCCGCCCCTCGTGACTCCTGCCTTATGACAGAGGACTCCACTGTCCTGTTTCTTCTCCAGGTGGCCCTCCAGCCCCCGCTTCTGTCTTCCCTGGAACTCTCTGTGGCCGCAGCCCATGAATATCTGGAGCAGAAGTTTAGGGAGCTGAAGTCCCTGGAGCCATGGGAGCCGAAGGAGCTGGGGGAGTCGCCTGCCCTGAAGCCCACCCTGGGACTGGTGCTAAGAGAAGCGGCGTCCAGCATCATGAGCTTCGGCGCCACCTTCTTAGAGGTGGGGCGCTGGGGGTCTGAGGTGGGGAGGGGAAGAAGGGACAGAGGAAGGAGACGCAGAGGCCTCTGCGTCTCCACTATCTCTACCCCCAATGCAGATCTCAGCCTTGTGGCTGCAACAGGAGGCGCGGCGACTAGACGGCAGCGACGGCAACCCAGGCCCAGCCCCAGATTCCGGGGATCCGGGTGGAGCGCTGGCCCGGGTGGCCCAGGCCGCGGGGCAGGGGGCTCGGCAAGCTGGGGCTGTGGTGGGCGCGAGCGCCCGGCTCCTCGTCCAGGGGGCGTGGCTGTGCCTGTGTGGACGCAGTCCACAGCGGTCCGCCTCCTTCCTGCAACAGTGGCGACGGCAGCTGGGCCTCGGAATCCCCGAGGAACCGGTGAGCTCGTGATGGGGGATGAGTTGGGGGCCAGAGGCGGCGGGGCTGGGAAGCCTGACCGTCCCCCACAGAGATACTCAGGAGACCTCAAGGTGGCGTCCAGCAGCAGTGCGGAGGACGGGGGCCCAGAGAACCCAGCCCCGTCCCGGCCCCATCCCGAGTCCAAATAAAGCCCCAAGGGGACAAGACAGCCAAAGCTTCTCCCAGAGCCGCTGGGTTTGGGCCACGCCCCCACCCGGCTGCCCCTCTCGGCTCCGCTCTTCACATTGGCCACGCCCCCGTGTGGGCCCCTCCGGGACACACTCTGCCCTCACCTGCCCAGCAGCGGCACGCTCAGAGAAGTCTCAGGGATTTTCTGGGCAATTAGGAACAGGAAGACGGTCTGGGCGAGCAGGACGTTGATGGAGACGGTGCATTTCTGGCCGCCGGCTGGAGGGAGCGCCGGGTGAGGTGAGACCCTCCCGCCGGCAGCGAGCCCGGCCTCAGGTGAGGGGCGACTCCTTACCCTGCGGCGGCAGGAAGTAGGCGAGCAGCACCAGGCCCGAGATGAGCACGCAGGGCACGATGATGTTGATGACGTAGAAGAGCGGCTTCCGTCGGATGATGAGCGAGTAGATGACGTCAGTTTCCCCCGGGCTGCCGGCGGAGTCCCCGTGGTGGCGGCGGATCACCCCAGGGCAGAAGTCAATGGCCCACTCGCCGTTCTCTGCAGGGCGGGAGGCGCGGTCACCCTCCGCTGCTCTCCGACCGCGCACCTGACCGCGGAAACCTGTTAACTCCGGGCCCAGGAGGAGGGTACTGTTGTCTAGGCCAGAGTGGACTGCTTGGGCCGTGGGCTGTCAGGATGGGGCGATTCGGACAGAAAAGGGCATTCCTGGTGAGGGCGTGGAAAGACCGCAAGCAGGGAAGGCAGGACTCGTGACAATGGAGAACGATTTCAGGAAGGGGCGAGCTAATCAACCCGGTGTTGCCGCAGTCAATCCCCGGTGGGGTTGGTCTGGGGCAGCCCCACTCTGAAAGCCCTCTCTCCGGACCCTGTCTAGAAGCGGATTTTTTGGAGCAAGAGGGGGCTTTACCGGTATAGGCCTCAGTGTCGATATCGAGCTTGTTGATGGTCTGGCCAGAGTCGTCCACGGCAAAGGTGAACTCCACCTCTTCGGCATTGTACGTCTGGGAGCTGCGGAGCCAGAGCCCGAACCCCCGCCCCCGAAGCTGGGACCTGGAAGCTTGGATCTTGCTGGGCAATAAGGTCCCACCCTTTTTACCCAGGCCGGGTCTGCGCGCCTCTATTTTCACCCCTACTTCGAACCCAACTGGAGCGGCCCACCCCATTCCATCGCCTGGCTCCGCCTCCAGCACAAAGCCCCGCCCAGGGATGCCCTCTGGCCCCGCCCCCTGCCCCAGGTCCCTCCCATGATCCTCCGAGTCTCTGAGTAACTCTTCCCACCGGAAGATGAGCGAGCAGTTCTGCCAGTCGAAGGGGAAGTAGGTGACCTCCACTGCGCAGGTACTGCGGTAGATGGCCGGGGGCAGCCAGCTCACGGAGCCGCCCTCGCACACCAGCACGTTGCAGGCGTAGGCCACATCGAACTGGCCGTCAATACTGTGGGCTCAGGAAACCGAACTTTTGCACAGGTCCCCACCCCCTCCAAGCACCCCCTGCCCCGACAAGTCCAGCTCAGCCGCCCTTCCCCCCCACTCCCGCCCCCCAGGCCTGCTTCCTTCCAGCTGGAAAACAGGTGGCCCGGTGCTTACTTGTTTTCCAGCACAATCTCTGGGAGCCATACGCGCTCTGAAGGGACTCGCAGGATTTGTATGCCCCCAAAGTCCTCCTTGCTGAAGTTTAGTCGGTAATCGTGCCACTCCTAAGGGAGAGGGGAAGGAAGAACGTGCGTCCTGTACCTCCCACATGGTGTTGCTCAAGAAGAGTTCCAGAGAAAGAGATCCCCCGGGAAAGGCCTCACACGGTTCCCCAGATTTAACTCACGATTCCAATCCAGACGCTGGTAGTGAGAGTCTCCTCTTTCTCATTCTGCAGGTGGGAGATTGGGATGACTGAATCGGGATTTCAGAGCCAGGAGTGAGCTTTAGGACAGAGCTCAGAGGTCGAGGACAGAAGTGGGATTTTAGGCTTGGGGTAAGGGTACTAGTATCTTACCAGTGAGATGAGGTTGGTCAGAGTAACCTTGAGAGAGATGGTGACAGTATCCCCAGGTCCTCTCACTGGCCGACTTTCTCGGTCATAATTGTCGAAGAGATGGTGATACAGCTGCAATTCCTCATTCTTCCCCTCACCTCTGCCTGGGATGGAGTCAAGAAGAAAAGGTCATCGGAGATGAAAAGGCCAGAGCACCTCTCCTCTCTGCCTCTTCTGAGACTGCACAGGTCACCGAGGCTGTGTATTTTTCTGTTGTCTGTCTCCTGAACAAATTTGTGCCTGGGAACCAACTACTTTGTCTCAGTCTATATCCTGGTCTCCATCTTTGCCCTCCTTTTTTGTTTATGTCAGTACCTGTGTGTCTCTAATTGCCTTCCCTGATCCCTGCCCATACCGAGGAGCCCTAAGAGGAGCAGAGCACCGAGCAGAGCCCCTGCCATCCTGCTTTCTGGTTCTCAAGGTTATTCTGAGCCTTGGCAGGCCAGGGTGTGTGTGTGAGGGGGAGGAGGGTGTTAGTTCCGGACTGGGTTAGGGGACTGTCACCTAATCCTCTACCCACCCCTATTGCAGCTGGGGACATACTGGCAGCTTTCAGAGGCAGCTGCCCCATCCTGTGTTCCCTACCCCCTGCCCCCACCCCATCCCAGCATCCTTTGCTTATTCCTCAGCCAGCTCCCAGGCCACAGACCTGATCCTGTCATGAGAGGAGCAGGCCTTTAATAGCACCTGGAACCACAAGCCTGGCAGTGGGGGATGTGGAACGTAAACTGCCCTGTGTAGGAGACACTGCCTGGGGAACACGTCTGGGGATGTGACACACCCTTGCCTCTCCCACTCACTTAAATGGAACACAAACTATTACCACCCACAGCCTGGCTGGGGTCACACTCATGCAGTTCCTGCCAGCAGCGTTTGGCAAAAAGCAAAATCTCTATAAAGACTTGGCAATGAGACAGGCAGTCACAGGGGATTCGCTTGCGGTAATAGAGACGCCACCTGGCAAAGGAGACCAGGTTGCAATACAGGGCCCTCCTACTTCCACAACCTCTTTCCACCTCCTTCTGTGGGTGAGCACCTGTCTGAGGCTTGTTTCTCCTTGCGTCTCCCTGCTGCCACCTGGTGGCTACAGGCGATAGTACTGTCTTCCCCACTCCTCTCCCAAAAACACACACCTTTAACTAATCCTTTCCATGTTTTTCTTTCTTTTTTTTTTCTTTTCTTTTTTTTTTTTTTTTTTGAGTTGGAGGCTCACTCTGTCGCCCAGACTGGAGTGCAGTGGCCGCTCCTGGCCACCGTAGCCTCGACCTGCTGTGCTCCCGCGATCCTTCCACCTCAGCCTTCCAAGTAGCTGGAACTACAGGTGCACGCACTACCACGCCCGGCTGATTTTTGATTTATTGTAGAGATGAGGCTCACCAAGTTGCCCAGGTGGGTCTCGAACCTGCGGACTCAGGCTCTTTTTTTGAATAGGAGTCTCATTCTGTTGCCCAAGCTGGAGGGCAGTGGCACACTCACGGCCACTGCAACCTCGACCTACTGGGCTCAGGCAATCCTTCCGCCTCAGCCTTCCTAGTAGCTGGAACTACAGGCATGTGCCACCACGCCCGGCTAATTTTTCTTGATTTGTTGTAGAGATGAGGTCTTGCCAAGTTGTCCAGGTTGATCTCAAACCCTTGGGCTCAGGCAGTCCTCTCACCTCGGCCTCCCAAAGTGCCGGGATTATAGGCATGAACCACCATGCCTGGCCTCCGTGTTTCTTAAAGTCTTCCTCTTCAACCATGTTCATCAGTCACCTGGGAATGCCTATTTAAAATGCAGCTTCATCCCGCGCCTTTGGGAGGCTGAGGTGAGTGGATTGCCTGAGTCCGCGGGTTTGAGACCTGCCTGGGCAACTTGGCGAGACCTCATCTCTACAATAAATCAAAAACTAGCCAGGCATGGTAGCACGCACCTGTAGTTCTGGCTACTTGGAAGGCTGAGGCGGAAGGATCGCCGGAGCTCAGCAGGTCAAGGCTGCAGTGGCCGGGAGCGGGTACTGCACTCCAGTCTGGGTGACAGAGTGAGACTCCAACTCAAAAATAAAAATAAAAGTAAAATGCAGCTTCCTTGGCCGGGCTCGGTGACTCAACCTGTAATCCCAGCACTTTGGGAGGCCACCACGCCCAGCTGGAATCTGTTGTTTTGTTTTTTTTTTAGTTGGAGTCTCACTCTGTCATCCACACTGGAGTGCAGTGGCCGCTCCCAACCACCACAGCCTCGACCTGCTGGGCTCCGGCGATCCTTCTGCCTCAGCCTTCCAAGTAGCTGGAACTACAGGCGGGCGCTACCACGCCCGGCTAATTTTTTTTTTATTTATTTTAGAGGTGAGATCTCACCAAGTTGCCCAGGCAGGTCTCAAACCTGTGGGCTCAGGCAATCCACTCGCCTCAGCCTTCCAAAGCGCTGGGATTACAGACTGAGCTACCGAGCCCGGCCTGGAATCTGTTTTTAAGAAACGATCCAGGTGTTCCTCATGCAGTTGGACTAAACCCATTGTATGCCTTATTCCACTCCTCACTTCTTCACACCAATCCAGCAAAGTAATTGCCATTTTCCCAAATAAATGAGGAGGACTCTAAGTTTGAGGTCCAAGTTCACATATGTAGATTGGCAACAATGCATGAGACTTATAAATCAACTATATTGATTACACCTGTGATAATTTTACACTTTTTAAAAAAAATTTTTTTTGAGTTGGAGTCTCACTCTGTCGCCCAGACTGTGGCCGAGCCTCGACCTGCTGGGCTCCGGCGATCCTTCCGCCTCAGCCTTCCAAGTAGCTGGAAATACAGGCGCGCGCTACCACGCGCGGCTAATTTTTTGATTTATTGTAGAGATGAGGTCTTGCCTGCCCAGGCGGGTCTCGAACCCGCGGGCTCAGGCAATCCACTCACCTCAGCCTCCCAAAGGCGTGGGATTACAGGCTGAGCCACCGAGCCCGGCTAATTTTACACTTTATAAAACAATTTCATGTCCATCATTTTGGGGTCTCCTCCCCTACCTATGAAATTCCTCATAATCTCCTCTTGGGGGGACACATGAAGACACCAAAGACCAGGCTCTCTGTTCATTTCCCACACCTCCTTGAAGCCTCTGCTTCCTCTGCCAATGTCCTTAGCATACCATGATTTCTACTTCAGAGCCCCAGAGAGGATCTCTTTGACCCAGGTCACCTTCTTGTAGGTGACTAGTACACGGATTGACTTTCACATCTGTACTGCTGCTTATTCCAGAGCCTCTGGGCCAGGCATGGGTCAAGACTTGTGATAAATGCAAACACTTAATCAAACATTAATGGGCACCTTCAAGTTCCCTTCACAGAGCCAGGGGCTGTGGTTATAGAGATGAATGACAAGTCTCAAGGAGTTATCGACTAATAGGAGAGACCTATAAGCAGCAAGTGACACTGTGAAAAGAGTAAAAACTAGGAGCATGGAAGTTATAGGTCGGGTAAATAAGATCCACTCGGATCTATCTCAAGAAAAGTAAGGTGTCCTGTGGGTTTCCTATAGGCTTACACATGAACTGGAACTCACTGGACCAGTCTCAGAGGCCAAGGCAGCTCTGGGGACCAGCTACCCTCATCTTTCCTGTCTCTGCTACTGTGTGCCCCTCTTACTGCTGACCAGCTTGGCTATATGTTCCCTTTCTACTGTGTAGTTTCTGCTTTCTCGTAATTAATGCTTTCTCATAGCTTCTGCATCATTTCACCATGGTCTTGGCCCCAAATCAATTCCTTGGCTTCTCTCTGCAGATGCAGCCAATGTGTCTTTACTCCCATCACTGCCTGCCTGATGCCATGAGAGGTGGTATCACCACTAAAGGGTCATGGGGTTGGCCTGAGATTGTCCAGTCTACCAAATGTGGTGAGTGTGGCAGGTCCTATGCCTGGCCACATGTCCAGCGCTTACCAACCCAGCCCACTTCCTACATGTTTAGCTCCCAAGACACCTTGTCATGGTCCCATATTCATTGCTACAACTGAAATTCACTGTCCTTCCCAGCTAGACTGAAACTTGAAATCTTGCTTCCAAAAGTGATTGTGGCAGGGGCCCATCCAAAAAACTCTCAACGCAGAGTCCAGTGTCCTTGGGTTTAAGAACAGTCTTGCCAAGGTAGGATTTCCATCCATTCTCCATATGATGGGCTAAATCCTCAATTTAACCATCACCACATCATGTATAAAGAATACATCACACATCCCACATCACATAAAATACAGTCGTGAGGCTGGACTTGGTGGCTCAGCCTGTAATCCCAGCACTTTGGAAGGCCGAGGAGAGTAGATTGCCCAAGCCTGAGTTCGAGACCAGCCTGGGCAACTTGGTGAGACCTTGTCTCTACAATAAATCAAAAAATTAGTCAGGTGTGGTAGTGTGCGCCTATAGTTCTGGCTGCTTAGAAGGCTGAGGCGGAAGGATTGCCAGAGCCCAGTAGGTCAACACTGGGGTGGCCATGAGTGTGCCACTGCACTCCAGCCTGGGCAAAACTACATTTAAACCAACAACCTGCATGTAGGAGGGGTGTTCAGGGGTAGAAGGGAGAGTGAGTGGAAATCCTCATCCCTTGGTCCCCAAACCCACGTATTAAAGAATGCTGTTGGTCTCAGGCATAGATCACATTCTACTGGACAGCACCTTGTTGCAGAGTCTCTGGCTGGAGCTGTAACTTGTGGACAAAACCCTTGCCCAGACCAGTGAATCCCACAGACATCAGTTTGCTGCCTTGCTTCTCGTTCCCCTGGAGGCATCTCCAGGGAGGGCTCTTGCCACATGCTCCCCCCGCATACCACCCCCACCCTTCCAGCAGTGCATTTCTGCTAGGGCTATAGTGCTGGGAGCAGAGCTGAGACACCATCTTTGCCTCAGTTTGGTTTGCTCACCATGAGGATTGCCTGAGGAGCTGAGACTTCCTGCCCAGTTGGCGGAGTCAGGCACAGGCCTGTTAGCCAGGCCTGGGGTTCATATTTTTATAATGAAAATTCCACAGAACTTTAGTGGGCTGCCTGACAATTTTTTTTTCCTGGGGATGCTTTGACTTCCAAGCCAGACCCAGAGATCTCAGCCCAACAGGAAGCCACTCCCTTCATCTGCTAGCTCTTGGCTAACAACTCAGAACAGCTGCAGCTGCCCCTAGCGGCAAGGCTGCCAGGCTGCCTTTTCTTATCCATCAGTGGCTCACAGTGGAAATATCCCCAAGCCGGTCTGACGAGGGCCCCCTCTGCATTCCACACAAAAAGCCACTCTTTCTTTTTCTTTTTTTTTGAGATGGAGTCTCACTCTGTCACCCAGACTGGAGTGCGGTGGCCGCTCCCGGCCACCGCAGCCTCGACCTCCTGGGCTCCGGCGATCCTTCCAAGTAGCTGGAACTACAGGCGCGTGCTAGCACACCCGGCTAATTTTTTGATTTATTGTGGAGATGAGGTCTCACCAAGTTGCCCAGGTGGGTCTCGAGCCCGCGGGCTCAGACAGCCACTCTTTCTTTTGTGAACAGGAGGAGTAAGTATGGCTGAGCCAGGACTTGGAGGTGTAGTAGACACTAATTTCTAGACTGCCTCCCTCACTAGAACCCACACAGATTGCTAAGACCTTGCTGTTTTGTGTTCAAGGCACATACTGCAAAATCTGCACATGAGTGCTCGAGAAATATTTATCAAACGAATGAATAAGGGAATAACTAAAAGAATGAGTGCGTTATCTTCCAGCCCCTTCCCTTCCACTGAAAACTGTTTTTCTCCAATCATGTGACTCCATAGGTTCTGCAAGGTATTAGAGACCCCACCTTCTGGCCAGAGTTGATTGGTCCTGGAAAAGACACCTGACCCAAGTTAGGCCAAAGAAAGTTCTTCCTTGAGAATTTTCTCAAACAGGAACTCAAGATATGAAATTTAGAGCATGAGGCGGCTATGTTCATTTCTCGTCTTTTACATGAAGTGAGAGAGGATCTGATGCCCAGAGGCAAGTAGAGACAAGGAATGGACCTTCAGCATTCCAGTCCTTGACCCCAGAAATTCCTGAGACTCAGCTATGCCTCTTCCTACAGCCTGATCTCTTCCTAAAGGTTAGTTGCCCGTATGTCCTGTAATTCAATGAGATACCTCAACATCTTTCCAATAAATCCACCTTTTTTGGCTTGAAAATGTCAGGATTTTTAAGAAAGAAAATAAAATAAAACAAAAAAATGCCTCATGTGAGACAAAGTAATAAATGTAAAAAGTCATATTTATTTATTTTAGATTGGAAAAAGAGTCTGTTCACCTCTCAAGGGAGAGAAGGGGCCAGATATGTCTGAGACTGGGGTTTTATACAGTTTGTCGTGTGTGTGTGTGTGTGTGTGTGTGTGTGTGTGTGTGTGTGTGTGTGTTGGAGTCTCACTCTGTCACCCAGGCTGGAGTGCAGTGGCATGCTCACAGCCACCACAGCCTCGATCTGCTGGGCTCAGGCAATCCTTCCACCTCAGTCTTCCAAGTAGCTGGAACTAACTACAGGCACATGCCACCATACCCAGCTAATTTTTTTTTTTTTTTTAGAAAGCAGCATTTAGCCGGGCTCGGTGGCTCAGCCTGTAATCCCGCGCCTTTGGGAGGCTGAGGTGAGTGAATTGCCTGAGCCCGAAGGTTCGAGACCCGCCTGGACAGGCAAGACCTCATCTCTACAATAAATCAAAAAATTAGCTGGGTGTGGTAGTGTGCGCCTGTAATTCCGGCTACTCGGAAGGCTGAGGCGGAAGGATCGCCGGAGCCCAGCAGGTCGAGGCTGCGGTGGCCAGGAGCCGCCACTGCACTCCAGTCTGGGTGACAGAGTGAGACTCCAACTCAAAAAAAAAAAAAAAAGAAAGAAAGCAGGATTTATTGAGAAGACAGGAAAGCTCCCACATTGGGAGGGGACCTGAAGGGGTTGCCTTTTTTTTTTTAATTGTAGAGATGCCGGTCTCACCAAGTTGTCCAGGCTGGGCTCAAACCTGTGGGCTCAGGCAATCCTCTCACCTCAGCCTCCCAAAATTCTGGGATTATAGGTGTGAGCCACTGCACCTGGACCAAGTTTTTCTTCAGGAGGGCAGGGAAGCATTCTTGAGTAGATAACACAGGAGCTGTTGCCATGGTGATGGGTGTGGTCCGTCTCTCATATCTCTGACAGCAGATGGAGCTGTGGGTCAGTAACAGGTGGCTAATCACATAGACAAAGGATGGGTCAGTAATTGGAAGAAAAGTCGTTATTTCTACACCCATGACACAACACCCAGAAAAATCCTTCTGACATTAAAAAAGCAATACATACCATCACTAGAAAAACTGGAGAGTAGGACCAGATGTGGTGGCTCACGTCTATAATCCCAGCACTTTGGGAGGCTGAGGTGAGAGGATTGCCTGAGCCCACAGGTTCGAGCCCAGCCTGGGCAACTTGGCGAGACCTTATCTCTACAACAAATAAAGAAAAATTATCCGGGCATAGTGGCACATACCTGTAATTCCAGCTACTTGGAAGGCTGAGGCGGAAGTATCACCTGACCCTAGCAAGTCAAGGCTGCAGTGACTGTGAGTGTGCCACTTCACTCCAGCCTGGGTGACAGAGTGAGACTCCAACTCAAAAATAAAAAAACTGGAGAATGCAGGAAGACACAATGAAAATTAAAAGCTTTCCTCTTTCCACCCAGTCCTTCTCCCCAAAGATTAATAGCTTTTATAAAACCTTCTAGACCAAAATACAGTGTGTATGTGTATATACAAAAAGCATCAGACTGTGTTTACTATTCTCCAACTTTTTCCCACTTAATGCATTGTAGAGATTGGTGCATATCTGGGTAATAAGTCTTCATTCTTTTTAACTTGTGTGCAGTGTTCCATTGCATGAAGTTACCATAGCTAATTTATCCACTTCCCAATGCATAGATATTAAGGTACTAACCATTTTGGCTGTTGTGATCACATACTATGCAACAGTGAACATATTTAAACATTTATCTTTGGCATAACTTTGCAAATATATCCATAGGTTAAATTGGTAGCCATGAAATTGCTGGGACAAAGAGTTCATGTATTTTTTGAAAAACAAACTGCTACCAGCCTGGGCAGCTTGGCAAGACCTCGTCTCTACAATAAATAAAAAAATTAGCCAGGTGTGGTAGCGTGTGCCTGTAGTTCTGGCTACTTGGAAGACTGAGGCGGAAGAATTGCTGGAGCTTAGCAGGTTGATGCTGGGGTGGCGGTGAAAGTGCCACTGAACTCCAGCTGGGCGATAGAGTGAGACTCCAACTCAAAAAATAATAATAATAATAACTGCATATGCTTTTTGACAAGGTCAGGTATAGGGGTTCATACCTGTAATCCTAGCACTTTTGGGAGGCCAAGGTGGGAGGATCACTCAAGGCCAGGAATTTGAGAGCAGTCTATGCAACACAGAGAGATCTTGTCTCTACCAATTTAAAAAATGTGGCCAGGTCCTGTGGTTCATACCTATAGTTCCAGCTACTCATAAGGCCGAGGCAGGAGGATCACTTGAGCTCAGGAATTCCTGGCTACAATGAGTTAAGATCATGCCATTGCATTCCAGCCTGGGTTACAGAATGAGACCCTGTCTCTAAACAAAATATAAACCAATACATCTGAGGTTCACATTGGTTGGGCCCAGAAAGGTGGAACATCTCCAAAGGAGGGTTTATAGGTCATAGGTGGATTCAAAGACTATCTGATTGGCAGTTGGTAGGAGTATTTATGTCTAAAGAACTTGAAATCAGTTTTTAAAAATGCTTGAGTTAAGATAAGGGGGTTTGTGGAAGTCAAGATTCTTGATATGTAGATAAAGACTCTAAGTAGCAGACTTCAGAGAAAATAGGTGGTAAATATCTTTTTTTTTTTTTTTTTTTTTTGAGTTGGAGTCTCACTCTGTCATCCAGACTGGAGTGCAGTGGCCGCTCCCGGCCACCGCAGCCTCGACCTGCTGGGTTCCGGCGATCCTTCCGCCTCAGCCTTCCAAGGAGCCGGAATTACAGGCATGCGCTACCACACCCGGCTGATTTTTTTATTTATTGTAGAGATGAGGTCTCACTGCCCAGGCAGGTCACGAACCCGCGGGCTCAGGCAACCCACTCACCTCAGCCTCCCAAAGGCGCGGGATTACAGGCTGAGCCACCGAGCCCGGCTTTGTGGTAAATATCTTATAGATGTTCTCTACAGATGCAAATTTCCCCGAAAGACAGCTTTGCAGGGTCATTTCAAAATAAATAAACTTTTTTTTTTAAATAGGCTGTCTCAAGTCTGTAATCCCAGCACTTTGGGAGGCCGAAGCAAGAGGACTGCCTGAGGCATTCGACACCAGCTTGGGCAACTTGGTGAGACCTCGTCTCTACAATAAATTTATTTATTTATTTTTCTTGAGTTGGAGTCTCACTCTGTCACCCAGACTGGAGTGCAGTGGCCGCTCCCGGCCACCGCAGCCTCGACAAGCCCGGCTTACAATAAATTTAAAAAATGAGCTGAGCTTGGTGGCACACACCTATAGTTCCAGCTACTTGGAAGGTTAAGGTGGAAGGATCACCTGAGCCCAGCAGGTTGAGACTGCAGTGGCCAGCCTAGGCAATAGAGTGAGACTCCAGCTCAAAAAATAAAAAATAGTCGGCCAGGCTCAGTGGCTCAGCCTGTAATCCCAGCACTTTGGGAGGTGGAGGCAAGTGGATTGTCTGAGACCACGGATTCGAGACCAGCCCGGGCAACTTGGCGACACCTCATCTCTACAATAAAAAAATAATAATTAAGCCGGGCTTGGTGGCTCAGTCTGTGATCCCGTGCCTTTGGGAGTCTGAGGTGAGTGGACTGCCTGAACCCGCGGCTTTGAGACCCACCTGGGCAACTTAGCGAGACCTCATCTGTACAATAAATTTTTTAAAAAATAGCCGGGTGTGGTAGCGTGCACCTGTAGTTCCAGCCACTTGGAAGGCTGAGGTGGAAGGATCGCCGGAGCCCAGTGGGTCGAGGCTGCAGTGGCCGAGAGCGGTCACTGCACTCCAGTCTGGGCGACAGAGTGAGACTCCAACTCAAAAAATAATAATAATAATAATTAGCCAGGCGTGGTAGCACGCACATGTAGTTCTGGCTACTTGAAAGGCTGAGGCAGAAGAATCTCTGGAGCCCAGCAGGTTGACGCTGGGGTAACCATAAGCGTGCCACTACACTCCAGCCTGGGCAACAGAGTGAGACTCTGACTCCAAAAAAAAAAAAAAAAAAAAAAAACAGGGTTTCTATCACCCAGGCTAGAGTGCAGTGGTGTGATCTCAGCTCACTGCAGCCTCAGCCTCCTGGACTCAGGCGCTCCTTCCACCTCAACATTCCAAGGACCTGGAACTACAGGTGTGTGCCACCATGCCTGGCTAATTGTTTTATTTATTGTAGAGAAGAGGTCTCACCAAGTTGCCCAGGCTGGCCTCGAACTCCTTGGCTCAAGCAGTCCTCCCGCCTCTGTCTCCTAAAGTGCTGGGATTGCAGATATGAGCCACTGCACCCAGCCAAAGAAACATATTTTGGGGTAAAATAGTTTTGTTTCCCTTAAGGCCTGCTATCTGCTATGTGGTACTATACCAGAGGAATCAAGTTGGAATTTGGTATCTTATTGCCACAGAGTCTATTTTCTCAGTCTTGTGATCTCTATCTTAATGTTAATACTGATCAGTTGTGCCTAAAACTCCATAAGGGAGGAGGTATGATGAGGTGTGTTTATCTTCCTTTTCCAGTCATGATCTGGAGTTTAATTTTTTCATGTTTACATTGGCCCAGAGGGGGTTCCTCTAGTGGTCGGAAGGCTTAACATTTTATTTTGGTTACACATTCTCCCCTTCCTGGCCAAGATATGCCAGAGGCAACATCAGTGGCCGTAGTTTTATTTGTCCCATATTGTTACCAGATGTGTTTACCTGCCTCGGTCCATCTTGTCCCTCAGAGGGACCCTTATGACCAAAGTACTTAGAGCTGAAAGATATATAGCCAATTAAAACATTCTAAGTCAGACAGAAATGGAGTTAGGCAGACATTCATTAACTTAGGGTCTTCTAAGAAATGTAAGAGTCTGGCCGGGTGTGGTGGCTCACACCTGTAGTCCCAGCACTTTGGGAGGCGGAGTCAAGAGTATTGCCTAAACCCGTGGGTTTGAGAGCAGCCTGGGCAACAGGGCGAGACCTCGGCTCTACAGTAAATCACAAAATTAGCTGGGTGTGGTGGCATGCAACTGTGGTTCCAGCTACTTGGAAGGCTAAAGTGGAAGGATTGCCTCAGCCCAGCATGCCACTGCACTCCTGCCTGGGCAACAGTGAGACTCTGACTCAAAAAACAACAAAAAAGTAGCGCCAAGCCGGGCTTGGTGGCTCAGCCTGTAATCCCACGCCTTTGGGAGGCTGAGGTGAGTAGATTGCCTGAGCCCGCGGGTTCGAGACCCGCCTGGGCAGGTGAGACCTCATCTCTACAATAAATCAAAAAAATCAGCCGGGTGTGGTAGCGCACGCCTATAATTCCAGCTACTGGGAAGGCTGAGGCGGAAGGATCGCCAGTGCCCAGCAGGCGAGGCTGCGGTGGCCGGGAGCGGCCACTGCACTCCAGTCTGGGCGACCAGGTGAGACACCAACTCAAAAAAAAAAAAAAAAAAAGTAGCGCCAAAAGCCAAAAGGCAATTTTACAAAGTTGACTCACCTACAGTTCTATGTATTGAGCTATTGTAATCTTGGTCTTAGCTACTGACTAGTAACCACTAGCTCTATAAAACATAAGCACTGGGCAACCCCCACGGGTCCCCTCCCAATGTGGGAGGTTTTCTGTCTTCTCAATAAATCCTGCTTTCAAAAAAAAAAAAAATTTTGTTAAGACCAGTAAGCTAAGAAACTTAGAGACTTCTGTTGTGTCGCAATGCCTTTTTTGTGGTCCTTTTAGTAATTTGTTCTATGGCTGAAACTTTTTTTTTTTTTTTGAGTTGGAATCTCACTCAGTCGCCCAGACTGGAGTGCAGTGGCTGCTCCTGGCCACCGCAGCCTCGACCTGCTGGGGCCCCGGCGATCCTTCCACCTCAGCCTTCCAAGTAGCCAGAACTACAGGCACACCTACCACACCCAGCTAATTTTTTTATTTATTGTAGAGATGAGGTCTCACCACGTTGCCCAGGTGGGTCTCGAACCCGCGTCTGAAACATTTTAAAAAATATATCTGTTGGCTGGGGTGTGGTAGCTCAAGCCTGTAATCCTAACACTTTGGGAGGCTGAGGTGAGAGGATTGCCTGAGCCCGTGGGTTCAAGATCAGCCTAGGCAACTTGGTGAGACCTCATCTCTACAATAAATTAAAAAATTAGCTGGGCATGGTAGCGCGTGCCTGTAGTTCCAGTCACTTAGAAGACTGAGGCAAAAGGATCTCCTGAGCTCAACAGGTCGAGGCTGTGGTGGCCGGGAGCATGCCACTGCACCCCAGCCTGGGTGACAGAGTGAGACTCCAACTCAAAAAAAAAAAAAAATCTGCATAAATCACACAACTGGCAATAACGATCTCCAGGAGACTTTGCCACCAGGTATCTTGGTGTCTTCCTGGTAATCTTCTTTTAATTCTATAGGAAGCAGAAAGTTCTTTATGGTTAGGATAGATGGAAAAGGGTCATGTCATGGCCCAGGAGACATGCATGAACCCATTCTTGAACTAGAGGACCTGAATGAATTCCATTCCTCAAAATCGGCCCTTAAGATCTCATATCTCACCTTTTTCACAGTAGTCTCTGGCCTAGAGGGAAGGTACATGGCAATGAAAACAGAACAGCCCTGAGGGATTATAAACCTCAGCCTTCCAAGTAGCTGGAACTACAGGCGCACACTACCACGCCCGGCTAATTTTTTATTTATCATAGAGATGAGGTCTTTTCAAGTTGTCTGGGCGGGTCTTGAACCCGCGGGCTCAGGCAATTCACTCACCTTGGCTTCCCAAAGCACGGGATTACAAGCCCAGTCTTTCTTTTTTTTTTTTTTTTTGAGTTGGGGTCTCACTCTGTTGTCCAGGCTGAAGTATGTGGCATGATCACAGTTCACCAACCTCAACTTTCTGGGCTCACATGATCCTTCCACCTCAGCCTCCTGAGTAGCTGGGATTACAGGTGTGCACCACCATGCCAAGTTTTTTTTCAAAAAATAGAGTCTCTCAAAGTGCTGGGATTACAAGCATGAGCCACCGTGCCCAGCCATGTTTTTGTGAATTTTTGTTTGTGACAGTTGGTTTTATCTTTTCCTTGCCCTTCCATATTTTCCTTATAAGAGTTCACTTGATACTGCAATGAGTTCTTGAAAAAATTATTCCAGTAAATATTCTTTGTTAGAGTTCTTTATTATACATCATTCTCCTGTCAATAATATATTCTAAATTAATAATGGCAAAGCATTAATTTTTTTGGTGCATAGTTAACTGTTAATAATTCTGTTCTATTCTTTTGAACGAAAGTCACATAAAGGACAGCTACACACACACACCATAACACTCTCAAGCCTTGGAAAGCAGTCTTTGTTTTATTTGAATTATATAACATGCTGCATTTTGGCCAATTGTGACTATTTTTACAGGTGAAGATTAATTTTTTTTTTTTTTTTTTTTTAGTCAGAGTCTCACTCTGTCACCCAGGCTGGAGTGCAGGGGTATGCTCACAGCCACCACAGTCTCAACCTGCTGGGCTCTGGCGATCCTTCTGCCTCAGCCTTCCAAGTAGCTGGAACTATAGGCATGCACCACCATGCCCTGTTAATTTTTTTAAAAAATTTATTGCAGAGATGAGGTCTTGCCATGTTGCCCAAATCCATGGGCTCTGGCAATCCTCTTGCCTCTGCCTCCCAAAGTGTGGAATTACAGGCATTAGCCACCATGCCCGGTCAGTAAGAAAATTTTTTTTCTGATCATTTGATTATCTATATTGAAAGATATATATAAAACTGATTTTTGAAAGGACTATATGATCAAAGTTAAATTAATTTTAGCCTTATGGTCTAAATATAGATAAATCAGATTCCCATATTTGATTATGATTTATTTATTCCCATCCACCTAAAGATGATAAAAGGTTTTATTGAACAAGAATTTGAAATAGATTATGTGCTTTGTGTCAAGGCTAGTTTTTTATGCTTTTGTTTACCAAAAAGAAGTGCTACTTTACATAAACAAAAAAGGGAGAAATATCAACAAACTTGAGCAGAAAGAAGCAGTTACAAAGGCTAGCTAATGGTGAAAAGGCCTCCCCTTGCTGCTAGCCCATTCCCAGATAGCTTTATAGAAGATGTACATGAATCTTTCAAGGAACAGATCATCTGTATTTTATACAAATTGCTACAGAAAATAAAAAGGAGGGCAAGTCAACTAAGTTATATGAATGTTTTACTTCTTTGAAGAACAGTACAGAAAATTAGGCTGACCATGGCGCTCACGTCTGTAAGCCCAGCACTTTGGGAGGTCAAGGCAGGAGGATTGCTTGGGGCCAGGAGTTTGAGACCAGCCTGGGCAACATAGGAAGACTCCATCTCTATTAAAAAATAATGATAAATAATATAAAAGTTCAGTTTAAACAGATATTTGTTTGAATGGGTCAACTTAATATTATAAATATTATCAGTTCTCCTAAAGTTATCTGTAAGTTAAAATTTTAAGAACTTGAGAAACTTATTCTAAACTATATATGACAGTAACTCACACCTCTAATCTCAGCACTTTGAGATGCCAAGACAGGAGGATTGCTTGCACTTAGGAGTTTGAGACCAGTCTAGGCAACATGGTAAGACCTTGCCTCTACAAAAAAAAAAAAAATCAAAAAATTAGCCAGGCACGGTGGCACACACCTGTGGTCCCAGCTACCTGGGGGGCTGAGGCTGGTGAGCTGTGATCGTGTATTGCCACTGCACTCCAGTCTGAGCAACAGAGTGAGACTCTGACTCAAAAAAAAAAAAAAAGATATGATCTAAGTGTCAATGAATGGCCAAGTCAGTTTTGAAAAAGAGGAGGGACCGGGCTCAGTGACTCAGCCTGTAATCCCAGCGCTTTGGGAGGCCAAGGTGAGTGAATTGCCTGAGTCCACGGGTTCGAGACCCACCTGGGCAACTTGGCGAGACCTCATCTCTACCTTAAATCAAAAATTAGCGGGGCGTGGTAGTGCGTGCCTGTAGTTCCAGCTACTTGGAAGGCTGAGGCGGAAGGATCGCCGGAGCCCAGCAGGTCGAGGCTGCGGTGGCTGGGAGTGGCCTCTGCACTCCAGTCTGAGTGACAGAGTGAGACTCCAACTCAAAAAAAAAAAAAAAAAAAAAAAAAGGAGGGAATCATCTTACCATATAGATAGATAAGATAGATAGATAGATAGAGGTGCCTTATTTAATGTGTTCAATCCTGTTTCAATCCATGAAGCAGCTTCCGCCCCTTAGAATAAGGGCCATGTTTCTGTGTGCCTGCTGTTCCCAAGTTTGCCATCTAGAGGGACAGGCAGACATTAAAACAAAGTATCACAATGCTTTTGGCAGGGAGTTGTAGGAATTTATAATACAGTAACTAATCCAGTTGAGACAGCTCAAAGTACAATTTCCCTGATGGAATTAATCCATAGCTAGAGCCACCAATCCACCAAAGCCCCACTGACAGAGTACCCATTTTTACAGTCCAAGAAACCCCACGTGATAGCTTACTTGGTAGCTCTGCCATGCAAACTCTGGATCGAAATGTTCCATTTCACCTGCTGAGATTCCTTATTCTAACTTAGGATCAGATCCATGAAACCCCACTTCTCACTCTAACTTTTGTTTTAGTTGGGCTCTTTTGGTTACAAGAAAAAAAGAATAAACTTATTTTTTAAAAAGTGAATGGAAGTTGTTCAGGTTTTCAACCCATCATGGCAGTAATTGACTCAACAAGAATCATCAATGGATGCTGCAACTCATAGACCAAAGTTTGAAAAGGAGCAGGAAATATACATAGTAACAAAGAATCTCTCCACAAAAGTGGCTTCTCAGTTACAGAAGGAAAAACAGAATCTTGACAGTGCAGAAACATGGTGAATTTCACCTCAGCCAAGCAAGCAAAGTTAACATCACCAGTAAGGGTCAATTAATGCAATATGTTCCTGGTATAATGAACCAAGCAAGACACATATCACTCATGCAATATTTCTTCCAGAAAAACATAACCCAAATCCAATTTTGTGGAAACATCAGACAAATTAAGGGAAATTCTACATAATTATTGGACTACAGTTTTAAAAAATGTCAAAGTCATGAAAAATAAAGACAGTTAAGGATCTAAAGAAAATTAAAGAGATATAGTCCTGGACTGGATCCCAGACAAGGAAAAAACAGCTCTAAAGGACATTTTGGAACAATTGATAAAATGAGATTATGAACTGTGGATTGGATAATAGTACTTTATCAACATTAAATTTCCGGAAATTAATAATTGCCCTGCAGTTATATAAGGAAATGTCCTTGTTTTAGGACATACACACTAAAATATTTAGTGGTAAAGAGATATAATGTCTCTAATTTACTCTCAAATGGTTCAAGAAAGAACAAGAGAGGGAAAGAGAATGATAAAGCAAATGAAACAAATGTTAACAAATGATAAATCTGGGTGAGGGGATTGCAGGAGTTCTTTGTATCATGCTTGTATTTTTTTTCTGTAAGTTTTAAATTCTATAAAAATAGAAATATAAAAAATGCTAATGTCTGGCCTCACCTCCAGTTTCTGATTTAACTGTCTGGCAGGGAGGGGTGACCATGAGCATTCATTGCCCTAAAGAAATTCTTGCACGTGTGCCCTTGGATACATGTAGAAGACTTTTCATAAATCTATTATTTATAATGGGGGGAATAAGTGGAAATAGTACAAATGTTCATGAACAGCAGAAAGGAAAAAAATTAATACAATATGGCATTGCTAATGAATGAACTGTAGCTATGGGCACATTGATATGAATATATCTCAAAAATGTAATGAATGGTTGCTGCTTTTAGAAGTGGGCCTTAGCCGGGCTCGGTGGCTCAGCCTGTAATCCCGTGCCTTGGGAGGCTGAGGTGAGTGGATTGCCTGAGCCCATGGGTTCGAGACCTGCCTGGGCAACTTGGCAAGACCTCATCTCTACAATAAATAAAAAATTATCTGGGTGTGGTAGCGCACGCCTGTAGTTCCAGCTACTTGGAAGGCTGAGGCGGAAGGATCGCCGGAGCCCAGCAGGTCGAGGCTGTGGTGGCCGGGAGAGGCCACTGCACTCCAGTCTGGGCGACAGAGTGAGACTCCAACTCAAAAAAAAAAAAAAAAAGGAGTGGGCCTTGCCTGCAGGCAGAGACCAGGTGGAGTTGCTGTCTTTCAGCTCCTGAACAGATCTAGTGTGGCCCTTGGGGCAAGCCAGAAAACCGGACCAGAGAAACCCAGGTGAGATGCCTAGGGCCTGGCTGCAAGGGAAACAGGTATCTGGTACTTTCTCCTTTTCTAGTGAGAGGCAGGAACTTGCTTGTAATGCAGGGCTTAACATAGGAAATGCGATCCCGCTGGTTCGAGACCCACCTGGCCAACTTGGCAAGACCTCATCTCTACAATAAATCAAAAAATTAGCGGGGTGTGGTAGTGCGCACCTGTAATTCCGGCTACTCGGAAGGCTGAGGTGGAAGGATCGCCAGAGCCCAGCAGGTTGAGGCTGCAGTGGCCGGGAGTGGCCACTGCGCTCCAATCTGGGTGACAGAGTGAGACTCCAACTCAAAAAAAAAACAAAACAAAACATAGGAAAGTCATTCAGATGCTAAGCAGCTGAAAGGAGGACAGATCATTCTAGAATCCAGGTGAAGACATGAGATTCTGGAAGCAACAGTGAGCAAAAAACCATCTTACTCATGGATAAGTCTCTTTAAGAAAGTCATAATTGATGTTTTAGAATGGAAGTAGAAACCTATAATTTAAATTTCTGGTTATATCCCAGGGTAGAAAGCGTAGTACATTCTAAGAATCTCATCTTGTTTTAGAGGACAATCAACCATAATTAATTCTAGATTTCCACAGAAAAATTGCGTTTAAATGTACGTTAAAAATGAACAAACGAGAGCCGGGCTCGGTGGCTCAGCCTGTAATCCCGCGCCTTTGGGAGGCTGAGGTGAGTGGATTGCCTGAGCCCGCGGGTTCGAGACCCGCCTGGGCAGCGAGACCTCATCTCTACAATAAATCAAAAAATCAGCCGGGCATGGTAGCACATGCCTGTAATTCCGGCTACTTGGAAGGCTGAGGCGGAAGGATCGCTGGAGCCCAGCAGGTCGAGGCTGTGGGGGCCCGGGAGCGGCCACTGCACTCCAGTCTGGGCGACAGAGTGAGACTCCAACTCAAAAAAAAGAAAAAAATGAACAAACGGGCTGGGCACGGTGGCTCACACCTATAATCCCAGCAATTTGGGAGGCCATGGTGAGAGGATTGCCTGAGCCCACGGGTTTGAGACAGTCTGGGCAACTTGGCGAGATCTCATCTCTACAATAAATTTAAAAATTAGCTGGACATGGTGGCACGTGCCTGTAATTCCAGCTACTTGGTAGGCTGAGGCAGAAGGATCACCTGAGCCCAGCAGGTCGAGGCCGCTGTGGCCCTGAGCATGCTGCTGCACTCCACCCTGGGCAACAGTGTGATTCCAACTCAAAAAAAAAAAGAAAGAAAAGGACAAATGAATAGCTAGGTGCAGTGGCTCACACCTGTAATCCCAGTACTTTGGGAGACTGAGGTGAGAGGATTACCTGAGCCTACGAGTTCAAGAGCAGTCTGGGCAACATGGTGGGACTTCATCTCCAATAAATAAATAAATATATAAATACACACACACACACACACACACACACACACACACACACACACACACACATATTAATTGGGCATGGTGGCGCACACCTGTAGTTCCAGCTACTTGGAAGGCTGAGGTGGAAGGATCTCCTGAGTCCGGCAAGTCAAGGCTGCAGTGGCCATGAGAGTGCCACTGCACCCCAGCCTGGGCAACAGAATGAGACTCCGACTGAAAAAAAAACCCAAAAAACGAATGAATGAATACAGTATTGTGGAGGCTAATGCAACTCTATCTTGAATGCTAATCAGCGATATTGACTTTGACTAACCCTTGTTACAGGAATGTCTCAAGTGTTCTACTTTATCTACTGTTACTAGAAATCCTGCTCTTGGGCAGAGTCACATAGCATTCTTGCCTTTCCCTGGGGGTTGAATTCCCTTGCCCTATACCTTCTTTCTCCTTGGTATATAAGCCCTGGGTCTGAGGGGCAGTGGCGTGGGGAAGCACCATCTTGTCTTGCTGCTGCTAGAGACACAGACACAGTTTCTGCTCATAAGTCTCTGTTAAATGTTTCTTTCTGATAAACTGGATATGTCAGCCTCTTTCTTCAGTCTCTGCTTCTTTGGACTTTGGGGTAGGTTTGCATAGGTCTGCCCACCGTGGAACAAATACTATCTTAAAATATAAGCATAGTCCCTTGGGAAGTAGTGACGAGTTGGGTACAAAAGAGAAGATTCAGGGAATTGCTGATGTTCTGTTTCTTGTTCTGGGTCCTGATTACGTAGCTGTATTTAGTTTATGTCATTTATTTTTCTGTGTATATATATTATAACTCAATAAGAAATCTTTCAAAATTTAAGTTATCATGAAAGGAATATAAGTAAAATATACATCTTCCAAACCATTAGAAAAAAATAAAGAAAATTTCACTAGATGCAGTGGCTCATGCCTGTAATCTCAGCACTTTGAGAGGCAGAGACAAGAGGATTGCCTGAGTCCAGGGGTTCGAGACCAGCCTGGGCAGCTTGGCGAGCCCTTGTCTCTACAATAAATTTTAAAAAATTAGTCAGTCATGGTAGCACGAGCCTGTAATTCCAGCTACTTGGAAGGCTAAGATAGAAAGATTGCTGGCGCCCAGCAGGTCAACACTGGGGTGGCTGTGAAGTGTGCCACTGCACTCCAACCTGGGTGACAGAGTGAGATTCCAACTCAAAAAAAAAAAAGAAAGAAGAAGAAGAAGAAAATGACAGTAACAAGCTCCAACATACCTGAGAAGGACATAATGTATTGGGTGAAACTCACCTAGTAAAGAGACATGCTCAGATTGCATTACAAAATAATCCAGCTATTTGCTGTTTCAAGAAAGACATCCAAAACAAATTGGCTAAAAAACTGGAAAACAAGCCAGGCTCAGTGGCTCAGCCTGTAATCCCAGAGCTTTGGGAGGCTGAGGTGAGTGGATTCCCAGAGCCTGCAAGTTCGAGACTCACCTGGGCAACTTGGCGAGACCTCATCTCTACAATAAAATTTTAAAAAAATTAGCCGGGCGTGATAGTGCATGCTTGTAGTTCCAGCTACTTGGAAGGCTGAGGTGGAAGGATCGCCGGAACCCAGTAGATCGAGGCTGCAGTGGCCGGGAGCGTGTCACTGCACTCCAGTCTGGGTGACAGAATGAGACTCCAACTCAAAAAAAAAAAAAGGCTGGAAAACAAGAAAAAAAAAGTTACAGCATAAAAATTCAACATAAAGAAAGCAGCTGGGTGCAGTGGTTCATGCCTATAATCCCAGCACTTTGGGAGGCCTTAGCTAGAGAACTGCCTGAACCCATGGGTTCGAGACTAACCAGGGCAACTTGATGAGACCTCGTCTCTACACTAAATCAAAAAATTAGCGGGGTGTGGTGGTGCACACCTGTAGTTTCAGCTACGTGGAAGACTGAGCCAGAAGGATAACCTGAGCCCAGCAGGTCGAGACTGTGGTGGCCGTGAGCAGCATGCCACTGCCCTTCAGCCTGGGCAACAGAGTGAGATTCCAACTCAAAAAAAAAAAGAGAGAGAAAGAAAAAAAGAAGGCAAATATAGCAATATTAATGCCAAACAAAATGGAATTAAACACAGAAAGCTTTAAAAGTTACCTTTGGGAGGCTGAGGTGGGTGGATTGCCTGAGCCCGCGGGTTCGAGACCCGCCTGGGCAGTGAGGCCTCATCTCTACAATAAATAAAAAAAAAAATCAGCCCGGTGTGGTAAAGTATGCCTGTAATTCCAGCTACTTGGAAGACTGAGGCGGAAGGATCACTGGAGCCCAGCAAGTAGAGGCTGTGATAGCCGGGAGCGGCCACTGCACTCGTCTGGGCGACAGAGTGAGACTCCAACTCAAAAAAAAAAAAAAAAAAAAAAAGATACCAAGGGAGATATTTCCTCTGTATAGAAGGTAAAGATACCAAGACACTAAAGTGACTGTAGTGGGTTGAATGATGCCCAACCCCCTGCCCCCGAAACATATGTCCATGTTCTAATCTCTGAAACTTGTGGCTAATATCTTATTTGGAAAGAGTCTTTGAGATGTAATTAAATTAAGGATTCTGAGAATAGGAGGTCATTCTAGATTATTCAAGTGTGTCCTATATCCAATGGCAGGTGTCCTTATAAGAGACAGAAGAGGAGAAGACACAGACACAAAGAAGAGAAAGAAATGTGAAGACAAAGCAGAGATTGGAATCGTAAAGCCACAAGCCAAGGAAAGCCTAGGAATGTTGGCAGCTGCCTGAAGCTGGAGGCGGCTAGGAAGGAACCTCCAGAGGAAGTGTGGCCATGCAGGCACCTTGAGGTTAGACTTCTGGCCTCCAAAACTGTGAGAAGGTTCATTTCTGTTGTTTTCTTTTTCTTTTTCTTTTCTTTCTTTCTCTCTCTGTTTCTCTTTATTATTATTATTATTTTTTTGAGTTGGAGTCTCACTCTGTCGCCCAGACTGGAGTGCAGTGGCCGCTCCCGGCCACCGCAGCCTCGACCTGCTGGGCTCCGGCGATCCTTCTGTCTCAGCCTTCCAAGTAGCCGGAATTACAGGCATGCACTACCACACCCGGCTGATTTATCCCTCTTTTTTTTGAGTCAGAGTCTCACTCTGTCGCCCAGGCTGGAGTACAGTGGCACGCTCATGGCCACTGCAGCCTTGATGTGCTGGACTCAGGTGATTCTTCCACCACAGCCTTTCTAGTAGTTGGGACTACAGGTACACACAACTTTGCCCAGCTAATTTTTGAGTTGGAGTCTCAAAAATTAGCTGGGCAAAGTTGTGTGTACTTTTAAAAAAATTAGCCGGGCGTGATAGTGCATGCTTGTAGTTCCAGCTACTTGGAAGGCTGAGGTGGAAGGATCGCCGGAACCCAGTAGATCGAGGCTGCAGTGGCCGGGAGCGTGTCACTGCACTCCAGTCTGGGTGACAGAATGAGACTCCAACTCAAAAAAAAAAAAGGCTGGAAAACAAGAAAAAAAAGTTACAGCATAAAAATTCAACATAAAGAAAGCAGCTGGGTGCAGTGGTTCATGCCTATAATCCCAGCACTTTGGGAGGCCTTAGCTAGAGAACTGCCTGAACCCATGGGTTCAAGACTAACCAGGGTCGAGGCTGAACTCATGCAGGTCGAGGCTGTGGTGACCGTGAGCAGCATGCCACTGCACTCCAGCCTGGGCAACAGAGGGAGACTCCAACTCAAAAAAAAAAATCACAGGGAACATAAAGGAAATAAATTCCAGAAAGTGAAAACCATGTGTACTAGTCAGAGTTCTCTACAGAAACAGAACCAATATGATGTATACACACACACGCACACAAAAGAAAGAGATTTATTTGAAGGAACTGGCTCACGCAATTCATGATTATGTGTGCTGGCAAGTCCAAAATCTTGATTAGCAAGTCAGCAGGTTGAAGAACCAGGGAAGAGTTGATACAGTCTGGGGTCCAACGGCAGTCTGGAGGCAGAATTTCTTCCTTCTCAGTGGGACCTCTTTTCTCCTAAGTCGTTCAACCTACTGGGCGAGGCCCACCCATATTATGAAAGGCAATCTGCTTTACTGAAAGTCTATGATTTAAATGTTAATCACATCTAAAAATATCTTTTTTTTGAGTCAGAGTCACCCAGGCTGGGGTGCAGTGGCACGCTCCCAGCCACCACAGCCTCGACCTGCTGGGCTCCGGCAATCCTTCCGCCTCAGCCTTGCAAGTAGCTAGAACTACAGGCATGCACTACCATGCCCGGCTAGTTTTTGATTTATTGTAGAGATGAGGTCTTGCCAAGTTGCCCAGGTGGGTCTCAAACCCACAGGCTCAGGCAATCCACTCGCCTCGGCCTCCCAAAGTGCTGGGATTACAGGCTGAGCCACCGAGGCCGGCCTAAAAATATCTTCACAGGGACATCTGGACTAGTGTTTGACCGAACAACTGAGCACCATTATTAGCCTAACCAAACTGACACATAAAATTAACCATCACACATCACCTGCAATATTTATTGTCAACTGCAATAATTGAGAAGTTTGCGATAAAAAGGTGCCAAAATCCATCTCAGAGATTTCTGCTTCCAGGAAGATGGAGTTGATGTATTTTTTCCCCATTTCACCTGCTCAGTACAACTAAAACCCTGGACAATTTACATAAAACAAACACAAGAAGATGAAAGACTGAGAGAAAAAGTCTAGGGACCCTGGGCTCAAGAAACAACATGATAGTGAGTTTCCTGAATTTTCTTTTTGCCTCACATGTCCCAGTCTTGGAGGTGAAGAAGTCAGCAACTCAGAAACACCAATAGACACAGACCAAAAACAACCCCCCCCAAGCCTGTCATCTCTAGCCAAAAGATCAAGAAAGGGGAAGTTTAGCAAGACAGAAAACTTTGAAATAACCACTCCATTCCAGGTAAATACCATGAAAAAACTGTGACCCCCACACCTTAGATTTCCAGTCTCTCAAGGCTGTAATGAGGCACCCCAACATCCCTGCCTTGGTGGTTTCAGAGAAGGGAGTGGGGACTTTCACCTCTGTCAGCTGGTAGTGAGGCCTCCTGCACTGCAGGGTCAGGGGAGACCATGGAGGGAACTGGAACATTCACTCTCAACCAGCTGGAAGGGAGCTCCCCCATTACCCTCAGATGCCAATAGAGGCTGAGGGAAAACCTAGACTTCTATTACCACTTGGCAGTAAAGAGGCAGTACTTCCCCTTTTGCTACCCAGAGCAGTGTCAAAAAAAGCCAGCTAAAGCAGAAGATTTAAATAATATCTAAAGTCTCAAAAGATAATACAAAATGTCTAGGTTTTCACTGAAAACCATTTATCATGTAAATAACTAGGAAGAGCTCAAATTGTATGAAGAAAAGTTAATCGATGCTAACACTCAAAGGACAGAAATGTAAAAATTATCTGAAAAAAATATTTTCAAGCAGCCATGATTAAAATTTTCTTGTTTTTGTTTTGGAGTTGGAGTCTCACTCCGTCGCCCAGACTAGAGTGTAGTGGCCACTCCAGGCCACTGCAGCCTCAACCTGCAGTGCTCCAGCGATCCTTCCGCCTCGGCCTTCCAAGTAACTGGAATTACAGGTGTGCGCTACCATGCCTGGCTAATTTTTTGATTTATTGTAGAGATGAGGTCTAGCCAAGTTGCCCAGGTGGGTCTCGAACCCACAGTCTCAGGCAATCCACTCACCTCAGACTCACAAGGAGCGGGATTACAGGCTGAACCACCAAGCCCGGCTGATTAAAATGTTTTAATAAGAAATGATAAGCTGGGCTCGGTGGCTCAGCCTGTAATCCCACGCCTTGGGAGGCTGAGGTGAGTGGATTGCCTGAGCCCGCGGGTTTGAGACCCGCCTGGGCAACTTGGCGAGACCTCATCTCTACAACAAATCAAAAATTAGCTGAGCGTGATAGTGCGTGCTTGTAGTTCTGGCTACTTGGAAGACTGAGGTGGAAGGATTGCTGGAGCCCAGCATGTCAATGTTGGGTGGCCGTGAGCTTGCCACTGCACTCCAGCCTGGGTGATGGAGTGAGACTCCAACTCAAAAAATAATAATAATAAAGCTGGGCTCGGTGGCTCAGCCTGTAATCCCGCGCCTTTGGGAGAAAGAAAATGGGCTAAAAAAAAAAAAAAAAAGAGCCTCAAGGACCTGTGGAACAATACAAAAGTTTTTCCATTTGTGTCATCAGAATCCCAGAAACAAAAGAGAAAGAGGAGCAGGGCTGGAAAAGCGCTCAAAGAAATAATGGCTGAAAACCTATGCATGGAAGAAGCTGAGCAAATCGCCAACAAGGTAAACCCCAAATCCACGCCAAGACACATCATAATTACATTTTTTAAAACTAAAAATCAGCCAGGCTCGGTGGCTCAGCCTGTAATCTCGTGCTTTGGCAGGCCGAGGTGAGTGGATTGCCTGAGCCCGCAGGTTTGAGACCCGCCTGGGCAACTTGGTGAGACCTCATCTCTACAATAAATAAAAAAATGAGCCGGGTGTGGTAGAACGCGCCTGTAGTTCCGGCTACTTGGAAGGCTGAGGTGGAAGGATCGCTGGAGCCCAGCAGGTCGAGGCTGTGGTGGCCGGGAGCGGCCACTGCACTCCAATCTGGGTGACAGAGTGAGACTCCAACTCAGGGAAAAAAAAAGAAGAAGAAGAAAACAAACAAACAAACAAAAAATCTTAAAAACAATCAGAGAAAAATAATACTTTACCTGTAGGGGGGAAAACAATTTGAATAACAGTGTTTTTCTCACCGCCCCTGGCCCATTTTTCACTTAAAAAAAAATATTTCCTCTAGCTACATCTAGCAAAACACTGGAAAATGTTATAAGTTTTGCTCCAACCATCAAATATGATTTCAAAAGCTCAGGAGGAAAAGGAAAGCTTATTATATTTACCATCTTTTTGCTTACCATGTTCTTCCTCCCTTCCTCTTGTTCCAATGTTTCTTTTGTCAATTCCTTTCTGTCTAGAGAACTTCCTTTACCCATTTTTTAAAGGATCAGTCTGCTGGTGACAAGTTCTATTAGTTTTCCTTCATCTGAGACTGCCTTGGTTTCCCCTTCATTCCTGGAGGATACTTTTGCAAGGTATAGGATTCTGGACTGACAGTTCTTTTTTTTCAGCATTTGAAAAATATGAGCCAGGCTTGGTGGTTCAGCCTGTAATCCCAGCACTCTGGGAGGCTGAGACGAGCAGATTGCCTGAGCCCGCGGGTTCGAGACCCATCCGGGCAACTTGGCAAGACCTCGTCTCTAAAATAAATAAAAAATTAGCCAGTCATGGTAGCACGCACCTATTCCAGCTACTCGGAAGGCGGAGGCGGAAGGATCGCCGGAGCCCAGCAGGTCGAGGCTGTGGTAGCCGGGAGGTGCTACTGCCCTTCAGCTTGGCTGACAGAGTGAGACTCCCACTCAAAAAAAAAAAGAGTAAGAAATAGAAGAGGATAATGGAATAGGAGGAATATAAATGTAAGCTTTCCATACTTCACTTGAACTCGTAAATGACACATAGACTGTGATAAATTATGTATATATAATGTAATACCTAGAGCAATCACTAAACATGTTATACAGAAGAGATACATTCAAAAATACTAAAAATAAATAAAAATTGAATTCTAAGAAATGTTCAAGTAACCCACACGAAAGCAGTAACAAGAAAGCAGGAAAATGAAAAAACAAAAGGGATGAATAGAAAACTCCAGACTTAAATGCTAACCTATCGATAATTATGTTAAGGGTAAATGGTTTAATACATCAACTGAAAGAGAGAGATTGACAGAGTGGATTAAAAAGCATAGCCCTGCTGGGCGTGGTGGCTCATGCCTGTAATTCCACTACCTTGGGAGGTGAGGGTAAGAGGATTGTCTGAGCCCACGGGTTTGAGACCAATCTGGGCAAACTGGTGAGTCAATTATACTCAGTGATCTATCACAGAAACAGAGAACAGAGTACCATATGTTCTCACTCATAAGTGGACCTTGAACAATTTTCATAATACTATAAGAAAGGGATTGGCAGTGGTGGGAAACTGCCAGAGGAGGGAGGGGCACACCTCATCAACAAGGCTACCTGCATAATCAGCGTTTGTATACCTAACCCTGAATTGTACCCCACATCTTTAAAATTAAAAAATTAGGCTGGGTTTAGTGACTCAGCCTGTAATACCAGTACTCTGGGAGGCCGAGGTGAGTGAAGTCTCTACAATAAATCAAAAAATTAACTGAGCATGGTGGCACACATCTGTGGTTCCAGCTACTTAGAAGCCTGAGGTGGAAGATTGCCTGAGCCCGGTAGGTTGAGGCTGTGGTGGTCGTGAGCATGCCACTGCACTCTAGCTTGGGTGACAGAGTGAGGCTCCTAGTCAAAGAAAGAAAGAAAGAGAGAGAGAGAGAGAGAGAGAGAGAGAGAGAGAGAGAGAGAGAGAGAGAGAGAAAAGAAAGAAAGAAAGAAAGAAAGAAAGAAAGAAAGAAAGAAGGAAGGAAGGAAGGAAAGAAAGAAAGAAAGAAAGAAAGAAGGAAAGAAAGAAAGAAAAAGAAAGAAAGAGTGACCCAACATGCTATGTTTATAAGAAACTCACTTCAAATGTAGCATGGGTTTTTTTTTAAGGTACATTAAAAAGGCAAACACTAAACAGAGGAAAGCAGAAGTAGCTTGCTTTTGTTTTTGTTTTTTTTCTTAGTCAGAGTCTTATTTTGTAACCTCTAGGCTAAAGTTCAGTGGCATAATCACAGCTCACTGCAGCCTCAACCACCAGGGCTCAGGTGATCCTTTCACCTCAGCCTCCTGAGTAGCCGGGACTGCAGGTACGCACCATCATGTCTGGTTAATTCTTTGATTGTTTTGGTAGAGATGAGGTCTTGCTCTGTTGCCTAAGCTGGTCTCAGACTCCTAAGCTCAAGCAATCCTCTTGTCTCAGCCTCCCAAAGTGCTGGGATTGCAAGAGTGAGCCATATCAGAAAATCAGATTAAGTAGACTTCAGAGCAAAAAAAAAAAAAAAAAAAAAAAAAAATTGACCAGGCTTAGTGGCCCACTATTGTAATCCCACTACTTTGTAAGGTGGCAGTGGGAGGATCACTTGAAGCCAGGAGTTTGACACCAGCCTGGAAAACGTAGCAAGATCCTTCTTCTACAAAATATATATATATTTTTTATTAGCTTGGTGTGGTGGCATGTGCTTGCAGTTCCAGCTACTTGGGAGGCTGAGACAGGAGGATCCCTTGAGCCCAGGAGTTTGAGGCTGCAGTGAGCTATGATCATGCCCCTACACTCCAACCTTGGTGACAGAGCAAGATCCTGTCTCCAATTAGAAGGAAGGAAGGAAGGAAGGAAGGAAGGAAGGAAGGAAGGAAGGAAGGAAGGAAGGAAGGAAAGAAGGAAATTACCAGAGTCAGAGAGGGACATTATATAATAAAGAGTCAATCCATCAACAAGATACAGCAATCCAAAATGTGTCAACACCAAAGATGAAAAATATGTAAGGCTAAAACACATGGAACTGAAATGTACAATTATAGTTGGAAACTTTTTTTTTTTTTTTTAGTTGGAGTCTCACTCTGTCGCCCAGACTGGAGTGCATGGCCGCTCCCGGCCACCGCAGCCTCGACCTGCTGGGCTCCGGCGATCCTTCCGCCTCAGCCTTCCAAGTAGCCGGAATTACAGGTGCGTGCTACCACACCTGGCTGATTTTTTGATTTATTGTAGAGATGAGATCTCGCCAAGTTGCCCAGGCAGGTCTCGAACCCGCGGACTCAGGCAATCCACTCAAGTCAGCCTCCCAAAGCGCAGGATTACAGGCTGAGCCACCGAGCCCGGCTTTTAGTTGGAAACTTTAACATCACTTTATCAACAATTGGTAGAACAACTAGACAGAAAATCAGCAAGGATCTGTAAGAAGTTAGTAATACATCAACCAGTAGGATGTCTATGAATGTCTGACGTTTATAGAACATGCTACCCTACTATAGCAGAATACAATTTTTTCTTTTCTTTTTTTTTTTGAGTTGGAGTCTCACTCTGTCGCCCAGACTGCAGTGCAGTGGCCGCTCCTGGCCACCGCAGCCTCGACCTGCTGGGCTCCGGCGATCCTTCCCCCTCAGCCTTCCAGCCTTCCAAGTAGCTGGAACTATAGGCGTACGCTACCACACCCGGCTGATTTTTTGATTTATTGTAGAGATGAGGTCTTGCCAAGTTGCCCAGGCGGGTCTCGAACCCGCGGGCTCAGGCAATCCACTCACCTCAGTCTCCCAAGGCACGGGATTACAGGCTGAGCCACCAAGCCTGGCGAATACAATCTTTTCAAAAGCCCATAGAAAAACAGGAATAGCGTGGAGCTTGCCCAACCTGATAAAGAATATCTATAAAAACTTTGCTGCCAACATACATAATGATGAAGGACTGAATGCTTTTCCCGTAAGATTAGGAACCGGGCAAGAATGTCTGCTCTCACTGTTCTTATTCAACATAGTACTGGAAATTCCAGCCAGTGCAATAAGTAAGAAAAGGAAATAGAGGGCATATAGATTGGAAAAGAAAAAATGAAACTGTTATCATTTGCAAATTAATGATTATCTACATGGAAAATCTTAAATAATCTACAAAAATCTCTTAGAACTAAGGTCAGGCATGGTGGCTCATGCCTGTAATCCTAGCACTTTGGGAGGCCGAGGCAGGAGAATCACTTGAGCCGGAAGTTCAAGATCACCCTAGGCACATAGTGAGACCTTAGCTCTACCAAAAAAAAAAAAAGTAGAACCCCCCCAACAAAAATAGGTTCAAAGTGGGAAGAATTATTAACCCTTTGCACTCAGAGACATCTCATTGATCACCCACCAGTAACTTGACCATACATTTTTATGAAATAGTATGGTACTAGAAAGACAAATCACTTCATATTAAATAGCATAGCATTGGAATCAATTATTTTATTGTAACAATATTTAGTTTATGATTACTTTTTTATTGAGTTGTAGTCTCACTCTGTGGCCCAGGCTGGAGTGCAGTGGCACACTCACGGCCACCACGGCCTTGACCTGCTGGGCTCAGGTGATTCTTCTGCCTCGGCCTTCCAAGTAGCTGGAACTACAGGCACGTGCCACCGCATTTGGCTAATATTTGATTTATTGTAGAGATGAGGTCTCACCAAGTTGCCCGGGCTAGTCTAGAACGCTTGGGCTCAGGCAATCTTCTCACCTTGGCCTCCCAAAGTGCTGGGGATTATAGGCTGAGCCACCGTGCCGGACATGATGAAATTGTGGACATTGAGGAACTTAATTTATGACAAAAAATATCAAAATTTCAGGTCAGGCATGGTGGCTCACGTCTATAATCCCAGCACTTTAGGAGGCTGCAGTGAGAGGACTGCCTGAGCCCACAGGTTCGAGACCAGTTCGGGCAACTTGGTGAGACCTCATCTCTACAATAAGTCGAAAAATTAGCAGGGCATGGTGGCACGTGCCTGTGGTTCCAGCTACTTGGAAAGCTGAGGCGGAAGGGTCACCTGAGCCCAGCAGGTTGGGGTTGTGGTGGCCGTGAGCATGCCACTGCACTCCAGCCTGGGCAATAGAGTGAGATTCCGACTCAAAAAAAGAAATCAAAATTTTATATCTGACATTTTTCTAATGTGTGGTAACAGTCACCAACGTGCATTGCAGGTTCATTGATACATGTTGTGCAATAGTAATTTGTTTGACGTCTTCCACCTGGTGTTTCTCTCTGAGCATACAATGCAGTCTCATTTTCTTCCTCCCACATTAAGATAACTGTGATAAAAGCTAAAAATTCCTGATAGTCAACGTCATGCCACTTATACCAAATTGATTTGTGTGATAGCTGCTTTTTCCTTATTTTTTTCACCTGCATAACGATTCATTTCTTTTATTACATTACCCACTCATTAATTTGCAAAATACAGAGTAAAATGGTCAATTGGATCTCTTATGTTACTTGCCATTTGTGGTCCTGTTGTTTGAGAATGTACAACAAAATTTATTCTCGCTGGGGGATCCTCCTTTTCTGTAACATCTTCCCATCCTTCACTTGACGATACTTTGTCTTCCAATTTTTCAAAACTACTAACGTTTCATTGCTGTCACTTTCGATTACATTTGCCTATTTTCTTCTTGGTGGGATGGTATCACTATCACTACTATTGTTTTCTTCCACATCAAGGTTTATTTTTTCTAACTTATCTGTACAAAAGTCTAAAATCTAACTCATCTTTGCTGCTGCTTATATTATGACTCTAACTTTTTTTTTTTTGAGTCAGAGTCTCACTATTGCCCAGGGTGGAGTGCAGTGGCACATTCATGGTCACCACAGCCTCGACTTGCTGGGCTCAGGCGATCCTTCCACCTTAGTCTTCCAAGTAGCTGGAACTACAGGTGTGCACCACGACACCTGGTTAATTTTTGTATTTATTGTAGTGATGGGGTCTCACCAAGTTCCCCAGGCTGGTCTTGACCCATGGGCTCAGGCAATCCTCTAACCTCCACCTCCCAAAATACTGGGATTACAGAGGTGAGCCACCATGCCCGGCCAACTCTCACTTTTGTTTTTACATATTGCCATTGTTCTGCAAACCAAATAAATGAATAAAAATTTCTAATTGTAAATTACAAAATCACAGAATGAACTTTTATTAAAAGAATATTACTGGTTGGATGCAGTGGCTCAGCCTGTAATCCCAGCACTTTGGGAGGCCAAGGTGAGAGGATTGCCTGAGCCCAGGGGTTCGAGACCAGCCTGGACAACTTGGTGAGACCTCATTTCTACAATAAATCACAAAAAGAAGCCGGGCATGGGAGTGCGCACCTGTAGTTCCGTCTACTTGGAAGGCAGAGGTGGAAGAATGGCCTGAGCCCAGCAGGTCGAGGCTGCAGTGACCATGAGCGTGGCACTGCACTCCAGCTTGGGTGACAAAGAATGAGACTCCAACTCTAAAAAAAAAAGCATATTACTTTTCCAATTTTATTTTTCTGGCAGTGCAGATAGATATATTTGATCTGTGCTGCTCAATACTTCAATACGATCTGTCTTCAACTTTGAAAGTCTCTCTCTGTTTGTTTGGTTTTTTTGAGTCAGAATCTCACTCTGTCACCCAGGCTGGAGGGCAGTGGCACACTCACGGCCACTGCAGCCTCTACCTGCTTAAGTGATCCTTCCCCCTAGCCTTCCAAGTAGCTGAAACTACAGACATGCATCACCACGCCCGACTAATTTGTATTTATGTATTGTAAAGATGAGGTTTCACCAATTTGCCCAAGCTAGTCTTGAACCCCTGAACTCAGGCAATTCTCTCACCTCAGCCTCCCAAAGTGCTGGGATTACGGGCTTCAGTCACACGGCACCTGGCCAAAATCTCTTTCTTTTAAGGCTACAATAACTCGCTTATCTATGTTTTTAAGTTATGTATGCTATATGATACAAAGCTGCCTTTCTTATATAAATACTCTCTATTGCTACCTTCTGTTACAGAGAAGTGTCAGTACCACTGTGAAAGCACACCACACACTCTCTTTCTCCATAACACCAGCTGATTTTTTTTGACGTATATCTCAGTATATATTCCAACTTGTTATTTACTTTTTCATGAAACTTGAATGGAAAACTTCAAGGAAACATACATTTTTTAAAAATCTGTGCTTGCGTAAGTTTGTCCTGTATAATCACCAGCAATCTATATTCCCTGAAAGAGGACATCCAAGTATCTTACTAGATTTACAATGTCACCTCCCAGGAGACATCCAAGTGCAAGGGGTTGAAGATAAAAGTAGGCAGGGCAAGGTGGCTCATGCCTGTAACCTCAGCACTTTGGGAGGCTGAGGTGGGAGGATAGCTTGAGCCAAGGAATTCAAGATCAGTCTGGTGCAACATAGCAAGACCTCGTTTCTACAAGAAATTAAAAAATTTCCAGGCGTGGTAGCATGCGCCTGTAGTCCCAGTTGCTTGGGAGGCTGAGGCACAAGATCAAGGCTGAGGTGAGATATGATGTGCCACTGCACTCCAGCCTGGGCGACAGAGTGAGATCCCCAACTCAAAAAGAAGTAGATATTCATCAAACAGAAAAAATGTTTAAAGAATTACTGACTAAGCCAGGCTTGGTGGCTCAACCTGTAATCCCGCGCTTTGGGAGGTTGAGGTGAATGGATTGCCTGAGCCCGCGGGTTCGAGACCTGTCTGGGCAACTTGGTGAGACCTCATCTCTACAATAAATCAAAAAATTAGCTGGGCGTGGTAGCGCGCACCTGTAATTCCAGTTACTTGGAAGGCTGAGCGGAAGGATCGCCGGAGCCCAGCAGGTCGAGCCCACTCCAGTCTGGGTGACAGAGTGAGACTCCAACATACACACACACACACACAAAAGAATTACTGACTAGTAAAATCAGAAATTGGTTCTTTGAATAGTCCAATAAAATAGACCAATATTTGGCAAGTTTGATGAAGGCAGAAAGAAGGCTAGGGAGAAAAGGAGATGGAGAGAATACAATAAACAACACTAGGGGTCATCACCATAGATATGGAGTTTTTTTTTTTTTTTGAGTTGGAGTCTCGCTCTGTCTCCCAGGCTGGAGGGCAGTGGCACGCTCATGGCCACTGCAGCCTCGACCTGCTGGGCTCCAGCAATCCTTCTGCCTCAGCCTTCCAAGTAGCTGGAACCACAGGCTCGTGCTACCATGCCCGGCTAATTTTTTTTATTTACTGTAGAGCTGAGGTCTCACCAAGTTGCCTGGGCTGGTCTCGAACCTGTGGACTCAGGCAATCAACTTGCCTTGGCCTCCCAAAGTGCTGGGATTACAGGCTGAGCCACTGAGCCCAGCCAATATAGAGATTTTAACAAGTGATAAACACATACATGTTTGCCAGGCACGATGACTCATGCCTGTAATCCCAGCACTTTGGGAGACTGAGGCAAGAGGATTGCTTGAGCCCAGGAGTTCCAGACCAGCCTAGGCAACATAGCGAGACCTCATTTCTATGAAAAAATACAAAAAAAATTAGCCAAATGTGGTGGCACCCACCAGTAATCCCAGCTACTTGGGAGGCTGAGGTAAGAGGTTCACTTGAGCCCAGGAGTTCGAGGCTGCAGTGAGCTGTGATCATGCCACCACGCTCCAGCATGGGCATGAATGAGATCTCAACTCAAAAAAAAAAGCATAAATGTTCAACCTTGGATGTATAAATTTGAACATCCACATGAAATACATAATTTTACTACACATATAAATTACCATGAATACAAAACTACAGTTAGATTTAAGAAATAAGTTCTAGTATTTAATACTCTAGTAGGGAAATTATAGTTAACAATAATTTATTGTACATTTCTTTTCTTTTCTTTTCTTTCTTTTTTTTTGGAGTTGGGGTCTCACTCTGCCGCCCGGCTTAAATCGAGCCTGGCTTATTTTCTTTTAAGATGAGGTCTCACTCTATTGTCCAGGCTGGAGTGCAGTGGCATGATAATACCTTACGGCAGCCTTAAAATCCTGGGCCCAGCCAGGCTCAGTGGCTCAGTCTGTAATCCCACGCTTTGGGAGGCTGAGGTGAGTGAATTGCCTGAGCCTGAGGGTTCGAGACCCGCCTGGGCAACTTGGCGAGATCTCATCTCTACAATACATCAAAAAATTAGCCGGGCGTGGTAGCGCGCCTGTAGTTCCAGCTACTTGGAAGGCTGGAAGGCTAAGGGGAAAGGATCGCCGGAGCCCAGCAGGTCGAGGCCGCGGTGGCCGGGAGCGGCCATTGCACTCCAGTCTGGGCGACAGAGTGAGACTCCAACTCAAAAAAACAAACAAACAAAAAATCCCGGGCCCAAGCAATCTTCCTGCCTCGGCCTCTCAAAGTTCTGGAATTACTGGCGTGAGCCGCCATGCCTGACACTATTGTATATTTCAAAATAGCTAGAAAAGTTGTAATGTTCCCAACACAAAGATAAATATCTGAGGTGATGGCTATACCAATTACCCTGACTTGATAAATTTGCATATATGTGTCAAAATATTGCATGTACTCCCCAAAATATGTACAACTACTATATATCAATTTTTCAAACTTTAAAGAAAATATAAATTACCAAAACTGACTCAAGAAGTAGAAACCCCAATGGATCAATAATTAGTAATTATAAGGGTATTTGGAAACTATCTCCCAAATGGCATCAGGTTCAGATGGTAGGTAAATTTCACCAACCTACGTAGAACAGAAATCCCTGTGATCTATAACTGTTCCAGGAATGTAAAGTTTATCAACTTATTTTACAAGACTCGCATAACCTCGATTACAAAACAAACAGAAAAACAAAGATTCCTAAAATAAATCTATATGCCATTTCTATTTTCTAACTTAGATGTAGGAGTTCTAAATAAACTGTTGGCAAATCAACCTAGAATTATATTAAAATAATAATTCATAATGACCAAGTAGGTTTAATTCCAAGCATTCAAAGATGCAAAATTTGCCAGGCATTGTGACTCATGCCTGTAATTCCAGTGACTGAGGAGGCTGAGGCACGAGGATTGCTTGAGCCTAGGAGTTCAAGACCAGCCTGGGCAACATAGCAAGACCCCATCTCTATATTTTAAAAAAATGGAGGGGGTCTGGGCGTGGTGGCTCATGCCTATAATCCTTACACTTTGGGAGACTGAGGTGGGAGGATTGCTTGAGCCCAGGAGTTTGAAACCAGCTTGGGCAACATAACAAGACCCTGTTTCTACAAAAAACAAGTTAGCCAGGTGTGGTGGTGCAAAACTGAGGTGAGAGGCTTGCTTGAGCCCAGGGGTTCAAGGCTGCAGTGAGCCATGGTCATGTCACTGCACTCCAGCCTGGAAGACAGAGCCAGACCCTGTCTCGAAAAAATAAATAAATAAAATAAAATAAAAAGTCAAAGATGCAAAATTTGAAAATGTATTAACATAATTCAGGACCTTGAAATCTGGGAAAAATAAAACACAGAATCACTTCAATAGGTGCCAAAGTGCCAAAACATGTCTCTTTTCTATCTTTGGAAAGTCCTTCAACTTCAGAATCTTTGGAGATGCAGAACATGCTTCCTATTACAGAAGCAGAAAATGGCAGATACTTGCTTTTACAGACTCCCTTGCAGCTGGGTCACAGTCACAACTAATGAGACGCCCAGACTTTGAAGCTAGTATCACAAAAAAATAAGATGGTGTAGAATCTTCTCTCCGCAACAGGGGAGGTTGTGGGAGTTTCTGCTTCCGCAGGTGCAGTGATGCAAGCTTCAATGACCTGGCCTTGCAGGAGCAGAGTTTGGCTCGCCAGACTGGTTCTGCAGCCCGGTTCTGGGCACTGTTCCTGGCTGCATAACTCGATGTCTGGTTCTTCAGTCCTCATGGAGAAGTCTACGAAAGTCTGTGAAGTAGCCAACGTTTTCTTTGTTTTGTTTGAGTTGGGGTCTTACTCTTTTGCCTAGGCTGAAGTGCAGCGGCATGATAATGCTCACTGAAGTCTCGACTTCCTGGGCTCAGGCGATCTTTCTGCCTCAGGCTCGTGAGTACTAGAGCTACAGGTGTACACCAGAATGCCCGGCTAATATTTATTTATTGCAGAGACAGGTCATGTTATGTTGTCTAAACTGGTCTCGAGCTCCTGGGTTTAAGCAATCCTCCCACCTTGTCCTCCCAAAGTGCTGGGATTACAGGTATGAGCCACTGTGCTGACCTGCCAATGTATTTTAATGAATTCCTTTGTAGTCTAAATTAGCCAGAACATTTTTTCTTTTCTTTTTTTTTTTTTTTGAGTTGGAGTCTCTGTCGTCCAGGCTGGAGTGCAGTAGCACACTCAGCTACTGCAGTTTGACCTGCTAGGCTCAGGTGATTCTTCCACCTCAGTCTTCCAAGTGGATGGATAGATAGATAGATAGATAGATAGATAGACAGATAGATTTTAGAGAAAAAGTCTTGCCATGTTACCCAGGTTGGTCTCTAACCCATAGGCTCAGGCAATCCTCTCGCCTCTGCCTCCCAAAGTGCTGGGATTACAGGGTGAGCCACCGCACCTGGGCCTCTCTTTTCTTTTTTTTTTTTTTGCGTCAGGGTCCCACTCTGTTGCCAAGGCTGGAGTGCAGTGGCACGATCACAACTCACCCCAGCCTTGACCTCCTGGGCTCAGGTGATCCTTCTGCCTTAGCCTCCTGAGTAACTAGAACTACAGGTATGTGACACCATGCCCAGTTAATTTTTTTTTTCATTTTTTTGTAGAGATGAAATCTCTCTATGTTGCCCAGGCTGGTCTCAAACTCCTGGGCTCAAGCAATCCTCCTACCTTCATCTCCCAAAGTGCTGGGATTATAGGTGTGACTGCCCCTGACTAGGTAGAAAATTTTCTGTTGCTTACAACTAAAAATTCTAACTGGTATCAATGCAGTAAAAATCAACAACCTCAGGATCATAACTCAACATCATGGTTTCTCTCTAGGCAAACTTCTGCCTCACTTCCTGATACTAACGACCCCATTCTCTCTCTCTTTTTTTTTCTGAGTCAGAGTCTCACTCTGTTGCCCAGGTTGGAGTACAGTGGCATGCTCATGGTTACTGCAGCCTCCACCTGCTGGACTCGGGTGATCCTTCCACCTCAGCCTTCCAAGTACTTGGAACCACGGGTGCACACCACCACACCCGGCTAATTTTTTTGATTTATTGTAGAGACGAGGTCTCACCATGTTACCCAGGCTGGTCTCGAACCCCTGGACTCAGGCAATCCTCTGGCTTCTGCCTCCCAAAATGCTAGGATTACAGGCGTGAGCCACTGCACCAGATTCCACATTTTTTTTTTTTGAGTTGGAGTCTCACTCTGTCGCCCAGACTGGAGTGCAGTGGCCGCTCCTGGCCACCGCAGCCTCGACCTGCTGGGCTCTGGCGATCCTTCCGCCTCAGCCTTCCAAGTAGCCGGAATTACAGGCGAGTGCTACCACACCCAGCTAATTTTTTGATTTTATTGTAGAAATGAGGTCTCACCTGCCCAGCCGGGTCTCAAACCCGCGGGCTCAGGCAATCCACTCACCTCAGTCTCCCAATGCGCGGGATTACAGGCTGAGCCACCGAGCCTGGCTCAGGCTCCACATTTTAAAATACTTTTTGCAGCCGGGCTCAGTGGCTCAGCCTGTAATCCCGCGCCTTTGGGATTACTCCAGACAGAGTGAGACTCCAACTCAAAAAAATTAAAAAAAAAAGAAGATGCAGTGGACCAACAAACATGGTGGCTGACTCTCTGAAACTGACACCTAACCTGGTTTTGGGTAGTAAGAAAAAGCTCCGGGAAGAAGAAATTCTGAGCTGGAACTTGCCAGACAAGTAAGAGTCAGGCATAAAGGGTTGAGGTATAAGGAGAAAGTTCAGGCACAGGAAGGAGAATGATCAAGAATGAGGGTAGAGCCGGGCTCGGTGGCTCAGCCTGTAATCCCGCGCCTTTGGGAGGCTGAGGTGAGTGAATTGCCTGAGCCCGCAGGTTCGAGACCCGCCTGGGCAGCGAGACCTCATCTCTACAATAAATAAAAAAATCAGCTGGGCGTGGTGGCGCATGCCTGTAATTCCGGCTACTCGGAAGGCTGAGGTGGAAGGATCGCCAGAGCCCAGCAGGCCGAGGCTGCGGTGGCCAGGAGCAGCCACTGCACTCCAGTCTGGGTGACCGAGTGAGACTCCAACTCAAAAAAAAAAAAAAAAGAATGAGGGTAGAGTAGGAAAAGATGGGGCTGGACCGGCAGGCAAGGTCAGATCTTGCAGGACCCTGCAGGGCACAGTAGGGACTTCGAACTTCCTCCTGAGATCTACAAGGAGCCATGGGGGAGTTTCAAGGCATGGAAGGATATGAGCAAATCTGCAGTTCTGAAGGACAACTCTGGTGGAGCTTGGAGAGGAGAAGGGGAGTCAGAAAGTTGGGAGACCAACTAGGAGGCTGCTGCAAGGCAGTGGTAGAGAGAAGATGGTGTCCCAGACTAGAAATGGTGGCGGTGGGGATAGAGAGTGGATTTGAGAGTGCCTGGAGATAAAATCAGCAGGCCTTAAGCCAGACACAGTGGTTCATGCCTGTAATCCCAGCAATTTGGGAGGAGGAGGCAAGAGGATTGCCTGAGCCCAGGGGTTTGAGACCAACCTGGGCAACATGGCAAGACCTTGTCTCTACAGTAAATCAAAAATTAGCTAGGCGTGGTGGTCCATGCCTAAGCCCAGCAGGTCAAGGCTGCGGTGGCCGTGAGTGTGCCACTGCACTCTAGCCTGGGTAACAGAGTAAGACTCCGAATTAAAAAAAAAAAAAAAAAAATCAACAGGCCTTGGTGGTAGGTTGAATGTGGGGGTAAAGGTGGGTGAGGAGTTGGGGATATCTGTTAGGAATTTTGTTTGAATTGAGTGGATGGTGGTACCATTCATCAGGCTGAACAACACAGGAGAAGCCTTTGGAGAGAAACGGTGAGCTTAGGTTTGAACATACTGTTTTAGTGCCTATAGGGAAGTCCAAAAGGCAGTTGGACATATATGTTTGGGTCTCAGGAGAGAAGTATGAACTAGAGTGATAGATCTGAGAGTCACTGGGGCATAGGCAGTGGTTGAAGGCAAGGGAATGAATGAAAACAATTCCAGGTGACTGCAGCGTAAGAAAGAAGAGGGCCCAAGAACAAACTGGAGGGCGAGGGGATGGATGGTTTAGGAAGAAGAATCTACAAAGAAGGTTGAGAAGGACCAACCAGGTAGGTAAGGGGACAAACCAAGAAAATAACAGGATCACGTGTCACAGAGGCCAAAGGAAATACTCCAAGGAGGAAGTGGCCATGGGTGTACAGGCTGCAGAAATCGAGACAGACCATAATGGAGAAGTGACCAGTGGGTGTAAGGGAACAGAGGGCACTAGAGACCTCGGGAAGAACCGAGTCAGTAGAGTAGGCGGGGAGAAGTCAGCCTCAAGTGGGGTGAGAGCGCAGAGGCACGGTGGGAGAGAATTAAAATTCGGCAACTCTAAGAGTGCAGATGTGAAGGGGAAGAGAGCGTGGCATCTGGAGAGGTTTTCGAAAGATGGAGGAGGGTGGTGCTTGAGGGAATCCACTCCTGTTCTCCCCAGCTTCAAAGGAAAACAGAACACAGCTGTGAGGCAGGCTTGGAGGAAAGCTGTGGGGGAGGTGATAAGGGCTTGTGTCTGACGAGGTGGCTGTTCCTGGGTCACGGGAGTCCCTATCAGGCTGCCACCTCCTTCCTGCCCCTGGCCAAGGCCCTCCAGGGAGAGCTGGAAGAGAGGAGGAATGAGTCACACCCTGGAAGAAGCTCTGTGCCTTTGGAGGTCTTTCTGTCTGCCAGTAAGCCAGGGTTGGAACTGGCCAGGAGGGGGGTCGGGGGGGGGGTGGTTAGAAGAGCTAAGCACCTGGAGCTGGCGGTTTCCGTTCTGGGGTTGACAGAGGGAGAAGGGAGTGGGGAGGATGGGAGGTGTGGAAGCCGAATTTCTAGAAGGGAAGCCGCGGGCTTAGGGGAATGCTGCCGGGAGCTGGCGGGGTGTCCACTCAAGCCTCCTTGCCCACAGGTCCCCATGCCTCTACTCTTCTTGCTGCTCCTGCTGCCAAGTCCCTCACACCCTGAATCCACCTGTGAGGTCTCCAAAGTGACCAGCAAGCTAGAAGTGAACTGCGATAAGAGGAAGCTGCTGGCGCTGCCTCCAGACCTTCCAGCAGACACAAGCATCCTCCACTTGGGTGGGAACCCGCTGCGTACCTTCTCCACGGCAGCCCTGGTGCCTTTCACCCGCCTCACTCAGCTGTACCTAGATCAATGCGAGCTGACCCAGCTGCAGGCCAATGAGAAGCTGCCACTGCTGGAGACCCTGGATCTATCCTATAATGCATTGAAAAGTCTGCCCTCCCTAGGGCAGGCACTGCCTGCTCTTGCTAGCCTGGACGTCTCCTTCAACCAGCTGACCTTGTTGTCTCCTGGTGCCCTACAGGGCCTGAGCAAACTCCATGAGCTCTCCCTGCGTGGCAATAAGCTGAATACGCTGCCTCCAGGGCTCCTGGCACCCACACCCCAACTGAGGAAGCTCAATCTGGCTAACAACAAGTTGACTGAGCTGCCCGCTGGGCTCCTGGATGGGCTGGAGCAACTTGATACTCTCTTCCTCCAAGATAACTCACTGTACACGATACCAAAGGGCTTCTTTGGGAACCTCCTCCTGCCTTTTGCTTTTCTCCACGGGAACCCCTGGTACTGCAGCTGCGAGATCCTCTATTTCAGTCGCTGGCTGCAGGACAATGACAAGAATGTCTATCTATGGAAGGAGGGTCTGGATGCCACTACGGCCATGACTCCCAACGTAGCCAGTGTGCGATGTGCCAATATGGACAAGATGTCTGTCTACGACTACCCAGGGAAGGGCTGCCCCACAGTTGGTGATGGGGATGACGCAGACTACGATGACTATGCAGAAGAGGTCACCGAGGGTGATAAGGTAAATGTCACAAGGACTGTGGTCAAGTTCTCCACCAAAGCCCATACAATCCACTGGGGCCTATTCTACTCACAGCCTACTGCTTCTCTAGACAACCAGATGTCCTCCATGTATCCAACCCAAGAATCCACATTTTCAACCAGATGGATCTCAGATTCTACCACATTCCCAACTACCACAGAATTCAACACAATATCCAAAACTTCAAAATCCACTACTGAACCTACCACAACTTTGACCACCCCAAAGCCCAATACGACCTCGACCATCCCAGAGCCCACCACGGCCCCGACCACCCCAGAGCCCACCACGGCCCCGACCACCCCAGAGCCCATCACGGCCCCGACCACCCCAGAGCCCACCACGGCCCCGAACACCCCAGAGCCCACCACGGCCCCGAACACCCCAGAGCCCACCACGGCCCCGACCACTCCAGAGCCCACCATGGCCCCGAACACCCCAGAGCCCACCACGACCCTGACCACCCCAGAACTCATTGCAACCACCCCAGAGCCCACCACAACCATTTCAGAACCCACCACAACCCTGAGCACCCCAAAACCCACCACATTCTTAACCACAGAACCTACCTCATTCCCTACTATCTTCAAATCCCCAACAATCATCCCTGAGTCTAGCCAGCTCCCAAAGGTCCGCGGGGTGGTTCAAGGGCATTTTGATAGCTTCAGAAAGGACCCTTTTCTCATCCCTGACTTTTGCTGCCTCCTCTCACTGGGCTTCTACATCCTGGGTCTCCTTTGGCTCCTGTTTGCCTCTGTGGTTCTCATTCTGCTGCTGACCTGGATCTGGCATATGAAACCACAGGCCCTGGACTCTGACCAGGACATTGGTCTGGCCACAGCCATGCACACCACATATCTGGAGTTGCAGAGGACAACTATGCACACCACATATCTGGAGCTGCAGAGGGAAAGGCAAGTGACAGTGCCCCGAGCCTGGCTGCTCTTCCTTCGAGGCTCACTCCCAACATTCCGCTCCAGCCTCTTCCTGTGGGTACGGCCTAATGGCCGTGTGGGGCCTCTGGTGGCAGGACGGCGGCCCTCAGTTCTGAGTCAGGGTCGTGGTCAAGACCTGCTGGGCACAGTGGGTATTAGGTACTCTGGCCACAGCCTCTGAGGGTGGGAGGTTTGGAGACCTTAAGAGAAGCTCTGATGGGGTCTCCTACTGGGATCTAGCTGGGGGTGGGGGGCATAGGGTCATGGAGCAGTCTCAGTTCCTCTTCCTTCATCAAAAGCACCCTCTTCTCACACACACACACACACACACACACACACACACACACGACCTCAGGCCTAGTAAATCAGGTGTAGTGAGATAGAGGAGCTGAGTGGGTCACAGAACACAGTGCCCTATGCTGCATGGGGCGCTGCCAGACCACATGGTTATTACCATCACTTTGGGGAGTTTTTAGGAAAAACAAATAAACAGATTAGAGTACGGCTCCCACATACATCTGCATGTAGAAGAAAATTTGGAAAGTGATTTACCAGGATGTGAGCACTGATTATCTCTGGGTCTTATAAATATGGGTGGTTTTATTTTCTTCTCTTTACCATTTTCTAGTTTTCCACCATTATTGTATACCATTTGTTTAATAAAACATAATTTCAAAAGAAAAACTTTCTTTTGGGCAAAGTGGCTGGGGCACCTGTCACGAGAATTCACAAAGTTACAACAGCCCCACTCTGGTCAAAACTACTTGCCCAGGAAACCTCCAGTTGTGGCCTACATTCCCCCTGCCTGGAGTGCTCCCTTTTGTCCTCCAGGGGTGGCCACTCACCAGGTCACTTCAAGCATCAGATCCAGTCCAAGAACCACATATCTCCCTAGAGTTTAGTGAACACTGCTGAGACTACCTGCCTGCAGCCTACAGTACTGAGGCAAAGTAGCTCTCCTCACTGCCCAAACTAGCGGGTGAGGAGGGTGTGGGCTCCACCGTGTGTGCTATCTTGGGGAGTCTAGTTGAACAGCCTCAGGTTCCTGCTCTCAAGCTAGGACGCAGGCAAATGGAACATCCTTCTTTTTTTTTTTGAGTTGGAGTCTCACTCCGTCACCCAGACTGGAGTGCAATGGCCGCTCCCGGCCATCGCAGCCTCAACCTGCTGGGCTCTGGCAATCCTTCCGCCTCAGCCTTCCAAGTAGCGGGAACTACAGGCGCGTGCTACCATGCCCGGCTAATTTTTGGTTTGTTGTAGAGACGAGGTCTCGTCAAGTTGCCCAGGCGGGTCTTGAACCCGCAGGCTCTGGCAATCCACTCAACTCGTTCTCCCAAAGTGCTGGGATTACAGGCTGAGCCACTGAGTCCGGCCCATCCTTCTTTCATAGATTCTGCCATTCCCTGACCCCACTGGTGAGGCTTCCTCTCCCGCCATCTCCAGCACAGGCCAGGGTATGGGGTCCAAGGAATGGGAGAGAAAGCTGAGCCTTTCTGGCTCCATGGAGACCCCTCCTTTCAGATAGTACTAACAGGATTTTTCTAGGCAACTTTTTTCAGGTCCCTTTCTGCTGTGGGAGTTTTTCTGTTTTAACAAATCCTACTTTCTCACCAAAAAAAAAAAAAAAAAAAATCTTCCTAATCTGAAAATCTGACTGCATCTCTTCCTGCTGTGAACACTTCCCCAGGGGGACCAACTCCTGAGCTTAGCAGAGATGCCATGTACAAACCCTGTCTGACAGTGCAGCTTCATCTCTCATAGCAAACACTTCACAACCTGTGCTCCAATTATTGCAAACTCCTCAGATCCCCTGCTCCCTGATACTTTCTTTTCTAACCTCTTTTCCTCACTCCAGCCAGGTGTGCTGCCCCTGCCCTGCCCTCACTCAGTCTAACTACTCGTGTGCAGGTCTCTCCTCCTAGGCTGGGCCAGGTACTCCAAGTCACTCTGCAATGCTCTACTGCTACACTCCATTTCCCAACTGCCCCTGTGTAATCTTCTCCTCTGGACTAGGAATTCCTTAAGGGCAAGGTCCAGGCTTCGAGTGTCTCAAAGCAGCTACCCAGGCCCAGGACACTGTGTGCACAAAGTGAGGCAGCAGCAGGGGTGCCAGGATGCTGAGCTCCACCTCTCCTGTTGACAAGACTCTGCCAAGGGGACAGCTCCCACCTGCTGCCTGCCTGTCCCCTGGCCTGGCCCAAAGCCCTCAGGCCACATGCTGCCCAGCACTCCTCTCAGTTTCACCTTCCTATGTCCTTTTATGCCCCAAGAGGTTTTTAGGTTCCTTGTGGGCTGGTCCTGGGAACATCTCCTTCTAAAAAAACAAATAACACAGCCACTCTTCCCAGCCTGGGACCCAGTTGGGTCTCTGGCCACCTTCCCCCACTTTCCTCAAGCCTCCAGGAGTTGGGGCCTGGCTCCTAAGCCCACCCCCATAAGCCCTACCCCTTTACCCTCACTGGCTTCAGCCCACAAAGGTCTGTATTCCCCTCTCAATGTCTCTATTCCCTCCCTTTTTAGACTGCAGAAGTAGTCACCAGACCCCAGGTGGGTTTTCCTGGGGATTATGGGACATGACTTGTGCATCTGCAGCATTCTTGGGCAAGCGATTGGGAAGCAACACTCAGGGCCTGGGGTTTGGGTTTTCCTGGTCCTGTCAGTTGCTGTGGCACAACAGATTTATAAAGCACTTGCACCAGACTAGTGGACGCTTTTTCTTTAATAATTTTTCTTAAAAACTCCAGTTCCTATTCTCCAGGGACACCAGCTTCTTTGTCCAGTCTCTTCCCCCTCCTAACTTCCCCCAGCTCTCCAGATTTGGGGGTGGTGTCACCAATCCAATTTATTAAGTCCTCAATGAGGGGGAGGAAGGGCCATATCTTCCCACTGTGGGCCCTTTGACCATCTTGATAGCTTCTGTTCTCTTGTCTCCTCAGCTCTGCCTTGGCTTCCCCACTGAGAAGGGGCATCTTCTGCTGTCCTGTGTGCCCTGAAACTAACACCCAAGAGGAGGCCAGAAATTCTCAGGGAATTTCCCAGCTCCCCTCAAGGAACAGCCAGGGACAGAGAGGTCACAGGATCAGGACAAGCAGGGCAAGCTGCAGCAGGGGATAGAACAGACCAAAGTCCTTTACCGCAAAGGAGGAAACCACACTGTGAAGGGGAAATAAATAGAAGGGCCCAGGGCAGCAAGTCCAGGCCCCCGGGGCACAGTGACTGTAGGAGTAGCAGGCGAGTAGGAGGCCGGGCACACTGACTCCAGGCCCCTAGCCACCTCAGCCACTGAGGAAGAGACGCTTGTAGGCCTTGTTCATCTGCTCCAAGAAGATGAAGGTGAGGACGGTGTGGGGGCCCAGGCGGGCATAGTATGGTGTGAAGCCTTTCCATAGGCTGAAAAAGCCTTCATAGCGAACAACCTTCAACAGCACATCCTAGACAGACAGGCAGGCAGGGTGCTGGAGTTAGGACTCAGACTGGTTACCCAGTTACCCTCTCAGCCTTCCCAGAACACCCGACACTCCCGCCCAAGCCCCCAAAACTGCCTCCTCACCAGCCCATTCTTGTATTCCGGCTTTCCGTCAATCATTCGCATGTTCTGGATCCTGAAGGGGAGGAGGTAAGGGCATTGAGAGACAGAAAGGGGGCCCTCCCACCCTTCTCCAGGCTCAGGTCCACACACTTACCGGGTCTTAACAATGTCAACAGGCATGGAGGCGGCAGTGGTGACAAGACCGCTGATCATGCTGGCGCAGAAGTGACACAATATGTTGTCAGAGAAATAGCCTGGGGGGGAGTGAAGCAGGGAGTGGCAGTCAGCTCAGGGGTGGCTCAGGCCAGGCTAGGAGCTAAGGGCCCAGCTCAGGGTCTCACCTGAGTCCAGTAAGAACTGCTTGGATTGGGAGTAGGAGGCAAGCTGGGCAGCATTGACGACAACAGCCCGAGCCATGGTTGGGATGCAGCCCTGGAGGTAGGGGAGTGGAAGAAGAGTCAGAAATGCCTAAAACTTGACCCCATATTCCCCATGTCTCTGGCCTCTTCACTCACCCGCCATAGTGTGGGGACCCCCTCCTCCTGAGCGATTCGAATCAGGGCATTAAATACATTTTTGTAGCCACGGCGCTGGTCAGCTGGAAGCCTGGTGGGAAGGCAAGAAGCAAAGATCAGGATAGCCCACCCTGCCTCGCGGAAGCAAAGAGAGGGAGACCAGAACAGGTAAACACTCTGCTCTAGGTCTGGGATGAGAAATTGAGCCTTTCATTCTAAACTCCGGGGAATAGGGCTAGGGTCAGGTTCAGACCTGGAACTCACCGGCCATCAGCAGTCATGCGAATAAGAGCTACTTCAGCTGGTGTTCCCACAAAGGCACCAGTTGCACCTGCGGTCATGCCAATCAGAGCCTTCAGCAGAAAGCCAGGGGGTGTGCCATCAGCCCCGGTCAGGCGTTCAAACAGCACGGTATATATGCCAAGGCGGGTAGTGGTGTAGGTGGCCTGGCGCAGCAGGCCAGCTGACAGCCTGGGAAGTGAGGGTCAATGAATCAGGCTAAGATCTAGAGCTGCCAACCCACACCCGATCCTCCATCCTGAGGCTCCAGTACCCGGTGTAAATGCCCCTCAGTCCTTCTGCCTTCAGGATGCTGGTGAGGGCATGGAAGCTGGTTTTGTACTCTCGAGTCTTGGCCCCTTCCCCGCTCAGCTGCATCCGGTTCTTCACCAGGTCCAGGGGCTGCACAAAAACTGTGGCTCCCATTCTGTGGAAGACAGGGATGGAGTCAAGGGCCAGGGGTCCCAGATGACATCTACCAATGACCACTGGAGACTGGCAACAAGGGTTTACGAAGGTCAGGGGCCTGTCATTGGATTAAAGATTCAGGAGCCTGGTAAGCATGTGTCTAAGAGTCTCTCACAGGTGTGTACCAGGAGCAATGGGTCTGAAAAGTCCAGCTGTCCAGTGGGAACCAAACAATGAAAGCGCTCTTAGCAGCTCCATGGGAATCAAGTAGGGATGTGGGACTGCATGCAGTCCGACCCAGGGAAGGGTGGGGGGGAGCATCCATGACCCCTGGATGGCGGACTACTACTCCAAGTAGTCCTGCAGGAGCCATTTCACGACCTGGAACCCCATACACCCCGGCAGAGCTAAGCAATGGGCTGGGAAACTCAGGTAGCCCGCCGGGGGTTGTATAATGGCCCTGCATGCAGTCCAGAAGGGGCCCTGCAATGGGCCCCTGGCAGCTCATCAAGGACCTTGTAATACGCGAGGGACCCCGCGCTGACCCCGCGCCGGCTCAGTTCACTACAACAGACCCAGAGATGAACCCGGCTCGATTCCTAGCGCCCGTCCCCTCCTCCTCCTCTCCCATCCTTGGGGCCTGAGCTTACCCGGCCAGGCCCCCAAACAGGAACTTGACGGACTTAGGGGAGGTACGGGGCTTCCCGTCCATCCCGCCGGCTCCGGGACTCGCCGTCGCCGCCATCGCCACTCACTGGCCCGGGCTCCGGGTCCCGTGCGCGCGCGGCCCCGCTCGCGCCCAAGGTGACACCGCGCGCGCAGCGGACCGTAGGCGCGCGCACGGCCCCTCGGCTCTCAGGGCCAGCGCTAGCTGGCAGCCGGCGCGGGCGCAGGCGCAGCGCAAAGGCGGCCGGGAGTGAGGCGGAGCTGAAGGAGGAGCTTGAAGGATGCGTGCGGGAAGGGGTGTGGCTGCTTTAGGAGCCCGAGGAAGGGCGCAGTTCTTACCGAATTGGAATCGCGGGAAAAAAGGCGTTTGTTTGAAGGCCTCGCGAGACTGAGTGATTCCGGTTAGCCAGAGTTATGAGATCTCTCGCGATAAATGTAGCAAGCGCCCCTCTGCGAGGGGTTGTTGGGGAGTGTGGTGAACACTCTCGCGAGATTTGAAGGTACGGCGGCGGCAGGGGCCAGCAGGAGGAAGGTTTGTAAACAGGGCAGCTCCGGAATCAAGGGGGGTAACGATTAGGTCGTCTTCTGGGACATCGATGCTCCTGCTATCTCCACAGGCACTCCCTCCATCTCTAACCTTTCTTTAACTGGCCTTTTAGGACCGGAAGTTTCTCATCTTGAGCGCCCAATGCAAGAAGCGGCCCGACTTTCCTAACCGGAAGCCCTTTCCAGCGGATAGGAAGACGGCCCACCTGGAGGAAGTCCCACCTCCTCGAGCTCCCCCACCCTTCCAGAAGTTTTTCTGTCACCTGTGTTAGCCTCCCTCCTCTTTCCCCGTTTTATTCTCGTACCAGAGAAGGATCCGTTTAGTGTCCCCCTCCCAGCTCTACCAGACGGGTTGGACATCTCGTTCCCCAGTCGGGGTTCTTTCCCCGGTGCCCCATGTAGCTGGGAAGTGGGACCTGGGGGTGATTGGACCCCTGGGATCCTGAAGGAGGGGCAGGGCGCAGAACTACGCTTCTGTCCGGGTTACCAGAACGCGGCCTTCTCAGCCTCTCCTCTCTCGCTACCATGCACCCCGCGGCCTTCCCGCTTCCTGTGGTTGTGGCCACTGTGCTGTGGGGAGCGGCCCCCATCCGGGGGCTCATTCGAGCGGTGAGTTTGAGGGGCGAATGGGTAAAGGGCGCTGAAGGGGGTGGGTTGCAGATTGGAGGGGAACATGGACTTTTTGTTCTCAGATCTCGGACCACAATGCCAGCATGGACTTTGCAGACCTTCCAGCTTTATTTGGGGCTACCCTGAGCCAGGAGGGGCTCCAGGTGATTTTTTTTCTTTTCTGCTTTGCAAAATCCTCCATCCTGGGCAGGGGTTGGGGAGATTAGCCGTGGGTGAAGCTGAAGGGAGGAAAAGAGTCAAGTTAGGAGCTAAGTGTACCAGCATGTCTAGTGTGGAATCCAGAATGAATCTAGAGGGAGAAGGCAAAGTGTGCACCCCTAGAACTCTGAGCTTATCAGGGAGACTGGCAGTAGACAAAGATAAAAGGGAGGAACAAGAGATGCTTTTCAGTAGGGTCTCATGTGCCAGTTTTTGGTTATATGACCTGGGGCAAATTAATTTCTGAGTCTTTGTTTTACTGTAAAATGGAATTGTAGAAGTTTTCTTAGGGTTATTGCAAGGAGTAAGTTAGACAAGCAGTTTTGTAGTACTTCATCACAGAGACTGCCACATAACTAGAACTCAGTTGGGCAGAGCAGATAGCAGTAGAGTTGTGAGATGGATAACTGGAAAATTGAAGGGAGGGGAGTGTGTTCTGTAGGAGTGTGTACTGGAGAGGGGAATGTGAAACAGAACCTGATGGGCAGGGTATTGTATTATAGTCAGTGGGAAATTGGAAGGTAGAAGAACTGAATTAGCTGGGAATATGGGGTACAGGTTAGCTCATAAAAGGGAGAGTCTGTGAAGAGACGGTGTTTGATGTAATTGCATTTTCAGGAGGCTAAGAGAAAATGTAGACTTCTTTTTATTTAAAAAAAATGTAAGCCAGGCTCAGTGGCTCAGCCTGTAATCCCGCGCCTTTGGAAGGCTGAGGTGAGTGAATTGCCTGAGCCCGCAGGTTCGAGACCCGCCCAGGCAGCAAGACCTCATCTCTACAATAAATAAAAAAATCAGCCGGGCGTAGTAGCGCATGCCTGTAATTCCGGCTACTCGGAAGGCTGAGGTGGAAGGATCGCCGGAGCCCAGCAGGTCGTGGCTGCGGTGGCCGGGAGCGGCCACTGCACTCCAGTCTGGGCGACCAAGTGAGACTCCAACTCAAAAAAAAAAAATGTATATGGGCTCTATGTTGACCAAGCTGGTATCAAACTCCTAGCCTCAAGTGGTCATCCTGCCTCAGCCTCCCAAAGTGCTGGGATTATAGGTGTGAGCCACCACACCTAGCTAAAAATGTAGACTTCTGATTTGGGTAGCATGTCTGAATACCAGGAATGAGAAGAAAGTGAGGATAGAAATGTGTACCATGTGCGGGACATTGTGCTTGGTGAGCCTTGTGGAGAGCAGAACCTAGAAAGGAAAAAACTAACTACTGTTTGCTTCTTTCTCCCAGGGGTTCCTTGTGGAGGCTCACCCAGACAATGCTTGCAGCCCCATTGCCCCACCACCCCCAGCGCCGGTCAATGGGTCAGTCTTTATTGCACTGCTTCGAAGATTCGACTGCAACTTTGACCTCAAGGTTGCTGAATGTGAAGTGGGAACTGGGCAGCTGAGGGTAAAAAAAGGCACCAAGAACAAAGAGAGGCAAGGCTCATGATGGCTCTTTGTTTCCTGCCTTGCTTCCTTAGGTTCTAAATGCCCAGAAGGCTGGGTATGGTGCAGCTGTAGTACACAATGTGAATTCCAATGAACTCCTGAACATGGTGTGGAATAGTGGTAAGGCTTGAGGGATCTGGACAGCTGGGTTTTCAGTAGAGCTCAGATTGAGAGATGATGGGAGGCTTGATGGCTTCAGGAAAAGAAGCCAATCCTTTGAGTGGGATGGGGCAAAAGTGCCAAATACCCAGGCTCCCAAAGGATTTGAGTGGAGGCTTGAGTCCCCAGAGTAACACCCTGATCCCTGCAGAGGAAATTCAGCAGCAAATCTGGATCCCCTCTGTGTTTATTGGAGAGAGGAGCTCCGAGTACCTGCGTGCCCTCTTTGTCTACGAGAAGGGGTAGGACATGTGTCTCTTTCCCATTCTTCAGCAGTTCTGTTCCAGCCTGGAGCCCAGGCCTGCTCACTGCCCCAATGATTCAGCCTCCTGTCCTCCCTTTTGGGCCTCTTGACTTTCTTCCCACTCCTTTCCCCACCCATGGGCCTTCTCCAGACCCAGTTACTCTGTCCCTCTTTGTCCCTTTTGCCTTTCTTGCCCATCTGAGACTGGTCTCCCTTTCCCCAGGGCTCGGGTGCTTCTGGTTCCGGACAATAGCTTCCCCTTGGGCTACTACCTCATCCCTTTCACAGGGATTGTGGGACTACTAGTTTTGGCCATGGGAGCAGTAATGGTGAGTAACTCAGGAACATTATGGGAAGAGCTGAGCTGAGGCCTGTAAGGCCAGGTTGGATCTGGAGTTGAGAGATTGGGATGGTTTGTCCTAAATTGTCTAACTCTTTCTAAGCCTGCTCTATCCACTCCCCCTCTCCTCAGATAGTTCGTTGCATCCAGCACCGGAAACGGCTCCAGCGGAATCGACTTACCAAAGAACAACTGAAACAGATTCCTACGCATGACTATCAGAAGGGTAAGGAGTTTAGGGGAGGCAGGACTCGGTGGCTCAGCTGTAATCCCAGCACTTTGGGAGGCTGAGGCGAGTGGAACGCCTGAGCCTGCGGGTTCAAGGCCAGTCGAGGCAACTTGGCGAGACCTCATCTCTACAATAAATAAAAAATTAGCCGGGCATGGTAGTGTGGGCCTGTAGTTCTGGCTATTTGGAAGGCTGAGGCGGAGGGATCACCTGAGCCCAGCAGGTCCATGCTGGGGTGGGCTGTGAGTGTGCCACTGTACTCCACCCTGGGTGATAGAAAGAGACTCCAACTCAAAAAAGTTAGGGGAGAGAAGGACTTTTCCCATCGCTTAACTGGTTCTGGAGTTTGAGCCTAGGAGATACGGGGTAAAGAAAGATGGCAGTGAGAAGGTGCCAGCCTGAGATGCCACCTTTTCTTCTCCTTTTATCCATAAATACAATGAGGGCAGGAGAGGAGGTGCAAATAGAACAGGAGATGGAGAGCAATGATAGTTGGGGAAAATGATGTGGGACAGACCTTGTCTATAAGGGAGGTGGAGAGGATTCATTCAGAAGGTAGAAACAGGTAAGGAGTCTTTAGGTCCTGGAACCTCCAGTGCCATATAAGGCTGTAGCATAAGCCCTGCCCCTCCCTCATTTCCGCTCCTCCCACTCCCTATCTCCACTCTCACATCTCCCCAAAAGCCCACTTCCTTTACCTCTGCTTTGCTTTTCTTTGCATGTCCCTTTTAGCCTCAAATTCTTAAGTGTTCTGCCCTGGCCTTATCCTGCCTGCACCACTCTTGGCTCTTCCACTGGCCCTGTAGACCGAGGAAAATGAATTCGCAAGGCTTAGCTCCATCACAGGACTGCCAGAGTGTTTTCTTGTGGACCCTGGTTCAGTGAAGGACTAGATTACTTTCTGCCCCAGGAGACCAGTATGATGTCTGTGCCATCTGCCTGGATGAATATGAAGATGGAGACAAGCTGCGAGTACTGCCTTGTACTCACGGTGAGCCCCTCACTGCCTTTGCCCATGGCCCTACGCCGTTAGCAGGCACCAAATGATTTACCCTCATTCCTCTCTGCAGCCTATCACAGCCGCTGTGTGGACCCCTGGCTCACTCAGACCCGGAAGACCTGCCCCATCTGCAAGCAGCCTGTTCATCGGGGTCCAGGGGACGAGGATCAAGAGGAAGAAACTCAAGGGCAAGAGGGTGATGAGGAAGGGGAGCCAAGGGACCACCCTGCTTCAGAACGGACCCCACTCCTGAGCTCCAGCCCCACCCTTCCCACTTCCTTTGGTTCCTTAGCTCCAGCCCCCCTTGTTTTCCCTGGGCTCTCAACAGATCCTCCACCCTCTCCCTCCTCTTCCCCTGCCATCCCGGTCTAGGACCGTTCCCCCCATGCACAGGTACCTCTGGTGACCTATTTGCACAGATCCTCTTCCTTCTTCCACTCTGCTAAGTTGAGGGAAAGAGGATATTTACATCCCATGTTTCTCAATTACCCAGCCCTATCCTTTTGAGGGGCTTTGGGGTGGGGGTGGGGGCGCAAAGGGACTGAGTCTTCACTTCTTGGGTTAATAAAATTGTTTTTGTGGACTAAGGAACGGCGGAGATAATTCTCACAGAGATGAACTTATCTTTTGGGGGAAATCACTTTTCTTTTTTGCCGTAAGGGACAGAAGACAGATTGACCTACAGTCATAGGGACAGCCCCAGCAGGCATTTGCTGTGACTCAGAGGGGGAGCCCCACCCACACAGAGGATGACTCAACAGGCCCTGCCTTGCCCACAGGCCTGGACCCATTCTCTGGTCTGCATGGCTCTATTCCATTACCCACAATTCGACCAGCACACTTGAGGACCTAGACTTAGAAATACTGTGGATGGGCTGGGCCACCTGGTCAGGAAGGCTTGAGGCAGGTGCTTAGTCCTGGACACAGGCAAGAAACCCAAATCCCTGGACTTTGTAAGTCCCTTAACCCTCCTGTTCCCAACCCCAAGCCAGGATAAAGGAGGTCACAATGCTTGTCCCCATTGTGACACCCAAGCTCAAACCACACAGCACCTTGTTAGTAGAATCTTTTTTATTCAGAAAAAAAAAAAAAAAAAACCCAAAAAACAAAAAAGTTTTCCAACCACACACAGGAAGGGTATGGGTAGGGGGAGGTGTCTGTCCATCCAGCCCCTGCCCCCAGCCCATGTGGTTTTGGCAGCAATAAGGGGTGTGGGGTAATGGCCCAAAAAATAAAAATGGTGTATGTGTGTACGGGAAAGGGTGCAAAAGCTGTGGGAGTGATGGGAAAGGGACAGACGAGGTCAGTACTGGGAACGCCGCAGGTGGGAGGCCATTTCATAACATTTCTTGTTGATCAAACCGCCATGGACACCTTCTTTGCCCATCAGCAGGACTAGCGCTGGAGGAAAGAGAGAGGAGGCTAGGACCCAGGTGTCACAATTCTACCCCCTGCCAGCTGTTCAGCAGCTGTCCAACCCTGGGGGCTGTAACCCAACCTCATCCCTCCCAACCCCCCACACACAGGCAGGCTGTCAGTCACCCTGAAACAATAGGGCTTTTCAAAAGGGGAAAATCAAGCTTAAAGGCTGCAGAAGAACAGACTAAAATTTAGGGGTCAAAGGCTCATAGAAATGTTGATTCATATGTTCAGGCTAGAAATGGCTGTTGACACCCCACCACTAACAAGTTCTAACAGAAGAGCCTAAGAGATGAGCACTAAGTGCTAATTAAGGACCTCAACGATCTACCTACTCCAAGAAAACAGGGAGCTAATCTGAAGTCAAAGCAGGAAGGAACTGAGAAGGCAATGCAGTTCAGCTTCTTTATATTACAAGATGAGGAACTGAGACAGAACTGGAGGGACTCTCCAATGTTCCAGCATCCATTGGACTGGGAGCAGAATGCTGGTCTGGCTACCTTCACACAGGGGAACCACAAAGAAAAAAACACTAAAAAGACTAACGGAAGAAGGCACATTAGGGATCTCAAGGATAAAAAAAGAGCAAGACTCAGAAACTCACTCTTGGCAGTCATGGTGACAGTGACATTGAAGGTGGGGGCTCCGCCGGTGCTCTTGGTACGAAGATCCATAGTAAATTCCCCATCCTGCAGCAGTGAGTCCCGGATCACAGAACATTTCTGGCCCCCAAGTGTCAGCCCATTCACGAAGAAACTTGACCGGTCTTTGCCAACCAGGACACCAACCTCAGCTGGCTAGAAGAGGAATCAAGCACCAATGAAGTCAAATCGGCACAAAAGATTCACCCTGTTCTCCAAGGAATCACTCGCCTTCCGTTCTTCTGGGAGCTAGAAGCTCCGGGGAGGAGTGTATGTTATTTGCTCTGTATACATAAGTGAAACTTGAGAAACTCGGGACTGTGGCAAGTTAGTGCAGAAAAAGATTATGATCCTCAAAACTAGAAAAAGGGGGACCAGGGAGGATGAGATGACATATTCCTTTGGAGACTTAGAGCTCAGTGTTTAACAGGGAAAGTAAACCTAGTGAGAAGTCTTTGGATGCTCAGAACTCTCCTTCAGGAAAAGCAGAAGCGGAGAGGGGAAGGGAGGGGGCGGGCGAGACAAGAGAAGCAACTTTGCCCTTATTTGGTCAAAGGTTCTGCAGGAGTTGTTAGGGGCCCGGACGCCTGGGTCTCTAAGTAACCTAGCGTTTAGGCCAGGTATCTCTGCTTGGGCACTAGGAAGTAGACCCCTGGGGGCTTTCGGGTAAAGTTGGAAAACTTTTGAAAGGGGACGGGGACTATACCCGGCAAGCCAGTTCTCAGGTCTAGATACCCCAGGGAACCTTTCTCCCCCTCCCCTTTACACCCCCAAAGCCCCACATCCGGTCCCCTCCCGCCCGGAAACCCCCTTCCCCCCCTTTCGAACTTCCGCTCCCCCTCCCCACTTCCGGGCAGTGTGGGCAGGGGAGGTGGTGGTGGGGGACAGCAGTAGTCATCCCTTATTCCTTCACTTATACTATCTCAGAACTTCTCACAAAGTTCCCCTGCTCCAGGCCCCCACGAATGGCGGGAAGACAGGGCGAGGGGACTTCCGGGATTGGCCTCACAGGAATGTTGAGTCCAACGTGCCGACTTGGGGGGGCGTGTGGCGGCCTCGCCCTCTCTAACGGGGCTGGGAGGGGCAGGGACCTGGGAGCCCACAGAGGACGGGCGTGGGACCAAAGCCACGCGCCTGGGGTTCCCTCCTGCATAAGGGGAAACAATGGTAGAGGGGGCACGAGCTGGCGGCCGGAAGAAAAGCTGGGGGTCCGAGGTTCCCCACGTCCCTCCTCAATCACAATCCCCGGTTAAAATTGCAGCGTGTGCCCGCCCCGCCCTGGAGGAGACGGAAGTGGGCCGCCGCACCGGGCGGCGCGCCCCTCCCCGCCCTGTGCCCCGGATGTAACGCCCCGTCGCGGAAAGCGGGGCGGCGGGCGGGATGGGCGCCGCCGCCTGGGGCGTAGGACTTGGGGGCACTAAGAGGACCCGCTCACGTGCAGCCGCCATTCGCACCGCTTCCAGGGCAAGGACTCGGTTGGGGCCTTTCGCTGCCCTCCCTAGACCGCGCCCGCCCCCACCCAGGTCCCTCGCTCTGGGTCCAAGCCCGACCAGTACCCCAAAGCGCGCAGGCCTCGCAGTACCGTGATGTTGACGAAGGTTTTTCCGGGGACGGCGGCCCAGACGGAGGGCGAGTCCTTATAACCCACGATGGCCGCGTCCTGACAGGTCCCGTCCGCCATGAGGTTGTCGATGTAGGCGTTCCACCCGGCCATGGCGCTGCTATTGGGGCTGCTCTCGGCGCTGCTGCTGGGGCCGCGGGCTGGGCTCGGGCTGCCTCGGGCTGGCGGGCGGGGTGAGGCGGAGAGCTCGGGGCACGCGCTGCCGTCCGGACCGCAGCTCTGCTAGCTGTGCAGCAGCCCTCGCACCGCCACTTCCTGCTCCTCCTCCCCCTCCCTAGATTTTTATTTGCAAAGGGCGGTAGGGGCGGGGCCTGCTCGCCGTTCCCTCCCTCCCCCCTTGCCTGCCCAGACACCGAACTTTGCGAAGGCAATTTTAAAAATCCCTCCCCCTATTGCAAAATTTGCGGAGTTCGGAGGAAAGCTATGTAAAAGGATGGGGGGTGGCGGGAGGGAGGTTAAGGTTAGGACTTGCTCCAATTCTCACTGAATATAAACCAGACTTTGGTGTCGGGGAAGAGAGTGAGCCGGAGGTAGGAAGGAAAAAGAAAGGAGGAAGAATTAGCAAGCTGCAAATTGAGCAAACTAAAGGGAGTTCGGGGAGCCCGGGGTTAAACGGAACGACTCCTCCTTCCCCCACCTCCGCCGGAGGCAAGGACTGGCGGGCGGCGGTAGCGCGTGCGCCCGCGCCTGCGCCGGGGCCGGGAGGGAGAGCGCGTGGGGCGGTTGGGCCGGCGGCTGGCTGCACGGGCGCGCGCCCGGCCCGGCCGATTTGGACCCTCGTGGGAAGGAGGCGGGCTGGGGACGTGTCTCCCGCCTGGCGGAAGGGGCGGGGGCGAAGGCGTGCGCTGCCGCCTCTCCTCTCAATTTTACTTATTCAAGAAAGAAGCGAGCAGAGGGGAATTTGACTAAAGACCCCTGTCGTTCTCAGAGCTGAAGGCACCCACCGGGGCACTTCTGTCCTCATCGTCTGCCCGGGTCGCACAGATGGGGTTCGTTCGAGCCCATCTCCACTTCGGGGGAGTATCCCTTTCTGGATCGGCTCCAGCCCAGTCCCTCACCCCACTTCCCAGCCCCGCCCGTCCCCAGGCCGGCAGTTCGGGTCACCGGCCATGCCCCTTGGCCCGTCTCCGCAGAGGTCACGGAGCGCAGGCGCCTGCCGGCCTAAACGGACGGGGCTATTTTTCAAGGCGGAAGAATACTAAAGTTTCAAGAGTGGCAACTTTTTCAAGAAGGAGAAAGTCCCTTCTTTGGACCCATTGGGTTTCTTCTCTTCTAGTAAAATTTGTGCCGGGTACTCGTGTGCGATTAGTTCGCTCGCCGTCCGGGAAGGGGGTGGGGCAGGTCCGTCCGGTCGGCTTAGGAGAACTGGCCTCACCGGACCTCTGGCCGCGCCGGACCCTTGGCCGCTGAGGGCTCGGCCGCTTCCGGTCTCCCGGGCGAGGGGCGCCGGGGTCACGCAGCGCCTCCCGGGCAGGAAGGGACTTGGCTTCTCTCTCCTGCTCCGGGACAGAGCTCGGACCCCAGCGACCGCTCCGAACCCTGTGGTCCCTGACGGCCCCCGAGCTGGTGTTCCTCGACAGCCAGCGCGGCTGAGTCACCGGCGGGCTCGGGCGGGGCCGCACTCGGGCACGTGGCGGCGCTCCCTGCCCGCCATCTCCCGACCTCTGGCCTGCCGCACCCCCCACCCCAGGGTGGAAAAGTCCCGGGAGAGAGCGGCCAGAGATAAGAGGGGGAGGAGGGGCGAGATGCCAGACCAGCGGGGCGGGGGTGGGGGGCCACCGGGTAGGGATCCTGGAGTGGGATCTGGGAGGTACGCCGCGGGGCAGGCGGGGCGGGGGAACGGGACTCCCGAGTGCGGGAGAGGAGCCGAGGTACTCCATGACTCCAGCCGGTCGGCTGGCCGGGACTGCAGCAGAACTCGAGGCAGAGCCCATACTCGGCGAGGAGTTACTGAGTGCAGACACACTACCTTGCAGTGCTGCAAGCGGACCTCCGGACCGACCCCAGGCGTTCAGACGCGCACAGAGAGCCACCCCTCCTCCCGTGCATTCATTTTTTGTTTCACTCCTGATTCAATACTATTCATTGACGGGCTGGGTCCGCGTGTTGAAGGCCCACAGTCGGTGGGGAAAGGGGCTTCTGACCAACAGTCTGGATTCTGGGCGACAAGTGCTTGTCCCAGTGCTATCAGTCGGGCGCCTCGCCAGCTCACAGGACCCGTCTTAATTCGTCTCCCGGCCCCCTAACACCCTCCTTGCTGTCCGGGAGAGAGTAGGATGAGGTGGCGCTGAGAATGGCCGTTATGAGGACCCTGAGAGGTGAGACCCTCTCGACTTCTGGGTGGAGGGTTCAATTTTAGACCTCAGAACTTGCCCACAATCCCTGGTCCCTTCCCCCACTGAGAGCAGAGGCCCGCCCAGGCCCAGGGAGCTGAGCATGTGTGGATGTCAATCCTGCAGCCCCTCTTCCAGGCCCCCTCCCCAGCCCTGCAGGGCTCAGATTACCCCTGGCCTTTCCTAAAGGGCACTCATTCCTCTTCAACCTTTGCAAAAGGGGAATATAATCCTAGGGAGGAGGGAGAGACCCCACCACCACCCAGTCTGAAGCCCCTCCCCTGCTCCTCCCAAAAGGTAGAATTAAAAGTAGGGACTTTTATTGGGGGACAGAGATAAAGTAGGGGGATAATTGTTGACCTTTGGTAAGGGGGTAGGTGCCCAGGGCCAGAGGCTTCTGCTTTAGGCTGTAGTGGGCACTTGGCTACCAGCCCAGTGTGGAGGGGGGAGGATGGAGAGAGAGAAAGAGGCGGGGCTGACTGGGGACAGGGTGGCCATGGGGATAAATGCCCAGCCTGAGAGGGGGTGAGCTGACACTGTCCCAGCTGCCACCTAGACTCGGAGCTCCATCCAAACCCCCAGCGAAGACATCCCAGGTCTGGTGAATCTTCCATCCCCAGAGGGTAGAGGTGGTAAAGGGTGCTTGTGGTGCTGGGTTGGAGAAAGGGGGACAAGTTTCAGCTTTTTTCCTCCTGAGGCTGGGGGTGCTTGAAGAAGACTGGTGGGGCTGGAACCATCAGGATGGACAAACTCTGAGAGCACCCAAGGATCTAGGGAAAGGAGGCTGTGAGGAGAGGCTGCAGGATTGGATGAGAAGGGTAGGAGCTGGAACCTTGTAGGGAATTGGGAACCCATGAGGATTTGGGAACAAGAAAATGAAAACCAGAAAGGATTTGAGGGCTAGGAAGCCATGGAGAACAGACTGCTTGATAAGAAAGGTGGAAGGAGAAGGCATAAGTGCAACTTTGAGGGCAGGTGGGGGGCCTGGGGAGTGGTGGAATCTGAAGAATTATAAAGGAGAGGCCCCTGGATTCTCAGGATGGGATGGTGGAATAGGAGCTGTTCTGAGTGGGGGAGGGGGCTGCGCCTGCCTCTTTGGTCTGTGACCTTTTTGTGGGGTATTTTTAGCTCCAGCACCTGCCTTCTTGGAGTAGGGAAGACTCTTAAAGGGCAAGGGATTTCTGGTTCCTTAAGGGATCAACTGTCCACACTCACACCTCTTGCTCTGCAGACATGGCCATGCAAAAAATCTTTGCCCGGGAGATCCTGGACTCCAGGGGCAATCCCACAGTGGAGGTGGACCTGCACACGGCCAAGGGTAACACAGGCCCCATTGAATTAGTTTGCCTCATAAGACCCCAACCCCATCTGGTCTTTGCCCCCAATTCTGTGCCACATCCTCTCCTTTCTCTGGGGTCCCTTTCCCCATACTTCCCAGTCCCTCTTCCAACCTGGCTCCAGAGCTGGGAGCTGGGAGAAGCAGAAGTTTCTCTCTACAATGTCTCCTGTCTTTGGTTTCAGAGAGGATACCTCAGCCCTTTGTGGGTGGGTGGGACTCTGTGTGATCTTTCAATTCCTCCTGCCTCAGGCCGATTCCGGGCAGCTGTGCCCAGTGGGGCTTCCACTGGTATCTATGAAGCTCTGGAACTAAGAGATGGAGACAAAGCTCGCTACCTGGGGAAAGGTGAGGAGAGACCAATGCAGGAGTGTGTGTGAGTGGGGTTTTAGGACTCGGGAACTCAAGGGGTAGAGGACTGGGACCCAAAGCTCTTGTGGAGCTGGGGTCCACAGGAAGAGACCTGATTTATTCAGAGATCCGAATCTCTTCTGGCCTCTAGGAGTCCTAAAGGCTGTAGAACACATCAACAAGACTCTAGGCCCCGCCCTGCTGGAAAAGGCAAGTGGAGTAGTCTGCTCACCCACCTCCTCCCCCTTCCCCTGCCATCTCATCCCAGACAACCCCTCTTCTCCAAAATTTTCACTTATCCTTCCTCCGGAACATGCCCTGACTCTTGAGAAATGTGACCTCTGCTCTGCTCTCCTCAAACCTGCCTTTCCAGAAACTAAGCGTTGTGGATCAAGAAAAAGTTGACAAATTTATGATTGAGCTGGATGGAACGGAGAATAAGTGTGAGTGAAGGGCTCGAAGTGGGGAGGGGTGCAGAGAGGTCACAGGAGTGATGTCTGGCTAGGGTTGTTTTTGTGTCCCACATTTTGGGGCACACTGTAGCTGGATGGATTTGTATTCATTCCACAGGCATTTCCTATGCCTGCCCTCTACCAAGCCTGGGCCCGTCTGTGTACACAGATATGCGGCGAACACATTCCCCCAGGGTGGGGGCTCCTCAGGGGACTGAGGTCTGTTAACAAACTCTTAATGCCCAGTGGTTTGGAGCTCTGGATTCTTTCTGAGGTGATGGGAGGAGATACCCCATTCAAGGAGATAGCCCCTACCCTGCAGGAGAACCTCTCACCCTTTCTTTCCGCTTGCCTCCTTGCAGCCAAGTTTGGGGCCAATGCCATCCTGGGTGTGTCCTTGGCTGTGTGTAAAGCTGGAGCAGCTGAGAAAGGGGTGCCACTATACCGACACATCGCAGATCTTGCTGGGAACCCTGACCTTGTACTTCCAGTGCCTGTGAGTGCCGCTGCCCCTGCCAGATTTCACCTTGACAGAGCTGCTCCTACCCAGTGAGGGATGCTTAAGCAGTCCTTGGAAAATCCACCTTTTAGACTAGCTCCAAAGAAGTCGTTTCCTGAAATTGAATCTCTCCTGCTGTGGTCCAGCCCCCTTCCTCTTTTCCACAATCTAAATCTTCCCTTAAACTTCTCTGTGCATCCTTTCCTGATCATGTAACCTGGCTCCTTCACATTCCAATCCTAGGCTCAATAACTCCAACCTCATTCCACTCCTGCACTCCACCCCCCAAATCAGATTGAGAGCTTCTTCATGGCAAGGATCTTGGCACTTCTTTGTATCTGTCTGAGTCCTTTTTAAACCAATGTTCTCTTAATGAAAATCTTTTGAATTTAATCTCAATAATACTGTTACTATTTATTGTTACTTACTAGGAAGATTGTATAAGAGCATGGAGTCTAGAGATAGACTGTTAGGTTTGAATCCTGGCTCTGCCTGTTTACTAGCTGTGTGATCTTAGGCAAGTTCTTTAACTTCTCTATGCCTCAGTTTCCTCATCTGTAAAGTAGTACTCAATTAATAGAGGTGTTTAATAATGAAAAGAGCTAATATATGTAAAGCACTTACAACAGTGCCTGGCATGTAGTGAATGTTATAAAAGTGTTAGCTATATATACTAGGCACATGCTAAGAACTTTACATTCAATTTCTCTAATTTTCAGCCAAAGATCCTACAGGGAAGTACGTGCTATCCCATTTTACAAAAGTGAGGAAAGAGGCTCTGAGGAGTGAAATTACTCATCCCAGACCACTCAGCCAGTAAGTAGGGAAGCTAGAATTCCACCTCAGCCTCCTATACCATCCCCTTCTTAGGCCTTCAATGTGATCAACGGGGGCTCCCATGCTGGAAATAAGCTGGCCATGCAGGAGTTCATGATTCTGCCTGTGGGAGCCAGCTCCTTCAAGGAAGCCATGCGTATTGGTGCTGAGGTCTATCACCACCTCAAGGGGGTCATCAAGGCCAAGTATGGGAAAGACGCCACCAATGTGGGTGATGAGGGTGGCTTTGCACCTAACATCCTGGAGAACAATGAAGGTCAGTGCTGAGCACCCTGGGGGACAGACCCCTTGGGTCCCCACAAGGAAAGGGAGGCTGCAAACAGGTGCCACTGGAGTCTCAGGTCTTCTCTTGCTCCTCTCTCAGCCCTGGAGCTGCTGAAGACGGCCATCCAGGCGGCGGGTTATCCAGACAAGGTAGTGATTGGCATGGATGTAGCGGCCTCTGAGTTCTATCGCAATGGGAAATACGATCTTGACTTCAAGTCACCTGATGATCCTGCACGGCACATCACTGGGGAGAAGCTTGGGGAACTGTACAAAAGCTTTATCAAGAACTATCCTGGTGAGATTCCCCGGTGTCACAGTGTTCCTGCCCAAGTCCTCTATAACTGCCTAACACACTGATTTCAGTGACCTGCTTTGCCACTGACTTGGGTCCTTCTAATTCTGTAGCCCTATTATAATCCCCAGCCAAGCTCTTCTGACCTATCACCCATCCATGAGGCCCCTTCTGAGCTCTAAGTCCGTCTCCGCTCCCAACCAGTGGTTTCCATCGAGGACCCCTTTGACCAGGATGACTGGGCCACTTGGACCTCGTTCCTCTCGGGGGTGGACATCCAGATTGTGGGTGATGACCTCACAGTCACCAACCCTAAGAGGATTGCCCAAGCTGTTGAGAAGAAGGCCTGCAACTGCTTGCTGCTGAAGGTCAACCAGATCGGCTCGGTGACAGAGTCCATCCAGGCGTGAGTATCTCCTAACCCTGGGCTCACCAGAGGCTCCTTCTGTCCCAGCTCTTGCCCACTAACTTCAAGTCTATCTTTCCATTGGCACCTGATCCACCCATACTTTCTTTTGACCTGATCCCAGAAACTTTGCCACTGTGCCCCCCCATTCCCAGCCTGTGCCATGCTTCTCTCCCAGATTCTGCTGTTCTTCCCACCAGCATCTCAAGAGCCAAATGCATGATCAGAAATCTCCTCTTACCTCCTACTTCCCAAATAACTTAGTCACTGCCTTCTGGGCAAAGTGCCCACTAACCAAAACAGAAGGAAAAAGCCCTACTCAACCCCAGGCTTTCCCAGTGAGGATGTCCCACAAGGCCTCATCAGATGTCCTCTCCACCCAGCTGCAAACTGGCTCAGTCTAATGGATGGGGAGTGATGGTGAGCCACCGGTCTGGGGAGACTGAGGACACATTCATCGCTGACCTCGTGGTGGGGCTCTGTACAGGACAGGTATTACAGCTTCCCTCTACTGAGTGTCTGACCAAATTTTCATGGATCCCCTGCCTCCTGCCCCTGAAGTGAATGCCACCACAGGCCGCTTCCTTGGGGCCAGGTCCAACCCCTCTTCTAGCCTCACCCAACCCTCCAAATCCCTCTTCCCTCCTCAGATCAAGACTGGTGCCCCCTGCCGCTCAGAACGTCTGGCCAAGTACAATCAACTCATGAGGTACTACGGGTACAGTGGGCCTGGGCATTGGGGAGCTGAATGTTATTAGGTTGGAAGGCAGCAGCTGACTATGTCTACATTTTAGGATTGAGGAGGCTCTTGGGGACAAGGCTGTCTTTGCTGGACGCAAGTTCCGTAACCCGAAGGCCAAGTGAGAAGCTGGAGGCCCTGGGGCCCCACTGGACAGAGCCAGGTCTTCAAGCCCTTCTTCCTGAAATAAACCCTGCTGGCAACCAAGATGGTGGTGTGTTCCTTTGTGGGAGGGAGGGAGAGAGGAAGGGGATACTGCTGTCAAGACTGGGAAAGACAGGAGGTGGAGAGATGGGGGCAGGAAGGGAAGGCAGACAGATGTGTCACCTGATGGGACAAAAAGGAGGTGAGACTCAGAGAAGCTTAGTGGATCTAGAACACAGAAGTTAACATTTTGGAAGGAGGTTGGGGGAAGCAGATGCCATATGTGAAATGAAGCTGAAGAGTTGCTGATGGAATAAGGAACCAGCTCCAGGAGAAGGGGAGCTAGGTGGGGGACTGAGGGTCCTGCCATCGCCATGAGGGGGAAGCTGGCTACAGAGATAAAGTAAATGGTCTGCAGAGTGCACTATGGAGTGCAGGTCACGATTCCGGAGAGTGGTTCGTAAGGATGAGAGTGATGAGAGCAGCTATCTTCTACAGAGCTAACAAAGATCTGGAACTGTTCTAAATATTTTACATATATTGACCTGTGCAATCTTTTTGTTTGAGTCAGGGTCTTTGTCACCCAGGCTGGAGTGCAGTGGCATGATCAGAGCTCACCCCAGCCTTCAATTCCTGGACTCAAGCAATTCTTCTGTATCAGCCTCCCAAGTAGCTGGGACTATAGGGACACACTGCTATGCCTAATTTTTTTTTTTTTAAGTTGGACTCTCACTCTCACCCAGGCTAGAGTACAGTGGCAAGCTCATGGCCATCACAGCCTCGACCTGCTGGGCTCAGGAGATCCTTCTGCCTCAGCTTTCCAAGTAGCTGGAACTACGGGTGCATGCCACCACACTCAGCTAGGTTTTTTATTGATTGTAGAGACGAGGTCTTGCCAGGTTGCTCAGGCTGGTCTTGAACCCCTGGGCTCAGACAATCCTCTCACCTCCACCTCCCAAAGTGCTGGGATTACAGGCGTGAGCTACCACGCCCAGCTTAATTATTTTATTTTTTGTAGAGCCAAGGTCTCAGGTATCGCCCAGACTGGTCTTGAACTCCTGAGCTCAAGCAGTCCTCCCACCACCTCCCAAGATGCTGAGATTACAGTCATGAGCCACTGCACCTCATGAGATAGTTACCATAATTATCCCCATATTACAGGTGAGGAAATTGAGGGACAAAAAGGTTAAATACTTTACCCAAAGTAACAGAGCAACTGGCAGAGCCAGGAGCCAAAGCCAGGTCACATGGCTCCAGCAAGTATGCTCTTAAAATACCATATCTGGCCGGGCTTGGTGGCTCAGCCTGTAATCCCAGCACTTTGGGAGGCCGAGGTGAGTGGATTGCCTGTGCCTGCGGGTTGTTGTTGAGACCTCGTCTCTACAATAAATAAAAAACTAACCGGGTGTGGTAGCACGTGCCTGTAGTTCCGGCTACTTGGAAGGTTGAGGCGGAAGGATTGCTGGAGCCTAGCAGGTCAAGGCTGCGGTGGCTGGGAGTGTGCCACTGCACTCCAGTCTGGGCGACAGAGTGAGACTCCAACTCAAAAAACAAAAACAAAAACATACCATATCTTATAAATCTGATAGTGCCAATAACTGGCCATCTTTGACCCACACAAACAACAATTTTATGATGCTCAACCTAAAATTATTCCCCTTTTCGCCAGTGGCTCCAGGACCCAGCTTTCTGTGAATACACAAACTAGGACATTGGGTTGAACAGTGTTTACTGAATGTAAAGGAACCCCAGCCCCAAGGGGAAGAAAATTTCAAGAAGAATGGGAAATGATACAGATTAAATACCCACCTGCGCATTCACACTCTCTTTCACACAGACATACACATACCACATACATATCCAAACTCCAACAGTAACAAATCAAACGCCTGCTTCCCCCCTCAGGCTGAGTGACAGCTGAGAGGAGATGGTTCAGAGGTGGGGCTCCAGGATGGGATCTAATAGCAGCAGCCTTGTCCTCCCGTGTCCCCTGCCCTGCCTCAGGGATCAAAGGGAGCTGGGTGGAGTGCCTAGGAGGTAGGTGGCAACTCTTCCCCACTCTGCCGCAGACGCTTCTTGGCTCGGATTTCATTCATGGCCTCTTCGATGGAGCGTGTGTCCCTCTTGTTGGCCACAGGCACTGGGGGCAGAGGGGAGGGTTGGGAGGGTCTCTGCTCCCCTTCCCCCCACCTTCTATGCTCTTCTCTCCAGCCACCCTCCAGTCCCCACTGTGGTCTCACCACAGCCATAGGTCTTGTTGGCCTGTAGCATGTGGGCTGCATCCTTAGCTGCTCTCTTGCCGATGAGGTGGCTGTACTTGTCCTTGTAGTCACTGGCAGGGTTCACGACCACCGGTCCCTGCTGGGCCGCCTCTTCCTCCTGCCGCTGGGCCAGCTCCTAGGGGTGCAGAGGTAGGGTACTGATGCTCAACTCCCAGGTGGTGGGCTTCAGGGTTCCAGGGACCGCCAAGCACAGCTCACCTTCAGCTTTCGTTTCTCCTCAGCTTTCTGGGGGTCCCATTCTTCTCCACGGCGGTAGGAGTCCAGCTCTTCATCTGAGGGTGCAAACTCCTGAAAAAGAAGGGAACAATGGGGTAGGGGTTGATATAAATGTTTACTCTCATGCCTTTCCCTGGTAGATGCAGGGAAGGCAGGCTGAAAAGGGTAGAGGAGAGAATAAGGAACTCAGGCCTTCTACCTTTTTGAAGATCATGACATAGCGACACTCATCATCTTCCCCAAAGGAGAAGGATGTCAGGCCAGCCACCTCCACCACATCGTGTCTGGAAAGAGTATGATGAGCCATAAGACAATCTAGCACCCTCTTCTTGAGGAGCCCCCTCACTGGCCTGTTCATGCCCCCGGCCACCCATTTCTTGCCTCCTGCAGCCCGGAGGTACTCACAGTATGCTCCTCTCTATCTTGTTCATTGGCTGAAACTTTTTCTTGATCTGCCCACTGTCTTGGATGAAATCTGACACCTCTTTCTCCATCTTAGGAGTGGGGAAGGGAGGAAGATATGAGACAATGGCTCCACCCAAATATCCCTCTCCCCAACTTGGCCAAAGGCCCTTCTATGCTTCTCCAGCACCCTCCCCAGCCTCCACGCCACTGGCTTTCAGCCTTCACATCTCTCTTGAGACATTTTCAGCAAAACTGAGTCCTCAACCTTCCAATTCTAACTTATTGGAAATTGGAAGTCCTTCCTGAGGCTGCCTTTGGTCTCTCCAGTTGTTCTCACCCTTTTACGAAACTCCACTTTCTGTTGTTTCTCTTGCTCTTGTAGTTTCTTCAGGCGGGCAGCCTGCTCTGGGGGTGAGAAATGGCAGCATGAGGCCAGGGCTAGAAGCATGGGGAGGGTTTATAAGGCTTCTGAAGTATGCTGTCCACTGGGAGGTGTCAGGCTGGGAAGGTAGGATTACTGTTTATTCACCAAGCATTTATTAACTATGAAATAGTTCCCCTTATCTTTTGGGGATACATTCCAAGATCCCCAACAGATGCCTGAAACTGTAGATAGTACTGTACCCTAGATATGCTCTTTCCTATACATATGTGCCTGTGATAAAGTCTAACTTAGCTGGACGCGGTGGCCCACACCTGTAATCTCAGCACTTTGGGAGGTGGAGGCAGAAAGATTCCCTGAGTACACGGGTTCGAGACCAGCCTGAGTAACTTGGCAAGACCTCGTCTCTACAATAAATCAAAAAATTAGCCAGGTGTAGTGGCACTCATCTGTAGTTCCAGCTACTTGGAAGGTTGAGGTAGAAGGCTCGCCTGAGCTTAGCAGGTCGAGGCTATAGTGGCCATGAGTGTGCCACTGCACTCCAGCCTGGGCAACAGAGTAAGACTCTAACTCAAAAAAAGAGCTTAATTTATAAATTAGGCACAGTAAGAGAGTAATAACAACAATAATAAAATAGAACAATTGTAACAATCCTACTGAGGCTAGGGATGGTAGGTTATGCCTGTAAACCCAGTATTTTGGGAAGCTGAGGAGAATCGCTTGACTCAGGAGTTCAATACCAGCCTGGGCAATATAGTGAGACCTCATCTCTACAAAAAAATTAGAAAATTAGCCACGCATGGTGGTGTGCGCCTGTAATGCCAGCTACTTGGGAGGCTGAGGTGGGAGGATTGCCTGAGCCCAAGAGGTAGAGGTTGTGGTGAGCTGCAATCGTGCCCCTGCAATTCCATCTGGGTGATAGAGTGAGACCTTGACTCAAATAATAATAATAATAATAATAACAATAATAACAATAAACTGTAATAAAAGTCTGTGACTGTGGTCTCTCTTTGCTTTTTAAAATTATTATTTTTATTTAAGTCGGAGTGTCTGTCGCACAAGCTAGAGTGCAGTGGCACGCACTGCAGTCTCAACCTCGTGGGCTTAGACAATCCTTTCACCTCAGTCTCCTGAATAGCCAGGACTACAGGTGTGCGCCACCATGCCTGGCACATTTTTTAATTTTTATTTTTTGTAGAGATGAATTCTTGCTATGTTGCCCAGGGTGGTCTCAAACTCCTGAGCTCCGGTAATCCTTCCACCTTGGTCTCCCAAAGTGTTGGAATTATAGGTGTGAGCCACTGCACCCAGCCTTTTTTTATTTTTATTTTTTTTAATTTTATGATATGGGGTTTCACTCTGTTGCCCAAGCTGGAGTACAGTGGCATGACTGTAGCTCACTGTAGCCTCAAACTTCTGAGTTCAAGCTAGCCTCCCACCTCAGCCTCCCAACTAAGCCTTCTGAGTAGTTGAGATTATAGTCATGTGGCTATGCCTGAATATTTTTTAAAAATTTTTTGAGTCAGAGTCTTACTCTGGAGTGCAATGGCACAATCACAGCTCACCTCAGTCTCAATCTCCTGGGTTCAGACGATCTGTCTGCCTCAGTCTCCTGAGTAGCTGGGACTAGAGACATGTGTCACCACATCTGACTAATTTTTTGATATTTTGTAGAGACAAAGTCTTGCTATGTTGCCTAGACTGGTCTCAAACTGCTGAGTTCAAACAACACTCTCGCCTTGACCTCACTAAGTGCTGGGATTATAGCCTAAGCCTTTTATTTAGTTATTTACTTTGGAGTCAGGGTCTCAATTGTTGCTCAGGCTGGAGTGGAGTGGCATGATCACAATGATCACGGCTCACAGTAGTCTTGACCTCCTGGGTTCAGGGGAATCTATCTGCCTCAGCATCCCAAGTAACTGGGGATACAGATGTGTGTCATCATACCCTGATAATTATTTATTTATTTATTTTTTGAGTTGGAGTCTCACTCCGTCGCCCAGACTGAAGTGCAGTGGCCGCTCCCGGCCACCACAGCCTCAACCTGCTGGGCTCCGGCGATCCTTCCGCCTCAACTTTCCAAGTAGCTGGAACTACAGGCACGTGCTACCACACCCGGCTAATTTTTTGATTTATTGTAGAGATGAGGTCTCACCAAGTTGCCCAAGTGGGTCTCGAACCCGCAGGCTCAGGCAATCCACTCACCTCAGCCTCCCAAGGCATGGGATTACAGCCTGAGCCACCGAGCCTGGCAATTTTTAATTTTTGTAGAGACAAGGTTTCACTATGTTGCCCACACTGGTCTTGAACTCCTAACCTCAAGCAATCCTCCTGCTTCAGACTCCCAAAGTACTGGGATTATCGGAGTAAGTCACTGTACCCAGCCATTTAGTGTCTGTCTGTGTCTCTCTCAAAATATCTTCTTTTTTTTTTTTTTGAGTCAGAGTCTCACTCTGTTCCCAGACTGGAGTGCAGTGGCACATTGCTCACGGCCACTGCAACCTCGACCTGTTGGGCTCAGGCGATCCTTCTGCCTCAGCCTTCCGCGTAGATGGAACTACAGGCACGCGCCAAAATATCTTATTGTATGTAGTATTTTCAGACTACAGTAACTAAAACCTTGAAAAGCAAAACCTCAGATAAAGGGGGACTATTGTACCTGGCACCAAGCTAGACCCTGGTGTACCAAGATGATTAAGACACAGCATGGTCGGATGTAATGGCTCAAGCCTGTAATCCTAGCACTTTGGGAGGCCTAGGCAAGAGGATTGCCTGAGCCTAGGGGTTCGAGATCAGTCTGGGCAACTTGGTGAGACCTTGTCTCTACAATAAGTAAAAAAAAATTAGCTGGGTGTGGTGGTGTGTGCCTGTATTTCCAGCTACTTGGAAGGCTGAGGTAGAGGGATGGCCTGAGCCCAGCAGATTGAGGCTACGGTAACTGTCAGTGTGCCACTGCACTCCAGCCTGGGTGACAGAGTGAAACTCCAAACTCAAAAACAAAACAAAACAAAAACAGCATGGCCCTTAAAGGGCTCGAAGTTTAGTGGGAATTACAAAGATCAGAATCATGCTTAACCCCCCTTTCCCAACTCTACTGAGGAAACCAATTAACAAATATTTCTTTAATGCCGGCCACATACAAAGAACTATAAGGCATCTGGGGAGGTAAGGAGAACAGACTAAGCCCTTGGCCTTACAGAGTCTATCATGTCATTGTCTATGTAGGAAAGGGGAAATTATTTAACTTCCTATATTTTGTAACACACCCGCTTCCCACTTCTGCAGACAGGATGAAGCTGAAATGGCTAATCTGACACTCTTCTCCTTTGTGAGTGTAGGTGTCCAAGGTTAGTTGCAAAGGAACTCTCTACCCTTGGATCTTATTTAACTTTCTTCCTCTTCCTCAGTTCCTGCCTCTGCACCATAACTCCTCTACCTCTGGGAGAGGAGGGTGCATTTCTTACCTGGCCCCTCCACTCCTGCTTGCCTTCCTTATGATGTGATTTTACTGTCCCTTGAGATTTGAGCACAGTCTTCTTCCTATTCTTGCTCCTCACCTGAAATGCCCCCTCTGCCCTCTCCTGCCATTTCAAATCCTTAAGGCCCACTTCTTCCACAGAATCGGAATCACCTTCAGCTGCACTGAGCCTCCTCCTGCTTTTTTTTTTTTTTTTTTAAGCAGGATTCATTAAGAGGACAGAAAAGCTCCCACAGAGGGAAGGGACCCCAGGGGGTTGCCCTCCTCCTGCTTTTTAACTTACTCCACGCCTTTGGACATGTTGTTCCTTCTGCTTAGAATGCTTTTCCTCCTCTTGCAGATGCTGAGATCCACCATGGGTCAAAGTTATTACCCACATCTTCCTCTGGGCTCCGAGTGCATTTGGCTCAGACACCCACTATAACATGGACTGACAACTAACATACCATAACTTTTTATGTTCGTCTCCCTTAGCAGATTATGAGCTCCTGGAAGGCAGGAACCCTGTTCTCCTGTCCAGTTATCCTCTGAGTCCCAGAGCCTGACAGCCTAGCTCTCATCTCTCTGTCCCCACTGACCATCAGTGCATCCCATCTTGGCCAATGACTGTTCTCTAACTGGATTTCGAGTCTTCTCTACATCTGGGGAGGTGGCATAGATTATGATTAAGACACAGGCTTTAGGCTGGGCAAGGTGGTTCAAGCCTGTAAACCTAGCATTTTGGGAGGCTAAGGCAGGCAGACTGTTCGACCCCAGGAGTTTGAGACCAGCCTTGGCAACATAGTGAAACCTCATCTCTACATACATACATACATACATACATAATTAGCTAAAGTGGAAGGATTGCCTAAGCCCAGGAAGTTGAGGCTGCTATGAGCCCTGAGCTCCGTGATCGTTCCACTGCACTCCAGCCTGGGCGAAAGTGACTCAAAAAAAAAAAGAAGAAGAAGAAAAAGAAAAAGAAAACAAAGAACAAAGGCTTTAAAGCACACCTGGGATTAAAACTGTTACTAACCATGTGACCTCAGCCAAGTGACTAAATTCTAACTCAAGCTTCCCAGTCTGTCAAATGTCTCGGGTGATCCACCACCTAGACAGTCATCTGAGCATTAAATAATTCCAATTCCCCATTCCTATTATGCTCCCTCCTTTCTCAGAGCTTTCAAAAAGACATCTCGTCTGCCTGTAACACTTTGCTTCCCTCTCACTTACTGAATTATCTATTCTTCAGATCTTGGCTCACTGCAGGCTAGGTTAGGACACACAAATAGCTACTCTCATAATTTTGTCTCAGAGCACTTGTCAAGTTAGTTATTAAACTTCTGTGTGATCTTTCCATCAACGACAGTCTCAGCCCCGGACTGTTGGCTCCTTGAAGGGTACTTCTGGTTCCTAACAATCGTTCAGTAAATAAGGGACTATGTTTAGCCATCCAGCAACCCCGGAATACTTTGAAGGCATCCCGCCTGCCCTGATCCCCCAGGTTCGTCTACAGTCAAGGCCAACAGATTGGAAGCTGGGGTCCTGCATTCGGCCAGACTCATTCTCACGCCTCAGCTCCAGCCACTCTGGGGCAGTCTCGACCGCCTCGCCGGGCCGCGCCCTACTCCGGTCACCAAACTCCAGTGCACCGGTAGGGAAGCTACTCAGAGAACACAAGAGGGCAGACCACAGCCAATAGGACCCCGTTGGCATTCTTTTCTCCAATCAACATTCGCCCGGGCTACAGATGGGGAAAAGGTTTCTAGAGGGAGGCAGAAGGGACAGGGTTAAATCAAGCAGGAGGGGCAGGAGGACACCCAGAAGACCCAGCAACCAATGGGAGATGCTGAGGATGGGGTGGGTCAGAAGCTCGAACAAACCTGAGGAAGTAGATCTTTTAAGTTTAGATGGTCAATAAGGGTGGAAGAATTGTGGATGGGCGAGTCCCCAATCCAATCGGAATAGAGCTAAAGGTGGGGCAGAACAGGGATGAAGCGGGTTGGAGGCAGCCTACCAATCAGGGTAGGCCAGTAGCTGACAGGCGGGCCGGCCGACGAATTGAAAACAAGGACTGCTTGCTGAACGCCCGGGTCGACAGGAGAGGCTGGAGGCTGGAGCTAGTTTTCAAGTAACCAATCATCGTCCGCTAAAAGCAGCGGGCGTGTCGGTAGCCCTTTTAGGGACTTCGAGGGTCTCTGAAGGGGCCTATGAGGGGTCTTTCAAGATTGAGAAGACAGCATCGTTCAAAGAGGGAATAATACAGTCCTGAGAACCGGGCGAAGAAAGGCGGTTGTAAATTTGGGATCCTCACCTCGGGCCTTGCGCCGAGTCTCCGGGTCACCGAGGCTGGGTGGCTTCTCCATGGAGCTCAGGATGGAGCCTAGTAGGTCCGCCATCTTGGGAGTGACTGAGAGGGGGCGGTGCGTCTTAAAGGGAAGGGCGAAATACCTTTAAGGCCGGAAATACGTCGGCGGTGGAAAACCTCCGCGCTCGCCAGGCCCGGGCGCGGATCCAAAGTCCGTAGTGATTGGCCGCCTCCCCGCTGGTCGAGGCCCCGCCCCGCCGCAAACAGAGACGCTGGAGGCTGACTGGTGCAGCGATGTTTAATGGCAATTCGTATAAACCAAGCCCATGCACAAGTAGAAAGTGCTCGTGGAGCCGGCAGGAGGCCTCAGCCGCGCCAGGGAACTACAAGCACGGCCGTGGTGCCCTCCCCGCGGCGCCTTAAATAGATTCTTCACTATACTCTGTATGTTACAGTATGTACAAGCCCACTCCCCTCGGGAGAATGGGGGTAGGACTCCGCAACGCGTCCCTATGTACACCCCCTCCCCTTTGGCCCCGAAGTTGGTGGCCAGAGTCGGGGTGATGGGGGAAGACAGGGCCAGAAAGGGAGCAAACAGACGCAAACATGCGGAGTCGGGGAGGGGGGCACGGTCAGCCCGAAAACACGAGGGGCGCGCGCAGCGAAGGCAAAGGTGGGGACCGAGGCGGATACATTCAGAGACGCGTCGAACAAATAAATAAGGCAAGTCAGGAGGGGGACGAGTCGGGTGCAGGCAGGAGGGAACTGAGAAGGGGCAGGCAGGTAGGTCACAGCTGAAGATGCAGGTATGTGGGGCATGGGTTTTCTGGAGCCAAGGACCAAAAGAGACGGGGCACCACCAGGAGGGAAGAGGAGAGAGGTGTTCCAGGAGCAGGGGGTTGGGAGGAGGTCTTTGAAGGGCTCCAATAAAGATGAAAGGGAAAGCTGCCGACAGGGGCTCCCCCTGCCCCAGAAAGTCCTCTCCCTGTTAAGACTGCAAGAAGAGCCCCCAGGGTGGTGAGAAAGGCAGTGGAGAGGTCAAGTGGCCAGTCCCGGCTGGGGAAGCCCTTCTAGCTCCTGGTTCTGCTTCAATTCTCTCATTCTGCAAAGAGACAAGGAAGGAGTCATAGGAGGCTGGCGGATCTGGGAGGTGGCAGGGCAAAAACCCAGGAACAGAAGGGGTAAGTACCTGTGTCTGCAGCGCCGCAGGAATCTCATGATCTTCCGGGCTGCCTGGTCCTGCTTCTTGGTGAGAAAGGAGCTTCTGAAGGAAGAAAGAAAAGATGGACCTCACAGGACATTCAGGAATCCTATGCCCTCAGCTCCTTAGGAACCCCAGGCAGGAAATGGCAGGGGGCAAGCTGATGAGTAATGGGAACTGGCATGGACCCAGTGGGTAGGCATAGAGGGCTGGGGGGATGGGCCATACTTGTTGCGGGCAGGCAGGGTGCCCGAGGACCGGTGGGGAGGCCCCGGTCTGCGGCGATAGGAGCGGTAGTGCTGCTGGATGAGCACAGCTGCTCGGCGGCTCTGCTGAAATCGCTTCTGTTCATAGTAGCTTCGGAACTTGCTCTGGATCAAGATGGCCGCCTGGGTCATCTTCTTATAGAGTGCAAACTGCAGGGATGGGGAGGAGGGATGGGCTGAAATGGAGGGACAGAGACCCAAAACCCTGAGGTCACCCCCAAGTTAGGCTGATGCAAATCTTTCTGTATCCCACACACTCATGGAAAGGCTGAATCATTACAGACAACCTCACACCCAGATCTCATGCCTAATACCTTCAGTGCAATCCAGGTCAGCTTGTGGAGAGAGAAGGGGAGTTAGGGCTCTGGTAGCATTCTGGATGCTCTGGGCTGGAATGGGTGTGTGTGGGTTGGTGGGCATACTTTTGGGGGAGAAGGGTCTCACCTGCTTGTACTTTCGGTAGCAGCGCTGGATTACAGCTGCTGCTACCTCCTGCTGCTCCTTCAGCCTCCGGCCCTGAGAGAAGAGAAGGAAGGCTCAGCAACTCATGGCCCACCTGACAGACACCCAACCTGTCTTTCCAGCTTTCCTGGGTTTCCCCTGACCCTTTACCCTGAGGCATGACTGCATAACTGTTCTTCCTCCAAAAGCCCTGGCAGTCCAGTCCCCCATAACTTTAGAGCATGTAATTCAACCCAAGACCCCTGGCCCCCAACCTTGTACTTTCGGAAGGCTGTCTGGATGACTCGGGCTGCCTCATACAGTTCCCGCTGCTCATGATCTGATAGTGTAAGCAGAGCAAAATCACTTTCCATCTTGCCACTGGTAGATGCAGAGAGAAACTCTGCCCAGGAAGGTGCTGGAGGGATAGCCAGACGACCTCGCTCAAAGGGCAGCTCGCTGTAGGAGATAGGGAGAAAGGATGTCACGGAACATCTGAAGTCCCTCTTCTCCCACTTAGGGATTGCTCTGAAGGAAAACCCCAGCAACTGAGTCTGGAGATAATGGCTTCAGAGTTCATTAGCCAGTTAAATGGGAGTTTAGCCAGTTCAATTCCCTTCTCAAAGGCCCTAGGGCTTCAGCCAGTATGGAGCTCTGGCTGTGGGAAACCAGCTTCCTCTCATTTTCCTTTGAAGAAGAATCGGGAGGGGCTTTGTCCTGAACTGGTCACCTGGGAGGGGCTGAGCTGGGGAAATGGTCCACATTGTCTAGGTAGCTGGCCAGCCAGGACATGGTCTCACTGAGCCCCACAGCCCCTGTCCGCTCCCGCACTGAGGCTCCTGGCTCAGGCAGCCCCACGAAGTCCTCTCGTTTAATTCGCTCTGGTGTGGCTTCGATGATCTGCTTGGCCAGTGAGATCATATCCACCTGGATGAAAGGAAAATCTGAGTGAGCCCCTAGGGGTCCCAACTGCTAGATGTTCCTGCCCTGCCAAAGCTGTAACCTCAGTCCACTCCTAATCTAGTTCTTTTACCACCAGATGCCAAGGACTCAGGGATTGCTTTCCCTGCTAACCTTGTCTTTCCAGATTCATCCGTGTATACTTACTGGTCTCCCACTTGGGAATACAGCCTTCTGTGCTGAGATGTTGTAGAGAACATAGGATAAGAAGGACATACTCCAAATGGGGATTTGGAAGCTGAGCAAATGAAGGATTTGACACTCTTCCAGCATGACCACCCACTATCCTGCCTGGATCTGCCCCATGTCAGCCAACTAGCACATCCTCTGCACAGGCTTGGCCTTGCCCAGCATCCCACCACTCTTCAACTCTTCAAGAACCAGCCCAATGCTTGTCAATTACACAACCACCGGCTGAATGATTCCAGCTTAGCCTCTGCTCCAAGCCTGAAGCCTGCAGCATTTCCTGCTGCCACAATCAACACAGCCTACCTTGTGGAGTTTTTTGTACTTATAGTGGTACCCAATTACTCCATTAGCCTCTCTAAAACAGATATGTCCCCAGGTTTTAGCAGAGAAGTACAAGGCTACATTTGAAGATTGACTCTCATTCATTCATTCATTCCATAAGACTTAGCTTTTGCCATGTGCAAGCCTCCTTCCCACCCCAGAGCATTGCTAAATACGTCTGTCTTGCTAACCTCACCTCTTCACACACCTCCCAGCTGTCCTTCATCACTTGGTTCCCCAAGGACCTTGACTCTTCATGGATCAACAGGTTACCCTACAACCCAGCTTTTTTTTTTTTTTGAGTTGGAGTCTCACTCTGTCGCCCAGATTAGAGTGCAGTGGCCACTCCTGGCCACTGCAGCCTCGACCTGCTGGGCTCCAGCGATCCTTCCGCCTCAGTCTTCCAAGTAGCTGGAACTACAGGTGCGCACTACCACACCCGGCTAATTTTTTTATTTGTTGTAGAGATGAGGTCTCACCGAGTTGCCCAGGCGGGTCTCGAACCCACAGGCTCAGGCAATTCATTCACCTCAGCCTCCCAAGGTGCGGGATTACAGGCTGAGCCACCGAGCCTGGCTACAACCCAGCTTTAACTGGAGATATAACCCCCAAGTTTTTAACCTCTGCTGTCGCATGACTACTGAGTCACAAGATCTGAAAGGAGCTAAACAAAGGGTTACCATGCCTGTCCCAAAATAAAGGTAAATGGCCCCCACTCACCAACCTGCAGCTAGACCCTGATTCTGCTTCATGGAAGTCTGCCTCACCCCACCTGTGCATACCACTCTATTTCTAGCCCTCATAGTTCCACCAACATAAATGGTACCGGGATCACATCCACAGTCCGTGGATTGTCAGCATCCTCTGGGGCAGCCACATCATCTGGGGCTGGTGGGAGGGCAGGAGAAGAGGGTAAGGGCCCTTTGAGGGCAGTGGCTTCATAGTCCATGAGGAGTAGGGGGGTCTCCGGGACACCAGAGGAGAGTTGGCCTGGGACTATCTCCTCCATGGTAATTTCAGAGGCTGGCAGAGGAGCAGGGGGAGGACTGCCATCTGGGGCACTAGAATAGGCTGATGTGACAGAGAAAGTGCCATCCGACAGCTCCGAAGGTGAAGAGACACTGCTCAGACCTGTTAGTGAGGGAAGAGGGTGAGGGCAGCAGGAGCCATCAGTCAACTCTCCTGCCTCCCCATCCTTGTGCTCAGTCTGTCTGTTCTTGCTCCTGTTATCTTACCATCCCTGCCTCCTCCTTGACTTGCCGCCTCCCTCACTCTGTATCCCATCCTTTGGCTTTGCCCTGGCCTATCCAACTGTCCACCTCCCTCTCTCAAAAAGATTGGGGGCAGCCCTCACCGGTGTCTGGGCTGGAGGAGGGTGGTGATAGGGCAAGCTGGGGTTCAAGTGAAGCCTCCTGTCGCTGCAGTTCCTCAAGGCAGCGAGCAAGGCGCACATGACCCCGGGAATGAGCCACAGACAGGGGTAGACGGCCCAGAGAGTCAGGAATGCTCAGCGCCTGTCGGTTCCAACGGAAAAGGAGCACAGCAGCTTCCAGGTGTCCCAGGGCACAAGCCCACATCTAAATAGAGGGGGCAGGATGAGAGAAGACAGGAGTGGAGGTGAGACTTGAGGTTTCTCTTTGAGGCGGCCAGGTCTTCTAACCCTAGCCCACCCCACTCCCTGATTCCCTCAAAGAATCTTCCCCTTGAAGTTGCCCATTAGCCCACATGCACTCAGGAATCTGGCATCCTCACCAGAGGGGTACAAGAGAAATGATCCACATTGAGTGGGTCAACCTCTTGTTCTAAGTCCAAGCTTCCAGTCTCCACACTCCTGGAGGGTTTGAAAGAGGTACAAGAGAACCCAGTCAGGGAAAAGGTAAGCAAAACTGGAACATTAAAAGTAAAGAGACAGAGGGATGAGGCAATCAAAGACATTAATCAAGTCAGGAAGTCAAAGTGTCACATCAGGAGATATTAAAGTTCCCCAAAAATGTAAGTCCTCCCTGAGCCCCTCCCCCTTCCCACAGTGACCCAAGCTCCCTCTTACAGGGCCCCAGGTCGTCCAGTTCCTCCCCAATCCCCTGGCACTTCTGCCCCAGAGGCTGCCCAGTCCCCTTTCAGCTACCCCTGCTCACCGCCACTGGCTCAGAGTCTCGATGAGGCGGGCGTAGCCCTGGGCAGCAGCCAGGTGCAGAAGGCTCATGCCCCGGAAGGGGCTTCCATGGGTCAGACGTTCAGGACCCCTCCAGGTGGAGCGTGGGATCATGCTCTCTACCAAGACCACCACCCGTGCCTCGAACCCGGGTCCCTGACCTTCATCCTGTGGTACACACACCCTTATGTAGAGACCACAGCACCTGGTCCCCTGGCTTGGGATAGCCTCAGCCACCCCACATCTGTCCTCCCACCTTCCAATTCTACCCCCTCCCCATGTTTTCCATTCTAGGTTTCCACCACCCAGAACTTTGGTGGCCCATCAGTTCTCAGTTCAAGTTCCCGTATGATTTTAGTATCCTCTACTCCCACAGCCACTTCCTCCAGCTCATCTAGCAGCCAGACCTCACACACCTCTGCCCACACTGTGCCTTCACATCAGTTCAGATTAGTGCCATATCCACACATGGATTCTACCCTTCAGAAGCCAGAGTCTTCTCTGAGTCTTTCCCCAGCCCTCTGTTTTCAGAGCTACAGAACTCTAAGTCTCAACTCTGACCCCTCCCCCACCCGCTCCTTCACCTCCACCCTTCTTCAGACCAGAAATAGTCTGAAGCCTGTCATGCCAAGAGGATGCCCAGAATAGCCATTCTTGCCACGAGGTGGGGGTGGGAGCAGGGTGACGTCAGGGAGAAGGAAGACTGGCTGAGGAGGCTGGGGACAGGAGAGTGAGGAGAGTCATATGCTAGAGCCATTTTCTTTAGGCAGGCCCTCTCTCTGCTCCCCACTGTAGACCACCTCCCTCCTCATGGAATTACTTGAATTGGAGGAACATCAGGACCCTGGCAAGGTGCCTGCCCAGCTGCTGCGATCTCTGCCATCCGCTTCTCCATCTGCTCCAGTCGCTCCAGTATGGACATCCGGAACTGGTTGTCTGAGGGAGAATAGGTATGGGAGGTTGAGTGGGCAGGGTCTAGGTGATGAACACCAAAACACCAAAACTGGACCTCTCCCATGATCTAGGGGTGAAGATACAGAATGATATTATTTTCTCTTCCCCAAAATAATGACCTTTTACCCACTCACCTACTAAATAAAGCACACCAAGACTCGGTCCTTAAGCTAGAGCTCTTACTGCTACCCAATAGACCTAGAACCAAGATCCAGAACCAAGACTGTTTCTTTTAAGATACAGAGATGGTAGGAATTCCCAAATGGTCATCCAGCACCCAGCTGCCCCAAATTCCACATGTCCACACTCTCCCTCCCAGCCTTTTCCTAGGTGAAATTTTCCGTCAGTTGTTGCCCCAGACACTACCTTTGTCTCCCAGGCTGAAGCTGATGGATCCCACAGTCCCTCCTCTCTAATAACTACTGCCCCAAAGAGCTCAAGGACTTTGATTTGAAAAGCACCACCCCCTCTTCCTGGTCCCCCGCAGCTGTCCACAAAGAGTATGGTGGGGGAGGGAAGGTGACAGAGATGGATAGCCATGTCCATTCCTCCTCCTCCCCCCAACCCCATACACAAATACACACAGGCACACCTGCATGCATACACACAAACACACAAACCCCACAAGCTATATCTGTCCCCTCTTAATATCAAACAAAGACAAGGAGGGGAGGCAGGAAGGGATCAGAGCCATGGGAAGACAGGCACAGAGAAACAGGGTGAAGGCTGGAGATATTCTGAGATGCTAGGATGGAAAGAGATGAAGGTACAGAGGTGACAATGAGGGAGAGGGGTAGAGAATGATGAACAGCAGCCCAGGTAAAAAAAAAAAGGGAGGAGAGAGAGTGGAAACGATAAACAAATAAATAAATAAATGGTGAAGGAAAGGAGAAAAAGGACAAAAGAGGGTAAGGGGAAAGTACCAAACAAGCAATAAGAAAGGAAGATAAGAGAGGCAAGTTGGTTCAAGAATAAATAGGAAGAAGGATGGAAAATACCCACAGAAGAGATGGTAAAACAAAGATTATACACGGACAGAAAAAATAAGCCGGGCTCGGTGGCCCAGCCTGTAATCCCACGCTTTGGGAGGCTGAGGTGAGTGGACTGCCTGAGCCCGTGGGTTTGTGACCTGCCTGGGCAACTTGGAGAGACCTCATCTCTACAATAAAATAAAAAAATTAGCCGGGTGTGGTAGTGCGTGCCTGTAGTTCCAGCTACTTGGAAGGCTGAGGCGGAAGGATCGCCGGAGCCCAGCAGGTCGAGGCTGCGGTGGCTGGGAGCGGCCACTGCACTCCAGTCTGGGTGACAGAGTGAGACTCCAACTCAAAAAAAAAAAAAAAAGATCATGAATAGTCACAGAGCAGGACAAAGAACAGGACTGAGAGGTATGGTGTCAGAGACAAGCAACTTGACACGCATGCTTGGGCTTTGTGACTCGGCCAGCTCCAAAAGTGAGGTGGAACTAGGGACCAGAGTCCCTGAGAGAAAGAAATAGGGATAAAGGGAGACAGAGACATAACAGGAACCACAGCAGAACTGAAAGAAGCAAGAGGTAACAACAGAGACATCAAGAGGAAGAGACAAAGAAAAGCACAAATCAAGAAAGTTGCAGGTACAGATAGAAACAGTTCTCAAAGCCATAAGAGAGATAACCAGTAAAAGGAACAAAAACAATTCCAGATTTAAATACATAAATACAACTGGACGTATATGTATGTATATGTGTGTGCATCTGTGTGTGTTTGTATAAGAAAGTACACCATGATATTAGCAGTGGATATCACTGAATTATGGGAAATTTTCATTTTCTACTTTGTGCTTTTCTGTAATTTAAAAATTTTCTAGGCTGGGAGTGGTGGCTCACGTCTATAATCCCAACACTTAGGGAGGCTGAGGTAAGAGGATTGCCTGAGCTCATGGATTCGAGACCAGCCTGGGCAACTTGGCGAGACTCATCTCTACAATAAATCAAAAAATTAGCCAGGCGTGATGGTGCATGCCTGTATTTTCCAGTTACTTGGAAGGCTAAGGCAGAAGGATCACTTGAGCCCAGCAGGTTGAGGCTGCTGTGGCCGTGAGTGTGCCCTTGCCCTCTAGCCTAGGCAATAGAGACTCCAACTTAAAAAAAAAAAAATTTCTGTAATGAACACATATTTTTATGATCACAGGGGAAAACCAATAGAAATTTAAATACACATATAAATATAGCCAGGCTCGGTGGCTCAGCCTGTAATCCCGTGCCTTTGGGAGGCTGAGGTGAGTGGATTGCCTGAGCCTGCGGGTTCGAGACCCGCCTGGGCAACTTGGCGAGGCCTCATCTCTACAATAAATCCAAAAAATTTAGCCGGACGTGGTAGCGCGCGCCTGTAGTTCCAGCTACTTGGAAGGCTGAGGCGGATGGATCGCTGGATGGATTGCACTCCAGTCTGGGTGACAGAGTGAGACTCCAACTCAAAAAATAAAAATAAAAAATAGAAAAATAAATATATATATACTCGTGCATAGTACCTGTATATTGCTTTAGACCCTAGAGTCCTACCTTAGCTTCTTGGCCTTCCTTTTCTAGATCCCATTCTTTAAGATGGAGAGGACGGCAAGAACTGGGATAAGGATACTGCCAAGATTCATGGGAAAGAGGAGGTGAGGAAAGTTTGTTGCCACATTCATAAATGACCAGTGAAACAAGATTTTAAAAAAGGTGGTCTGGTGGGGATTGAGTGGTGGCCACCTGAATCCTGAGGGTCCTAGGAGCATGTCACATTCAAAGGTTGTGGGCCCCACACTCGGTGTCAAGGGGTTAGGTACTCACCGTCTAGTGACAACCAGTCAAGCTGAGTACTAGGCAGAGACAGAAATCGGCGGGCTCGATACTCAAAGAGCACAGAAGCAGAAAGGGGTCCCTCCCGCCCTGCCACCTGTAAAGACACCAGCCCTACCTCATGGGCTGGGGAGGACGCAATCAGCGAGAAGGGCTCTCTTTCCCTGGTTCCTTCTCTGGCCACCTGTGTCAGAGCCACAGACTCACTCCATATCTATATCCCCCACTCCCCTACTGTGGGCCAGGAGGCCTGTGGTTCAGTGGCCTTGGCAGTAACAGGGAAAGGAGTTCATTCATTTAAGAACTTAATACCCAATATGGCTAGACCCTGTAGTTAAGGATGTTGACACTTATGAACAATTTGACAGCAGATAAACCTCTTTATCCCCAGATCAGAGTCTACAGGTCATGACCCTGTTATTAAAATGGGGGAAAGAGGAGCTAGCTGCTCACAAGTAGTGTCCAGTGAGAATGTCCTATGATATCAGTGTTCTGTGGCCCTTAGGATGGAATCACCAGACCCTGATTCTAAGACCAGAGGCTGAGACTTTTCCTCCCAATCCCCAACTTCTCTGATCTTATCCCTTTTCCTTCTACAAGTAGTTGAATGGAGGCATAAAGATTGGGGAAAACCCACCAGGCTCAGTGGCTCAACCTGTAATCCTGAGCTTTGGGAGGCCGAGGTGAGTGGATTGCCTGAGCCTGCGGGTTCAAGACCTGTCTGGGCAACTTGGCAAGACCTCATCTCTAAAATCAAAATCAAAAAATTAGCAGGGCGTGGTAGCACACGCCTGTAGTTCCAGCTACTTGGAAGGCTGAGGCGGAAGGATCAGAGGCAGGTCGAGGCTGCAGTGGCCAGGAGCGGCCACTGCACTCCAGTCTGGGCGACAGAGTGAGACTCCAACTCAAAAAAAAAAGTAAAAAAAAAAAAAAAAGGCTGGGGAAAACCCACTCATAGACAGCAAAGCTGTCAACCTGTCATTTTGGTGATTCTTAGGGTCCCACAGTAAGGCTGACTGTTGAGTGCAAGGTAAAGCCAAAGTTTGTGGCAAAAGGGCAGAGATGAGCCTGGGAAATAGAGTCTAGCCAGTCCTGTACAATAAAACTCTGTGCAATAACAGAAATGTTCTATATCTGCCCTATCCAATAGTGTAACACCAGCCACGTGTGGCTTAGAGCACTTGAACTGCAGCCAGTGTGACTGGGGGGTACTGAAGTTTAAATATTACTTAATTTTAATTAAACAGGCACATGTGGCTAGTGGTTACGGTATTGACAGTGCCAGGTCTACAGGCCAATGTCCTTTAGTTCCAAGACTGTTCAGAGGAGACCAATAGCTCTCCTTTCTCATTCTCCCTGGATTGTGATTGGAGACTCTGGGTCCACTAAGCCAGAGAGCCTGGATGGACATCAGAGATTCTTTTGGTCAATACCTGATCTTATTGAAGAGGAGGCCAAGGACCTCAGGAAGGATCAGACTCATCTGATTAACACACTGGTTAGCTAATGAGTAGGTTTCTTAGACCAGAACCTAGGCTTTCCAACACCCAAGCCCAGGCTCTCCTGCCTACTGGGGGAGCTTGGCACTTAACCTCAGGACTGGATGAAGTCCTTGTACTCTCAGAACAAGTCATTTATTCCCTTGGAAGCCTAGAGGTCCTGATCTGTCCTAATTGCCCATATGTCAGTTACTTCCCCTACAGTTCCCAATCCCCATACCGGGACAGTAGCAGCGTAAGACACCAGGCTGGACAAGTGAGGCTGGCACTGCGATGTGATCAAAGACACAGGAATAATGCTCAGCGGCCTCTGTCCAAGGACCTGTGATGAGCACCTTGACCCCACCCTGCAGACAGAAGTCAGAAAGCACATGACTGGAGTTAGATATTCACTTATTCACTCATTAATTCATTTATGCAGATCTTTAAAAAGCATCTACTATATGGCAGGTCCTGTGCTAGAGTCTGGGAGTACAGGGGTGGACAGGACCCAGTGGGGTAGGTCTAGGCTATCCCTCCCCCAACATTCCTGCCAAGTGGTTACCTGATCTCTACCTGAATCTGCCAGAAACGAGGAATTCAGGGGCCTCCCCCAAGGCTACCACATAGCTGTCATCAGGAGGAAGTTCTGTCCTTAGGCTAATTCACCCCCACTGTAGTTCCTCCTTTTCCTCTCAGAGGCAGCATAAAACAAAACTTCTCCACTGCTTAAAAGTCTTTCAGCAAATCAAAATCTGCAATCATATCCCCACTGTAATTGTTCTTCTCCAGCCTAAACAGCCCTAGCCCAGGTTCCCTCCCCAAGGGAATGTGGTCCCCTAATACTTCCACAACCATACTAACACATGGAAGGGAGAAGGGAGAAAGAGTTAAGTCAGTGAGGACTATGTAAAAATAGGGGTTGGGAAGAGAACTAAGAAACCATGAGAACTGAGGGAAACTAGGTTATAGACCATGAGGTAAGAGTTAATACAATTTGTTTTGGGGAATCAGAAAACAGATGGGATGGAGAAGGGAGGAGATAATCTTGAGACTCACCTCTGGGTAGGACCACTCCGGGGAGAAGTCTGTGATGGTGCTAAGAGCAGGAGAGAGCTGGGAGGTTGGGACAGGGATGCTTGGAGCTTCATCACTGATGAGTTCTCCCATAAGGTCTGGGAATGATGAAAGACTGAAGGGCTCTAGTTCGCTGGCCCCACCAGGTCCTCCAAATAAGGCCTCCCCTCTTCCTACCCTGCCTGATGGCTCCAAGGGGGGAGGTGAAGGTGGAGGTGAGGAAGGGGGTGAAGATACAGGTGGGGCAACCCCCTGGCCCTTGAGCCCCTCCCCACTGTTATCATCTTGGATGAAGAAGCAGTTTCCTCTTCTCCCACCTGCTCCTGACTGTGGAGGGGGACCCCGAGTGACTTGGGGTTCCAGGGCAGCGGCAGGCTCTAGGGCAGAACAGGGGGTATGGGCAGCCTCTGCCTCAGGGAAATCTGGGCTTACTCCCTGCCCTCCCCCATATGTCTGGCCCCTCTGGGGGCTGTTGAGAAAACGATCAGGGTCAAAGGCAGGACTAGGAGGAGCTGGCTGGGCAGACGGCTCAGAGCCTACAACCACAGTCAAACTCATGGAAGGCCTAGGATCAGCCGGGGGAGTCAAGTGTCTGGTGGGTGTCAAGCCCCCAGCACGCTGTTCTAGTCCCGTCAGGAGGAGGATAGCAGTACCTCCTCTTGATGAACCCCCTCGAGAAGTGGGAGGGCTAGGTCTGATTTCTAGGGGTTCAGCAAAACCTGATGAGGAGGAAGAGGAAGAAGAAGATGGGGAGGTATGTGCCTTGGGGAGCTCTGAGGGAAGTGGGGCTATCAGTGGAGGAGGCTCGGGAGGATGAGGGTGGGGGATAGAGGTCAGGGTTAAAGCTCGGGGCTCCACTTTGGGAGAGATGATACGGTGTTTCGTGCTGCTGCATTTGTGGGTAAGGCTCCCAGAACCTGGAGTGGAGAGGAGAGAATAAGACACATCCTTCTGCAGCCTTCTCTTTCTGGAAGCCCTTATAAAGTATTCCTGCGACTTCCATATAGAACACAGGTGTAATACTGATTGTGGCCACTGGAAGGCATCAAAAATGTCTGTTCTCCACCCCTACCGCCACTACCCCTCCCCCACACCTTTCCCCTCCAAACAAACAGGAACATGCCAGGGAGAACTGAGGGCTTGGGAGAGTAGCTGAAAACAGTAGGCAAAAGCATAGAAAAAGGACAAAAGGAAAAAACCAAGGGGGTGCCTAGGAATAAAGCTAGGGTTGGGTGTAATTGGTAGTGCTAAGGAGATGGGAATTGCTAAAGGTAGAAGACAGAAAGGGCATGGGTTGCCAGGACCACTGAATAAAAGGAGCTGGACCAGGGGGCACCCAGATGGGAAGGCCTCTGTTCCTCTGGCCCATCTTTCTAGGACATGCAAAAGACTTGCAAATCAGCATGCAAATCCCATCAAGACAGATATCTCCATAGCTTGAGTAAGAACAGTATGCAGGCCAGGCATGGTGGCTCATGCCTGTAATCCCACCACTTTGTGAGGCGGAGGCAAGAGGATTGCCTGAGCCCAGGGATTCAAGACTAGCCTGGCCAACTTGGAGAAAACTTGTCTCTACAACAAATAAAAAAATTAGCTGGGTGTGGTAGCACGCGCCTGTAGTTCCAGTTACTTGGGAGGCTGAGGCGGAAGGATCACCTGAGTCCAGCAGGTTGAAGCTGTGGTGGCCATGAGCGTGCCACTGCATCCAGCCTGGGTGACAGAGTGAGACTCCAACTCAAAAAAAAAAAGGAAAGAAAAAGAACAGGGTTGGGTTCAGTGGCTCAGTCTATAATCCCAGCACTTTGGGAGGCTGAGGCTAGTAAATTGCCTGAGCCTGCGTGTTCGAGACCAGCCCAGACACTTGGCGAGACCTCGTTTTTATAATAAATTTTTTAAAATCAGCCAAGCGTGGTAGTGTGTGCCTGTAGTTTCAACTACTTGGAAGGCTGAGGTGGAAGAATTGCCTGAGCCCAGCAGGTCGACGCTGGGGTGACCGTGAGTGTGCCACTGCACTCTAGCCTGGGCGACAGAGTGAGACTCCAACTCAAAAAAAAAAAAAAAAAAGAAAAAGAACAGTATGGCTAAGTGGGAAGGGAGCTTCAGAGTCAGGAGGTCACTCACCAAGGCCCCCACTGCAGAGACAGGCGTGGGTTCGGGGTGCAGGCTTGGTTGGGTGGGTGTCCAAAATCTGCTGCACCAGCTGTTCTACAGAAAACTCCTCTGTCCCATTCCCACAGGTCCACTTGATGCCATGAACTAGAGGAATTGAGGGGAAGCATTGTGGAACCCTCACAAAACAAGCCCCAGAGTACCTTGATGGCTCCTCCAAGCACCTGACACTCTCCAAATCTTCTGGCTGGGTGAATAGAGGCCAGCAGCCTCAAGACTGTTCAGACATGTAGCTTTAGTCCTTTCTCCATATTCCAACACCTAAGAATGCACCAGGAATCCTATCACCCTCCCAGCTTGGAGAGAAATGATCACCCCACAGGCTTCGAGTACAGAACCCCAGCTGCTTTGGGAGGCCCCAATTTCCACTCTCCCCTTGGAGTTCTATTCTTGCCCTGCTGCCTTACACATGGGCTTCAGCTGTCCCAACAGCTCCTCCCGGGACCACTTCAGCCACTCTCGACGGTCGCTGCTGATGGAACAAAAGATGGGGCTGCAGCCCTTTCCACAATCCTCCAGGGCTGGAACGTTCAGGTAGTGCACAAGGACGATGTCAGGGTTCTGAGAGCAGAAGGGTACACACAGAAAGCCATGGGATCCTGAGGTCCAGGGACTCAGCTTCCTAGTCCTCACTTCTTCCTGGGCATTCCCCCCAACCCCTAATTTCTGGCTCTCTCCATCCCCAGCCCCCTTTTTTCTTCCCAGATCCTTTCCTCACTTAGAACCTTGTCATCCTTCCACTCCATCCTTCCAGACCCATGTCCCTAAAAGAGACAGGAAGTCCTTACCTGGAGCAGCCAGTAGCAGCGCCGATGGAATGTGGGGACGATGGAAGAGTGAACGTAGCAGCCATAGAGACACTGCCAGGAGACAGGCTGGGGTGGGGGGAGGGCTAGTCTGCTCCCCAACTCTTCCTCTGTTCAGTCCCTTTGCAGGAATCCCAATCTTTCCACCAGTTCCTCTTCAACTCTCCCTCCACCCCCACCTCTTCCCCCACCCCTTTCAAATCTCAGCAGCCCTGATTCATAGATGAAGGTTAGAGAGAAGGGACAGTGGGGCTGGGGCCTTACAATGAGGACCAGATTTGAGATATAGGACTATCTAGAAATCAAAAGGCAAAGCAAGAATGCATCTGAGATGAGGAGCAATGATATGGGAAAGAGAAACCTGTGCCTAGAGCATCATTGCTCGAATCTCTGAGGGAAACACAAGAGCAGTAAGGGGACTGGGCATCAGTGTCCTTCCTGGAGGGGAGGCATGACCTCAAGCCTGCAGAGTTGGGTCATGGAGGAAAGTGGGAAGCCAAAATGGCCTAAGCAATCAGTCACCTGACCCAAAGTGAGTGAGAAGGGAAGATGGACTGGGAGGGGGTTGAGGTAGACAATGTCACCAAGCCCTGGCAGGACTAGAGCCCATCTAAGGGGGAGGAGGGCAGGCGAGAATAGATGAGCTGAAATGCCTGACTCTCTTACCTCCATGCCCTGGACCTTCAGCTTCATGTGGTCCTCTCGGGTGGTCTTCCCATCCTTCCGCTTTTTCCAGAGGTAACCATCCTTCCGATATTTCACCTTCTTGCGGTTATAGAGGATGATGGAGCCATTCTGAGGCCTGGGAGGAGAAGGAATGACCTTGAATTCTGTGAACAGGACCCAGGACCTCTGCCACTCCCTATCTTCTTGAACTCTCTCACCTCGTCTTTGGGGCACAGGACAGCCACTCATCATGCTTCTCAAAGGTGATCAAGTATGATGCAATCTCCTGTAGGAGAGGAGGCACTCAGGTGGGTGTCCCCTTCATAGAGACTCAGCCTTGCCTCTTGGTCATCCCCTTAGTATCTAACTTTGAGTTGTGGCAACTAGTGGAGGATGCTTCCAGGTATCTGAACCCAGCAAGGCCCACTGCCCTCCTAAGAACCTCAGGTTCCATCTCAGATGAAAATCTAACCTTCTCTCTCCCTCCCTCCCTCCCACCTGGGGCCAGATCCACATTCTTCATCATCCATTCTTCATACTCTGTATTATTATACTCTTCCCAAATCCCATTTCTGTGCCCCTTCCTGACTAAAAAATGTCAATGATTTGACACTGCCAGGAATTTTCGATTCTCTAGCCTGACTCCAAGGTTCTCTCCAACAAAGGATCAAACCATTGTTCCCAGTAGTTAGCCACATCACATCTACCATTCCTGCCAGACAGGTCCACTGATTCTTTCCTGAACATGCCCCTGAGCAGTCACCTCCTACATGGTAGTGTCCCACAAGCCTGGCTGTGTACACCTCTCCATGTCTGGAAATCCTAGTCATCATATGGACCAAATCTCTTTTCAGGTGCTCCATGAAGTCCTGCTGACTACCTTGGCCCCTCCCCAAAACTCTATGGCACTTTCAATAATCTCATGCACACACACATACCCTTTTACTAATAGTCCTCGTCTAACATCAAATAGATAATTAACAACCAGCAACTATGTATGTGGCACTAAGTGTACAGAATACAGCAGATATGTAACACAAGAACTGTACTCTCCAGAAGGAGACAGTGTTAGTGGTGGTTAAAAACACCATCATCAAGGGATCTGGAGGGAGTTAGATAAGCTACATAAGTGGTCAGTTTTCTCATCAATAACATGGAATTAAGAATAAGCCATGCTCTATAGCAACCTTAGAGGATGAAATAAGGTAGGCCAAGTGCTTAGCAAAGTGCCCAGTGTCTATGGAATACTTTATAGAAAGTAGCTGTTGTTTTAACCCAGGTGGATAAGCCAAGGAGGATCTCTACAAGATCTATTATCTTTATACTTCTCCTATGACCCCCAAAGAGCCTAGAACAGTGCTCTGTGCTTAGGTGTGTTGATGGACACAGAAAGACCCGCAATGACCCTCCTCCAGCCCACTAGGCCTTGCTAAGTCCTAAGAAAACCTCATTTGTATTCCACCGTAGCCTCTCAGGAGGCAGCAGCGGGCAGCGAGGAAGACACTCCAGCAGCTTCTTAGGGAGAAAGATCTTCAGGTGGTGGCTGTTCTCTAGAGGGAATAGAAGGGAGGGCTTAGGGTGCTATCCCAGCATCTCTGTGACAAATATCTCAGGGGGAAGGGGCTGAAGACAACCCAGAATATTAGGGAAGACCAAAACCTGACAAGGAGAGCAGGGCTAATCTGAGAGGGCCATCACAGGGAGAACAAAGGGCTGTGCCCAAATTGGAAACCTGGTTAATGAACTCACCAGCAACCTCAGTGGTGTCCTTGGTATTCATGGTGAGGGCTCCAGGGGGCAAGGTCACCCCCGGCCTGAGAGGCCGGGGGGAGGGGGAGTCTGTGCTAGGAAGGGAGAGAACAAGGTCATGGCAGAAGCCCCCACATTAATCCGGGATGAGGAGTATGAGGTGGGGGAGGGGGTACAGAACTGGGTCATGATATCGCCGAAGGATGAGGAAAGAGAGGAAGGGGCTGTACTATGATGTGACAGTAGAACCAGAAAATGGAAGTGAAGAAAAACCCAGACACAGTGCTGGAAACCAATATGAGTAGGGAGACAGAACAGTGAGCTAGAAGAAATGCGTTGGGGTGGGGGAAGGGGGAAGGCTGGCAGAACTGGGGCCTCAGAGGCCCTAAAGCCTGGTCTCTCGAAAAGACTGGGACTCAGGGCATCCGGTCCTTGCAGGATGGTTTGGCAAGAGAGCCTGGATGCTGGGGGAAGGGCAGGAGATTCCATGTCCGGGTGGAGAGGTAGGCCTTAGAAGACACACCCTGAGTTCTTTCTCTATTTGATTTTTCCAAGGGGAAGGGCAGATGTGATAACTGATCCTAACCTACTCTCTCTCCTCCAAGTTGGCTAAGACATGACAGAATCTGGGCTAGACACCCAGGACCCAGCTTCCCACCCTTAGGACAACCCGCCCTCCGCTCTTGAGACTGACGGCCCTCTCCACCTCCCACACCCCTCTCCCCAAACGCCTCTGCCTCCCCTGGCCTCCAGGCCTACCCTACCCCATCTACCGCTCGGGCTCCAGCCTAAGCCTCCGCCCTCCTGGGGGAACAGATGGGAGCTGGAGGAGGCTCTCAGCGCGGGCTCCGCCAGGTGTCCGGGATGGAGAGGGGGAGGAATCCCGTACAGGCTCAACTGTGAGCAAGGAAGCTGGGGCTAGGGTAAGGACTCCGCCCCAGGGCGCAGGTGCGCAGTCCCGGCTAGGCAGTCTGCCAGGGTGCGGAGCGGGAGCGGGACCTGGGCTGCAGGCCCGGGGACGGCGCCGGACTCTGACGCCGGGCGCTCGCGGCGGCCCCCCTCGGCTGCGTGGTGGTCCCCGGAGAACTTCCGAGGTGGGAGGGTCCCTCCCGCACTGAGGGATGTTCTGGAGAAGCCTCGGAGCAGAGTCCGCAGACGCGCGGCGGGCGAGAGACAGCGCGGGTGCCGGGTGCTGGGGTCCCCGGGACAGTCCCCTGCACGCACTGGTTCGCGGTGGGGCCCTGCGCGGAGCGGCGCCCCCTGGCGCGGGGGAGGAGGACGGAAGCGGGAGGTGGGAGCGAACCCGGAGGAGGGACGGTGGTCCCCGGCGCAGCGCTCCACGTCGGAACCTGGAGGAGCTGCGCCCCCTGGCGCGGGGGCGGAGAGGCGGGCGAGAGGCCCTGGCTCTTACCTCCCGGGGTCCCGCGGGTGACGGCTGCAGCGGCCATTCTACCCCACACCGACCCCCCCCAGCGCCGGCTGACAGCGGCGTCCGACGTCACTGCGCACGGGGCGGGGCCTCCCAATTAAGGGGATGGGGGTCGGGAGGGGAACCTGGGGTCAGCACACGTGGGGTTCTGGGTGGGGCGCTGGGCGGAGGGACTCCGTTTCCACTGCCCTGAGCCAGGCGGAGGGACAGACTGCAGGGAAGTCGTCAAAGGGGCGACAGCACTGAGAGGCAGGATTCCAGGGTCCCGGAGGCGGAAGCTCGGCCGACTGATGTGACTCCCGGGCCGAGAGAATGGGCGGGGGAGGGGTGTTTGTTGGGGCAGCAGTCCAACGCTGGAATCTGAGGGGCTGGGTGAGGAAGGCAGGTCTAGGGGGCAGAACTTTTCTTGCTTCAGGCAAGACTTCTTGAAGTTGTGAACCCAGCGCGACTTCCTGTAGCTGGGTTCTCTAGAACGTGAAAGAAGCTCTCCTTCCCCATTAGACTCTTCGACGCTGCTTCCCAGGAAGAAAGACAAATCCAGGCTCCACTTGCTTGCTTTTAAAATAACAGAACAGAGAGAACACAAGGCCACGAGCAGGGCCTAGAGGAAAACAGGACTTGGGGAGTTCCTGTGAGAGGGGTGGGTTGAGATGGGAGCCCAAGGGGGCTGTAATGTCTAGTTCGGAGGATTGGAAAGGCAGTTAGAGTGGCTTAGGAAGGGGAAATGCCTTCATGTCAGCAGTTTCTAGTGACAGAACTAGTTCTGGGTCGCTGAGGCGCCAATAGCATCTTTGACAAGGAATGGTTTCTCTTTACTCCTCAGTCTCCAACTCCATCCCCCAGGGATGATTGTAAAGAGGATTCCTCCTGGCTGTGACAGTGCTGAAGGAAGCCAGAGAGCTCAGCCGCCTGGAGAAGCAAGCTTCCTCCTGGCCCAGGGGAGTCCAGGGAGACCAAAGCAGCTGTAAAGATAAGAGAAATTGAAAAAAATAATAGAAATGTAGGTGTTTCTCTAGATTTCCTAGTCCACAAGCCCAGGTACTCCCAAGTCTTTGGATCTCACTTTTTTTCCTTCTCAAATCCAGCTATCCAACCAGGCTCTCAGCTTCCACTGTCTCTCCATAGAAGATCAGGGACCCACATCACCCTCTGCCACTCCACCAAGTTCCTCTCCAACCATACCTGGGCCCTGCCAGGAAAGAGAAAATGGTCCTCTTCCTGTGGATAGGTTGCCCTCTCCTCTTCTAGATCAGGGTACGCAGTGGTTCTGGGGGATCCGCAGCCCTCTTCTTCAGTCACCAGAGGCTCAGATGCAGCCCCAGAGCTGCCCCACTGGGCCTTCTTCAATCTGTGGAGACTTTAGGCTTAGGAGAAATGTGCCTGGAGACCAGGTTTTTTGTCTCTCCATTCTTCACCTTTCTGTTCTGAAATACTTCCTGCTGGTACCCACGGGTATTGTTATTTTACCTCCAACTCTCCACTCCCAATTTTCTGCTCCTCTCAGACTGAAGCATTTTCAGTCCAGGGATCCAGAGGTGACCCCTTGCTCCCCACTGTCCTCAAGTTCTATTGTGGGCTTTCCTGTCTTCATTGATTCAGTTTCTACTCCTTACAATTCATGTAGCTCATCCTCCATCTTGCAGTTCCCTCCTTCTTTCCACATTATAAAAATTCTCTTTCAGTCACACCAAGTCCACAGCTCCTTCCCAAGCAATCTCCAATCCTCTCAAATCTCTCAACCCCCTTCCTTAGCATAAGCCATCCTGCTCCCAAACCCTGTAACTCCCAGAATCCAGATGGCTCTCAGCCTTCTTACTCATTGATGGTTCTCTGGCGCCTTCTTAGGTCCTCCAGGTGATAAGTGACAGCCCTTACCCGGGCAGGGATGCCCCCAGGTCCTTGCTGCAGTCCCTTCAAATGTGGCCTCCTCTTTCTTCTGCAAAGCATCTCAGGAGGTGGGAGCCTCTCAGGAGGGTATAAGCCAAGCTGGGAGCAACCAGCAGCTCTCTGTGCCAGAGAATGGGAGAAAGGAGCTGGGGAAAAGAACCAGATCTTTCAGGGGAGCTTGGACTGAACTAGGAAGTCAGGAGTCTTGGGAAGCCCAGCTGTGATCTGGAAAACATGGATGATTGATTCACAGAAAGGAGGGGCTGGTCAGTGCACTGGTTGAGGAACAGCAGAGTGAAGAGTTAATAAGGAGAGCATGGGACAGGATAGCATTGGTGGAATTTTTGTGAGAAAGCAGGAGTTTATTAAGAAGACAGAAAAGCTCCTGCAGTGGGAGAGGACCTGAAAGAGGGTTGCCCAGGTGCAATTTTTAATAAAGAAGTGTTGAAGGGCAGAGTTTATCATACCAGCACGGGTGGAATGTATTGTTCCTCCATCCAGGTGGGGCTGTGAAACACAAAAAGAGGGCTATAAGTGCAGAGAAGACACTTCATCCATAGTGCTTCTCTAATGACCTCTCTCAATCTCTTTCTGGCATTAGGAGCTACGATGTCCATCAGCAATGGGAAGTTATCACCAGACTAGGGCTTATTGATTTAAAGATTTATGGTAGTTAAAAATTGTACAGCCTCACCTTCCCACCTTCAGTTTCTCTCTATTTCTCCTTCTCTGCTCACCTGGGCCTTTGACTAATGTTCTTCCAGAAGAGATCTCCATAATGCTGGGTATTGTGGGGTATTGGTCTGAGGCTCTGGGAGGGCAAGCTGGGAGGTGGAGATCGGCTGACCACTCTGGAACGCCTGAGGGGAGAACAAGGTAGATTTGGGCTGGCTTTTCCCCTACAGTATCTACTCACTCCAAGAATTCAGGGACCCATTTTTCCATAGGACCATACAGCTGCCCAGGTTCCCTCAGGCCATATCATCTCTTAACCATTTCAGCTGAAGAGGATGACAAAGCCTCTGATTTGGAGGCTGAGGTGAGTGAATTGCCTGAGCTCATGGGTTCGAGACCCACCTGGGCAACTTGGCGAGACCTCATCTCTACAATAAATCAAAAATTAGCCGGGTGTGGTAGCACACGCCTGTAGTTCCAGCTACTTGGAAGGCTGAGGCGGAAGGATCGCCGGAGCCCAGCAGGTCGAGGCTGCAGTGGCCGGGAGTGTGCCACTGCACTCCAGTCTGGACCACAGAGTGAGACTCCAACTCAAAAAAAAAAAAGAAAGGAGACTGAAGCTGGGATGAGGGTAGAGATTGGCTATTGTTCAAGCCTCAGATCTTACTGAATCTAAAGCTTCACAGCTACAGAAGGCAATATTTAGCAAGTAGAGTTGTTTGAAGAGGAAGACCTTGGCTACTCAGGTGATATGACAGACAGGGTTCCTGTAGGTCCATGCAGAGATGCATGAGAGAACCTTTGATCCTTGTCAATAGGGAGGAGTGTGCAGAGCTATTTTAGAACAGTGCTCAGCCAGGCGTGGTGGCTCAAGCCTGTAATCTCAGCACTTTGGGAGGCTGAGATGAGAGGAATGCCTGACCTCAGGGGTTCGAGACCAGCCTGGGCAACTTGGCGAGACCTCATCTCTACAATAAATCAAAAATTAGCCCGGTATGGTAGCGCGCACCTGTAGTTCCAGCTACTTGGAAGGCTGAGGTGGAAGGATCACCTGAACCCAGCAGGTCGAGACCACGGTGACCGTGAGCATGTCACTGCACTCCAGCCTGGGTGACAGTGCGAGACTCTGACTCAAAAACAAAAAATCAAAAACAAAAAACAGTGCTCATCACTTCCAAAGCTTGCATATTAAATGACCGCCCTCCTGATCTCTAAGAAGTGGTCCCAGGGCTTAGGCTTGGAAGCCCTTTTTTTTTTTTTTTTAAAGAGTCAGAGTCTCACTCTGTCACCCAGGCTGGAGTGTATTCGCATGCTCATGGTCATCGCAGCCTTGATCCTTCTGCCTCAGCCTTCCAAATAGCTGGAACCACAGGTGTGTACCACCACACCCAGCTAATTTTTAAAATTTGTTATAGAGACGAGGTCTTGCTAAGTTGTCCAGGCGGGTCTGAACCCCTGGGCTCAGGCAAGCCTTTCATCTCTGCCTCCCAAAGTGCTGGGATTACAGGCGTGAGCCACTGTACCCAGCTTGGACTTGAGGGCCCTTTATCATTTCCATTTCCATCTCTCGTAAGGTGACCTCACTCAGTTCCATACTGCCAGTGTGCTATTGACTTCCAAATCTATATATCCATCCCTGGTTCCTCTCTGGGCTCCACTCAATATCTCTTTCCCAGCCTCCTGTCTCTGGCTGAAATGCACCCCAAATGCCCAGTTGCTAGGGTCAAAAACGTGGTATGCCTCACTTTTCCTCACCTGCCGCATTCATTCTATTACCAAGTCCTATCAGTTTTACATGTAAAATACTGTATACCTGGATTTGACCACTCATCATTTCCACTCCCACCACCATATTCCAGGTCATCTTCCCCTCCCTGGACTATTGCAAAGATCTCTTCCTCCTCTCCCTGCTTCCGTACTCATTCCCCAACAATCTATTCTGAATAAAACACGCAGAATAATATTTTAAAACATGACATGTGAGATGATATAAGGTTTGAGATGTACTACAAAATAATTTGGAAAGTACGAGGCTAGATGAGTATAGAGATGAAAAGCTTATCTATATAATGATAATTATTGAAGCTGACTGAAAACGGTACATCAGGTTCATGATACTATTTTCTCTACTTCTGTATTTTTTGATATTTTCCATAATTAAAAAGTTGAAGGAAAAAAAAAACCTGCTCATAACCTTCTACTGAATTCAACTATCTTTAGAAGAAAATCCAAACTCACTTTTTTTTTTTTTTTTTGAGTAGGAGTCTCACTCTGTCGCCCAGGCTGGAATGCAGTGGCATGTTCATGGCCACTGCAGCCTTGACCTGCTGGGCTCAGGCAATCCTTCCACCTCAGCCTTCCAAGTAGCTGGAACTACAGGTGCTTGCCACAATGCCCAGCTAATTTTTTTATTTATTGTAGAGATGAAGTCTTGCCAAGTTGCCCAGGCTGGCTTCGAACCCCTGGGCTCAGGCAATCCTCTCATCTCCGCCTCCCAAAGTGCTGGAATTACAGGAGTGAGCCACTATGCTGGGCTTTTTATTTAAAAGATGGTTTCTAGCCAGGCTCGGTGGCTCAGCCTGTAAACCCATGCTTTGGGAGGCTGAGGTGAGTGGATTGCCTGAGGCTGCGGGTTCAAGACCCACCTGGACAACTTGGCGAGACCTCATCTCTACAATAAATCAAAAAATTAGCCGGGCGTGGTAGCGCGTGCCTGTAGTTCCAGTTACTTGGAAGGCCGAGGTGGAAGGATCGCCGGAGCCCAGCAGGTCGAGGATGTGGTGGCCAGAAGCGTCCACTGCACTCCAGTCTGGGCGACAGAGTGAGACTCCAACTCAAAAAACAACAAAAAAATAACAAAAAAAAGATGGTTTCTTTTATTTATTTATTTTTGACTCAGAGTCTCACTCTGTTGCCCAGCAAAGATGGTTTATTCTTGAGCCAACCTTGAGGATTCCAGCCCAGGCACACCTATCCTCGGGAGGTTCTAAGAATGTGTGCCCACCATTCATCTTGACGGCCTATAAGGTCCTACATGATCTGACTTCTGCCTAACTCTGACTTTACTCTCCACTTTTCCAATGATCACTGAGTTTCACTTACACTGGCCTGTTTTCTGTTCCTAGAACATGCCAAGCCTGTTTCCTTCTTGGGGCTTTTTAACCTACTCTTCCTTCTTCCCCTGGTTCTTATCTAGACTAGCTCCTTCTCATTTTTCAGATCTCAATTCAAATTCTCCTCCTCAGAATATTCTTTCACAATCACTATATCTAATCTTGTGTTCCCCAAACATTTAATTTTCCATTATTTTATACTCCTGTTTATTTTATAATGGTACTCATCACTAGCTGAAATCATATTTATGTTTACCCATTCTGTCTCCTCCCCTCTAGAATGTAAGCTTACAAGGCCAGGGCCCCTATCCTGCTAATTGCTGAATCCCTAGTGCCTAATACAATGCCTGGAACATTGCAGTCCTCAAATAAATTAATGAATCATCAATCCCCTGAGACCAGGCATTGAACTTCCTGTTCCTTATTTCCTAATCCTCTTAGGGAAGGACCCAGGCATGCATCTTCCCTCCATCCCATCCCCATCCTCCCCACCCAGGGGGAGGACTCACTTAGCAAAGGGGATGAAGTTATCTCCATCTTCCTGTAGCTGCATGACTGGACTGGACTGGGTAGCTAGACTGAGTCTCCTCTTTGGTGCTGGGAGGATAATGGAGAAGGAATCATTCACTCATGAATGATTGGCATATTGGCTGTAGGGATGAGACCAGTAGCAAATCTAGAGAGACTGGAAAGAGAATGTGTGGATCCTGAAAAAGGAAAAAGCACTTAAAAGTTATTTCTAGCCGGGCTCGGTGGCTCAGCCTGTAATCCCGCGCCTTTGGGAGGCTGAGGTGAGTGGATTGCTTGAGCCCGCGGGTTCGAGACCCGCCTGGGCAGCGAGACCTCATCTCTACAATAAATAAAAAAATCAGCCGGGCGTGGTAGCGCGTGCCTGTAATTCCAGCTACTTGGAAGGCTGAGGCGGAAGGATCACTGGAGCCCAGCAGGTCGAGGCTGCAGTGGCCGGGAGCGGCCACTGCACTCCAGTATGGGTGAGAGTGAGACTCCAAGTCAAAAAAAATAAAAAAGATTACATACTGTATGAGACCATGTATATGTAAAAAAAAAGAAGTTATTTCTAGTGCTGGACTATTAATTGGACACACAAGTTGAAGACAGTAAGTTCAAAAAGAGTGGATGGTAAAAGGTAAATGAGAAAGCAGACTTTTTGAAGCTACATGTATAGAGTAAGTGAAATTTATGGATGGCAGTTAAGTGACTTGATTGGTGATATAGAATGATGAAGTAAAAAAAGGATGACAAGTGGAGAGACTGATGGGGCAGAGGCATTTAGGGGTAGTTAGAGAAGTGGCAGACTTGAGGGTTGGAAAATGAATCAGGTATGAGTAGTTAGTGAAAATTAAGCGTGGACAGAGTGGTCAGTTGGTGATGGGGAAGGAGGAGGTTAATTTGGAATGTCTATGGATAAAAAGAAGAGCAGAGTAATCAGTTACACAGAGCCAGAATTCGAGACTGCCAAGGATGACCCAAGAGCCAGGAGGGGTAGGTAGATAGAAACAGTAGATAAGTGGCTCATGCCTATAATCCCAGCACTTTGGGGAGCTGAATTGAGAGGATTTCTTCAGCCCAGGAGTTCAAGACCGGCCTGGGCAACATAGTGAGACCTCATCCCTACAAAAAACTAAAAAATTAGCTGGATGTGGTGGTGTGCACCTGTAGTCCCAGCTACTCGAGGTGGAGGCAGTGCGGGCTCGGTGACTCAGCCTGTAATCCCAGGAGTTTGGAAGGCCAAGGTGAGTGAATTGCCTGAGCCCGCTGGTTCAAGACCAGCCCGGGCAATTGGGTGAGATTTCATATCTACAATAAATAAAAAATTAGCCGGGTGTGGTAGCATGCGCCCGTAGTTCCGGTTACTTGGAAGGCTGAGGCAGAAGGATCGCCGGAGCCCAGCATATCGAGGCTGCGGTGGCCATGAGCATGCCATTGCACTGCGGCCTGGGCAACAGTGAGACTCCAACTAAAAAAAAAAGAAAAAAAAGCGGAGGCAGGACTGCCTAGCCCAGGAGGTAGAGGCTGTGGTAAGCCATGATCCTGCCATACTGTGCTCCAGCCTTCATGACAAAGTTAAAAACAAAACAAAACAAAAAGCCAGATAGGAGAGTGCATGCAGGTTGCATAAAGGACAGAAAAAGTCCAATGGAAGTGGTAAGAGGTGAACTACCATTTATCCAATGGAAACTAGGGATGAGCTGAGAAAGCAGCGAGGCAAAAGTGGACAGACGAGTATTTCAGACTGAAAGGGCAGGCGGCGTCCAAGCGGGATGTCCTGACTCAGAAGGGGATCAGCAGAACTCAGGGGGCAGCTAGGAGCTGTGGGCGTTCAGGCCTCAGGTAGTTGGGCCGAGACGCACGGGGCAGAGCAGCGCTTCAGGAAGCCAGGCAGGACCCTCCACGGCTGACCTGGGGCAACCAACCCACGCCTGGGCGGCAGATAGGGACCCGAGGGGCCAGGCTGGGGCTGCGGAGCGCCTGACGTGGTGGCGGCGTAGTTCCGCGTTCGGGAAGCGGCACCGGCCTCAAGGAGCTCAGGGGACCCCGGGCAGGTGCACTGGGGCGTGGCCAGACCTCCCGGGGCGGCCGAGCCTGAGAGCATAATTGGGGGCCTGAGGCGCCCCTCTGGCCCCGAGGTAGGGGGCCGATACCTAAGGGGGTATCTGGGGCCTCAGGGCGCCAGGCTAGGTCGGCGGGGTGGTCTGGGCCTGAGAGGGCAGCCCCGGCCTCAGGAGGCACCCGGGCCTGAGGCTTGTTGGGTCTGAGGCGGCGGACGGGGCTGCCGGAACTGCCGAAGTGGAAGGCCAGGCGGGGACGGAGCGCTCGAGTGGCCGCGCCACTGCCGACCGCACTTGGCCCCAGCACCTGAGGCAGCTGCGCCGCGAACTCCGGAACGACAGGCCGGGCGGGGAGGAGGACCGCGGCTGCGACTGGAGCCGCGGGAGGAGCCGGCCGGCGTCGCGCGCCTGGGGGCGTGGCCTGAACCAGACCGCCTCCTGGGCGGGCCGGACGGACGGCCCTGCCCCCTGGGCGCGCCTCCGACGGCGGCGACGTGCGCGGGTCTCGGGCCTGGGTTCCCTTCAGGCAGTACCCCGTACGTTTTTCCCCCACTTCTCCTCGGTTGCCTGTAACCGTCCCGAATCGCGGCGTCCTGTTCCTTTTTCTGCGTCCGCAAGTGCGTCTGCGTCCCGGTTCGGTGGGACCCACAGTCCGAGAGCATTGTCCCTTTAATAAGAATAGCCTAGGTTGCTCCCGGTCCCTTCTCGGGACGGCGCGCGCTCGCCTGTCCGCGCGCGCGCGCGCGCGTCCGCCCGCCCGCCCGTCCCCCGCCCCAGCTCGCGCTGCCCGGGCGGGCGCCGGCCGCTGGCGCCGCTACTGCTGCCGCCCCCGGGGCGCAAGTCCTCCGCCCGCCGCCCGGGGACCCGGCGAAGGGCGGAGGCAGCCCCGAACCGGCCCGGGATCTCCCCCGCTCCCGTCTCACGCTTTCCGGAAAGTTTGTCCTTTTGCACTCCGCCGAGCTGCTCCGGGGGCCCCGCCGAGACGAGGTGAGAGCTGGGGGGAAGGGGGGAGGGAAGGGACGCCTCGGAGGAATGTGCCGGCTTGGGGGCCGGGGAGCCGGGGTCCTGTTTGCACGTCCCAGCGGGGCAATCTAGGCTCGAGAGCCAGGATCATGTGCTGTTTGTCCCGTGGAGGCGCAGAGAGGTGCCAGGCCCGGGGCGGCCGCCGGTTGGCTGGACAGGAGGACGGGGTCCGCATGGCCGCCCAGAGAGGCCCGGCGGGGCCCTGTTTGAGAACTGCCCGGTGGGCAAGGTGCAGGTGGCCCGAGACCCCCTGTCGAGTCGATCGGGGGAGGGGGCACCCCAGCCACCAAAGTATCCTCCCTGTACCCCACTGCTCCTTCCCAACTCCACTGGCCGACCCCTGTACCTACCCTCTTCCCTTACTCTGCTATCCCCCATCCGTGCCACCCCATTCCCTGTCCCATTAGCCGCGCCAGCGTGTCACCATCACTCGTCCCTACCATTGTCCTTCCCTCCCCGGGTCAGTATCTGGGGGGTCAGGGCTGTTCTTCCTGAACCAGCTTCTGTGATTCCAGCTACTCCCTTCCTGTCCTAGGACAAACCAGCCCCTTCACCCCTCCCATACTCGGCCCAGGGAGGCTGGTGAGGGCAGGCCCACCCAGACAGGAGTTTGGGTCCTTTGGGGCCACAGGAGGGCCCCAGCATCCCTTATCCCTCTCCATAGTCCTCCACCCTGCTGTTCGTGGGCGTGGGCTGCTCAGCCTCTCCTCCCAGGGTGTGGGCACCCGATCACCCACATTCCTGGGCTCCAGCCTGGCACCTTCCCCAGGGCACTAGGCGCCATGGCACTAGCCCCAGGCTGGGGTAGAAACCATCTTGCTTCCTTTCCCTTCTCCCTTTTTTCAGGGAGGCCCTAGGTACCCCCACTTCCCAAAAGACACAGGTATCCTGGATCCCCTAATGGTGGAGCCCTGGGGGTTGGTATGATGGATACAGGATGACTCCACCCTCCCCTGCCCATTGTCCTGGATCCTGAGGAGGAAATGCTGGGGGCTGGGCAAGGGGTTTGGGGCCCCCGCAAAACCAGCCCTGGAGATCCCAGTCCTGGGCTGTACATACAGTCCCTGGTCTTTGCCCATCAGCAGTCCTGCCTCATGTGTGGAGGTTGTGGGCCCTAGGTGAGAACTGGTTTCTTCTTTCTCCTTGCTGACCCTGCATGTGAATTTTAGGGCAAGTTTTGTGGGATTTTCTCTCCTCTCATTTCTCTTCTGGACTCTCAGTTTGTGCTTTGTCCCCAGAACTCCCCTTCCTGTCTTTTTAACATCTTTGTGTTTGTTATCTTCTGTTTCTTCTTCCTTTCCTCCGCTCATTCTTTCCTACATAGCATGACCTCAGTCTTGCCTTCTGGCTTATTTTTCTCATTTTCTTGGTGTCTGACTTTCTGTCCCTCCTCTGCCGCTTCCCACCACCCTCAGTGTCTCTGCCCATGTGTCCCTCTCTCTGAATTACCCTCTGTCCAATCTCCCCCCCCCACCATCTGAACGTTCAGTACACTTGTGAGTGACGAGGAATAAAAATATCACCATCCCTGCCCTTGGATTCACATTGCATTTGGCCACTCTAGAGGGGCAGCTATCGTAACCTTTCCTAACATTTCCCCCACTCCTTCCCCTTGAACCTAGGAACCCCAGACAGATCTCTGAAGCCACAGGTGCCTCCTAACCACTCTTCCCCCACAACCAGGGTTTCCCCCACAGCCCCAGCTGGTGTGGCCAGGCCCCAAGTGTAGGATGGGGCTCCCCCTACGAGGGCCGGAGGCAGCCAGAACTGATACAGCCTCCCTGCTCTGGGGCCAGGACGCCAGGTAACTCTGGGGTGATAGTGCAGGTCCCTGCAAGCTGGGATATGGTTGGGGAGAGAGGCAGGAATACCTTTGGGACTCCCTCAAGATGGTGACTTTTGGGAGGAATGCCAGGGGAATAAGAACTGGATCCCTGAGGGCCTGGGAAAGGGCTGGAGAGACTGGTTCTGGGGGAGAAGCTGGAGGAAATATCTGGGTCCCCCCAGTGGCTTTGATACCCCTTCTTTTTCTGTCCTCTAGCTGAGGAGGGTGGGAGTGTCTGGAACCATGGCTGGTGCCTCCGTGAAAGTGGCAGTGAGGGTTCGACCCTTCAACGCCCGTGAGACCAGCCAGGATGCCAAGTGTGTGGTCAGCATGCAGGGCAACACCACCTGTGAGTGAGTCCCGGGGGCCTGGCTGGGCACAGACAGAGAAGGCCAGACCCACTGTGCAGGCCAGTCCTACTGGGCCGAACCGGGAGGAGGGCTGTTCTGGGCACAGAGCAGGTGCTAGTTGTGAGGGCGGGGCTGGGGCAGGCTGGCCTTTCCGTGTTCCCAGTCCCCGAGAGGGGGAATGTTGGCCTGGAGCCTTCCATTGCCCAATCCAGGGAGGCAGCTCAGTGGGGGCGGTCCTAGGAAGCCAAAATTAGCTTTGGTGGCTGGAGGGGGTGGGGAGTATTAAAGGGGAGAGATGAGCTTGGACAGAGGTGGGAATGGGATGCCTAGTTTCCAGGGGCTTTTAGGGGCATGGGCAGAGGCTGGGAGTACCTGTCCTTGGTTTTCCTTACTTTGTCCTCTCCTGCCCCTCAGCCATCGTCAATCCTAAACAGAGCAAGGATGCCCCCAAAAGCTTCACCTTCGACTACTCCTACTGGTCACACACATCGGTGAGGTTGTTGGGCTGGGGGAAGAGCTAGGCGATGAGACAGGATTTAGGTCCTGGAGGGGGTAATGTTGGGAAATAGGACCTCCGGGGGATTAGTGGGTGGGAGTGGGTAGAATCCTTAGGTTGGGATTGGGACCACAGTGGATGAGGCAGAATCTCTTGGAATAATTAGGACCACAGGAGCTGAATAGGATCCTCAGGGATGATGAGGAAAATGATGAAGATGGGGGGGCACACAGGACCTTTGGGGAGTCATCAGTGATGGGGCAAGACTCTTGGAATGTAGGCACTAAGGGCAAAGTCATCCAGGACTCCTTCTGTTTTTCTTTGCCCCTCTTTCACTTAGGCCGAGGACCCCCAGTTTGCATCTCAGCAACAAGTGTATCGGGACATTGGAGAAGAGATGCTGCTCCATGCCTTTGAAGGCTACAATGTGTGCATCTTTGCCTACGGGCAGACTGGGGCTGGAAAATCCTACACTATGATGGGGCGGCAGGAACCAGGGCAGCAGGGCATTGTGCCCCAGGTATGTGCCTGGGACCTGGCTGGTAGCCAGGGCAACATCATCTCTAGCTGTCCCCAGGGGAGGAAGGACAGGAGCCTGAGGATTATAGAACAGAGACCTGTCTCTCTGAGGCCATTGGTGATAGGGAATATGATGAGAGTTGGGGAGTGAACAACCAAGACCCTTTAGGGAGGGAGTCTTGCCCCTTCCAAGCAAAGACTGCTTGCAGGAGCCCCTGCAAGTCTCAGTGAGAAGAGCCAAGGCCTTGGCATCAGTGAGCCTTGGGTTTGAGCATCAGTTTTACTACTTACTGCTGTTTTACTTTGTTAATTAGTTGAGTATAGTTTTCTTACAGGCTTGTGTACCATAGGTAAGCTGTTAACTAGAGAAAAATCAGTTGTGGATAACTGAGAGCTAACCATAATTCTCCCTGAGCTGTGCAACACAGTGGCCTTGCACACAGGCTCAGGAATCAGGATGCCTGGATTTGCAGTGGCTCACTGAACAGTGACTTTTGATCTTGGACAAGTGGGAACCTCTCTGAGGTTGTTATCCCATCTATAAAATGGGAATGACCCTTCCCTCAGGGCTTTGGTAAGGGTTAAACGGGGTCACTTGAAAAAGGCCTGGCCAGGGACTGGAAGCTATGTGTATGCCCTGAACAGGAGCTTCTCAGTGCTTCTGTGTGTCCCCCTCCAGCTCTGTGAGGACCTCTTCTCTCGTGTTAGTGAGAACCAGAGTGCTCAGCTATCTTATTCTGTGGAGGTAAGCCCAGTCTTAGTGGGGGTTCTGGGAGGGTGCCTGGGGTCCCTGGGCAGGGAGGCAGGAGAGCAGAACGTTTAAGACTGGGGAAGGTTTCTGTAGTCAGCCTAGGATCTGATCCTGGCTCTGTTGTTTGCTATTTGTGACTTTGGGCAGTGATTCTCTCCTGCAGCTCCTGAGTATGCTAATCTGTGAAATGCTAATGATGGGACTCACATCCTGGGTGGTTGGGAAAATCAGTGAGCTAGCCTATGCAAAACACTTAGCACCATGCCTGGTATATATCAGCTACATTACCTGTATCATGTCCAGTTGATTTAAGTTAAGTTTTGTTGTTAATGTTATTGCTAGCTTTGTTACTTCTTACTTGCTTCTTCCATTCAGGTGAGCTATATGGAGATCTATTGTGAGCGAGTACGAGACCTCTTGAATCCCAAGAGTCGGGGTTCTCTGCGAGTCCGGGAGCACCCCATCCTGGGCCCCTATGTGCAGGACCTGTCCAAGTTGGCTGTGACCTCCTACGCAGATATTGCTGACCTCATGGACTGTGGAAATAAGGCACGGTGAGGCAGACTGACAGAGTGGAGGGCAAGGGAGCCAGGGCTGGGAAGGTGAGAGGCAGGATCCAGTAACTGCTCCCTTTGCCTCCCAGGACTGTGGCTGCCACCAATATGAATGAGACCAGCAGCCGTTCCCATGCTGTCTTTACCATTGTTTTCACACAGCGCCTCCATGACCAGCTCACAGGGCTGGACTCAGAGAAGGTGGGACCACCCTCCCTACCCCATCATCCCCTGGGACAGTGATATAATAGAAGAGGTTTGGGCCTACCTCCCTGCTTATGCTGGGTTGAATACCTCTTCGGGGTTTTCATAACTGTAACTATTTTCCCATCAAGTCAATGTGTTACCCTCTCTTATTTGCTGTTTGTCCTTACTAGCCTTAGGGCAGGGGGCTTGGATCGCACTGTATTTCCCTTGTCCTGGCATATCGTAGCCTTATAAATATTTGTAAATGAGTAAATGAAGAAATGAATGAGTAACCAGCTCTTCACTGTTGTCACGTATTCTGTTTCCTCCTGTCTTCTTTCCTTGTCCCGTTCTGACTTTCTTCAGCCCTTGCCAACCGCCCACATTGCTGCTCGGTGTGCCACTGATTTTCTTGCCCCATCCCTTACTGACCTCAGTTATTTCCTGCCTCTTTCTTCTGACCCCAGGTTAGTAAGATCAGTTTGGTGGACCTTGCTGGGAGTGAGCGGGCAGACTCCTCAGGAGCCCGGGGCATGCGCCTGAAGGTGAGGATGCTTCAGAGAAGCAGATAAGGGGCAGTGTTGGGGGCTGTGTGTGGAGGTCACTAATCATAGCCTGGGACTGTCACTGAGTAGGATGGGGAAGTAGATCCAAATGGGAGAGGAAGGTCTCATTCCCACATTTCTCATCCCTTTCTAGGAAGGTGCCAACATCAATAAGTCCCTGACTACTCTAGGGAAAGTGATCTCTGCCCTTGCGGATATGGTAAGACCTGGGGATTGGGAAGAACAGGGGAACTTGGGAAAGGGGCAAAAGGGTTGGCCTCCCCTAACCCATTCCCCCTTCAATCCCTCAGCAATCAAAGAAGCGGAAGTCGGATTTTATTCCTTACAGGGACTCTGTGCTCACCTGGCTACTCAAGGAGAATTTGGGTGAGGGTTTCCTCCTCTTTTTCTTTGCTGACCCTGATACCAACCCCTTTGATAAGCCTGACAATCCCCTTGCTACCTCTAGAATCCCAAATCCCCATTGTCCCACTGACTCTCCTCCTGATCCAGGGAACATCTTTTGAAGATTTTCTCATTCTGAGATCAAGGCCACATTCTCCCTGCCAATCCAAGAGCCTTACTGACCTGGCTACCTGTGACTCCTCCCTGTCCCACACCCACTACTGACTTCATCCTTTCACTGATCTGTGACTGTCCTGCAGTTATCTGATGTCTCCCTAACCTCACTGGCTCCCCACCCCAATCCAGATTTCTTAGCTTCACCCTACCTCGAAAGGTGACCTTAATAGATGTCTACTTGGGCACTGAGGCTTCCCTAGACTCCATGACTCAGTCTGACTTAGCCTTAAGCTAAGGCTTTTCTCTCCTCTCTGTTCGTAGGTGGGAACTCACGCACAGCAATGATTGCAGCCCTGAGCCCTGCTGACATCAATTATGAGGAGACTCTCAGCACCCTCAGGTGGGGCTTCTGCCTCTGGCAGGGATGGGGCAGCATAAGAAAAGTACCAGGAGTTCAGAGGCTAGTTACCCAGGACCCTGCCCATGAGACAGGGTAGACTCCCAACCCTGCCATGATATCTTGAGATCTAAGAGAGAGAAAGGGAAGCAGGCAGCAGACTAAGGGTTCCCTATGCCCAGCCCCCACCAAATCTGTTCCTCCCTCCTCAACCAGGTATGCCGACCGCACAAAGCAAATCCGCTGCAATGCCATTATCAACGAGGACCCTAACGCCCGGCTGATCAGAGAGCTGCAGGAGGAGGTGGCCCGGCTGCGGGAACTACTAATGGCACAGGGACTCTCAGCCTCTGCTCTGGGAGGTAAGGGATCCAGGGGAAGGGCCGCTCATTAGTTCCTATTGGCCTACCCTATCCCTTCTCGCTTGCCTTTGCTCAGTCGTGGGGTCATGGAGGGCACTAATTCTGGAGGAGAGTCAGGATTCAGAGGGGCCTTGACAGACTCCTGGAACTAGTAAAATGACAGGTACAAGAATAAATGGCAAGTCTTGCATGTATAGGTCAAACATGAAATCTTTAAGAAGGGTTGTTGCCCCCCCCAAAAGAAAAAAAAAAAAGAGGTTGTTGAGTGCCTGTCTTGATAGAAGTTCTTATAAAACATCAGGGTTTTTTTGTTTTGTTTTGTTTTGTTTTGAGTTGGAGTCTCTCTCTGTCGCCCAGACTGGAGTGCAGTGGCCGCTCCTGGCTACCTCAGCCTCAATCTGCTGGCCTCAGCCTTCCAAGTAGCTGGAATTACAGGCATACGCTACCACGCCCGGCTGATTTTTTGATTTATTGTAGAGATGAGGTCCATACCTGGGGACCTCTCGCTGCCCAGGCAGGTCTCGAACCCACAGGCTCAGGCATTCCACTCACCTCAGCCTCCCAAAGGCGTGGGATTACAGGCTGAGCCACCGAGCCCGGCAAACATCAGGGTTTAAATGGGCTATAAACTTAACAGTTGGTAGTAGAGTGGTCTCTAAAATGTAATACTCAGTCTCACTGGTGTGAAACAGCTTCCAATGAGAGGGTGTATAATCCATGTTGATTGGTCCCCAGGTATGGACCTACATTCAGTCTTGGGGTCATCCCACCTAGGATGGTCAGGTTGTTTGAGGGGCACAGTTGGGTTAATAAGGATGTTCTTGGGAAGAGAAGAAGGATAAGGTAGACATGATGTTTGCCTTCCAACATTTAAAGTATTGTCTTCCAAAAAAACAAAAGCAGTATTATCTCTTATCCTGAGGTCAATAACAGTGGGTACACATGACAAGGGGCTGATTACAACTCAACACGGCTAAGAACTTTCTGAAGGGTACTCGTCATGTAACAATGGAGAGAACTGGCTGCCACATTCAGTAGTGAGCTTTTCATCCCAGAGCTACAAGCATGGACTGGGTGCCCATCAGTCAAGGCTGCAGTAGGGGGACTCTGCCTGGTGGGAGGTTGACCAGATGTCTTCTGAAGTCCTTACAAACTGGTCCCCAGTGAAGCTCTTGGTCTTCTCTCTCTCTGATCAGTTCCATCTTTTCTTTGCTTCGTTCTTTTGCCTCTTTCTCTCTCCCAGGACTGAAGGCGGAAGTCGGTAGTGTTGGAGGTGCTCTGCCAGCTGTATCATCTCCCCCTGCCCCAGCTTCACCCTCATCTCCCCCTGCGCATAATGGGGAGCTGGAGCCATCATTCTCCCCCAATACCGAGCCCCATATTGGGCCTGAGGAGGCCATGGAGAGGCTACAGGTAGGAAACTGGAGCAGGCAAGGGGTGGGAGCCTGGGAGCTGCTAGGAGTTTACTTCTTCAAAGCCAGTACTGAGATGAAAGAAGGAATTCCAGGAGTAGCACAGCCCCCAGGGTAGGTGTTTGTCCCAGACTGTCCTGATCCCTGCCTGTCTTTGTGTTTCCAGGAGACAGAGAAGATTATAGCTGAGCTGAATGAGACGTGGGAGGAGAAGCTACGCAAGACAGAAGCCCTGAGGATGGAGAGGTGTTGAGGGTCTGGGGCCCACAGCTGGAGTTCTGCGAGAAGTGGGGGGAGGGAGGTCAGGCTTCACAGGCAAGAAGGTCGTGGATAGTTATGGTAAGACTGACATTTGCCTCTCCTTTGCCCATAGAGAAGCATTGCTGGCTGAGATGGGGGTAGCCGTCCGGGAGGATGGGGGAACCGTGGGTGTCTTCTCTCCAAAGAAGGTGAGTGAGGGATCTGGTGAGGAGGCCTTGGGAGCTCTCTGACTATTTAGAGAAGAGGCAGGAGGTTGCAGAGTAATGATTTCTAACACTGATCTCCCTCTCTGAATTACTGGGCTTATCCCTCCATCATCCCTGCCACCTCCTCTGTGCTCAGCTGACCCTGCTGTCTCTCTCCTTCCATCTGAAAGCCAGAGTCCAGGACTTATTAAATGCCTATGGCCAGGGACCCTAGAGATCATAGAAGATTGATAGGGTTCCTGTCCTAAGGGGGATTGCAAGAGCTGCTTAAAATCTAGGTTTTACAAACACACTCACACACGCGTGTGTGTATGAGTTCATGCATGGAATTTATCTCTAGATTCATATGAAACTGGTCATAGTGGTTATTTCAGGAGAGAGGGAGAGGAACTGGGAAATTGGAAGTTGGTTGGGATAGAGACTTAGGCACTGGATGTGCTTTTGTATCATCTGAATTTTGTACTCTGCATGTGCTGCCTACTCAAATAACTAAAGAAATATACCTTTTAATTTTCATTTTTATTTTATTTTTAATTTCTTTTCTTATTACTCAAACAGATTCTGACAGAAAAGTACACTTTTAAAAGGATAACTGGGCAGCTGGGTGTGATGGCTCACACCTGTAATCCCAGCAATTTGGGAGGCCGAAGCAGGAGGACTGCTTGAGTCCAGGAGTTCAAGACCAGCCCAGGCAACATAGTGAGACCTCTTCTCTACACAAAAAATTTAAAAATTATCTGAGGCTGGGACAGGAGGATCACTTGAGCCCAGGAGTTTGAGGCTGCAGTGAGCATAATTATGCCGCTACACTCCAGCCTGGGCAACAGAGTGAGACCCTGACTAAAACCAAATAAAAAAGGAGGATAATTGGAGAAGACAATATGAAAAGGAATAGAGGAGGTGTAAGCACTACACTGTAAGGCAGCAATTGTCAGTGCAGTGAGGGAAATTATTTATAGATAGAAGCAGTAGTACAGCCTGGAGATATGTGGCAATTAGTTTTTTGGAGAAGCTGCTTTGGAAAATGGAGCCTGAAAGATGGGCAGGACTTGGGTATAGAGGAGTCGGGACAACATGCGCCAAGCAAGCCTGGGGTACATTGTTAGGCTGAGTGGGACATGCCAGCACCTGACATGTGCCTGTTAGGTTTTAGGTGCTTAGTAAATCTTTACTAAGAGGAAAAGAGGAAGCTGGGCAGGAATGAGTGGTCAGGCTCAGGTGGAAGCAGGAATGATATCCAAAATATTTAGTAACCAGCTGGCACAGGGACCAACCAATCAGAATGGATGTGCTAGCTATAGACAACCAGCACAGCCAAAACAGTGCACAGCAATGAAAGGATGATGCGGAGGCCAGTTTGAGCAGAGCAGGAACTTCCAGTCCCACCAGGACCTCTGGTCCATGGTGTAAAGCAGCATAGGATCAGGCTGTAAGTCAGACAGGCTATGCTTTGGGCCAGACAGGGTCACTGGGGACCATCTGGAACAGGTGATGGGTTACTGGAAGAAGGCTCCTCTCTATTTTGTAAGGTTAGGTCCATCTGGGAGACAAGCAAGCAGGGATCCTTGTGCTTTCTGAAGAGAGGGGGTTGTCTTGCCTGGCCAAGCTGCAGCAAGGGCGTGAGAGAGCTGTGGGTGAATGATTACAGGTCTGGGGCTGGGAACCCAGGGCTTTGGGGTCCTTCTGAGGGAGCCAGACCCTACTGTGACCCAGCCATAGGAGAGTGAGGGGCTACAGATGACTGTCAGTGTGGCTCCAGACACCTTTGTGTGCCTGCAACTGGGGTGCTTCCAGTTCTCTCTATATACTAGAGAGAACATTCAAATAGCACTAAAAATTGTGTATGGTGAAAAGTAAATCTCCTACCTTCCCACCCTCAAGTTCCTCTCCTATAGGCAACCTGGTTGCCTCTTAACACAAAGACAGGCAGGGATCAGGACAGTCTGGGACAAACACCTACCCTGGGAACTGTGCTACTCCTGGAATTCCTTCTTTCGTCTCAACCCTGGCTCTGGAGAAGTAACTCCTAGCAGCTCCCAGGCTCCTATCCCTTGCCGGCCCCAGTTTCCCACCTGCAGCCTCTCCATGGCCTCCTCAGTCCTTAATGGCCTTATCAGTTCTTAATGAGCTCTCCTAGAGATAGTCTCTGCATGCACAGACATGTGTTATATATAATTATACATGTTTGCACACACATGGCCTCTTTCTTTAATAGTAGTGGTTGCATACCTTATTTTAAACATTGCTTTACTTTTTTCACAGTGTCTGCATATTCCATTGTGTAGATGTAGGATACCTTATTTAACCAGCTTCCTACTGATAGACATTAGATATTTTTCCATTCTTCAATACTGCAAACAATGGTACAGTGACTAGTCTTATAAATAGGTGTTATCGGCCCGGTGCGGTGGCTCACTCCAGTAATCCTAGCACTTTGGGAGGCTGAGGTGGAAGGATTGCCTGAGGCCAGGAATTCAAGACCAGCCTGAGCAACATAGCAAGACCTCATTTCTACAAAAAAGCAAAAAATTAGTCAGGCATGGTGGTGTGCACCTGTAGTCCCAATTATTTGGGGGACTGAAGCAGAGGGATCACATTGAGCCCAGGAAGTTGAGACTGCCGTGAGCTGTGGTCCTGTCTTTGCATTCCATCCTGGGTGACAGAGTGAGACTCAAACTCAAAAATACAACAACGACAAAAAAAAAACCAAAGGTGTTATCTTAGAGCAGACTCCTAGAAGTGGAGATTTTGGTTCAATTGGTAGCCATTTAAAATTTTGATCTACATTGCCAAAGTGTTCCCTAAGGATGATAACTATGCCATGCCAATCTATACTCCCAAGGGCAGCATACAAAGGGGCCTATTTCCCCTCACCTTTTTTAATATCTCAGGTTAATCAGATGTTTTGATCTTTGCAAGAGTGATTAGTGAAAAAGGTATCTGAGGGTAGTTCACTTTTGGATTTTTCTCAAGGTGGTGAAGATGAACATATTCTCATATGTTTAAAAGGCATGTGTATTTCAGAAAGGAGAGCTATTAGACTCATGGGGGAAACAGGTTTGGTGGGGGTAGCTCCAACCCCGGCTTTTTCTAGGGGAGAAGCTATAGTTTATCTTGGAGGGAGCCCCTTTTGCTAGGTCTAAGGGCTTCTTAAGTCGGTGATTTTGAAACCTGGCTCTGTGCTTCCTTCTCAGGGGCCCAGGTCAGGGGACAGAGCTAGACTCTGGGTCCCTCACACCCCAACCTGGGCTTGAGCGGCTCCCTGCTTACCTGCGTGACGTCCTGGGCTTCTAGATAAGGTTTCATTTGAACAAAGAGTTATAGGGCTGAACAAAAGTTGAAAAGCACTGCCCCAAATCATGTTCCCTATCCCCAGGGATAGATCACTTTCTGCCTCCAGAGCCCATCAGTGTTTGCCAGTGCCAGAGCAGGCCTGGCACTGCAGGGTAGAGAGGGACATGAGTATCCCTTGGGAGAAGTGTTGCACAGCAATCATTGGGGGTGCCTGAGTGATAGGCAGACACACAGATACATGTCATATTCACGGTGGACACAGGGTGGATCCCCGGGGAACTATGGGGCCTTGACAACTGACTATTTTCCTTCTGTACCCTGTGCTTTCTTGACTCTGTGCTTCCATTTAGATTCCTTTCACCTTTAATGCCCTTCCTTGTGCATGTCCATGCCCTCATCCTCAAAGGCCAGCTCCCATGTTTGTCGTGAAGTCTTTCTGATCCCCCTGAACTCCCATAGTTTTTTACTTTGTTTTCCTTTGTATATGAGTCCCTCCCAGAATATGGGGGCACTCAACTCCCTGGGAACAAATGAATGAACAAATGAACCAAGCGAGGGTGTGAGAAGATCAGAAACTCTTCTACAAGGCATCTGTTTTCCACATGTAATGGTGTTTCCATGCCAAGTCTTGCCTCTCCATGTTGACTCTAATTTCCTTATTGATTGGACAGCAGTGTCTGGGTTTGACTTATCTCTGTGTCTGCCCAGCGTGTCTCCGGAGTGAGGTAGAAAGCCCACAGTAGAGCAGAGGCAGGAGTTCCTGTGTTGGGCTGGAAGGCTTAAAACTTCGTGGAGGAAGTAGCATTTAAGATAGATGGTAGCCGGGCTCGGTGGCTCAGCCTGTAATCCCGCGCCTTTGGGAGGCTAAGGTGAGTGGATTGCCTGACCCCGTGGGTTCAAGACCCGCCTGGGCAACTTGGCGAGATCTCATCTCTACAATAAATTAAAAAATGGCCAGGCTCGGTGGCTCAGCCTGTAATCCCGTGCTTTGGGAGGCTGAGGTGAGTGGATTGTCTGAGCCCACGGGTTCGAGACCCGCCTGGGCAACTTGGCAAGACCTCATCTCTACAATAAAATCAAAAAATTAGCCGGGCGTGGTAGTGTGCGCCTGTAGTTCCAACTACTTGGAATGCTGAGGTGGAAAAATCGCCGGAGTCCAGCAGGTCGAGGCTGCAGTGGCTGGGAGCGGCCACTGCACTCCAGTCTGGGGGACAGAGTGAGACTCCAACTCAAAAAAAAAAAAAAAAATTAAAAAATTAGTCGGGCGTGGTAGCGCACGCCTGTAGTTCCGAAAGCTACTTGGAAGGCTGAGGCAGAAGTATCACCTGAGCCCAGCAGGTCGAGGCTGTGATGGCTGGGAGCGGCCACTGCACTCCAGTCTGGGGGACAGAGTGAGACTCCAAATCAAAAAAAAAAAAAGATAGATGGTGTGAGATGTGAGGGAAGTGAGTGATTTTGACAGGTGGGGGTGAGGTGGTGCGGAAGAGAACAAGGTGGCAGTTAGGATGCAGGAGGCCTGCTTTGGAGTGAGTGCTCAGCAGTCCCCTGGGTGGGAGCATAGAACCAGCAGAGGTGCCTGGGAAAGCGGGGCGTGGGCCCCTGATGTGGAGGTGCCCAGGGATGCCTGAGTGGAAAGCAGGTTCAAGGCAGGTGAGCTTGGCATGCCAGCTGAAGTCTCAGCGGAGAAACAAGGCCATGGCCACTGTGTGGTGTGGGTGGTAAGCTATGAGTTCTGTGGGGTGGCAGGAAGTTGGGCAGGCCTCAGGGTGGTACAGAGGGTGTGGATAGGGACAGCAGATCATAGAAAGGGAGACTACCCAGGCATGGCAGCCAGTGGCTTGAGGGGGTATAGAGGGAACAAGGTCTGTGTGTTGCCCAGACATGGTTAACAGAAACAGAAATCAGGAGAAGGCATGTAGGGAAAAGGAATGGGCTGAGTTTTCAGTGCAGAGCAGTGTAATGATCATCCAGGTATGTGGGAGAGATTCGGCAAGATTCCCTTGGGCAGGGACAGCTCTACCCAACTGCTGCAGTGACACTGGCCTTAGGTGAAGTGAACCCAGGAAGGGGTTGTCCCTGGGGAAGAATTGGGAAATCTACTTTAATAAGTGGGTTTGTTTGTTCATTTTCTTTTACATTGAAATTATAAAAGTAATCCATGCTCATAAGAAATTCACCTTGTAATGAAAGGCAGGAAGTACCTGTCATCTCACCCAATCTCTCCCACTTACTCTCCAGTTGCAAATATATTTTGAGGGAAGAAATGATGGAACATGGGACAGAGGGAATATAGGGAAGAGGAGAGTACACATGGATTCCAAGGCTTCTGGTCAGGGAGCCTGGTGGGTCGAGGTGCTTCTGAAGAGATGCTCCCGGGAAGGGTTGGTGACCTGGGAGGAGTGAATGGATGGGGCAGTTTTTGTAGGCCCGTTATTTTGTGAGGGTCAGACTGTCTTTAAGGCAGTTGATGTGAGAGGTGGAAATGAAAGAACCAGAAATGATCCTTAGGTCAGAGTGATGATAGGAGGAGGATGGAGGGTGGGTGAGCTCTCCACAAGTGAGCTGGCAGGGCCAGACCTGGAGGGACAGGACCATGCTCCTCTTTCCCTTCCACTTTGCCACATTTCTGGCTGGCTTTCAGGAGCCTTTGCTTGACCACCATCCTTTCCTGCCTTAGACTCCCCACCTGGTGAACCTGAATGAAGACCCTCTGATGTCTGAATGCCTGCTCTACCACATCAAAGATGGTGTTACCAGGTAGTGTGTACCCAGTGGCTTGGCAGGTGGCCTCTCTTTGCGATGTGGCTGTGGACAATGGCCATACTGGTGACTTTCTTTCCTGATGGTTACCGAAGGTACCTCAGATTTGTGAATAGCTGCCTCCACAACCCTGCTCACTCTTCTGGCTTCTAGAGGAGTTTTTGAGCCTGCCTGCTCTGTCATGCCTCCACCTGCCAATTTGGTTAGATGTCTCCTGACATGGCTCCTGATTTACTCGGGCAGAAGTCTTGGGAAATTTATGACTGCCTTCTTAGCCCCTGACACCATTGTCCTGGCTTCTCTTGATGGGACCCTCTCAAGGGGAGGAAAAAGGGAAACATGGCCCAGCCTCATCTTTTTGAGGGGTAGTGCCCCCATGGCAGGCTGGGTGACTGAGGGCAGATGGCCTTGCTGTGTGATACAAAGTCTGGAGGCTTGGTGCCTTTTGTAAAGGATGCTTTACAAAATGCTTCCCCTCCCACCACAAGCATTTGCAGCTGTCTTTGGCAATCATCATAGGTAGGGAGTGAGTCCTCAGGGTGATTAACCATAAGGATGGGTAGGAGATCCATGGCTTAAGGTCTCTCTTTCCTTTTGTTGTATAATGCAGTGACTGAGAATATGGCTTTGGGGTCAGGCAGACCTGGGCTCAAATCTCAGCTTCACCACTGACCAGTTGCATGGCCTTGGATATGTCTCTTTAGCTACCTCATCTATGAAATGAGAGTAATTGCGCTTGGCTCATTGAGTTTGATAAACTCTTGTTCTGGATGGGCTTGTCAAATATCCAGCACATGCTCAGAAAATGTTGGCCATTGCTTCCCCAGGGTCGGCCAGGTAGATATGGACATCAAGCTGACCGGACAGTTCATTCGGGAGCAACACTGTCTGTTCCGAAGCATCCCTCAGCCGGATGGAGAAGGTAATGGCTGAGGGGATGAGAGTGCAGTGGTCAGACAGGGATAGAGACAGGTCCTGCGTGCCATCCCACACACTGAATTCAGAGGCCTGTGTTGGGCACCAGGGAGTGTGGCCATATGAAGTTGGAGAGTATGAGTTGGAGAGTACCACAGGCCTGGCTCTCTGTACCCACTCTGAGAGTGGAGACTGTAGCACGGTCAGGAACTAGCAAGGGTCCCAAGACAGAAACAGAACACTGTGGCAAGCCAGAGGGTGGGATTTTACTGACGAGTAAATCCTGCCCTTTGTTGATCTTTTTAGCCTCAACTAGCACTTTGGTCATTTTTCATGAAAACGTGTATTTGTTTCAGTGGGATATCTGAATGTATCTCTGTGGATACCCGCTTCTATCCAGCTGTGACTTTAGAGTTTTCTGAGAGTTAATGGACCGTGTGTCCTTCTGGTTTCAAAACTTTCAGAGACTTTAGTCCTTATATGGCTGTTGTAGCAAAAGCTTTTAAGAATCACAAACTCTAAGGGCGAAGGTAGTAGCCTGTCTCACATATCAACAAAACAATACTCATGAGGTACAGGGCGTATTTTTGAGGTTACCAGTTTGTTCTGGTTCAGTCATTTATTTTTATTTTTTAATTTTTTTTGTGTGTTGGAGTCTCACTGTGTCGCCCAGGCTGGAGTGCAGTGGCACACTCATGGCCACCATAGCCTTGACCTGCTGGGCTCCATTTATCATTCCACCTCAGCCTTCCAAGGAGCTGGAACTACAGACACATGCCACCACACCTGCTGATTTTTTGATTTATTGTAGAGATGAGGTCTCACCAAGTGGCCCTGGCTGATCTTGAACCCATGGGCTCAGTCTGTCCTCTCGCCTCAGCCTCCCAAAGTGCTGGGATTACAGGCTTGAGCACCATGCCTGGCTGGTCAGCACATTTTAATTTTTTGAGTTGGGGTTTACTATGTCACCCAGACAGGAATGCCGTGACACTATCCTGGCCACAGCCCTGACCTCCTGGGCTCAACTAATCCTCTCACCTTAGCCTCCCTAAATGCTGGAATTACAGGCATGAGCCGCAGCTCCTGGCCTATTTTTAAATTTTTGTTTGATTTAAGAGTCTCATTCTGTTACCCAGGCTGGAGTGCAGTGGCATGAGCATGGCTTACTGTAGCCTCAACCTCCTGGGCTCAGGTGATCCTTCTGCCTCAACTCCTGAGTAGCTGGTACTACAGTCACGTGCCACCCCTGCCTGGCTAATTTTGTTTGTAGGGACAAGGTCTTGTTATGTTGTCCGGGCTAGTCTTGAACTCCCGGACTCAAACAGTCCTCTTGTTGGCTTTCCAAAGTATGGGATTACAGTGTGAGCCACAGCACCTGGCCCAAGCACATTTTTTTTTTTTTTTTGAGTTGGAGTCTCACTCTATCGCCCAGGCTGGAGTGCAGTGGCCGCTCCCGGCCACCGCAACCTTGACCTGCTGGGCTTCAGTGATCCTTCCACCTCAGCCTTCCAAGTAGCTGGAACTGCAGGCACACGGTACTACACCCGGCTAATTTTTTGATTTTTTTTTTTTTTTTTTTTTTTTAGTTAGAAGTCTCATTCTGTTGCCCAGGTTGGAGTGCGGTGGCATGATCATGGCCCACTGTAACCTCGACCTCCTGGGCTCAAGTGAGCCTTCCACCTTAGCCTCCTGGTAGCTGGGACTACAGGCGTGCACCACTATGTCCGGCTAATTTTTTTAATTTGTTGTAGAGACAAGGTCTCACCGTGTTGTTCAGACTGATCTTGACCTCCTGGGCTCAAGCCATCCTCCTACCTCAGCCTCTCAAAGTACTGGGGCATGAGCCACCACACCCAGCCATAGTCAGGTTTAAAATGTACCTGTTGGGTTTCCACTTGGTTCAGGGTCAGCAGGTTAAGGCAGTTGTTCTGGTCTACTTCAAGTCCTCAGAGGCAGCAAATGCTTCCGGCATTTCAAGCTGAAAGCTACTAAATCAGTTCAGCCTAGTGAATTATTGCCTAATTCCTGTTCTGTGGCTACCTCAGGCCATGTGATGGGGGAGATATCAAAGTCATACAAGGCTGGCAGAGTGAGCCCACTGGCAAGGAGTTCCCAGTGTGTTTGGAGAGATAGATAACAGATGTACACAAGACAGAAATAAGTTATAGTAAAGGCAGCTGATTATTCTGTGCCCCAAAGGGTGGGACTATGAAGGTTTAGTCCATCTGGGCCTCTGTTCTCATGGCAGATTTAAGACTTGACCAGAGGTGGAGTGTGGTGCTTCATGTCTGTAATCCTAGCACTTTGGGGGGCCGAGGCGGGAGGATTACCTGGACCCAAGACCAGCCTGGACAACATAGCAAGACCTTGTCTCTAGAGTAAATCAGAAAATTAGCCGGACATGGTGGTACATACCTATAGTCCCAGCTAATTGGAAGGCTGAGGCAAAAGAATTGCCTGAACCCAGCAGGTTGAGGCTATGATGGCTGTGATCATGCTACTGCACTCCAGTCTGGGCAACAGAGTGAGACTCTGAAACACACACATGCACACACACACACTCTCACATATACAAAGACTTGATCAGAGACTGGCAGAGAGGACGAGGGCAGCACAGGCAGAGGTTTGGATGTAGAAGAATGGTTATTACTTACCACATATTTTGTGTCTTTGCATTTTTCCACATATTTCACAGGTGAGAAAACAGGTTCTCAGGGGTTAGTGACTTATCCAAGACCACACAAAATAGCAGAACAGGATTCAAACACAAGATGGCAGACGCCAGGGAGAAGGCTGCCCTGGCCAGGCTGGAACAGTCATCTCCTCACATGGCCTCATTTTCCCTCCATAACACCTGTTTCCTCCTTTCAAGGGAACTTTAGATTATCTGCTTTTTAAAAATTAATGGAATTTAATGACTTTAGATTATCCTGTTTGTGGTCTGTTTTACCAGCCTGAGGTAAGTTCTATGAGAGCAGGGATTTTTTTTTTCTTTTTTTGAGTTGGAGTCTCACCCTATCACCCAGACTGGAGTGCAGTGGCTGCTCCCGGCCACCGCAGCCTCGACCTGCTGGGCTCTGGAGATCCTTCCGCCTCAGCCTTTCAAGTAGCTGGAACTACAGGCCTGCGCTACCACACCCGGTTAATTTTTTTTTAATTTATTGTAGAGATGAGGTCTCACCAACTTGCCCAGGCAGGTCTTGAACCCGCGGGCTCAGACAATCCACTCATCTCAGCCTCCCAAGGCGTGGGATTACAGGCTGAGCCATTGAGCCTGGCGATTTTTTATTTTTAAACTCTCATGGTGGGAGGGGACCCGAGGGTGTTGCCCTTTTTTTTCTTTTTTCTTTTTGAGTTGGAGTCTCACTTCCGTCGCCCAGCCTGGAGTGCAGTGGCACATTCATGACCACCCCAGCGTCGACCTGCTGGGCTCTAGCGATCCTTCTGCCTCAGCTTTCCAAGTAGCTGGAACTACAGGTGTGCGCTACCATGCCTGGCTAATTTTTTATTTATTGTAGAGACAAGATCTCGCCAAGTTGCCCAGCTGATTTCGAATCCATGGGCTCAAGCAATTCACTCGCCTCAGCTTCCCAAAGTGCTGGGATTATAGGCTGAGCCACTGAACCCAGTTGGATTTTTGGTTTTTATCGCCACTGTATTTCTAAGACCTAATAAAATAGTGCCTGGCACATGTACTGTTTTCTTTTTAAATATGTGGTCTCACTCTGTCTCCCAGGCTGGAATGCAGTTGCATGATCATGGCTACTGCAGCCTCAATCTCCTTCTGTAGCTGAGATACTTTAAGAGGCTGGGACTACAGGCATGCGCCACCATGCCTGGCTAATTTTTTGACTTTTTGTAGAGATGAGGTCTTGCTATGTTGCCCAGGCTGATCTCGAACTCCTGGGCTCAAGCAGTCTTTGTGCCTCAGCCTCCCAAAGTGCTGGGATTACAGGCGTGAGCCACCGCACCCAACCTGAGTGCAGTATATTTGTGGAATAAGTAAATAAATTTTTGGGCATGGTGGAAAATGAGGAAGTAAAGGTGGGGATAGGCTGGCACCCTAGTAAGTAAGTGAAGAAGTAAAGGTGGGGATAGACTGGCACCCGCATCCTAACCCGCTGCCACCTTCTTTCACTGCCATTCCCCTGACCATGGTAATGCCGTTGACTGTCTCTCTGCCCATCTACTTTGGAGGCTTCCTTTGCGTCAGCTCATTTCTAGTCTTCTGCCCGTAAGCTGAGTTCTTCCCTGCTCTCTGTTCTCCTACAGCATCAGTCGTCCCCATCTCTGTGTGATGATATAGTTCATTCCGGTTTCTGTGTTTCTCTATTACTTTTAGTATTATTAATAATAATAATAACTCATTTTGCATATTATTTTATTGTTTACTTATTTGGGTCTTTCTATCACTCTTTAAAGAAAGACTTCATTATCCCATTTTATAGAAGACTATAGAAGTTAATGACTTGCTTAGCATTCCTGGCAAAGGAGACACTGAGCCTGGGTCTTTGAGATGTGAGGGCCTTCCAGGACAATGAGGCACTGCTCCTTGAGAGTTCCTCCATGGCAATAGGGCACCACTCCTTGAGGGCAGGGAACTGCCTCGTGTGTCTTCACGTCTCCAGCAAGCAGCAGACTCGGTGATTTGTAGTGAGGAGCACCTTGATAGATGTTTGCATTGGGTTGACTTTATCTTGTCATGTGTCAGCGTGGCCTGAGAAGATTAGTCAGGTGGCAGATTGCAAGATGCATCAGACAGAGAGGTGGGCTAGGAGCCTGCTGGAGGAATCCAGGCTTGGCCAGGGATGATGTCAGTGGGCAGGGTAGGAATGGACACCTGAAAGGCAGAAATGACAGGGTCTGTCATCAGCTGAACATGAGGAGTGAATCCTTTTAAGAATTCTGGTTCTCTGGCCGGGCTTGATTGCTCAGTCTGTAATCCCAGCACTTTGGGAGGCCGAGGAGAGTAGATTGCCTGAGCCCATGGGTTCACGACCAGCCTGGGCAACTTGGCGAGACCTCGTCTCTATAATAAATTAAAAAATTAGCTGGGCTTGGTAGCATGTGCCTGTAGTTCTGTAGTTCCAGCTACTTGGAAGACTGAGGCAGAAGGATCACCGGAGTTCAGCAGGTCGACACTGGGGTGCCAGCCTGGGCAACAGAGTGAGATGCCAACTCAAGAAAAAAAAAGAATTACTGGTTTTCTAAGCTGCTGCTGGGGTGGTGGTGGTGGGTGTAGGGAGTCACTACAGAGGCTTCCAGGAATTGTAGTTGGGGCTCTAACCCTCCTTCTGCTCTTCCTTTCCTGTGCTGCCTGCTACCAGAGGGGCCATGGCACCCCCCACAGGTACTGGGGGTGGGATTGGTGGTGCATGTGTGGTTTTGGGGGGTAAGGCAAGGTGGGAATCTGACTATAACCCCCCTTGCCCCAGGGTCTAACCTCTTCTCTTCCTCTCTCCCTCTGCTCAGTGGTGGTCACTTTGGAGCCCTGTGAAGGAGCCGAGACGTATGTCAATGGGAAGCTTGTGACGGAGCTGCTGGTGCTGAAGTCAGGTAGAAGACGTGTCACAGAGTGAGGGTTCTGGGACATGGCTGTACGTAGGAAGTCCCGGTGGAGGGTGTTCCGGGTGCATTTTAGGGTAGGACCCTGAAATAAATAAGAAATAGCATAGGGATATGGAGAAAGAACTGGGAAGCAAAGATAAAGGAGTCAGGTTTTTGTTTCATTTGCTGCCTCAGGGAAAGAGGAAGAGGATGCCAAGCTCCCCTTTGGCTGACAGGGATGGGGTAGTTCCTAGGTTCAGCCAGAGGATCATCCTTTCTGACTGTCCTCAGACTTCGGTGGGTGATGAAAGAGAGGGTGTCAGAGCCCCTGGGACTATGGGGCAAAGTCTTATATGCTTTGGGTGTGGGATGGGTTTGTTGCTGTGAGGGAGGGAGTCTACTTTTCCCTCGTCTCATCCCTAGGGAATAGAATTGTAATGGGCAAGAACCACGTTTTCCGCTTCAATCACCCGGAGCAGGCACGGCTGGAACGGGAACGAGGGGTTCCCCCGCCCCCGGGACCACCCTCTGAGCCCGTTGACTGGAACTTTGCCCAGAAGGAACTGCTAGAGCAACAAGGCATTGACATCAAGCTGGAGATGGAGAAGAGGTGCGAGGAAGGGTGCCCATGTACCCTTAGCCCTTCAGGCTGTCCCTCCCAAACCCCCAGGCCACAGCGGCTTCCTGTTGTCAGACACCCCACCAAGGTGGCTCTTCCTTCCTTCCCTGTTCACTTCCAGACTACAGGATTTGGAGAATCAGTACCGGAAAGAAAAGGAAGAAGCTGATCTTCTGCTGGAACAGCAGCGACTGGTGAGGACTGGGCAGAGGCTGGGTATAGGCTGACGGGCAGGTGAGCAGTGAGCCCAACTCCACTTGCAGTGCATGCCATCCAAGCCAGAGTGGGCAGTGGGCATGGGCATGAGAGGAAGGGGTCTCGCCTGGGAGGAAAAGCTAGGCGAGAAATGTGACCAGAGGAGGAAACTGTTGCCTGCAGTAAAGTTCCTCTCAGTTGACCAGGGCTTCCCAGTCTCCAGTTGATCCTGTGCCACCTTTACAGTCTTCGGCACATCCAAGTACCACCTATACTGCTATTTGCTTAAGATTGTTCTTTAAATGAACTTTTAAGCCTTACACAAAATCCTGCACTTGATTAGCTATGGCTGTTAATGATCATTTTCTCTGAGCCAGCCCCTGTTCTAAATACTTAATCCTCAGCTAGGCGTGGTGGCTCATACCTGTAATCTCAGCACTTTGGGAAGCCAAGGGTAGGGGATTGCCTGAGCCCAGGGGCTTGAAACCAGCCTGGGCAACATGGCAAGACCTTGTCTCTAAAATAAATTTAAAAATTATCTAGGTATGGTGGCGGCACACCTATAGTTCTAGCTACTTGGAGGGATTGCCTGAGCCTAGAATGTAGAGGGTGCAGTAGCTATGATCGTGCCATTGTACTTCAACCTGGGCGACAGAGTAAGACTCCAACTGGAGAAAAAAAAAGAAAACAAATACTCCTCAAAATGCACCTGTGAGGTAGATACTGTCATTATCTCTATTATCTAGAAGAGCAGAAGTTAAGCAGTCTGCCCAGTGGTGCACAGTTAGTCAGGGGTGGAGCAGGACTTGAACCCAGGCACTCTGATGAGGTGTTTCCAGTATCATTGGGACATACTGTGCTGGAACTCATGGGCTCTGGATATCCTTAGCCCTGTTCTCCTCTTCTCTCTCTCTGGTCCCAGTATGCTGACTCTGACAGTGGGGACGACTCTGACAAACGCTCCTGCGAAGAGAGCTGGCGACTGATCTCCTCCTTGCGGGAGCAGCTGCCTCCCACCACGGTCCAGACCATTGTCAAGCGCTGTGGCCTGCCCAGCAGTGGCAAGCGCAGGGCCCCTCGCAGGGTGTATCAGATTCCCCAGCGACGACGGCTGCAGGGCAAAGACCCCCGCTGGGCCACCATGGCTGACCTGAAGATGCAGGCAGTAAAGGAGATCTGCTACGAGGTGGCCCTGGCCGACTTCCGTCACGGGAGGGCTGAGATTGAGGCTCTAGCCGCCCTCAAGATGCGGGAGCTTTGTCGCACCTATGGCAAGCCGGAGGGCCCTGGAGACGCCTGGAGGGCCGTGGCCCGGGATGTCTGGGACACAGTGGGCGAGGAGGAAGGAGGTGGAGGTGGCGGTGGTGGTGGCAGTGAGGAGGGAGCCCGTGGAGCAGAAGTGGAGGACCTCCGGGCCCACATTGACAAGCTGACAGGGATTCTGCAGGAGGTGAAGTTGCAGAACAGCAGCAAGGACCGGGAGCTGCAGGCCCTGAGGGACCGCATGCTCCGCATGGAGAGGGTCATTCCCCTGGCCCAGGTAGGGAAGCCCCTGGCCCTGCTTTCTTCCTTGTCTTCTCTTCTCTCTCTGCTCTTCCCTTTAGGAATCTGAGCCTCCCACCTCAGATCCCAGCCTCCTTCCCTTTCTTCCTTTGAAAAAATTGTATGAAGTATAGCACAGTTCTTCTCAGTATAGTTTATGAATCACATGCCTCACGGTCACCAGGCTGCTAATTAAGTATGCACAAGATACCTACATAATGAACATTTGTATACCTAGCCCTGAATGGCACCCCACATCTTTAAAATTAAAAAAAAAAAAAAAAAAGAATGCAGAGTCCTGGGACCTACTGAATCCAAATCTTTGGGAACAAATCTGCATTTATAATAAGCTCCCCAGGTATTTCTGAAGCACAATAAAGTTTGAAAACCACCAATGTAAAGTGTACAATTCTGGTGAGGCACAGTGGCTCACGCCTGTAATCCCAACATTTTGCTTGAGACCAGGGGTTCAAGACCAGCCTAGGCAACATAGTGAGACCCTTCTCTACAAAAAAACATTTTTTAAAAAAAAACTGTGCTCAGCTTGTAATCCCAACACTTTGGGAGGCTGAGGCGAGTGGATTGCCTGAGCCCGTGGGTTTGAGACCAGCCTGGGCAACTTGGTGAGACCTCGTCTCTGCAGTAAATTAAAAATTAGCTGGGTGTGGTAGTGTGTGCTTGTAGTTCTGGCTACTTGGAAGGCTGAGGCAGGGGAATCACCAGAGTCCAGCAGGTCAACACTGGGGTGGCTGTGAGCATGCCACCTCTGCACTCCAGCCTGGATGATGGAGTGAGACTCCAACTCAAAAAAAAAAAAAGAAAAGCATACAATTCTTGACTGGGCTTGGTGGCTCAGCCTGTAATCCCAGCACTTTGGGAGGCCAAGGCAAGTGGATTGCCTGAGCCTGCGGGTTCGAGACCAGCCTGGGCAACTTGGCGAGACCTCATCTCTACAGTAAATAAAAAATTAGCTGGGTGTGGTAGCGCATGCCTGTAGTTCCAGCTACTTGGAAGGCTGGGGCAGAGGGATCACTGGAGCCCAGCAGGTCAATGCTGGGGTGGCCGTGAGTGTGCCACTGCACTCCAGCCTGGATAACAGAGTGAGACTCCAACTCAAAAAAAAAAGTGTGCAATTCTTACTTTACCACTTGAAGAGTGTTTATATATGTGTGCTCTTGTAACCACTCCCCTCTGGTTGACCATTTACTCTGTGGTAGCTGCTGTGCTGAATACTTTTTGTGTGTTATCTTGTTGAATCCCAATAGCCCCGTGAGTGGTAGTGTTATCACCTGTTCCTGTTTTGCATGCATTCACTCATGTAAATATCTGAGTGCCTACCATGTGCCAGACATTGTGCTAGCCACTGGGGTTACTTAAACAAGACAAAATTTCTGTTCTATTTCAGCTTTCTTACGAGGGACGACAGAAAGTCAGTCAGTCATAATCATTCCTCATTGTTACTGAAGGCTTACCTCTCTGAATGCAATTTCTGCTCCTTTTCCCTTGCTTATTCCACTCCAGCCCCGCTGGCTTCCTTGCTGCTCCTTGAACTTGCTGGGCATGCTCCAGCCTCAGGGCCTTTGCACCTGCTGTTCCCTCTGCCTAGAATACTTTTTCTCTAGATACCCTTCGACTTTGTCCCTCACTTCCATTAGGCCTTGAAATAAACTGATGACTTCTCATGAATCCCTTCCTGTCTGTTCATTGCAGCCACCCCTGTGTTGGCTTTCTATCATCCTTCTCTGCTCTATTCTTCTCTATCTGAAATATAGAACTCATTTCTTATAACAATCCTATGCATCAAGTACTATTATTACTGACATCACCTTTGAGATGAAGAAACTCAGGCACAGAGAGGCTACAAGCCAAAGATCCAGCCACACAGCTATTAAGTGGCAGACCCAGGATTGAGCTCAGGCCATGTCGCTTTTGAGTCTGTGTTCCTAAACCACTACTCTCTCAGCTTCTTTACCTCGAAGCTTTTCTCCAGACCCCTTGACATTCAGTTACTCCAGGCCCTTCTAATGTGTCCTCTTGAATCCAGACATCCTCAGGCTTCAGCTTTCCTCACATCCCTTCTTTTCTCTCCCTCCCAGGATCACGAGGATGAGAATGAAGAAGCTGGTGAGGTCACTTGGGCCCCGCCTGAAGAATCAGAGGCTGTAGAGGAGGCAACCCCCAGTGACCATGCACCCTCAGCCCAGCCCCCCTCACCACCCCTGTCAAGCTGGGAGCGGGTGTCACGACTGATGGAGGAGGACCCAGCCTTTCGTCGTGGCCGCCTTCGTTGGCTCAAGCAGGAGCAGCTGCGGCTGCAAGGACTGCAGGGCTCTGGGGGCCGGGGCGGGGGGTTGCGCAGACCCCCAGCCCGCTTTGTGCCCCCTCACGACTGCAAGCTGCGCTTTCCCTTCAAGAGCAACCCCCAACACCGGGAGTCCTGGCCAGGGATGGGGAGTGGGGAGGTCCCTGCTCCACCCCAACCCCTTGAGGAGGTCACTCCCCCTCCAGCTATCCCTGGCCGCCGGCCTCCAAGTCCCCGCAGGTCCCACCGTCCCCGCAGGAACTCCCTAGATGGAGGGGGCCGATCCCGGGGAGGGGGTTCTGCACAGCCTGAACCCCAGCACTTCCAGCCCAAAAAACACAACTATTATCCCCAGCAGCCCCAACCATACCCAGCCCAGCGGCCCCCAGGGCCCCGCTATCCGCCATACACTACTCCTCCACGAATGAGACGGCAGCGCTCAGCCCCTGACCTCAAGGAGAGTGGGGCGGCCGTGTGAGTCCCAAGTCCTAGGCAGAGAGGGCCTGGTGGGCCCCTTGCTGGGAGAAGGGCAGATGCCTGAGACGCTGCTTGCCCAGAAGCGCTGGGGCAGGGAGGCCCAGGAGATGAGAGAAGGTCCGAGTAGGTGATGGAAGACATGAGGGTGACTGAGCCGGAGGCTGAGGGAAGGAAGAGGGCACGGAGTTGCCAGGAGCAAACCAAAGTGAAGAAAGTGCTAGGAAGCTGCCTCAGGGACACCCCTTGCAGAGGGGGAGGGTCCCACAAACGCTGCTATGGGTGGGGTGGGGGGCTGGGGTGCTGCATAGCCAGTGTTTGACTTTCTTTTCGAGTGGGGGAAGGAGAGAGAACCCAAAGAGATGAGTTCTCCTCCCCGGTCCCTGTCTGTCTGTCTGTCTGTGGTGGGTTTGTTTCCAGGAAGGTGTGGTGGGATCATAAGGCATTCCCCTCCCCTTCCAGGCCTCCTGCTATATTTGGGGGACCTGACTGGTTTGGCTAGAGTCCCATGAGAATATGGGGCTCTTTAATAAAGGATAGCAAACGGAGCTGGTGGCTTATTTGTTTTGGGGTTTTAATGAAGGTGTAGGTTATACAAGTAAAAAGAAGCAGAGATCTCAGTGAATTTTTTTAATATATGTTCCCAGGCAGTCACCACCCAGATCAAGATATTAGAAAGTGGCCTGGACATGGTTGCTCATGCCTGTAACCTCAGCACTTTGGAAGGCTGAAGCGGGAGGATCACTTGAGCTCAGGAATCAATACCAGCCTGGGCAACATAGTGAGACCTCCGCTCTACAAAAAATTAAAAATTAGCTGGGTGTGGTGGTGCTTGCCTGTAGTCCCAGCTACTCAGGAGGCTGAGGTGGAAGGATCACCTGAGCCCAGGAGGTTGAGGCTGTGGTGAGCTGTGACTGCCACTGCACTTCAGGTGGGCAGTGAGACCACCCCCCCACCCCAACTAAAAAATAATTTTCATTTTGTTGTTTTCTTGAACTTTTAACTAGTGAATGTGCTGGGCAAGCTTGCTGGACCTACCTGGTTGTGTTACCTGCTTTTGGCAGGATGCATTCGGTATTCTTAGTGTATTTTATCTATCTTGTAACTGCTTTCTTCCTTCCTTTCCCCTCTCTCCCTCCCTCCCTCTCTTTCTTTTTCTTTCTTTCTTTAGAGACAGGGTCTTCTTCTGTCACCCAGGCTGGAGTGCAGTGGAATGATCATAGCTCAATGCAACCTTGAGCTCCTGGACTCAAGCGATCCTGTCTCAGCTCCCAAGCTGCCGAGACCACAGACTTGTGCCACCACGCTTGGCTAATATTTACTTTTATTTTAAGAGACAGGGTCTTGCTATGTTGCCCAGGCTGGTCTTGAACTTCTAGCCTTAAGCAATCCTCCCACCTCAATCTCCCAAAGTGCTGAGATTACAGGTGTGTGTCACAAACCTGGCCTGTTTTAAGGCCATTTTCTTTTTCTTTTCTTTTTTTTTTTGAGTTGGAGTCTCACTCTGTCTCCCAGACTGGAGTGCAGTGGCCCCTCCCGGCCACCGCAGCCTCGACCTGCTGGGTTCTGGCGATGCTTCCGCCTCAGCCTTCCATGTAGCTGGAATTACAGGCATGCACTACCATGCCCGGCTGACTTTTTTATTTATTGTAGAGATGAGGTCTCACCAAGTTGCCCAGGCGGGTCTCGAACCCGTGGGCTCAGGCAATCCACTCACCTCAGCCTCCCAAAGTGCAGGATTACAGGCTGAGCCACCAAGCCTGGCTTAAGGCCATTTTCAAGAGGGATACTGCCTGCTTGTTTTAATGTTCTGATTTGGAGCAATAAGCCCATGCCAATGCCATATCATATGGTTTTGCAGGTTAGAGTGTATCCTTGCTCTGCCTTTGGCTTGCCAAACTCTGGGATCCCCGTGTTTTCATCCCGTTCTTAGGAAAACACTTCCACCCACTTGAAATTTTAAGTTGCTTCTCCGCAGCTTCCTGAGGTCAGTCTTGAGTTGCAAGCAGCTCAAACCATAGATAATATCCCAGCTGCTGCCAAACCACAGCTCTGGGCAAGGGTATGATTACGTTTACTCCTGGTTTCCGCACCCTGATGCTGGCTACCTTATTTTGACACCTTTGACTGCCAAGTCTTCCGACACCTGTTGACAGTGACCCAAGATCTGGAAAGTAATGGATAGTTTGGCAACAGTGTTTACTTGAGCAGTTTGTAATCTGGTGAGGGAGACTAAATGTGTGCAAGAAAATGATAGAATCCAAAATTCTCTACAGGTCAAAGACAGCCGAGCAGTACAGAGTGTGCTGTGGGGTTTCAGATGGGAAAAAAATGCTAGTTGTAAGTACAGTTTGATTATTTTCTCCTAAAGACCCTGCCTTATATAAATATGTATGCCATTTTTTAAATCCACTTCTCCAGCCTTCCAAGTCAATTCTTAACAATGTAGATGAAGTTTGTTTAGATTTTATTCAGAAAAGTGCCCATTAATCTGATCTGGGCTACATGTGCCTGCATTCCATAGGCATTTCATTCAGTCCTTAAAATAACCCTGTAAAAGTGGGTCTTTTATCTCTGTTTTTTAGATAGGAAAGCTAAGAGTTTTTTTTTTTTTTTAAGAGATGTGGTCTCACTATGTTGCCAAGGCTGGATTTGAATTCCTGGGCTAGCCAGGCACAATGGCTCACGTCTGTAATCCCAACACTTTGGAAGGCAGAGGCAAGAGGATTGCCTGAGTCCGGGGGTTTAAGACCAGCCTGGGCAAGTTGGTGAGACCTCATCTCTACAATAAACCAAAAATTAGCTGGGTGTGGTGGCGTGTGCCTGTGGTTCCAGCTGCTTGAAAGGCTGAGATAGAAGGATCACCTAACCCCAGCAGGTCAAGGCTTCGGTGGCCATGAGTGTGCCACTGCACTCCTGCCTGGGTAGCAGTGAGACTCCTACTCAAAAAACAGACAACCCCCTCCCCCAATTCCTGGGCTCAATCAATCCTCCCACCTCAGCCTACCAAGTAGTTGGCACTATACACGTGCCACTTCACCCAGCTCCCGAAGATTGAGACATGATTAGGTCAATAGGTTGCCCAAGTTCTTACAGTTCTTTTTTTTTTTTTTTTGAGTCGGGAGTCTTACTCTGTTGCCCAGGCTGGAGTGGCACACTCATGGCCACCGCAACCTTGACCTGCTAGGCTCAAGCGATCCTTCCACCTCAGCCTTCCAAATAGCTGAAATTACAGGCGAGCACCACCACGCCCAGCCAATTTTTTTATTTACTGTAGAAAAGAAGTCTCGCCAAGTTGCCAGGCTGGTCTCGAACCCCCGGGCTCAGGCAATCCTCTCGCCTCTACCTCCCAAAGTGCTGGGATTACAGGCATGAGCTCATACAATTCTTTTTTTTTTTTTTTTTTGAGTTGGAGTCTCACTCTGTCACCCAAACTGGAGTGCAGTGGCCGCTCCCGGCCACTGCAACCTCGACCTGCTGGGCTCCGGCGATCCTTCCACCTCAGCCTTTGAAGTAGCTGGAACTACAGGCACACGCTACCATGCCCAGCTAATTTTTGATTTATTGTAGAGATGAGGTCTCGCCAAGTTGCCAAGGCGGGTCTCAAACCTGCAGGCTCAGGCAATCCACTCACCTCAGCCTCCCAAAGCACTGGGATTACAGGCTGAGCCACCGAGCCCGGCTCATACAATTCTTAAATGGCAGAGGATTCCAACCCAGGTCAACCTAACTAGGCATGGACTCCATCTCATTCCTCTAAAACATCAGCTATCGCCTCTCCTAGAAACCATCTGGCCTCCTCCTCAAATTAGGTCTTGATACTTCATGAGCCTGTGTCTGGTTTCTGGCCTCTCCCAAGTTGCCCTGTGAAGAAGTGAGAGCCACTATTTTGTGGGCCTCTTCTAGAACCATGAGAAGTTACTAAAATAATTGCAGTTTTCTAGTTCACTCAGTCTTGACATTTCTACAATTTTACCCTTGGTTTCTTTGGAAATTCAGTTTACTTTTCTTCATTTCTCTCTTTGGCTCTTTCTCTCTCTTTTTTTTTTTTTTGACTTGGCATCACTCCATCATCCAGGCAGTAGCATGCTCACACCACCCCAGCGTCGACCTGCTGGGCTCAGGTGATCCTTCTGCATCAGCCTACCAAGTAGCCAGAACTATAGGTGTGTGCCACCACACCCAGCTAAATTTTTGATTTATTGTAAAGATGAGGTCTCGCCAAGGTGCCCAGGCTGGTCTTGAACCCTTGGGCTCAGGAGATCTCTCACCTTGGCCTTCCAAGGTGCTGGAATTACAGGCGTGAACCACCACACCTGGCCCTTTTCAGCTGTCTTAGTTATATCTTTCTATATACATAGCTTCTAGTTTGGATTGGCTTGAAATTATTCTTTTAAAGATTTAGTGTCTGCAGGTAACTGATGCCATTTTGGTTCGGGTGGACCATGGACAAGTTCTCATCAGTTCCAAAGATTCACCACTCCTGAGTCACAAACTCTGCTTGCAACATCATCTTATTCCTTCATATGGAGTGTTTGGGACCCTAAGTGCCACTGGGGTCCTGCTTTCTAGGATTTTCGAGAACACTATTCAAGGCAGGCTGGCTTTAAGTATCCTACTTAACCCAGTTCACTCACAAGCTGTCCCTATACCCCGGGAACTCTGAACTGCCTCATGAACATCTGTCTACTCGGTTAAGGTTGGCTTAGTGTCCATCTCTCCAGGTCAAAGACCAGCAGCCTCTGCCTAATTACACGAGTTCTTGCTCCAGCTACCCACTTCTTTCTCTCTTCAAAGGCAACAGGAGACTGGCATCATCTGGATAGTATATTTCAGTTAAATGTCTGCTCCCCAGTACATCCCCAGATGTACTTCTCTCATCCCTAACCAGTTCCACAGTTATAGGAGCTGACATTAACCTGCAATGTCCCTGATAGCCTCATCACTGAGGGTATCTAAACGCCTCTAGTACCTAAATCCCTGGAGAAGTAACATGTTTTCAGATACCTGAGAATGTCTTGCCCAGAGCTACAACCCATTAAAGCTTCTTTACAAAAGACCGGAAAAACTGTTCTGGGCTTCTCAGCTGCAGAGAAGCAGCTCCCCTTTCTCCAAGTCTAGATTCCCATCCCCAAGAGGCTAGGGCTGCAGTCAGAGCCATTGGAGCACACAGTCCTGTACTCCAGGCTCCTCACTAATTAGCTGTGTTACTCTAGGTAACTTCAATTTTTTTCTTCTCTGTAAAATAGGGCTAATATCTCAATGAAGCTGTTGGGAAGATTTTAAGAAGATAATATGTGTAAAGGACCTAGTACCTATTAGGAGCTCAAGGTTGATGCCTTCTCTTTTTCTTTGCCGTGAACTGGAAATGAAGTCTTGGGAAAGAAGAGAGGTGTTGCAAAATGAAGTGAGCTCCAAAAAGATGTCAAAACTCCTCTCCAGCACACCCTTCCATAATGGCTGGCAACCTTTGCTACTCAAGCTTCAGAACTTCTCCCCAATCCCTGCTGTTACACTATTGTCCGCCAGGGGGAGAAAAGGCGCACGTGCCCCCGAAGGACTTTTTCCCTCGCGCGTTCACAGAGCCTAGACAGAGCGTGGCCGTGCGGGGCCCCGCGGCCGTGCGCGCCCGTGAGCCTCCCGGGGGCGGGGCGGGAGGGCGCACGCGCAGAAGGCTGGGCGTGACGCGGCGCCCGGCTCTGGCTTCTGTCTTCCGCGCGGATGGAGCTGGTTTGGGGCTAGGGAGCAGAGGAGGGCGGCACAGGAGTGTGCAGGGGTCTGCAGGGATTTTTTTTTCCCCCAGGGCTAGCTGTTCTCCAGAATGGACGGCCTGACTCTTTTTAGAGTTACCATTTCCCTTCGTGAATGTTCTGAGTTCCAAAGAAACAACTTCTGCCAGAGGGACTTTGCAAAGAAAGTGGGCCGACCTCGGGGGAGACGTGCCTCGTCACTCACTAGAGGAGGCTTTGGATTGGGGTTCGCTTTGTTTGAAATTTAACAAATACAGAAAAGTAGAAGGAAGAAAATCGAAGTAACGCATATTTCCATCACCCCGAAGTATCCGTTGCTATTTTCTGAAAATAGATCCTCAAATGTTTATACAATAAGTATTTATTGAACACCTACCTATACTAATCACTTAACTACTGTTAGGCTGTGAGAGAATAGAAGGAAAAAATGATGATCAGGCAACAGGATTTTTAAAATCTGTGCAAATGAGTACACGTTAGAGTGTCTTTAAGGGACAATACCATAGCAAATACCAGAGAATCACTAAGAAAGATTTTGGACAAGAAAACCTACAGAAATGGCTGGGTGCGATGGCTCATGCCTGTAATCCCAGCACCGAGGTGGGAGAATAGCTTGAGGCGAGGAGTTAAGACCAGACTGGGAAACACTGAGACCCTGCCTGTACAAAAAATAAAAATAAAAAAAATTAGCAGGGCATGGTGATGCACACCTGTAGTACTAGCTATTTGGGAGGTCGAGGTTGCTGTCATCATGCCACTGCACTCTAGCCTGGGTGACAGAGTGTCACCCTGACTCTAAGTAAGTAAATGATTGAATGAATGAATGAATGAATGATGGGATGCGCCCATAGTCCCAGCTACTTGGGAGGCTGAGGCAGGAAGATCACTTAAGCCCAGGAATTCAAGGCTGTAGCGAGCTATGATGGCATCACTGCAGTCTGGGTGACAGAGCAAGACCCTGTATCTAAATAAAGAAGACCCATAGAAGTGAGAAACTGTGGATATGATAAGGGCATTATAAACTGTATTTAAATATAATTGCACATCAGAGAATATATGAAACATTAACTCAATTCTCTGATTTTGTTAACTTTTTCTTGTTGGATTTTCATTAAATTAAAAAAATCCCCAAAAACCAAAACACTTGATTGTGCAAATCCAAGGAAGAGCTCAGACCCAGGGGCCAAGCCCACAATCCCAATTTATCTCTGGCTCCAGTCCCCATCTTGTTTTTTGGTCCCCACTCTGGCCTGAAATGCCAGTGTATCCTGTGGAGTGTGCAGTTCTGGGAGGAAGTCTCCCTGGGCTGTAGGCATTTAGCCACTGTGGCAGCCTCAAAGTGAAGACAGGTGGGGTGGAGTGAGGTCTCCACCTGCCCAGGCTCAGGGACCACAGAGGTCCACACAGTCCTTTCTGCTGCAGAACACATGGTAAATGCGGGTGGGAGGGAACATGGTGCTGGCACCAAGCAGGCCGTGCCACCTGCCAGCAATGCTGGCCATCCCCCACCATGCAACAGGGAGTTGGTGGCCACCTTCACGTATACAAGTATGCCCAGACACAGCACCCACGATAGCACCTGAGGGGAGACGCAGCAGCAGACTGAGCATGAGATGCCCTGCTCCAGGGCGAACCTCCCTCCCCACTTCATGTTCCTCCTGTGCTCACCACAAGGACCATTCCTGCAGAGGTGCACACCAGGGGCTGGCAGGGACTCAGGATTGCCAGTGCCATCAGGTAGGCTCCAAAGAGCATGCCCAGCAGAGAGAGACTGCCCAGCACTGCCAGAGACCTACCGGGGTTGAGCAGAGACTCAGAACTGGCTGCACCAGGACCTGGCCTCCATCCCTAGGTTCCACCCATCAAGGGGCTTTCGTGTAGCTGCACAGCATGCCCATGGCCAGGAAACAGGCAAAGGGGTTGGCGACACTACTCAGCACAATGGCCAGGTGGTAGGCCAGGCACCCATAGGGCAAGCAGGCAAAGCTCTGCGCAGCAGGCAGCACGCTGTGGGTCAGTGCACTGATGACAGCCAGCAGGTCCCGCAGGCAGGGACCGTGGACTGAGAGTAGCCAATGGGCTTCAGGGTCTAGGCTAGGGGTGGGGTGTCTGCCGCTTGGCTCCATGGCTCCTACAGGGCCTCTTCCCCTTTCCCCTCCTCCTCTGTTCCTGGGGTTCCCACTGGCAATCCAGGCCCTGGGCCCCCTGTGAGTACAGACGGCAGTGATGGCAACAGCAGCAGGAGACCCTGGAAGGCGGTAGCTGAAGTGACCGGAAGAGTGACCAGTGCCCAGAAGAAGGAAAACGCTCAGGGAAGTAGAGGGGGCCCAGAGGTGCCATTGGTGGGAGTTGGCAGGCACTCAAGATGGCCCACACCCTGCACTAGGGCCAGCACACAGGGTAGCAGGGCACTGAGGCCCTGACCCAGGAAGAAAGACCGTAAGAAGGGAGGTGGCAGGTGGCTCAGGAAGGGCAGGAAAGTGACATTAGAGGCACAGCAGGCCAGCAGCAGCACCAATGCCAGCGTTAGGAAGGTCACAGAGTGGAGCTGTCCTGTCACCGGAGCCACGTGGTGCCACAGAGGAGCCAGCAGAGCTGTGCCCACCACATTCAGCACTTGTACCACCTGGATGAGGACCCGCTCACCCTTGCCCGAAGCCAGCCACTTCCACAGGATCACCGCCAGCAGACCCAGGTTCCCCAGTGCCACAAACACAGAGAGGTATGAGAGGAGGCTCCAACCTGCAGGGGAGGAATGATGCCATGTCAGGGGCATGATGGCTAAGGACGAAGAACTGCCACAGCCCACCTTCCTGGGCAAACCTGCCCTGCTACCCTGTAGCTCCCTCCCACTCACCCTCTGGAAGGTCTTTTACCACCACAGGCAGCTCCACCCAGATCCTGTTGATGGCAACCCACGATCCCATGCCAAAGAGGGCCACCAACAGGTGGGTAAGTAGCAGAAGGCCCAGGGTGGGTGCTGCCATGCAGCCCAAGGCTGGACCCTCCAGGACAGGGCAGAGGTCACAGCCAGGTCTTTCCCTATGTGGATCCAAAGGCGCTTGGTTATTCTGGGATGTGAAGACCTCTTCTAGCTTGAAGGAAACAGACAGGCACGCGGGACACCGAGGAAGAGTCAGAAGACAAGACGTTCAGACAGACAACCAAGACCCGGGAAACTGGAGGGAGCACCGCGCAGGGGCGGGGATGAGGAGGAGGAGGAGGGGCTGAAACTTACCAAGTAGCTCCAGACCACCAGTGTCACTCCAGCAAGGCTAACACAGCAGTGCCGGCAGGTAGAGAAACAGGAAGACAGCCTGAGGCGCCACGGCCTCAGGGGAGCAAAGAGGGAGCTGATTTTCCCACCCACGGAGGACCAGGGATCTGAGCTGTCAGAACAACTCGGAGCTGGGCTCGGTGGCTCAGCCTGTAATCTCACGCCTTTGGGAGGCTGAGGTGAATGGATTACCTGAGCCCGGGGGTTCGAAACCCGCCTGGGCAGTGAGACTTCATCTCTACAAAAAATCAAAAAATCAGCCGGGCGTGGTAGCGCATGCCTGTAATTCCAGCTACTTGGAAGGCTGAGGCGGAAGGATCGCCAGAGCCCAGCAGGTCGAGGCTGCGGTGGCCAGGAGCATGGCACTGCACTCCAGTCTGGGCGACAGAGTGAGACTCCCACTCAAAAAAAAAACCCAAAAAACAAAAAACAAAAAAACAACTCGGCACCAACACCCTCACCCCAAAACGGACCCCAGGACAAGGGCGCCTCTCAGGCGACACGCCCACTAGAGAGTTTCTGCGACATCCAAGACTGCAGGAGACAAGTTGGATTTGAAGGGAGGGAGTGGCCAGGGTGGTTCTGCTCAGAGGTGCGCCCGCGCACCGCCCTCCCACCTGCGTCAGGTGGGTGTCCCGGGAGCCGCCAGCGCGTCCCAGACCCACAGCCTGCAAGGCCAGGGCTTGGGCCGGGATTCGAACTCACCGGCTGAGACTCGGGGACGCCGCCATAGGGACCCGTCGTTAGATTTTAAAATCACAACATAATGCGTATTAATTGTACACAAAAATGTAAACGCTATTAGAATTGGAATACTCAGAAGGAAAACGAGGCTCAGAAAAGCTGAGTCACTTCCCTAGAATCCAGTAGGGTAGAACTGGGACCAGACCCCGATCTTAGATTTCCAGGCTGGTACTTTTTCTGTTTCATCACAGCTGAATGTGGTTCAGGGTTTAAATGATATTTTACATTTGTTCACTTATTGTCCATCTCAGGGATCTTTCCGGTCTTCTACATATTTTTGTATAGCCTGCGAGCTAAGAATGGTTTTTACATTTTTTTTTTTTTTTGACTCTGAGTCTCACTCTGTCGCCCAGGTTGGAGTGCAGTGGCATGCTCACAGCCACTGCCGCGTCGACCTGCTGGGCTCCAGCGATCCTTCCGCCTCAGCCTTCCAAGAAGCTGGAACTACAGGTACACGCTGATTTATTGTAAGGAGGAGGCCTTGCCAATTTGCCCGGGCTGGTTTCCACCCCGCAGGTTCAGGTAATCCACTGCCTTAGCCTCCCAAAGTGCTGGGATTACAGGCTGAGTCACTGGTTTTTACATTTTTAAATGATTGAAAACAAAGTCAAGAGAATAATCAAATTTTCCAACACGAAAATTATGGGAAATTCAAACTTCAGTGTCCACAAAAAAAGTTCCATTGGATCAGCCAAGCACATTCATTTACAAATTTTCTATGGCTGCTTTCTTTTTCTCTTCTTTTTTTTTTTTTTTTTTTGAGTCCGAGTCTCCCTCTGTACCCCTGGCTGGAGTGTTGTGGCAGGCTCATGGCTATCACAGCCTCGACCTGCTGAGCTCAGGTGATCCTTCCACCTGAGCCTTCCAAGTAGCTGGAACCACAGCTGCACATCACCATGCCAGGCTAATTTTTTGATTTTTACTGTAGATATGAGGTCTCACCATATTGCCCAGGCTGCTCTCGAACCCCTGGGCTCAGGCAGTCCTCTCACCTCTGCCTCCCAAAGTGCTGGGATTACAGGTGTGAGCCACTGCGCCTGCACCCAGTGATGGCTGCTTTCTCTGCAAGGGCAGAGTTAAATAGTTTTGACAGATCATGCAGCAGACTTAGGTTACCCAGTGCCATTTACTATCTGGCCATTTACAGAAAACGTTTGCTGGTCTATCTCCCTTACTAGGGTGTAAGTTTGCTAAGAGGAAGTACTTTGTCTATTTCACTATCGGTGCTATTCTCAGTGATCATTATACCACATAGTACGTGCTCAAATTGTTGAATGAATGAACAAATAAAACCCAGTAAAGCCTATGGTATCATGTGCCTGTAATCCCAGCTACTCAGGAGGCTGAGTTGGGAGGATGACTTGAGCCCGAGTTCACATTCAGCCTGGCAACATAGCAAAACCCCATCTCTAGTTAAATTACATTAAATTAAAACACAAATTCCCTGGTGATTCTGATGTGCAACTAATCTTGGCCTCACTGCTGCAGGAAAAGGTTGAACCAGACTGAAATGTGGTCACATTTAGGTTCCTATAGTAATACCAAGCAATGGTGCTTTTAATACTCTGAGAGGATTAGAATTAAAAATAAACCAACAATTTAACACCTTGTTGTGCTTATATATGTCAGCGCTGTTCCAAATATTTAAAAAATATTAACAAACTTAATCCTCCTAACAGCCCAATGGAGTGGCTGCTATTATTAATATTCCACTTACACAGGAAGAAACTGAGGCACATAAGGATTAATTCACTTGCCCAACCTTCCACAGGTAGTAAGCAGAGCCAGGATTTGAGCCTTTGTGACGGTCTCACTCCAAGGACCATCCTAGGATATCACTTCATCTCTCATCCAGCAATCTCTGTCACTGCCTATTGGAGAGTCAGTTATTGACAATTTATAGACAAAGTTCCCTGTGTGTTAGGGATTTTGCAGAGGAGGGAAAGAAAAATAAGAAAGTGCAGATACTTCTCTTAGAATGAGTTCGAGACATAAAGAGATCACTATGTCTTTAGAAATGGAGCTCTGGCCGGGCTCGGTGGCTCAACCTGTAATCCCAGCACTTTGGGAGGCTGAGGCAAGTGGATTGCCTGAGCCCATGGGTTTGAGACCAGCTTGGGCAACTTGGCAAGACGTCGTCTCTACAATAAATTTAAAAATTAACCGGGTGTGGTAGCACGCGCCTGTAGTTCCGGGTACTTGGAAGTCTGAGACGGAAGGATTGCCAGAGCCCAGCAGGCCGACCCTGGGGTGGCTGTGAATGTGCGTGCCACTGCACCCCAGCCTGGGCAAAGGAGTGAGACTCCAACTCAAAAAAAAGAAGAAAAAAAGAAATGGAGCTCTGACTGAAGAGAGACAGAATGCTAGAAAGGCTACAAGAGGCAAGACCTGTATAAAGGGAGTCAAAGAGCAGGCTGTGAATCCTTATTGTTAGAAGTGTAGCCGGGCTTGGTGGCTCAGCCTGTGTGTGCCTGTAGTTCCAGCTACTTGGAAGGCTGAGGTGGAAGGATTGCTGAAGCCCAGCAGATCGAGGCTGCAGTGGTCGGGAGCGGCCATTTCTCTCCAGTCTGGGCAACGGAGTGAGACTCCAACTCAAAAAAAAAAAGACGTGTGCTTGGGATGACTGTGGAATATAAAAGTCTCTTGTGGGCAAGGAGCGCTGCCTCACACCTGTAATCTCAGCATTTTGGAAGGTCAAAGTGGATGAATTGCTTGAGGCCGGGAGTTCGAGTCCAGCCAAGGCAACATAGCAAGACCCCTGTCTCTTTTTTTTTTTTTTGGAGTTGGTGTCTCACTCTGTCGCCCAAGCTGGAGTGCAGTGGCATGCTCATGACCTGCTGGGCTCAGGTGATCCTTCCACCTCAGCCTTCCAAGTAGTTGGAACTATAGGCACACGCCACCACACCTGGTTAATTTTTTGATTTATTACAGAGATGAGGTCTCACCAAGTTGCCCAGGCTGGTCTTGAGCCCGTGGGCTCAGGCAATCCTCTCATCTTGGCCTCCCAAAGTGCTGGGATTATAGGCGTGAGCCACCGTGCCCGGCTGACCCCTGTCTCTTAAAAAAAAAGAATTGGCTAGGCACGGTGATGTGTGCCCGTAGTCCCAGTTACCTGGAGGCTGAGGTAGGGGGATCACTTGAGCCAAGTTCAAGGCTACAGTAATCTATGATTGCACCACGGCACTCCAGCTTGGGCAACAGAGCGAGAGTCTGTCTCAAAAAAAAAAAAAATAAAAGGCCTGGTGTGTGAGGCCGCCAAAGAATGGACACCTGAAGTAGAAGAATCTTATGCTAAGGAAGGAGAACATCACTGGACATTGCTGTGACCTGAGATTAGATTTGTATATGTGTGGGGTGAGAGGACTGAAGTAGATTTCAATAAGTGCCTCAAACTTTGGGCTTCACCCTGAATTTTACCGAAAGATCAAGGAATGCGGATGGTGAGGGAGCAGGGAGTAACCAAGGGGACTGAGAGTCTAACTTGCCCAGATGCAGAGCCCTGCTCACTTGGAAGATCTCTGGGCTTCTTGGTGGATGGGCTCCCTAGGGTACTCCGCAGTAGTTCAACAGCCCCACACTACTTGCCAGCCCGGCTCACCTTAACCTTATAGCATCGTAAGCACCAGGGAAGAGGGCATCCTGGGGGAATAGCACTTCTTAGATAGGAAATGAGTTGAGGCGGGCATAAGGCTGTCCTCGAGCAGCCAAGAAGATGATGGCTTTTCATAATAGCCAGTGCAGATAGGTGCAAGGAACAGTGGTAAGGATTTTCCAAGTCTCCAGCCTCTGATTTTCTTTTTATCTTCCCTTAAGTTCCTTACTTATTACCCGGAAAGTACCCAGAATCCTAGACAATTGCTAATGCTTCTGTTTTGAAGACTTCACAGCAGCATTTAACATTCTCATATTGGGGGTGGATGGGGAGGGTGGACACAAAATCCCCATAGCCTAGTAGGGCACTGGGCTGGCCTTGGAGTAGGCACTTTGAAAGGCTCTTAATTCATGAACTGTTGTGCATAGGATGAACTCTTCTTACTGAACCTTCCGTCTTACTTCCCATGCCTGGGCAGAAGAAGGTTATCACAGATGGATTTGCTATCTTCCAGCATTTGTCTTCTGCCTTGGCAGCAGCTCTCCACCATCTCCTCTCAGGAACACCTGGCCTCAGATCTCAGAGGAGGTGAGCCCAATCAGGCTGAGTCCTTATCTTATGCCTTCTGGCTCCAAACTGGTTCCTCCCAGGGGATCTTGAACTCTTCCCCCTGGGGTGTTATAAAGGGCCATTGTTTTTTACCCCCCAGTGTGACTGTCTTTGGTCTAGGGACTAGTTTTGACAACACACCTGGAGAGAGAGCAAATACAACTGGCTGGTACAACTTAAACCTTTAGGGTGGTTTTAAAATCACCTTCCCTCCTCCAACAGATGCTTCTAGGGAGCAAACCGAGCAACAAGGTTATAGATGAGGTTTGTTACTTTCCTATTAGAGATATGGCAATGATTGGAACTCAAATCTCAGAGAGGCCTTCAGCAGCAAGACTGACTTTCAAGGATTGGAAGGAACTTTAAAGAACATTTAATTCATCAGTTCACTGTATTTATTTTAAAAATATATATGGAGGGCCCACTGCATAGATGCATTTTACTATGTATTTTGGATGACACAAAGGCATATTAAGTACATACATACAAAATCCTACAGAACCTGGACCTGTCTTTCTTCTCCTGTCTCCTTTCTGGTCCTCTCTGCCTCCCACCAAATTGCTGATGGTTCTCTGCAGACACCATACTGTTTCCTGCTTTTGTGCCTTTCCACTTCTTGGAAGGTCTGCCACACCTCATAGCTGGCGCTCCTACTTACCTGTGATTCTCAGCTTAACTGCTGTGGTCTCAAGAAGCCTTGATTCCCTCAGAAAAAGTACCCTTTTCTTTTCAAGTTTACCCTGTCACCAAACTTACCATCTGATAATGCAATTACAGGTTCTGTGTCTGTCATTTTCCCTTGACTTTGACCTCCTGGATGTTAGGGACTGAATCTTATTCATCTTTTGACTCAGACCCAGATTTTCCTCTCATGGAGACTGCAATTTAGTAGGTGAGAGATGCCGCCATGAACTTGTAAAATGGTTATATCAAGGTGGGTGTGGTAAATGCTACAAGAACGACTTCTTGGCAGCTGACTGGAGCTGGAAGTCTATCTCCAGCCGAAGGAAGTAGCCTGGGAAGGAGTCTGAAACAAAGCCAGCCTTTAGCCTCAGAGCTAAAGGCCTTGAGCCTCAGGGAGCCTATGGTATAAACAGGGGAATTTTCTGGTCAACAAGGCACTGAAGAGTAGTGAAAGGAAGCCCAGACTGGGCATCAGGAAACCTGGGTCTTGATTCATGCACTGTTCCACCTGATCTCTTGACTTAGCATCCACTTCCAACTGTAATGAGAATCCATTGGCCAAATGGGCCTCCTCAACATGTCACATCTTTTCCTGAGCCCAGAATGGCTTCTGTTCTTCCCATGTGTCTCTTAGTCAATATACTGCTCTTCCTTACGATCCAGCTCAAATTCTACTTTGTGTGTGAAGTCTCTTCATCTTCCTCACCAGATATGGGCTGAGGGGTTCTCTTTCCTCCTCTGAATGCCCACAGGAAAAAAATGTACATACTTCTCTTAGGAAGCTGAATCTTGTTCTGCTTTACTATTTACATATGTGCTTATCTTGTCTCCTTGACTAAATGACTGCTATCAAATTCCCCCCTCAAGAGCAAAGACCATATTTATTTGTATAGCTTCCTTATTACCTAATCTATGTTAGACGCTCACATATTTGTTGACTGAAAGAATGACTCCCTCTTATCAGAGAAGTGCAGTGGCCAAAGGCATGCACTTCTGAGTCACTCACTAGCTGTGTGACTTTGGGCAAGTTACTTAAGCTTTCTCTACCAAAATTTTCCCAACTGTATAGGAATAATAGTACTGACTTTATGAGGTTGTGTTGGGACATCAATGGGTGCCGGAGTCCTGCTCCTGCCGGGTGTGAGGTTTCCTGAAGGAGAGGCAGAGTAGGCAAAAGAAAGAACTTACGATGAAAATAATATACTTGAACACCTGCTTGCAGGCTAGATGCCTGCAGGACAGATGACATTTACTGTTAGTTAACAGAAAGCTTTTATACCATTCGTAAAGGGGCAAGACAAAGAAAATTCCTTCACGCACATTATCCTTTAAAAGTTGCCACCATCTAGTGGTCTTAGAAGTAATAAACAAGCCAAGAACACTACCTGCTTTCAGTCAATGAGTCTTAGTCTTAAAGCCAAAAAGGATAGTTTTAGTTCAAAGTCCCAAATTACAGTCCTTGAAATGTCTCAAGAAGGTTTCCAAGTGCACATTTCTCCATGTATCAGGAATTTTCTCTGGGCTTCTATGACCTTCAAAGCTTCATAACTGCCTTTCTTGTTCAGGTGTCTTTGTTACTTTTCTCTTATCCTGCAGCGTGTATTTCTAAAGAAAACTCAAAAGAAGCTTTTAGTGATGTTTCCCAGGCCCCCAAGGTTGCTTTCTGTACTTAGTTAATTTATTATAAGAGTATCCAATTAGTATATTATGAATTCAGTGAAAACCTACTCTATATACGTTAACTTAAAATTTTAACTATTGAATTAAGTAAAAACCTTAACGATTAATCTTCATCCTAAATCTGTAAAAACAGTGTTATAAATCACCTACATAACTCCTAGATAGGTGTTAGAACTTATAATGAATTCATAATGAACTTACTATAAACTTATGCTTCTAAAAAACCTTATGTCTAAACACTAAATGACATAATTCTAAATCAAATAAGCAGTGAATATACTTATATCATTTTTTACTCAAGCAATACCTAGTAACTTATAACCAAGTGAAAGAAAGCATTCTTGATGTGCTTCAGAGTTTAACCCTTGCATATGTTAGAAAAGGCCAAACAGCATAGTGGGAAATGGAAAAATGAACCACGACGTTCCTAGGTTAGCTATGAGTACTTCGCATAAACATGCCATTTCCTTCTTCCACGACTGCATAGAATTCTTCAGCCATATCAACAGTAAAGACAGAAGACAGAATGGCCTCAGCTGCCCGGACTCGCTTTGCAGCCGGAGGTCCTCAGCGCACCTGGACTTTGTCAATCAGGTGGGCCTCCAAGGCTGGCTCCCAACAGATGGGCACCCTAGTCCCATGCTGGGCACATTGTAAGTTCTCTCAGTGTTAGCTCCTAGTCCATTTCTCCTTCAAAATGTGTCAGAATAGGAAAAGCTGTCTTCAGTATTGGTTTTTTTTTTGGAGTTGGGGTTTCACTCTGTCATGCAGGCTGGAGTACAGTTGCACAATCATAGCTTAAGATCCTGGGTTCAAGTGATCCTCCTGCCTCAGACTCCTGAGTAGCTGGGACTACAGGTGTGCATCTCTATGCTCAGTTAATTTTTGTTTCATTTTTTAAAGAGACAGGTCTTGCTATGTTGCTCAGGCTGGTCTTGAACTCCTGGACTCAGGCAATCCTTTTGTCTAGACTTCACAAAGTGCTGGGATTACAGGTGTGAACCACTGCATCTGGCTCTTGTTCTATTTTTTTTAATTAAAATTTTCATCTGTAATTTTTTCTTTTTTTTTTTTTAGAAATGAGGTATTACTCTGTCACCCAGGCCAAAGTGCAATGGCACTATTATGGCTCACTGCAGCCACCACACCCAGTCAATTTTTTATTTTTATTTTATTTTTTATGGGGGAGGGGTGATCGTGCTATGTTGCCCAGACTGGTCTTGGATTCCTGAGCTCAAGTCATCCTCTCATCTTGGCTTCCCAAAATGCCAGGATTATAGGCATGAGCCACAGTGCCTTGTCCTATTTCTTGTCCTGAAAAACAAAAGTTAATGATTAACCCAGGGCCTTGCATTCTCTAAGCATCTCAATCTACATCCAGGGTATTTGGCTTATAAATTCTTAATTCCACAGAAGGAGGTGGATTTTCTTCAGATGAAAAAGATTGAGGTGCTGAAGGGAGAAGAGGCAAAATAAGGCAATCAGTGGAGTAAAAGAAGGCTATAGCTCAATGAAGGACAAAGAAATGTGTTATTCTGATTCTGATTCTCTGCTCTGAACTGCACTGAAACTCTGAAGCTGAAAGCAGCTAGTCCTCTGCCTGTTTTTGCTACCCCATGCCACCAATAATTTTTGTTGAAGAAGCTTTTCCTATTTTAAGGCTCCAGGTTGTAACTGCACTTCTTTTCACAGAACCTCTATCTGGCATCAGAAGGAGGCCTCCAGAGAAGGGAGCCTTCCCAGGCCCTGCTTTCTTTCAAAGAGAGGACAAACTACAGACACCCATCTTGGGTGGCTTCCCAGGCATGGGCTGCTGAATTTATCCTCTGTTCTGGTGCAGGAGAGTGTGGGATAAGGAGGAAGCTGCCTAGGTGAACATTGTCCTCCTCATACTGTTTCTTATCACCTTTTAAGGGCATTTATTTTGTTTCTGTTCTGACAAATAATAAGATTTTCGTGGAGGACTGGACAATCCTAGAAACTTTAAGAAGGGAGGCATATTCCTGCTTTCTATATAGCTTTGCGAGGGGGAAGGGAAGAAGGGAAAAGACAGGCTTGGAAGGCTTAACTGTATACCTTGAGCTGGTTTTATATTTCATTTAAGTGACTATTGCAGTTTACCATCATCACACATAAGCACTGCCCTAGAGCAGGAAGTCAGTTCAGAACAAGACCCATGGAGACTGAATGAAGATTACGTTTTACCCCCAAAGCAGTATTCCGGTGTGGGAATGCTGAATCCAGATGTGAAGAAGACAAATGGCATGAGGAAGTAAAGAGGTTAGATTGTGTTTGAGCTTGTGACATTGGAATACATCATTGAAAAAAGGCATAAAGATGCAATTTCAACATATTGTATGATCCTGTTGATATGAAATACCCCAAACAGGCAAAGTTCTAGAGACAGGAGTCTCACCTGTTCAGGCTCAGCTCAGAATGCTACTCCAAGAAGCAAAGACAAGTTGACAAGTGGAAACATATAACTTAGAGACTTATCCTAGTAATGTAAGGTTGATAAAAATCATATTGTAAAATGGTGATGGAGTAGTGTGGGGATAATAATGTTGATTTTTTGACTTGGGGGTCTCACTCTGTTGCCCAGGCTGGAGTGGAGTGGCACGATCATGGTTCATAGCAGACTCAACCTTCTGAGCTCAGGCAATCGTTCCACTTCAGCATTGTGAGTAGCTGTGACTACAGAGGTGTGCCACCACACCTGGATACTTTTCAAAAAATATTTATCTATCTGTCTATCTATCTATCTATCTATCTATCTATCTATCTATCTATCTAAGAGATGAAGTTTCATTATGTTGCCTAGGCTGGTCTGGAACTCCTGGGCTCAAGCAATCCTCTTGCCTTGGCCTCCAAAAGTACTGGGATTACAGATGTGAGTTACTATGCTCTGCCTAACTATAGATATTTTTGCTTGTTTTTTTTTTTTTTTTTGAGTTGGAGTCTCACTCTGTCCCCCAGACTGGAGTGCAGTGGCCGCTCCCGGCCACCACAGCCTCGACCTGCTGGGCTCCGACGATCCTTCCACCTCAGCCTTCCAAGTAGCTGGAACTTCAGGCGTGCGCTACCACACCCGGCTGATTTTTTTATTTATTGTAGAGATGAGGTCTTGCCAAGTTGCCCAGGCGGGTCTCGAACCCATGGGCTCAGGCAATTCACTCACCTCAGCCTCCCAAGGCGTGGGATTCCAGACTGAGCCACCGAGCCCGGCTTGCTTGTTTGTTTTTTGAGTGGGAGTCTCACTCTGTTGCCCAGACCAGAGTGCAGTGGCATGCTCACGGTCACTGCAGCCTGGACCTGCTGGGCTCAGGTGATCCTTCCACTTCAGCCTTTCAAGTAGCTGGTGCACATCACCATGCCCAGTTAATTTTTTTATTTATTATAGTGACGAGGTCTCACCAAGATTCTCAGGCTGGTCTCGAACCCCTGAACTCAGGCAATTCTCTCGCCTCTGCCTCCCAAAGTGCTGGGATTACAGGCATGAGCCACCGTACCCATCACTACAGATATTTTTAAGCAAATTCTGCAAGGTGCATCAGAATCAGAGGAGGTCGGGCATCTAGTTCTGGCTGTTAGTTCAGGTCTCGACTTGGACACTACACTAAGCCATGAGGTGATCTCCAGCTTTTTGTGTCTCATTTTGTGCAACTGCTAAATGAGAGATTTGGACTAGCTGATTTTTAAGGTCCTTTGTGCGACATTAACATTCTATAACTCTATAATAACAGTTTCTTTACAGCTTTAAAAGCTTTGGAACACTTAATGGAGGAAGAATAGCTGACATTTATTTGTTATTAGGAGCTGGGATAAATTGTTACCCTGTGGAAGGAGTCACAGGCAGGAAGAAGTGCAGAAAATGGCTGGTTGTCAGTCCACAGATGATCAGACCTATTCATTGGTACATGTAAGACATCCTTTGGAAACTTGCGCAGATTTGTGAGTCTACATTGGTAGGTAGGGGCAAGAATTATGTCAATATGCCCCAAACCTATCTCATTTTGCCCAACCCAACTTTCTCACTTGCCTATAGTCCCACTGACTTCCTAGTCACCCTGGCTCAAACCTCATTGTCATTTTTGACTCCTTGCTTCTTTTATCTGATCATAGCTACAGCTCCCCTAACACCTTGTTTATTCAACAGATATTCTCTAGCTCCATCTTGCTCAGGTTCCACCAATTTCTTTCCTCTCACAGCATTTGCTTTTGGTATACTCAGCCTGGCACTTGATTGCCCTGATTACTTGATATGGGTGCGCCTAAGTGTCTTGACTTCAACTAGTCTGCAACTTCTCCTGGACCAGGACAACATCTCACTCCTCTTTTTGTCTTCCCCACAGCCCTGTATATCACATTAGGCCCTCATTCTCTATATCTGTATGTACCTAGATAGTATGGTTCTAGGTTCTGGGAGAGAGCAGTGAAAAACTAAAAAACAACAAAAACCAGACCATTGCTTTTGCTAAGCTCTGGCCAGGTCATGTTTTCCTAAGCTTTGGCCCCCTCCCTACCTAGGGAAATGAATCTCCTCTCTCTCTCTCTCATCTGGTTTCTTTTTTTTTTTTTTTTGTGTTGGAGTCTCACTCTGTTGCCCAGACTGGAGTGCAGTGGCCACTCCCGGCCACTGCAGCCTCGACCTGCTGGGCTCCGGCGATCCTTCCGCCTCAGCCTTCCGAGTAGCCAGAATTGCAGGCATGCGCTACCATTCCTGGCTGATTTTTTGATTTATTGTAGAGATGAGGTCTCGCCAAGTTGCCCAAGTGGGTCTTGAACCCACGGGCTCAAGCAATCCACTCACCTCAGCCTCCCAAAGCACTCATCTGCTTTCTAAATAAACTATATTTTCCCATCTAAAAAAAAAATCCAGCCCAGGCAACATATCACGACATCATCTCTACAAAAAAATTAGCTGGACTTGGTAGCACATGCCTGTAGTCCCAGCTACTCGGAAGGCTGTGTCAGGAGGCTCACCTTAGCCAGGATGTCAAGGCTATGGTGAGTCATGATCATGGATTGCACTCCAGCCTAGGAGTGCAACTATATATACAAAACCATAACGAAGGTAAGTATATATATATATACACTATATAGTATGTCAGATAATGAAAGCTGCCAAAGAAAATAAAGCTGGAAAGGGGGCTGGAGGAAGGTAGGTTGTTGAACTGTTAGATAGGGTGTCCAGACTTCTGGGTAGAACATAAAGGAGGTGAAAGAGTTAGACATATGGTCTCTGGAGTTAGAGCATTCTAGGAAGAGAGTCTAGGATGTGCAAAGATCCAGAGGCAGGAAAATGTTTCATGCTATCTTGAATAGCAAGAAGACCACTGAGGCTGAAACTGTTTGCTGCATTTCCCCTCCTGCATTTAAAAAAAGAATATAGCTTAAGGTCTTGGAAATGCCTCATGGCAACAGGAGTTTACCCTCTGAGGCCATTGACCCCTCTCACTCAGCCTCCAATCTCTCCTCTGGGGAACAGTGAGAACATAAGCAAGCGTTACTGAGTCGGAGCCTCTTGCCACTCTTCCAGTTCACCATCGAGTTGGAAGACTAGAAAGGATCTGCCTTGCTAGGGTAATAGATAGGTTCCTCATCTGTGCCTAGAGTAGCCCTAGGAAGAGGATGGCGCTCCTCTGGTGCTCTGGGGAAGTGTGCATCCCGGGTTGAGCAGAGGAGTTTGAGCGTTTGTCCCACCACTCTGGGCTCTGTCCCTGGGGGCTTACAGGTAATTTTCTCCCCTCTGCTTTGGAGGGCACCATTTGATTTGATACTACTTCATCCCAGCCTGATTTTGCTCAGTTTTTCTTTGTCTGCATTTCTTTTACTGTTGTCAGTTTCCTGTTCAGGTTCACAAGTTGGTAAACATAAATACATGCAAATATTTATTTACTTATTCATTTATTTTTTGAGTTGGGGTTTCACTCTGTCACCCGGGCTGGAATGCAGTGGCACACTCATGACAATCACGGCTTATGGGAGCCTCGACCTCCTGGACTCGAGCCATTCTCCCCCCTCAACTTCCTGAGTAGCTGGAACTACAGCTGTGCACTATCGCACCTAGCCTATTTATTTATTTATAACAACAACAACAACAAAAATTCTCTTAACTATAGTACATTGTTGCATTTCCAGATTTTCTCTTGGCATCAAGTTTGGCCAGCTGTCACCATTAGTGTTTAATGCAATTTTCTGAAGTTCTGGCCAATGTGTTTGTTAAGACTGGACACAAAAATTGCATAACTAGTGGAGATAAAATTATTCTTTATAGATACTCTAAGTTATACCTCAAAGCCCCATGAAAATAAACTGAAAAATAACAGGTGGGTATAATTAATATGAACAGAAACAAACCATAACCAGATAATGAATGGAAAAAGTATTTGCAGTGGCATTAACATGGCTCACTGCAGTCTCGAACTCCTGGGCTCAAGTGATCCTCCCACCTCAGTCCCTCAAGTAGCTGGGACTATTAAGTGCATGTCACCATGCTTGGTTCATTTCTTGATTTTTTGTAGAGACGAGGTCTCATTATGTTGCCTAGGCTGGTCTTGAACTACTGGGTTCAAGTGATTCTCTCATCTTGGCCTCCCAAAGTGTTGGGATTACAGGCATGAGACACAATGCCTGGCCAGGATCATCTTAAATATGAAAAATATGTAATTATATTAGTAGTTAACATTTATTGAGTGTGCTTTGCACTAACATTTATGTTAGGTACCTTGCTTTGTATAATTTTGATTTTGTGTCTGCCTCCTCCATTAAACTGAGTCATTGTAGCTCCAGTGTGCTCAATAAATGTACAGAGATCTTAAAATATGCTTGATTGATTTTATTAGTCTCTTCTAGTGGATTCAAATTTCACTTAAGGCTATTGAGTTTAGCAGAGGTCAGTAATCCTTTATGGCCCTTAGGGAACTCCAAACCTTCTATGAAGGAGAAAAGATAGAGAGGAAGAAAGAAATAAGAGTAGAAGTGGGAAAAGAAACACAAGGAGTAATAGCTGAAAGCCAAAGCAGCAGGCACATATGATAGGTAGAGCCGTGGCCCCCCAATATAGGTCAGGAATAGCTTAGAGCGCTGAATCCACAGGCTACCCATACTGAGAACTTCTGTCTTGAACAATTGTCAATGCTTTACCCTTTGTTCAGTCCTGCCATTCCCCTGTCTTTTACCTTCCCCCCAGGGCAAGCTTCTAACCTTGTTGGTTTCCATTTTAGGAACCATAATGTTCTCTGGAACTACAATTTTTAATAGTAGAGGAGAGCTGCTGAGATTGTAGCAAGAGAGCGCGGATTATTTATTTATTTATTTTTAAAGTCAGAGTCTCACTCTGTCACCCAGACTGGAGTGCAGTGGCATGCTCATGGCCACTGCAGCCTCGACCTGTTGGGCTTAAGCAATCCTTCCACCTCAGCCTTCCAAGCGGCTGGAACTACAGGCACATGCCACCATGCTCAGCTAATTTTTTTATTTATTGTAGAGATGAGGTCTTGCCAAGTTGGCCAGGCAGGTCTCGAACTCGTGGGCTCAGGCAATCCTCTCATCTCAGCCTCCCAAAATGCTGGCATTAGAGGCATGAACCACTGCGTCTGACGGGTTTTTTTTTTTTTTTTTTTTGAGTCGGAATCTCACTCTGCTGCCCAGGCTGGAGTGCAGTGGCATGCTCACGGTCACCCCAACATCAACCTGCTGGACTCAGACGATTCTTCCGCCTCAGCCTTCCAAGTAGCTGGAACTACAGGTACGGGTCACCACACTCAGCTAATTTTTAAATTTTTTGTAGAGATGAGGGCCCACCAAGTTGCCCAGGCTGTTCTTGAACCTGTGGGCTCAGGCAATTCCCTCACCTCGGCCTCACAAAGTTCTGGGATTACAGGCATGAGCCACCGCACCCGGCCGAGAGTGGATTTTTAAAGGTAGGGTGGTGCGACGCTATTCACAACAGCAAAAACATGTAACCAAACTAAGTGCCCATCAACGGTGGACTGTATAAAGAAAATATGGTACATACACACCATGGAATACTATGCGGCCATAAAAAGAACGAAATCATGTCATTTGCAGCATCAGGGATGCAGCTGGAGAACATCAATCTAAGCAAATTATCACAAAAATAGAAAACTGAATACTGCATGTTCTCACTCATAAGTGGGGTTCAACACTGGGCACATATGGGCACAAGGATGGGAACAACAGACACTGGGGACCACTCAAGGGCAGAGGGAGGGAGACTAAGGATTGAAAAACACCATTGGTTACCATGCTCACCACCTTGGGGACAAGCTCAATAGAAGCCCAAACCTCATCCTCATACAATATACCTGTGTAAAATCTGCACATGTACCCATTACATCTAAAATAAAATAAAAGTTTAAAAATAAAAACATGAAGATTGGATGACTGAATAGGTGATAAGCTAAGATCTGCTGCTAAAGACAGAGCAAGCATATCGATTAAATATACCCTAGCTATACTTTAGTCAACAAATATTTATAGAGCATTTGTTCGTTCCAGGCACTGTTCTAAACTCAAAGGATAAAACAGTAAGGGGGAAAACAAAAACACAAAAATTCTTGCCCTCAGAGAACATTCCAATGGAAGAGGGGAAAAGCAAAAAAACAAAACAAATTAGCATAATATATAGTATGCCAGGTGGTGATAAATTCAATAGAGAAAAATAAAGCACATAAAGTGGATGGGGTACTTTTAGGGATATTACGATTTTAAATTGTGCTTTCTCTGCACTTGCTCTCACTAGTATAGCCATCTCAACTGCTCAAATTCATGTCTCTTCATCTATCTTCATTTATCTGGATTTCAGGATATTTTTAAATTTAATTATTAAAATTATATATATATTTTCCCCCCCAGTTGAAGTCTCACTTTGCTGTCCAGGGTGGAGTGCAGTGCACTCATGGCCACTGCAACCTTAATCTGCTGAGCTCAGGTGATCCTTCTGCCATGGCCTTCCAAGTAGCTGGAACTACAGGTGTGCACCACCATGCCCAGCTAATTTTTTGATTTACTGTAGAGTTGAGGTCTTGCCAAGTTGCCCAGGCTGGTCTCGAACCCATGGGCTCAGGCAGTCCTCTCACCTTGGCCTCCCAAAGTGCTGGGATTATAGATGTGAGCCACTATGCCTGGCATATATTTTTATAGTACAGAATTCAGAACAAAGTGTATCAGCATCCAGTCTTCCTCCCTTGAGGAAAGATCTCAGAATTCTTCCAGAGATAATCTATGCATATTCAAACAAATATGTGAGGTTTCTCTCTGTTTTTTGTCTGTTTGTTGACACAATTGGTGGTATTCAATAAATACTATTCTGAACCTTGCTTTTATCTATTTATTTACTTACTTATTTATTTTCTTGCTGTGTTGCCCAGGCTGATCTCCAACTCCTGGCCTCAAGTGATCCTCCCACCTCAGCCTCCCAAGGAGCGGAGATTAAAGGTATACACCACTGTACCCAGCTACTTTGCTTTTATTTTTGAGATAGTTCCATATTGGTATATAAAGAAATTCCTCATTCTTAATCATTCTTAATTCATTTTATGGGTGTACCATAATTAATTTAACTACTTCTTTATGGATACATTTAAACTATTTCAAACCATTTGGTACTGTGAACAATGTTTATACTAAATAACTTTGGAGACGTGTACATTTACACACAACAAAGTCTATCTGTAGAATACATTTGTAGAAATGGAATTGCTCAGTCAAAGGGTGCATGCACTTTACATTTGGGAAGATTTGCTCTTATTGTAATTTGTACTAATTTGCACTCCTCTAACAATGAACAAGTGCTCATTCTCCACCCCCAATAAATTTGTATCAAATGCTTTTATCTTTACCAGTGAGCTAGGTGAAAATGTGACTTATGTGGCAAACAAAATTTATACCATAGGCAGAGCTGTGGCCTCCAAAAGTAGGTCAGGGATAGTTCAGAGTACTGAATCCACAGTCTGCTCACATTGACGTCTTCTCTGTCTATAAGAATTGTCAGTGCTCTACCCTTTGTTCAGTCCCACCATTCCCCTTCACGGTTTCTCTTGTGGTAGCCCAACATCCCTTCCCCCAGCACAAGTTAGTGAGCTCAGGCTGCCACAAGGAAATACCATAGACTGGGTGGCTTAAATAACAGACATTTATTCTTTCACAGTTCTGGAGGATAAAAGTCTCAACATCAAGCTTCCAGTCGATTTGGTTTCTGGCAAGGGCTCTCTTCCTGGCTTGCAGATGACTGCCTTCTTGCTCCGTCCTCACATGGCCTTTCCTCTGTGTACACACACACACACACACACACACACACACACACACACACACGAATCTGGGAGGACACACATACATTCAGTCCAGAATACCATGTGCTATATTCAAGAATTCATATTGGAGAAAAATCATATAGATGTAATAAATGTGAGAGCACTTTCAAAGGTAATTTAGACCTCATTAGATACTGTTGGGTTCATAATGGAAAGAAACCTTGTGAATGTAATAAATGTGGGAAAATGTTTTAGGTGGTGATCTCAATTTGTTTAATATCAGAGAATTCACAGTGGAGAAATGCCATAAAAATGTAGTGAGTGTGGAAATACTTTCTTTAGGAGCTCATACATTGCTCAATGTCAGAGAATTCACTTGGTAGAAAACACTGTGAGTGCACTGAGTGTGGAAGAGCCTTCAGTTTAGGTCTCATTGAACATCGGAGAATTCACACTGGGAAAAAAAAAATCAACCCCATGAATGTAAGGAGTTTGGGGAAACATTTAGACATAATTTAGCCTTACCAGTTCGGTAACTTCATGTTAGAAGAGAAACCCTTTGAGTGTAATGACTGCAGGAAAACCTTTCCTCAGAGCCCTCATCTTGTTCTACATTACTGAATCCACTCAAGAGAGAAACCCTATAATTTATTGAATGTGGTAAACCTTTAATCAGAGCTCAAATCTTATTCCACATCAAAGAAATGACTCTGCATAGAAGCCCTGTGACTGTCATAAATGTTAAAAGTTCTTCAATTATAGTTCAGACCTTATCCAACCCCAGAGAATTCATGCTGCAGAGAAACTGTTTGAATGTAATAAATGTGTAAATGCTATCTGGCCTAGGTCAATATTTATGACAACATCAAAGGATTCATTTCAGGGAAGAATCCTATGACTATAATGAAAGTGAGAATACCTTCAGCCAGACTTCTATCTGAGAATCTACTATGCAAAAAAAGAGATGATGTCAGCTTGAGCAACTTGAGATGTATCTATAGATTTATTGTGTGATGTAAAGCTGCTAGCTGGGTTGTGTGGGCACCTTCTCCATTCATACATTTTTGTTAGTTTCTTTTTATTGTGGTAAAATACACATGATGTAAAATATACCATCTTAATCGTTTTTTTTTTTTGAGTTGGGTTCTTACTCTGTCACCCAGGTTGAAGTGCAGGTTTAAGTGCAGTGGAACCTCTACCTCAACCTCCTGGGCTCAAATCTTCCTGCCTCAGCCTCCTGAGGAGCTAGAACTCTGGGCACTGCCACCATGTCTGGCTAAATTTTTTTTTTTTTTTTTTTTTTTGAGAGATGTGGTCTTGCTATGTTGCCTAGTTGGTCTTGAACTCCTAGGCTTAAGCAATCTTCCCAACTTGGCCTCCCAAAGTGCTAGGATTATAGGTGTAAGCCACCACACCTGGCCTATCTTAACCATTTTTGAGTGTATCATTCTGTGACATTACATACATTCATGTTATTGTACAACCAACACCATTATCCCTCTCCAGGACTTTTTCGTCTTCCCAAACTGAAATTGTGCACGTATTAAACAGTAACTACCCACTATTCACCCCCAGCCCTTGGTAACCATTGCTTTCCTTTTTGTCTCTATGAATTTGACTATTCTAAGAATCTCATCTAAGAGGAATCATATACGACTTGTTCCTTTGTGAGTGGCTTAGTTGTTGGAAATTAAAGGAGCCCTTCTTGCTTCCCATACAATGTAAGCAGTTCAGTGTCTCTGGTCAGGATCAAGATCCTGACATCTCCTGTAGTCATTTCCTACTCAGAATCAGGGAAGTACAAGATAGTTCTGAAATTGTTCAAACTCCATAGAGGGTATTGGTAAGTTTTCTATCATGGAGATATAGTTTGTAGCCAGGCTCGGTGGCTCAGTCTGTAATCCCGCGCCTTTGGGAGGCTGAGGTGAGTGGATTGCCTGAGCCCGCGGGTTCGAGACCCGCCTGGGCAGCGAGACCTCATCTCTACAATAAATCAAAAAATCAGCCGGGTGTGGTAGCGCATGCCTGTAATTCCGGCTACTCGGAAGGCTGAGGTGGAAGGATCGCCGGAGCCCAGCAGGTCGAGGCTGCGGTGGCCGGGAGCGGCCACTGCACTCCAGTCTGGGTGAGAGAGTGAGACTCCAACTCAAAAAAAAAAGCAAAAACAACAACAACAACAACAAAAGATATAGTTTGTAAATGGGGAGACGTCTAAGATGCTGTAAAAAAAAAAAAGAAGTAAAAAAAAATAAAAAAGCCCTCATGCCTCAATAGGGTAAAGAAGGACCTTGGTACAAATGAGGGAAGTGGATGTTGACCATCAGACCCATTTCAGTCATTTTCTGGTGCTTAAATTGAATTGAATTACCTTTTAGGGTGGTGCATATTAAAGAGAAGGTTGTGAAGACACACTATTTCTTACCTGAGTTAATGCTTGGCTCTGTCCCAGGAGTAGGCCCCCTCTGCTGCTTCTCATACCTTCCTATTCCTTCTTCTTTTTTTTTTTTTTTTTTTAGTTGGAGGCTCACTCTATCGCTCAGGCTGGAGTGCAGTGGCATGCTCACGTCCACCGCAGCCTCGTCCTGTTGGGCTCAGGCGATCCTTCCACCTCAGCCTTCCAAGTAGCTGGAACTATAGACGCGCACCACTACATGCAGCAAATTTTTTGATTTATTGTAAAGATGAGGTCTCACCAAATTGTACAGGCTGATCTTGAACCCCTGGGCTCAGGCAATCCTCTTGCTTCTACCTCTCAAAGTGCTGGGATTACAAGTGTGAGTCACTGTGCCTGCCCAGTACCTATTCCCTCTTAATACACAGAAAACTAAGGAGTATGTACACCTAACAGTCTCTTTTAAGACAGAACAAAGGGTCAGGGCTGCAGTGACACAAGCAAAATGCCTAGAGTACAAAACTGTGTTTTGTTTTTTTGAGTTGGGGGTCTCTGTCACCAGGCGGGAGTGCAGTGGCACAATCATGGGTCACTGCAGCCTTGATCTCCTGGGCTCAGGTGATCCTTCTGCTTCAGCCTCCCCAGTAGCTGGGATTACAGGTACTTGCCACCATGCCCAACTAGTTTTAAAATTTTTTTTTGTAGCGACCAGGTCTCGCTATGTTGCCTAGGCTGGTCTTGAACTCTTGTGCTTAGGCAATCCTTCCACCTTGACCTCTCAAAGTGTTGGGATTACAGGTGTGAGCTACTGTACCTGGTCCCTAGGGTGCAAAATTTAAGGATACCTTCACGCTTTTGCATGATTCTGAGAGTGAGGGCCACCTTAAAAATTGTGTTCCTGTGCCCTGAAACCTGGATGATTTGCTTTCTGGGGACAAAATGGAAATGATCTCTGGATCTTACAGTGGGAGGGGGAGTCAATTGAAGCAGAGGAAGGGGATGGAAGGAGGACAAAAGGGAAATCTTGGAAGGAAGCTAGCCAAGGATAAGAGCTGTAGGAATGGACTTATAAGATTTAGCTAGAAAAACTGGACAGCTCTAAGCTACAGATCTCCCATTTTCAGGGGCACTGGTAATGGGCCTCCCTGTATTCATTCACTCACTCATTGCATGCCCACAATGTTAGACACATTGCAAGATGTTCAAAACAGGTTTTAGATGGATTCTTCTCTGCAAGGAGTCCAGGTCTTTAGAAGCTAGCTCAGGAAATGGGGTTTTATTATTACAAAGATTCTTTGCAGTAAAGGATTAACTCAGCGGGCATGGACTGCCTAAACCCTGCACATTCCAAAAGTCTTGAGGACTAACCTTAATTGGTTCCTGGGGGTTAACCCCTCACTCCTACAATCCCAGCACTTTGGGAGGCTTAGGTGGGAGGACCACTTGAGCCTAGGCTGTGGTGAGCTATGATCATGCCACTGTACTCCAGCCTGGATGATGGAGTAAGACTCCAACTAAAAAAAAAAAAAATCCACTCTTTAAAAACAAAACTGGAGTTTTTAGTATTCTGTATCAGTTAGATCGTGTTTGGCAATGAGTAGCAGAGACCCAAAATAACAGTGGCTTACACATTATTTACGTTTATTTTTTCTTCACATAAAAGGCCAGAGGCAGACAATTCAGGATTTTTAGGGAGCCCTTATAGTAACCGGGGAACCAGGCTGCTTTTAACTTGCCACTCCGACATCCCTAGAGTGTAGCCCTGGTCTTCTGGTACAAAATGGAGCTCCTGTTATCACACCCATATTCCAGGCAGGGAATGGAGGAGGACACTTGCCATCTGTCTCTCCAGCAAATTCCCCACACGCTGCCACTTCCATTCACGTTCCACAGGCCAAGCCTTAGCTACATGGCCACCCCAGCTCAAGGAAGGCTGGGAATTGTACTCTTTATTACAAGCAGCCATATGCCCACCGAAACCTCTGGGATTCTAAGAGGGGTGGGCTACACTGGGGCAGGCAAACTACAATCTGCCATAGCTGTCTTCACATCTTTGTCTTCACCAGGGCCCATGCTTCACTGCCGTGTTTACTAACAGAAGTGGCTTGTTGGGTTTAGGAGGTTGATTATAATATTCTAAATAATAATTATTATAAGTAATGCACTTACCATACTGCTGTAAAATAGAGTATGCATTTATAAGTAATACACTAATATACTGTTATTGTTTATGTTGAAATAAGTCTTTTGATATAAAAATAATTAGAACAAAACTTGAAGGAGGTGGATTAGTCCATACATTGACTTTTATGGGTTCATTGAAATGCAGGCACTTGATATAAGACACAAAGCAGCGGCTGTGTGTTGACAATCGCCTTGAGAATTCAACTTTTTCCTTCCTCTCATCCACTTTCCTAGACACAATCGGATTCTTTTTTGTAGACTCCTGGCGCCACCTGATGCCCAGTGAGAAAATAGACTCTTTATTCCTGTGCGGGGAGAGGACACCTCTGTGTATAAACATATCTTATTCTCTTTCAAGATTAAGTTTACTTAATTTCACTTCAGATCATCTTTCTCACACACACATCCTTTCCTGTTCCTGTTCTCTTCCAACTCTTGCCTGCTACCTGAAGAAAACCTCTGTCTCCTTACTTATGCAGCAGAGGCTGCAGTGGGAACTGCCATCCTGGTGTCCGACAGGTGCTAAGTGCTTTTCATGAAGCATCACATTTAATTCTCATAAGAACCCTATGTACTAATATTATTCACATTTTTACAGGAGAGGAAACTGAGGCTCAGAGCTCAGGGCACTTTCCCATGTACATGGAGTTAGTAAATGACAAAAGTGTAAGGGTAGTGTGGGGCTGTCTCCAAAGCCCATGATTTACCACTGGTTCTGGACCCTGGAAAATTCTTTTAAAAATACCAATGCTTACTCCCTCCTCAAAATATTAATTGAATTGATCTGGAGTGAGGCATGGTGTTATAGACCGAATTGTATTCCCTCAGCATTTATACGTTGAAGTCCTAACCCCAATGTGACAATATATGGAGATGGGGCCCTTAAGGAGGAGGTTAAATAAGGTCGTAAGAATAGGGACCCAAGCCAATATGATAGGTGTCCATATAAGAAGAGGAAGAGACACAGAAATGTACACACACGAGGACACAGAGAGATGGCGACTGTGGGCAAGTCAAGGAGAGGGGCCTCAAGAGAAACCAAACCTGCCAACACTTTGATATTGTGCTGTGAGAAAATAAAATTTCTGTTAAGTCCCTGGTCTGTGGTACTTTGCCATGATAGCCCAGCAGACTAACACACGGGATATCAACATATTTCCTTCTCCCCAGGTAATTTTAAGGTGTACCTAGGACAAGGATTAGGGCAAATCTTAGCTGCACTGCTAAATTTGGTGTTATGCCAAAGAGACATTCCTAAAAGAAAAGGCAGCCTTGGATTCTAGGGCAAAAATGGACTAACAACCTTTGAAACTCTTGAAAGAATGCAGAAGATTTCTTCAATAACTCCATCTGCCCCTCATTTTCTTTTATTTTTCATTCTATTAAATAAAAATCATCATTCAAGATAAATAGACGACTTTTTACTTATTTTCCCTTTGTTTTATGACTAGTATTGCCAGAACATTCTTTCATGTTGCTCTTTATAAGGGCATGCTATTTCACCTTGTGTAACTGGATAAACACATTTTTGTGAGTTATTAGAAGAACGTACCCAACATTCATAACAATGTTCCAGGAGTAAATAAATGCATTTTAAGTTTCAAATAACCAATTTAAAAATGGAATTTGGACTAGGAGCAGTGGCTCATGCCTGCAAGCATTTTGAGAGGCCAAGGTGGGAGGATTGCTTGAGCTTCAGGAGTTCAACACCGGCCTGGGCAACATAGCAAGACCTTGTCTCTAAGAAAAAATAAAAAAATTAGCTGGGTGTGGTATCACACACCTGTAGTCCCAGCTACTTGGGAGGCTGAGGCAGAAGGATTGCCTGAGGGCAAGAGGTTGAAGCTGCAATGAGCCATGATTGTGCACTGCACTCCAGTCTGGGAGACAGAGTGAGATCCCAACTCAAAAACAAACAAATAAATAAAATGTGGGAGCACATCCTCTATGTAGATTTAAAAATGTTAAGAATGTCTATGTATTTTTTTGTCTTGGCATATGTTTACTGAAATATCCATGATTAATTATCTTTACTGTGAATTACACATCAGGGCTGCTGTGTTACTTGGATACTGGTTTTAAATTTATAAGCTTGTTCTTCAAGGTTGAGATAACTTTTAGATTTAATGATTGCAAAATGCATCAGACTCACCTGGGGTTAAAACACAAATAGCTCTGCCTCTATCCTGGTTCTTCTAAATCAGTCTCCTGAGTTGGGTCCCAGGATTCTGAACCTGTACTCCCCTCCCCAAAGGCCCCAGCTTATATTTGTGTGGTATTACCAGATACATTTTATGGGACACTGAGTAATTTTAGAGCTTGAGATATAAAATTTAATTTACACACAAAATATGAAATAAAGCCAATCTATTCAAATTAAAACAAAATTTCAAGAGTCACAATTTGAAAACTTGTGAAAGAAATTGTAAACAGCTCACACTATTCATGCTAATGCTGATAAACAAATGCCTGTCTCCTTTGTGTGTATCATGAGAACATAGCAGTTGCTTTGATCTGCTTCTGAATCTCCTGTGGTGATAACTGTAAATTGTGCTGTCATCTTAAAGTGTACTTTATGTCACAGCCAAAGTGAACCTAAAGAGACATGACTAGTAAATGTAATGTTGTATTCTGGATGGGATTCCCGAGCAGCAAAAAGACATTAGGTAAAAGCTAAGAAAATCTGAACAAGGTATGGTCTTTAGTTATTAATGTATCAATATTAGTTTACTAATTATAACAAATTACCATACTCAAGTAAGATGTAATAGGAAAATTTGAGTGTAGGGTATATGGGACTCTCTGTATTGCCTTTGCAATTTTTCTGCAAATCTAAAAATATTTTAAAAGTAAAAGTTTATTTAAAATAAAGAATTACAAAGATGGCAAAGGTGTACTGTTATAATTTTAAATGTTTTCATATTCTACAACATCACCCTTGTGTTTATTAAGGAATGACGCTAATGTTAGCACTGAAAAATGCACATAAAAAATCTTTCTTTAAATTGGAAGTAGGATTTCTGCCTGATTGTCTAAGGGAAAAAAGAAAGAGATAGTGAGTGAAAATGGAAGTAAGATGTAATCAACTCCATGAAGACATTTCAACAACTGCCCTGATACTTGGTAGTTTAAATTTAGGAGAGAGTATCCTGTGAAATTTCAGAAATAATGACCACAGTCTTAAAGTGAAATGAGTACATGTAGGTTTCTGACCCATGTGATGGCATCACCCTACTTGATCTTTATATTTCTATTGGGGAAATTGTCTTAAATTATGTGATGTCTTCAGAAACACATCTCTCTTTTCTTGCACAAAACCAACAGCTCCATATTTGGTTGTTTTCACATTAGGCATATCATGGGCAGATGCAGCAGACCCCATCGTCTCCATTTTCCAGTAAGGGAACCAAGAGGCTAAGCAACTTGATTAAGGTCCCAGAAATAGTAAATGGCAGAGAGGTGGGACCAAAATCCAGGTGTTGTGGTGCTTACTCCAATGCTGTCTTTACCACTCTGCAAGAGCAGGCCCTGCTGTGAGCACTGAAACTGGTCCTCAACCCTTAAAGGGCATGCCGGCCTCACCTTCCTCCTTCCTATCAGAAGTCCACTTTTACTAAGATGTCTATGCCGTCTCTGGTGTACATTGACTCCAGTGATGTCAGTTTTGCCCCAGCTCCAGGTGGTTCCTCAGTAGTGTAGCCAGGTGTTCTCATCGGAATCATCTGGTTTTGCCTCCAGAAATTCTAAAGAATTTGGCCTAGAAAGCAGCCTTGACCTTCCCTACCCCCAAGATTGTATTACCTTGTTGTTTAATGTTGCTACTAAAGAACAGAAAAGGATCTGCTCTTTCAATCTGTCTTCAATAACGTGGTGAAGTTTTGATTGGGTATCTTTTTTACTGATCTTATCCAGAGAAGTGAGAACACTTTCTTCTTTGAAGCAGATGCCTGACTTTGGGCAAAACCCTTTGGATCTTCTCCTCAATAACACGGAAGTCTTAGATCTTAGGATATAAAAAAGAATTCATGTGTTTATGATTTTAGGGCAGATGGCCAGTCATATAAGCTGAAGGCTGAAACAAACATAGTAATATCTTAACGTTGCTTGCTTTATTTTATTTTATTTTATTTTTTTGAGTTGGAGTCTCACTCTGTCACTCAGACTGGAGTGCAGTGGCCACTCCCAGCCACCGCAGCCTCGACCTGCTGGGCTCTGGCGATCCTTCCGCCTCAGCCTTCCAAGTAGCTGAAATTACAGGCGTGCGCTACCCCGCCCAGCTAATTTTTTGATTTATTGTAGAGATGAGGTCTCACCAAGTTGCCCAGGCAGGTCGCGAACCCGTGGGCTCAGGCAATCCATGCACCTCATCCTCCCAAGGCACAGGATTACAGGCTGAGCCACTGAGCCTGGCACTTGCTTTATTTTATTTTATTTTATTTATTTATTTATTTTTTGAGTTGGAGTCTCAGTCTGTCGCCCAGACTAGAGTGCAGTGGCCGCTCCTGGCCACCGCAGCCTTGACCTGCTGGGCTCCAGCGATCCTTCCACCTCAGCCTTCCAAGTAGCCGGAATTGCAGGCTGTGCTACCACGCCCAGCTGATTTTTTTTATTTATTGTAGAGATGAGGTCTCGCTGCCCAGGCGGGTCTCGAACCCGCGGGCTCAGGCAATCCACTCACCTCAGCCTCCCAAAGGCACGGGATTACAGGCTGAGCCACCGAGCCTGGCTGCTTTATTTTAAAAGTAGAGACTACAGGAGCAGAATAGTTCTTTGTTCTCTGAGAAGACTGAAATGTCCACTGCATTACATAATTTAGCACTTAGACCTTGTCGAGAGAAGGGAGTCCCCTTGATTTTGAAAATTCTTTATACAATCATGTATATCCCTCTCCACATTTCCCAGTTTCCTCTGGATTCAGCTCCTGTCTCCCATCATTCAAACAATTCACAACCCACATTAAGCAGGGGTTATTAGGATGATGGGAGATGTGATCTACTTACACAGATTGGAGATATTTGTTCATCTCTGCCAGTAATGCTGTTTTCTTCCATCTGGGCTCTGGCAACTTACAACAGTTGCCCATTAGTGTTGAAAATGGGCCCAGATTCTTGCAACATTTTGGCACCAAAGATACTGCCTAGAACAGTGTTTTCTCCCTTGGGTCCAGCACCAATAGATGCTCTCACCGTGGCCTCCCAAAGTGCTGGGAATACAGGTGTGAGCCACTGTGCAGGGCTGTTGGTATTCTTTTAAGCCATGCCTTCAAGGCTATATTTTTTGCCCACCTTGGTAAGAGCTATACATTATGATTTCTTTCTTTCTTTCTTTTTTTGAGCTGGAGTCTCACTCTGTTGCCCAGGCTGGAGTGCAGTGGCACGCTCACAGACACCCTAGCTTTGATCTTCTGGGCTCCAATGATACTTCCGCCTCAGCTTTCCAAGTAGCCAGAACTACAGGTGCACGCTACGATATCCAGCTAATTTTGTGGTTTATTGTAGAGATTAGGTTTCACCAAGTTGCCAGGCTGGTCTCGAACCATGGGCTCAGGCAATCCTCTCACCTTGGTCCCCCAAAGTGCTGGGATTACAGGCTTGAGCCACCACACCTGGCCCATTATGATTTCTTATACGGCATTAATATAGTGAAGTCAAGGGGGATAATTTCATTGACACACTACTGCAGGGGGTAGAGTGAGTCTGAATGAGGGGGGAAGGCAACAATGAGGGAGAAGACCACAGATTAGTTTGTAGAGAGGCTTTGTGGGTATTGGCAGCAGAATTAAGTCTCAGAAACAAAGGAAGCCTTTTGTTTGAGAGATACCCTGGGGTATGATCACAGTTATGCTTTGCTGTGGCAGTGGGACAAGGACAGCATTGTGGGCAGGTGTGTGGCATAAGGGAAAACACAGTGAGTAAAAAGAGTGTGGGAGATGGCAAATGTATAGCATTAGCCTGAGGAGAAAGCATGCATCATAGATAAGGAATCTTGTTGGGGGACTCAGTAGTTCATCTACTTTTTTTTTTGATAGGTCATATCTTGAATTGGTAAAATAACACCATTAAAATAGAGTTAGGGCTGGGCACTGTGGCTTATGCCTGTAATCCCAGCACTTTGGGAAGCAGAAGCAGGAGGATTGCTTGAGTCTGGGAGTTTGAAACCAGCCTAGGCAACACAGTGAGCCCTCATCTCTTCAAAATAAAAAATAAAAAAATTCGCTGAATGTGGTGGCATGCGCCTGTAGGCCCAGCTCCAGAAGTTGAAGCTTTGGTAAGTCATGACTGTGCCACTGCACTCCAGCCTGGGCTACAGAATGAGACCCCCAACTCAAAAAGGTGTACCACCATGCCTGGTTAATTTTTTATTTTTTGTAGAGATAAAGTTTCACTTGTTTCCCAGGCTGGTCTCAAACTCTTGGGCTCAAGCAATCTGCCCACCTTGGTGTCCCAAAGTGCTGTGATTTCAGGCATGAGCCACCGCACCGCATCTTTAACAAATGATGTTGGGGGCAAACCCTTCAAGTCCCCTCCCACTGTGGGAGACTTTCTGTCCTCTCAATAAATCCAGTTTCTAAAAAATAAAAATAAATGATGTTGGAAAAACTGGATATCCACATGCCGAAGAATGAAATTAGACCCGTATCTCATACCATGTCCAAAAATTAATTCAAAATAGATTAAAGACTTAAATTAAGACCTGAAACTGCAAAACTACTAAAAGAAAACATAAACATAGGGGGAAAACTCCATGACATTGGTCTGGACAATGATCTTTTTGGATATGACCCCAAAAACATAGGCAACAAAAGTGAAAATTGATAAATGGGATTACATAAAACTAAAAAGCTTCTGGAGCCAGGCATGGTGACTCATGCATGTAATCACAGTGCTTTGGGAGGCTGAGGTGGGAGACTCATCTGAACCCAGGAGTTTGAGACCAGCCTGGTCAACGTAGCTAGACCTGTCTCTACAAAAAAAAAAAGTAAAAACACCAGCTGGGTCTGGTGGCACGCATCTATGATCCCAGCTATTAGAGAGGCTGAGGTGGGGAGGATGACTTGAGCCCAGGAGCTATAATCATGCCACTGTACTCCAGCCTGGGTGACAGAATAAGACTTTAAAAAAAAAATTTTTTTAAGCCTCTGCAAAGCCAAGGAAACAACAGCATGAAGAGACAATCTGTAGAATGGGAGAGAATATTTGCAAGCCACACATCTGATGAGGAGCTAATATCCAAAATACATATAAAAAAACCTCAAACAACCCAGTAGCAAGGAAACAACCTGATTAAAAAATTCGGCAAAGGACTTAAATAGACATTTCTCAAAAGAAGACATACAAATGGTCAATGGGTATCTGAAAAAAATGCCAGTGTCCCTAATTATTAGAAAAATGCAAATCAAAACCACAGTAAGATATCACCTCACACTTGTTAGGATGGCTATTATAAAAAAGACGAAAGGTACGTTTTAGTGAGTAGTGAAGAAAAGAGAACTCTTGTACATTGTGGGTGGGAATGTAAATTAGAACAGCCATTATAAAAAAAGTATGGAGGGTCCTAAAAAAATTAAAAATAAAACTACCATATGATCCAGCAATCCCACTACTGAGTATTTTTCCAAAGGAAATAAAATCAGTATGTTACAGATATATCTGCACTTCCATGTTCACTGCAGCATTATTCACAATAGCCAAGATATGGAATCAACCTAAGTGTCCATCGATGGATGAATGGGTAAATAAAATATGATATACATACATATACAATGAAATAGTATTCAGCCTTAAAAAAGAAGGAAATTTTGTTATTTTTGGCAACATGGATGAAACCTGAGAATATTATGCTAAGTGAAATAAGCCAGAAACAAAAAAACAAATACTGGGAGATCTCACTTTTATGTGGAATCTAAAAAAAGTCAAACTCATAGCAGCAGAGAGGGGAATAGTGGTTCCCGAGGATTGCTAGGGCCTGAGGCATTGATGGGTTCAGATGTTGGTAAAAGGATGCACAATTTCAGTTAGTGAAAAGGAATAAGTTCTAGAGATCTATTATGCAACATGGTGAATATAGTTAATAACACTGCACTGTATATTTGAGTAGATTTTAAGTGTTATCACAAAAAAGTATGTAAGGTAATGCATATGATAATTAGCTTCATTTAGTCATTTCACAATGTATATATTTCACAATGTATATATATTTCAAAACATCACGTTGTACATGATAAATACATTCAAATTGTATTTTTCAATTAAATATAAATTTTTAAAAATAAAGTTGGAGTCGTTTTGGCAGCCATAAGCTTCTCTAGTCACATTGGGAGCTTCTGTGTGTTCCTGTGATGTGGGAGACACTGGAACTTGATTTTCCTCCCCAGATATTGTCTCAAAAAGAAGCCTCAGAAATATTCATGTAGGACTTCCCTGGCCCTGGGATGGTGAATAATTCACACAGTCATGTGCAAATTCAGATGAATTAGTAGCAGCTGCCTGGACTGTTGTGACATGTGGGGTCTAAGATATATTCAGGGACTGGATAGATGGGTAAGAGCATTATCATGTATGGTTCAGTGGTGTCTTGCTGGTAGTGACAATTGTGCTGATTATTTTGCTGACCTTGTTTAGATTCCAGAACCCTGGTGATGAGCTTTATAAGCCGGGGTACAGATTTCTTCTGCTTTGTCCTCTTATTACATATTCCCTTGTATACTCTGCTGTTGTCTAGTTCCAGGGCAGCCTTCCCCTCCCACCACTTCCAGTTCACCTTCTTAGAGCCCAGCACTGACCCCTCTCCTAGGGCAGCCTTCTCTGTCTCTCCTCTCATAGCACAAAACTGTGAAATAGTTATTGGGAGTTGAGATTTCTGGACATTGCTGCATTTTTACCCCATGTGAAACGGGTGGTGGTTTCACCTAAGAGAGACATGGACCTTACAGAACTCCCAAGAGAGAACCTACCCAAGAAGAATCTGCCATCCAAGCACAATAAAAACATGATCTTGGTGAATCAGGTTCAGGATTGGTTGCTCCCGCCTCCTTGGCCAGATGCTTCTTCACTTACAAAAGGGCCATGCCTGACTAACCCATCATAAGTTGAAAATGTATTTAAAGCTCCTAACCTGGCCGGGCTCAGTGGCTCAGCCTGTAATCCCACGCTTTGGGAGGCTGAGGTGAGTGGATTGCCTGAGCCTGCGGGTTTGAGACACACCTGGGCAACTTGGCGAGACCTCATCTCTACAATAAATCAAAAAAATCAGCCGGGCGTGATAGCGCGCGCCTGTAGTTCCAGCTACTTGGAAGGCTGAGGCAAAAAGATTGCCAGAGCCCAGCAGGTTGAGGCTGCGGTGGCTGGGAGTGTGCCACTGCTCTCCAGTCTGGGCGACGGAGTGAGACTCCAACTCAAAAAAAAAAAAAAAAGAAAGAAAAAGAAAAAGAGACGGTCTCGGTGGCTCAGCCTGTAATCCCGCGCCTTTGGGAGGCTGAGGTGAGTGGATTGCCTGAGCCCACAGGTTCGAGACCCGCCTGGGCAACTTGGCGAGACCTCATCTCTACAATAAATCAAAAATTAGCCATGTGTGGTCGCGCGCGCCTGTAGCTCCAGCTGCTCGGAAGGCTGAGACAGAAGGATCGCCGGAGCCCAGCAGGTCGAGGCTGCGGTGGCCGGGAGCGGCCACTGCACTCCAGTCTGGGTGACACAATGAGTAGCAATATTTTTATGATATTTTCAGTTTGCAATATTTAGGTGATCACAGGGCAGTGTTGGGTTTAGGAAAAAAATATTTAGATGAATACAAAACATAACACAATTTTAAAACTTAATTGAGAGTGTTTGCCTTTGAAGAGTGGGAGTTGGGAGGTTTTGTTTTTTTTTTTGAGTAGACGTCTCACTCTATTGCCCAGGCTGGAGTGCAGTGACACATTCATGGCCACCGCAGCCTCCACCCAGGTGATCTTTCTGCCTCAGCCTTCCAAGTAGCTGGAACCACAGGCAAGTGCCACCATGCCCAGCTAACTTTTTGATCTCCTTCCATTTCAGCATACCAAGTAGCTGGAACTACACCAGGCACACCACGCCTGGCTAATTTTTTGATTTATCATAGAGACAAGGTCTCGCCACATTTCCAAGGCTGGTCTTGAACCCTTGGGCTCAGACAGTCCTCTTGCTCAGCCTCCCATAGTGCTGGGATTACAGGGGTAAGCAACAGTGCCCAGCCCATATTGTAGAGATGAGGTCTGGCCAAGTTGCCCAGGGGAGTCTGGAACCCTTGGGCTCAGGCAGTACTCTCACCTTCACCTCCCAAAGTGCTGGGATTACAGGTGTGAGAGCCACTGTGCCAGCTGGGAGACTTTTTTTTTTTTTTTTTGAGTTGGAGTTTCACTGTCACCCAGGCTAGAGTGCAGTGGCAGGCTCACAGCCACTTCAGCCTTGACCTGCTGGGCTCAGGCGATCCTTCCACCTTACTCTTCCAAGTAACTGGAACTAAAGGTGCGACACCACACATGGCTAATTTTTAAAATTTATTGTAGAGACTAGGTCTCGCCAAATTGCCCAGGCTGGTCTCAAACCTGCGGACTCAGGCAATCCTCTCACCTCAGCCTCTCAAAGTGCTGGGATTATAGGCGTTAGCCACCGCACCCAGCCAAGTCTATTTTTTTTTTAAGGAGGCCTTATAGAACGATTTGACTTTTTAAATAATAAAATGTATATCTATAAAAAAAATGGACATTTGGGGAGAGGTTATAGAAGAAAACAGAGACCAGTTAGTAGGCTGTGAAAATAATCAAAGAGAGGCAACATTGATTGGAAGTGGGAATAAAGATATGGGCAGATTTTTTTTTTTTTTTAGTTGGAGTCTCATTCTGTCCCCCAGGCTGGAATGCAGTGGCATGCTCACCGCCACCCCAGTGACAACCTTCTAGGCTCTGGCGATCTTTCTGCCTCAGCCTTCCAAGTAGCCAGAACTACAAGTGCGTGCTACCACGCCTGGCTAGTTTTTTAATTTATTGTAGAGATGAGGTCTCACCAAGTTGCCCAGGCTGTTCTTGAACCCATAGACTCAGGCAATCCTCTCACCTTGCCCTTCCAAAGTACTAGGATTACAGGCTTGAGGCACTGCACCCGACTGTGGACACATTTAAGATCTTTTTTTTTTGAGTTGGAGTCTCACTCTGTTGCCCAGACTGGAGTACAGTGGCCGCTCACGGCCACTGCAGCCTCGAATTGCTGGGCTCCAGCGATCCTTCTGCCTCAGCCTTCTGAGTAGCTGGAACTACCCGTGCGCGCTACCACGCCCGGCTAGTTTTTTTTTTGGTAGCGATGAGGTTTCACCAAGTTGCCCAGGCGGGTCTCGAACCCGCAGGCTCAGGCAATCCACCCACCTCAGCCTCCCAAGGCACGGGATTACAGGCTGAGCCACCGAGCCCAGCTAAGATCTATTTTAATTTTAAGTTTTCTTTATTCTCCTCTTTTTTTTTTTTTTGAGTTGGAGTCTCACTCTGTCGCTCAGACTGGAGTGCAGTGGTCGCTCCTGGCCACCGCAGCCTTGACCTGCTGGGCTCCGGCGATCCTTCGCCTCAGCCTTCCAAGTAGCTGGAACTACAGGCACGCGCTACCACGCCCGGCTAATTTTTTTGATTTATTGTAGAGATGAGGTCTCGTCAAGTTGCCCAGGTGGGTCTCGAACCCTCGGGCTCAGGCAATCCACTCACCTCAGCCTCCCAAAGGCGCGGGATTACAGGCTGAGCCACCGAACCCTGTTTATTCTCCTCTTAAAAAGACCTCGCCCAGCCATGCACAGTGGCTCACGCCTGTAATCCCAGCACTTTGGGAGGTGGAGGCAAGATGATTACCTGAGCCCAGGGATTCGAGAGTAGCCTGGGCAACTTGGCGAGACCTCCTTTCTTTTTTTTTTTGAGTCAGAGTCTGACTCTGTGCCCAAGGCTGGAGTGTGGTGGCATGCTCATGGCCACCTCAGCCTTGACCTGCTGAATTCAGGTGATCCTTCCACCTCAGCCTTCCAAGTAGCTGGAACTATAGGCATGCGCCACCACGCATGGCTAATTTTTCTTGATTTATTGTAGAGATGAGGTCTCACCAAGTTGCCCGGGCTGGTCTCGAAGCCCTAGGCTCAGGCAATACTCTCACCTCAGCCTCCCGAAGTGCTGGGATTTTAGGCATGAGCAACTGCACCTGACCAAGACTTCCTCTGCACAATAAATTTTTTAAAAATTAGTATGGCAAGCCGGGCTCGGTAGCTCAGCCTGTAATCCCGCGCCTTTGGGAGACTGAGGTGAGTGGATTGCCTGAGCCCGCGGGTTCGAGACCCGCCTGGGCAGGCGAGACCTCATCTCTACAATAAAATCAAAAAATTAGCGGGGCGTGGTAGCGCGCGCCTGTAATTCCGGCTACTCGGAAGGCTGAGGCGGCAGGATCGCCGGAGCCCAACAGGTCGAGGCTGCGGTGGCTGGGAGCGGCCACTGCACTCCAGTCTGGGCGACAGAGTGAGACTCCAACTCAAAAAACAAAACAAAACAAAACAAAACGAAAAACACAGATGGCTGAGCTCCAACCCCAGGGTTTCTGATTCAGTAGATCTGTGGGTGGGGCCTGAGAATTTTCATTTCTATCTCGTTCCCAGGTGATGGTAATGCTGCTGGTTCGGAGATCACACTTTGAGAACCACTGGCACACTCCTACTGGTTTTCAACCTTGGCCAAAACAGGGCCAATCACAGTCCTTCCCTGTGACTGATAAATGGGGAGGATGGTGCAGTTTGAGGCAACATTATACAAGAGGGAAGTCTCCAATATAATAACCTTGGAACTGAGATCTAAAAACAAGCAGTTTGTTGTGCAAAGTTACAGAGGAAGGGCAGACGAAGTAACATGTACAAAAGTTCTGAGGCGAGAATGGGCCAAGCTTACTCAAGGGACCTAAGAAGGCTAGCTTTAGAATCCTGTTCCCATTGCCCAAACTGCTGTCTCCCTTACTTTAACCTAGGGAATCCCCAGTCAACCTTCAGATTTCAGCCCAAACATCACTCCCCCAAACCTCCCGGAGCTCAGAGCAGGTCTCCCTTCGCCCCCATCGATGACCGACCTGTTCCTAGGATCCAGAGGCCTGTGTTTATGAGACTTACGGAACTCGAGAAAGGGAGTGTTGGGGTAAGAGAGATGTGGGCTGAGAGCGTTAAAAGGGATCGCGCAAATTTTTCCGCAGGAAAACCAAGAGGATTCCCAAGTTTTTTAGCCCAGAGCAATGCTCGGGGAGCGACAGCAGCCCGCAGAGCGGCCGGTCACGGAGCGGAAGTTCGTCCCTGAAGCCGTTCTAGGAAACTCGGAGGACCCAGATCGTCAGTCATCCTAGGGCTGAAGTGGGTATCAGCGAGTGCACAGGGCCATTCCAGCGAGTCGGGTCGGCAGGCGGCGGCAAGGTGGGGCTTGGGTTAGGGCGAAAACTGGCGAAAAGCAAAGCCCTAAAAGGCAAGGAGGCGCTGGCGCGCAGACCACCTGTTCATCCCGCAGAGTGCGGCGCGCGCTGATTGGCTAGAGTGCTGCCCGGGACCGGAAGTGGCCGATGCTGTCGCCCGTGACACCGAGACAACAGCTGCGGGTTGTGTGCTAGCGGCCCAAGCAGCGCCGGGAGCCCGAGCGGAGTGAGCGTGGGGCGGTAGCGGCCTGCGGTGAGCCCTCGTTCTGTCACGGCTTGGGGGAGGAGGGCGCTGGGCTCCCAACTGCCTAGTTCGTGAGCCGAGCGGAAACCCTACGTTTAGGCCCGTTCCTGACCCGGGTTCGCTGAATGACCTTGGACTTTACGCCCCCCTTCCCAGGTCTTCCTTTCCCCACCTGCACACAGAGAGTGTGGGCCTCGACATTGCCAGGGACCGTCCCAACCTGGTTCTGTGCCTGTCAACTGTGGGGGTGGGAGAAGCAGGGACACCCCCCGCCCCCGTCCTGTCGTGGGGACTAATGGGAGCTGTGGTTTTTCTCAGACATTCCACCCCCATGTAAACCACTGGGACGAAATGGCGGGCAGTGCCAAAAACTTAAGGCCCCTGTGACAGATCGTACCCTGTGCTGGCAGACAGGATATTGGCTTATGAGGGTTGGTTTTGAAAGGAGACAGATTTGAGCCAAAGAGTTAATAGAGACCTCTTGATCATGGGTACCAGAGGAAGGACAGAGGAAAGGAGGCAACAGTTCCTTACATTAAATATCATCCAGATTGGGAGAAATAACTTATTTTAAAAATACTTATTGATACTGTCTTAGGCTCTTTAGATACAAAGGTGGATGACATATTCAGTTAACCCCCAAGAGAATGGAAGATTTGTTATATGGAGAAGACAGTTATACAAATTCACTTAACAGATATTAAGTAGGTACCTGAAATGTACTAGGCGCTGGAAATAACAAGATGAATAGGATATCATTCTTGCTCCTGGTGCAGAGGAAAAAATAGATATGAAAATAAACTAACAATACAGTGGCGTAACTGTTACAAGATGAAGAAATATCTGTCTGTCTTAGGGCCTGGGGGTCAGGAAAGAAAAGCATGGGAGCATGGGAGGGACTGCACATTCTTGAACTGAGTCTTGGAGATATTTGTTGTGCACAAAGTAGACAGTAAAATTCTGGGAAGTGGCCAGGCACGGTGGCTCATACCTGTAATCCCAGCACTTTGGGAGGCTGAGGGAGGATTGCTTGAGCCCAGGAGTTTGAGGCTAGCCTAGGCAACATAGCGGGACCTCACCTCTAAAAAAAAATGCCAGGTGTGATGGTGCACACCTGTAGTCCCAGCTACTGGGAGGCTGAGGTGGGAGGATTGCCTGAGTTGCTCTGGAGTCTGAGGCGGAAGGATCACCTGAGCCCAGGAATTTGAGGCTGCAGTGAGCTGTGATTTTGCCACTGCACACCAGCCTGAGCAACAGAGTGAGTCCACTACTCAAAAAAAAAAAAAAAAAAAGAATTCCAAGTAGTGGGAATAACTTGTTATCAGAGGCAAAGAAGCTTTAAAGAACAGGAAGTGTCGAACTGCAAGACACTGAGTCTGACCGCAGCTTCCAACAGTTAATGGAGAGTGTGGGACAGTAGATGGGGAAGGGAAATGGGCCTCATTATGAGGATAGTATGAACCACATGAAGATGTTTTTATTCTGTAGGCCTTGAGGAGCACAGGAAGTGATATGATAACTATAGTACAAAGAGGTGAGAAAAGGGTCTGTCTTGGTTTAAAGGATAAGAGAGACCTTCCTGCAGATGTTAATGAAGACTTGGGGAGAGGTGTTCCCTGTACTAAATACTGAGTATGTAGTAGGACCTGGCCTTTCAGAAGTTAAGGGAAATTATTTGCATCAGTTAAGATACTTTTGTCTATACGTAACAGAATCCAACTCAAGCTGTTTTAAAAATATACACGTATGTAATTTCTGATAATTGGAAATCAAGAGGTAGAGTAGTTTCAGGACTGACTGAATCCAGTGGCCCTGGCAGCATTTCCCCTTGATTTTCTTAGTTTTACCAGCCTTCATCCACAGTGAGATGATGGTAGCAGACCCAGGCAACAGAATATAGAAATCTCTTCTTGTGCATTCTTTCAGGATGGCAGGAAACTATTCCCAGAAGCTCCCAGTAAACTTCCTTAAAATACTGACCCAGATGAAGGTATATGTCTATTTCTGAACCAGGAATTCCTGAATCCTGAACCAGCCACTTGGAGGGAGATGGCATTTATATGACTGGGTTAACTGAACCGGTGTGCACTCTGAAGCTCTTGGATGAGAATAGATCTCTGTCAAAGAGAGCAAAGCCACTGCAAACTTTTTTGCTCAAATACCCCATAAAGTAATTTTGAAGGCTTCATATCCCTTTACACATTTGCAGGTTGACATCCAAAATGTTTCCATTTTTCATCATAAATTTTAATAGTTTCAAAGGATATTATTGTTGACGTATTAAACATTTTGACATTTTAAAATAAAACCTCTTCCCAGTTTCTAGTATATCTTCCCTTGATTTTGTGTACTGACCACATTCTTCACCCTCTCGGTTAGCATCTCGCTCCTCCCTGCCCATCTTCATTTGCATTCCCATGTCAGTCAGTCATCTCCACTATCTCCTGGCCAACCTCTCTGAGTACCTTACTTCCTTGGTCTACCACCACACACCTCACCTGATTCTTAGGCGGCTGCCAAAAGCATTATTGAAAAAACTCAGGAGAGCATGATGATTGGCTTCTCCTCACACTGATACTTTCCAGCGTGCTTGTCTCACTGGGGGTGATGACAGTTAAATAAGATAATGTCGGTGACTCATGCCTGTAATCCCAGCATTTTGGGAAGCTGAGGTGAGAGAATTGCCTGAGGCCAGGTGTTCAAGACCAGCCTGGGCAACTTGGCGAGACCTCTTCTTTACAATAAAAAGAAAAAAAATTAGCGAGGCATGGTGTTGCATATCTGTAGTTCCAGCTACTTGGAAGGCTGAGACAGAAGGATCATCTGAGTCTAGCAGGTCAAGGCTGCGGTGGCCGTGAGCATGCCACTGCACCCCAGCCTGGGTGTCAGAGTAAGACTCTGACTCAAAAAAAAAGGTATCTGTAAATTGCTTAGCATATAGTAAGATCTTATCATTATTCTCCACATCAAAATGTCAGTGCATCCTCGCTTATATTCTCTCCTTTCATAGTTATCCCAACCTTGCACATGCTACATTGAAATAAAAATGTTCTGTCTGTTCTTTTTCTTACATTTCCCATATTGCCTGGCCTCAGGCTTTGCTTGCCCATTTTTGCCCAGAATGTGCAGTACAGTAGTCTTCAAATGGAAGTACATAGAGGAGGTACACAAACACTTTCTGTAACATTTGTCGGCAGATTGTTGAATAGAAATCCATTTCTAGATTTTTAGCTTCAGTTTGTATCCTTGCCTATGACTGATCTGCTTGAGAATGGGCCTCTTGCCTATAGGTTTCTCTTTTTTCACCTCCTCTTTCACAATTGCTCCTTTCCTTTATAAAAGAAAGACACTTCTCATCCATCCCATTCTTAATTTTACTATGATGCATCACTCTGGGGTGGAAAAACCTCTAGAGTGCCATACAAAGGGACAATTTGTTGAAGAAGTGAGTTTCTTGGACTTTTTTTTTTTTTTGAGTTGGAGTCTCACTCTGTCGCCCAGACTGGAGTGCAGTAGCATGCTCCTGGCCTCTGCAGCCTCGACCTGCTGGGCTCTGGCAAAACTTCCGCCTCAGCCTTCCAAGTAGCTGGAACTACAGGCGCGTGCTACCATGCCCGGCTAATTTCTTTTGATTTATTGTAGAGATGAGGTCTCTCCAAGTTGCCCAGGTGGGTCTCAAACCTGCGGGCTCAGGTAATTCACTCACCTCGGCCTTCCAAAGAGTGGGATTACAGCCTGAGCCACCGAGTCCGGCCTCTTGGAATTTTTGTAACACAAGTCCAAATCTTTGCTTTCACAATGTTTTAAAAAGACCTAATCAGGCTGTCAATCAGCTGATAGATCATTTAATAATCTTTACAACAAATCACAATGTGGTTTTTGGCAGATACGTTCAAAGAATTAAGTGATATTGCTGTCACAAAAGATTGCTGTAAATGTGGATTTAGGCTATTTGGGCAAAAGCAGGCCCGGCTACAGTAACTAGAGACAGTCTCGTAAACATAACAGAAAGGCTGTTTTTATTTTTTATTTTTTATTTTTTTTGAGTTGGAGTCTCACTCTGTCACCCAGACTGGAGTGCAGTGGCCGCTCCCGGCCCCGCAGCCTCGACCTGCTGGGCTCCGGCGATCCTTCCGCCTCAGCCTTCCGAGTAGCCGGAATTACAGGCATGCGCTACCACACCCGGCTGATTTTTTGATTTATTGTAGAGATGAGGTCTCGCTGCCCAGGCGGGTCTCGAACCCGCGGGCTCAGGCAATCCACTCACCTCAGCCTCCCAAAGGCGCGGGATTACAGGCTGAGCCACCGAGCCCGGCTGAAAGGCTGTTTTTAACTCAGAAAAGGGAATTTAGTCAATTGTATTTTATCTGCTCTGTCTGCTCTCAGAGGTTTAGAAAAGGAGTGAGGATGGGGTAGTCTAGCTGGAGCATAGGAAAAAAGTCACAACAAGAACTGGCAGTGTATCTGTAATCCTGCTGCTGGACACATGTGTTGATTTGCCTGTAAGCCAGATCCTGGGTAGAGATGGATGCACCACATGAGGAGTGGTAACTCCAGTCATTAAGACTTTGTAACAGTGGCTCTCAAACCTTACTGGGTATCAGAATCACCCAGGGCACTTGTTAAAAATATAGAACCCTTGGCCCCTGCTAGAGATTCTGATTCTGCAAAGTCTGAGGTGGGATCTAGAAATTAGCATTTTTATTTTTAAATTTTATTTTTAAGTTTTATTTTTATTTATTTATTTATTTTTGAGTCAGAGTCTCACTCTGTTACCCAACCAGCGTGCAGTGGCACAGTTACAGCTATTGCAGGCTCAACCTGCTGGGCTCAGGTGATCTTTCTACCTCAACCTTCCAAGTAGCTGGAACTATAGGTGCTACCACCACCACGCCAGGCTAATTTTAAAAAATTTATTGTAGAGATGACATCTTGCCAAGTTGCCCAGGCTGGTCTCGAACCCTTGGGCTCAGACATCCTCTCTCCTCCACCTCCCAAAGTGCTGGGATTATAGGCATGAACCACCATACCTGACTGAAATTAGTATTTTTAACAAATTGATCAGTTGATTTTTATACAGCTAGTCTAGTTGCAGGCCAAGAACTAATATTTAAGAATCATTCATCTAACCAGATCTTCCTGCTATGATTGCAGGCCTACTAAAAACACTTTTCAATGTTTTATGTGGCTTCCCATACAGATTTTCACCGCCTAGGCAGTATGGTCCTTTAAAAATTTTATTTCTCATTGTTAATTGATAGACATCTAGATTATGCATCAGTATTTTGCAAATGAGGCTTTTTGAGCTTGCTATCTTTGGTTTGACAAATTTACATTGACAAATTCAGGTCTGCAGAGTTGAGTATCTTATTCTGAACTACGGAGACCCAGTTGAGGTCTGCTTGTCATCCCCTAAACTGAGGGCAATGAATGGTCAACCGTCTCTCCTCTAGTGGCACATCTTTCTTACCTGTCATCAGAAACATCTAATTTGAGATTTAGAAAAATGAAGTGAGAGACAGAAAGAGAAAATTGTGGCTGGGTGCAGTGACTCACGCCTGTAATCCTAGCACTTTGGGAGGCCAAGGCGAGAGGATTGCTTGAGCCCAGGAGTTCAAGACCAATATAGCGAGACCTCATCTCTACAAAAAAAAATCAAAAAATTAGCCAGGTGTGATGGCACACATTTGTAGCCCCAGCTGCTCAGGAGGCTGTGGTAAAAGGATTGCTTGAGCCCAGGAGGTTGAGGCTACAGTGAGCCTGATCATGCCACTGCATTCCAGCCTGGGCTACAGAATGAGATGACTCCAACTCAAAAAAAAAAAAAGGAAAAGGAAAGAAACAGAAGATTGTGTTTGGGAATTTGAATTGAGGCTATGAGAAGTGGAGTGTTGGAGTGTTTCCATGTGAGGATGAGGCCTAATATATGGCTATGCCACTAGGAAGATCAACTAGACGGAGAATGACTTTGAATTATAATTGAGAAGGTGGCTGTAAAGTGATATTTAACAAATGACACTAATATTATGTTACTAGCAGAACGCAAAGTAAAAGAATGGTCAGGGGGTAATATTTAGTTGGGGAAAACTTTCTGATTTTGAATTTTGAACCAAGTCTTGAAGTTGGGGTTGGATACATAACTACCTAACTTCTATTTTATTTTGTTTTACTATGAAAAAATGATTTTCCATTTGGCATGGTATAGATAGAGGTTCTACAAATGCTGGTTTTGTTAAGAACTAGATGATGGAAAAGAAGCAACTATAGGAAACATGAGGTTGAAAAGGCCAGAGAGGAGGCTGGAAGTAGGTAGAGACTGAAATACCAGCTTGTAGAACTTTTGGGGGGCTGGGCAATAGAGAGAATTTTATTTAAGACAGTACTTCCCAACTCAGATGGTGCCATGAATGAACAAGATAGATAAATTCTCTGCAATGGATCTTTACAGTTATGTAGATACATATTGTCTATAATTTCCAAAGATTTTAACAAAAAGGAGAAATACAGCTTTTAGGTGCTCTCTTTTACTCCATGGAAAAATTAGAGAAGATACTGAGGTAGGAAACGTTGAAGAAAATTCCAGTTCATTTTGAGAAGTAACAAAAAGAGCTTCTGAATCTTCAGAACTCCAGTGGGAGATCAGGTTTCTTTTGGGTGTCAGGGGAGGGGGACATTACTAGGACTGCACTGATGAGTGACCAGAGATACCACAGTATAAGGTGGTGGTAATAATCAACGTCTTATGGATGACTGGAGGCTGGGCAGAGGAAAGTTCAGTACGAAGTCACCCCTCCATTCATTACTTTTTCCTGTCCTCACCACATGACCCCAGCTGTTTCTGCCACTTCGGGTCTTTGTTTCTTCAGTAATTGCATCTTCCCACTTAGCCCGTCTCTCTACTGATACTGTTCCTTCTAATATAAACATGTTCAAATCTCTCCCATCAGAGAAAAGCCTTGACCTGTATAGCACACTCACATTACTGTCCGTTTTGGTCTCCTCCTTTCATCTACATTTTTTTTTTGAAAGAAGCAGCAAATTCATTATTCAATCCACTGCCATCTGGCTTGTGCTTCTACCATTCCACTAAATTTGTTCTTACAGGTCATTTGTGACCACCTAGTTGTCTCAGTAGACATTATCCAGTTCTTAGCCTACTGACTCAACTGCATTTGATACCTTTTAATTCCCTCTGCCATTGTTCAAGTGACTTCTGTAACACAGTATTATGGTTCTTCTACTTCACTAATCATTCTTTATCTTCTTGTCCTACTTCTCTTCCTCCACCCACCACTTTATTATCAAGAGTCTGGACAGGAAACAGCTCACTCAAATTGAGGAACCTGGGGCTGGTAATGGTGGCATGGTCACTAGCCTTGGGCCTGAAGAGACGGGAGAGAGTAGAGGTTACTGGGACCCAGAAGACTATTGAGTAGGATAGACTCCTTGAGAGGAATAATGACTTTCATTTACAGGACAACATCACCCAAAGCAACCTCACGGGAAGGAACCTGGAGAATAAATACCCTGTGATCCTACATTCCTCTTGACTTCCAGTCTCCTCCTGGGGCCCCTGATTGGTGAAACATAGCTGGAAGCCAGAGGCCTATTGATGTGTGCCATACAGGTTAGCCTTTTAGCCTTCTAGGGCAGAAAGGAGGGCAAGAAAGGTGAAAGGGCGATCTAGAAGGGAAAATGGAAGATAATTGGAGTAATTGTGACTGTTAGCTTTGAATCCTAGGTTTCCATCCTCAGTCTGTGACAGTTCTTATACTATACTCATGCTGAGTGCTCTCAAGTCTGTATCTTTAGTACTGACTACTTTAATCTTTAGACCAATATATTTTGACTGATTTCTTGATACTTCTTTATGGATATCTTAAAACTCACCTTTTCTAAAACAGAGCTCATTTATCATCTTTCCTCCTATACTAGCTCTTCCTCAGTATTCCCTCCTAGTCTTGGTGGCACCACCATCCAATTACCATCTCTCTGGGCACCATCTTTGACTCCTCTCTCTTTCTTATACCTATATCCAGTCACACACCAAGAATTTGACCTGTTAAATATTTCTTCAGTCTCTCTCTTCCCCACTGCCCTAGTAGATCATATCACCTCTTGCCTTGATAACTCTATCAGCCTTCTAACTGATCTCCTGTGTTCAGGCCTACAGCTTTCTAGCTCAGTCACTAAATAGCCACTAGTATGCATCTACCTGAAATATTAATCTGGCCAGAGTTTATGTCACTCTTAGACTTAAAAACCATCCCATTACTTTGCATTGTCTAAGGGATGAAGTTCCATACCTGCCCATGCCCCCTTACGAATCACCTTCTGCAATTAACATTTTTACTAACGGGAGGATTGTATTCTTCAGATTTGCTGTGGTACAGAAATACACTGACCTCGGCTAAAGGCCACTTCAATATTAGTTCCAAGTTGCTTACCAGAATGAAGAGTGAACAGAGGTCTGACTCATTCTCCCAGCATTTGGACCCCACATCTGTGATGGAGACAGTTAAATCCATTTATAATAGGAATAGATTTGGCCTCATGCAGTTTTTAAAAAATGGCTTAAGCAAGGCCAAACTTATTTCTGTCTTAGATAAATGAAGTCCAGAGGCTAGCATTCCAAGACTGGTATGGCAGTGCTATGGAGTCATCAGGGATCCAGGTTCCTTCTAACTATGATCCCTAGGCCTAGGGTATGCTGGTGTACTCGATTCAAGATGGTGCTCCAGCTATGACCCAGGAACAGTATGGAAGAAATGCATCCCTTCATCTTTTAGATTTCCATTAGTCCCATGTGCTTTCATGTACATCTCACTGTCTAGTTGGCCAGAATTTGGTTACATGGCGAATTCCAGCTGCAAAGAAATGTATTTCTTTAGCTAGACTAATTACACTCTAAATAAATTTCTTATTTTGTTGTAAGGAGATGGGGAAGTATAGAAATTGGGGTAGATAACTAAAAATCCCTACCACAGCCTTTTAGAAGTTTAAAAAATGTATTATTTAAGATCTATAAATATATTAAGAAAATTCAATAAAAGGGCTGATTAAAAAATTAATATGTAATGATCAATTAATATGCAATGATATGTATAAAAGTAATAACTGGTTACAAAATATAAGAAAAACTCACTAAATAAAAAGAGGTACAGAGATATGATGGACATAAAAAGAACATCAGGATAAGTTTGGACTACAGAATTATACTACAAGTTATTTAGAAAAATATGAGAATAGACAGGAAATGTCTGAAAAAAAGGTAGAGAACTTTCTCTAACGTATTCTAAAATTTTTAATAAAGCTACAGCAGGTTGAACTGTTTGGTATTAGACTAGAAATATATCAAAAGAAGTGAATGGAATGCAGAAATTGACCCAAATATATATGGCTATTTAGATTATGGTATAGGTGGCATTTTAAATCTGCAGGGAAAATAATTATTCAGTAAGCAGTATTGATGGAATTCACTATTTGGAAAAACTAAAGCTGGAACCTTACTTCATCCAAATGTAAGGGAGCCAAAGGTAGTTACTGCTATACTTTTGTGCTGATTGTAACTAAGTCATATTCACCTTTTGAATGAGTAACCCCTATACATCCCATCCCCAGCTCTGTAGACCTGGTGAGTACTATAGGACTGGACTAAGAATAGTTTCTTTTGCTACTCATTTTGTGGTTACTTCCTTTATATACCCAAATACTATTTCTATTAACTAGTCATTTTTGTCCTTCTAACCTTTTCCATATACCCATCTATTAATATGGCCACTATTTTCCCTAAATGTTTTTTTACCAACCTCAACTCACTGTTATTACTATGGAACTTTTTATCAGCCCCCCCCACCTTTGAGTTGAAGTCTCACTCTAATCTCAGACTGGAGTGTAGTGGCATGCTCACTGCTGCCATAGCCTTGACCTACTGGGCTCAGGTGATCCTTCTGCCTCAACCTTCTGAGTAGCTAGAACCACAGGCGTGTGCCACCATGCCTGGCTAATTTTTTATTTATTGTAGAGACGAGGTCTTACCAAGTTGCCCAGCCTGGTGTTGAACCCTTGAGCTCAGACAATCCTCTCACTTCCACCTCCCAAATTTCTGGGATTACAGGCATGAGCCATCATGCCTGGCTCAGCATCTCTTTATCATCCATTTCCTGTATCTGTCTTTAAATATTTTCCACTGATCTTTTTTTCTCTTTTCAGTTAGTATCCTCTGTTTAGCATGTGTACCATAATCCTAAATTTTTATCTTCTCTTCAGTGGCATCTGTCATTTCACCAGATACAAAAACTGTTCTTGAGTGCTATTTCAACTGTGTCAGAGCTCTGTTCTTCTCTAGCATTAGCTTCACTTAAATGTGATATAGTCACCTTACATACTTGCCCTTTCTCATTTCAGATTGTGAGATGGGGACTGAGAACAAGGAGGTGATTCCCAAGGAAGAAATCTCTGAAGAATCTGAGTCACATGGGTCAATATTTGAAAAACTTCCAGAAGTAGTTTACCAAAGTCACAAGTTTGGGGCAGCATTTGAAGAAGATATATTGGAGGGACATTCAAGAGACTCCACGGAAGAGATTATAGAGCAGATGTCTCCTCAGAAGAGAGATTTTGCATCAGAATTGATTATCTTTAAGAAATCACCCTCAAGTGAGAAGGACCAGGAGAATACTGAGGGTGAGAGAGGCTGCAGTCCCACCCAAATCTGGTTACACATCAGGGAGATTCCGCATTAGAGGGAGTGAGTACATTTGTTATCTCTGGCCAAAACTTCATAGAGAGTTTAGGGCCTAACAAAACACAGAGAAGTTCTATAGGAGAAAAGCCTCATACATGTAAAGAATGTGGGAAAGCCTTTAATCAGAACTCACATCTCATCCAGCATATGAGAGTTCATAGTGGAGAAAAACCCTTTGAATGCAAAGAATGTGGAAAGACATTTGGAACTAATTCAAGCCTGCGAAGGCACCTGAGAATTCACGCTGGAGAAAAACCTTTTGCTTGTAATGAATGTGGAAAGGCCTTCATTCAGAGTTCACATCTTATCCACCATCATAGAATTCATACTGGAGAGAGGCCCTATAAATGTGAAGAATGTGGTAAAGCCTTCAGTCAGAATTCAGCCCTTATTCTACATCAGAGGATTCACACTGGAGAGAAACCTTATGAATGTAATGAATGTGGGAAGAACTTTAGGGTTAGTTCACAGCTTATTCAGCATCAGAGAATTCATACTGAAGAAAGATATCATGAATGCAACGAGTGTGGCAAAGCCTTCAAGCATAGCTCAGGCCTTATTAGACACCAGAAGATTCATACTGGAGAAAAACCATATCTGTGTAATGAATGTGGGAAAGGCTTTGGTCAGAGTTCTGAGCTTATCCGGCATCAAAGAATTCATACAGGGGACAAGCCCTATGAATGTAATGAATGTGGGAAAACTTTTGGCCAGAACTCAGAGATTATTAGACATATTAGAATTCATACTGGCGAGAAGCCCTATGTATGTAAGGAATGTGGGAAGGCTTTCAGGGGGAACTCAGAACTTCTGAGACATGAGAGAATTCACACTGGAGAGAAACCCTATGAATGCTTTGAGTGTGGAAAGACTTTCAGGCGGACTTCTCACCTTATTGTCCACCAGAGAATTCATACTGGAGAGAAACCCCATCAGTGTAATGAATGTGCAAGAACATTTTGGGATAATTCTGAGCTGCTTCTCCACCAGAAAATTCATATCGGAGAGAAACCTTATGAATGTAATGAGTGTGAAAAAACATTTAGCCAGCATTCCCAACTTATCATACATCAGAGAATTCACACTGGAGAGAAGCCTTATGAATGCCAAGAATGTCAGAAGACCTTTAGTCGGAGTTCTCACCTCCTCCGACATCAAAGTGTTCACTGTATGGAATGAACTAAAAACTAGGAAAGCTTTCTGTGGAAAGCTAGACTATTCATTTATTCATAATCTGTGTCCCAAATTCTCAGATCAAATGAATGGACAGAAGCTCATCTGTCCTCTCACTGAATTTAAACGGTTGAAGAGGATGAGGCACTTTTTTTTTTTTTTTTAAAGAGTCAGGGTCTCATTCTGTTACCCAGGCTGGAGTGCAGTGGTGCAATTATCACTCACTGCAGCCTCATATTCCTGGGCTCAAGTAATCCTCTCATCTCAACTTCCTGAGTAACTGGGACTACAGGCGCCAATGAGGCACTTTTTTGAATTATTAATGTAGAAGTTTCAGTGTACTGAGTTAAATTATAAAAGCTATTTCAGGCCTTAATTCTCCTCTGTCCCTTGTCCCTTCCTGCCTCCTTTCCCAGTTGATCACGTAGCATTAGGGCTCTATACCTGTCATTTATCCTAAATTACTCTCTGGAAAAAGTGACAGGACAGGGTCTGCTACCTCCTAAGAATGAAAGAGTTGACTCATTGAATGTTATCCCCTGAAATGTTAGCAAGTCATGACTTGGAAGACACCTCATTCTCCAGTCCACTGTTTCATATTGGAATAATTTAGTAAGATTTTACTAGCTTCAAATCTTCTAGTCCTGCTATCAGTTTTCCTAGGAAGATGGCAGCATTAATGAAGAATCAGGAAGTTTGGGTCATTTCACATCTCCTGCTAGGCTTCTTCATTCATTTGAAGTGGCTGCCATGATGGAGGAACTGTGGGTAATTTACAGGATTGTGAGTGAACGCCATAGACTCCAGAGGGGTCGATTAGGCAACACTAGGGGATAAACATTTGAGGTCAGACTATTCAGTGTGGGTAGAAGCAGCTTTTTAGCAGCTATCCCCACTTCAAGGGTGCTCAGACTGACTACTCCCAAGAATTCTGCTGCATTCACTTTTGGCCCCAGCTCCTGCCACTGTTGGCAGATCCTGTGTCAGGAAGTAGTAGAGAGAACTGTGGCTTTGCCTCTCAGACACCTCGCCACAGTGATGAGCCAGTTTACCTGACCAACCAGAGTCTGACCTTGCTAAAGCACTTCTTCTCTCATGACCTGGGACCCCACTGCTGGAGCCTCCGGCTGATAAGCCAGGAAGTGAGAGCCTCTTCTTGGTTTTGCTCCTTAGCCTTGAAATTATTTCTTCACCATCTCTATGTATGTGTTCTGTGTTCTCCTATATGTTATTTCTTTAAAGAAACAGGCTTCATTTTTCATGTGCATGTTTCTGAGGCAGTGAATGGTTAGCAAGAATTGCACTAATGGTGATCCAGCAGGCCTGGGGTCTGGTCTTAGCACTAGACCTTGAATAAGGCACTTCACCTGCTGGTCTCCACTATTCTCATCTGTACAATGAGGGGAATTGAACTAAATGCTTTCTGAAGTTTGAACCAGCTTAATAACACCTGGATTCTTTTAAAAAATTTTAATTTTATATATCTTTACTGTTCTATTCTTTACTCTCTGTTACACTAGTACTAATCACTAATATTTATTGAGTGTTTACTACATGCCAGGCACAGTGCCCACAGTTTACATTTTTATTTTCACAGCATCTCTATGATGTGGGTACTCTTAGAAAAAAAGGAAAAAAAAGCTTTATTATGGTATAATTTACATACCATAACATTCACCCATTTAAATTGTTGAGTTGAATGATTTTTTAATTTACAGAGTTATGCAGGCATCAGTGGTGTGGGTATTCTTACCCTAACTTGAAAGATGGTGTGGGGCAGGGGCGGGGAGATGTTAAATAATTTATCCATGATCACACAGTAAGTGCTAGAGCCAAGATTCCAACACTAGTCTATGTTCTTAACCAGTATGCTGTGTTGCACATAGGCAGATTCATTACTGCCTTATTTGAAAATCTTTGCACATTTTCTGTTACTAATTACTACATTGATTTTAATATAATTTAAATCATGTCCTTGGAAACAACTGCTCATAGTCAAAAAATCCACAAAGTGGGTTTATTCTGTACTTCAATATAGGTCTCCCCAGATTTATACCCTTGGCTTGAGAAAAGGGCTGTACAAATAAACAGTTGATTTCTTAGTTTCACATCCCTCCAGGTACCTCTCCCTTAACAGCCAAACTCTTTCAGGGAAGTTCTTTGACTTAAATTCTTCCCTTGGAAAGGGCGATTACAAGTGTGATGTGATTACAAGTGTGGTGTGTGCTCTCATTCCTTTTTTCATTGCACAAGCTTGAATTGAATTGTGCCCAGACCATTTCCTTATGTGAAACCTAGATATCACCTATCCCTTTAATGTCTGATTCCTGCATTTGCATATTTTATTTCCATATTTATTTCCACCTCTTGCCAACCCTAATAGAGAACTCGGCACATCTTCAAGCCTCCCCCAAAGAATCTACTCACACAAACACTTACATGAGCTATATGGACTTCACTGAAGATGCTGTGTAAGAGGTGGAGAAGGGTTCACATTTACATCCTGTTAGGCACTTTGTTCTCAGAAATCCCTTATTGGCCAAACTATCAATAAAGGGTTTTTCTCTTTGTCTTCCCCTCTGAGGGCTCAGCCACCTCAGCTACTTTTTTCCTGCTAGATATCCAATCTGTTCCCGCAACCGCTCCCCCCCCCAGTTCATTTACCTTAAATGCATCACTACCCAGCAAAAGAAAAGGTCCTTCAGTTAACAATCACTGGAACATTAGAAGGCAACTTAGTGACCTGTTGTACCTGAGCATGTTCTTTAGAGGGAGGAGGTCTCTCATTCCCAGAAGAATCTTCCAACATCGTTGTGTGTGTGTGTGTGTGTGTGTGTGTGTGTTTAAAACATGTATTTCCCAAGAGGAATTCTGGTGAACGTAATTACTTGTGTCTTGTTACAAACATTATACACAAATCCCGTAACCTCATTTCCTCCCTGCCCTCTTCCACCTCTCACCCAGTTATCTCAGGAAGATTTCTCTCTTCGTTCTGTTTGCCTCCCTCTTCAACTTACTTGGGAGTCAATACCTGACCATAATTGTGACGGGCAGTTATAATATTGTGCAAATAGAATACTATTAAGAAAAATACATGAACTGTCTTAATTTTAGACCCACTTTAAAAATAAAAAATAAAAAAACTGGCCTCAGTCCTAAAAATCCTACCTAAGTACTCAGAAATATCCTTCAGAATTTCTGAAGCTATGCTCATATACATTTTCTTCTCTAATTTTAGTGATATACTGATACTTTGGGTAAATAAAGTATTTCTTTACAGCTTTATTGATACGATGCCTCTAATGTTTATTCCAAACTGCATTTGTTTCACTGTGGTTTTAATGACTTTGTATACCAGTTACATCCCCACCTTGTAAGTTTCACTATTACCCAAGTACCCCAACATGTTATGCTGTTAGCTTCTGATTTTGCATACACCGTTTACTCTGCGTCCTCGATCTTCTGCTTTACTTAGTGAGACTCATCTTTCATAATAGGACAAGTGTTACCTATTGTGTGTGCTGGCATACACATTTTCTTCATGACTGACAATGTAAGCTCTTCTGGACCATCTGGGTGGTCTAATTTTTTTTTAAGTCACCTTATTGAGATTTCAGGACTTCTGCTGATTATTATTGCTTACTATTTAATTTTTACAAGTGTTCTACTAAGTGACTCCTGGCCCAAAGCAGGTTTTTACTGCTGTTAAACTAAGAATCTTCTTTGAGAATCAGGAAAGCTCTGCCCAGAAAACTATACGTGCAATTCCAGGAAATTAATTCAAGGACCTCCTGAAATCCATTCTCTGAGCCCTGTTCCTAAAAGCAAACTTTTACCTTTATAAAAGAATTACCAGGTCACTTCTGCAACAAGCTCTTCATTGCACCCTCAGCTTTTGAAATGAAGCTATGTCAAAGCGACCTGCCTGGGTGAACCCCGCGAAATGGAGGGGGCAGCTGGATCTCAGCAAAAGCCCAGTAGGAAAGGGCACGGACGATTCTGATGAGTAGGGGAGAAACCTCAGCAAGGAGATTGGTGTCGCCTGCAACGTGATACCCTTGTCGGGCGCGGCGGGTAAGCGCTGAGACTCGTGGGGACACGAACAGCCTAGTGGCGGTCAGCGCTGTGCAGTAGGAGAGAAGGCTTCAGTGTTCCCATCAGCAGGGCAATTCCGCGGCGCGGGCCGCGCCCACCTCTCGCGGCCGCTCAGAACCGGGGTGGAAGCACAGAAGGGAAGCAGGAAGGCGGCTTGAGCGCTTGGGAGCAGCGGCCGACGGGACGGTTGAAGCCCCTGTTATGAACCCCGGGACCCGAGCATGCCCCTCTTTACAGGCCCCCGGGCGTCCTTCCCAGACCCTTCCTTGTCTCCCAGCCCCGGGAGTCGACAGCGACTCCAATCTCTCCTGCGGTGCCGGCTGACAAGAACACTGATTTTTCACTTGTTTGTAACACGCTTTACAGGCAGTTTTCATCCGAGGACCAATGTCTCTGGCATCCGTCAAATTTCCAAAAAGTCCCCAAATAAGCTCGGCCACCAGCACGTCCGGGAACCCAGAGGTAGGAACCCCGGGAGGGAGCACCAACCCCGATGCCGGCGGAAGCGTGCCTGTCGCTGGCTCCAGGGCTGAGTGCGCCGCGCACCGCGCGCCGATCAGAGCCGACGGGCCTTTTTGCCAGTGACCAAAGGGGTCGGGACGCTAAGGAACCTCAGGCTGGTTCACGCCAGCGTGTGAGAGCTCGGGGGTGCCCGCGGAGACTCCCCCTTTGGTGTGTGGGGTCCGGGCCAGGGTGGGAGTTGAGGGGGTGATGGTCAGGGGGCCTGAGCCTTAGTCTCTCTGCCTGATGGGACTTGTAGTTTGTGAGGACGTCTCACATGCCAGGGTGGGATTCATTCAGCCATTCCACGGGTATTTATGGAGTCCTTTCCGTGGCCCAGACTCTTTTGGGCACCTAGCCAGGCCTATTAAGATAACTATTTAGTAATTATTACAGTTTCACTTATTAGTAATGTGAAAGAATAGACTCAAGGTATGAAAGGCAGGGTTGGCTTTGGAAAGAAGGCACTGTCGTCTAAGACCGCTGGGGGGGCTGAGATGACAGATGTGGAGGTTATGAGTGTAGGGGCCGGCAGAGTTGGTCTTCAGAGCCTTTTGCGAAGAGGCAGGGTGATTATGCGTTGGGAATGGGCAGAGGTCCGGCAGATTATCCAGAGAATCATCCAGAAAGGAGCGAGATGCTTCTATGTCCTTGGTTAGCTGGTTCTGTCCGGCATTCTCTAAACTGGACTGTAGGTGGGGATGAGAAGGGACTTTAGTCACAGTAGGCACTGTAATCCACATTCCCTTCCATTGACTCTGAAGTGCGGGGAATCCCAGGAGTGCAGTGAATGGGGGAAAGACCAGAAAGATCTTCATGCCTTCAGGTGATCAGAAATTCCTCTGCATCCAAGTTGATACTGTGAGAGACATCACTAATCTTGCCTCTTCTACAACTCTTGTTAATAATAAGCCATTTCAAAATTAATTTGCAGCGATTCTCATGTTCTACAACTCTTGATGTAGAAGAGCCTTCTGCCCAGGGTTGCCACTCAAAAATTAATAAATGAATTTTATTTTTTGAGTTGGAGTCTCACTCTGTCACCCCAGACTGGAGTGCAGTGGCCGCTCCCGGCCACCGCAGCCTCGACCTGCTGGGCTCCAGCGATCCTTCTGCTCAGCCTTCCGAGTCGCTGGAACTACAGGCGCGCACTACCACGCCCGGCTATTTTTTTGATTTATTGTAGAGATGAGGTCTCACCAAGTTGCCCAGGTGGGTCTCGAACCCACGGGCTCAGGCAATCCACTCACCTCAGCCTCCCAAAGCGCAGGATTACAGGTTGAGCCACCGAGCCTGGCAATAAATGAATTAATTAAATAAGGCAGCGAATGATGAATTGGACATTTCTTTTTTGAGTGGAAGTTGCTCTGTCGCCCAGGCTGGAGTGCAGTTGGTACCATCACAGCTCAGCACAGTCTCAACCTGAGTTCAGGTGACCCTTACACCTTAGCCTTCCCAAGTAGCTGGGACTACAGGTGTGCACCACCATGCTTGGCTAATTTTTATTTTATTTTTTATTTCTATTTTTGTAGAGATGGGTCTCACTATGTTGCCCAGGCTGGTCTTGAACTGCTGGGCTCTAGCAATCTATCCACCTCAGTTTCCCAAAATGCTGGGATTACGACTAACTGGGCATTTCAAATATAATTAACTGAAGGTAGTTTGTTACCCTTCATTTTTCTATACAAATTTTTTGCCTCACTCCCATGATGGTGATGGCATTACATTTTTTTTTAAGATAGGAAAATATAGTTTACTTATAGATTAGAGACACACAGAGAGAGGTGATTCACTCCCCCAGATTGGGGAGGGGGCCAGAGCTTAAAAAGAAACATGGCCCGGCCATAGCTTAACAAAAGCATGGCCTCTGGATAATTTTTTAAATTAGTTTTTTTCTTTGCCAGATTACTTTTCACATGATTAATTATTGCAAATTAATTTAAAATGGCTTATTATTAAAATAATTAGATTCTACTGTAAGACCATGTGCTGGAAGCCTAGCAGGCTAGAGCAGAATTTTGTCAGAGCTGGATATTCTGTCCTTTGAATGCAGGCACAGCCACTTTAACTCCTTTTCTATTTCCCTCTTTTTCTTACTTAGAAGTTTTACTCACAATATGTGCTCAGGTACTTCAGAAAGCTTCTGTCGTTTTTTTTTCCTTCCATGTCATGTAAACCCATTTGTAAGCTCCAGTCAGGCAGAGAAACAACAATAATACAGGAAATGCAACTGAATCAAGGAAAAAGTAGCCATTTGCTTTTAAGACAGGGACCAAATAAGCAGTGCCACCAGCCTGTAAAGACACTGAGCACACCCAGAAATTCCTTCAGAATTCAACATGGATTGTGTTATCTTGGTTACTCCCTAAGTTTGCTTCCTCATTCAAAAAGCGTGGACAATAAATACCCTTCAAGGTTGTGGGAGTATAATACATAATGATATATCTGAAGGCCCGATGCCTGGTACATATTAGTAGCTTCGTAAATGCAGTTTTTCTCCTTTACCCATTTTCCTTCTCCAATTTACCACAAGTTAAGGATGCTTTCGCACAAGCATTGGTAATCAAAAAGAGAATAAAAAGTATATCCTAATCACTGCATTACACTAATTTTTATTTTCTGTTGTGTTTTATATTAAGTTTACATTTTGTCTACCTTAAGGATACTAAGTAATCCTGAGTTACATGGGACTCTCATTACACTGTTTGTCAAATCTAACCAGTGCACTTAATGAAATTTTCAAACTTAACATATTTAATCTGTGTAGGTTTTTTCCTTTTCAAATGGGAATTCCATTATGAAGTGCTTGCACTCTAAGTTTTCTGAAAAGTCAGTACTTCATTCTACTTCTTATAAAATTTTGCCCTTGTTTCTAAAATGAAACTGGTTTTAAGCAATTTGATTATGATAGTGCCTTGGTGCATTTTTGTTTCTTTTGCTTAGTATCTGTTAAACTTCTTGGATTTGTGGCTTTATGGTTCTCTTCAAATCTAGAAATGTTTCAGCCCTTACTTTTTTCCTACTTTCCTCTTTCTCCCCACTGGCACTCTAATTACATGCGTATCAGGCTGATGAAGTTGTCCCATGTCTCACTGTTGTTTTGTTAATCTTTTTTTAAAAAGTTTTAAAAAAATCTGTGTGCTTCATTTTAAAGTTTCTATTCAGTATTTTTCATCTTAGACACTGTAACTCCCACCTTTAGAACACAGTTTAGGTCTTTTAATATCTTCTATGTCTTTCTATATGCTTATGTTTTCCTTTACCTTCTTGAACATATGTAGTATAATAGCTCTTTTTAATGTCTTTGTCCACTAATTGTATTATCTGTGCCATTTCTGGATCTGTTTCTATTAATACTTTTTCTCATTATGGGTTGTATTTTCTTATTTCTTTGCATGTTTTTATTGAATGTCAGACACTGTGAATGCCAGACGTTGTAAATTATGTATTCCCTTTTATTGGTATTTTTTTTTTTTTAGTTGGGGGTCTCACTCTATCAGTTTGGAGTACAGTGGCACAATCACGGTTCATCATAGCCTCACTTCCTTTAGATTTGTTCATTTGATCTGCAAGTGTTTTGTTTATACTGATTTTGTGGTTGATGGAACTCTTTCAAGGCTTTCATTTTTAAAATAAAGACACCCACTTGTCATTGTTCCATTGATTAATTACAGTGATAGAAGATTAGCCAAAATTAATTAAATTTTACATTGGTTCCTAGGTAATAAAGGTAGTCAGGTTGCTGGGTCCAAGCACTCACCTGTCTGGGAAGCAGTGCTCACTCACAGCAGTGAGTTTGGCTCTTCTGCTCCATAATCCAAGTTAGAAAGGCAAACACCTCACTTTTCCTTCTCTTCCTTACAGCTCTGAGTAAAGATCACTATGTGCACAGACTCTGAAATCATATTTAGGTTCAGATCTTAGTTCTGACACATAAATTATGTAGCTTTTGACAAACAATTTAATCTATTTCAGTCTTTTTCTTCATCTGTAACATTGCAATGTAAGCCTATTTGTTAAGGTTAGTAGTGCAACTGAAACACTGCCTCAGTAATTTTCAGGTGCCTGGAAAAAGAGAAAACAAGGCTCTTCGGCAGACTGACTCCCTTAACCCTAAGCCCGACTCTGCCACAGCTGAAAGCCAACCCCCTTCCATGTGCAGTTCTCCTGGTTTGCAGTTCTCCTCCCTCATCCCTATGCCTTATGGCCCACGCTGCCTGGAAGGCCCACCTCTGACCTTCTAGGATCCAAGAGCCCAGGTCCAGGCAGCTGCTCAGGGTGTCCTCAGGTGTCTACACTCAGGTGCCCAGGAAAGGCCTTTAGAACAGGGCTCCTGGACAGAGCCTAGGGCTCTTGGGAGGCAAACTTGTACATTTGTATTTGGCTTGAAGCACAAATTGTGCTAGTCTAGAGGGAGGGTGGGCTGGTTTCTGCCTGGTAGTTAGAAAGGCAAATGCCCCACTTATCCTTCGCCCCAAAAGTCCTACTGATCTTGTTCCCTTCGTATCTTTCACATCTGTCTCCTCTTCTACATATTCGTGGCCACTCCCTTGGCTTATGTCAGCATACTACTGGGAATTACTACAACAGCCTCCTAATAAGCGTCTGTTTTCAGATCAAGTGATCTTTTTAAGTATACAACTTAACTGATGATGTCACTCCCCATGAATAGTTCCCCACTGTTCTTAAGTCCAAAATCCCTTACATGGCTTACAAGGCCATGGAATCTACTAAACTTCATCTCTTCAGCTTTATTTGTTCCTTGCACTCTATACAGCAGGTACATGAAAAATATTTCCTCACTCTGGCCTTGGCAAGTGCTGGTCCTTCTGCTTGGAAACCCTCTCCCTTTCTCCTCTTCTTTATTGACCCTCCATATCCTTAAACACTGAGCCTGGATTGTACCTACTCAAGTGTGCTTTCACAGCAGCCTCCTGTCAGGATGCTTGTTCCCCAACCTCCCACCCTTCACTTGATAGTAAACTCCTTCAGGGAGAGGACTTTTTCACAGTGATTTCCCCAGTGCCTGGTACAAATCAGGCACTTGGAATTTGCCGAAGAGATATCTAAATCTATTAGTGCATTGATGCATGACAGACAAGAGAGGAGGGCAGGTGGGGATTTGTGGCTTTCTCTACAAAGTCGTGTTTTTAAATTCAGGCAATTTTCACTTTCCACACAATTCACATCCTGTTTGCTTATTTGATGTTGCCTAATTTTCACAAACTTGAGATCCCTGGGAAACACTTTGAAATGGAATGTATGCAAGTTTACTGGGAAATGCTCTTGGGAACATCTATGAGAGAAAAGGGGCCACAAGATGGGCAGAGGAAGAAATTATACAGTGATACAACTGCAAAAGAAGACTCTATCAGCCCAAGGCCTGGGAAGACCTTCCATAGATGGTTCTCATTGAAGCAAAATGGCAAGGTCTTTGAACCCACCTTCTTTTTAAAGTCAGTCTCACTGTCGCCAGGCCAGAGTGCGGTGGCACGCTCACAGCCACTGCAGCCTCTGCCTGCTGGGCTAAGGCGATCCTTCTGCTTCAGCTTTCCAAGTAGCTGCAAGCACAGGTGTGTGTCACCACACCCGACTAATTTTTTGATTTAATGTAGAGATGAGGTCTCGCCAAGTTGCCCAGATGTGGGTTGCTCCTGGGAAGGGAGGTAAACTTGACTGATGCAGCTCTCTTTAGTTTAGGGCAATTCCTGGGAGAGACAGGTGTTAGCAGGTAGCACTCCTGGAAGCTGGGGAAATCCTGGTGGTGCACTGCAGCATCTACTACACTAATTAGGACTTCTCTTCCATATGAAGGCATCTGCTTTCACAGGAATGTCAAGGATCTGGCACATAAGAGATGCTTATCAAATACTTTTTTGCTTCTCTACTTGAATCTACTCTCTGGGTGGTTTTTAGGCTCTAAAATATTCAGACACACATGGAACACTGCTGCCTTTCAGCGATCTCATAGTATATACTTACATTTTTAAAAATTATTTTTTATCTTCTTCCCATTTTTATTTTAGATTCAGGGGTACATGTGAATATTTGTTTGTTACATGGACATATTGTATAGTGGTGGGGACTGGGTCTCAGATGGCCCACTCCCCAGATAATGAACACTGAATTAACATTTATTTAAGCAGCTGTGTGCAGTGGCTCAAGCCTGTAATCCTAGCACTTTGGGAGGTGGAGGCGAGAGGATTGCCTGAGCTCAGGGATTCGAGACCAGCCTGAGCAACATGTTGAGACCTCGTCTCTACAATAAATAAAAAAAAAATTAACTGGGCGTGGTGGTGCATGCCTGTGATTCCACCTACTTGGAAGGCTAAGCCCAGCAGGTCAAGGCTGTGGTGCTTGTGAGTGTGCCACTGCACTCCAGCCTGAATGACAGAGCAGAGACTCCAACTAAAAAATAAAAATAAAACGTTTATTTAAGCACTGACCTGTTCTGTCATTGGGCTGCATTTATTCTCCATAATTACCTATGGGTAGGTACTATTATTCTCCCCCCCCTCACCTTTTTTTTTAACAGAGGAAAGCTGAGACTCAAGAGAGATTAAATGACTTATTCAAAGTGCTATGGCTGGGTGCAGTGGCTCACGCCTATAATCCCAACACTTTGGGAGGCAGAGGTGAGAGGATTGCCGGAGTCCAGGAGTTTAAGACTAGCCTGGGCAACTTGCTAAGATTTCATCTCTACAGTAAATCAAAAAAATTAGCTGGGCTTGGTGGCGCATGCCTGTAGTCCCAGTTACTTGGAAGGCTGAAGTAGAAGGACCTGAGCCCAGCAGGTTGAGGCTGCAGTAGCTGGGAGCATGCTACTGCACTCCAGTTTGGGTGATAGAGTGAGACTCTGACTCAAAAAAGAAAAAAATAATCCAAAAAACAAAGTGCTATGAGTAAAGACTGCTACTCAAAAATATCTGTTTAACAGAACACAAAATGCTCTAGCCCTGTTATGATGTCAAGGGAAGAACTACTGAGTTATTTCCACCCGGCACAACCCCCCAGCCAGTCCGTCTTCACAGGGCTTTTCTGAAGGGGCTGCTCTACTCAGTGGTCACACCCCAGGAAACCATAGTGCAAGGAAAGCCGGGTGGCGGGAAGATGGGAAAGGACAGTTTCCTGCTATGTTAAAAGCCCAAATTCCTTGGCTCTGTCTTCAAGTTCCTTCACCAACAGCTTCCTCCAACCAGTCCACATCTTCATTCAAGGCAGAGCAGTGTTGCTTCTCGTCCCTCTCTACTAATGAGATTTTCCTGGTGGAGCCAAAGAAATAGATCTTATGGAAAAATACCTTAATGTGAAACCATAAGATCTTGTAAATGAAATTGTTCTAACTGTACTTATCCCATGACTTTGCTTATGATCCCTGAAGAGGATCAACTGAAATTTGCATAAATATTTTTCTCATCCTGTGGGTATAAAAGTGCCTTGCCTGGATATATACTCTGCATTTCCCTTTGATAAGTCAGCTTTCCCCAGATGTGTATCTGAATATACAAGCTCTATACCTGTTAGGCAGAGGATGACCAATATTTCTTATCAACCCCAGTGGCCTCTTTCCTTTTTTTTTTTTTTGAGTTGGAGTCTCACTCTGTCACCCAGACTGGAGTGCAGTGGCCGCTCCTGGCCACCGCAGCCTCGACCTGCTGGGCTCCGGCGATCTTTCTGCCTCAGCCTACCAAGTAGCCTGAACTACAGGTGTGCGCTACCACGCCCGGCTAATTTTTTTATTTATTGTAGAGATGAGGTCTTGCCAAGTTGCCCAGGTGGGTCTCGACCCCGCGGGCTCAGGCAATTCACTCACTGCAGCCTCCCAAAGCACGGGATTACAGGCTGAGCCACCGAACCCAGCTGGTCTCTGTCCTTAAAGCACCTGGGCATTCACTTACCAGTATCCATTACAATGTATTTGTTGTGAAATCTCTATTTAGGATGTTTACATGGCACCCCCGTTGCCCATTAGCTTCCTAAGACCAGAACAGTCTGTTTCTTCCTTTGTCTCCTGTGTGAACAAAATATCACAATCTTGTTAGTAGGTTCAGGTTCTTTTGCTTATTCATTTGCCGAGCTGGGAATATCTTATCAGTGAATTTCAAAATGCACATGTGAGCAAGGCAATTGTACACACATAGGAACAATTATACAAGTATGGCCCCTTTAACTCCCAGGGCTCCAAGGATAAGGAACTAGTTCCTGTAACATAATCAAACTAAGCACATAGCTTCTTTTACACAAAAAAAGTCAAAAGAGATGGTTTCAGGACAAAATATTTCATCTACGACATTTTTCTGATTTCAGCTCTCCTCAGAATGCTGAACACAGGACACAGCAGACAGAATGATGACTATTTCTGGAGTGACCACCACAAAGACCAGAGCTCTAATCCATACCCTTGACCTCTTGTCATTCTCTGCTCCCCAGAATCCTGCTTTGCCCTTTCTCAGACCAGAACTCTCCTTTCCTGGTCAAACAGAAGCACTGTGTTGCATAGATGGTATGAAGACTGCTTATTGTCTTCATTTATTCTCTCCTTATTTATTTATAGAAATGAGGTCTTGCTGTCACCCAGGCTGAAGTGCAGTGGCATGATCATAGTTCACTGCAGCCTTGAACTCCTGGGCTCAAGTGATGTTCACCCTTCAGCTTCCCAAGTAGCTATGATGTTCTTTTTCCAGATTTTTTTTTACCTGGGCAAATGGCCATCCTTCTAGAGTTTTCCAGACTCCCTGGTAGATGTGGCCATGTAATTAAGTTCTTACCAAAGAAATGGGCCACCTTTCATGACACTTACTGAAAGGAAAATTCCTTGTCCTTGTGAATACTGGATTTCCCGGTGAGCTGGAACATGCATACGGTAATGATCCAGTTTCCATCCTGCAGACAGAAACAACATCCTAGCCTAGGATTGGAAAAGTGAGATGAAAAGTCCAGAGGGTCCTGAAGTTTCTGGTGAAACTGAGCTGCCTCCTAGACCAGGGCTTGGCAAACTTTTTCTGGCCAGATAATAAATATTTTAGGCTTTGTAGACTACACACAGTCTCTGTCACATATTATTTTTCTACAGCACTTTAAAAGTGTAAAAATCATTCTTAGCTTGTGGGCCACAAAAAACAGGCCTTGAACTGGCTCTGGATTTGGACCCTGGGCTGGCTGACCACTGTTTTCCCCTATTTACGAGAGAGAAATAAACTAGTATGTTAGAGTCAGGAAAGTTTTCTTCAAGGAGGAAACATTTATAAAGAGATCTAGATAGAGGGAATGGCATGCAATTGGGGGGAAAGCGTGAGGTGGAAATGAACTTGAAAAATGGGCCACTTATTTATTGCCTCCTTGCTCCAAACCCACCACTTTGTCCTACTTCATGGTAACGGAGCTGGATCTGAATGTTGCTCCTTTGCCAGCTGGCACAATGTTAGGCTTCGTGAGTTAAGGGTACCGGAGGGACAATGCAAAGAGGAAGGGGCTTCTCCTAGTTCTGGCTTTTTCCACCTTATTCTTACAGCACAACGTCCAGTAGTGTGCAGGAGACCCAGCAGCACCCATCCTGTAGTGAGTTTAACTGGCACCTTAACTAGTGACTTCCTGCTTGTCAGCCTTGATCTGTAGCATCTCAGTGAACTTCAGTAACTAGTGGGCCATAGCCAGTGTTGTGTTAATACTTTTTTTTTCTTTTTTTAGAGACAGGCTTGCTATGTTGGCCAGGCTGGAGTACCTCAGCCTCCTGAGTAGCTGGGACTACAGGTACACACCACCACACCTGGTTGGCAAATATTTGACAACTAGCTCAAAAACAAAAAAATTCCTGAATCATTGTTTTTATCAATTTCCATGGTGTAAATACTCTCCCACCATGACTAATTTCAAAGCAGACTTGGAAAGAGATGTGCAAAATTGGCTCTTGCCAGCCTGCACAGACCAGTTCTTGCACACCACTGAAAGAGCTACACCCTGTACAATAAGGTCTGAATTTCAATCTTGGTCAGGGTGGTTCTCATTTTGCTTCTTTGTTGAGAATTCTCCCTCAGTCCTAGAGGTAACAGCTATTCCCCTATTCTTATATTCTTTAGAGATCTCTACTTCTTTTAGCAGATAATCCCTTTTTACTAGTTAATACTTCTTCATATTAAACTTTCCTTGTCCAAGGGTACTAGTGTGGTTTCTGTCTCCAGCCTAGGCACTTGCAGATGTGACCCTGTCCAAGGAGGTAGACCAGTATGTGTCTGAGAAAGAGCCAGGACCAAAGACCCATTCACAGTAAAAATATAACTACCACTGCCTGAGCAGCTGTTCTGTCAGACTCAGAACTCTAATGAAGTAGGCATTACTATCATTACTTTCCCTATCTTATTGCGAGGCAAACTAAGCAGCTCAGAATCTTACCCAAGGTCAAGCTGGAAAGGAGAAGCAACAAAATTTGGCTATGACTTGCAGCTAAAGGCATCCTAATTGACACAGTCATTTTAATCAAGGAACGTGAAGTGATGGTCTACAGGTGGGATTAGGCAAACAGTTTTTCCTAAATTAAGAAAGACACAGGAAAAATCTTAAAGGTGTATTTAACTTTTATGGGATTCAGTCCTAAAGTAGATTAGACAAATGTACAAGTCTGTTTGGAGATTTTCTCAACTTCAGGATCTTTTCCAGAATGCACTCTCCGATGTCTAATAAGCTCTGAACACCATCTGTAAGCTTTTCCACATTCTTTACAAATAAAAGGTTTCTCTCCACTGTGAATTCTCAGATGCTGACTTAGATATGAGCTTTGACTGAAGGCCTTCCCACACTTATTACACTCATAGGGCTTCTCTCCTGAATGAATCCTCTGATGTTGAACAAGATGAGCAACCCACCTGAAGGCCTTCCCACATTCACTACATTCATAGGGTTTTTCTCCTGTGTGAATTCTCTGATGCTGAATGAGGTTTGAGCTCTGTTTGAAAGTTTTCCCACAGTCACTACATTTATAGGGTTTCTCTCCAGAATGAATTCTCTGGTGAACTACAAGGTGTGAATTATAAATGAAGGCTTTACCACATTCACTACATTCATGGTCTTTTTTCCCTGTGGGAATTTTCTTTTTGCTGACAACCATCTGCCTAAAACTTTTCCCCAGGGCAGGGGACCGCCTCAGTCTCTCAGCTTTGCGATTTTTCTGCTGCGGTTCTAAGGCGCATTCCACTTCAGAGGTAGTTTCAAATGTAGAAGTATCAGTAGTGAGTTTTTCTGAGAACACGTGTGATTCCATTTCAGCAATGGACAGTTGTGGCAATGATCTCTTGTCCTTGAGTGGGCCATCTTCTGTAATATCTGATGGAAAATGTAAATACACCTGTTCTAGATATATGGAGAAACAACAGATTAAAATGAAAATAAACGCTTAATGTTTACTACACACATGACAAAACTAGAAGGATATTTACTTAGCTGTTACCAGTGGTTATGACTTGGGATGGAACTGTACAGGGGAGATGACTTCTTTTTTATTTCCCTATTTTTCTGGCTTTTGTTTTCTAATTTTTCCAAAATGAAACACTTAAGAACTTTTATTGAAAAAAATAAAAGGGTTGGGCGCAGTGGCACACGTCTGTAATCTCAGCACTTTGGGAGGCAGACGTGAGAGGATTGCCTAAATCCAGGAGTTTTGAGACCAGTCTGGGCAACTTGGCAAGACCTCGTCTCTACAATAAATCAAAAAATTAGCCAGGTATGGTGGCGCATGCCTATAGTTCCAGTTACTTGGACGGCTGTAGTGGAAGGATTACCTGAGTCCAGCAGGTTGGGGCTGCAGTGACCACGAGTGTGCCACTGTACTCCAGCCTTGGTGACAGAGTGAGACTCCTACTAAAAAATAATAACTTCAAAGCTGGGTCTTTTTAGGACTCACTCTTAAAAAGTAAGAGAAAAGGTAAATTGTCAAGGAATGTTGTGAAGGGAGAGAAAAATGAGAAAGAATAATAATGAGAGTTTTGAGAATAGGGATTTTTTTTTTTTTTTTTGGAGTCAGGGTCTCACTGTTGCCCAGGTTGGAGTACAGTGGCATGGTCACAGTGCAGTCTCCCAAGTAGCTGGTACTACAGACACATGCCACCACACCTGACTGATTTTGTTTTTTTTGGTCAAGATGTTTTGTTTCCCAGGATGGTCTTCAACGTCTAGGTTCAAACAATCCGCCCTCCTCAGCCTCCCAAAGTGCTGGGATTACAAGAGTGAGCCACCATGCCTGGGCAGGATGTTTCTAAAGGCAGAAAAACTGTGCCTTGCTGGGTTTCACCTCTTCCTGTTCATTTCCCTACTGTATAAATCCACAGACACTTTAGAGGATCCTCATGTAGTTGCCTCTTTTATCGAAGGGAGGACTGCCAGCTCCCTGCCTCCTATCTGCTTGGTGTTCTTTGCCTTTCTCTTTGACCTGCTTCTTAAACAAGAAAGAGTACTTTGCCTTTTCGTTTTTAAATGTCTGTAACACATTTTATGTGTTATTTGTAACACTCTCTATAGTCTAAAGAGAAGATGAAACAATTGCTTTAATATAACTCAAGATCATTTGATTTATTTGATTTAAAAATACTTTTTGTTCAGGTTAAATACTGTGGTTAAAAGTCTGAATGATGCTTGCTATAAAAAAAAATCAATCACACAATAAGCTGAGTAGAGTGGCTCAGGCCTATAATCCCAGGAGTTCAAGACCAGCCTGGGCAACATAGTGAAATCTCATCTCTACAAAAAATTTAAAAAATTAACTGAGTATGGTGGTACACACCTGTAGTCCCAGCTACTCAGGAAGCCAAGGCTGGAGGATTGCTTGAGCCTAGGAGTTTGAGGCTGTTGTAAGTCGTGATTATGCCAGTGCAGTCTAGCCTGGGTGACAGTGAAACCCTGACTCAAAAAAATACAAATATAAATAAAAAACAAATAAAAAAAATCACACAACAGCTAGCTTCTTTTTATTTTTATTTTATTTATTTATTTTTTTGAGTTGGAGTCTCACTCTGTCACCCAGACTGGTGCAGTGGCCGCTCCTGGCCACCGCAGCCTTGACCTGCTGGGCTCTGGCAATCCTTCGGCCTCAGCCTTCCAAGCAGCTGGAACTACAGGCGCACGCTACCACGCCTGGCTCATTTTGATTTATTGTAGAGATGAGGTCTTGCTGCCCAGGAGGATCTTGAACCCATGGGCTCAGGCAATCCACTCACCTCAGCCTCCCAAAGGCACGGGATTACAGGCTGAGCCACCAAGCCTGGCTGCTAGCTTCTTTTTAAAAGTAAAGTTATCCCTGGGCTCGGTGGCTCAGCCTGTAATCCCATGCTTTGGGAGGCCAAGGTGAGTGGATTGCCTGAGCCAGCGGGTTCGAGACTCACCTGGGCAACTTGGCAAGACTTCATCTCTACAATAAATCAAAAAACTAGCTGGGTGTGGTAGTGCACGCCTGTAGTTCCAGCTACTTGGAAGGCTGAGGCGGAAGGATCGCCGGAGGCCAACAGGTTGAGGCTGCGGTGGCCGGGAGCATGCCACTGCACTCCAGTCTGGGGTGACAGAGTGAGACTCCAACTCAAAAAAAAAAAGAAAAGAAAAGTAAAGTAATAAAGTTGATCGATGAATAAAGGCTTACTAAACAGAAGGAGACAAGACTAGAAAAAAGGCAAGAAGAAAGGGAGAGCTAAGAGGTAAAAACATACTTTTGAGACACACTCTAAGATATTTCCATTTCTATTTTTTCCCATTTTGTTACTAACAAGAACTTAAAATGCTTTTGTTTGGTGATGGTGGTGGTGAGGTTGTGGTATAAAACCAAATAGTAAGTAAAACCTTCATGGTTAACAACATACTCACATTAAGTTCACGATGTTACAGAGGTCAGGAAGGACAATTGACAGTCCTGAGGCTCTAAGTCTAATGTTTGCCACTGGAGAGAGCAGAGGATGTTTGTGGGTATGTATGCAGGCCAAGAAGGAAGCTTTTGCAGTAAATCTGAAGGGCAGAAGGTAAGTGCAGACATAAGAGAGTTTCAAACAGGGCTGTTTAGGTGGGGTAGATGGTAGACAAAGGTGATGACAGACTGTGTCTCACATAGGAGTGCTTTATGGCTTAAAAGTGTGTTTTGAGAGGCATTGGAAGGTTAAAAAAAAGATTTCAAGGCTCACCTCTTGCTAAGGGCAGAGTTACTATGAACTAGAAGGAGTCAAGAGCAGTGGCGATGAGAAGACAGGAAGTGAAAGACATGTTTCCTTGTCCTGCTTTAGGGTTCTCTAAAGTTAAGAGATGTTGGCCAGGCTTTATATTCAATATGGTATACATTTAATTTAATCTTCAAAGCTATTTTATGAGGAAGGTATTCTTTTTTTTTTTTTGAGTTGGAGTCTCATTCTGTCACCCAAACTGGAGTGCAGTGGCCGCTCCCGGCCACCACAGCCTCGACCTGCTGGACTCCAGCGATTCTTCCGCCTCAGCCTTCCGAGTAGCCAGAATTACAGGCGTGCACTACCACGCCCGGCTAATTTTTTGATTTATTGTAGAGATGAGGTCTCGCCTGCCCAGGCGGGTCTTGAACCCGTGGGCTCAGGCAATCCACTCACCTCAGCCTCCCAAAGGTGCGGGATTACAGGCTGAGCCACCGAGCCTGGCTGAGGAAGGTATTCTTAATACTGATTTTATGGGAGAGGAAATGGGGCAAAGTCTCTCAACTAAGAGACAAAAACAGCAAGGTCATGATGATTATAGCAAACATTTGCGCATACTATTTGCCCTTTTAGGTACTAGGTACTGTGCCGTTTATATTCCCTCTTCCTCTTCCTCCGTTCCCTCCCCACAGAATCCTGCTCCTCACCACTCTCTGGGAAAGGCTGGGTCTCCTTAGGCTGGATGCTCAATGCCTCCTGGGCTGCTCCCAGAGGTGCCTCCTTCTCCCATGGCTCTTCCTGTGCAGGTCCACGTGCAGGGCCTGGGACCTGGAGGTGATCAGGCACCACTCAGTTTATGTGGGACCAAAGCTTCCAAGGAGACTGTAGAGAGCCTCCCCAGAGTTAGTACAGGGGAAGGAAAGGAAACTAGAGTCTCTTTCTCATTCAAGGCTTGAGGGCAGAAAAGACAGACAAACACAAACTAACTGCTCTACTTGGCCTGAGAGAGGTTTGAACTGGGCAACTCCCCCTCTACTGCTGCCCTTCTGTCCAGCCTGAAGGTCACTGATCTGGCTCCCATAACAGATCAAATTCCCCTTCCCACCTGTGGTCCTGGTTCAAGTCCTTTCTCTAAATCCTCCAGCACAGTCACAGCCTCCTCTCCACTCTTAGGATGATGTCCCCGCACCCAAGATTGGAGATCTTTAGGCAGGATGGTCAGGAATTGTTCCAGCACTAGTAACTCCATGATCTCCTCCTTGGTGTGTCTCTCTGGCCTCAGCCACTCAAAACAAAGTACTCGTAGTTGGCTCAGGGCCTCCCGGGGACCAGGAGTCTCCTGGTAGCAGAGTTGCCTAAAGCGCTGGCGAAAGATCTCTTGACTGGTAGAGTGGTTCCCAGGTAGCCTGGTCTCATACACCCAAGATTGCTCCTTTTCTTTTGGTTCCATCATCATAATCTTCTCTTGTTCCAATGTATCCTGAAGGGCCAGACTTTTTGCTGCTGTTAGTGATATAGCCATCCTAGTCTGGACTAGCTCTGTAAAAGACCCATATCAGGTGGAATCTTTCAGGGGCACCCTGTAACAAAAAGAAACCATTCTTCTTTTTTTCATTCATTAAACACATACTTAGCATTTAAAAAGAACCAAAGCCTACACCATACCCTTTACTCCCTTTCTCTTCCACCTCTCCCCAGAATCCTGTTGCACTAAGTCACTGCCTCTGAGAAACTTGCAACCTGGTAGAGACAAAGATGTAAAGTGGTTTTCTAGAATACAACTACATAAGTGCCATAACCGGAAAAAACATCAGGGAAAAAAAAATTCCGGGATCCCACAGAAATAAATAACCATTGGGAAGAAACAAGTTTGAAACAAAGCCCAAGTGACCAGATTCAGAGCCCAGAGCTGAGCAGCTTTCAGTGCGAGGTGGGCCGTGCTGGGGAAGGAGCCTCCTCCCAGATGACCCCTCCACCCTTTTTCAAATTTCTGAAGTAGTGGCCTCAGCGAAATAAAAATGTAAATCCGCTCTAAGGGATTGGGTCTTATTCAAACGCCCAGGATTTGCAGCAGTTATGAGCAAGACGTGGCCTCAGGTACGGTGTCCAGCATCTAGGAAATCTAACAGGAAGGGAGGTGGGACGCACCCAGAGGCCATTAAAGGAGCACAAACGGGGACTGGTGGCCGAAGACAAAGGAGGCGCCAAGCAAAACGCGGAGCCCGTGTCCTAACGGTGATGTCCGGCAGCGCCAACCCCCAGCTGAACTTCTACCCCAGCCTCGGGCAGGTGCCCGCCCGAAAATCCTGGGATGGGGGCTGTCGTCCAGGCCAGCTACAACTCCCCACCCTCACCCTTCACTTTTCCCCCTGGGATCTTGAGAAAAAAGAAGAGGGACACCGAGACCCCCCCCGCCCTCCACGGCACGTGACGTAGCGCGAGCAGCGAAGCGCGAGTACCACGGGAGACGCAAATCCCTCGCCATACACCAGCCCCGGAGTTGCCCATGCGGCAGCTCACGGCACAGCCACCGCTGCCTGCCGCGACAAGCAAAAAGAAGCCAGGCCGCGAGGCTGGACCTCTGGAAAGTCGCCGCCAACACTCACCTCAACGAACCCTGAACTTCCATCGGGGCACTGCTGGGCACCGCGCCGCTCCCAGCCCCCACCCTAGCTGCGGATTTGCGCCTGCGCAGGCCGCAGCCTCAGCCTCCATCTCCCAGCAGCCTCTGCGCCGCCGGTTTTCGCTCGCGGACTCTGGCCCTCCTGGCTCCGGCGTGAGGGCTGTAGGAAAGAGCGCGCCGTCTGCACCAATGGGCTTCAGGCTCCTGGTGCCCTGGAGGCCTCTGGGAATTGCAGTCCTTAGGTGGGGGCCGGGCCGGCGCGAGCGGGTTACATGACTAGGTTTGGCTGGTCTCGTTTTTCTGGGGAATTGTGTCTTCCGGTTCCGTGCTGGCTCTTAGAAATGTCAGGGAAATTCTAACCTTGTACATGGCCTGGTGCATCAGTTACTCCTCTGTGTTCTGTTTTCCAGTTGCCTCTTCACAGACCTGGTCAGAGGGTCACAGCTGAGGAGAACGGTCCCCCCATCGAGAAAATATTCCCCAACTACCGGCTTACCCGTGTCAGTTGGTAAATAAAATGCAGTTCCTAGGGTCTGGGGGAGAGGAGGAGAAAAAAAGAATTCTGAGGTTTCATTTTAGTGGGATGGGGAGATAGGGCTTGTTGATAGGATAAATTATTGCTATCATGTTTTCCAATAATAATATGCATGTGATTATAAGATTTAAGAAAGGTAAGGTAGCCCTTATGAGAATGGAAAACTACAGAAGAACGTCCAAATTAATAAGGAAAAATATAACGCACTAGAATTTGAGCAAGCCGGCAAAAATTAGAAAAAGAAGCCACTTGGATCTAAAGAGGAAATAGAAAGCAAAATTACAACTACCTGGAAGGCAGTAAAAGAACACTTCATACTAAAAACTATGGGACCTAGCAATAAAGATACAAAAGAGCTTAAATTTTATATTATGAAACTTAAAAAGTATAGCCAATAAGCCAAAAGAAACAAATTAGAGTAAAAAAAATTTTTTAAAATAGACCCGCCTGGCCAACTTGGCGAGACTTCATCTCTACAATAAATAAAAAATCAGCCGGGCGTGGTAGCGCGTGCCTGTAATTCCGGCTACTTGGAAGGCTGAGGCGGAAGGATCGCCGGAGCCCAGCAGGTCGAGGCTGCGGTGGCCGGAAGCGGCCACTGCACTCCAGTCTGCGCGACAGACTGAGACTCCAACTCAAAAAAATAAAAATAAAAAATAAAATAAATAAAAATAATAAAAATAGCCCAGACGCTGTCACAAGTCTATAATCCTAGCACCTTGGGAGGTCCATGCAGGAGACTCACTTGAGGATAGGAGTTTGAGGCCAGTCTGGGTAACATAGTGAGAGCCCTGTTTCTACACACACACACACACACACACACACACACACACACACACACACACTTAAAATATTAGCCAGGCATAGTGGTGTGTTTGCCTGTAGTTCCAGCTACTTGGGAGGCCCAGGTGGGAGGATTCCTTGAGCCCAGGTATTCAAGACTGCAGTGAGCGATAATCATGCCACTGCACTGAATGACAGAGCGAGACCTTGTCTCAAAAATAAAAATAGTAGAAGGGATAAATTCAAATGCTGAGTCCTTTGAAAATAAGAGTATTTAAATAGGCAAACTTGTTTAGAGCCTGATTAAAGAAAAGAGAAATAAAAATGAACAAGAAAAGGAATGAGAAATAAAACAACCACAGGACCAGGTGTGGTGGTTCACACCTGTAATCCTAGCACTTTGGAAGGCTGTGGTGAGAGGATTGCTTGAACCCAGGAGTTGGAGACCAGTTTGGGCAACAGAGCAGAACCTCATCTCTATAAAAAAATGAAAAAATTAGCTGAGCGTGGTGGTGCATACCTGAATCCCAGCAACTCGAGAAACTGAGGAGGAAGGATGCGTGAGTCTATGACATCAAGCTTGCAGTGAGCCAGGATCGTGCCACTGCACTCCAACTTGGGCAACAGAGTGACTCCAACTGAGAAAAACAACAACAAAATACAGAATCAGGAGAGATTCAGAGTAGAGACTATCACATTCAACTTTAGGGTAGCATATTTGAAAACCTATATGAAATGAATGATTTTCTAACAACATATAAATTATCAAAATTGTGTGCACCAGCTAAAACTTTTTAACACCTTGCCACAAGGGTAGAAGATCCCAAGAAAATGCTACAGGGGAGTTACATTCTAACATGAAGCACTACTTTTAGGAAGACATAATTTCTTTTTTTTTTTTTTGAGTTGGAGTCTTACTCTGTCGCCCAGACTGGAGTGCAGTGGCCGCTCCCGGCCACCGCAGCCTCGCCTGCTGGGCTCCGGAGATCCTTCCACCTCAGCCTTCCAAGTAGCTGGAATTACAGGCATGCGCTACCACGCCCGGCTGATTGTTTGATTTATTGTAGAGATGAGGTCTCGCTGCCCAGGCGGGTCTCGAACCCGCAGGCTCAGGCAATCCACTCACCTCAGCCTCCCAAAGGCGCGGGATTACAGGCTGAGCCACCGAGCCCGGCTAGGAAGACATAATTTCTAAATGAGAATCATTAAAGTATTTAACTAGAAGCTAGCCAACATATTTAATTTGAAATAAATGAATACTTTGCTCAAGCAAAATATCATTTAACTTGAGGGTTTTTGTTTTTATTGTATAGATTTATGTTTGTATCTATAGGAGCAAGAAAAGCAAGGAAGAAAATGACATATACTATCCTCTTGTGATAAATGTTTTTCAGTAAAAAGATCGACACATAAACTGGACATTCATTCATTAATTGAACAAAAATATATATGTAAAGGGTAAGGGGATATCATGTAATTTCCCTGCTTTCTTTCTTTCCTTTGAGTCAGAATCTCACTCTGTCACCCAGGCTGGATGGAATGCTGTAGCATGCTTATGGCCACTGCAGCCTCGACCTGCTGGGCTCAGGCAGTCCTTCCACCTCAGCCTTCTGCGTAGCTGGAACTACCGGCATGCACCACCACACCTGGCTAACTTTTTGATATATTGTAGAGATGAGGTGTCATCAAGTTGCCCAGGCTGGTCTCAAACCTCTGGGCTTAGGCAAACCTCTCTTCTCCACCTCCCAAAGTGCTGGGATTACAGGCATGAACCACTGTACCCAGCTTTCCTGCTTTCAAGAAGCTAAAAGTCTAGGTAGTTGGGAATGTGAAGAAAACAAGAGTACATGAAAGATCTGCAGTGTAATAATGTTTTCCTGTAAGCTGAGAGATTGGAGAAACAAAAGTTTTTGGCTTGTTCATTCAAACAAATTGTACATCAGTGTTTGAATTTTTCTTATGATGGCCAATATAGTTTTTTTTTAAGTGCCTATGCATTTATTTCTCTTTTAAGAAGTGAGTGAGAAGCTGGGTTCGGTGGCTCAGCCTGTAATCCCGCACCTTTGGGAGGCTGAGGTGAGTGGATTGCCTGAGCCCGTGGGTTCGAGACCCGCCTTGGCAGGCGAGACCTCATCTCTACAATAAATAAAAAAATTAGCCAGGTGTGGTAGTGCGCACCTGTAGTTCCAGCTACTTGGAAGGCTGAGGCGGAAAGATCGCTGGAGCCCCAGCAGGTGGAGGCTGTGGTGGCCGGGAGCGGCCACTGCACTCCAGTCTGGGTGACAGTGAGACTCCAACTCAAAAAAAAAAAAAAAAAGATAAGACAATCAACTTTTTCTTTAAATGCAGATAACATGCCCGACAAGTTCAGTGGGGGCACATGCTCACTCACTTCTTTTTTTTAATCAACAACTCAAAAAATAACAGCTGCTGGAGAGGGTGTGGTGAAAAGGGAACACTTCTACACTGTTGGTGGGAGTGTAAACTAGTGCAACCTCTGTGGAAAGCAGTGTGGTGATTCCTGAAAGCTCTAAAAATAGACCTTCCATATGACCCCGCAATCCTCCTACTGGGAATATACCCTGAAGACCTCAAATCACTCTATAAAAAAGATACCTGCACACGTATGTTTATCGCAGCGTTGTTCACAATAAAAAGAACCTGGAAACAACCATGCTGCCCATCCAAAGAGGACTGGATTTTAAAAATGTGGTACATATACACGATGGAATACTACGCAGCCATAAAAAAGAACAAAATCATGAATTTCGCAGCAACCTGGATGGAACTAGAGTCTATAATACTGAGTGACCTTTCACAGAAACAAAGATCCGAGTATCACATGTTCTCACTCATATAATGGACCTTGAACATCCAATGTAATACTGTAAGAAAATGACTGACGGTACTGGGAAACTGTGGGGGGGGAAGGGGGATGGGATTAACAGTCGCAAATACCTGTCTGGGGATGGGGAAACACCTCTTATCAACAGGGTGCCTGAATGAAACGTAATTGTACACCTAACCCTTAACTGTACCCCACAAAATCATAATAAAAAATATTGATTAAAAAAAGAAAAGAAAAAGTTAGCAGTTTAAGTGGTAGAGACTCAATGCTACAGGTGAGTAGAAGGCATGAGATAGTGAACTAGGCCTTAAAGGAGTTAGCACAATGCAGTGGCTGCTTTGGTACAGTAATTAGACCAGACCTTGAGCTGGAGGTTTCACAAAATGAGAGACAAGTTAGTTTGGGACCAGATGAGAGAGGGTATTAAATGGTCAGGGTCTTTTACTTTAGGTAAGGGCAACAACTGGCTCTTTTTCTGAATGTGACTTTATATATATCTGCGTGTGAAAAATGGTGAAAGCAGTGTTTTAAGAAAAAGAAAACAGTGGTATATATGTGATATACCAGAAAGGTGAACAGTTTTGAGGCTATTATAATACCAGGACTCAGAGAATCCTTGCTGCACCTTCCTTTTCAGTATTTGAAGGTACTGCTAGATCTGACCCAGAGATTCTCTATAAGTACATTCTTCTTAATCAAACATCTACAAAAATGGTCAGTAGATACCTTTCAGAGGCTGGGCACGGTGGCTCAAGCCTATAATCCCAACAATTTGGGAGGCCGAGGTGAGAGGATTGCCTGAGCCCACGGGTTTTAGTTCAACCTGGGCAACTTGACGAGACCTCATCTCTACAATAAATCAAGAAAAAATAGCCGGGCATGATGGCATGCGCCTGTGGTTCCATCTACTTGGAAGGCTGAGGCAGAAGGATCATCTGAGCCCAGCAGGTGGAGGCTATGATGGCCATAATTATGCCACTGCCCTCCAGCCTGGGCGATAGAGTGAGACTCTGACTCAAAACAAACAAACAAACAAGCAAACAAATGCTAGGGATACCTTTCAGAGGTAATCAGGAGAAACCATTTTACCCAAGATTCTAATCAAACTCCAGAGACCGAGAAAATAGTCCTTCCAAACTTGTCTCTGTTGTTCAAAGCCCTCTTCACCATAAAGCTTAACTCATGCCTTTACTGGACATTACCATAGTGTCAAATCCTTTAGCAGAACTTTAGGTATGTCTTCTAATCTCATCAGGTTCAAAGGTAGGGAGAAAGTCCCTCCAAATCTTTATTTTATCAGAGATTTATCAGGATAAATGATTTGCAGTCTAGCCCCAGCCAAGGAACATAAACATATTTACCCGCTCTACTGTTCTGCATCCTCACATGCTACATCCAAACCCAGCCTGCTCAGGAAAGAGATGGTTTGGAAGAAGGGAGCTGGATAAGGAGTAGGTTTAGTATTAAATGTCACTTGTATGCTTGGTGAAAGTAGATTTGATAGAGTGTTGGGATAGGGACCCCCATGGGTTGAGGAAGAGAGATAAGCAATTGGGGGCAGTGAGGCCAGATTTTTCTTTCTTGAGACAGAGTCTCACTATGTTGCCCAGGCTGGTCTGGAACTCTTGGCCTCAAGTATCCTCCTGCCTTGGCCTCCCAAAGTGTTGGGATTACAGTCATGAGCCACTTTGCCTGGCCCCAGACAACTCTTAAAATACAAATTTGAGTATAAAGGGAGACGATATAAGGAAAAAATGGAGTTAAGGGAGGTTAAGTTGAATTCCATTTGTTTATTTGTTTTAGGATGGAAGATACTGGAACATATTTTTACACATTTGGGAAGGGGCAGTGGAGAAGACGGTTTAAGATACAGGAGAGATATGAGATAAATGGATGAAGTAAGGTCTTGGATGGAGTGGGATAGGAGCCCTAAGTATGAGAAAGAGTAGTTCTTCTATCAAGAAGGGAGCAAAGATGGAGTGAATACATGTGGGAGATAGGTGAAGGATGAGGATGGGAACAGAAAATTGAAAATATGCCTGTGTGAAGGTCTCTAATACCTTCTAGAGGTAAGCAATTGGGTATTAAGAAGGGATGGATGAGTGGGTGGGTGGTTGGATGTGTAAGGAGTGAAGGAAGGTATTAAGTGATTGTTATAGACCGTGAGAGAGAATGCCGAATAGAGATTGTGTTAGTGTTAAGTGCCTACGTTCACCTAGGTGAGTAGTTTTCTTACTCAGTTCAGATGCAGGCTTGGGAAAGGAGGACAATTAGGACTGTCCATGGTGGGTTTTTGTTGTGGTTAGGTATATATGACTGAAGGTCAATGAGGCAAAAAGGATAAGGCAAAGGGAGTGTTGGCAAAAGTGTGGTTGAAGTGTTAGACAATGGTATCTAATAGGGAAGGGTAAAAACCAGACTGATGGTGGAACTCTTGGCCTCAAGTATCCTCCTGCCTTGGCCTCCCAAAGTGTTGGGATTACAGTCATGAACCACTTCGCCTGGCCCCAGACAACTATTAAAATATAAGAGTTAAGCCACCTATAGCAATAAAGTTTCTATCAGATTTGCAGGGTATTGATTCAGTCTCTCAACTTTTGAGTCAGGGTCTCACTCTGTCACCCAGACTGGGATGTAGTAGCATGATCATGGTTCACTATAACCTTGACCTCCTGGACTCAGGTGATCCTTCTGCCACAGCCTACTGAGTAGCCAGGACTATGGGCATGTGCCACCATGCCCAGCTAATTTTAAAATTATTATTTATTTATTATTTTGTTCATAATTTTTTATTTTAAATATGTGAGGTTTAAATTTTTTTGTATAGATGATATTGCTATGTTGTCCAGGCTGGTCTCAAACTCCTGGGCTCAAACCATCCTTCCACCTTGGCCTCTCAAAGTGCTGGTCTGACAGGTGTGAGCCACTGTACCTAGCCCAATCTCTCAATTTTTATAAAATAGCTTAATCTTAGTCTCTCCAAGAAAAATCTTTATTCAACTCTGTAGTATTATAACAGTTTTTAGATTAACTATTAAGTATGTTTCTCTAAGATATAGCATCCTTGAAAATATGTATAAATCCTCACTGCCTCCAAATCTTTGCCATTTACTTACATTGAGCCAAGCACCTTCTTACTTCAAGTAGGACCAGGAAGTGCAAAATCTTGTAATCTTCAAGTCTTGGGAGGAGGAGACATGTTATCTTTTTCCTTTAAATTATCTTTGATAATCATTGCACACAGGAACTACTAATAAAAATAGCTATCATTTGTTGAATGTCTACTATGCTAGACACTTCATGAAATTGTCTCTTTAATTAACCATCACAGTTGCCCCACAAGGGAGGTATCATTATCTTAATTTTATAGATGAGAAAATCAAGACTCAGAAACACTAAAGGTTACACAGATGAAAAATGATAGAGCCTGGATTTCACTATGTCAGATTCCAAAGTGCCATTATACTCGGAAATCCTACAGAATAGATTGAATCACTACTTTTACATGAAAGAAGACAACTCATCCTACTGTTCATTTCCTTTTCCCAGTTACATTAGCTGCTTCTGTTTCTAATTTTGCTTGAAATGGAGGAACAAGCTTAAACTCCCTAATCTACATATTGGCATTTATTCTAATGTAAAAACTTCAGGTCTGACCAGGCACGGTGGCTCAGCCTGTAATCCCAGCAATTTGGGAGGCCGAGGCAAGAGGATTGCCTGAGCCTGGGGTTCGAGACCAGCCTGGGCAACCTCATCTCTACAATCAATCAATCAATCAATAAGTAAAGCTGTGCATGGTAGCACGCGCCTGTAGTTCCAGCTACTTGGAAGGCTGAGTGGAAGGATCACCTAAGCCCAGCAGGTTGAGGCTGCGGTGGCTATGAGCATGCCACTGAACTCAAACCTAGGCGACAGAGTGAGACTCCAACTCAAAAACAAAAAAACAAAAAATAACCCCATCAGGTTCATTTGCAGACTTTTGGAGTAGACTCTGTCCCAAAAAGACATCCAGACTAGAGTTCAGATTATCATACCCATCTTACTGTTCCCCTGGTACTGTTCATATTAAGGAAAAAAAGAGGTGGAAAGCTGTTAGATTCCTGGTGCTCCTAAATAGGACACGCAAAGACATTATTTTGTGATGATGCAGTTGTTTTATGTAAGTTCCTCTATTTACAATATTTTCCTGGGGTGTGGAATCTCTGATGATAAAGAGGTTAAATGTAACAAAAGGCTTATATCCCTGGCAAGGCTTCTGATTTATCATGTGGGAAGCATGTAGGAAGGACACATCTGCACATGACCTAAGGCTATGTACTGTAAACTGAATCAGATAAAAATTGCTCTTAGGAAGCTTAGAATTTTCCAAGTAGTTATGATGGCTAAACATGGATAAAACAGTATTTAAAAACAAACAGAACTGGACGTGGTAGTTTGTACCTTAATCGTAGCACTTTGGGAGGCTGAGGTGGGTGAATTACTTGAGCCCAGGAGTTCGAGACCAGCCTGGGCAACATAGCGAGCCCTCATCTCTACAAAAAAACAATAAAAAAATTAGCTAGGCATGATGGTTCTCGCCTGTAGTCCCAGCTACTCAGGAGGCTGAGGAGGAAGGATTGCCTGAGTCCAGGAGGTCTAGGCTGCGGTGAGCCGTGGTCTTGCCACTGCACTCCAGCCTGGGTGACAGAGTGACTCTAACTGAAAAATAAAATCAAACAATTATACGTATATATTGGCATCTTTATTACTACTGTCTTTGTAGGGTTATAATCTTGTGTGGTTTCTTTGATGCTGAGCCAGACCTAAGCTCTGACTGAAAGTGTTTTCACACTCATTACATTCATAAACTTTCTCTCCATTATAAATTTTCTGATGCTAACAAGGTCTGTGCTCCAGCTGTAGGCTTTTCCGCATTTGTCACAGTCATAGGGCTTTTCTCCACTACTAATTCTATGGTGTTGAATAGGGCCTGAGCTCTGATTAAAGGTCTTTGAACATTCATTACATTCATAAGTTTTCTTTCCACTGTGAATTCTTTGATGCTGAATAAATTGTGAGCTCCCCCTAAAGACTTTCCTACATCCATTGCAATTATAAGGCCCCTCATCTGTATGGATTCTCTGATGTTCTGTAAGGACTAAGTTCTGACTGAAGACCTTTCCACATTCACTGCATTCATAAGGTTTTCTCCAGTGGGACTAGTTTGAATGATGTCTAATAAGATCTGTGCTTCCTTGAGCTGCCTTGGAAAGTTTTTTCACATTCATTAATTTCGTAAGATTTCTTTTTCTTATGAATTCTCTGCTGTCCATTAAATTTTGAATCTGAACTGAAGGCCCTCTCGTATTCGAGTTTCTCTTCAGTGTGAAGTCTTTGATGTTTCAGAAAAACTATGTGCCCACTGAAGGCTTTATGACATTCAGTGCATTCATAGTGTTTTTCTCCACTAGGTATCCGTCGATGCTGAATAAGGAGGGAACTCTGCCTTAAGTCTCTCTCACATTCACTGCATTAATAGGTTTTCTTCCCAGTATGATTTCTCTGGTGGGTAGCAACATGTGAGCTCTGAGTCAACACTCTTCCACATTCACAGGATTTCTCTCCACTGTGAATTCTGTGATGTATGAGATCTGAGTTTTGATTGAAGGCCTTTCCACATTCATTGCATATATATGACTTCCCTCCACTATGAATTATCTGGTGAAGGATAAGGTTTGAATTGCCTCTGAAAGCTTTTCCAACTGATTACATTCATAGGGATTCTCCTTGTGAATTTGTTGATGTTGAATGAGATTGGAGTTCTAACTGAAGTCTTTGCCACAGTTACCACAAACACAAGTTTTCCTTCCTGTGTTAATTCTTTGGTGTATAATCAGGTTTGAACTTCTGCTGAAAACCTTTCCATGTGTTACATATATAGGTTCTCTTTATAACATGGATTTTCTGATGCTGAGCAAGTCCTGACTTCTGTTTGAAGCTGTGACCACATGCCTTGCACCTATAGATTCTTACTTCTGCAGACACTCTCTGGTGTGTAACAACTGAACTCAGATCACAAATCTTTGCTTTCTTATTACTTTCAAGTTTTCTCTCTCCTATAAGGGTTTTCTTAAGAGTAATGCTTAAGCCCAGGCTGGAGTGCAGTGGCACCCTCACGGCCACTGCAAAAAAAAACAAGAGTAATGCTTACTTGGCTGAACCCTCTATCTCCAAAAGGGGATTGCTGCGGTCCAACCACTGATGAGTTTAACTGTTGACTCTTCAAGCTGTTCTCAGAATTGCTGGATCCTGAGTTTAAATCGCTGGCACAGCTATTTTGGATGGGTTGATTCCATTTCTTCAGAAATATCTGGCTTTAGCTTCCATTCCTTCTTCTCAGTTTTCAGTATCTGATACATAAAAGTATAAATAGGCTGGGCATGGTAGCTTGTACCTGTAATCCTAGCACTTTGGGAAACTGAGGCAAAAGGATTGCTGGAGCCCTGGAGTTCAAGATTAGCTTGAGCAACATAGTGAGACCTCATCTCTACAATAAATCAGGAAAAAGTTAGCTGGATGTAATGGCACACCTATAATCCCAGCTATTTGGAAGGCTGAGGTGGATGGATTGCCTGAGCCCAGCAGGTCAAAGTAACTGTGACTGAGCCACTGCACGCAAGCCTGGGTGACAGAGTGAGATTCTGACTAAAAAAAAAAAAAAAAATCTTAAAGTTATAAAGGGTTATCTCCTCATGCTAGGAGAAAAGAAATTCTTAGAAGGCACAGGAAATGATTAAAGTAAACATTTGGGTTGAGCTTCTAAATTCTCAAAAGTTGTTTTATAGTCAGGGAAAGAGAAAAGTACCTAAACCACACTTTGTTCTCTATGGCCTATAAAGGCAGTTCCTAAACATGACTGATCATTAGAAAAACATAGAACTACTGATTCAAAAGGAGTACACTTCCTTTTTCTCTCTGCAGACTGTTTTTCTCTTATTACCTCAGCTCCTGGATCCGAAATTTCATTTATTCAAAAGACCAGTCCTAGATAAACTAGAATCTCCTGTTTCCAGTCTCAAGATTTTAGAAAAGAGAATCGGTTGTTCTAGTTTAGGTCAAGTGTTGACTCCTACTCTAATCAGTGGTGACAAGGGAGAGATCAAAACTGTGGGGGTGAGAGGATCACACTTGATAAACTTGGTTGCTGGGGGCCCACCTCTGTAGATGAGAAAGACGGCAGCCTAGATACTTCAAAAGCTGTTTATTACATAATTTTTTGCCTGAGAGATAAGACCCTTAGTTACAGTTTCATCTTCTTGGCCATTTTGTGAATATAATGAATATTGTATATAGGGGAAGAATGGCAAGTAGGTTTTTTATTTTTTGAGTGGGAGTCTCACTCTGTTGCTCAGGCTGGAGTGCAGTGGCACGCTCACGGCCACTCAACCTGCTGGGCTCAGGCGATCCTTCTGCCTCAGCCTTCCAAGTAGCTGGACCTACAGGCGTGCGCCACCACGCCCGGCTAATTTTTCTTGATTTATTGTAGAGATGAAGTCTCACCAAGTTGTCCAGGCTGGTTGTGAACCCATAGGCTCAGGCAATCCTTTTGCCACCACCTCTCAAAGTGCTGGGATTACAGGTGTGAGCCACTGCTCCCAGCTGGCAAGTGGGTTTTTTTTTTTTTTTTAGTTGGAGTCTTACTCTGTCACCCAGACTGGAGTGCAGTGGCATGCTCCCGGCCACTGCAGCCTCGACCTGCTGGGCTCCGGCGATCCTTCCGCCTCAGCCTTCCAAGTAGCTGGAACCACAGGTGCGCGCTACCACGCCCGGCTAGTTTTTGATTTATTGTAGAGACGAGGTCTCGCCAAGTTGCCCGGGCGCATCTCGAACCTGTGGGCTCAGGCAATCTACTCGCCTCAGCCTCCCAAAGTGCTGGGATTACAGGCTGAGCCACTGAGCCCTGTCGGCAAGTGGGTTTTATCTCAAGCATCAACTCTCAGAGATTGAAAGTAGTTGACTTAAAGCATTATGTTGAAGATTCTGATGCTGTCTCTGGGCTCAGTAAGAACTGTGATGGATTATTTGAGTTGGTCATGGACATGCAGGGAAGTAAAAATAGTGGAAGTAAAGGAAGAATAGGATGGGCTTGCCATGTAATTGCTATTCCTACATAGAAGCAAAATAAAGATGCCAATAGAACTTGGAAAAGATACTACTCTTTAATGATACACTACTACTATCAACACATAATTGCTGATATTGTCAGCAGAGATGCTGGTTTAGGGGTGGCTGGTTATTTGTGCACAAAGAAGTGGACATGACACCAGACTTAAGACAGTAAGGAAGAGTTTAATTGCAAGTAAGTAAAGCGGAGCAGAGTTTCTAAAGCAAGCAAGTACATTCCTACGGATCAAGAGGAGCAGGCTGATCAGAGAGTGAGAGAACCTGGTTTATTTCTTTGGTTTTGTTTTTATAGTTTTATTTGTCTTAGTCTCTGGTCTTAGTTGGGTAGTTTCTTCTCAGACTTGTTTTCCCTCGTTATGGTTAGGTTATAAATCCTTCAGGTGACCTTTGACATAAACTAATGTTTAGATATTGTTAATTCTACCTTGTTAAAGTTACAAGTGTCTTTAAACAATTTTGGGGCTACCATCTATCTTTTCATGATTTATTATTCATACATGCAATGAGCTCTAGTTTACAAGACTAAGCTAATGTTAGTTAATAATGTTAATCATTATTAACATAAAACATAAGTCTGAAACTAAATATCATATAGGAAAAGAGTTTACATTTTTAGGATTTTAAAGAGTTTCAAAAAGAGTCCAACAAGATTGCTCCTTATCTAGGTTTGCAGATGTTTCTTTAAAGACACATAGCTTCTCCACACATCTTGGTTATTAGGTGATGGCTTGTTGTCCTCTCTCAAACATCAGCAGTGATTTACTAGATAAGGTAGCCCTCCCTAACAGATTACATCAAGGAAGTGGGGTGGGAGGGGGACCACATACCTAAAGGCAAAAAAAGAAAAAGGTGCTCTTTAAATTCAATTGGCTTTTGCTTGTGACCCAGCTCATCATGAACGACAATTTCTAAAATGAGTAAACAACTAAATGTCAGCTGCTTCCCGTTTCCTACATTTCCCCCTCTTCATTCCCTGCTCATGTCTAACTACCCAACAATGATATCCTTGTGTAACCCAGAGATGTAACCCTGGAGGCCTTAAGACCAATGGGGTAACCAAGATCTGATTTCAGAGGGGCATAACTGGAGTAGGATTATAACCAAGACAAGAGAACCCAATCAGCTGCATTAAACTCCACTTTAGAAACACTAGGCTGAAATCTAGAAAACATGGAGTCAGAGAGCAAAATGTGCTTATGCCTCTTGTACTTCAGGGGGAGGATGCTTATCCCAGCTAATGGGGTATTCTGACCTCTTGGATGACACTACCCTCTTCTCAAGAGCAAGTGGATTTAACAGATGATCAGCGCTGAATGACACAAATTGATAAACCCAAATAACTCCTCTACTTTGCTTCCATGCCTACCAAACAACCGTCTGATTAAATAGCTTCCTCTACAGATTTTCCTAGTGAGAGAATGTGTTGACAACCCATTCAACTTCTGATCTACTTGTCAGTTACATTTTTCTCTGGTTTTGACAAGGCTCTTTTGTGATTTAGATAGCATTTAAGTCTATTTCCCTGACCTGAGCAATTCTGGATAGGTATATGGAAAACAACATTTTCAGACCTAGAAAGTGGGGGACCAGTCCCTGAAACTTTTTTTTTTTGAGTCAGAGTCTCACTCTGTCACCCAGGCCGGAGTGCAGTGGCACATCACGGCTACCCCAGACTTGACCTGCTGGACTCAGGCGATCCTTCTGCCTCAACTTTCCAAGTAGCTGGAACTACAAGTGCGTGCCATCACACCTGGTTATTTTATTTTATTTTATTTATTGTAGGGAGGAGGTCTTGCCAAATTGTCCAGGATGATCTCAGAACCCTGGGTTCAGGCAATCCTTTCATCTCTGTCAACCAAAGTAGTGGGATTACAGGCGTAAGCCACAGCGCCCAGCCCTGAATCTTGTTAATTGGAGTGTAAGGTCCAGCTGAAGAGCCAGATGACCTTCCTGGCCACAACCTACATCTCATTACTAAGTGAAACTGTGAATGTTTCCTCTTGGAAACCATATTATTTTTAAAATAGTAATTCTGAAACTGGCATACTTTTCTATATTCTTGTTTCTGCCAATGCCTTGCCCCAAGCTTCTAATCCTACATTATTCTTGAATAATTTCCCTACTTTACTGAGTTGAATAGCATCTTCCTAAATTCTTGTCTATTTGGAATCTATGAATGTGACCTTATTTGGAAATAGAGTCTTTGCAGATGTAATCAAGCTAAGAGGAGGTCAGACCAAGTTAAGATGAGGTTGGTCCTAAATCCAATATGACTGTGTCCTTATAAGAAGAGGGAAATTTGGACACAGAGACAGATGTAGAGGGAAGATATTCATATGAAAATGGAGACAGAGATTAAAGTCACACTACCAGAAGCCAAGGAACACCTAGAGCTACCAGAAGCCTGAAGAAGCAAGGAAGGATCCTCCCTTAGAGGCTTTGGAGTAAGCATGGCCTGTTAACACTTTGATTTCAGACTTTTAGCCTCCATAACTGTGAGAAAATATTTCTCTTGGTTTAAGCCATCCAGATTGTGATAATTTGTTACAGTGACCCTAGGAAACTAATACACCTACTAGGAAGTCCAATTTTTTTTCGAGACAAGTTCTTGCTCTGTCACCCAGGTTGTAGTGCAGTGGCAAGATCCTAGCTCACTGCAGCCTCGAACTCCTGAGTTCAAGTGATCCTCCTGCCTCAGCCTCCTGAGTTGTTGGGACTAAGGCACGTGTCACCATGCCCAGTTAATTAAAAAAAAATTTTTTTTATAGAGATGGGATCTCACTATGTTGCTCAGGCTGGACTTGAACTCCTGGCCTCAAGTGATCCTCCTGCCTTGGTTTCCCAAAGTGCTATGATTACAGGCGTATGCCACTGTGCATGGCCTTAAAGTCCAATTAATTTTTTGGAAAAAAGCAAGTCTTTCTGTTTCTGTCACTGTCCACTACTTCACCCTTGTGGCTTTCTAGATTTCACTAGATTATCATAAGCAAATGGAGCAGTGGTTAAGAATGTGGGCTCTAGATGTACACTGCCTGGGTCTGCCCTACCATTTACTTGGTGTGTGACCTTTGGTTACTTAACCTTACTGTGCTTCAGTCTCCTCATCTATAAAATGTGGAAAATAATAATATTTAAGACTGATTTTGTGAGGATGAAATGAGTTAATACATAAAGTGCTTAGAATAACATCTAGCTCAGATCAATCACCTAGCACTCAATAAATAATGGGTATTTTAAATTTTGTTGCTTGGTTAATAATCTTGAAACCAAGATTTCCTGCTTAATTCAAACTGGACAATAGAGTTAGTTGTACATCATTTTCATCATGTGAATTACTGCTAAAACACCTTTAATTCTCCTAATTTGTTACTGTATCACATCTAGCTTTCTTTTATTTGACTTTGAAAAATGGCCATAATCTGGTCATTTATCATTTATTTTCTTTACTCCATAAGGGCAGGGGTTTTTCTTCATTTTTGTATCCCAGTTTCTAGAACAGTGTTTGACATATTGTATTTACTCAATAATTACTTATTAAATGAAAGAATATAGGCCAGGCATGGTAGCTCACACCTATTGTCCTGCCTACTTGGGAGGCTGAGGCAGAAGGATGGCTTGAGCCCAGGAATTCAAGGCTTTTTTGAACTTTTATTATGCTATTACTTTCCAGCTTGGGCAACAGAGCAAAACTCTGTCTCTTAAAAAAAAAAAAAAAAAGCCGGACTCGGTGGCTCTGCCTGTAATCCCGCGCCTTTGGGAGCCTGAGGTGAGTGGATTGTCTGAGCCCGCGTGTTTGAGAACCGCTTGGGCAGCGAGACCTCATCTCTACAATAAATCAAAAAATCAGCTGGGCGTGGTAGCGCGTGCCTGTAATTCCGGCTACTTGGAAGGCTGAGGCGGAAGGATCGCCAGAGCCCAGCAGGTAGAGGCTGCGGTGGCCGGGAGCGGCCACTGCACTCAGGTCTGGGCGACAGAGTGAGATCCAACTCAAAAAAAAAAAAAAAAAGAGCTGGGCATGGTGACTCATACCTGCAATCCCAGCGCTTTGGGAAGCCGAGGTGAGAGGATTGCCTGAGCCCAGGGGTTCGAGACCAGCCTGGGCAACTTGGCGAGACCTCTTTCTTCAATAAATTTAAAAATTAGTCAGGTGTGGTGGCGCATGCCTGTAGTTCCAGCTACCTGGAAGACGGAGGTGGAAGGATCACCTGAGCCCAGAAGGTCAAGGCTATGGTAGCCGTGAGCATGCCACTGCACTGCAGTCTGGGCAACAGAGTGAGACTCTGACTCAAAAAAAAAAAAATCATTTGACTCTTCTCTTTTTATTCCCAGTCAACTGTTCTTATAAAATCTTTTATCTCAACTTGTTCATTATGAATGAGTCTATTATCCTCTATTTGGACTATCGCAGTTTCAAGACTGTATTTTTCCTGGCTTCCTCTAATTTTATCTTTTACCTATCTCTTATTACCATGAAAGTACTTTTTCTTAATTAACACTGTGTCAGTCTCTGATTTCAAGCAAAAATATTCTGGATCCTGAGAGCAGTCTGAGATCTAGGCCCCCAACTGTAATGAGTGACAGCTCTTTTATCACAAAATTTAGATTGGTTCTTTAGTCAGCACTAAATCAGCTAAGTGTAAGTATATATCCCCGGGGCTTAATCACAGAGTAGAGGGAAGAGGAGGATATAGATTGAAGAGCATAAAAAAGGGAAATGGTAGAAGGAGCAAGCAGAGTTAGTCACAGAGAACTGACTGAAAAATTGTCTAGCTCTTTGCTCTTGCTACAGCCAACTGCCAACCCTTAACTCCTCTACCACTACCAAGCCTAAATGCACCAGGCCAGGAGATCTCAGGTTCCGGCTGAAGCATACTGTATGAACCACACCTTTGCATATAGTACTTCAGTCTTACATGCAAAAGAAGGAAGAAAAAGAGGATTTTTAGGACAAGAACTACTCTGATATTATAAGGGTGGGTACATTTGGTCAAATGCACAGAATGTATAACACCAAGAGTGAACCCTAATGTAACCTATGGACTTGGGGTGATTATGATGTACCAATGTAGGCTCATCAATTTTAATAGACATACTGCTCTTGTGGGAGAATGTTATAGTGGGAGAGACTATCTCTGTACCTTCCTTTCAATTTTGCAATGAATCTAAAACTGCTCTTTAAAAATAAAAATGAAAAAAAAAAAGAAGGGGGATGTTATGGACTTAACTGTGTCCCTCCAAAATTCATAGGTTGAAGCCCTAACCCCCAATGTGATGATAATTGGAGATGGAGCCTTTAGGAGATAATTTAGTTTAGATGAAGTCTTGAGGGCAAGTCATGAAGTGATTAGTGTCCTATGAGAAAAGAGTCCAGAGAGCTTTGGGTCTCTTTCTGTGCCATGTGAGAACACAGTGAAAAAGCAACCAGGGTGCTCTCAAAAAGAACCTGACCATGCTGGCACCCTGATCACAGCCTGCCGGCCTCCAAAATTGTGAGAAAATAAATGTCTGTTTTCTGACATCAAAGTTATGGTATTTTGTTATGACAACCCAAGCTAACTAAGACAGAGGAGCACTGGGGTACTGGGGGTTTGGGTGAGAGAGGTGCGTAGAAGGAGCCTATGTCCAAACGGTAAAGCTAGAAATTCTGGCAGGAACCAGCAAGGCATCAGGATGCCTCATCTTATTTGCTAGAGGCATCTTTTGGGGGCAAGGAGGTGGGTGATGAGGATGGGTGGGTGGAAGGAAGGAGACATGTCCAGTAAACCTCTGACTTTTTATTTCAAAACAGGGAACAGACACAGTTCTGGATCCCAGAAAGATTTGTGTCTGTGATACCATCTCAAAACTCAAGAAACCATCACACTGACACACTCCCAACCTAGAATACATTTCGTTTTGAGAAGGTCAGAAGGTCCGCATGAAAAACCTTGGAGTCACTGATGCAGCGCTTTACTCAGCAAGCCCCAGTCTGCCTCGCTCTCCCGTAGGCGGTCCTTGCAAAGCTCGCCTTGTGCGTGAACTGGCAGTCCGGGCTCCTGGGGAGAGTGCCCGAGCGCATTCCGCGCCGTCTTTGGGAACTGAATTACCAGTTCTAGAGGCACCGGCTAGGGAGAGTCATCCCGCCGTTGCGGAATAGGGCAGCGCCGGAGGGCATCAAAGCTGCAGGGCATGAAAGCTCCAGGACGGCGCGAGCAGGGGTGCAAGACACACCGGAACCAGGCCGCAAGAGGCACCTGGAGGCTCCGCCAGATAGGCGGACCCGGGCGCCCAGCTCCGCACGCGGGGAGCTGCGAGAGTTCGTCTCCTGGTCGCGTCACGCCGTCAGTCTCCCCTTCACTCAGCGCTACCTCGGAGGCCGTGCCCACGCCCCCTCCCCAACTAGTCACCAGGAGCCGCGGACTGCGCTCTGGGATTCTCTGCGAGGACTTTTCGTCCAGGTCCTCTCAGCACCCGCTCACAGCCCAGCTCCTGGCAGCCGGGCCCAATCCCTTCCCACCTCTGGAGGCTATCGCGCCGCACCACGGAGTCGAGTCCTCTTCTTTTCCTAGATAAACCGGGAGGGTGGCACCCCTCCGGCCCACACGAGCCACCTCTTGCTTTGTGTCCGAGGTGTGGCTTCTACCTGGAGGCCTTGAGGTTATGGGAAGGGAAAAGGCCAATCCATGTCCAGGAGGAGCTCAGTCTAGTGGGGCGGGCGACAAGTAAGTTACAACTGTTATGCCGTGATGGCTGCGGGACCACAGTGGGAGCACTAGACCCCAGGTGGGTGTATCAGTAAAGGCGATCAGATACGTGAGGCCTGGACTTGAAGGAGTTGGGAGACACAGCACTGTAGCGCTAAGACTGTTTTAGGTCAGGCAGGCCAGGATTTGAACTCATTTCTTCACTTACTAGTTGTGAGACTTTGGCCAATTACTTTACCTTTCTAGACTTTAGTTTTCTATTTATAAAATGAGATTAACAGTAGCACCCACCGATTAACACTAAGGCAAAGAATACAAGAGAAAATTGGTGTTAGGTGCTTATCACAGTACCCAACACAGGAACTACTAAGAAACAATAACAAAAACAAACAAAACAATGGAGCCAGACGAGGGAGCATTTCTGACAGGCCATAGGGCAGCATTTTTGACAGGCCACGGGTGCCTAGGTCCTTGTGGAACTGTAGGAAGTTCAGAGGTAAATAATTGATTAGGAAGGAAAAGTAAGCACTTTGCAGAAAGCCCTCCCCAACTAAGTCACTATAGTATCATATGCCCCACTATAGTATCATATGCTTCTCTTTTCTGGCACTTATGGTTGTACTTTTATTAATGATTCTAATTAGTCTCTTCTCTACTATTATAAACTCTATGAGGGCAAAGACTGTTGTCCGTGCTCACTTTGCTTTGTAGCACCCAGTGCCTGATACATACTCAAAGCTCAGTAAATATTTACAGAATAAGTGGATAAATGTTGCCAGATCAGAATACATCTGCCACGTTAAGGATTTTTAACTTTAAGCTAAGGTTAGTGGGAAACTACTGTAGAAGCTTAGAGAGGTGGGTGGCACTCTTAGATTTGTCCTAAAGGAAGATCATTCAGGTTTCCCCATAGAGAAGGGCTGGATACAGGAGGCTGTGGTAACAGTACAAATGAGGTGATGGTGGCCTCACTCTAAGGGCATCAAAAGTCAAGAAAAGTGGCCAGGAGTTGTGTCTCACTTATAATCCCAACACTTTGGGAAGCTGAGGCAGGAGAATTGCTTGAGCCCAGGAGGTTGAGACTGATTTGGGCAGTATAGAAAGACCCCAACTGTACCTCCCCCCAAAAGCCAGGTGTGACTGTAGTCCCAGCTACTCAGTAGGCTGAGGCAGAAGAATCATCTGAGCCCAGGAGGTTGAGGCTGTGGTGAGCTGTGATTGTGCCACTGCACTCTAGGTTGGACAACAGAGAGACCCCGACTCAAAGAAAGAAAAAAAAAATCAAGAAAAGTAATGGGTTACATTGGCAGATTATTGGCTAACATTCACTTCCCTTCCCCAAGGTAGTAAGACTTGTTTTCTATGAAATACTTACATGAAGAAACCTCTCCTAACCCATTTCAGTTACCTCTGTTCCTCAAAGATTATCACTCTGATTTTCTCCCAGTTTTGATCCTCTTGGAATTTGGTTCTTTAGCTGTTTAAAGTCTCATGAAAGCAAAGTTTTACCTATATTTAGGTTCTGTTTTCAAAGTTCCAAAGTAGGCTAACAGACCTTATTCTGCAGAATTCAGGTTTACAAATTGGACCCTGCTACATTAACATCTAACTATAAAATCTTTAAATGGGCATTCGTTCATTGAATAAGTATAAATTATCTGCTTATCTGAAGATTAACTCTTTTGTTCTCCCTCAGTCCTCAATGGACTATAAATTCCTTGAAGAACAATGCATGTCTTTCTTTAACCCCATCTAACTATGGCCCCGGGCACATATTAAGCATTTCTTGAATAACTTTTATTTCAACATTCACAGTTGAAAACATTTCTATACTGTAACAAAAATTTCCCCCTACTTTCTTTTTTTTTTTTGAGTTGGAGTCTCACTCGGTCGCCCAGACTGGAGTGCAGTGGCCACTCCCGGCCACCGCAGCCTCGACCTGCTGGGCTCCGGCGATCCTTCCGCCTCAGCCTTCCAAGTAGCCGGAATTACAGGCGCGCGCTACCACGCCCGGCTGATTTTTAAATTTATTGTAGAGATGAGGTCTCGCTGCCCAGGCGGGTCTCAAACCCACGGGCTCAGGCAATCCACTCACCTCAGCCTCTCAAAGGTGCGGGATTACAGGCTGAGCCACCGAGCCCAGCTCTCCCCCTACTTTCAAAAGTCCAGTACCCTCAGTTTGATTCAAGCTCCATCAGGGATGAATGGTTACCTTTCAATCTGGGGTTTTCAAGTATTAGTTAATATTTCAAAAAGCCCAAGGCAAATTATATATTTGCCCACAAAAGGAATAAAAAGACTAATGAAAATGTCATTTGCTTTAGGCTGGAATTTTTGTACCTAGATCTGGTTACCTCATACCAGTCAGAAGCATGATTGATAGTTATATGGGCTTCTAGTAGCAAAAAACTCCCCAAAACATTATTTTAAAATAAATGCAGTTTGGTAAACAATCTTTTAAAACGCAGGACACAAGGGAGTTAAAAAAGTGGTCTTGGTGCTTAAAATGTTGGAAACCATTGCATTAAATTCCTTTCAAGTCCCTTTAAATATCCTCCTGCTTATTCATATAAACATCAACTTTCACTGTACAGCACTGTAAAGACAGGTAAAGGAACTAGAGATAGGCTTTTTGAATAAACTCTTCCCAATTCCTTTCTCTTATAAAATTAAAATGGCAACATGTTCTAGATAGCTAAAAGTTTTGATTAGTTAGAATCTGAGATAACTAAAATATCTTTAATTTTTGATTCAAATTATCACTGATGGTAACTATTTTGAATTCCTTTTGCTCTCCAAATATATGTAAAGATATTCTCACTTTAAAAGATTAGAGTTTGGTTTAGGCGCAGTGGCTCACACCTATAATCCCAACACTTTGGGAGGCCAAGGCAAGAGGATTGCTTGAGCACAGTAGTTCAGGACCAGCCTGGGCAACATAGCGAGATGTCATATCTACAAATAAAAAAATCCTCAAATTAGCCAGGTATGGTGGCATGTACCTGTAACCCCAGCTATTGGGGAAGCTGAGGCAAAAGGACTGCCTGAACCCAGGATATCGAGGCTGTGGTGAGTCGTGATCATGCTACTGCACTCCAGTCTGGGCAACAGAATGACATCCTGACTCAAAAAAAAAAAGATCATGAGTTTATGTGAGATTAAAAAAGAGCTAAACTTCTGAGACAGGTGATGGGGGTAGGTAAGTGTCTGGAGCCCCTGCATTACACATCACCCGCAAGCAGCCAGCTTTAAGGGATAACCTGAATGGGCTTCTCCACTTTAAGACAACCCACTACTGTTCAGGATGCCCCTCTGGGGAAGCCATAGCCTCTAGTGCTTTGAACTTTAATAGATTCTATTGTTGACACCAGCCACAAGACACCACTCTGTCTTATACATTTTATATTTTGCTTGTAAACACTTCATTTTTGTTTAAAAATAGCTAAAGCTCCAGATGCCCTTTGATGTGTCAACAGTAAATTTCAGGTTTCTCACTTAAACTTCACAATTAGCCTGTGAGGTAGATTATTTTAATCACCATTTTATTAATGAGGAAAATAAAGATCAGAGGGGATAAGTAGTTTGCTCCAGGTCCAATACATATGGCACTTATACTGGCATTCAAACCCATGTTTGATTGCTTCTGAAGTCTGTGCTCCCTCCACTACGTCACATTGTCTCTTTTGAAGCAGGTCATCAAGCTAGTTTTCTAGTAGACTCTGAATTCTCCTTAGGATGCACCACTACTGCCCATGTCACACTGAAATGCTTGCTTTAATGGCCCCAGGGAACTGGCATTCTAAATATCCATGGACATGGTTTCTTAATTGTGGCACTATTGACACTTCGGACCAGATAATTCTTTGCTGTAGAGGCCTGTGTACTGTAAGATATTGAGCAACACCCCTGGTCATTAGAGGTCAGTAGTCTTCTTCCAGTTGAGGAAAACCAGATGTCTCTAGATATTGCCAAATGCCCCACTGGGGTCCTGAGTTGAGAAACACTGACATCATCAGACATTTTACAAGTACTTCCACTAAGGAAATAAATGAGGTTGAAATTTTCCTTGTTTTACACTGTCCCATTTGGTAACATTCTTATCTGATGACTCCTGTAAATTAACATACAATCTGCTAGTAGTTTAGAATACAAGAAATGTTTGAGGATAATCTGATTGCAAAGGTAGGCAGGGTCTATACAGTTAGGCAAGGTCTAATTACCAATATCAATTACCAGATTAAATTATGACTGGCTTCTCTCTGCAGTTCTATTTAGACTCTCTAATTCTCAAATAAGCTGTCTTGGATCAAGATAAAAATGTTCTCCCTAATCACCTGACCTTTCAACATAGAGGCTTTCTTCTAATTCCCAGCAATTGATGTTGCCTAAATGCTCTTCTTTGGCATTCAGTCAAATTTTGTTCCCAACACATACTGTTCTCACGTCGCTTGCATTTTCTGATCCCACTTGTGGATACCACTCTTTCTCTAGGGAACACCTCATTTGGCTCTTATATTCTTGCCTTCAGCTATCCTGTAATCAAGTCATTTCTCTTATTTTTTGTTTCCTCTCAATTAGCGGATCATTATAGTTAGCATTATCACATATGTAGTAGCACCTTTTTGTAAGGAAGAAAAAAGGGAGTATGTACAATATACATACTCAAGGGGAAGAATTTATCCCAGAGGAAGATCTAATCTCCCTAAAGTATTTAAAACATATTTATACTTGTCCCTGGACTAGGAAGTCAAGATTGAAATGGTTGATTCTGGCTGGGCACAGTGGCTCACACCTATAATCTCAGTACTTTGGGAGGCTGAGACAAGAGGATTGCCTGAGCCCAGGAGTTCAAAACTAGCCTGGGCAACATGGTGAGAACTCGTCTCTATAATAAATAAAAATAAAAAAGTTAGTTGGGCATGGTGGCATGCACTTGTAATCCCAGCTACTTGCAAGGCTGAGGTGGAAGGATCACCTGCAGTAGATTGAGGCTGTGATAGTCGTAATTGTGCCATGGCAAAAGAGTGAAACTCTGACTCCAATAAATAAATAAATAAATAAATAAATAAATAAATAAATAAATAAATAAGAGAGAGAGATGACTCCACCCATTAAAAATTTAGCTTTGGTTAGCTTTGGGTGGCCAGGCACCATGGCTCAAGCCTACCACACTTGGTAGGCCAAGGTGGGAGGATCACTTGAGGCCAGGAGTATAGGATGACCTTGAGCAACATAGTGAGACCCCATCTCTACAGTTTGTTTGTTTGTTTTAGTTAGCCAGAGGTGGTGGTACGTGCCTATAGTCCTTGCAGCTACTTGGAAGGCTGAGATGGGGGGACTGATTCAGCCCAGGAATTCAAGGTTGCAGTAAGCTGTGATCATGCCACACTGCACCCCAACTTGAGTGACAGAGCTAGACCCTGTCTCTATTAAAAAAAAATTGTTGACCAGGCTCAGTGGTTCAGCCTATAATCCTAGCACTATGGGAGGCTGAGGCGAGTGGATTGCCTGAGCCTGTGGCGTGGTTTCAAAACCAGCCAGGGCAACTTGGTGAGACCTTGTTTCTACAATAAATAAATTAATAAAAAGTTAGCCGGGCATGGTAGTGTGCGCCTGTAGTTACAGCTACTTGGCAGGCTGAGGCAGAAGAATCGCCAGAGCCCAGCAGGTCGACGCTGGAGTGGCCGTGAATGTATCACAACACTCTACCCTGGGCAACAGAGTGAAACGCCAACTAAAATAATAATAATAATAATAATAGTTGTTTTGGGTTGCTGCCAATGTGAGTTCTAATGATTTTTAATGGTAGAAATCCCCTAAAACATTCTCAAGTTTTTAAATCCTTGGGACCACATACTCCAGTGTGAACTCTGAGGCAGAAAAAAAGGCAATTATATCCAAGAGTTTTTAGTTTTTCCACTTGATTACACTTCTATGCTTTTCACCCAGTAGAGCTTTTCTGTTTTCCTACTTCCAAATGGATTTTCCAACCAAAAAAATCCTCTGTAGTGCTTTAAGACGTGGTCCCCATCAGGCTTTTCCTACTTTTACTGCATACATTAGGTTTCTGTTGCCTATTAGAGTAAGTCCGGTTTGAAGACTCTCTCACATTCTTTACATTCCTTTCCAGTGTGACATCTGGTGTTTAAGAAAAGTTATGTGGCCACTGAAGGCCTTCCCACAGTTGCTACATTCAAAGCGTCTCTCTCTGGTGTGAATCCTTTGATGACTAATAAGGTGTGAGTTCTGACTAAAGCCCTTCCCACATTCAGCATTCATATGGTTTCTCTCCAGTGTGAACACAATGGTGTTTAATAAGATCTGAGCTGCCCCTAAAAGATTCCCCACATTTATTGCATGCATAAGGTTTTTCTCCACTATGAATTCTATGATATCTTGTAAGGTCTGAGTTCTGATTGAATGTTTTCCCAGTTCTTACATTCATATGTTTTCTCTCCTGTAGGAATTACCTGATGTCTGATGAGGTCTGAGCTGCCTTGGAAAGTTCTACCACACTGATTACACCAATAAGCTTTCTCTTCTTGGTGAATTCTCTGCTCTTCTCTAAGCTCCTGGTCCTTGCTGAAGGTTTTCTGACATTCAAGTTTATCTCCAGTATGCAGTCTCTGATGTTTGAGAAAAGCTGTGAGCCAAATGAAGGGTTTCCCACATTCGTTACATTCATAGGGCTTCTCATCACTATGGATTCTCCCATGTTGAATAAGGAGGGAATGCTGCCTGAAGGCTTTCCCACATTCATTGCACTGGTAGGGCTTCTCTCTGGTATGAATTTTCTGATGTGTAACAAGGTGCGACTTCTGACTAAATGCTTTCCCACATTCACTACATTCATAGGGTTTCTCTCCAGTATGAATTATCCAATGCCTAATTAGATCTGAACTTCCCCAGAAAGCTTTTCCACACCCAGTACATTCGTAAGGTTTTTCTTCTCTATGAATTTTCAAGTCAGAAGTGTATGCTTTTTCAAATTTAAGTTTCTTTTCAGTATGTAGTCTCTGATGTTTAAGAAAAGCTGTGCACCCACTAAAGGATTTCCCACATTCGTGACATTCATAGGGTTTCTCTCCACTGTGGAGTCTCAGGTGTTCAGTAAGGCAAGAACGCTGCCTGAAGGCCTTTTCACATTCACTGCACTTGAAGGGTTTCTCTCCAGTATGATTTCTCTGCTGTGTGACAAGGTGTGAACTTTGACTGAACATTTGTCCACAGTCATAACACTCATAGGGTTTCTCTCCAGTGTGAATTCTGTGATGTATAATAAGATCTGAGCTTTGATTAAAGGTCTTTCCATATTTATTGCATAAGTATGGCTTCCCTTCACTGTGGATTCTCTGGTGTAGGACAAGGTTTGAGCTTCCCTTAAAGGCCTTCCCACAATCTTTACACTGATAGGGATTCTCACCACTATGAATTCACTTATGTCTAACCAGATTAGAGCTCTGACTGAAGTCTTTTCCACATTCATGACACATATAAGGCTTCTTTTCTGTATGAATTCTCTGATGTATAATAAGATTTGAACTTTGATTAAAGTCTTTTCCACATTCATTACATACATATGGTTTCTTTCCTGTGTGAATTCTCTGATGTAACATCAGGTTTGAGCTCCGGTTGAAGGTTTTTTCACATTCCGTACATTCATAAGTCTTCTTTATATTATCAATTTGCTGATGTTCAGTTAATCCTGACTTCTGTTTGAAGCATTGGCCACAGACCTCATATCTATGTGATCTTTCTCCAGCAGAAAGTATTTTTTCTCCTTCATTACATCCATGGTCTTTCTCTCCTGCAATGGCTTTCTTGGGGATAAGACTCATTTCCCTGATACCTCTCACTTGGGAAGAGAGATGTTTCACTGCATCCTTTAAGGGACTTGCCCAGTGCCTCAATACTTTGTCCTTAGGATCACTGGTTTCAACTAACTCACACTCCTGGGAAATCTGTCTTTGCAGTCTTTCTGATGCAGCCCTTGCTGAATCTTTTTCTTAAGAAATTTCCATCTATGACGTCCACTCCTTCATCTCATTCCTGGTCTCAGAATCTGAAATGATAAGTACATCACTCTATAATTCCTAAAATACAAATATCATCTCTTCACTCTACTGGGAAGCCTAACAGGGAGAAACAGAGAACTTAGAAGACGACCCTTCCCCTGAGATTCAGACTTTATTGGAGAGACTGTGGCTACCACAAGAACTTGTGCTACCACACACTTTATTGGTGGAGAAGAAACTTGCCAGGGTGCAGTCTGGAGCTGGTCCATAGGAAGTGGCCTGTTGGACTGGGGAGGAACTCACTGGATGGTGTGGCTGGGCCAGAACTGGTTCACAGGAAGCAGCCCACTAGGATAAGTGCCACTAGACCTCCCACAATTAATATACTAATAACTAAATCAATAAATAAGTGACTGAAATAAAAATAAATAAAAATAGAACACCACTGGTCAAGGAAGAGAAATCCCTTTCTCTTCCTATGGCCATGCATTGTCCCTCTAGCATCCTCTATTGACAAAGTCTAAATCTTGTGCCAGCTAGCAAAGGAGAAAGGTTTACAGGGCCCAGCTCTATAATACAAGCAAACAAAGATGAATGAATTTGGAGTTGAGAGGCAATAAATCAATAACTGGCACACCACTCATTCCTCCCAATATACTAAGACAGTTAAGCAAATCTGTACTATGCCTCAGAATAAAAATGTTTAGCTGTCATTTCAATAGAAATCAATTCTCTTTCTCAGACCTGGCATTTTTCTTTCTGGTATTCTGGTAGAATTGCTTTTTTGTGTGGCAGTTTTATAAAATCTGCAATGGAAATACAGATGTACTTATTGCTTATAGGTGTCCATATTAACAAATTCCTGATCTTGCCCAGTCACAAAAACACATTTTGAGCTCCTTGAGAGAGTCCTTTCACTTTGGTCCTGCTGATATGAACTCTCTAGTCATTAATCTTCTTGCAACGAATGAGTGGCAGCACAGCATAGTGATTAAGAGCAAGTACTGCAGGGCAAACTACCTAGGTTTGAATCCCGGCTCTACCACTTAATGACAGTGTGACCTCAGGAAAGTCACTGGATCTCTCAGTGCCTCAGTTTCCTCATCTATAAAATGGAGATAATAATAGTACTTACCTCATAGAGTTGGTATGAGAAATATATATAGAGAGATACATAAAACATTTAGAACAATGCTTGGCATAAAAAAAGCATTATATAAGTGTCAGCTGCTGTTATTGTTACTACTGTTATTATTAACCTTTACCCTTTAATTACCATTAAGTAATGTGTTCTTATAACAAACCTCCGTATCCAAGCTGAATTTCATTTAAATATCATTCAAATCAGTTATTGGAAAGAATTGGCTTTGTCATAATTTTCCCTTAAAGTGCCTTTGGGGGGGGCTGTTTGATATATATTTTTCAAAATTCAGAAATAGATTATTATTTAAAAGATGATAGAGTAAGTCAGGCACGGTGGCTCATGCCTGTAATCCCAGCACTTTGGGAAGCAGGGAGGGAGAGTCACTTGAGCCCAGGAGTTGAAGGCTGCAGTAAACTGTGATTGTGCCACTGCACTCCAGCCTGGGCAACACAGTGAGACCCTGACTCAAAACAAACAAACAAAATAAAATAAAATAAATTTTAAAACACGGGAGAGTAAAGGCTGTCAAGTTTTAGTACAAAAAATTTGTGATCTGCTTGGCATAGTGGCTCACGCCTATAATCCCAGCAGTTTGGGAGGTGGAGGAGAGAGGATTGCCTGAGCCCAGGGGTTTGAGACCAATCTGGGCAACTTTTCAAGACCTCATCTCTACAATAAATAAAAAAATTAGCCAGGTGTGGTGGCGTACACCTACAGTTCCAGCAACATGGAAGACTGAGGTGGAAGGATTGCCTGAGCCCAGTGGGTCGAGGCTCAGTGGCCATGAGCGTGCCACTGCACTCTAGCCTAGGCAACAGAGTGAGACTCCAACAACAACAACAACAACTACAAAATTGTGATCTGAAGGGCTCTTATTGTTTCATATTGATCTCTTAAAAAATCAAAAGCTGAGGGGAGATACACCTCTAGATTTGATGAGAGGATGTTTGCGGCTGAAAATCTGTATGAATGCTTTGAAGGGCCTGGGTTCAGTTTCCTCTGTCTTTTCCCATAGTACTTTTTAATAGAGAGTCTGCTTCATTCACTGTTGAATAGTAATTGTTACGACTAATTTGTGGGGCATATGCTTAAAAAGAAAAAGAAATATTTTCAAGGAAAGAAAGAAACATAAGTAACAGATTAGAAACATTTCCACGAGGAATACAAAGGAATTAATAGGAAGCATTCAGTAGAGTTCTTCCTTATCTCAAAAAAATTATAGACAGAATCACTCTTAATAGTAAAAGCATAAACTTCGCAGCAAACTGGATAGATTTGGAGTCCATCATACTTGGTGATCTAGCACAGAAACAAAGAACTGAATACCACATGTTGTCACTCATGAGTGGGTCCTGAACATTTACCACAATGCTACAATGGAGGGATTGGCAGTCTCGGGACCTTGCCAGGGGAGGCAGGGAAGGTAGAGGACACGTGGCATCATCAAGGGTACCTGATCCTAAACCAGGGAAGTGAGGACCAGTTGGAGGCCCAAACTTTACCAACAGGTAGACTACTCATGTACCTAATCCTGACTTGTACTCACATCTCAATAATAGAGAGAGAGAAAAATTAAAGCCTAAAGAGACACAAAGGTTTAAAACAGATATAGATTATTATAAAACAATAAAAACAAGTGATAAGAAATTTTGCAAAGCTGAGGTAACATATGGACAGGCAAATGAAAAGCATCTATAGATGAAATTAACAAAAAATATTCACTATAAGGTCACAATGAGGTCTGGAGAAATCATACAAAATGAAATGGATACAAATGCAACTATAGAGAGAGCCAGTAGCTAGAGAAAGATAATAAAATATGTATAATTAGTCTTCCTAAAGAAGAGAAAAGAGCAAAAGTTCAACATATAACAGAAGAAAATGTTGCTGAAATAAAGACTTAAGCCAACTGGAAGGGTACAGCTGACAAAGAACAATCAAAACCAGGTCCTGGTGAAGTGACTAAATTTCAGGAATAAATGAACAAATGGGCATCTAGGCAAAAAAGGAAGTAGAGAATTTCAGGTTGACTTTACCCTTTCTCTGTAGTTACACTCCACACCAGAATGTGGTAATGCCTAATAAAGTTCTAAGGAGAAACAGTGTGAGCTGATTTTTTTTTTTTAAGTTGGAGTCTCACTCTGTCGCCCAGGTTGGAGTGCAATGGTGCACTCACTGCCACCCCAGCATCAACCTGCTGGGCTCCAGTGATCCTTCCATCTCAGCCTTCCAAGTAGCTGGAACTACAGGTGCGTGCTACCACGCCCACCTACTTTTTGATTTATTGTAGAGACAGTAAATGCCACGTTCCCGGGCTGGTCTCGAACCTGCAGGCTCAGGCAATCCACTTGCCTCAGCCTCCCAAAGTGCTGGGATTACAAGCTGAGCCACCAAGCCTGGCCTTTTTTTTTTTTCTTTAAAGTGACGAGATCTCTCTATGTTGCCCAAGCTGGTCTCAAACTCTTGGGCTCAAGCAATCCTGTTACCTTGGCCTCCCAAAGTGCTGGAATTACAGGCGTGAGCCACTGTGCCTGGCCAAGCTGATAATTTTTTACCCAGCAATAGGGAAACATTTTCAGGCATGTAAAAACTCATGGAGTGTGACACTCATGAGCCCTTTTCTAAAAGAACAATTGTAACGAGATATAGTCAATGAAAAAATGAATTAAAACAAGCAATCAGGAATTGGGAGGATGTTGTAATGGATGGTGTAAGGTAAAAAATAAAATTTTCTTTCTGCCCTTACACTACAATCAATCAACACAGAAGACTTCTGTGACCAAATGTTTGGTCTCTTAAAAAATTATTTTAAGAGATGAGGTCTTGCTCTTTCACTCAGGCTGAAGTGCAGTGGTGCCATTATAGCTCACTGCAGCCTCAAACTCCTGGCCTCAAGTGATTCTCCTGCCTTAGCCTTCCGAGTTGCTGGGATTACAGGTGTTTGCTACCATACCCTGTGACCAAATGTTTTGGGTTTTTTCCCCCCACACACCAAGGAAGCAATCAGTTTGCCAACTACGTGTCCTCTAATTCAGTTCAGTTCTGACAACATCTACCTGGAGATGGCTTCAGAGTCCACAGGTTGAGGACTCAGTCCCACAAGACAGCACTGCACTTCCGATGCCAATTGCAAGCCCCAGATTGTTTTGCTTGTGCTTCTGACTGACCAGCTATAAATTAGGGATCTCTTGGCCCCCTCCTTGGGCTTCATTAATTTGCTAGAGTGATTCACAGAACTCAGGGAAACACCTTTACCTATTTATTATAAAGATATTCAAAGGATACAGATGAAAAGATGTGTAGGGCAAGGCATGTGGAAAGGGGTATGGGGCACCGCCCTCCATGTGTTCAACTCTCTGGAAGCTCTCTGAACTTTGTCCTGGGGTTTACATAGTCATAACTGATTAAATCATTGGCTACTGGTGATCAATTTTTTTTTTTTTTTTTGAGTTGGAGTCTCACTCTGTCACCCAGACTGGAGTGCAGTGGCTGCTCCCGGCCACCGCAGCCTCGACCTGCTGGGCTCCGGCAATCCTTCTGCCTCAGCCTTCCAAGTAGCCAGAATTACAGGCACGCGCTACCACGCCCGGCTGATTTTTTGATTTTATTGTAGAGATGAGGTCTCGTCAAGTTGCCCAGGCGGGTCTCGAACCCACGGGCTCAGGCAATCCACTCACCTCAGCCTCCCAAAGCGCAGGATTACAGGCTGAGCCACCGAGCCCGGCCACTGGTGATCAATTTTTTTTTTTTTTTTGAGTTGGAGTCTCACTCTGTCGCTCAGACTGGAGTGCAGTGGCCGCTCCTGGCCACCACAGCCTCAACCTGCTGGGCTCTGGCGATCCTTCCGCCTCAGTCTTCTGAGTAGCCGGAATTACAGGCATGCATTACCATGCCCGGCTGATTTTTTTATTTATTGTAGAGATGAGGTCTTGCCAAGTTGCCCAGGAGGGTCTCAAACCCATGGGCTCAGGCAATCCACTCACCTCAGCCTCCCAAAGCGCAGGATTACAGGCTGAGCCACCGAGCCTGGCTCTGGTGATCAATTTAACCTTCAGTCCCTTTCCTCTCCTTGGAGTAGGGTATGGGGCTGAAAGTCCCAACGCTCTTATCTTGCTGGCCTTTCTGGTGACCGGCTCCCATCCTGAAACTACCTAGGGCCCCTAGCTGCAAGTTGTCTCATTAGCAAACAAAAAGATATCACTTTGGAGATTCCAAGGATTTTAGGAGTTGTATGTACAATTTAAAAAAACGACTCCAAATCCTTAAAGGTTTTCATACTATTTTTAAATTTTATTTTAAAGGAGGAATCTTTTAAAATTTCAGAGAAACACTTTTTTTCTGTGGTTTTTTTTTAATTACAAAATTTCTACATGCTTATTATAAGAAAATAAAAAAACAGAGTAGAGCACGGAAAATAAAATAATAATCACCCATAATCCCATCATCTGCTACCCAAAGATAAAGACTACTAATGTTTTGTTGTATTGGTGTATATTCTTCCAGTCTTATTTCTAAGCATATACTTTTTCTAACACAAAAATGGGATATCATATATGTTCTTTTTGTTTTCTTTGCCCTACTTGTGATATTGGAGCAGGACTCTGTACACATTTCTCTTTTGCCAGCTGGCACTGGAGGAACACTGAAAGACCTAACAAAGACAAATGGAATTTATCTTCCTGGTACCAGTGAGCTCTTTTGTTTTTTTGACTGAGTTTGATGGCTTCCTATGGACCAGCTCAGGCCTTCACCCTCCAGTGAGTTTTTTTTCCACCACCCAGCACTTTCCTATGGATTACTTCTGGCCTGTCTATACCCTTCAGTGAACTCCCATTTGGCAGAACAAGCCTACACACAGCTCTGACCTGTGGCCTCTGCTAAGTTTCTTCATCATCAGCAAGCTGAGTGTTTCTCAGGTGGCTACATCATCTACGAAAAGGTCTCCATCTCAGTTTTGGGGTGGGAGAATCCTCTTCTAAGCTCTTGGTTCATTCTCTGTTTACTTTCCCTTAGTCATAAAGGTATTGTTTTCTGCATTATCTATTTCCATTGTCATTTTTAATCCTTTTAGTAGTTAACTACCTTTTACTAGTTAAGTTTTTTTTTTAATTTAAAGAAATAGGGTCTTACTCTGCTGCTCAGGCTGGAATGCAGTGGTGCAATCATGATTTCATGGCTCACTGCAGCCTTGACCTTCTGGGCTCAAGTGATCCTCCCACCTCAGCCTCTCATGTAGCGGGGACTACATTTGTGTGCCTCCATGCCCAACTAATTAAAAATTTTTTTTTTGTAGAGACTGGGTCTCACTATGCTGCTCAGGCTGGTCTTGAACTGACTCCAATTGATTCTTCCACCGTGGCCTCCCAAAGTGCTGCAATTAGAGGCAGGAGCCACCATACCCGATCCCTTTTACTAGTTAAAAATTCTTTATACTAAATATTTCTTCTTTAAATTATTGGCACAGTTTTGGTCTCCTGACTGGATCCTGACTGATACAGATATATAATATCATTTTATTTTAGATATAGAAAGAGATGATACAAGAGTAGTACAGATGCTAGAAAAGGGAAACAAAAATTGTTTGGAAATAGTGCTAAAAGGACTCCTTTCTTTAAGAATCATTAGGATCAACCTTTTTCACAGGCACAGTTTTGGCAAACTATCTAGTCCTTCATTCCACATTGCTCTGCACAGATGAATGGCCACACTTCTCAAAATTTTCCTCTAATTCCATAGGCAAAAGGAATAGGGAGTAATTTAAGGAAATCTTCCCCTCAGATGATGTCAGGAACAGAAGGGTACAGTATCTGAAACATAGACTTGATCAGGGAGGAGAGACCTCTTCTATAATCTAACCCAGCTAAATTCAGAGTTTCTAGATTTAAAAGGGTTGAAGTGTTTCATATCATTCATTGATTTGTTCATCTAGCAAACCTTCACTGAGCATCTACTATGTTCTAGACATTGTACTCGATACTGGGTATACAAAGATGAATATAAGATATGGTCCCAGTCCTCCAGGAACTTGTAGTTTAATGGAGGGGAGATATAGAGGTAAAGTCTTAAGGAGAAAGTGACACTAGTGATAACAACTTAGAGGTAGCTTGGAGTTCTGAACAGAACAAGGCTTTGGAAGTAAGTAGAACCAAGTTAGAATCCTGGCTTTTTAATCTCCCTCAACCATCACTTCACCAAATGTAAAATGGAAATAATACTTATTCCAAAGTGTTGTTGTACAGACTCATATATATGAAAAACCAAAGCAAAGCTTTGACCAAGAGTCAAAACAATTAGGAATCTCTCAGTCAGTTCTTTAAAACTTCTCTAGTTTTCTATTTTTCAACCCAAACTCTGAAAACTCAGACTATATGGATTCTAAGTTAGGGGACAGTGCTCTTACCCAGTGAGATCAGCTCTGCCTCCTTATCTAGCATCTCTTCTGTGTAGAAATCCCACTGAGTGCAGGCCTGGTGCCCAGTGTTGGAACAGTTCCTAGTACATAGTGAGTGCTCGATTAGGGAAAAAACAAAACGAAACAAAACCCAACAAAAAACCATTGAATACATGAATAGTAGGTTAACTCTCTTCCTTCTTTCCTTTGATTAAATAATCCCTGAAATTCTTTACTCCTTGGCTTCTATAATGCACAATACACCAACCACTCCACTTCTTCCTTGCAGTCTTTACTTTTTCTGCTTTCTCCTTTTATTAAATGTCAGTGCTACTAAGGCTTTTTTTACATTTGATATCTCAATGACCATCACCTCTGGCTTCAATTATCAGCTTTATGCAAAATGAATAACAAATCTAAAATTCCTATTCCTCACCCATGTTTTATTCTATACTCATAATGCATCTTCGTCCAATGTTAAGAAATCCAATCAGTGTGAATCAAATTGAGAAAAATGAACACATCATTTTTGCTTCTGAGCTTATTCCTCTCCTACTATCCAATTCTGTCCAAATGAGCAGTTCTCATTTAACAAATATATATCAAGAGTCTACTGCCATAGAATGAATGTTTGTGTCCCTTGAAAATTCATACGTTGAAGACTAATCTTCAATCTGATGGCATTAGGAGGTAGAGCCTTTGGGAGGTGATTCGATCATGAGGGCACAGCCTTCATGAATGGGATTAGTGCCCTTATAAGAGAGGCCTAGCCAGGTGCAGTGACTCACACCAGTAATGTTAGCATTTTAGGAGGCTGAGGTGGAAGGACTGCTTGAGCCCAGGAGTTCAAGACCAGCCTGGGCAATATAGTGAGACCTTGTTTCTACAAAAAATTTTAAAATGAGCCAGGCTGTTGTGGTGTACTTGTAGTCCCAGCTACTGGAGAGGCTGAGGTGGAAAGATCGCCTGAGCCCAGGAAGTCAAGGCTTCAGTAAGCCATGATAGTGCCATTGTACTCCAGCCTGGGTGACAGAGTGAAACCCTGACTCAAAGGCAGGTGAGGGGGTGAGGGGGTGGGGGTGCAGACAAACAGTCACACCTGGAGAGCTTCCTTGCCCTGTCTGCCATGTGAGGACATGGTAAAAAGAAAGCTATCTATGAACCAGGCCCGGGCCCTCACCAGACACCATATCTGCTGGTACCTTGATCTTGGATTTCTCACGCAGCAGAACTGTGAGAAATAAACATTTGTTGTTTTAAAACCACCCAGACTTGATATATTTATCATAGCAACCAAAACATACTAACACACCTTCAATGTCCAGGCACTGTTCTGGGCTCTAGTATGTGCTGGTAAACAAGACAATTCTGCCCTTGTGGGCCTTGTATTCTAGAGATTTTTTTTTTTGGAGTTGGAGTCTCAGTCTGTTGCCCAGGCTGGAGTACAGTGGCATACTAACGGCCACCCCAGCGTCGACTTGCTGGGCTCTGGCCATCCTTCTGCCTCAGCCTTCCTAGTAGCTGGAACTATAGACGCATGCTACCAGGCCTGGCTATTTATTTATTTTTTTGATTTATTGTAGAGACGAGGTCTCACCATGTCGCCCAGGCTGGTCTCGAACCCGTGAGCTCAGACAATCCTCTTGCCTTGGCCTCCCAAAGTGCTGGGATTACAGGCTTGAGCCACCGTGCCCAGTCTAGCGATTTTTTTTTTGAGTTGGAGTCTCACTCTGTCACCCAGACTGGAGTGCAGTGGCCGCTTCCGGCCACCGCAGCCTCGACCTGCTGGGCTCCGGCGATCCTTCCACCTCAGCCTTTCAAGTAGCTGGAATTACAGACATGCACTACCACGCCCGGCTGATTTTTTGATTTATTGTAGAGATGAGGTCTTGCTGCCCAGGTGGGTCTCGAACCCACGGGCTCAGGCAATCCACTCACCTCAGCCTCCCAAAGGCGCGGGATTACAGGCTGAGCCACCGAGCCCGGCCAGCCTAGGATTTTAAAGACAGAAACACAGTAGTTTAGTGCTACCTAAAATGTGATCCACACATCAGCATCACCCAGGAGCTTGTTAAAAATGCAAGTTCTCAAGCACCATCCCAGACTTACTGAACCAGAGTATTTGGGAGTGGGGCCCAGCAACCGCTGTTTAACAAGCTCTCCAGGTGATTCTTATGGATGCTAAAATGTGAAAACCCTGTTCTAGTCATTTCTGACTTTACCTTCTCTATCCCTTCTATTTGTACCTACTACCCAACCCTGAAATCTTCTGCATTGGCTCTCTCCAATCCCATCTTACTTCAGAGCCTCAACTCATTCTTGTATTGCTGTAAAATCTCTCAACATGCTTTCTGGCTTCAATTAATGCTGGTGATACTGCAGATTAAATAACTTTCTAAAATACTGCTTTCATTTATACCAATGATAAAAGACTTACAGTGAGTTTTCTATCACCTACTAAAGGAAATAATGCTTTCTTTTTGATTTACAGAGCTATATTAGTTTCCCAGGGCTGCTAAAACAAAGGACCACAAATTGGATGACTTAAAACAGAAATTTGTTCTCACAGTTCTGGAAGCTAGAAGTTTGAGATCAAGATGTGGGCAGAATTGCATCCTTCTGCAGGCTTTAAGGGATAATCTGTTCCATGCCTCTCTCTCTGCTAGCTTCTGGTGACAGCTGGCAATCCTGGGTGTTCCTTGCTTTGTAGATGCATCACTCTGATCTCTGCCTCTATCTTCACGTCATTCTCCCTGCGTCTGTCTCTTCACATGGCCATTTCTTTTTTTTTTTTTTTTTTTGAGTTGGAGTCTCACTCTGTCGCCCAGACTGGAGTGCAGTGTCCGCTCCCGGCCACCGCAGCCTCGACCTGCTGGGCTCAGGCGATCCTTCCGCCTCAGCCTTCCGAGCAGCCGGAATTACAGGCGTGCGCTGCCACGCCCGGCTAATTTTTTGATTTATTGTAGAGATGAGGTCTCGCTGCCCAGGCAGGTCTCGAACCCGCGGGCTCAGGCAATCCACTCACCTCAGCCTCCCAAAGGTGCGGGATTACAGGTTGAGCCACCGAGCCCGGCTCACATGGCCATTTCTTGTAATGACACCAGTCATATTGAATTAGGGGCCCATTCTACACCAGTGTGACCTCATCTTAATTAATTATATCTGCAACAACCGTATTTCCAAATATGATCACATTCTAAGGTAGTGACAGTTAGGACTTCAACATATATTTTCTGAGAGGACACAATCCAATTCATAACAATAGCCCTAATTTATGTACTGTTCACCTAAGAACCAATCTATGCTCCAAAGTATCCTTGCTAACCTTCCCATATACTATGTATATGTCTTCCCATTCTGTACTTTTGCCCATGCCCTTCCTACTCTCCTTCACCTCCATCTGGAATTTTAAAAAAAGCTGCAAGAGGCTAGGCAGTTAATCAGAACGACTGAAGCAAACTAGATGACAAATGACAACTGATAATTTGTTTCAGATGCTAAATGAGCACAGATGAACGCTTAATAGGTGACAGAAACAGGAAAGTGGCAATCCGGGAAGGCTTTCCAAAGGAAATAACTTTCTAAGCCGCTCACAAAAGGATACGCAGAACTTTACAAAGCGCCTACATAAACCCCTCCTTTCTCTCAACTCCAATAGTATGAATTTTTGAGATCGAGTATTAGAACATGTCTGTACCATACAGTTAATTCCTGTGGTTTAGTCTCCCCAACGGGCTCTTGGTCACTCCTGGAACCTAGAAACCAGATCTTGGTTATATGTACAAACGCACCTGACACACGTTGGGCAAGGAATAGGGTCAATTAGTGCTTGACAGTTGATTCTGGGCCAGGGGAGATGCCGTTTGCGGCACCCACAGGAGGGAACTGGAACAGGCAGGGTAGGGGGACGCGGCAGGGTCTGGCCGTGAGAGGGGCACGCCGAGACCGAGAAGAGGGCCCAGCACTCAGGGCCCACCCTGCGCACCAGGCGCCTGCGTCCTCCCGCCCAGGCCTCGCCCCACGCTGAGGAAGCAGGGGTCCAGCCCCAGCCTCCGATCTGCTCCTTCTCCCCTTCCCGGAGGGACGCAGGCACCGGGGCCCCCAGCTCGGTGAACGCAGTGGAGTCTCACCTCCAGGCCACCCCCAGCCTCTCCCGCTCGATCAGGGCCCCGTCCATGGCCGCCATCGCGCGGCCCCTGCTCCTTGCGCCACCATCTCGGACCCCGCGCCCAAGGTTGGGCGGCTACTTCCGGTGCGCAACCCGGGACATTGGTCCCCTCGCCTCCCTCCCGTCGACCCGGCCGCTCCGCTAATCCGCGCGTTCTCTCCAGGCCACCTTCCACCAGCTCAAGTGTCTCCTCTGCGCAGACGAGGCCGGGCGCCTGTCGGCTGGGCAGCCCTCACTCTGCCTGGGGAGTCTGACTTCTAAACGGTGCTGCGTCGCGCAGGTTGGGGCACTGCCGGCGCCAGCGCCACGTGAGCAAGGTTACCACCGAGATGCTGAGTCCTCCGCGGGTCCTATACTCGCCCAGGGTCGAGTGCGGGGGCCACAATTAAGACACTGCAGCCACGATCTCCTGGGCTCAGGTGATCCTTCTGCTTCAGTCTCCCGAGTAACTGGGACTACAGGCGTGCGCTACCATGCCAGCTAATTAAAAAAAATTTTTTTTTTTTTGTAGAGAGGAGGTCTAGCTATGCTGCTTAGGCTGGTCATGAACTCCTGGATTCAATCAGTTCTTCCCTCTTCCGCCTCCCAAAGTGCTGGGATTACAGGCGTGAGCCACTGCGTCTGGCTTTCTATTATACTACTAATTTTATAGTTCCTTTTACTTTTCCTCTCTGAAAGTGCGTTAATAGAAGTTATTTTTTGGAATTCAGAAAAAATTGTAAAGGTCACGAAAATATTAAAAGTGAAAATATTTGTAAGGTATATGACAGGAAACAATTATATTCATAATTTAAATAACTCCCGAAAAGCAATTAAAAAAAGGCAAGTAGCCCAAGAGGAAAATTAGGAAAGGATATGAAAGGGTTAAGAATTAATATGGAAATACTTGCTTTAACGGTAAGATGGAGTAACTTTAGTTAAAAAAATAGAGAGCAGACATTGCAAGTTTGCTTAGTTTAGTTTCCCAATCATTAGCTCATAGAACCAGTTGTCCGGAGGTAGGAATTGAAAATTGCTTGTGACCCCTAACTATTTGTACTGATTATTCCTGCCTAATCTGAACATTTGTTTTCTAGGCCTGAGAAACTAAGCTGAACTAACAATCTATTGTGATCAGCCTTCTGTGACTACCCACCAGACCACCCTCTGGAGTCACAAGATGTATGCTGCCCTGAAAACCTCAAGGCACAAGATCAATGTTATCAACACCAAAAAATGCAGCTGCAAGGAAACTTTTATGCATCCCCTGTTTCCCACAATAGCCCTAGCTTTAAATATACCCTGCACCCAGACCCACTACCATGCTAATTCTTAGTGCTGGTCCTGTCCCTCTCTTGGATATGAGTAAATCCTGTTACTTGACTTTTGCAATTCTTTGCTTTATTTCCCATGGCACTGGCCTACTAATACCCCAGAGGACCCTAACAGGATATATAAGAACAGACAATTTACAAAAGAGGAAATATAAATGATTAAGAAAACATAGAAAAAGATGCTCAATCTCACCCACCAGACTGGCAAACATTGATGATTTACAGCACAATGAACTGTGGTCTGTAGAATTCTCTACCCAACATGATTCTTCATTCCTTTCTGGTAATGTGTTTTTGTATATATTGTGTTAGGCAGGGGCTTAACCACCTCCATTCATAGTCCTGGTGGACTGACACTCATAGTGGCACTTTTCCCCCGCAGTAGAGGGAAACGGTCACATGACCCAAGCTGGGCCAATCAGGTTGTCCTCAAGACTACAACTGAACACAATGGGGAAAATAATGTGTCTCAGCTGTGATTGCTATACTGGGAGCAATCTTTCCTTATTATGAATAAACTTACTATACTCTTTCCTTATTATGAATAAACTTGCTATGAATATTCTCTAAAAAGGTGTTTTCTTTTTTTTGTAAAAACCTAGAAGTAGGATGGAAGAGCCTAGAGCAGATACATGTTTATAAGGAACTACCAAACAGTTCTTCAAGGTGGTTAGTACCGCTTTACACTCCCACAAGCAATGCTCCATATTCTTGCCAATATTTGATGGTGTCCTTTTTTTCTACTTTTATGCATTCTAGAGGGTGAGAAATTATATCTAATTGTGGCCTTTTTTTTCTTTTGAGTTGGAGGGTGAGAAATTATGTCTAATTGTAGTTTTTTTTTCTTTGAGTTGGAGTCACCTAGGCCGGAGGACAGTGGCATGCTCTTGATCACTGCAGCCTCAACCAGCTGGGCTCAGGCGATCCTTCTGCCCAGTCTTCCAAGTAGTTGGAACTACATACATCTACCATAGGACCAGCTGATTTTTTGATTTATTGTAGAGACGAGATCTGGCCAAGTTGTCCGGGCTGGTCTCGAACCCATTGGCTGAGGCAATCCTCTTGCCTCCGCCTTCAAAATGCTGGGATTACGGGCATGAGTCACCACACCTGGCTTACTGGACATTTTTATATTTCCTTTTATGAACTGTTCAAGTCTATTTTTTAAATTGCATCTTTTAAATTATTGAGTTACATATTGAATTCTTCATGTATTCTGAATACCAGTACTTTGTCAAAAAGATGTATTGTGAATATTTTCTTCCAATTGGCTTGCTTTTTCATTTTCAATTTTTTTTTTTTTTTTTGAGTTGGAGTCTCACTCTGTCGTGAGTGCAGTGGCATGCTCACAGCCATCGCAGTCACGACCAGCTGGGCTCAGGCAATCCTTTCGCCTCAGCCTTCCAAGCAGTTGGAACGACAGGCACGTGCCACCATGCCTGGTTAATTTTTTGACATATTGTGGAGATGAGGTCTTGCCAAGTTGCCCAGGCTGGTCTTGGACCCATGGGCTCAGGTAATCCTCTCACCTCAGCCTCTCAAAGTGCTGGGATTATAGGCATGAGCCACAGTGCCGGGTCTTTTATTATTTTTTTTTTAATGTTGGAGAAGAGGTCTCACGGAATTGCCCAGGCTGGTCTCAAATCTCTGGGTGCAGGTAATTCTCTCCCATCCACCTCCCAAAGCCACTGTGCCTGACCAAGTATCACATTTTGATTACCAGTTTCTTCTTTCTGTTTAGTGTTTTCCTGTGTCTTTTGCCTATGCAAGATCTTTTATTTATTTATTTATTTATTTGAGCTGGAGTCTCACACTGTCGCCCAGACTGGAGTGCAGTGGCTGCTCCTGGCCACCGCAACCTCGATCTGCTGGGCTCCGGCGATCCTTCCGCCTCAGCCTTCCAAGTACCCGAAATTACAGGCATGCGCTACCACGCCTGGCTGATTTTTTGATTTATTGTAGAGATGAGATCTCGCTGCCCAGGTGGGTCTTGAACCCGTGGGCTCAGGCAATCCACTCACCTCAGTCTCCCAAAGGCGCGGGATTACAGGCTGAGCCACCGAGCCCGGTAATTTTTGATTTTTATTGTAGAGATGAGGTCTCGCTAAGTTGCCCAGGCGGGTCTCGAACCCACGGACTCAGACAATTCACTCACCTCGGCCTCCCAAAGTGCAGGATTACAGGCTGAGCCACCAAGCTCGGCCCTATGCAAGATCTTGAAGGCATTCACCTGTTTTCTTCTAGAAGTTTTATAGTTTTAGTTATTACCTTTGGTTCTATGATCCATCTCAAGTGAAGTTTTATGTGTAATGTGAAATAGAATCAAAGTTTTTTGTTCTGTCCATATGGATACCCAGTTGTTCCTACACCATTTGTAGATTTGCCTTTTTCATTGAATTGATTTGATGCTTTTGTTGAAAAGCAGTTGACTTTGTAAATGTGAGTCCCATTTAATGGTTCACCCTCCTTTTCCTGTTTATTTTTTATTTTTAGTTGAGACGGGGTCTCACTATGTTATCCAGGCTGGTCTGGACCTCCTGGTCTCAAGCAATCCTCCCATCTCAACCTCCCCATGTGCGAGAATTACAGGTGTGAACCACAGTACCTGGCTACCTCATTGATTTTATTTAAAATTTTTTAAATGCTGTCTTTATCATAAACAAAGTTTATATGTGTGTTTGGTTATGTGTTTTGGTTATGTTTCTGTCTACTGATCTTTCTCTGTCTTTCTTTTCTGGTAATAAAGAATCTTATAATGTGAGTTTTAAAATATGTTTTAAAATCTGGTGGAGCTAGTCCTCTCTTAATTACTATTTTTTTTCAGAAAAAATTTAAATATGCATGAATATTTTCTTACATTACTTTAAAAATAACAAAATAGTTTTTTTTTTTTTTTGAGTTGGAGTCTCACTCCGTCACCCAGACTGGAGTGTAGTGGCACACTCCCGGCCACCGCAGCCTCGACCAGCTGGGCTCCAGCGATCCTTCCGCCTCAGCCTTCCAAGTAGCTGGAACTACAGGCACGGGCTACCACGCTTGGCTAATTTTTTTTTTTTTTTTTATTGTAGAGATGAGGTCTTGCCAAGTTGCCCAGGTGGGTCTCTAACCCGCGGGCTCAGGCAATTCACTCACCTCGGCCTCCCAAAGCGTGGGATTACAGGCTGAGCCACCGAGCCCGGCTACAAAATAGTTTTCTTAAAAAAATTTTTTAAAGATTTGCCCATGCCAGAATACAAATGGGGGAAGATTGTGTCTGTGGAAGCACAATAGTTACATTTTTGTTGAGAAATATAAAGTCATTCTTAGTTGTTTATGTTGACTTTTTTGTCCTTTTTTTTTTTTTTAGAACAAATAACTCTTCTTAATCTCTTCTAAGCTGCAGCATGGATTCACTATGTCATTTACTCATTCTACAAATATGTATGGAGTGCTGACTTTCTGGCAGGTACTGGTGGTACAATAAATGTTGAGCAAAACACAAAGCATTCTCTTGGAACTTTAAGTCATATGGAGGAGACAGCGAAAAAATTCCATGAATAACTATAAAATGATAACTATTGTGTTATACCAGAGAGTACATGCTGCCCTTGAGAGCTTCTGAAAGAAGATTTGATCCACACAGGAAGATCTGCTTTACCTGGAGAGATAGGTGGGTGAAGGACAATGAGGTAATAGAAACCCAACTCTAATTTGGGCATAACTTGGCTCATGTAACAGGAAAGTCTTCAGAAAAGGTCAGAGTTCAGGGATTTGAACACCATCTTCAGGATTACTTTCTCTCTCTCCATCTCTGTTTTGCTTTTCTCCATGTTGATTTCATAGATTTTTTTTTTCCCACAAGGAGATATGTTTCGGTGCTCAATATTAAAGGAGAGAATATCAAGACTATAACAATTGCAGAACTCTGATTGGTTCTGCTTAGGCCACATGTTCAACCCTGAACCAATCACTGCATCCAGTGAATGAGGTACTTTGGTCAGCTTGAATTACATGTTGGGATAGGAGACAGCAGTTATGTTGCTTATCAGGTGAGAGAGGGATAGTTTCTGGAAAGACAATAAGGTTTTTTTGTTTTTGTTTTTACCACAAAAATGAGACAGCTGTTTGGACAAGTACAAGGAGAAGGAAAACCAAAGTGTTTTTCCTACTCTTGATTCTCTTACGCAATCACTCAATACAATACTTTTGACACAAGTTGTGTGGGTTGTTTTTTCACACACCAAACAATTCTCTAGGAGACACCAGATGGGTGTCCTCTAATTCAATTAAATTTTGACACTGTCTACTTAGAGACAGTGTCAGATTCCACAGTTCCACAAGACTACCCCCAACTTGAGTTATAAATTGCAAGCCCCAGGTTGTGGCCTGTGTTTCTGGCCAAATGGCTATAAATCGAGGTGCCCACAAATCCCTCTTGGGGCTTTCTACCATGTCTCACAGAACTCAGGGAAACACTTTACTTATGTTCACCCATTTATTACAGAGGATATTACAAAGGATATGGATTAATAACCAGATGTAAGAGAAACATAGGGCAAGGTATATGGAAAGGGGTATAGAGCATCCGTGCCCTCCTCCAGAAACCTCCATATGTTTAGCTATCTGGAAGCTCCCAGAAGCCCATCCTTTTGGGGTTTTATGGAAGCTTCACTGCCTAGGCATGATTGATTAAATCATTGGCCATTGGTGTTCAGCTCAACCCTTAGCCCCTCTTCCCTCCCCCCAGAGGTTGGGGGTGGGGCTGAACGTCCCAAACCTCTGATCATGTCTTGGTCTTTCTGGTGACTAACTCCTATCCTGAAGCTATCTAGAAGCCCCCCATCACCAGCCATCTCAGTAACATACAAAGGACACTCATCACTCCAGAGACTCCAAGGGTTTTAGGAGCTGGGTGCTAGGGGTCTCTTAGAAATGAGACTAAGACCAAAACTATATTTCACAGTATCACAACAGACACAGTAGCAGATGTCTACTGTAAGGGAGAGCACTGAAAGTAATGGGAACGACATATACAAGGCCTGGTGGCAGCTGGCAACACATCTGAGAAACTAAAGGCCAGGGTGAGGAGGCTGCAAGAGGGAAGGTGGAGCGGCATGAGACGAACTTGGAAAGATTGAACCATACCACAGAGAGTGTAGAAAGCTGTGTGTAGACTTTTTGGCTTTATCCTGTAAAAACAAGTAATTCAAAATCAAAACTGTTGGAACTCTAAATTATTCTGAGGCCCCAGGTGTGGTGGCTCTCAGTACTTTGGGAGACTGAGGTGGGAGAATCATTTGAACCAGGAGTTCGAGACCAGCCTAGAGAACGGAGCAAGACCCTGTCTTCACAAAAATAAATAAATAAATAAAAATAATTAGCTGGGTGTGGTGGCACATTCCTATAGTCCCAGCTACTCGGGAGGCTGAGGCGGAAGAATCGCCTGAGCCCAGGAGATGGAGGCCATGGTGAGCTGTGATCCTGCCACCGCACTCCAGCTTGAACAACAGAGTGAGACCCTGACCAAAAAAAAAAAAAAAATTATTTTGAGCCTTAAAGGAACATGATTACGGACCTGAGTCACATGACAGGCAGCTGTAACCTTTGTTCCTCTGATTATAGATCAGCTTTTCTTTACCTACCCTGTTTAAAATATTTCAAAAGACTAAAGGGCGCCTGAGAAGACCCCTTCCCTCTTCACTATCGATCTTCATTATAGATTAACTTTCCTCTTCCTTCTTTTACAGAAAGACCTCATAACTATCATATTGCTTAAGATGAAATGTTAAATATACTTTTTTAACTTGTAAAAAGAAGACACATTAACTAATCAAGTTGCTGTAATTGGTAAACCAACCTTATTTGAACAAATATTGTAATCCTGTTAAATTTCTGCCTACATGAGCAAGACCTAACTTTTGGAGTACTGACCCCATTCCTTGGAGTTTGTGTTACCCAAATGTTCATTCTTAGCCTTGCCCTTGAATAAACACTTTTAAATTGGATTCTGATTCTTTAGATTATTTCAGATTGACAATTCTAAGGGCCACAGAGACTTATTAGGGTTTAATCTGGAGCAGAATATATGGGCATGAGGAAGAATAGCCATTACATGACTGCAAATGCATGAGAAACTCCAAACCAGAACTGCCTAGCTCCTTTCAAATTCCTGACCATAGAAACCGTGAGAGATAATAAGATGGTTGTTTATGTTTCAAGCCAGTAAATTTGAGGGTGTTTTGTTATGCAGTCTTAAGTAACTAAAACATGTAGCATCTATCATGTAATTGAAACCGTATTCCAAAGAATTATGGAAACTTATGACTACCAGAAATTCTGGAGTTTGCAGGATGGCAGATAAGGAAAAAAGCCACCTTGCTGAATTGCTGAAACTTCCTCTGCTTATAAGATAACAAAACCGAGCAGGGCTCAGTGGCTCAGCCTGTAATCCCGCGCCTTTGGGAGGCTGAGGTGAGTGGATTGCCTGAGCCCGCGGGTTCGAGACCCGCCTGGGCAGTGAGACCTCATCTCTACAATAAATCAAGATAACAAAACTGGCTGAAATCAGTTGGAACCAATAATGGCTAACCGAAGTTTGTGTAGAACGAACTTGCTGATATCACAGCCTGAATTTCCACCATGTATTTCATACAAACTCCCCTCAAATTTACACATGAGAACCATGAGGAGAGATGAAGAGAAGACTACTCTTGCCTGAGAATTTTCTAGACCTCCTCCTTCCTTCCATTAATCACCTGCTAATCCCGGAAACCACCTATACCTTTTTAAATAAAATTACTGCCCTAAAGCAGCAGAAGGAAATAGATTTGAGCTGGACTTCTGTCTCCTTGTTAGTTGACTTGCAATAAGAAGTTTTTCTATTCTCAAAAACCTAATGTCATTGACTTTGAGTGCATTGAGCTGCAAGCCTCTTTTGCTCAGTAACAGAATCATCTTTGTAACAATTTTCTCTTCAGATGACGACCAGTTTAACTCTGCCATATACTCATTTGCCTTGATTCAGCAACTGCCCCCATCACTTTGTGAAACCTTGTTTTTTGTTGGAAGATTTGCAGTTTTACTTTGCAATACATTTCCTTTTACAGTATTTGTATTTTATTATAGGATATTTACATCACCTGAGGGGCAAAGATATGAATATCAAATGAGAGAGTTGTTTGCAAGGGACTAATTTTATAAATGGAAGTTGATGGGTGAGTATTTCTACGTTTTGATGACTTCCCTACCCAGACTTATAACTGTGGAGACTTAGAGAATGAATAATAAAAAAATGAGGATTCCCCCCCATTTAATCATTCTTAGGGCAAGGCTGTTTTGATAGTGATAAAATGAACCTCCCTTTGGTAAGAAGCTTTGGACCTCTTCATTTTCGATGTGGTAACTTTAGGTTACCTTTGCTTGAGCTAGTGTTAATTCATCATGGCTTCTTTGCTGTAGTTATTAATGTTCTAGAATCGTGGAGAGGGAAGGTACTCTGAAGATCATAGCTTTCTATCTTTTTTCTGAGCATAATTAGCTTTCTTTTCCCCTCTCCACTTTCTCCCTTTTCTTTCCTCCTCTTCCTCCTGCAATATTTATTGGGTCCCCATATGTGCTAGGCATCGAGGATACAAAAGTGAGCAAAAATGGATATTGAAAAAAAGGCCATAAATGTTTTTTCCTCATTAGTAGCAAACATTTATTGAGCAGTAACTATGCACCACTATTTTTTTCTGCATGCAGTTAAGAAAAAAACCGATTACCATGTAAATCAACAAACAAAACAAGGAAAGTGGAAAGAAAGTAAAGTATCTTATAATGAAGAAGATAATCCATTAACTTGTTTTTAACCATTGGTTTTACTTTGTGGTATGAGAAATATTAACAATTTTACTGAAATTACCTTAAGAAAATCCTTAAAAGTGTGTGTGTGTGTGTGTGTGTATTGCAGGGAAAACAAAGTGGTCTACATTGATTAACTAATTTCTAGAAAGTCCTTTAAGTAAATGACTCAATTTTCTGTCTGTATATAGAATACAAAATACAGGTTGAGCATCTCTAATGCAAAAATCTAAAATCCAAAACACTCCAAAATCTGAAACTTTTTGAGAACAGACATGTGATGCCACAAGGGAAAAGTCCATACCAGATCTCATGAGACAGGACATAGTCCAAACTTGTTTCATGCACAAAATTATTTAAAATATTTTATAAAATTACCTTCAGACTATGTGTATAAGGTGTATATGAAACAAATGAATTTTATGTTTAGATTTGTAACTCATCTCCAAGATGCCTCATTATATGTAAATATTTCAAAATCTGAAAAAAAAGCTGAACTCTGAGTCACTTGTAGTCTCAAACTTTTAGAATAAGGAATACTCAACCTGAATCGACAAAATGTATTCAGGGTTTTTTTTCATAACAGCAAAGGCCATTTTGCCCATAATATGTGTACTTGATATAACACTAGGTGGCAGTGGTTTGCAACCTGTGGTTGTATTAAACTACGGTAGCAGCCGATCAAGACATCTTAAATACACCTTTATTTTTAGTCACTAGAAAAATAAGCTTCCTCATTATCCAAGAGTCACATGACTTTTGTCCATCCCTACCTTGTAAATTAAAAGTCTGCATCTGTGAAAATATGTTCACGAAATAGAGTTAAATTAAAACAGCAGTTTGCACCTTTGTACTCCTCACTCTCACCCTTACTGCCTCTCCCCCTTCCTTTCCTCTTTCCACAAATGTACCTTCCACCTATCATATACCAATATGTGTTAAATTGCTGGAAATGCAATAGTGAGCGAAGCAACACTAGCGCAGCTCCCATGGATTTTATAGTCCCTTACTGATGGACAAATACTTTGATTCCACCTACCCATATAATAATACTACAAAGAACATCTTTATACGTGTGCTTGGGTTTCTCTAGGGTAGTGGTTCTCAAAGTGTGCTCTGGGCCATGGGAGCAAAACTATTTTCATAATAATACTAAAATGTTATTCGCCCATTTTCATGCTCATTTTCTCATTAACATACAGTGGACTTCCCAGAGGTCACATGATATATGATACTGCAACACACTGCAGAAGCAGATATGGAAATTTGATGCTTTCTATTAAGTCAGGCATGAAAGAGGTTTTTAAAAATGTAATATACATAATGGTACTTTTCTTATTAAGTTTTTTGGGGGGCAAAATATAGTTATTTTAATAAAAATGTTATTCATACTAGCATGTAAAAGGTTCTTTTTTTTTTTTTGAATTGGAGTCTCACTCTGTCACCCACGCTGGAGTGCAGTGGAACACTCACAGCCACTGCAGCCTTGACCTCCTGGGCTCAGGCAATCCTTTTGCCTCAACCTTCCAAGTAGTTGGAACTACAGGTGCGTGCTACCATGACCGGCTTATTTTTTGTTTTATTGTAGAGACGAAGTCTCACCAAGTTGCACAGGCTGATCTTGAACACCTGGGCTCAGGCAATCCTCTCACCTCAACCTCCCAAAGTGCTGGGATTATAGGCTTGAGCCACCACGCCAAGCCCTCATAGTTATTTTAAAGAATCAAATATTTTCAAACTCTCTGTTTTAATTTCTAATAAGGTAAATGTAAATAGATATCTTCTGCATAAGCAAAATCTCTTTGGGGTATTCAATCGTCATTTTAAAATTTCACTTATTTATTTTTTGAGATGAGATCTAGCTATGTGGCTCAGGCTGGTCTCAAACTCCTGGGCTCAAATGATTCTCTCGCCTCAGCCTCCTATGTAGCTGGGGCTACAGGCATATGCCACTTCATCTGACTCCTTTAATCATTTTAAAGAGTGTAGTGGAGACCTGGTACCAGAGGGTTTGAGAGCTGCTATTCTAGGGAATATATCCCAAAGCAGAAAACTATCTATATATTCTTGGTGTTTTTTTTTTTTTTTCCAAATTGTAAAGAAATATGAGGTTGGCATGGTAGCTCATGCCTGTAAACCCAGCACTTTGGGAGGCCAAGGTGAAAGGATCACTTGGGGCCAGGAGTTCAAGACTAGCATGGGCAACATAGTGAGATCTTGTCTCTAAAAAACAAAACAAAACAAAAAACAGCAAGAAGTGTGAAATTATTATTAAACTAGGTCAGTGATACAACAGTGATTTGGAGTTTAAGATCAGCCTGGGTAACATAGTGAAACACTGTCTTTACCAAAGAAAAAAAAAAAAGAAAAAAATTATAAATGTTCTCAGAGGAAGTTTTTCTTGGTCACTGAGAATAGCTTTGTAGACTGTCAACATATGTATCGGAAAATTTATTTTTGTTTGGTGGCTCATGGGAGATAGAAGTGTACAAGTTATGCAAATACGCCTTTTAAAAAAAATCAGGGGGAGTTTTGTTGTTCTTAAATACCACCTTCTGCAATTTTTGCTAAAACTGTGGTCCACTAACACCTAATTTGCAAAAAAATGCGGAGACATCTAACGTTAAAAAAGAATCCAAAAATCGTTAGTTTATATACCACTTTATAAGTGAGAGTTTATTTTAAGCAATTTAGGGTTGCTTTTTGATTATCTGTAAAATATTTACATTGTTCAAGAGTAGCTGATTTAAAACTTTAATGGCATTAAATTTTGGTACTGAAATATAGGGGATACATATGAAAGACTGAGTTTTACAGCTGAAGGACCAAGGTGCAGAATCATTAATTGGAAGTTTCTTTTTTTTGGGAATTTATAAAAGAGAAAATTGGAATTGACTGTTTCTTACAACGGTTTTGCACATAGTGATTTGCATACTCTGCTCTAGTAAAGTGAAACAAGGCCACAGGCAACTGTTACCTGTCTATTTATGGTAGAAGGTGTTCGGCAACCAAGTGTTAATCTAAGTGAGATTCCATTCTACTGCTTAGCCATGACAGACTTAGCACTCAGGGTGAGCAGATGGGATAGGTTATTAAAGGAAGCACACCCCCAAAAATCCAGGGGACATGTCTGCAGCAGAAACAATACTATTGATGTAACATGCACCACAAAAACAAATGGAATTTTAAAAAATCGGTCTTTAGGAGATTTTTCAGCCATTATTAGGGTTAAGTGAGGGAACTGTGTCCTTAAAAGAAGAGATGATCTGCTGTATTCATTTGTTGTAATAACCAGACTACCACCAGTTTCTAAAGTTGTTGATCCAGGCATGAATATATTTGAATGTGGAATTCTGTATAGAGGGTTCCTTCAAGGGGAAAATAAACCAAATTTGCTTGACATAGTCTTTGGATTTCTGACTCTATTTGAGTCTTTTTAGGAAATCAAGAACTTAGAAATCATCTAATTCAAGTATTTATGTGATAGAAGAAAATGGAACCTAAGGAGGATCACTTATTCATTCATGCATTCATTTGATAATTTTTATTTTTATTTTTTTGGAGTGGGAGTCTCACTCTGTCACCCGGGCTGGAGGGCAGTGGCATGCTTCCCGGCCACCACAGCCTTTACCTGCTGGGCTCAGGCGATCCTTCCGCCTCAGCCTTCCTAGTAGCTGAAACTACAGGCACACGCCACTGTGCCCAGCTAATTTTTTGATTTATTGTAGAGACGGGCTCTCACCAAGTTGCCCAGGCTGATCTTGAACTCGTGGGCTCAAGCAATCCTCTCACCTCGGTCTCCCAAAGTGCTGGGATTATAGGCATGAGCCACTGCACATGGCTGAAAAATATTTTTTATTTTATTTTTTATTTGAGTCAGAATCTCACTCTGTCACGCAGGCAGGAGTGCAGTGGCATGCTCATGGCCACTGCAGCCTCGACCTGCTGGGCTCAGGTGATCCTTTTGCCTCAGCCCTCCAAGTAACTGGAACTACAGGTGTGTGCCACCACATCCAGCTAATTCTTTGATTTGTTGTAGAGACGAAGTTTTGTCAAGTTGCCCAGGCTGGTCTCGAACCCTGGGCTCAGGCAATCCTCTTGCTTCTGCCTCCCAAAGTGCTGCGATTACAGGCGTGAGCCACTGTGCCCAACTTGAAAAATGTTTTCTAACACTCATTCTGTGCAGACGTTGACTTCAGTCTTGGACTCCCAGCCAAGACTGAGCAATAAATTTTTGTTGTTTATAAATTACCAAGTCTAAGGTATTTTGCTATAGTAGCCCAAACAGACCAAGACACTGGGCATATGAACTGTTAATCAAGGTCAATAAGAGATTAGGGAAAGTTGCTGGAAGCTTTTGTGTTTTCCTTCCTAATAAATACAAGCAGATGGGAGGAAATGCACCGTTTCTTCCTGGCTTTGAATGTTTTCATTTAAGGATGGCATACTTGTGGTTATGTAAGCTATTTTGCCACCATGAGGATAAAGCTGAGAATCAAAGTCAATCCACATTCCTAAGTTATGGAGCTGCTGAATTCTGGAATGCTTAACTCCAGACTTCTTGTTTTGTGAGATCATAGACTCCTCTTTGTGTAAGTTATCTTTAGTTGGATAGGCAGTTCCTTGCAGCCTAAAGCATCCTAACTGATATATATGACTTATAAATTTTGTTGCCAGTAATACCAGCGCATTTCCTGAAAACAATCTAGTTTGAATCTCAAAGATCAGATTATAATTATAAAGAAAACATAATTCACTGATTTGTAGCATGAATAAAGAATCAGGTCTCAAAACTGTTGGGGGGCAGAATGGGAGTTGATTGATTTTCAATATTTGTTGATATTTTAACATCCTCATAGTCATCTTCAGGATCAATATATAGCTCAAGATGGAAACTATTTTCTTATTTCTAAGTTTATTTATCAATGAGTAAGTATCTGGTGGCTGACTTGGGGTCTCCAACGGGGCTAGAATACACAAAAAGATCCCATGAAGTCTTGATATATTAAATTCTATCATCCAAACAGGTAACAATTTCCTGGGTAGAAAACTTGACTTTATTACATGTGCCCACCATAAAATCTCAATCAAATTACACATGCCCAGATAAAAACTGTTTAGGGTTTTGGTGTGTTTTGGTCAAACACAAGGGAAGTAAGTGGGCTGCTGTCCTGGTAAACAAATGTCCTAGTGGGGTCACCAAGGCCCAAATCAGCTTTGTAGGCTCCAAGATCACATCAATTCTTTCTAGTTGATCTACTAGAGCCCTAGGACTTGACTCATTCTGTTAATGTCCAACATTCAATAAATATTTATTAAGTGCCTACTATGTGCCAGGTTTTGTGCTGGACATAGCAGTGAGACAGGCAATTTCCACCCAGAAGTAATCCCCGGATTAGAAAAGAAGACACAGAGTAACCAAGCAATTATAATAGTTGTAATTACATAGTATACAATCATTATAATGCAAAGGGAGAAATGTTTCCATAGGGCTAAATACAGGGAGCCATGAGAGCCAAGAGGAGTTCATTCATTCATTCAACTCAGTTGATCATTCAACATATTTATTAAGCATCTACAGTGGGCCTGGGCACTGTGCTGGGAACAGGGAAAACAGTGGAGGAAAGACAGAATCCCTGCCCTCATGTTGTTTTTGGTCTAGTTGGGGAGAAAGACAAACAAACAGATAATTACAGCATGCTAGTATCATGAAAGGAGAGCTCCCAAGAGGGTGCCAACCCAAGCTTGGAGTGGTGAGGAAAGGATAGCCAAGGTAAGATGGGAAGGATCCAAAAGTGGGGAAGAGTGTTCATACAGAGGGAACAGCACTGTGCACAGGGGCAAGAGAGATCATGGCTAAGATCATTCCAAATGGCCAGAACCAAAAATTGGGGCAGAAGGGAGATTGCAAGGGTGTGGGGGGTAAGAGGTTGGCAAACGGTTACTAGTGACAGGATCCTGACAAATCTTGTAAGCCATGTTCAAGAATGTGGGCATTTTCTGTGGTTAATGGGCAAAGAGGAGATTTAAGTAAGGGAATGAAATGGTTTCCACAGTGATGATTTTAGAAAATCACCAGCTTCTGTGTAGAAAGTAGACTGTAGGGTGAGATGCCGGAGGGAGGAGACCAGTTAGGAAGCTGTTGATATCTCTTAGCAAGTGGGTTAGGGTAGTGACCTGACCACAGAACAGCGATGGAGAAATGTGGACTGATGGGAGAGCTATGTGGGAGGCACAATCAGCAGAAGGTGGGGAACATTGGAAACAGAGGATGGGGAGAAGAATGTCAGTTTCTGACTTCACCAACTAAGAAGATAGTAGAGCACAAGAAGTTTGGGACTGGGGACAGGTAATCAGGTCCTTCTGATGTGTGTTGATCTTAAGGGGCTTGTGGGACAGTCAGATGGCGATGACCTGGAAGTAATCCAGGCTGGAACTAGGGGGAGAGAGCTCAGCTAGAGTCTGTAATTTGGAAATCATCAGAATAGAGATGGCTACCACTGAGCCCATGGGAATTGGTGAAATCACTCGTGAGAGGCAAGCAGGGGTGGGGACAGAACTTAGGAAAACCAGCATCAAAGAGATGCTTCAGAGAGAGAGAGGGGCTCAACAAATGAGACTGAGACAGGCCAGTCAGACAGGAGGTGAGCCAGGAGAGGGTGGTAACTCAGAAAGCAAGGAAGAATTAACAGTCGTCTGATATTTGTCTTTAATTTTTTCATAGGTGTGGAGGGTTTACAGAAAATGTATGAGAAGAAAGTTCGTGTTTGAAACACTTCTATTCTTTGGCTAAGTTTTGTTCTGTAAGTCAAGAAAAGAATCTTCTCTTTGGTTTGTAGAATACCAGAGTTCCATAAGGCCAGTGGTTCTCTAAAATAAGGAGGTATTAGCAGCAAGCTGGAAGTCTCCTTGGAGTCTAGAAAGAGGGAACGAGGGAGGAAGCCCTTGTCCCCCTAGCTCCAGCATTGGTTGAGGAGAAAAGCTAGAATATAGCAGGAGCATACTTTCCCATCTCTCGAGGAGGAGTTCAGTCCAAGGGTCACTCCCAGGCCTTTCCAGGTTCGTCGTGTTCTTTCTACAAGCCTGCTCATTAGTCATATTTCCCAAGGATTGCTTAGAAATCAGCATCTTGTGAGTGGTTAGAATGAGTCAAGTCCTAGGGCTCTAGTAGATCAACTAGAAAGAATTGATGAGATCTTGGAAACTACATAGCTGACTTGGGCCTTGGTGACCCCAATAGGACATTTGTTTACCAGGACAGCAGCCCACTTACTTCCCTTGTGTCTCATTGGCTGCCACACATCTGCCTCCCAGACACTCAGGGACAGAGATCTGGAAGGAAGGGACTTGAGGCTGTTTTCATTGAACTCTATATAAAGGAGGAAGCAATAATAAAAATTATGGACAGGGGATGTGAAGCCCCCCCAAACTCTCATCTTGAATATATCATCATTAAAGGTCCCCTTCTTTCCTGTTCCCCAAGGTTTTTCCATGGGGGAATCTACTTTTCCTGTAGCACCTCCAACACACCTATTGCAAAATGACACCTGTAGATAACTTTTGTCCTTTGTTGATTGTTACAATGCCACCTGAAAGCTCAGGGAAAAATCTGTGCGAGAACTTGAACTCTATGGTCAGTTTGGCTTACATCATATGAAGGCACTGAGGTTTGTAGGGGCATGAAGTTAGGGAAGGGTCACAAGAACGAAAAGTACTGTCTGCCCTTGCAAAATGGCAAGATGTGGTGTGAAGACGGGCACAAGTGCAGTCACTATAACTACCACTCGCAGTCTCACAGTGCAGGAGGTGAGTGGAATGGAAGGGGAAAGACCAACATGCTGGCCCAGGCCCTTAGGGGAAAGGGAGCCTGGGAGGCTCTGTACAATCAAACACTAAGATTTAAGATCACTTAGAACCATGCAAACCAAGAGAACAAAAGAGGAAACAGTGCTGAGAAATGAGTAGTTTCTTATAGGTGGGAGTGATGAATCCCAGGGGTCCTCCCTGGAAACTTCCTCAACAGAAGCACAAGGGCTGACCCCTCTTAATCCTCAGTGCTGAGTGTCTACATCTTTCCTCTGGTTGCAGTCATTTGATTGCTCAACCACCTTCATCTAAGGTTCAGAAAGTGCTTTATCTTGTAGAGCTTCATAAAATACCACTGTCTTTCAGGACCTGGACACCTATTGAAGTTCAATTATTCTTGATTGTTTTTTTAAAAAGCCATGTGAACCCTTTTCAGCTTGCCAAAAAGAAGAAATGTTTGTTTCAAAATGATGGTTTTCAGTATTTGCAGGGATTTCAACATCATCATAGTCATCTTCAGGCTCAATGTAGCTTGGGGTGGAAATGGTCTTCTTATTTTTAACTTTGCTTACCAATGAGTATGTAACTGGTGGCTGACTTGGGGTTTCCTGTGGGGCTAGAATACACAAAAAAGTCCTTAGATACAAAGCTATTGTGTGTTTATATATTTGTGATCAAGTGGTTCAGCATGATTTTCATGTATTTTTGTGATCTTTCCACTTCCTAGTAGGCCAGATCCCCATTTTACAGAGGAAATTTAGACTCAGACATGACGCAGTCTCAGGATCACCCAAGTGAGTAAATAGCAAAAATTAGTCAGACATCTTGACCCCCATGTCTCTTCTTCCTAAGCCTACACTATATGGGAAACAGGAAGCAAGAGCTTAGAAAGGGAACAGGCCAGAGCCAATAGACAGAGAAATACTGTTATGTCTACATATCCTAATACTCACAAGGAAGTGATACAAAACATATTTCCTTTTCGGCACATCCCTCCCAATGACTTACACTGTTTTCCAGGACTCTCCATAACTGTTTATATACAAATCTCTCTGCTAAGAAGGAAGGAAGGGAAGAGTGCGTTTCCTTTTTTTTTTTTTTTTTTTGAGTTGGAGTCTCACTCCATTGCCCAGGCTGGAGTGCAGTGGCACACTCACAGTCACTCCAGTGTTGACCTGCTGGGTCCCAGCGATCCTTCCGCCCCAGCCTTCCAAGTAGCAGGAACTATAGGTGTGTGCTACCGTGCCTGGCTAATTTTTGATTTATTGTAGAGACGAGGTTTCACCAAGTTGCCGGGGCTGGTCTCAAACCCGCAGGCTCAGGTAATCCACTCGCCTGGGCCTCCCAAAGTGCTGGGATTACAGGCTGAGCCACCGAGCCTGGCCAAGAGTACGTTTTCAAAACGTTTAATTAGTGCAGAAGGGATCCATTAGTGTGAAGGGTTCAGTGCCACCTTTGGTGGAACTGGAACTTCCTCTACCACAATCTCATCTTTTCCCAAGAGAACCTGAAATACTACTGCCATTTTGATCTCCTGCAGAACTCCACAGTTAGACAAATCTGAGTTCATGTTCAGGTTCCAGCAGTCACTAGCTCTGTGACTTGGGTAAATTACTTAACTTCTCTGTGCCTCAGTGTCCTGCCTATCAAAGGAATCAAAATGTATCTGCCTCATAGAGTTGTTGTGAGGATTAAATGAGAATACCTGTAAAGTGCCTAGCATGAGGCCTGAAACACAGTGCATGCTTAGTAAATGTTAGCTAATATTATTTACCCATTCAATCAAAATGGATACATTTCTTAAGTAACCATAAAGCCCCGGGTGCTGTTCTAGATGGTAAGTAAAGAAAGGTTCCTGCTTTCCTGGAGCTTCTATTCCAGTGGAGGAGATAGATAATAAATAAACTGAATAAGACAATTTTAGATAAGTGCTAGTTTCATAAAGAAAATTAGCAGGATTATTTTAGATAGGGTGGTCAGGAAGGGCCTCCTTGAGGAAGCGACTTTTGAGCTGACATCTGAAGGAAAAGGCAAAACCAGCTGTGCAAAGAGCTTAAGAAAGGACATTCCAGTCAAAGAAACTGGGCATTTTTTTCTGATGGGAAGTGAGAGGCCCAGTCACATTCCCAAGTTATTCTTATTCTGTCACCCAGGCTGGAATATAGTAGCATGATCACAGCTCACTGTAACCTCCAACTCCTGGGCTCAAAGGACCCTACTGCCTCAGTCTCCCAAGTAGCTGGGACTATAGGCACATGCTACAATGCCCAGCTAATTTTAAACATTTTTTTTTTGTAGAGACAGATCTTGCTATTTTAGCCAGTTTGTACAACCTGGGATTTTAACATGAATTTACATCAGGATATTGGGAACATTGGTACTCATTCTTTTAAGCTTATTCATCTCTTTTAAATAGATGCTATATCTACAAATCCTGGTATTACAGACTAAATGTTCGTATGCCCTCAAAATTCATGTGTTGATGACCTAACCCCTCAATGTGGCTATATTTGGTCATAAGGGTGGGGTGAGGCTCTGATCCAATAAGATTAGTGTCCTTATAAAAAGAGACACCAGGGAGCTGGCTCTTCTTCTCCCATCCCCAGCTTGAACTTATCAAGGAAAGGCCATGTGAAGACATAACAAGAAGGCAGCTGTCTGCAAGCCAGGAAGAGAGCCCTCACCAGAAACCAAATCAACCAGCACCCTGATCTCAGGCTTCCAGCCTGACAAAATAAATGTCTATTGTTTAATACCACCTGGTCTAGGGTATTTTTAAGTATGGCAGCCTGAGATAACTAAGACACATAGATAAATTTTTATCCTACCCTAAATGAAACTTTTCATTACCAGCAAAATACACTTACTGGACTCCTCTGGAGAAAGAAAATCCCTGGGTGGCAGAGGGGGTAATTGAACTGGTGATTCATTAAGAACATTCCTAGAGAGAGAGAAAGAGAAGGAGTCAGTGTTTGGGTTGGACTGTGCCTACTGTCAGCAGATTTAAAAGAAAATGTCAAGGAAAGTGAACGTGTTGAACATTCAGATCTTGGTCCCCCCACATTGGAAGCATTTCCTTTCCTTTCTAGGTCCTGCATCCCATTTGTAACTGGCACCCTACATAAATTGTTTCCTCTAGCTCAAGGAATGGCTGAAATTGAGGAAAGGAAGTTGAAGTGCTATAACTCAGAGCATGGAACACACCTTCCTGGTTCATCTGAACTGGATTAAGAGAGGGAGGTAGGCATCAGATGTTTTCTGTTTGCAAAACAGACGAACTCTCAAAACTGAATGTACGAACGTACACACACCCCAAGACAGTGAGATGAAGCAGAGACAACCTCCTGGGCTCTCCACAGTAGTTCCTTCAAGGGAAATTCCAAGCACATAACTAGCTCTGAGAAGTAAATGAGCAACGTGATAAACAAGAAGATAATAGTAGCTTAAAACAACAGCCAAGGAAGTTAGAGTCATGAGATGTCTGGTCCCCTATAGAAACTAAAGATAACATCTTAACATATGTCCCTGAGTTGTTTTCTAGAAACCTGGGCCCCCATTAACTGAAAAATGTCATCCACTGGTATGCTGGCATGTAGACTTCAGATAAGGGGGAACTGAAAACTGAACTCTGATCACTGTTCTTTGTTCTAAAATTCTTCCTGAGGGGCCTGGAGGAAGTCAAGCTCACTGGCCAGAGCTAACATTCTTTTCTACTGACACTAAATTTTAGGCAATGCTTTGCATCCTTAATCAATGCAAATCAGAAAATCTTTGAATCCACCTATGACCACTTCAAGATGTTCTGCCTTTTTTAAAATTAAATTTTATTTTATTCCAACGTGGGGTACAAGTAAGGATTAACTATACAAGTAGGCTTCATGCAGGTGAAGTTGGGGCCTTCATCTGGCCCTCACCCCCGCCCACCGGTATAGGACCATTTACCTTTCATGTTGTAAGATGTCCTGCTTTTTTAGGTCAAACCAACATACAGCCTCCATGCATTTATTTACAGTTTTGTCTGTAACTTCTACTTTCCTGGAATTTCCCCTACCTTTAAAAGCCCTTGCTTGCAAGCCACCTGAGAGGTTGGGTCCTAAGCATAAGCTGCCAAATTCTCCTTGCTTGGTGCCTTGTGAATAAACATATTCCTTTCTCCCACTGTGAAACTTAGTGTGGTTGTTTGACCTTACTGTACTGTGTGAGTGGACCCCAGTCTGATAACAACAGCAGTCCTGATACTGGGTCTAATGCTCTACCGAAATACTTGTGTATGTTCACCAAAACACATAATTGTATGTTCAAAGCAGTACTATCCGTGAGAAACAGATATGTAAAATTAACGATCACATGGCCCAAATGCCCATTAGCAGAAGAATGGATAAATGAATTGTGGTATACTCCCACAGTGAAATACTGTATAGCAATGAGAATGAACAATCTACAGCTGTGTACAGTTAATCTTATAAAAATAGTATTGAGTAAAAGAAGCCAAACAGCAAATAATATACACTATAAGATCCCATTTATATAAAGCACCCCCTGAGACGGAGCAGGGACACCCTGCTGGACTCCCCACAGTAGTTCCTTTAAGGGAAATTCCAGGCACCTAAAAAAGCATATATATATGCTTTTATATATATATAAATATATAGCACCTAAAAAAGTACCTATATAAGGCATAAAGTACCTATATAAAGCTATATATGTATAGCACCTAAAAAAGTACCTATATAAAGCATAAAAGCAGAAAAAAAAAACTTAACATACTGTTACAGAGAGTGGTTATCTTTGGGGTGTAATGACTGAAAGGTGGTCTAAGGTAAGCATGTAAGGTGTTGGTAATATCTTCTCATTTCTTGATCTGGGTACCAAATACCCGGGTCTGTCAGTTTATAAATTAATTGAGTTGTACACTTACTATGGGCACTTTTCTGTATTTATATTATACTTTGGTAAGAAGTTTTAACAAAAAAGATCAATTCCAGGAAATCTTCCTTACCTGTATCTTCATTCTCCTAGGTACACTGATTTGACTCTTATACATGATAAAGTCTAGGAATGCATAAACATTTTTACATTGTTGGAGTGAGTGCAGAAGGTGACAGATGGCAAGAGCTGAGCTGCCTCAAGTGGCTTTCTCTGCTACTTCATGGCTCTTCCTGGGAGAGAAAGATAATTTATCTGACTGCTAAATTTGGGGAAAAACTGGTTCCTCTCACTTTCTTCTCCAGAGCTGGCCTGACTGCAGAAGTCACAAACCCTGCTTGGGTCTTTGCCATTCAGAGAAAAGGGCCTTTCCTTTGCGGAGACCTGAGGTTTTCCAGAACTTCCTGTGAGCTAGGCAGGAAAACTTGTCTGGTTCAGAATTGAGAAACTCACTTGCTCATGGAGAAGAACTATATTCAGCATTCTCAGTCATTCTCCCTTCCTTCCTGTCTTCCTTTCTTCTTTCTTTCCTTCCTTCCTTCCTTTCCTTCAACAGGATCTCACTCTGTTGCTCAGGCTGGAGTGCAATGGCACAATCATAGCTCACTGCAGCCTCAAACTCTAGGGCTTAGGTGCCTTAGTCTCCTAAGTAGTTGGGACTACAGACATATGGCACTGTGCCCAACTCATGCCAGTTTTATTCTTAATAAAGGTAATAGCTTGGTCACCTGGCTGCCTGACACATTTGTCTTACTCCTCAAGGGGATCAGAATTGATGGGGGAAGGGGTCTTATTTGCTAGGCCCCTGATGCCACACAAAAGCCATATAAGAAAATCAAACATTTTGTTTTAGATAGTGTATATATTCCAAAGAAAAGACTGGTTCATGTTGTCAGCAACGCAGGAAAGGTGGGCATCTCAGTCACACTAGTGTAGTAGTGGAGGGGCAAGAGTGAAAGTAAGCAGGTGGTTCTCAAAGGTAAAAATAATAAAAAAGATAATCTCTAAGCTCTTGGAATATTCTGATTTTTTTTTTTTGAGTTGGAGTCTCACTCTGTCATTCAGGCTGGAGTGTAGTGGCACACTCATGGCCACCCCAGTGTTGACCTGTTGGGCGCCGGTGATCCTTCTGCCTCAGCTTTCCAAGTAACCAGAACTACAGGTGTGCGCTACCACACCCGACTAATTTTTTATTTATTGTAGAGATGAGGTCTTGCCAAGTTGTCCGGGGTGGTCTCGAACTCATGGGCTCAGGCAATCCACTTGCCTCAGCCTCCCAAATTGCTGGGATTATAGACTGAGCCACCAAGCCCAGCCGAATATTTCGATTCATAAGAGTGTCTCGATATACTTGGGGCCTTGGGTCATTCCAGATAGTGTATGCTAATAATGTGATTTATGACGAATTCCTGTTTTTATTTGTCTGGATCATGCTGTATCAATTTGACTCTTGGAGAGGCTGGAGACTGAATAGCTAAGGTCAGTCATGTGGGTGCTAGAGAGAGAGAAATGCCATGCCATGCCAACCTCAATAAAATGAAAACCAAGGCTCAGGTGAGCTTCTCTGGTTGTAATGCTTCACATCTGTTGTCACACATTGTTGCTGGGAGGATTAAGGCTATCTGGGAGACTTCACTGGGAGAGAACAACTGGAAGCTTGTGCTTGGTTTCTCCTACACTCCAACCTATGCACCCTTTTTTCTTTGTTGATTACGATCTGTATTCATTCACTGTGATAAACCGTAACCATGAGTATGATAGATTTTTCTGGGTCTTGTGAATCCTTCTAGTGAGTCCTCCAGCCTAAGGGTGGTCTTTGGGAACCCCAACAGCTATTAATCACAAAGCCCCAAATATATCACTAAATACAAAAGTAAACTGGATGGCATAGTTTTGTTCTGCACAGCAGCTTTCAGAGGGTTATTCTTGGAAGCCATCCAAGTATAGACTGGGTGGTGGACCCAGAACAGAGAGCCCAACCTGTGGTGTTTGTCAAAATTGATGAGATGAGGGAAGACTTGGGGAGCAGAAAGTTCCAGATGGTGCCCTGCACCTGTGATGCCCTGAGACCTCTGCCCTTATGAGGTGGAGCGTTGGCAGGCATGACATGTTGTCAGTAATGCAGGAAAGGTGGGCATCTCAGTCACACTAGTGTAGTAGCGGAGGGGCAAGAGTGAAAGTAAACAGGTGGTTCTCAAAGGTAAAAAGTAGATGGATTTCCCCCACTTACTCATACATCTCTTCTTCATCTGTTTGGTTTTGTTTCAAAGGTTTGGTAATTTCCCATTTCTTGCCTAAGGGAAGAAAACATATTCGTTTAGGAAGAATTAGCAAAAGGTATAATTTTGGAGTTTAGAATTCTTCAGATACCAGGCGAGTCCAGGACATTTGGAAGGACTGCTCAGAGTAAACAGACTTAGGGACACAGAGATGGACTTTGAACTTAGGCCATCTGTCCACAGAACCTGTGAACTAATCCAGAGAGGATAGCAATCATGTGGGCTGTGTTTATCTCCTCATTGCCTGGTACTGCGACTGGCACTTAGTTGGCACTCAGAAATGTTGTTTGAATGATTCCTCAAAACTGTGGATGGAAGAAAATGAGATAAGAATGGGAAAAGCAGTTTATAAATTGTGAATAGCATGTAAGTTATTATTAATTATAGCTTGCTTATTAATAAGAGTGTTCAAGGTAAAAAGAGAGCAAGTTTTTGTTTTTGTTGTGCTATACTTTTGTCCATATCTGAGAATGAAAAGTTTTAAGAAGGTAAACAGAGGACTGTAGGGTCCCAGAAAATACTTTTTGTATTAAAAAAAATTAATTATGGTTAAGGGATGGAAGGGAAAGAGCCTTGAACTGGGAGCCCAGCAGACCTGAGTTCTGTTCCCAACTTTTTTTTTTTTTTGAGAGATTGTTTCACTCTGTCATCCAGGCTGGATGGAGTACAGAAACATGATCATGGCTCATCACAGCCTCAAACTTCTGGGCTCAAGAGATCCTACTGCCTCAGTCTTCCAAGTAGTTGGGACTACAGGTGCACACCACCACGCCTGGCTAATTTTTCTTTCTTTCTTTTTCTTTTTTTTTTTTTTTTTTTTTAAGGGATAGGGTCTCACTTTGTTGCCCAGGCTGGCTTTGAACTTCTGGTCTCAAGCAATCCTCCTGTCTTGGTCTCCCAAAGTGCTGGGATTACAGGTGTTGTCACCAGTTTTCATGGCATTTCAATAAAGGTGCACTCTCTCTCTCTCTCAAACTTAATTTTCTTATCTCTAAAACAAGATTGAGAAGAATGACAAAAATAGTTATTGTGTAGCACTGACCTTTCAGCACTGGGCTGAGCAGGATTCTGAGGCCATGTCCAAATGCAACAGGAGGATAGTGCCTTGATCACTGAGGGATATCTGCCCAGAGTGTCCCAGGGGAGGGTATCTGTGCCTTTCATTGTATTTGCCATTCTCAGGTGTGCTCCTGGCTTAGGCCATTATTTAAAATGATGGAATATCAAGACAACACACCATTGAACAAATAATTTAATGTTTCTGGAAATGAACAGCAAAGTAGAAAACCCATTTGTAGATCATCTAAAGTTAGTGTTAATACCCAAGTAGCCATTTATTTCTCTCAGAATGCTAAGAGGTTCTGGCCTAGGTGGGGATAACACCAGAAAATTCAGAGTATAATGTTGGAGAAGGCAATCACGGGGTCAAACATGCTGGTCATGGGTTGAGTCCATGCTTCACTTCTCATGATAGTTCTTTGACATTCCATAGACTTGTGTTCCTTTTCAAGCCCCAGAAATGATGCTGTGATCAGCAGTCACATAGGAAAGAGAAAGCATTTGAGCATTGTGCCTTGAAACAGATTTTGCTTTCATCCAAACCCTTAAGGCTGGAAGGGTTCTTGGAGATTAGTTAACCTCCCTCCCTTCATTATGCAGATGGGGAGACTGAGGTTCAGGGACATACATTTATGGCAGGGTTAGGACTCAGATCCAGAGTGTATGATGCTTAATCCAAAGTTCAGCCCATACAGGCCCAGAATGAATCCCCCTGACCTAAAGGAGCTCTCTGCCCTGATAACCACTCCACCCTTCCTTTCACCTGCCCAGGTGAGATAGCATTACCTTGTCTAAGCTGCCGTCTACAGATACAGTACAGGATGAGGCCCAGGCCCACTGAGACAACAATGATGGTCACAGCTAGGATGATCCAGAAATTGTTCTTCCACCAACTCATCGCAGTGGAATCCTGAGAAGAGTGGAGACAGAAGAATGAGGCATGAAGGAAAAACACCTTTCGGGGTGGTGGTGGGTGTTATCTATCATGTTGTGTAGAGAAGCAGACATCAGCTTAGGAACCAGGCAGTCACTTAAACACTCCCAATAAGCAGCTGGGGGAACTGCAGGCAAGTCACTTAACCTTCTCTGAGCCTGTGTCCCCATCTGTAATAGGGGAATGACACCATCTACTATTTTACAGGGGTTTGTGCGGATTAGAGATGAGATATGTACCTAGTAGGTACTCTAGAAATGGTAGACATAATCACCACTCTTTCTTACATTGCTGAACATGCAGCAGGAGGGAGAAGGTGCCATTTAAAACGATAATTGACTGCAGTTGTTTTTCTATCAGGAGGGCAAGACAGACTTAATTTATAACAGGGTAGAGATAATTTTGAGAGGTTTTTTGAGGTGGGGTTTAGAAAAATGCCTTCATGGGTCACTTTAAGTGAGGGATGGTTAGAAGATGAAGCTGAAGATGCAGAGCAGGCTGAGTGACTCTGCCTGAGAGAAATAACAGGAACTTGGGAGCTGAAGGAGGAGGCTCTTAGGAGAGATTAGCGGCCGGTGGAGAGGTCAAAACAGAGTCCAGAGTCAGAGCATGGTCAGAAAGTTCATGTAGTAGCAAATACCCAGTACATTTACAGGATAGGCATGTCTAAAATTCAGTCTTAAATTACTGCTTATATTATGCTGTGCTGTAATCTTCCATTACCATTGACTCTTCAATAAAACTGCATAACATAAAAGCTTGCATGAGCAGAGCCTGGGGGGAAATGACATGTTGCAGTGGTTTATCAAGCCAGGGGTGACATGTGGGCAAGTAGTAAGAACAGCAGCAGCCGAACTCGGTGGCTCAGTCTGTAAACCCTCGCTTTGGGAGGCTGAGGTGAGTGGATTGCCTAAGCCCATGGGTTTGAGACCCGCAGGGCAAGTTGGCGAGACCTCATCTCTACAATAAATCAAAAATTAGCTGGGCATGGTAGTGTGCGCCTGTAGTTCCAGCTACTTGGAAGGCTGAGGCAGAAGGATCGCTGGAGCCTAGCAGGTCGAGGCTGCGGTGGCCGGGAGCGGCCACTGCACTCCAGTCTGGGCGACAGAGTGAGACTCCAACTCAAAATAAATAAATAAATAAAAATTAACAGCAGCTGCGAGGCTCCGAGTGACAGTGGGGAGCTGGCTGCAGGATGGCCTAATAGGAGGGGCTCCCAGGAATTCAGGAAGATCTTAGGGAGAGGTTGGGCTCCCTTCATCTGTGGAATGGGCACTTGGCCATTTCATTTGGATATTAATGTAGAAATAATTCTTGAGGGATCTTTAGGAGATATTCTGGAATCCTAGTCACATGAGAATATAAGTCACTTTCTGTGTCACCATTTAGTCAATGGAAACACCATACATGTCCACTCAGTGTCATTTCAGATTGATGCTTTTGAATAATATTCATGATCTAAAAAGGCGCCTAGGCAGGCAGCAGAATTAGGCTGCTGCTAAAGCCATCATTACTACAAAGACCTAACTTTGCCACAAATTTTAAAATGTGTTTGTATTACTGGTATAGCAAATTCATGGAATAATTAACAGCTTAATTATTATACTATGATTCAGATTTTTGGTTTCAAGCTTTATTTCTTTACTGAAGTTTTAGCTTGATCAAATATAATGTTCTTGGGCTATTGATAAAGGCATATGTGACAAAACCAATAATGTATAATTAGTTCTGTTCTTTTTTTCAACGAAAACGTAAAGCATTTCTATTCTGAAACAAATCTGGAAGGATTTTTTCTTAAAATGTAAAGAAAGGGATATGAAATAAATTGTTCATTTCACTGTTCCCTAAGAACCATTACTCATAAACTTTCAAATGCCTTGTTTCCCCCACCATGCAGTAAACCCATTTAAAGTTGCTGTCTTTGATTTTTAATATTTTTTTACTCTAGATGGAATCTCTTTATTGATTTATTCATTTTTAGTATAGAGGTGTGGGGTACAAGTGAGGACTAAACTAGTGCTGTTCTATACATCATTCTGTAGCTTACTTTTTTGCTTAGCTGGATATTTTTGTGATGTTCTGGAGTTTTACTCACTCAGGATAACTCACCCTTTAGGCACGCACACGACAGAGGTTTTGTTGCAGATCTTGTTTTCAGGATGCACAAAAGAGAGCAAAAAGGAAGAAGAATCATAGAGAAAAGGAAAGAAAAGGAGATTGGAAATTGGCTCTCAATAGATGCCTGTGAAATTGGGTTTTGCAGGGACCAATAAGGTTAAAAGAACACTGGACTTAAGAAGGGCCACATGTCAGAAGGCAGCCTCGGCAAATATAAGTCAAAAAAACTATTCAGCAAACATAAATTAGAATCTCACCTTCTTTAGCCCTTTAGCCCAGATGGAAAGAAAGATAGATTGAAGACAGGGAGGTAGATAGAATTTCCTTCCCTCACTTTCTCAATTCTTTTTCTTTTTATTCAAATTCCTGGTTCTTTGTCTTTCCTCTCATATTTTCTACCTCTTTGTCTTTTTGTTTTACTCTTGAAGAACTTTTCCAATAGGCAATTTAAACATACTCTTTAGAGCAATGTAAGTAAATACAAGGACACGAGTGTTCAAAGCCATTGTATCTGAGAAGCATGATAACATGGAAGGATAGGACAGGAGGCCAGGGGCTGTTGCTTTTCCCTCTAAACCTTTGCATTCCTTGGTTTTTGAACTGTGTGCATTTACTTGGGTAAAATTGAAAAAAGTCAATCAACCATGTAGTCTAGCTTCCAAGAAAAACTATTGCCTAGGTTTCAAGGTCAAAGAAATTTCATTCTCATCAGTTTCCTGGAAAAGAAAAAGGAATTAGAATGATGCTGTTAGAAAATGAAACTGAGTCATTTTCAGAACTACTCAGAATAAGTATTTTTTTCCCAGTTTTGTTCTTACAAATGAAATGGGTTTGATTTGCCATCAGATGTTTTGAGCAAGTTCAGTGAACCAAGCAATCTTTCACAGCTTTCCCATCTCTCAGTTCATTTAATGCTTGATCACCACGCTGTTCCCCAGATGGGGAGCTGAGACTGAGGTGAAGTGACCTGCCGAGGTCACTCAGGAAGGAAGGAGGGCTGGAAGGCTTTCTCTTTTTGTCACTGGACCTTCCTTTGCTGATGTTGGTAATGATGCCCCCAGTCATCAAGGAAATACCAAATGGGGTTTAGGATATTTTGCTTTAGAATATTTAGGATATTTTGCATGGTATACAAGGCCACAGGAAATCCCCAGAATGAATGATCAGGGCCCCCTGTTGAGAATTAAAGTCCCTGGCTGGGAGTGGTGGCTCATGGTTGTAATTCTAGCACTTTGGGAGGTGAAGGCAAGAGGATTTTAAGGAGTTTAAGACCACACTTGGCATCATAGCGAGACTTTGTCTCTACAAAAAATAGAAAAATTAGCCAGGTGTGGTGGTGTGTGCCTGTAGTCCCAGCTACTCAGGAGGCTGAGGCAGAACGATCTCTGAGCCTGGAAGGTCAAGGCTGCAGTGAGCCATGATTGTGCCACTGCAGTCCAGCTTGGGCAACAGAGTGAGACTCCAACTCAAAAAAACAGCAAAATAATAATAATAATAATAAATAGAAGTCTCACGTTCCCCACATTCTAAGATCAGAGAAACAGCTCCTCTGCGGTGAGTCAGCCCCTGCTTCATGGTCTGCTGAGAGATGCCTTTTCAACAGAATTAAGAAAACCTTGTCTTTTGGGGAGAGTGCAGCTGACAGAAGGGACCCTACAGAATCACATCCCACTTCAAGTAGGATGTTCTCTAGGCCACCAAGCTAGTTGAATGACCAAGGTGCTTCCAGAGATGGGAGAGGAGCTCTGGGGAGAGATGGTTGGGAGTATAGCCAGTGGGCTACATGATCATGGCTACATGATCAAGTTCAGGCCCTGGAAAGGTATGGAAGCTGAATCCTACCCTTGCTGGTGATCCTGAAGTTGAGGCCACAGAGGATCAATAAGATTGAGAGTACAGACCTGCTGAGAGTTATTAAAGAATGGCAAAGGAGGGATGTTGAGAATCAGCCCAAATATGCAGCCTCATCAAAGGACCACAAGAAGACAAGAAGTCTCCCAAGGGCCAGGGGTTGAGTTGGGAGCCCCCACCCTACCACACAAACTAGACCAGCAGTAATGACCCACTGATGGGAAAATTCCCATGGAAAATTGTTTGTTTTCCTCTTTCCTCCTTAATCCAAGGCCAGGGAATTAAGTGTGGGATGAGAGGTGTTGAGATCTGAGCAGCCTCCATTTCTCTATTTCCCTCACCGGGGGAATGGGGAGAGTTTTGAGTCAAATATAAGACTGACGTTTCAAAATGAGCATGACTCAGTTTTAAAAACTGAAATGAGTCTGCTTAACAATGTAAAGTAATGGCCAGGCACAGTGGCTCGAGCCCATAATCCTAGCACTTTGGGAGGCTGAGGCGAGAGGATTGCCTGAGCCTTGGGGTTCGAGACCAGCCTGGGCAACTTGGTGAGACTTTATCTCTACAATACATTAAAAAAAAAAAAAATTAGCTGGGCATGGTAGCGAGCGCCTGATGTTCCGACTTGAAAGGCTGAGGTGGAAGGATCACCTGAGCCCAGCAGGTCAATGCTGGGGTGGCCGTGAGTGTGCCATTGCACTCTAGTCTGGGCAACAGAGTGCGACTCCAACTCAAAAAAAAAAAAAAAAAAAAAAAAAAAAAAAAAAATATATATATATATATAAAGTAACCCATTTCCTAGGGCTGCTCTACCAAACTACATACTTAGTGGCATGAAACAACACAAATTTATTACCTTACAGTTCTGGAGTTCAGCAGCCCAACATAAGTCTCACTGGGCTAAAATCACAGCATCATCAGGACTGTGTCCCATCTGGAGGCTCTATGGAAGAATCCATTTCCTTAATCTTTTTGGTTTCTAGAGGCCACTCACATTCCTTGGCTTGTGGCCCCCTCCTCTTTCTTTCATATTCACAGTTCTTTTTTTTTTTTTTTGAGTTGGAGTCTCACTCTGTCACCCAGACTGGAGTGCAGTGGCCGCTCCCGGCCACCGCAGCCTCGACCTGCTGGGCTCTGGTGATCCCTCCGCCTTAGCCTTCCGAGTAGCCGGAATTACAGGCGCGCGCTACCACGCCCGGCTGATTTTTTTATTTATTGTAGAGATGAGGTCTCGCTGCCCAGGTGGGTCTCGAACCCGTGGGCTCAGGCAATCCATTCACCTCAGCCTCCCAAAGGCGCGGGATTACAGGCTGAGCCACCGAGCCTGACCACAGTTCTTTTATAGTCACAACTCCTTCTTACTCTCTTTTACTGCCCTCCTCTCCCAATTATAAGGACACATAATTACATGGGACCCATCAAAATAATTCAGGTTAATCTTCTCATCTCAAAGTCAGCTGATTAACAATCTTAATTCTATTTTCGACCTTAATTCTTCTTTGCCATGTAATCTGACATAGTTACGGGTTCTAGGGATTAGGATGTGGACATCTTGAGTGAGGAGGGGGTCACCACACAAACCACTTATGCTCATACTTCAATGTAATGAGGCTCTCTTGTTAAAAGAATTTCATGAGTCTATACTTTTAAACTTTTATTCTTTTCCATCTTTGTGGTGTCTCAGGAAGAAAAGTGGGGAAAAGTAAGTGATAATTCTGCCATCTTTGACAGGAAGCCCACCACATAGTGCTTGATATTGCTGACCCAGTTAAGAAGATGCCACAAGGCAGACATAGGTGTCTATTTTGGGGAAGAGGGGTGACTGCCACAGGAGAGGAAACAGTTTTGTCTTTAAGAGCTGAGAGACCAGAGGGCTCTTTAAGCAGGACTCAGACTCAGGGATAAAGCAGGAATGGAGAGCAAGTGGGGGCCCAGGATCCAGTCTAGACCAGCAGAGTAGGAGCCAGTGTGGGACCAAAGCTGGTTCAACTCCTGAACCACAGGTCAGCCCTTATCCCAGGGCATGGGGATGGGCTGAGTCCACAGATGCAGGTATAGGGGGTTCCAGGGGCTGGGAGGAGGTAAAGGGGCTGGCAGGGCCTGACCTCAGTTCTAGTCAACTGGGGGCAAGTTGGTGGACACCATGAATGGAAGAAGGAAGAACAAGAGGAATTAGGGGCATACCTGTTAGTTATTAGTTATTGATGACTTTGGGTGTACCAGCCCCTGGGCCAAGAACTTGAGGAATAACAGAAGTTCCCACCCTTGCCCAGACACTGGAATCATCTGAGGAGCTTTAAAAACTGCTGAAGTGTGCACTACATTAGAAATTCTGTTTAACTGACCCGGGGTGGGGCTTTGTTTATTTGTTTATTTAGTGACACAGTCTTGCTACGTTGCCCAGGCTGGCCTACAACTCACACAATCTTGCTACGTTGTCCAGGTTGGCTCAAGCAATTCTCCCAACTCAGTCTCCTGAGGAGCTGGGACTACAGGTGCAAGCCACTGCACTCACTTTGTTTATATAAACCTCTCCAGATGATTCTAATATGAGGCCAAGGTTGAGAACCACTCACATACGTGTTATTGCTTAGCCCTCGTTATGACCTTCCAAAGGGTCCAACTATTATTACTCTCAGATAAGGAAATAGAACTCTAGAGGTTAAGAAATTTGCTAAAGACTACACAGCTATTACTAATCTGAGACTGTAGCTCAGTCTAAACTGATGTCAAAGTTTATGCTCCTTTTACTCTGCCATGCTGACACCAAGCTGATACATTTTTTCTTTTCATAGCAGAACTGAAAGCAGAACTGTGGTTCAAGAACTTCCAATATTGGCAACACCCCAGTCCTTAGCTGCGACTTCTTCCACATAATGAGAACCTCAATATGAAAATGTGCTTTAGAAAACTAACATGCACTGTATGCTAACCACAAGTTCTTACTGTGCATACCCCATCTCATTTAATTCTCACAATATCTCTATAAGTAATAATGGTTATTATCCCATTTTACAGATGCGAAAACTGAGGCTTAGACAAATTCAATGTCGTGTCCAAGTTTGCAGATCTAGTAAGTGCAGAAATCAAAAGCCAAACCCGGCTTCTGACTCTAGAAAGGGTCTTAACTTGTGACTACCAAGCCAGAGCTTCTCAAACATTACATTTGAACTACCTGGGACATATATTAAAATGCATTTTAATACAGTCTTCTGTGTCCCCACTCAGTTCTCAGTTATGATTTATAGGTCTTGTGTGGTGCTCGGGAATTGGTATTTCTAACAAGCGCGCAAGGTGGTTCTCATGCCTCAGAAAGGAACACTGCATCTGGTCAGTCTGTAGAGTTTGCTCCCAGTCACAGGTATCAGCAGGAGTTGAGTGGGTTGGAAGGTACCAAAGATCCCTCAAGCCCAAATACCATTCCTCTCTGCTTGTCACTGTAGAGTACTACCTGGAATTCCACCATCAACAAGTCACATCTCTCCAGACCAAGGCTCCATGGTCCCTTCTTGCCGCAACCTGCACGGCTGCCTTGAGGGTCCTGAGAAAGGGCAGCGAGAGATTAAGAAAGACACAGAAACAAAGACATGAAGAAAAGCCGGGGCCAGGTGGGACACTTTCCTCTGATGAAGGAGAAGTGGTTCCGAACTAACTCAGAATGTTTATTTTATAATCAAGCACAAAGGAAGTTGGAAGGGATTCAAGGTCTGTGAGGGAGCTATGGGAATTTTGCTGCTACCTAAATGGCAAGCTGTTCCACGGTTGTCTTGTTGTAGCTGAGGCTTTATCTGTACTATGTGCACCCGGATGTGTGGGCATCTGAGACGCCAATTCCGTTTAGCAGGTTGCATCCCTTGCTCTTTGGCTAGGATGCAGAACAACCAAGCAAGACCTTGCCTTTGCTTGGGGCCTTGCCTTGCTCAAGGCCTGCTATAGTGAGTGCTTGTATGCTAGACCTCCTCCCTCAACTTCCCCTTTGTTTAAAGTCTGGATGTGCCAGACACTGAAGAAGAAATAATGATTCACTGGCTCCTTAGTTTTCCTTCCCTAGGGCATTGGCAAGAGCAGGGACATCTCAGAATCTTTGTCCCCAGTCCTTGGAGGATAATTACAGCCGAATATGATAGAGATAAAGGAATAAAGTTCCTCTGGGACCAAGAAGATCCAAAAGCATCAGTCTTCCCTGCTTGGTGTCTCCTCCCTACTTTAAGATGCTCCCTGCTCAAGAGCTCAGTTCTCCTGTTCTTTCCCTCCCACTTTCTCCTCAGTCAGCCTGCCCTCAGGAAAGACTCTGAATCTCATTCACTCTGAGATGATTAGAGACAGAGATGAAATCCGGGGGAATCTATGCATCAAAATGAAAAGGAAGAGGAAGAGAACTTGCAAAGAAAGGTGAGGAAGAACAGCCAGAGAAGGACATGAACAGTAGAGAGAGGGGTATCCCAGCAGGTAAGGGAAGCCCAAATTTCAAGATGGGAGGGACCCAGACTGAGCCTGAACCATTGGCTGGTTGTTGACAATGTGAGAGACTTCAGTTTGTTTATAAACTTTGAAAGTGCCAGGAGAGAAGGCAAGAATGAAATGCAGGGATAGAAGAGAGAGTAGGAGCAAGATCTAAAGAAAAGCAGAGGAGACCCCTTCATGAGTCCAGACAGAAGATGAACTTTCAAAAAGGAACAAGGATTAGAGAGGAGAGTGATGCTGAATGGAACCAGAGAAAATACAGGGGGTTGGGGTAAGGAAGTTGAGAGCTCACGCCCAAATGCTTCCATTTCATCTGTAGATGTAGCAGGCAAAGTAGGCGACCTAGGGGCTGGGTGGTGCAGGAGGCAGACACACAGAAGTTTACATGAACTTCTCTCCTAGCTTCCAGTCCAGCCCTGTCCCCTCATTCCCAAGGCATTTCCTTCACACTTCAATCAATAAGATTCAGTGGAGACTTCCTCCTGAGGCCTTTCTGTCTCCTTGTCCACCCCTTCTGGAGGAGAGCTCCTCAGCCACTTGAAGAGACAACACTAACCCTGCAATATGTCTATGCTATGATCAATATGTGAAATGCATTTTTCCTGTAACTGGGCCTGTTACAGTGACAATTGTCTCTTGGTGTATATGTTCTGTTCATTTGTTCATTGTCTCTTATACTAGTGTGTAAGCAGCATGAGAGCAGGGGCCTTACCTTTATTTTTTTAAACCACTGTGTTTCTAGCGCCTAGAACTTCACTTGGGACACAGTAGACACTCCATACATATCTGTGGATATACGAATGAATGAATATTGCCCCAGTCTCTTTCCCCTGCTGTGAGTGAACTTCCCCTCCAACAGGCAGCAAACACTTTGAATCTAAGGTCTAAAATTTCTGCACTGTGCAGTCTAATTCTTTTTTTTTTTTTTAAGTTGGAGTCTCACTTGGTCGCCCAGACTGGAGTGCAGTGGCCACTCCTGGCCACTGTAACCTTGCCTGCTGGGTTCCGGCAATCCTTCTGCCTCGGCCTTCCGAATAGACGGAATTACAGGCATGCGCAACCACGCCCGGCTGATTTTTTTATTTATTGTAGAGATGAGGTCTCGCCGCCCAGGCAGGTCTCGAACCCGCGGGCTCAGGCAATCCACTCACATCAGCCTCCCAAAGGTGCGGGATTACAGGCTGAGCCACCGAGCCCGGCTGCAATCTAATTCTAAAGTCACTTCACCTGGATGCGTGACCTTAGGCAGGCTTTCTGCCCTCCACCTGCCATTGGCCACTGGAGTCAAGAGGCTGGCTGGGAAGCAGAGGCCATACAATATTGGGGAGGTGGGGTTCCAGCTTTCCCCTTGTTTCTCTCCATTCCTCTAGTTGTCCAAGACATTTCAAAGAGCATCAGCGAGTCTGCTACAATTCTGAATAGTTTCAGAGGAGAGAATTGAGCAAGACATTTCAATGGGAAGGGGGTGGTGGGTGGGGAGCAGCTGAAGGCAGCTCCACTTTCACTTCTCCAAAAGGCATTTCTGAGGAGTCAGGATTAGAAATCACATTTTCCTTCACTAGGAATTTCTGAGACTATGGATTTATTTAGCATTTGCTTTTTTTTAAGCCAAGATTTTTGTAAGAAATACAGTTTCACATGAAAATGTATTTATTCATATTCACATGAGAGAAGCATTGAAGAACCATGAGCTGGCCACCAAGAGAACAGGTTTCTTTTCTTTTCGAGTCGGAATCTTACTCTGTCACACAGGCTGGAGTGCAGTGGCACGCTCACAGCCACTGCAGCCTTGACCTGCTGGGCTTAGGTGATCCTTCTGCCTCAGCCTTCCAAGTAGCTGGAACTACAGGCGTGTGTCACCATGCCCGGCTAATATCTTAATTTATTGTAGAGTCGAGGTCTCATCATGTTACTCAGGCTGGTCTGGAACCCCTGGGCTCAGGCAATCCTTTCACCTCTGCCTCCCAAAGTGCTGGGATTATAGATGTGAGCCGCCATGCCCAGTGGGAACAGGTTTCTTATTTCCACTTGACTGGGCACTGTGCTGGACATTAACCCCTTAATGTCTCACCTGCCCCCTTACAGGTTTCTGAAAAGTTTCCAAGAGATGACGCATGCAAAAGAGTTCTGAGGATCACCAACCAAGCAAAGGGCATTATCGGTGGCTCAGCCTGTAATCCCGCGCCTTTGGGAGGCTGAGGTGAGTGGATTGCCTGAGCCCGCGGGTTCGAGACCCGCCTGGGCAGCGAGACCTCATCTCTACAATAAATCAGAAAAATCAGCCGGGCGTGGTAGCGCATGCCTGTAATTCCGGCTACTTGGAAGGCTGAGGCGGAAGGATCGCCGGAGCCCAGCAGGTCGAGGCTGCGGTGGCCGGGAGCGGCCACTGCACTCCAGTCTGGGCGACAGAGTGAGACTCCAACTCAAAAAAAAAAAAAAAAAAAAAAAGAGCAAAACATCAAAGTACTGTTTACAATTGTAAGTCTCTCGAATTCCGGCTACTCGGAAGGCTGAAGCAGAAGGATCACCGGAGCCCAGCAGGTCGAGGCTGCGGTGGCCGGAAGCGGCCACTGCACTCCAGTCTGGGCGACCGAGTGAGACTCTAACTCAAAAAATAAAAACCACAATTGTAAGTCTCTCCTAGATGGACAGTTGCTGTCAAGAGGAGAATGCCCTGTGTTTTCTCTGTGAGTGTCTCTGGGTCTGCAAAGCTGCCTGGGTCAGGAATGGTTTGCTGGTAGGAAATGGGGAGGGTTGAATTCCTCTGGGTCATAGAGGAGGGAGAATTTGGAGTTTGAGGGGAGACACAATGAGAAGGAATGGAAGGGCAAGAAGAAGGGGAGCCAGCAGGATGGTACAAAGATTGGAGTGAAACCAAGGGCTAACCTAATTAGTCCTGCCAACCTTAACCTGCCTTATTTGATTTTAATTGCATGCTTCTAGCTCATCTTAAAACCTATACAGCTAAAAATCATGTAGCTAAGCAACTAAACTCCCATGAACTTCCTTATGGATAAGATCTCTGACACATAGGTCACCATGGTAACAGTTGCTCATGTGTTTTTCAGGAACTGGGGGATCAGCTCTTGTCCAGTTCAAGCCAACTGTGACCATTGACCCTTCAATTAGGCCTGTGTGAGCATCTAGTAGGTGACTTTTGATGTCAGATGGCCAAAAACTTCAGTCTCAGATCATGCTAATGGCACCATTTTGTGAACATGCATCCTATGAAGAGACATGAAGCTTGATTACACTTGCACAGATCTCCGATTACCTCACTTATCCTTACCTCCAATCACCTTTCCTCACACCTTAGACCATCCTGCTTCTTTATCCCATAAATATCACTAAACCTCATCATAGACGAGGTGGATCAGACCTGTTTTCCTGCCTCCTCACTTGGTTGCTTTGCGAATAAACTCTCTCTGCTGCAAAACTCATCATCTCAGTGATTGGCACACTAGATAATGGGTAGAACAGGCCTGGCTCAGTATCCAGAGAAGAAACTGATAGAAGGTGCTCAGGGGTGGGCTGGCAAAGACATTTGCAGAACAGGGACATATTATATTTCAGTTTTCAGTCATTTGCACTGGTGCATTATAAACCCCTCTGGAGGCTGGGCTTGGTGGCTCAGCCTGTAATCTTAGCACTTTGGGAGGCTGAGGTGAGTGGATTGCCTGAGCCCACAGGTTTGAGACCAGCTGGGCAATTTGACGAGACCTCGTCTCTACAATAAACCAAAAACTAGCTGGGCGTGGTAGTGCGCACCTGTAGTTCTGGCTACTTGGAAGGCTGAGGCAGAAGGATCACCGGAGCCCAGCAGGTCGACGCTGGGGTGGCTGTGAGTGTGCCACTGCACTCCAGCCTGGGCAACGAAGTGAGACTCCAACTCAAAAACAAAAAACAAACAACAATAGCAAAATGAAAAATCCCTCTGGAGCCCCCCCTGCTCAATCTTTAATAAAGTCTGCTATGTTTGCAGATGCTTTTGCAAGTAGATTTGCTTTGGTGGGGTGGGGAACCAAGAGAGGAATGGAGTTTTGCCCCTGGGTCAGTACATTAAAAACAGGGTCTTACCCATATGTGAGCCCATGCTGGCCATGGGAAAACAGCTAGCCTCCTAGGGAGTTCCTAGGATTTTATACCACTACAGGACTCAACTCTGCCCCTATGTGCTTATCCATCAAAGTTTATTGTCTGCCTGGCATATTTGTCTGCCTATAGTGAAAAATGACATCTATTTGCTTGCTAGAAAAAATAAAAAATAATGATAAAATCCTATTCTGGCAAAGTTGTGGTGAAATGAATCCTCCCACATAGCCAGTGGCAGTACACACATTGATTTAAAAATTTTTTGAAAGCAAATGGCAATACATTTCAAAATGTTCATATTTTTTGAGTTAATAATATAATTTCTAGAAGTCTAGCCTAACAAGTAATTCAAAAAAAGTAAAAACTAAATGCATAAATATGTTTACCACAGTATTGATAAGCAAGGAGCTATCTAGACGGCAAACAGTGGGGATGGTGAAGTATATTATAGAATTACTTGATAGGATAGGATGTAGCAATTGAGTGATAATTAGGAAGAAACATCATGAAAGAATTATTGTGAGATGAAATGAAAAAAATGGAATGCAAAATTGTGTCTATGCTGTGGTCACATGCTCACATAAAGTCCTGAATATGTAGATGGAAACAACGGGAAGAAAGTATGGAAAAATGATTTGAATTTTTTATTGTACTTTAGTAGGTTCCTTCTTTCTCTACCACCCAGCCTTTGTTAAGTGTAAAATAAACACATTTTCAAATCTTTAAAAACAAATTTTGAGTTGGGGACTCTCTCTGTCATACAGGCTAGAGTGCAGTGGCATGATCATGGCTCACCACAGCCTCAACCTTCCACCTCAGCCTCCCGAGGAGCTGGGACTACTGGTGCATGATACCTTGCCTAGCTTTTTTTTTGGTAGAGACAAGGTCTTACTATGTTGTCCAGGCTGGTCTCGAACTCTTGGGTCCAAGCAATGCTCCTGCCTCAGCCTCCCAAAGTGCTGGGATTGTTGATGTGAGCCAGTGTGCCTGGCTGGTATCACTCCTTAAAAGAGCTTCTGGTCCCTGCTCTGAGGGACATTATGAAATTAGGTCAATTTCCTAATGTTTCTGAGATATTCTGTGTGATGCGTGCATTCTTAGTAGAGCCTTCCAGAATTGGAGCTTGTTCAACTTCCTTATGAGTTTATCTCAGAATTTCTACCACCCAGAAGTCCCTCCATGGGTCTTATTGCAACTACTTACTTTTTCTTGTTTGCTTGGTTCTAGGAACATGGAGGAAAACTTGAACCCTGTCATTCAATAATGCTGGTAGAGGGTACTAGGTTCACCTGTGCTGTGATTACCGTGGTGTCATTTGTATTTCTATTTCTTGAATGTGATTACATCAAAACAAACCACACATAAATCTCAAAATTATCTATACTTAGGAAAGAAGGACTGGAAGGCAACACACCAGACTCCTTACAGTGGTTGTTACAAGGTGATGGAATTTGGGGTCATTGTTTTCCCTATATCTCAGTAGTTTTCAAATTTTCAGAGAAAGAAAAAAGATTCTAAAAAAATTAAATAGAAGCTCCCAAACCCTGTGTTCTCCAGACTCAGCAGTGCCCACTTCTGATGCTTCTTCAGAGCTACATGTATATAAAGGCGTCAGGAAAGGGAGTGACCTTGGGGGCAAGTGAATACACAGGTGGTGGAAGTGAATATGGCAAAGCCAAACCCAGGTATCTTCTCAAAATAATTTTCTAGAGGGCAAGAGTAGATGACTCAATTGACAGTCCGACATATTTTGATCCCAAGACCTTATAACCCCCCAAATGCCAGAGATACAGTGACAAAGACATCGAGACTAATGGTGCTCCAAGGCTTTCATTCAAGAGCTTCAAGATGTAGTCTAATTTCACATAGTTAATGACTTGCCCCCACTCCCATCTCTAGCACAGCACCATGAGGGTCATCTCACCTATCAAGTCCCAAAACACACAATCAATACACAGAGAGTAAGAATAATCCCAACCCTGCACTGACCCAGGGGTGAAACTCCATCCCTTTTTTGGTTCCCCACACCACCAAAACACATCTACTTATAAAAGCATCTGCTTACTCGGCAGACTTTTCTAAAGATTGAGCAAGGGGGCTCCAGAGAGTTTACAATGCAGTTTATATATCTCACTCCTGGTCATTATCTCATTTCAACCTGAGAGGTAGACTTCCTCATCAACGCCAACATACACACAAGGAAACAGAGACTCAGAGAGGTAAAATGATGCTTCAGGTCATCGAGCCAGTGACTGCAGAGCAGATTCTTTGAGGCCAGTGTTTCTCCAACCCCAAACAATGATCATACCAGGCATCCAGACTACAATCTCCCAGCCTTGTGTCCATGTGGTCACTCACATGGATACATGTCCTGATGCCAACTCTGGCAGATGCCTGTTGTGGAGAAAGCAGGAAATTGTCCCTGGGAAAGCTGAGGCACTTACTTGAACCATGAGGGTATCCAGATGCGAGTGGCTGTGGAGACAGCTGTGGCCTGAGTGCCGCGGCTCAGGCGCAGCTGGTGAGAGGTGTTCCTCGCCCACAGGCCCTCACCCACCCCTATAGACAGTGAGTACTAGCCTGACCACTTCCCCTTTCTGGTCAGCCCATGGGGGAGAGACCCAGGCACCATCACCAGGCAATCATTCTCTTTTCTTGGGAAGCTGACTGCCTGAGCTTTCCAGAAGCTAGAATCTTATTGTCCCTCGTAGCTCCTGCAAGGCCTGCCAGAGAATCATCATAGTGTGGGAGGGAGGAAGGGGAGGGGTCAGGCTCAAAGGGAGAGACTTGGCATTGGGGGTGGGTGAGGTGTCCTCACAGATGAGTCTGCCCTGAGCATTCCAGGACATGGCTGCCTGGAACTCAAGAAGAGCAGCCTTACCCCTACTCCCACTCAGAGGCAGACCTGGGTAAGAATCCATCTCGCCGGGCTCGGTGGCTCAGCCTGTAATCCCAGCATTTTGGGAGGCCGAGGTGAGTGGATTGCCTGAGCCCACGGGTTCGAGACCCGCCTGGGCAACTTGACGAGACCTCATCTCTACAACAAATCAAAAAATTAGCCGGGCGTGGTAGCGCACGCCTGTAGTTCCAGCTACTTGGAGGGCTGAGGCGGAAGGATCGCCGGAGCCCAGCAGGTCAAGGCTGCGGTGGCCGGAAGCGGCCACTGCACTCCAGTCTGGGTGACAGAGTGAGACTCCAACTCAAACAACAACAACAACAACAAAAAAAAAAAGAATCCATCTCATATGTGACAAACACACTATCTTGAAAACCCCTGGGGATCCTGGAATTGCTGACCCAGCTTTGCTTGGAAGAGGCAAGGGAAAGGCTTCCTGTTTTTAAGGGTGTGCGGCAGGCTACATCAAGAAATGTGCCCAGTGGACCATTTTGACTGAGTTGGGTCACTCCTTGCAACACTATGAGACAGAATTTCCAGTGTTCACAGCCTCTGAAAGTGGGAGCTGGAGGTAGAGAAACCAACAAACCATTTTGTTGAATTGGCTGGTTCTGACTAAAATGAGTAGTCACATCTGTAAAAACAGGCAAACTGACATGTGATATTGTCTGCCTAGAGTAAATGAGTTGATATTGTTCTCAGTAAAAATGATAACCTGGAATGTCTGGTAAATAATTAACATTTGGCTCAAAAGCTTCCTAATCTGTAGTGTTTGCTAATTTCCATGATGTCAGTATTCCTATCATAGCTGATTTCAAGCTACCAACAAGGGTATCAGGAGACTTGGAATTGAGAGATATGCACAATCAATTGGCTTCCACAAGCCTGGCCTGGGCCAACTCCAACACACCATTGAATTGATAAATTCCATTACTGAGCATCTATGAGGGACTAGGACCTGGAATCAGTGATTTATATTCCTAAATTTGTCTCATCTTCACTTATCTGGTTGATGATTTTCTCCATTTTACAAATACATAGAAACTCACGGGGGTTACATCACTGAATCAAGTTTGCACAGCCAGGAAGACTTTACATCTAGGTCTGTCCATTTGCAAAGCCTGCGCTCTTTCTTATTAGGCCCATCCAAAGTTTAGCTGCTCAAAAACCTTCCTAAAGCAAATTTAAAATTATCCTTTGAGAAGTAAATAAATGCCTGTGTGAATAGATCTCATCCTAGGCTAACAAAGCTGTAACTCCTTGGTTTGTGTTTCATTCATTCATTCAAGATATTTTGCTAAACTTTTGGGATTCCCCAATTCAGCTGTGATATACTACTGTTCCAACAATGCATTTTGCACAGCATGTCCAAGCCTGAGCTATCAGGTGGTCAGAATTCATGGTCTATTTACCAATAACTTCCTTTGTGAACCCCTCCTCTCTCCGAGTTTCAGTTTCCTTGTTTGTAAAGTGAAAGAGTTCAAATGATAAACCTTGAGTTGCTTCAGGGATTTTGCCCTGAAATTTCTCTTCTCTTCCCCTCCCAGCTTTATTGAGGTATGACTAACAAATAAAAGTGATATATTTAAGGTGTACAATGTGAAAATTTGATAAACATATATATTGTGAAATAATTATCACAACCAAGCAAATTAACATATCCATCACCTCACATAGTTGCTTTTTTATTATTTGTGGTGAGACTACTTAAGATATACTGTTAGTGAATTTCAAGAGCACATTATTAGCTATACTCACCATAGTGTATGTAGATCTCCAGAACAGATTAATCTCATAACTGAAGTGTGATACCGCCCGCATTGTTTCTTTTGCTAGGGATTGTTTTGGCTATTGAAGGTTTCCACATGAATTTCCATATTGTTGCTTCCAGGTATGAGAAGAATGATGTTGGTAATTTAATGGGTACTGCATTCAATCTGTAGATTGCCTTTGGTAGAATGGACGTATTAACGATGTTGATTCTTCCTATCCATGAGCATGGAATATTTTTCCATTTGTTTGTGTCATCTTTGACTTCTTTGAGCAGTGTTTTGTAGTTTTTGTTGTCAAGATCTTTCACTTGTCTAGTTTTTGTTGTAAAGATCTTTCACTTCGCCAGGCTCGGTGGCTCAGCCTGTAATCCCGCGCCTTTGGGAGGCTGAGGTGAGTGGATTGCCTGAGCCCGCGGGTTCGAGACCTGCCTGGGCAGCGAGACCTCATCTCTACAATAAATCAAAAAATCAGCCGGGCGTGGTAGCGCATGTCTGTAATTCCGGCTACTTGGAAGGCTGAGGCGGAAGGATCGCCGGAGCCCAGCAGGTCGAGGCGCGGTGGCCGGAAGCGGCCACTGCACTCCAGTTTGGGCGACCAAGTGAGACTCCAACTCAAAAAAAAAAAAAAAAAATCTTTCACTTCACTTCTCTGCCAAGGTATTTCTTTCTTTCTTTCTTTTTGGCTATTGTCAATGGGACCGTGCTTGTTATTTGGTTCACTGCCTATTTGCTGTTAGAGTATGAGAAAGTAACTTTCTTTTGCACATTTATTTTGTACCCTGAGACTTTGCCAAAGTTCTTTATCAGTGCAAGGTGGTTTTCGACAGATTATCTTGACTTTTGAGGTATAGGATCATATCATTAGCAAAGAGGGATAACTTGACTTCTTCTTTTCCTATTTGACACCCCTAATTTCCTTTCTTTTTAAAAAATTTACTTATTTATAAATTTTTTTTATTTTAAAGATGTGGGGTACAATTCAGGGTTAGGTATACAAGTGTTCATTATGTAGGTACCCTTGTTGATGAGGTGTGCTCCCCTCACCTGGCAGTTTCCCATTACTGCCAATTCCCTTCTTATAGTATTATGATAATTACTCAAGGTCCACTTATGAATGGGAACATATGATACTCTGTTCTTTGTTTCTGTGATAGATCACTGAGTATGATAGACTCTAAATCTATCCAAGTTACTGTGAAGCCCATATTTTTGTCCTTCTTTATGGCTGTATAATATTTCATTGTGTATATGAACCACATTTTAAAAATCCAGTCCAGTTTCTATGGGCAGCTTGGTTGGTTGCGTGTTTTTGCTACAGTGAATAGTGCTACAATAAACATGCATGTGCAGGTATCTTTTTTTGTAGAATGATTTGAGTTCCTCCAGGTATAATCCCAATAGGGGGATTGTTGGGTCATATGGAAGGTCAATTTATAGTTCTTTCGGAAACCGCCACTGTTTTCCAAAGAGGTTGCACTAGTTTACATTCCCCCAAGCAGGGTAGAAGCATTCCTTTTTCTTTGCATCTGTTGTTGTTTGTTTTATTAATGATGGCTATTCTTACTGGGGTTAGGTGGTATCTCAATGTGATTTTTATTTGCATTTCTCTGGTAGTTATTGAGGCTGAGCACTTTTTCATGTGTCTGTTGGATGCCTGTATCTCTTCTTTTGAGAAGTGTCCATTCATGTCTTTTACCCACTTTTTTTTTTTTGAGTTGGAGTCTCACTTGTTGCCCAGTCTGGAGTGCAGTGGCACTCACAGTCACCCCAGTGTTGGCTTGCTGGGCTCCAGCGAACCTTCTGCCTCAGCCTTCCAGGTAGCCAGAACTACACGTGCACGCTACGGTGCATGGTTAATTTTTTATTTATTGTAGAGACGAGGTCTCGCCAAGTTGCCTGGACTGGTCTCAAACCCACGGGCTCAGGCAATCCACTAGCCTCAGCCTCTCAAAGTGCTAGGATTATAGGCTGAGCCACTGAGCCCAGTCTTTTGCCCACTTTTAATAGGGCTGTTTGTTTTTTTTCCTTTGGGCATGTTTGAATCCTTGTAGATCCTAGATATTAGGCCTTTGTCAGATATACAGTGGCAAATATTTTTTCCCATTCTGTGGGTTGTCTCTCTGCTCTTTTGATGGTTTCTTTGGCTTTGCAGAGGCTTGTCAGTTTGATGGAGTCCCACTTGTCTGTCTTATCTCTAATGGCATGGGCACTTGGAACTTTGATCAGAAATTGGTTGCCAGTTCCAATTTCCATAAGGGGTGTCTCCTGTATTTTTTAAGGTTCTTATAGTTTGAGGTGTTAAATTTAGGTCTTTGATCCATTTAGAGTTAATTTTTGTATATGGTGATAGGAAGGGGTCCTGTTTCTATCTTCTGCATGTGATCAGTCAGTTTTCCCAGCACCATTTACTGAATAGGTTCTCCTCTCTCCAGTGGTTGTTGTTGGAGTCTTTGTCAAAGATGAGTTGGTTGAGAAATTGAGGTTTTGCTCCTGGAATCTCTATCCTATTCCATTGGTCCATATGCCTGTTCTTGTACCAATAACAGACTGTTTTGGTTATTGTAGCCTTATAGTAAAGTTTGAAGTCTGGAAGTGTGATACCTCCTGCTTTGTTTCTTTTGATAAGGATTGTTTTTGGCTATTCATAGTCATTTGTTTCCATATGAATTTCTGTATTGCCATTTCTGGGTCTGAGAAGAATGATGTTGGTATTTAACGGGTATTGTTTTGAATCTGTAGATTGCCTTTGGTAGAATGGCCATCTTAACAATGTTCATTCTTCCTATTCTTGAGCATGGAATATTTTTTCATTTGTTTGTGTCATCTTTGACTTCTTTGAACAGTGTTTTGTAGTTTTCATTGTAAAGGTCTTTTACTTCTCTGGTCAGGAAGATGCCAAGGTATTTAATTTTTGTGTGTGTGTGTGTGTGGCTATTGTGAATGAGATTGTGCTTTTTATTTGGTTCTCTGCCTGCTTGTCATTGGTGTATAAGAACATGACTGTCTTTTGCCCATTTATTTTGTACCCTGAGACTTTGCCAAAGTCCTTTATCAGTGAAAGCAGGTTTTTGACAGATTCTCTTAGGTTTTCAAAGTATAGGATCACATTGTCAGCAAAGAAGGATAACTTGACTTCCTCTTTTCCTATTTGAATACCTCTGATTTCTTTCTCTTGTCTAATTGCTCTAGTTAGGACTTTCAACACTATGTTGAACAGGAGGGGTGAGAGTGGACAGCCTTGTCTTGTTTCAGTTTTCAGGGGAAATGCTTTCAGTTTCTGTCCATTTAACAATTTGTTGGCTGTGGGTTTATCATAGATGGCGCTTACTATTTTGAGGTATATTCCCTCTATACCTAGGTGTTCAAGAGTTTTAATCAAGAAGGGATGGTGGATTTTTTCGAAAGCTTTTTCTGCATCTAATGATATAATCATGTAGTTTCTGTTTTTACATCTGTTGATGTACTTAATTATATTTATGGTCTTGTGGATGTTGAACCAGGCCCGCATCCTGGGGATGAAGCCTACTTGATCATGGTGGATGATTTTTGATATGTGTTGTTGGATCCAATTTGCTGGAATCTTGTTGAGAATCTTTGCATCTATGTTCATAAGGGATATTAGCTTGTAATTCTCTTTGTTGGATCTTTACCTGGTTTGAGTATCAGTGTGTTGTTAGCTTCATAAAATGATTTGGGGAGAGTTTCATCTTTTTCGATAGCCTGGAATACTTTTAACGGCTTGGTATTAGCTCCTCCTTGTATGTTTTGTAGAATTCCACTGGAAATCCATCTGTTCCAGGGATTTTTTTTTTTTTTTTTTGTAGGGAGTTTTCTTATGACAGAGTCAATTTCCTGGGTTGTTATTGGTCTATTTAGGATCTCAATTTCTTCTTGTTTCAAACTTGGGGGGCTGTGTGATATCAGAAATTCCTCCATTTCATTTAGGTAATTGAGTTGGTTTCCATACAGGTATACATAGTAATATCTGACAATCATTTGTATTTCTTTGGGATCTGTTGTGCCTTGATCTTTTGTGTTTATGATTGTATTTATTTGGGCTATTTCTCTCTTTTTCTTGGTCATTCCTGCTAGGGGCCCATCAATCTTGTTTATCCTTTCAAAGAACCAGAATTTTTTTTTGTTGATTTTTTTTTCTTGCACATGTATGTTTATTGAAGCATTGTTCACAAGAGCAAAAACATGGAACCAATCCAGATGCCGATTGAAAGTGAACTGGGTAAAGAGAATGTGGTGAATATTATGCAGCCATAAATAACAAAATCATGGCCTTTGCAGCAACATGGATGCAGCTGGAGACTGTCATTCTAAGTGCACTATCACAGAAACAAATGCTCCCTCTTATAAGTGGGCACTAAACACTGGACACACGGCACATGGGTGGGCCTCGCTAAAGGAGGAAGGAGGGGCAAGGGATACAGAACCGCCCATGGGTACCATGTCCACTGCTACAGCTTGCTAGAAGCTCAAATCTCACCCTCATGAGATACACTTGAGATAGCAAATCCTTGCATGTACCCCGCGACTCTAAAATTTAAAAAAAGTATAAAAAAGAAAAACATTCTCAGAAACAAATAGTAAGCTATTTGAATTTGAAACATGTTCTAAAGTTCACTTTTGACTTGAGATAATCCCTCAAGAGGGGAAAAAGTTCGGTTTTTACTCTCAAAGAAAACAATCACAGCAGATGGAGTTGTTTAAGAGTCCAGTTGATCTGGCAACCCCCTCGGGTCCCCTTCCACTGTGGTAGCTTTTCTGTCCTCTCAATAAATCCTGCTTTTTTAAAAAAAGAAAAGAGTCCAGCTGATCAACAGTATTTCACAACCTGTACCACCATCTGGGGAAAAGGAGCTCTGTGCATCACTTCAAAACATCCACACCACACTTGCACAATTCTGTTTGCAGAACATGCAGAGGGGTTTCCAATGAGAGCCCTGCCTTCACTTGCAAATCAGTGTTTCCAGGGTCAGAGTTCTGGCCATGATTTTTTCCTATGGTATTTTTGTCTTCTATGTCCTGTATTCGGACTTTTACTTTGGTGATCTCGATTCTTCTGTTAAAGTTAGGGTTTTGGTGGTCTGCCTTTCCATTTCCTTTAGGTTATTTGTTAGGTTGTTAACTTGTTCTTTCTATTTTCTTGATGTGTGTTTGTAGAGACATAAATTCCTCTCTTAGTACTGATTTCATGGCATCCCAGAGATTTTGGTAAGATGTTTCTTCATTTTCATTTGTTTCCAGGAATCCTTTAATTTCTGTTTCAATTTCTATGTTAACCCAGGAGTTGTTCAGCATCATGCTGTTTAGTGTCCATGTTTTTGTGAATTTGGGGGGAATTTTGTTTGTGATGATATTTATTTTTATTCCATTGTGGTCTGAAAAGGTGCATGGCAGTATTTCAATTTTGTGTAATTTGTTTATGTTTGATATATGACTGAGGATGTGGTTGATTTTGGAGTACCTTCTGTGTGGTGACGAGTAGAATGTATATTCCATGGTTGTTGGGTTGAGTGTTCTGTAGGTATCTATTAAGTTCATTTGGTCAAGCATCAAGTTGAGGTTCTGGATCTCCTTGTTGATTTTTGCCTCAATGATCTATCTAGGGTTGTTAGTGAGGTATTTAGGTCCCCAACTATGACAGTGTTAGAGTCAATATCTTTTTTGGTAGCTGCTTTATAAAAGCTGGTGCTCCCGTGTTGGATGCATATATGTTTAGGATGGATATCTATTTTTGATGGACTGAAACTTTTATCATTATGTGGTGTCCCTCCACATCTTTTTAAATTTTTGGTAGCTTAAAGGTTATTTTGTCTGATATTAACATCATGACTCCTGCCTTCTTCTGTGACTTGTTCACCTGAAAATTTGTTTTTCATCTTCTAATTTTGTGAGCATCCTTTGTTGTGAGCTATGTTTCTTGGAGACAGTAAGTTGTAGAGTTGTTTCTTTTTATCCAGTTTGCCATTCCATGTCTTTTCAGTGGTGCATTTAGTACATTCACATTCAGGTTGGTTATTGAGATATGAGAGTTTATCCCTGTCAGGAGACTCTTATAGAGTTTTTTCTTGTTGTTATTGTCTATTTATTTATTTGTTTGTTGGTTTTCTTTTGATTTGGGGGTTGGTATATGTGTATGTTTTCTTTCTTTCTTTTTTTTTTTGAGTTGGAATCTCACTCCGTCACCCAGACTAGAGTGCAATGGCCACTCCCAGCCACCACAGCCTCTACCTGCTGGGCTCCGGAGATCCTTCTGCCTCAGCCTTCCAAGTAGCTGGAACTACAAGTGTGTGCTACCACACCCAGCTAATTTTTGATTTATTGTAGAGAAGAGGTCTTGCCAAGTTGCCCAGGCGGGTCTTGAACTCGCAGGCTCAGGCAATTCACTCATCTCAGCCTCCCAAAGGCGCGGGATTACAGGCTGAGCCACCGAGCCCGGCTGTAGCTAGAACTACAGGCACACGCTACCACACCTGGCTAATTTTTTGATTTATTGTAGAGATGAGGTCTCGTAAAGTTGCCCAGGAGGGTCTCGAACCCACAGGCTTAGGCAATTCACCTACCTCAGCCTCCCAAAGTGCAGGATTGCAGGCTGAGCCACCGAGCCCAGCTGTGTGTTTTTCAGTTTTGCACTCATGATATGCATACTGTGCTGATTCTTTGTTTTCCTGGATTCTTGAAAAGAATGTGGTTGATATTTTCTTTCTTCTATGGTTAATACCTTCTTAAATGTTTCTTGTAGAGCTGGTCTACAAGCAGCATAAACTTTCAGGCATTGAATGTCTGGGAATGATTTTAATTCTCCATCATTGATGAAGCTTAGCTTAACTGAGTAGGAAATTCTTTGTTGGAATTGTTTATCCTTGAGAACTATGAAGATTAGACTCCAGTCTCTTCTAGTCTGTAGTGTTCCTACAGATGAATCTGCTGCTATTCTAATTTGTCTTACCCCATAGTAGTCTGACCTTTCTCTCTTGCTGCCTTTAGGATTTTTTTCTTTTATGCCTACTTTGTGTAAGTGAATTACTATGTGTCTAGGAGTTGGTCTTCTCATTTGATGCTTTGCAGGGGTTCTCTGAATCTCTTGTACTTGAATGATCATGTTTCTAATGAGATGAGGGAAGTTTTTTGGGATAATCTCAAGGGATGTTTTTTGGTCTCTGTCTCCCTATCTGCCTCAGGAATGCCAATCAGGTGTAAGTTCAGCCTCCTGATATAATCACACATCTCTTGGAGGCTTTATTCTGTCTTTTAAAGCTTCCTTTCTACATTTTTAACAGTTTGGGTTAGTTCCAAATTTTGATTCTTAAGCTCTGAGATTCTTTCTTCTGCTTGGTTAGTTTTGCTTTCATGCTTGTCAGTTTGCTATTTATTTCATTTACTCTATTGTTTATTGCCATCATCTCAGTTATCAAATCCTTCATGCTTTCTTCTTGTCTCTCCTCATTTCTATTCATTTTCTCTATTAATATCTTGATATCTGGATTTGTGGCTTGAGATCAGTCATTCTGAGGGCTCTTCCTGAATGTTTGGGTTCTGAAGTCTGTATTCTCAGATGCTGTCTTCCCAGGAGTCTGGAGGGTGCCTGTGTTCTTTTGGTTCTTCTTCATTTGTGATGGTTTCCTCCCTGCCTCCCCCTCCCCCATAATTCCATTGCTCAATGATGGGGAGATAGCTTACACTTCTGTTTGCTCAGTCCCCTATTCTTCCTTATGTAGATCCTCTGGATTGTTCAATTTTGAAACTGGACAGAGGCAGAGGGCTGTGCTGTCTTTTTGCAGTTTTGAGGTTGGATTAAGGTATAATGGGGGGAGCTGTGGTTCAGAAGCTACCTGCAGATCACAGTATCCACTTACTGGTGTGTAGGCCCCCCTGGAACTCACTTCCCACCCCCTTATAATCTGTCCATGCAGTGGGAGCATATTTAGCCCCCTGAAACCAAAATGAGATAAGAAAAAGGAAAAGAGTAAGAATGGAAGAAGGAAGATGAAAGGGAGATAAAGAGAAAGAAGGAAAAGACAGACAGGCACACAAACTGATAAACAGTTAAAGAGAGCAAAAAAACAAACAACAACAATTGAAGATGTACTGCCTCAAAAAAAAAAAAAAAACAACCTCTCTCTTGTGGTCATTTCTGGAACTTCAGGTTCTCCCCCCCCCCCCCCTTTTTTTAACCACTGTGTCCCCTACCTGCTGCTTTTGGCAGCATTAAGGAGTGGACTCTGGTCTCTAGCCCCTCCCCTCTGCTTTCAGCCTGTAGGTCAATTGGGCTGCTCTCCATGTGGATCAGACACCCCACAGACTGCTGGGGGAAAGGGAGCAACTCCAGGACTTACCCCAACTCGGCTGCTGCTAAATCTCCTGCTCTGACTACTCGTGTCTGTGCTTGATTCAGTGTGGGGGGTGGGTCTTCTGTCTCTCCAGTATGGTGCACTTGGAATATCCTCTCTGGGCAAATGATGGTGATCCCAGAGGGACGCAGAGATCACTGAATGCAGGCTACCCAGAATTGGGGGAGCTAGAGAAGATCCCCACTGGACTTGGGACAGAGAACATGGCACCAAAATGGCATCCACCAGCATCTTACCCTCTGGCGGGGCTTACTCAGCTTCAGATCTCTTCTCCGTGGTCCTCGCTGTCAGTGCCCTGCCATTGCTGCAGGTGGTGGTGTGAGCTGGGTGCTTGGTATCAAGCGGCTGCTGATCTCTGCTGCCTTTTCCTGAGAGGTGCCATTCGGTGCCCCAGGGAATGTCAGATCCTTCTGTCCACAACGGGTGGAGAATCAGAGCAGCAGCAAATCGCGGCTGCTTCTGTAGGAGAGGCTTAGATTGCCTGGGTCTCTCATCAGTTGGACATTTGCTCACCTACTTGCACTCACAGATGGACGTAGATTAGTCTTTATGCACACTCTCCCATGCAGAGACTCTCACACTCCAACTGGTTCTGTGGCGGGAAAATAGAGAGGCCGTGACACCAAGACTATTATAGAAAGTGGCAACTTTATTATGCCGGCAGGCTTGACAGGCTAACACTTCCAGGTTGAGCCCCCCAGAATGGGAGAAGCAGGGTCTTATACCTTCGTTTAGGTAAGGGAGGGGGGTTGTGTTGAGTGATTACACATCTTCTTTGGAATTTGCAAGGTTGTACTCAGCAGGTCTTTAGAGCTTGCTGCTTGACTTTCAAAAGGAAATACCTTTAACTGCTACCAGCTCCCTTCCTGTTCCAGTATAGTCGCCATCTTGCCCCACCCCTCTATAAAGTCTTAAATTGCTGTCTTTGTATTTGAAGCAGTCACCTCCTCCAGTCCTTACTAACTGGCTTTGGGAGAAAACCACCTTCACCAGTCACCCAGACTAGGGATTCTGAGGCTATCTCAGACTTTTTCTATGGATGCTCCAGCTTCACCCTTCTTGCTTTCTCTTGGAAGGTTGGGGGTGAGGATTCTTAAGATGGTATGCCTTATCTTGATACTACAAAGTCAGGCCAAGTGCTGAGAGTCTTCCATTTGTCTTCCCTAGGGTAATGCCCTGAAATGCTCATCTTTGTGCCTTCTTCCAGTCCTGCAGAGTCAAGCCAGCTGACTGTGTGCTTGTGAATAAATAAATAAACTTAAATGAAATAGGGCTTGTAAACCACTTGCAAAGTGTCACACTCACCATTCAGGAGGCATATGTATGGAGCCAGCCCTGGGCTGGGTGTGGTGAAACACACAGAGCCTGCAGATAAGACATTCCAAGCAACTTGTGGGCAGGCCTCCTGAGGGAGTTTGTGAAGAAGTTGGTAAGATATGTGGCCCTTTGTTGAGTTTGGAGTCTTGATTGCTGTTGTAGTGGGAAGACAGAGAGATCATGACACCGAGACTATATAGTAAGTGGCACTTTATTACGCCTGCTGGCCCGGTGGGTTCGATGGGGCTAACGCTTTCAGGTCGAGCCCCGCAGAATGGAAGAAGAGGGGTCTTATACCCTTGTTTAGGAAAGGGAGGGGGTCGTGTTAAGCGATTATACCTTCTGTTTGGAATCTTACAAGGTTGTACTCAGCAAAATTAGATTTTTCAAAGAAAAAATGGTCTCCAGGAAAGGCAGCAGGATCTACAAGCAGGGTTGTAAACTGTCAACTTCAAAAGAGGGGTTTTGGATAAGTCTGTGAATTAGTTACTCTTTTGCATTTCCATGAGAGCCATCAGTCTCTGGCCATTTGACCTTTTCAAACAAAACCAGCCTGGCAGGTCTTTAGAGCTTGCCACTTGGCTTTCAAAAGGAAATACCTTTAACTGCTACCAACCCCCTTCCTGCCACATCACTGTGAATCCCTTACTTCTCTCCTTTGCTCCCAGACGCTCCCAGTTACTCAGCCATGCTGATCCCTTCAGTATTCTGGGTGGGGTGGGAAAGAGGTGAGCCTCTCTTGGGCAGCATCCTGGACAGCTGGAGAAGCCAGGCACTCACTCACTATACTCTTACATTTTCCTCTTGAAGTTATTATTGGCTGAGGGGGTCTTTCTTGGCACGGAGCTGTGCCACCTTGGAGGAGGAGGGTGATGTAGGTAAAGTGAATCTGTTTTTACTCTCTTCAGTGTGTCTATTTTCATATTTTTTTGCTCCAGTGTGTGCTGGTGGTGTCTGGATTCCCACAAAAGTGCTCTAGTCCGTGGATGGTTACCAAAACTAGTATACTATGGAGGAGATGAGACAGTAGAAAACACCTATTCTGCCAGCTTGCTCTCTCTGCCTTCTTTCTATCTTTTGTTATTGTCTGCTCTCCCCAGCTGGTAAATTTCTGGAGGATTGAATATCTTCTCAAGTACTCACCTGAATGGACAAAACACAAACTGTTTTTCCTCTGCTCTCATTCCACAACCAAAACAGAAGACTTCCATGACCAAATGTGTAGGAATTTCTCCCCACCAACAAGCAAATGATCAATTCTGCAGTCAACATTTGCTAGATGTCCTCTAATTCAGTTTTGACACCATCTACCTGGAGTTACCATCACATCACACAGATTGAGGGCTCAGTTCCACAAGACTGCCTGCCACTTCTGATGCCAATGCCAGTTCCAGGTTGTTTTTATAAAGGTTTATTATAAGAGATACTACAAAAAAATACAGGTGAAAGAATGAATAGGATAAGGTATAGGAAGAAGGGCATAGAGTTTCCGTGCTTCCTCCCGACCTTCTTTTCTTCTTTTCCCCAGGCTGGAGTGCAGCAGCATGATCACAGTCACTACAGCCTCTACCTGCTAGGCTCAGGCAATTCTTCCACCTCTGCCTTCTAAATAGCTGGTACTACAGGCGCCACATGCCTGGCTAATTTTTTTGATTTATTATAGAGACAAGGTCCCATCATGTTGCCCAGACTGGTCTCAAACTCCTGAGTTCAGGCAATCCTCTTGCCTCGGCCTCCCCAAATGCTGGGATTACAGGCTTGAGCCACCGTGCCTGGCCAGAATGTGTTACCTTAAAAGGTAAAGGCACTTTGCAGATATGATGAAGGATTTCGAGACGGGGTGATTATTTCTGTTTTTCCAGGTGGACCCAATGTAATCACAAGTGTCCTTCCAGGAGAAATGTAGGAGCATCAGAGTCAGTGATAAGAGATGTGATGATGGAGAAAAGAGATTGAAGAGATGTAAAGAAGAGATCTTGAACCAAGGAATGCAGGTGGCTTCTAGGAGCTAATAAAGGCCAGGAAATGGAGTCTCCCCTGGGGCAGGGATGTGGAGATAGCAGCCATTTTAGTTCTCCTCCTTGAAACTTCTCTCCTCCTCTAGGTTCCAAACACAAATCCGCTAACTCCATCACCATTTAACTGGCTGGGAGCCAAATCAACAATAACTCTTTTGATTATCAGTCATAATACCTAGACATTTTCTGTGGTCTGGCACTTTGACTCAGCTCAGTCATCCCTCCTCTGGGGGTTTTCCCATGACATGGGTTGGCAGGCAGGTCCTGAAGGCTCTAGCGAAGAATCTATTTCTTTGCCTTTTTCATCTCCTAAGGGCCACCTGCACTCCTGTTCAGCAGTGAGGAGCTGTAAATAGGAACATGACATCTCTGACAAAACATATGATTGTTGGGGGTAGAGGCAGTGATTTTAAAACATGCCCATCAATTTTCAGACACTCCTCCCATTGAGCCATAGGTATATATGTCCCCTCTACTTAAAGCTGGGCTGACCTTAGTGACTCACTTATAACCCGCTGAATGTAGTAGAAGTAAGACTGCTTAACTTTTGAGGTTAGGTTCAAAAAGCTTATGCTCATGAGTTCAAGACCAGTCTGGGCAACTTGGTGATACCTCATCTCTGCATTAAATAAAAAAAATAAGCCGGGTGTGGTAGCGCACGCCTGTAGTTTCAGCTACTTGGAAGGCTGAGGCTGAAGGATTGCCTGAGCCCAGCAGGTTGAGGCTGTGTTAGCCATGAGCATGCCACTGTACTGCAGCCTGGGTGATAGAGTGAGACTCCAACTCACACACATATACACAAAAAGGTTATGCAGCTTCTACCTTGTCCTCTTGAAATGCTTGCTCAGTGGGAGGCCGGCTACCATGTAAGAAGTCCAGTTATTCTGACCCTGCCAAGTTGGAGAGGCCACAGAAGGCCCCGAGTTGGTGGCTTCAGCTGAGCTACTAGGCTACAGCTGAGTTACCAGGCTACAGCCTGCGTCAGCAGCCAGCCACGTGAGTGAGCCAGCTCGAACATCCAGTCCCATCCAGCCTTCAGATGACATCTGAGCAGCTGCTGGAGAGATGCTGAGTAAGAACTGCCCAGTTAACTCCTTGCTAAATTCCTGATCCACAAAACCATGAGCAAACTAAATGGTTATTTTAAGTCAACAAGTTTTAGGGTAGTGTAAGTCCCCTACATACAAATGAGTTTTGTTCCAGGAGAGTGTTTATAAGTCCAATTTGTTCTTAAGTCCAACAAAGTTAGCCTAGGTACCCAACTAACACAATCAGCTATACAGTATTGTACTGTAATAGGTTTATAATACTTTTAATACAAATAATACATAAAAAAATACAAAAAATAAAAACATTTTTAATTTTGCAGCATAGTACCTTGGAAAGTATAGTGAACTATCTTACATGATTTGACTTGTGAATGCACATTTGCATTTTTGAAAATTTGCACTTAAAGATTTGAATGTAGGATATTTACTGTAATTTGTTGCCCATCATAGAGCTGAAACCTCTTTCTTTCTTTCTTTCTTTCTTTCTTTCTTTCTTTCTTTCTTTCTTTCTTTCTTTCTTTCTATCTTTCTTTCTTTCTTTCTTTTGAGTTGGAGTCTCACTTTATCACCCAGGCTGGAGTGCTATGGCACACTCACAGCCACTCCAGTGTCAACCTGCTGGGCTCTGGCAATTCTTCTACCTCAGCCTTCCAAGTTGCTGGAACCACAGGCATGTGCTACCATGCCTGGCTAATTTTTGATTTATTGTAGAGATGAGGTCTCGTCAAGTTGCCCGGGCTGGTCTCGAACTCGCGTGCTCAGGCAATCCACTCGCCTCGGCCTCCCAAAATGCTGGGATTACAGGCTGAGTCACTGAGCCCACCCTGAAACAACTTTCATCTACCCTCCCACCTCACTGCCATGCCTCCAGGAGCAAAGCATAACTCCCCTCTTGGTGCAAACATTGTACCTGACCCACCTCTCTGTCATAGCTAGAGTGGAAGCCTCTTATTTTGTCTTCCCAGAACTTCACTCTTTCTCTGGCAAATAGCAACCCTTTCTTTTGAGAAAGTGTTCCTCACTGCCTTCACCCCCCCGCCATCAAACATATTTTTTCAGTCAGAGATGCCATGTTCCTATTTACTGCTCCTCACTGCTACACAAGGGAAGATGAAAAAGGCAATGAAATACAGTCTTCCTAGAGCCTTCAGGACCTGCCTGACAACCCATTTCAGACTGCTGAACTTTAGCTTCTCCAGATTTGTAAGAGAATGTTAACTGTGATACTTTTCTACAGCAGAAAAGTATAGCAGAAACTGATACACTCTCCAACACCTCCAGGATCCTCTAAAAACCTTGTTTATGTCTAAGCCAGTTCAAGGAAAGTTGCCCTCATCTGTTGGTGAAACAATCCTTTCAGAACAATAGCAAGCACCCTTTTGATCTCCTCCATCCTGGTCCACAGAGCCTTATCAATGGTAGAGTCACAGGCATTGTTTGTTTGAAAACTGAGGAGGTGGCATGGGAGGAAGAAGGTTTATTTTTAAAATTTACACCAAAAAAGGTTCAGGATCTGAGAACCTGTGAAATCTTGTTCAATTTCAGCTTTCTCCGCAGAAACCGACCCAGAAAAGTATTCAAATTTGCAAGTCTTTTTCTTTTGCTTCAATTGTGGTAAAATGTATAAGGCTCATCATCTTAATAATTTTTAAACATACAGTTCAGTGACAGCACATTCACATTGTTGTACAACCATTACCACCTTCCATCTCCAGAACTTTTTCATCTTCCCAAACTGAAACTCCATACTCATTGAACATTAAATCCCCATGGTCCTCCCACTCTCCTGTTCTAGTAGCAATTCTGTCTTGAAAAAGGTTAAAGCATTTTCAAAACCTTCAAAAGCCAATCATTTACCTACTAGCAAATGCATGTACAGCCAGGCTCCCAAGTTGTTACTGAGCAAAACAAAATAAAATCTTAAAAGCAAGCCTTTCCTCAATCCATTGAGAAAAATCACAACTTTGTCTTCATATCATGTTTGCAACCATACGTGCTGCTCCTTGTAGGGACCAAAATACAGAGGTGTGCATCTTCACCAGAGGACAAAGGACATTTGAAGGGGAGCCAGGTCTCCCCTGTTGTTCCATGCTGAAGGGATCCCATCCGGTCTCCGTGATGGAGAACTGGGCTTTTCTCGGTGCAGGGGTCTACACAGTTTAGTGTTAAAAGATAATCTTCTTTTCTTTTCTTTTTTTTTTGAGTGGCAGTCTCACTGTGTCACCCAGGCTGGAGTGCAGCATCAACCCGCTGGGTTCAGATGATCCTTCAGCCTCAGCCTTCCAAGTAGCTGGAACTACAAGAGTATACCACCATGCCCAGCTAATTTTTGGTTTATTGTAGAGACGAGGTCTCACCAAGTTGCCCAGGCTGGTCTCCAACCCCTGGACTCAGGCTATCCACCTCCAAAGTGCTGGGATTACAGGCGTGAGCCACTGCGCCTGGCAAAACATAATTTGGATATTTTGTTCTAGTCTTACATTTGATGGAATTTTCTATGGATTTGCCAAGGGGTGGGGTAGGCTGCTGCTTGGCCAGCAGTAAAATGTAATTTTAAAAATGTCTGAACGCCTCCTAAAACCTGCCTATGGGAAATTTATCTATGTCTAACCTGTGCTAGCTACTCTGCCTCAATTATTCTTCCCTTAGAGATTTTCAATCCCATATTCATAAGGAGTACTGAGGGGTGAAGGTCTGTTTTCTGTAGCTCCTTCAGAGCTGGCAGTGGGCATAGTCCTCCTCGCCAGAGATTGACAATCTCTCCCTGTCTGACCTAAGGTATCCAGATCTGTTTAAGCAGTGGAGTCATTTGCAGGCACTGGCTGGAATCCTTGCATGACCATTGTGTGGGCATGAAATTGCTGAATTCTGGAAGAAACAAATTTAACCTGACAAAGAGACATGGACCAAAATTTAGCGGGATACAATAGGCTTAATAAAAGGAATAACTGAAGGAAACCCCTCCTTCTTCAGGAAGTAGAGCAATTAAGTGAAGCCAGGCATACATTTTGTCAATTTTAGGTGGTGGCTGATCACCATTTTTTTTTTTTTTTTGAGTTGAAGTCTCACTCTGTTGCCCAGACTGGAGTGCAGTGGCCGCTCCCGGTCATCGCAGCCTCGACCTGCTGGGCTCCGGCGATCCTTTCGCCTCAGCCTTCCAAGTAGCTGGAACTACAGGCACGTGCTACCACGCCTGGCTAATTTTTTATTTATTGTAGAGATGAGGTCTTCCCAAGTTGCCCAGGCGGGTCTCGCACCCGCGGGCTCAGGCAATCCACTCACCTCAGCCTCCCAAGGCGCGGGGTTACAGGCTAAACCACCGAGCCCGGCTCTGATCACCTGCGGTTACCAGCATAATTTAAATGATAAATTTTAATTTCTGTGGCTTTATTATAAGTACCAATTTTTAGAGTTTTTAATGTATTTCTGGACCGCAGTGGCAACCTGACAGATTTTTCAGGACTGTAATTTGAACCAGGCATTCAAGTGAATCTTAAATAAAATTTGAAGAGAAATCCAAAAATGTCTGGAGACTTGCATGCTAAAAAGACTTCATGAGGTAATTTAAATTATAGAATATGATAAAACAAAAAAAATGAACAGGGGAATTTAAAACAAGTGTACCAGTTTCTTTTGAAACATAATTTTTCAGTTTCCATTTCTGTTAAAGACAACTTATAGTAGGACTAGTTTACTTATTTAGACTTAGTATGTCTTATTTGCACATAAAGTATAATGAGATTGTTTGCCATATAGACCCTTTTAAAATTAGCTTTGTTGGAACTTTTTCCTATAAAGAATCTCAGGTTAATTTAAACTTTAATCTCATGAAATATTATTTCAGGCCAGGCATGGTGGCTCACGCCTATAATCCCAGCACTTTGGGAGACTGAGGTGAGAGGATTGCCTGAGCTCATGGGTTCAAGACCAGCCCGGGCAATTTGGCGAGACCTCATCTCTGCAATAAATCAAAAAATTAGCTGGACGTGGTGGCACGTGCCTGTGGTTCCAGCTACTTGGAAGGCTGAGGTGGAAGGATCACCTGAGCCCAGCAAGTCGTGACTGTGGTGGTGGTGAGCATGCCACTGTACTCCAGCCTGGGCGACAGAGTGAGACTCCCACTAAAAAAAAATAAAAAAATAAATAAAAATAAATTATTTCAGTTAGAGCCCTGGTAAAATAACCAGTGTTACAAAAGAAAACAAACCCTTACTGAACTTATGCAAACAACCATACTTATTTGTGTGAAAAAAAAACCTGTAAATTGCTCCAAAAAAAATTATTTTTCTTTAGACATGAAAAATATAACAAGAATAATTGGTAATACTTTAAACACATAAGTTATAACATTTTTTGTTTTTATTAACTCAGTTTATGCATTTAACTCTTGTTTCATTAGCTGTCATATTGGATTAGCAATCCTCATGAGCACACACGTTTTTAATAAGAGTTCTGGAAGATTTTAAAGTTGTTATCAATTTGCACAGAATGACACCTTTTAGATTTCAGCTAACTTGACTATACATGTGACTAATCTGACATAAACCTTTAACAGTTTGAATTTAAAGACATAAGTTTGCTGACAACTTAATACAAAAAATATTACAGAAGCTAAGTTTTGTATTTTAAAGCATTTAGCAGAAATGATATTTAACCAACAGACCAATAGACTCAGACAAAATGAAAACATTCTATTTTACTGATTTTTAACATTGTAGTTACTTACTAAGGATTGACGGATTAGTGTTTTTTTAAAAAATGCTGTTACTTTGACGTAATGGTGTTCTGGTCTAACATCAGTGATTGATATTAATGGTAAATTCATAGATATAACTATTTTTTTGTAAGTTAGATTGTTCATAGAATTCCTTTCACACATTTCTTTCCACAAACCTTCCATATACCATCTTTGACCTGCTCATACCATCTTTTGACATGCTTGAACCTTCTATTTTTGTCCTATACTTTCCTACTTTCAAATAACTATTCGCTCCATTATAGGATAAAAATTTACCATACAAGATCCTTTCCTAGACAAAATTATTATTTTTCCTCATATCCTTTCTTCTTACCAGAAATATACTTTTACATCACCAACTATTTTACATCTTTGTTTTGGGCTTATTTTTTTACCTTTTTCATAGATAGCTTTTTATATTCATACTTTGAATTAACCTTTTAGTAACTTCTGATTAGAGGTTAGGTGAAATGTCCAACTCTTGGAACACCCTCAACTCTTACTAGGAAGCAGGTGTCAGGAGAAAGAGGTCCAGTATGAGCACAGGGGCTGAAAACTTTGCCTCAGTATTAATCAATAAATTAATTTGGACCCCAGTCACATCCATACAGACCCAGGGATTCTCTGGGGTGATGGCAAACAGAGTGCTGGGCTGGGCCTTGGTCCTCAGGCCCCTTCAGTCAGTGGTCATCATTGCCGAGCTAGGTGTTTCCCCTCCCCTTCGGGAGAGGCCGCACAGGATCTTCCAGTGGCCTTCTAGTCTGCATATCAGACAAGGTCCTTGGGGCTTAGGCTGTTGAGGACAATTGTGCTTCAAGTGCCCAGACTGACCACATCCATAGCAACAAATAGGGCTGTGACAATATGGACAGACGTTAATGGGTCTCTGTATCATAAAGACCAGACAACATTCATAGATCAGGATTACAGAAGTCAATGTGCAAATGTAAGAAAAAAAATTTTTTTTTTTTCATAAAGTGGGCGGGTAGGGAAGAAATTCAGTTCAACTTCAACAGGACAGGACAGACTATCTGTAATGATGTATACTAATATTTTTGCAATGCTATCGGTTATCTACACAGAGATTTGGGATCAGATAACCCAGAGGGATGTCCTCTAGAGTTTATATCATGCATAGTTCTCTGATGAAACACAAACTTTTCTCTACATGAGAGATGGCTGAGGCTAAGGAATTAGAAAGAAGAGTAGGTCAGTAGAACTGAGAGAGCAAGGACAAGGGCCCCCAAACCAGAGCTTCAACTGTTAAAGTGTTACCTATAACCTGGATTTCCTGCTGAATTGTGCAGTGAAACTCTTTGATGTGAGAGATCTGAGGACTTACTTCAGGGAAGGCCAGGAAGGAAGAAGCCACAAAGCAAGACAGGATCCCACAGCCTTCCTGGGCAGGACGTCCATTAGTTTTTGAGATCAAGGGAAAGTCATGGGGGAGGGACGCTAGGACTCCTTAAACCTGGAGCAGTTGTTGAGGTTCTTGGGGGGAAGTCCTGAGGGTCTGACCTGGATGGAGGGATTTACATTCCAGAACTGGACCCAGAAAGGAGAGGGTTATCCTAAAGTAGCCCCAAGGATTCCCTGAAGGAGGAATGTGAGGACGCTATGGAGGGATTTACATTCCAGAACTGGACCAGAAAGGAGAGGGTTATCCTAAAGTAGCCCCAAGGATTCCCTGAAGGAGGAATGTGAGGACGCTATGAGGGAATTCCTGGGGGTGAGGTCATTCTGGAGCCACTAGGAACACAGGCATGGGGAGTTTTGCCCAAAGCTGAATGGGGAGAAAAACCCACTTCAGTACCCACTTACCTGAAGAAATTCTCAAAAAGTCACAGCCTGGCTGGTGCCAATAAGCACTGCTTGTAGCTCCACCTAGTCTCTTCCTGAGGTTAACAATGGAAATTATAATTTGTCAACAGTTTGGAAACATTCTCACTTCTGCCACCAGATGGCGACCATCATTCTCTCAATTGGCTAATTGCTAAACCATCTAAGGAGTGCTTGCACTTACACGGAAGCCCCGCAGAACCCAACCCACCGTGCTCCCGCAGCAGAGGCGCAGAAACCCTGGGAGCTTCCTCTCTGGGGTGAGGGGCAGGAGCCGAGGAAAGCAGATACTGCTCGGAGAGCTCAGAGCCCAGACCAGGGAAAGAGATCCTGACCAGAAGAAATCCTCCAACCCTCCGCACCACACGCTACTCTTATTCTTTTTGTTTCACTTCACTTTGTACAAAGATTTGAGATTTTAACCATTAAAAATTCGTTGGTTCGAACAACAAAAAATACCAAACAACCTGATTTCAAAATGACAAAGGATTTGAATAGACATTTCTCCGAAGAAGACACACAAATGGTCAACAAGCACAAATGGTCAATATCACCAGTGATTAGGGAAACGTAAATCAAAACCGTGCAATACTGCAAATACCGTCTCACACCCTTTAGGATGGCCACACAACACGGGGGACGGAGGGGGGGTGGGGAGAGGAAGAGGGGGAGGGGAGGGGAAGGGGAGGGGGGAAGAAAAGAGGGAGAGGGAGAAGGAAGGGGAAGCTGTGTACTGCTGGTGGGTATGTAAAATGGCCCAGCTACTATGGAAAACGGTATGGAGTTTCCTCAAAAATTACCATATGATCCAACAATTTCATTTCTGGGTATATGCTCCAAATAAATGAAAGCAGGTTTTCAAAGAGATACGTGTACATCCATATTTATAGCAACATTATTCACAATAGCCAAAACGTGGAAATAACCCAAGTATTCATCAGTGGATGAACGGAGAAAGAAAATGTGCTATATACGTACAATGGAATATTATTTGACCTTAATATGGCAGAAAATTCTTTTTTCTTTTGCACAGAAAAATAAGCCATCCAGAAAGTAAAGAGACAACCCACGGAATGGGAAAAAATACTTGCAAGCTATGCATCTGGCAAAGACAGGATCTACAAGGAACTTAAATGAACTGAAAGGAAAAACAAAAACAAAACAGCCCATTAAAAAGCGGTCAAAGGACTTGAGCAGACATTTCAAAGGATAACATACAAGAAGCCAACAGACACATGAAAAAAATTCTCAGCCTCACGAATTATCAGAGAAATGCAAATCAAAACTACAGTGAGACACCATCAGTAAGAATGACTATCACTAATAAGTCAAAAAACAACAGTTGCTGGTGCAGCTGTGTAGAAAAGAGGACGCTGCTACATTGTTGGTGAGGACACAAGCTAGCTCAACTTCTATGGAAAGCAATGTGGCATTTCTCAAAGAACTAACAATTGAGCTCCCATACAATCCCACAGTCCCTCTCCTGGGAACATACCCAGAGGAACATAAATTGCTCTACCTAAAAGACACCTTCACATGTATGTTTATTGCCGCACTATTCACAATAGCATAAACATGGAACCAACCCAGATGTCCATCAAAGTGAACTGACTAAAGAAAGTGTAGTACATATACACGATGGAATATTATGCAGCCATAAAGAACAAAATCATGACCTTTGCAGTAATTTGGATGCAGCTGGAGGCAATCATACTAAGTTAACTATCACAGAGACAAATAACTGAATATTGCATGTTCTCACTCATAAGTGGACCCTGAACACTAGCACAAGGGTGGGATCAGCAAACGCTGGGCACTGCTAGGAGAGGGAGGGAGGAGGAGGGAGGAGAGAGGGGGCATGTGGCAACACAGTGGGTACCTGGACCACTACCAAAGGGAAAAAGGGCCAGCTAGAAGCCCAAACTTCATCTACGTGCAACCTACTTTGTAGTAAATCCTCACTTGTACCCCATAACTCTATTTTTTTTAATGGGATATACGCATACGATAGAATATTATTTGACCTTAATATGGAAGAAAATTCTTACACATGCTACAACATGAATGATGCTTGAGGACATTATGTTAAGCCAGTCACAGAAAACAAATGTATTATTCCACTTATATTGAAGTACTTAGAGTAGTCAAATTCATAGAGACAGAAAGTAGAATGGTGATTGTCAGGGACTGGAGGAAGGGGGAGAGATTCACTGGCAAAATAGGAATCATATTTCATACCTCAAAATGAATTCCAAACAGAAGTTAGTTAAAACTTAAATGTAAAAAATAAAAACAAATATTTTTGAAGTAGGGAAAGTTTTCTAAATATGCCTTAAAGTCAGAAACCATAATCGAAAAGGTGATCAATTTTAATGAAAACAAAACAAAAGAAAGAAAATTAACTCTTTTTCCCCCTGAAATGTACTTAATGAACACTTATGTGCTCTGTTTATCATGCTTGGGGAGGTACTGCAGTAAATACAACTAATAAATTTCTGCTCTTGTATAATTTACCTTACCATCAGGAGATGATAACAAAAGTAAAAAATAACACAAACAAATATATGTCAGGAGGTAAATAAGAATTTTGGAGAAAAATGCAGCAGGATAAGAGAGATTGAAGCCACAGAGATTTGGAGTGAGTATTTCTGGCCTAGGGGACAGCAGGTACAAATTTGAAAGACAAAAGAAAAATTGTGAAAAATATCTATAATATGTGACAAGAAAAGAGTTACTTTCTTATTCATTAAAAAAAAACTGTTATAAATCAATGTGTAAAAGATATACAAGCAATAGGAAAAAATAGGCAAAGTGTATATGCATTTTCTTCCTTCTAAAATTCATGGCCAAGTTCAGTGACTCACACCTGTAATCCTAGCACTTTGGTAGGCCAAGGCGGGAGGATTGCTTAAGATCAGGAGTTCGGGACCAGCCTGGGCAACACAGTGAGATCCCAAGCTACAAAAAATTTTAAAAATTAGCCAGGCTTGGTGGTACATACCTGTAGTCCCAGTTACTCAAGGGGCTGAGGCAGGAGGATTCTTTGAGCCCAAAAGTTGGAGACTGTGAGCTATGATCATACCACTGTATTCCAGCCTGGGCCACAGAGTAAGATGCCCATCTCTAAAAGATAAAATAAGATAAAATTCACATAGTCAATAAATATAAAAAGATATTTAGCCTCATTGGTAATCAGAGATATGTAGATTAAAACGAGATATCATTTTATTCTTTTCAGTGTTGGTTAAGATTAAAAAGGCTACTGGTTACTTCTGAATACAGTTGGCCTTGAGCAACATAGGTTTGGACTGTGTGAATCCACTTATACATGGATTTTCTTCTGCCTTTGCCACCTCTGAAAATAGCAAGACCAACTCCTCCTCTTCCTCTTTCTCCACAACATGAAAATGATGAGTAACCAAGTGTGGTGGTGCATGTCTGTAGCCTCAAGCTACTCAGAGGCTGAGGTGGGAGACTTGCTTGACCCCAGGAGGCCGAAGATGCAGTGAACTAGGATTGAGCTATGATTCTGCACTCCAGCCTGCATGACAGAATGAGATTCCAACTCAAAAAAAAAAAGAGGAAAAGGAAATGATGAGAATGAAGACCTTTATGATGATCCACTTTCACTTAATGAATAATAAATATATATTTTATCTTTCTTATGATTTTCTTACTAACATTTTCTTTTCTTTTCTCTAGTTTATTGTAAGAATACAGTATATAATTCATATATAACAAATATGTGTTTATTGACTGTTTATGTTATGGTAAGTTTTCTAGTTACCAGTAGGCTATTAATAGTTAAGCTTTTGGGAAGTCAAAAGTTATACATAGGTTTTCAACAGCACAGGTTGTTGGCACCCTTGACTGCTCCTCCTCCCATTGTTCAAGAATCAACTATAATCATTTTCTAACCTAATGTAACCTCCTCAGAGGTGCTTAGACTTTATCTAAAATAATATCCCTAAACTTTCAATGAATCAGAAAAATACAACTCATAATGGAGAGAAAAATCAATCAACTGTAATAGACTCAGAAATGATGGAGATGATGGCATTAGTGGACAAAAATATGTTTAGAAGAGACATAAGCCGGGCTCGGTGGCTCAACCTGTAATCCTGTGCCTTTGGGAGGCTGAGGTGAGTGGATTGCCTGAGCCTGCGGGTTCGAGATACGCCTGGGCAGCGAGACCTCATCTCTACAATAAATCAAAAAATCAGCCGGGCGTGGTAGCGCATACCTGTAATTCCGGCTACTTGAAAGGCTGAGGCGGAAGGATTGCCGGAGCCCAGCAGATAGAGGCTGCAGTGGCCGGAGTGGCCACTGCACTCCAGTCTGGGCTACAGAGTGAGACTCCAACTCCAAAAAAAAAAAAAAGGAGAGACATAGAAGATACACACACACACACACACACACACACACACACACACAGATAGGTTATGTATGTAAGTATGTATATGTCCCAAATAAAACGTTTAGAGATGAAAAATACACTGAATGGAATCTGTAGCACATTAGACACTGCAGACAACAAGATTAATAAAATTGACACAGTAATAGAAACTATTCAAAATGAAACAGAAAAACAAAGGCTGAAAATAAATGAACAATGAGTTGTGGGATAATTTCAAGAAGTCTAATGTACACGGAGCTGAAGTCTTCAATAATTGGGACTCCAGTTCCAAAAGGAGTTGGTGCAGAAAAAATAATTTTAAAAATAATGGACAAATTTTGTCCTAATTCAATGAAAACTATACACCCACAAATAATATATCCACCCCCAAAATTCAATGAATCCACAGCACGAATCATGATGAAAACTGCACCAAAGGACATTTTAGTCAGGCTACTTAAAACCACCAATAAAGAGAAAAATCTCAAGCAGACAGAGGAAAAGCAAATATAAAAATGAAAGTAATCTTGTTGGAATCAGTGAGATCCAGAAGATAGTGGGGTGACATTTTAAAAGTACTAAAAGGAAAAAGAACTATCAATCTATAATTCTATACTCAATTAAAAAAATTGTGACAAAATTGGAAAACTAAGACATTTTCAGTCAGGAAACATATTGTTAGCTGATCTGAATTGCAAGAAATGTTCAAGGAAATTCTTCAGACAAAAGAAAAATGGTATCAGATGAAATTTGGATCTGTACAAAGGAATGAAGAGACTTGAAATGTTAATTATGCAGATAAATATAAAAGATTTTTAAAAATCTCTTTCTAACTTGAAAAAGGGCATCTATGAAAAACTCTGTTACAGCTAACATCATACTTAATGCTGAAATACTTTAGCCCTGTAGTCAGGATCAAAACAATGTTTCCTTTTACTGCTTGTATTCAACATTGCACTGGAAGTTCTAAACAGTAAAATAAAGTAAGGAAACGAAATAAAGGGAATTCAGATTAGAAAGAAAAAGTAAAACTATATTCACAAAAGATATGATTGTCTATGTGAAAAATTTATAGAATGTACAAGATTCTAAAACTAATAAGTGAGATTAACAATGTTGCAGGATATAATACAAAACTAAATTGTATTTCTATATACAAGCAATGACCAATTAGATATCAAAATTTTTAAAAATACCCTTTACAGTATCCTCAAAAAGCATTAAATACTTGACTTTTCTGAGATCTGGCAAAAGATGTGCAAGACTTGTACACTGCAAACTGCAAAACATTGCTTAGGGAAATTAAAGAAAACCTAAATACGCCATGGTCAGGCCATTGCGGCCATTTCCTTGCTAAGCTATCGTGTGGCCATGTGTTTTTTGAGCTATGGCCGGGCCATGTTTCCTGGCTTTGACCCCCTTCCCTACTTTGGGGAGGTGAATCTCCTCTCTCTCTCATTTACTTTCTAAATAAACTATATTTTCTAATCTAAAAAAAAAAAAAACTAAATAAATGAAAAACTATGTTATATTCATGGAGCAGAAAACTCAATATTGGTAAGATGTTGATTATTCCCAAAGTTATCTACAAATCAGTACTGTTCCAATCAAAATTCTGGTGGACTTTATTTGATAGAATGAGGCAATTCTAAAATGTACATCTGGAAATGTAAAGGAGATAGAATGCACAAAATAACACTGAAAAAGAAGAAGTTAGAGGGCAATGCTGCTTGAGTCAAGACATTATCAAGCTACAGTAATAAAAGCAATGTATTATTGGTGCAGATAACACATGAATAGATCAGTAGAACAGATCAGAGAGCTGAGGAATAGACCTGCACTTCCATGGCTCATTGATTTTCAACAAAGATACAAAGGCAATTCACTGGGAAAAGAATTTAAAGATTTGAATTCCTTAAATAGGTCAATGGAACAGAACAGAGATTCCAGAAATAGACCTACACATACATGGTCGATTGATTTTTAACAAAGGCAATTCAGTGGAGGAAAAAAAGAATAGTTTTTACAACAAATAGTGCTGAAACCATAAGATATCAATAGGCAAGAAACAAACAAAACAAACACATACCAAAAAAAAAAAGTTAAATGCTAAATAGAACTAAATGATAAATGTAAAACTTAAAACTATAAAACTCCTAGAAGCCAGATGAGGTGGTGAGTGCCTATAGTCCCAGTTACTTGGGACGCTGAGGAATGAGTTCAAGGCCAGCCTAGGCAAAACAGCAAGACCCCATCTCTAGAAAGAAAAATAAAGCTTCTAGAAGAAAACATAGGAGAAAATCTTCATGATCTTAGGCTTAACAAAGATTTTTAGATACAGCATTAAAAGCACTATTGGCCAGGCACCGTGGCTCACACCCGTAATTCCAGCACTTTGAGAACCTGAGGCGGGGTCAGGCACAGTGGCTCAGCCTGTAATCCCAGCACATTGGGAGGCCGAGGCTAGAGGATTGCCCAAACCTGGGGCTTCAAGACGAGCCTGGGCAACTTGGTGAAACTTCATCTCTACAATAAATCACAAAAACTAGCCAGGCGTGATGGCGTGCGTCTGTAGTTCCAGCTACTTGGAAGGCTGAGGCGGAAGGATTGCCTAAACCCAGCAGGTCGAGGCTGTGGTGGCTGTGAGCGTACCACTGCACTTCAGCCTGGGCAACTAGAGTGAGACTCCAACTCAAAACAAAACAAAAAAAAGAGAACCTGAGGTGGGAGGATTGCTTGAGGTCAAGAGTTTGAGACCAGCCTGGGTAAAAGGACAGAGAGACCCTGTCTTTACAAAAAATTACGAAAAAATTAGCCAGATTGTGGTGGCATATGCCTGTAGTCCCAGCTACTTGGGAGGCTGAGACAGGAAGATTGCTGGAACCCAGAGATGAAAAGTTGCAGTGAACTATGATCATACCACTGTACTCTAGCCTAGGTGAAAGAGCAAAACTGTGTCTCAAAAAAAAAAAAAATAAAACTGAGCTTTGTCAAAATTATAAGCTTCTCTTCAAAAGACACTGTTAAGAGAATGAAAAGATAAGTCACAGAGTGGGATACAATGTTTGGAAGTCACATATCTGGTAAAGACCTGTGTACAGAATAAATGACTCTCAAAACGTAATCATAAGAAAGAAGTCCAATCAAAAAATGTGAAAGATATTTGAACAGAGACGTCAGTCGGTCTCGGTGACTCAGCCTGTAATCCCAGCGCTTTGGGAGGCTGAGGTGAGTGGATTGCCTGAGCCTGTGGGTTCGAGACCCGCCTGGGCAACTTGGTGAGACCTCATCTCTACAATAAATCAAAAAAATTACCCGGGCATGGTAGCGCGTGCCTGTAGTTCCAGCTACTTGGAAGGCTGAGGTGGAAGGATCACTGGAGCCCAGCAGGTCGAGGCTGCGGTGGCCGGGAGCGGCCACTGCACTCCAGTCTGGGTGACAGAGTGAGAATCCAACTCAAAAAAAAAAGAACAGAGACGTCACCAAAATAAATATACAAATAGCCCATAAAAAAATACCCAGGATCATTAGTTACAAGGAAAATGCAGATTAAAATCTCAATTGAATATCTACATACCTATTTGAAGGACTAAAGTGAAAAGACTACTTAAGTGCAAGGATGTGAAAGCACAGGAACTCTTGTACACTGCTAGTGGGAGTGTAAATTGGAAAAGCTACTTGGAAAAACAGTTTGGTAGTTTCTTAAAAAGTTAAGCATACACTTACCATATGACCATCCATTGCTTTCCTAGATATTTACTCAAGAGGAATGGAAACATATGTCTGTGTGAAGACATGTATACAAATGTTCATAGAGGCCTTATTTGAAAGAGTCAAAAACTGGAAACAATTTAAATGTTCATCAACAGGTAAAAGGATAAAACACATTGCAGTAACATCCACACAATGGAATACTACTTGGCAATAAAAATAAATGAACTATTGAGCTAGGTGTGGTGGCTCACACCTATAATCCTTGGGGGCCAAGAGGATTGTCTGAGCCCAGGAGTTCAAGACCAGCCTGGGCAACATGGTGAGACATCTCTATGATAAATCAAAAAATTAGCTGGGTGTGGTGGTGATCGTCTGTGGTCCCAGCTATTTGTAAGGCTGAGGTGGAAGGATTGCCTGAGCCCAGCAGGTCGAGGCTGTGGTAGCTGTGATCATGCCACTGCACTCCAGCCTGGGTGACAGAGTGAAATTCCAACTAAAAAAAAAATGAACTATTGATACACACAGCAGCACGAATGACTCTCAGAATAATTATGCTGAGTAAAAGAAGCTAGACAGAAAGAACATATTGTGTGATTCCATTTATATATAAAACCCCCCAAATTACAAATGAGTCTATAGAAACAGAAAGCAGATCGATGGTTGCTGTAGAAGGTGGGGAGGGGGTGCGGGTATGGGAAGAAATGGGAAGATGGTATTACAAACAGTCAGGAAGAAACTTTGAGGGTAGAAGATGTGTTCATTATTGTAGTTGTGGTGATGATTCTGTAGGTATATACATACGTCAAAAGTTTTCAAGCTGTACACTTAAAATATATGCAGTTTATTTCATTTCAGTAGTAATTCAATAAAGCTGTCAAAAAATAAAAAGATGAGCCTGGGGTGGTAGGGAGCTGAATGTTAGAACATAGAGGACTTTGAAGTCAGAAGGAGGGATATAGATGATTCCAAGATCATAGGCAAGTGTCTGAGTGTTTCAGACAGGATTTGGTTGTGAGAAACCAGTGTTGTCAGTAGGATCTGGAATAAACTGAAGGGGCAAAGCAAGGAGTGTGGCAGGAGATAGTTGTGATGGTGTCCCATCAGAGGAGTGGGGATGGATTCTAGAGATGAAAGGAGGAAGAAGCAACTGGATCCCTGATAATTTAGGGCCAATCTCCCAGTTCTCCAGGCAGTCATTTCATAAGCCAAATCTAGGGCAAAGAAAGCTCTTGAGAGCTGGAAAAAAATTCTGCCATGTCTGCTTCTTTCTAGTTTCTCTCCCTTGTGTATGGGGTCCTGTGACCACAGCTCTTTCTGCTGACTACAGCTGGGTGTTCCTGCCTGTCAAAGAACCACTCATTCAGCTCTGGCTCACTCAGCGAGAAGGGGCTAGAGAAATCACTCCGGCACCTGCCTGGCCATCAGGGCTGTGGGGGCCCTGGAGGCCAAGGGCTCTTCCTGCTGATCTCAGGGGCACTGCTTTTACCTTGCCCAAACAGGAACTGGTTTCTCTCTAAAATCAAGTTCCTCCTTTGGTCTGTCCTCTATCTCTCTAGGTGTTATATAAGTCATGCGTTTTCATCTTGCCCCGTGACTTACTTAAATAAGCCTGGAGTCAATGCCTGGCTTTCCTACCCACTTACTCACTACCCCTGGTACCACCTCAGTTTACTCCAGAAATGCTGCAGCTGCCACTGTTCCCTGATTAATAGATGACCCCATCTGGTGATGGAAATCTAAATATAACTGTGGCTGACTGACTGACTTTCTGTGTGTGCTTAGGACAAGAGACCAGGACTTGTGACTTTACCAGGTCTACAGATCCAGATACTTGTTGCCTGGGAAAGCACTCAATGTATAAGCTTACGACATGATGACAGAGAGAAGGGAAGGGAAGGGAAAGGAAGGGAAGAGAAGGGAAGGGAAGGGAAGGAAAGAGAAGAGAAGGGAAGGGAAGGGAAGGAAAGAGAAGAGAAGGGAAGGGAAGGGAAGGGAAGGAAAGAGAAGGGAAAGGAAGAGAAGGGAAAGGAAGAGAAGGGAAAGGAAAGGAAGGGAAGGGAAGAGAATAAGAGAAGAGGTGAATTGAAAGAGACAACTTGGTCCAGAGAAAGATGAGGGCCAAACCCAAGCCAGAGGCAAAGTTAAGAACCTTGCAGAATGATTAACATCCCTAAGTGATGGATTCCTGTAAGTTTTGTCCTACCCAATGGGAAATCAACAATGAGCCTTTGATTGACATCATGGTAGTAAACTGGTACCTGAATACCCTACCCAAGCCAAGCGTTTTATTATTTCATTCATTCATTCATTCATTCATTAATACAGCAGAAATTTCTTGAAACTCTACATCCACTCAAGGAATGGAGACCAAAAAACAAAACTAAAAATTGCAAACACTATAATAAGGTCTCTAAGGGTTTCTTCAGCCAAGATCTGGGAGAATTTGGGTCAGGGAAGCTTGCTAGAAGATAACACAATCAGAATCAAGTATCAAAAAGTTAGTGGGAATAAGGTGAGAGAGATACTTTAAAGAACCAAAAGTAGGAATAAGGTGGGCTGGAGATACTTTAAAGGACCAAAAGTAGTCTGGATGTTGGGCATTTAGTGCAAGATGGGGTTCGGAGCTGGGATGAGGTACAGGAAGGCTGGAAAGGCTGGCAGGTTCCTGATCTTGAAGGCCTTCATTTACTCACTAACTCACTAACTCACTGAATAAATATTTACTGAGCATCTAATCTGGGTCGGACATTGTGCTAGGGGATTAAGAATAGTCCTGGAAAAAAATTGAAACCCTAAGCAGGCCAATAGCAATCCAAGAAATTGACTCAGTAATAAGAAGCCTCCCCACACACAAACAACAACAAAAACCCTGGGACAAATGGCTTCTCAGCTGAATTTACAAGACATACAAGGGAAAGCCAATACCAATCCTACTGAAGGTATTCTAAGCAATAGAGAAGGAAGGAATTCTCCCTAGCTCATTCTATGAAGCCAATATCACCCTGATTCTCAAAAATGGCAAAGACCCAACAAGGAAAGAAAATTTCAGGCCAATATCCCTGATGAACATAGATGCAAAAATTCTCAAGAAGATTCTAGCAAATTGCATCCAACATCGCATTTCAAAGATCATCCATCATGACCAAGTGGGCTTCATTCCTGGGATGCAAGTCTGGTTTAATATGTGCTGCCAATGAATATAATCCACCATACAAACAGGTGAAACCTCAAACTATAAGAATCCTAGAATAAAACTTAGGGAACACCCTGCCGGACATCAGCTTAGGCACTGAATTTATGGCCAAATCCTCAAAAGCAAATGCAGCAAAAGCTAAGACTGACAGATGGGACCTTATCAAGCTAAAAAGTTTTTTGCACAGCAAAATAAACCATCAAGAAGTAGAGACAATTCACAGAATGGGAAAAAATATTTGCAGGCTATGCATCTGACAAAGGCCTAACATCCAAGAACTCAAATGAATTAACAAGAAACAAACTACCTCATTAAAAAGTGGGCAAAGGGCATCTGAGCAACCAACAAACATATGAAAAAATGTTCAGCTTCACTAGTCATCAGAAAAATGCAAATCAAAACTACAATGATATACCACCTCACACTGGTCAGGATGGCTACCATTAAAAAGTCAAAAACAACAGGTGTTGGTGAGGCTGCAGAGTAAAGAGAAACCTCTGCACTGTTGGTGGGAATGTAAGCTACTTCAGCCTTTGTGGAAAGCAGTGTGACATTTTCTCAAATAACTAAAAATTGAGCTACCATATCACCCAGCAATCCTACTTCTGGAAACATACCCAGAGGAAAATGAATTGCTCTACCAAAAAGACACCTGGCTGGGCTCGGTGGCTCAGCCTGTAATCCTGCGCCTTTGGGAGGCTGAGGTGAGTGGATTGCCTGAGCCTGCGGGTTCGAGACCCACCTGGGCAGCGAGACCTCATCTCTACAATAAATCAAAAAATCAGCCGGGCGTGGTAGCACATGCCTGTAATTCCGGCTACTTGGAAGGCTGAGGCAGAAGGATCGCAGGAGCCCAGCAGGTCGAGGCTGCGGTGGCCGGGAGCAGCCACTGCACTCCAGTATGGGCGACAGAGCGAGACTCCAAATCAAAAAAAAAAAAAAAGACACCTGCACATGTATGTTTATTGCAGCACTATTCACAATAGCAAAATGGAACCAATCCAGATGTCTAGTGAAAGCGGACTGGATAAAGAAAATGTGGCACCTATACCTGATAGAATACTATGCAGCCATAAAAAGAACAAAATAGTATCCTTTGCGGCAACAAAGACATAGCTGGAGACCATCGTCCTAAGTGAACTATCACAGAAACAAAAAACTAAAAACTGCATTTTCTCACTCATAAGTGAGCACAAAGGCAGAAACAACAGATGCTGGGCACTGCTAAAGGCACGGGGGGGGATGAGGGGTGCACACATACACCCACTGGGTACCATATCTACTACTAGGGGGAGAGAGGCCTTGCTAGAATCCCAAGCCTCACCTTCACACAATTTACTTATATAGCAAATCCTCACATGTACCCCATAATTCTAAAATAAAAATAAGATAAATAAATGAAAAAAAAGAATAATCCTGGACTCATGAAGGAATTTGTAGGCTGGGCTCAGTGACTCAGCCTGTAATCCCAGCACTTTGGGAGGCCGAGGCTAGTGGATCGCTTGAGTCCAAGGGTTCAAGATTAGTCCGGGCAACTTGGTGAAACCTCGTCTCTACAATAAACCAAAAATTAGCTGGGTGTGGTAGAGTGTATCTGTAGTTCTGGCAACTTGGAAGGTGGAAGGATCGCTGGAGCCCAGTAGATCGATGCTGGGGTGGCTGTGAGCGTGCCACTGCACTCCAGTCTGGGCAACTCCAACTCAAAAAAAAAAAAAAGAAATTTGCAATCATTGGAATGATCTCTTGACTTAGGTTATTCTGCCATTAACAACAAAAACATTTTTGAGCACACAATACCAATTATTCCAATTATTTGTTTGTAATTACTCATACTACTGTTATTATTCTTCTCAAGACAGACTATACACTCAGAGTGGGAGGCTTTGTGAGTGATAGTGAATGTAAATATGTGTTTCAAACATTATTTTTGAAAATTTCTTCCACTCCCTTTTGCTCATTTGTCAGATTTTTGTGGAATCTGATGAGATCATTGTATTTGTCTTATGATATGTCTAGCAAAGGGGTTCTACCAAGAGTAGGAGAAGAATCAGGTCTGCTAGCTCCTTGTTGGGGCTTGTGCTGGCTTTATTAATTTATGTTTAATCTGCCTATCTGTGTAAACCACAAGTCCAGTTTTTGAGGGTTGGGTTAGCAATAAGTGGATAATAGGCCAGGTGCGGTGACTCACGCCTGTAATCCCAGCACTTTGGGAGGCAGAGGTGAGAGAATTACCTAAACCCAAAGGTTCAAGACTAGCCTGGGCAACATGGTGAGACCTTGTTTCTACAATAAATAAAACAATTAACTGGTTGTGGTGGCGAGCACTTGTGTTCCAGTTATTTGGAAGGCTGAGACAGAAGAATCGCCTGAGCCCAACAGGGTGAGTCTGCGGTGGCCGTGAATGTGCCACTGCACTCCAGCTTAGGTGACAGAGTGAGACTCTGGCTCAAAAAAAAAGAAAGGTAACTGGATAATAAATCAGAAAATCTGTTTAACTGGGCCCACTTAGGCTGTGATACATCACAGTATGGTGAAAGCAAAGCTCCCAGTTGCTGCTGTGTCTCCCACTCTCCATCTGCAGATGGGCCTCCCCTCCCCTGTCAGGACACTTTTGCACACTGCTCTACCTGAGGTGATTTGATCTGCATACCAGGAAGCCAGTGCCAAGATGCATGATCTATATTAGCCACATTTGATGTATGCCAACTTTTTACATTTAATACAAGATCATACACTAGTGGGTCATTTTGTAGCTCTTAGGAAACGAAACTCATGGAGGCTGCTAATTTTTATTTCAGAGGTAGAGAAAGTGTTGATGTAGCCTACAGGAGGCATCAAATAAAGGGACCCTTGATTTTCCCACCTAATGACCTTCAATAGCTTCTCATTGCATTTAGAAATCCAAATTACTTATTGTGACCCTCAAGCGGAGCAACTATATAATTCATTGTCTAAACCCAAACACTTTTGAAAGCTGAAAGGGCAGGACAAATTTTAAAGCAGGTAAAAGCCAGACAATAGGTACAAACTGGACACATCCCAGGCAAACTGGAAGAAAAGGCCACCCTAGAATTTGATCCCAACCTCTCCAGCCTCATATCCCATGGTTTCCCTGCTCCTTTACAAAGCTCTGGCCATTCTGTTTTTCTTTCTGGTCCTGCACTATCCTATGGTTTTCTCCTTTTCAGGGCCTTCAGACTTGTTGTTTCCTCTACCTGGAGGCTGGCTCCTTCTCATCATTCCATACTTAATTCACCCTACTTACCATCCTCACCATGACTCCACAATGCCACACATTCCTAATCATTTTGTTTTTTAAATAGTAATCACTTTGTGAAATTGCCTTTTTGCTTATTATTCTTTTCTTTTTTGGGGGGGGAAGTTGAAGTCTCATTCTTGCTCAGGCTAGAATGCAGTGGCATGCTCACAGCTACCGCAGCTTCAACCTAGGTGATCCTTCTGCCTCAGCCTTCCAAGTAGTTAGAACTACAGGCATGTACCACTGTGCCCAGCTTTTTTTTTTTTTTTTTTTACTGTAGAGACAAGGTCTCACCAAATTGCCCAGACTGGTCTTGAACCTCTGGGCTCAGGCAGTCCTCTCACTTCCACCTCCCAAAGTGCTGGGATTACAGGCGCGAGTCATTGCACCTGGCCTTTAGTTATACATTTACGCCTTCTCCACTAGGTATATGCTTCATGAGAGCAAGAGCATTGTCTCTTTCTTCAGGGGATCCCCAATACCTAAAACAGTGCCTGGTAAGTAGTAATTGTGCTTTAAATATTGAGTTAGCTAACCAATAAATACATGAAATAAAAACATTCCTGGGACTTGGTAGCTTTGCCGAAGTAACCTATCTAGTAAGGGCAGATCTGAGGCTTACATTATTTAGTATTCTTCTGTTCTCCACTTAGCAGTTACAAAGCAGGGGCCTCAGAGCCCAGCATGGACAGTCACATGACCCTGGGGGCAGAAATGAGGCCATTTGGAAGGAAGCCAGACTAGGGAAAAGACCCTGCACCTGCTCATCTCTGTGAACTTACCTCTTTGTCTCTCCATATGGAATGTTCTTCCCTACCTTCATCGGATTAACTCCTACTCATCCTTTAGTTAAATAGTAGAATATAACATAAATTTATAAAAAATAAAAATTGGGGGAAAATAGTTACCAATTTGACTCTCTCTCTCTCTCTCTATATATATATGATTAGATAGATAGATAGATAGATCCCAAAACTTTCATACAGGGATAGAAATCACAAAGTTAAAAGATAAACAAGATCCTACGAGAAAATGCTTGTAACACATAGAAATAATAGAAATATTTATAGATATGTGCATATACACGGGTTAGTATACATGCATGCATTTCTTTGCTCTGTCATCTGAGAGAGCCTAAAAGAAATGACACTTCAGTAGCAATGGGCATACCTAGTATCTTTATCTTGCTTCTAAAACTATTCTCCACTAAAAAAAGCCAGGGATCCTTGGAGAAATGGTTTATTCTTGGACCAGGAAAAGAAATATACAAAATGAAACTGGAGAGTTTGTACTGTCAGAAAGCAAGCTAGTGCTCAAGACAAGCAAACAAAGCAAAACAAAAAACCCACATTGATGGGGAAATGTCAAAGAACCACAAGAGTCAACTTAAGAAACTCTGAAAGAGCACTCGGTTTCCAAAACTAAAACCATTGACCAAAGAGATTAGATAATATTAGATTATAATCTAAAGTATGAGATAAATGTCTATGAGTCCACATAATGAGTTGAATAAGTTAACAAATGGGGAAGAAAAGACAAATCTTCTTTGCAGAGGAATTCCAAATAATTTATGTGGATACTCTGCCCTCAAGAAGGTAGGCATAACTCTCCACTTCTTGAGTATGGGCTGCACATAATGACTTTCTTCCAAAGAGTACAGTATGAAAATGGAGAAAATAATAATTTTACAGTGGAGAAACCTAACAAACACTGCCTCAGTCAAGTGATAAAGATCAGCATCACCAATCGTATGTCATATTGATAGTACGTACCCCTGGTACAATGTAATGATAATAGCATTCTGCATCTGTGGTCTTCTAGCCAATAATTCATAACCATCTCTCTGGAAGATGTCATTTTAAACATTCTTACATTTTTAGTCATTAATTTTTGTGATATTTTACTATTTTACCAAAATAAAGCATTTTTATATAAAAGAGTTCTTTTTTTTGTTTTTTGGTTTTTTTGGGGTTGGAGTCTCACTCTGTCGCCCAGACTGGAGTGCAGTGGCCGCTCCCGGCCACCGCAGCCTCGACCTGCTGGGCTCCGGTGATCCTTCCACCTCAGCCTTCCCAGTAGCCGGAATTACAGGCATGCGCTACCATGCCCGGCTGATTTTTTTGATTTATTGTAGAGATGAGGTCTCGCTGCCCAGGCATGTCTTGAACCCGCGGGCTCAGGCAATCCACTCACCTCAGCCTCCCAAAGGCGCGGGATTACAGGCTGAGCCACCGAGCCCGGCTAAGAGTTCTTTTTAAAAGCATCAGTGTTTTTTTTTCAAAGCTCAATTAAGAAATTTTTTATACTAATTTATTACTGAATTTAATTGAAGGTCTGTCCTCATTAGCTAAGTGATTTGCATCATGCAAACGTAGAAAAATTTCATTATTGCCGTCTAGGAACTTAAATTAGAACAAAAACCAGACTCAAACAATGCAGCAGCTGAAAAAGGTTTGGACTTGCTGCCACAAAGTTCTGAGTATAGATTTGGCAGTCACTAATTAACTGTGTGACTTTGGACTTCAACTCTTGGAGGCTTACATTCCTCATTTGCAAAATGGAGATTAATAAAACAAAACAGAACAAAATAAACAAACAAAAAACCCACAAATGTAGGAGGTCTGAGAAGCAAAAGTGAGATTATTGAGAGTGAAGGGAAGAATAATGAGCCAAGATAAGTAAAATGAAAGGTTAGACTAACATATACATGTCAGATTCCATCCACTTTACATTCTCCTGTAGTCTAGAGTTATAACTCTGCTGGAGAATGAATGTATACTGGTCACTGAAGGAAGAGCCTATTTGCATGACTGAAAGGATAATTACAATCATCTCACCTCTACAAATTATTAGTGATCCCAAGGTGCTTGCCAATGCAATGAGACAAGAAAAAGAAACAAGAGGTAGATGTGCTAGAAATGTAGGCTCAAAATTTTGACTCGACCCAGTATTGTAGCTCACACCTGTAATCCCAGCAATTTGGGAGGCTAGGGGGAGAGAATTTTCTGAGCCCAGGAATTCAAGACTAGCCTGTGAAACATGGTGAGACTTCATCTCTACAATATATAAAAAAATTATCCAGATATGGTGGTGTGTGCCTGTAGTCCCAGCTACTTGGGGGGGCTGAGCCTAGCAGGATGAAGACATAGTAGCCATGATCATGCCACCTCACTCCAGCCTGGGAGACAGTGAGACTTCAATTTTTAAAAAATGATGATTCAAAAATCCAAACTTGGTTAAAACACACACACACACACACACACACACACACACACATACACACAACTATTGATCACAATAATATTTGATGAAAAGCCTGGAGAGGAGCCAATATTACTTGAGAATGAAAGTGTTGTTCTGGTTATTACCATCTTAGCAAGAAAAAGAAGAAAATGTTAACATTGTTGAAGACTAGCCAGACCTCACCAAAGATCTAATTTATGATTAAATTATCCATGCTTGCTTCCTTGTTGTTGTGATGACAGTTCTTCTCAATGTGTTTGCTGGTATTCAAAGAGAAGGAAGTAAAGAGGTTCCAAGAGATATTCATCTGCTATAGTACAAGAGGCTTTTTGTTTTTGTTTAATCTCATAGGAATGCAACCTTTAACCACAAGTTTGGGATAATCATAAAACTTCTAAAATATGTTTATTATAACAAGTTGCATTTGTTCATTTAGGCCACAAAATACTTTTTTTTTTTTTTTTGGTAGAAAAATTGAATTTACCCACTTAGCTTGTAAATGAACTCAGTGGCTTTAAGAAAATTACTGTGCCATTCCATAATGAAGTATTTGCATTGTAAAGACATTGGTTGGCTCAAAGAATTGCTGGAAGAGCTGGAGAACCAGATTTTAGGTTATGCAGTAAGAATCACAACCCAAATTAGGACACAGAACTGGTCTGGTGAGGACACCTGTACTGGATTCCAGGGGGTAGGTGCTGCAGTGTTGTTGCTAATCACACTGGGGATGGGAGGCCACCACTGGCACTGGTGCTACTACTGCCACCATCTCCATCACTGCCAGTGAAGATGCTCCACTGCCTCTGTTTATTTCTTAGTTCCAAATGCAAAATTCAGAGCAATACATCTGATTAGATGCACCTAGGTCATGTTCTCACTTCTAGCTGCAAAGTAGTTCTAGCTAGAAAGTAGGTATCTGGCAGTTTCAGGATTTCCGTCAGGAGGGTGTTTATGTCATTCACCAAGCCTGTTAGAATGGGGAGGGGGGTTCCTAACTTAGGAAATATTGGAAATGGGTTCCAATACATAAGAAAAGGGTTCTGAGTCTGAGCAGCCAGTAAAAATGATAAAAGTCAGTTATATCTGGTTAACTTCAACTATCCTGTTACTCTGCACCCGTGCCCAAACAAATAAATGTTGTAAGACAAAAATTTCCTGCTCATATAGATTGAACTGACTTTCTATTTATGACAACAAGTCTAAAATGAAATTAAAACATTGCCTAACTGTTTTATTTCTATCCACTTCCTAATAAATTCATTTTTCTACTTTCTGAAATAATATTTCATGTTACTCTCCTCTCAGATCTCCAACATCTTCCCCTCATCCCAATGATGTCTTTGTTAGTGATCCCTAGAGAAAACAGATGCAATCAGGGGAGGTCTATTGATCTCCTCTTTCAACCAATGCAACCCTTTCACTTGTTCGCTGGATCCCATCCCCTCTCACAAACTCAAAGTCTTCACTTCTGCAATCTCGTCTCTTTCATACTCTGAGGGATCATTCCCACAGGTAAAGAAACATGTCTTAATATCACTCATCTGAAAAAATATAAAACAAAAACCTGCTTTAAGCACCTGTCCTCTTCTAATTCTTGACTCTGTTCTCTTTCCCAATAAACCTCATCACAACAATGAACTATTCTTTTTCTCATCCTTCCTCATTGCCAACTTTTCCTCAAGCCACTTCAATAGGACCCTTGTCCTCACTATTTAATCAAGATCATTAATGACACACATCTTGCCAAAGTCAATGTTTGTTTGTTTGATTTTCCTGTTGGCATCTTATTGAGCTTCTTAGCAGCAATGGAGATGAAACATGTTCTTCTTGAGCTACCATGGCTTCACATCCCCTGGTTTTTCTCCTTGACAGTCTACTTGGCTTCCTCAGGACTCTGTCCTTAGGAACCTTCTCTCGTCTACCTACACTCACTCCCTAAGTGACTTCTAGCCCCTTTACTTATTTTTCTCCATGAATTTTATTATAGTTCCCCTCAACTTTTTATTTTGGAAATTTTCAAGCTTACTGCAAAGTAGGAAAAATAATAACTATGAATGCCCAAATACTCTTCAGTGAAATTCATCAATTTCTGTTGCCAACATTTGTGTCCCCCCCCTTCCTTTTTCCCTCACTACCCCCCCTTGCCCCACACACCTTATGTTTTGGTGAACCGTTTAAAAGCAAGTTTCAAAGAAAGTTTCAATCGACAGTATACTTCTCCCTTAAACACCTTAGTATGTACATGCCAAGATTGGAGTAAACGTTTGCCTAAATACCTATATTAGTACATCGAAGAAATTGAACAATATGGCCAGGTTCGGTGGTGACTCAGCCTGCAATCCCAGCACTTTGGAAGGTCGAGGCAAGTGGACTGCCTGGGCCCATGGGTTCGAGACCAGTCCAGGCAACTTGGCCAGACCTTATCTCTAAAATAAATGAAAAATTAGCTGGGCGTGGTTCTGGTGATTTGAAAGGCTGAGGCGGAAGGATTGCCAGAGCCTAGCAGGTCAATGCTGGGGTGACTGTGAGTGTACCACTGCACTCTAGCCTGGACGACAGAGTGAGACTTCAACTCAAATAAAAGAAAATGAACAATAAATTAATATCACTTAATATGCAGTCCATGTTCAAATTTCCCTAAATCTCCAAAATATGACTTTTATAGAAATGTTTCTTTTAAAAAATTTTTCTTATTGAATTGGAGGTTTCACTCTGTTGCCCAGGCTGGAGTGCAGTATTGTGATCACAGTTCACTGCAGCCTCCAACTCCTAGGCTCACATGATCTTCCTACCTCAGTCTCTCAAGTAGCTGAAACTAGAGGCATGAGCCACCACACTCAGTTAACTTTTAAATTTTTTTGTAGAAAGGAGGTCTCACTCTGTTACCCAGTCTGGTCTTGAACTCCTGGACTTAAGCAGTCTTGTTACTTTGGCCTCCCAAAGTGCTGAGATTACTGGCGTGCCTATTACCTTGGTCATTATATCCCCACTCTCTTTAATTGTAGAATGGATATTCACGCCCCCGCACCCCCTTTTTTTTCCTCTTAACAAAACTGGCTCTTTCTTGTAGAATACATTGTACATCAGTGGTTCTAAACTGGGGTGGTTTTGCCCCCTAGGGGACATTTGGCAATGACTGAAGACATTTTTGGTTGTCACAACTGGGAGGATGCTACTGGCCTCTAGTGGGTAGAGGCCAGGGATGCTGCGCAACATCCTACAAGACATAGGGCAGTCTCCACAACAATTATGCAGCCCAAAATGTTCGTAGGACTGAGGTTGAGATTTATCTATGATTAGATTCAAGTCCCACATAATTTTTAAGAGAGTTACACAAATAATGTTATGGATTTTTAGTGAATCTCATCAGGAGGTCCTGCCTGTTAGTAAATTGTCCCTTTTGGTGGTCTCCAAGTGTGATCACTTAATTAACAACCACTGTGTCTCTCCTGTCTCTGTCTCTCCATCTCTTCTCTCTGTCTCCCTCTTTGTCTCTTTTCTTTTCTTTTTTTTAAGAGATAGTGTCTCACCCAGGCTAGAGTGCAGTGATATAATCATAGCTCACTACAACCTTAAACTCCTGGGCTCAAGCAATGGATCTAGTTCATTTCATTTCATTTTATTTTATGAATTGGGGTCTCACTCTGTCGCCCAGATTGGAAAGCGGTGGCACAATCATGGCTCACCTCAATCTCCTGGGCTCAGGTAATCCTTCTGCTTCAGTCTCTAAAGTAGCTGGGACTACAGGCATGCACCACCAGGCCTGCTAATTATTATTATTTTTTGTTGAGACAGGTCTCATTATGTTGGCCAGGCTGGTCTCGAACTCCTGGCCTCAAGCGATCCTCCTGCCTCAGCTTCACAAAGTGCTGGGATTACAGGTGTGAGCCACTGTGCCCAGCCTAAGTTTTAAATTTTTTGTAGAGATAAAGTCTTGTTATGTTCCCTAGGCTGGTCTTGATTGCTAGGCTCAAGCAATCACTCCACTTCAACCTCCCAACGTGCTGGGATTACAGGGGTATGCCACTGTACACAGCCTGGGTCTTTCCATTTTAAAGCTACATTTCCCCATTGTAATTAGTAAATAATCTGTGGGGGTGATACTTGGAGATCTTGTGAATACTCTATTGCCCCCCAATATTCTTTCCAATACTTCAAAATTCATTGATGATTCTTGCCTGAATCAAATTTGACACTAGGGATTGTAGAATGATTATTTTATTTTATTCTATCATTCCTTCTACTGTTGTTAGCTGATATTCTTCTGTAAAGAAGAGCTTTCCATTTCTTTTTCTCTTTTTTCATTTTTGTGTTACTATGGACTGTTGACAATTTTAAGTTCAATATGTTATAGTATTCCATTGCCATCATTACTCATTGTAATGAATATTTTTATGAATTTCAAATTGTCACTAACTTGGCTACTGGAGTCACTCCAAGCTGTCCCCCGTATCCTTTGAACAATTCCTACTAGTCTTTGAATGCCTCTTTGTTTTCTGGCACAAAATTATGTTCTAGGCTCACCTTCTACTTTCCCTGCAACTACTCTGGAATCATTCATTTCTTCAAATATATCATGTTTTTTTTTTTTTTTTTTTTTTTGAGTTGGAGTCTCACTCTGTCGCCCAGGCTGGAGTGCAGTGGCCGCTCCCAGCTGCCGCAGCCTTGACCTGCTGGGCTCCGGCAATCCTTCTGCCTCAGCCTTCCAAGTAGCTGGAACTACAGGTGTGTGCTACCACACCCGGCTTATTTTTGATTTATTGTAGAGATGAGGTCTCGCCAAGATGCCCAGGTGGGTCTCGAACCCTCAGGCTCAGGCAATCCACTCACCTCAGCTTCCCAAAGGTGCGGGATTACAGGCTGAGTCACCAAGCCCAGCTTATCTTGATTCTTTTAACGGGGCATGATACATAGAAATGAAGAACTGGGTGCTAGATGTTCGTTACTACTAGGTTATCATTATTTTTAGGTCCTATCAGTGGACAAAGAAAAAATATGAACTCTTGGAAACTTATATATATATTTTAAATCATAGCTTAATACTGATGCCACCAATTCAAATCCAACAAATGCCATTCTACCTTTATCCTTGTATATTTGAATCTTTCTTATCCTACAGTGCGATTCCTGGTTTCCAACAAAAATCAATGCATTTTCTCATTTTCTCTGTACTATAGTATACACAAAATTATTTGAGAATTACTCCCTATAAATAGAAATTTTTATTAGTATCTGGCTTATCTTGTGTTGCTTTCTTTCTTTCTTTCTTTTTTTTTTTTTTAATGAAGAAACACAGATAAAATTACTTCCACAATGGAAGGGTAAAGATGCCTGAAAATCTACTCCTCCATGACAGTAACAAGAACATTGTCAAAAATTGCTAAAGTCAACTTTTTCAGAGTTCTTTTTCAGAAAATTAACCAAAGGCATGCAAAATTCCAAGGGTTATTCAAGAAAAATAACTGAACCTAGGTAAGAACGGAAAGCTTTGTGCTATTTTGGCTTACTTTAGTCCCATTCCTCTCTTCCCAGCTTTTCAGTAGCCTTGAAACTATAGTAGCTGTGAAAACTAGTACTATTCAAGCCTATTCTGTCCCAGCAGCCACTGGAGGGGACAGAATAGGCTTGAATATCCCCCCTAAACTCCTAATGCAGGTCACTATTTGATCCAGCTGGCAGCTTCCTGAAAATCTCTACTACCAGGGTTTGTCTTTATTTTAACTGACTCAGAACTTACTCCCATGCAAACAGTCCTATCCCAAGGACATTTGCTAGGGGGAAAAAAATCAACTGCAATTGTTTAACATTGCAGCTACCTGAAGTGGTATTACCAGTTAAAGCTAACAAGAAGTTGACTAAGAAGATTAAAAGGAAAAGATGGGAATGAGATGTCTACAGAGAGCTGTGATAATCTCTGACTTCTTGAAACTCTTGAAGAACACATACATGTGCAGGGCTGTGCACATGTCCGAGAAAGACCCGAGAAAGCCCCAGTATCTCATCTCTGACTGATCTTGAAGCTTTGCCCAAACAGGAAGGGAAGAGTAAGGCAGAGTTATAAACTATCTTCTGGAGCATTAAAGGTGTGACCCAACACACACATAGATACCCTTGGCTAAAGCTGTGAAACTTACTTGTTCAAGGCATTTAAGGAAATCTTCATCCAATTATTAGTTGACCATTAACTTAGTTGAGTAGAGACTTCAGTGGTCACACAGGCAAGAAATACAGACTTTTGAGAATTAGTCCAGGAGAGTCATTAAACAATCAGCAACAGTAACAACAACAACAACAAACTGAAACAACAGCAAACTCTGGGGACAGGGGAATCTGATTTCCAGAGTTGCCTCACCTCGCTATATTATTTTAAATGTTGTTTCCAAGAAAAAATATGAGATATACTAAGAAACACAAAAGTTTGGCCCATACAGAGGAAACAAAGCAGTCAACAGAAGCTGTCCCTAAGGAAGCTCAAATATTGAATTTATTAAATGTTTTAAATCAATTATCATATGGCTGTCATTAAAGAGTCAAAAAACAATGGGTGTTGGTGTGGCTATGGAGAAAAGGGAAAGCTTCTATACTGTTGATAGGAATGTAAGCTAATTCAACCTTTGTGTAAAGCAGTGTGGTGTTTTCTCAAAGAACTAAAAATTGCTTCCATATGATCCAGCAATCTCACTTCTGAGGATACACCTATAGGAACAAAAGTCAGTCTGCCAGAAAGACACCTGCACGTGTATGTTCATTGCTGAGCCATCCACAATAGCAAAAACATGGAACCAACCCAGATACCCATCAAAAGTGAACTAGATAAAGAAAATGTGGTACATATACATGATAGACCATTATGCAGCCATAATGAAGAACAAAATCATATCCTTCAAAGCAACATGAATGCAACTGGAGGTCATCATAGTAAATGAACTATCATAGAATCAAAGTGGGCCCTGATCACTGGGCACAAGAGCACAAGGATGAGAACAGAAGACACTGGCCACTGCTAGGGGAGGGAGGAGGGATGGGGGCACATGGCAGTACACTGGGTCCAGGTCCATTATCAGGGGGAGAGAGGGTCCGCTAGAAATCCAAACTTCACCTACATGCAACTTACTTATATAGTAAATCCTCACTCGCACCCCACAACTCTACAACAAAAATTTTAAAAATCAGCCATCATAAATATACTCAAAGTACTAAGAGAAACCATGTCTAAAGAACTAATTTTGCTAGGCGCGCTGGCTCATGCCTGTAATCCCAGCACTTTGGGAAGCTGAGGCAGGTGGATTGCCTGAGCCCGGGAGTTCAAGAACAACCTGGAAAACATAGCAAAACCTTGTCTCCACAAAAACATAAAAAAAACTAGCTGGGTGTGGTGACCCACACCTGTAGTCCCTGCTACTTGGGATGCTGAGGTGCCCTAAGACATGATTGTTAATGATCAGGCCACTGCGCTTCAGCCTGGGTGACAAAGTGAGACTGCTAACTCAAAAAAAACAACCAAAACCAAAAACAAACACAAAAATCAACAAACAAACAAAAAACCTAAATTAAAGTATCAGAATGATGTTTCACAAACTAGAGAAGATGGAAATGATTTTTAAAAAGGGGGCCAGATAGGAATTCGGCCAGGTGTGGTGGCTCACACCTGTGATCCCAGTACTTTGGGAGACCAAAGTGGGAGGATTGCTTGAGGCCAGGAATTTAAGATCAACCTGGACAACATGGCAAGACCTCATCACTAGAAGGAGGAGCAGCAGCAGCAAGAGGAGGAGGAGGAGGAGGAGAGGAGACATTCATATGCATACACATACAATAAAAAAAAATTTAGGAGTTTAAAAGTACAATAACTGAAATGAAAAATTTGCTAGAGGGAATAAGCAGAAGATTTGAACTGGCAGAAGAAAGAATCAGCAAATTTGAAGATAGGTTGCTTGAAATTATCCAGTCTGAGAGACAGAAAGAAAAAAGAATAAGGAACAATGAATAAGGTCTAAGATAACTGTGGGACACCATCAAGCATACCAATGCATGAAAATGGGAGTTCTAGAAGGAGAGAAGACAGAGAAAGGGGCAGAATGAATATTTAAAGGAATAATGGCAGAAAACTGCCATTTCCAAATTTTGATGAAAAACATTAATTTGGACATCCAGAAAGTTAACACTCACCAAGTATCATAAATTCAAATGATGTATACCCTGCTGCATCACTTTCAAACTGTCAAAATTCAAGGCCAACAGGCAAACCTTGAAAGCAAGAGAAAAGCAACTCATTATTTACAAGAAATCCTCAAAAACAGCTGACTTCTCATCAAAAACCACAGAGACCAGAAAGCAGTGTGATGACATATTCAAAATACTGAGGGAAAAAGATTGTCAACCAAGAATTGTATTTCCAGTAAAATTATCTTTCAAACATTAAGAAGAAATTAAGACATTCCCGGCTAAACAAAGATAATTAATTGCTAGCAGATCTGCCCTACCAAGAGTACTAAAGGAAATCCTTCAAAGTGAAACGAAAAGACAAAAGGCAGATATTTAAATCCACACACATGAAGAGTAATGATAAAGGTAACTACATAAGCAAATATAAGGCTGTATAAATTTGTATTTTACTTATGATTCTTTTTACTCCTATCTGACAACTATATAAAGCAATACTTATAAAGCTATATTTATGGTTGTATTAGTTTTCTATTCTATCGTATCAGTAACTACAGTAAATTTAAATGGACCAAATACTCTAATCAAAAGGAGAAGATTGGCAATGGATAAAAAATCATTAACTATATGTTGTCTCAAGAGCTATGCTTTAAACTCAAAGACACTAAAAATATGGAAAAGCTAGTACATGTAAACAGTATTCAAAAGAGAAATGGCATAGCTGTAATAACACCATACACAATATACTTTAAGACAAAACTTTTTACTAGAGACAAACAAAATTATTTTATAATGACAATAGAGTCAATCCATCAGAAAAACATAACAATTATAAACATATATGTAATTAAAAGCAGAGTCCCAAAATATTTACAGCAAAAATTGACAAATTTGCAAAGAGGAATAGAAAATCAACAATAACAGTTGAGGGCTTCAGTACTTCATTTTTTATAATTGATAGAGCTAGAAAGAAGATCAATAAGGAAATAGAAGTTTTTGACAACACTTTAAATCAACTAGACCTAAACAGACACCCATCAAAAGCAGAAAACACATTATATTCAAGTGCACATAGAGTATTCTCCAAGATAGATGATATATTAGACCACAAAATAATCCTTAATAAATGTAAAAGTAGCCGGGCTCGGTGGCTCAGCCTGTAATCCCGCGCCTTTGGGAGGCTGAGGTGAGTGGATTGCCTGAGCCTGCGGGTTCGAGATCCGCCTGGGCAGCGAGACCTCATCTCTACAATAAATCAAAAAATCAGCTGGGCATGGTAGCACATGCCTGTAATTCCGGCTACTTGGAAGACTGAGGTGGAAGGATCGCCGGAGCCCAGTAGGTCGAGGCTGCAGTGGCCGGGAGCGGCCACTGCACTCCAGTCTGGGCGACAGAGTGAGACTCCAACTCAAAAAATAAAAAAAAATAAAAATAAAAGTAAAAGTTTTGAAATCATATAAAGTATATTCTATGACCACAAAGGAATAAAATTATAAGTCAATAACAAAGGATATTTTGAAAATTCAAATGTACAAAATTAAACAACACACTTCTAAGTAACCAGAGTATCAAAGAGGAAGTCACAAGAGAAATTAGAAAATAATTCGAGATGAATGAAAATTTAAAAATAACATATAAAAACTTATAGATTGCAGATAAAACACAGATTAAAGGAAAATTTGCTCACACCTGTAATCCCAGCACATTGGGAGGCAAAGGCAAGGGGATTGCCTGAGCCCAGGAGTTCAAGACCAGTCTGGGCAACTTGGTGAGACCGCGTCTCAACAACAAATCAAAAAAATTAGTTGGGTGTAGTGGTGCATGCCTGTAGTTCCAGCTATTTGGAAGACTGAGGCAGAATGATCGCCTGAGTCCAGTGGGTAGAGGCTGCAGTGGCTGTGAGCTGGGCAACAGAGCGAGACTCCGACTCAACAAAACAAAACCAAAAAATTTTAGAAATTTATAGTTGTTAACACCTACATTAAAAAGGAAGAACAATCTCAAATCAATAACCTAAACTTGCACCTTAGTAAACTAAAAGAAGGAACAAATGAAATCCAGAGCAAATTGAAAAAGAAAAATAAGGGCCGGGCATGGTGGCTCAAGGCTGTAATCCCAGCACTTTGGGAGGCCGAGGTGAGAGGATTGCCTGGGCAACTTGTTGAGAACTTGTCTCTACAATACTTGTATACATACATACATACATGCATGTATGTATACATACATATATACATACATAAGCCGGGCATGGTAGCACGTGCCTGTAGTTCCAGCTACTTGGAAGTCTGAGGTGGAAGTATCACCTGAGCCTGGCAGGTTGAGGCTGCGGTGGCCGTGAGTGTTGCCACTGCACTGCAGCCTGGGCAATAGAGTGAGACGACTCAAAAAATAAAATAAAAAAGGAAAAAGAAAATAAAAATAATAAAAAATATAGTGAGAATAAGTGAGAGAATAGAAGAACAATACAGAAGATCAATAAAACCAAAAGTTGGTTCTTTGAAAAGATCAATACAGTTGACAATCTTTAGTGAGACTGACCAAGAAATGAAAACAGGAGACATGATTACCAACCTAACAGAAATAAGAAGAATAAAAAGCAAAAACTATGAACAACTGTATGACAATAAATTAGATTAGTGAATGAATAAATTATTAGGAAAATACAAGCTACTGAAACAGAGTCACTAAAAAATAGAAAATATAAATAGACAAATAAAGATATTGGCTAAGCAATCAGATAAACAATCCACAAAGAAAAACCCTAAACCAGATGACTTCACTGGTAAGGTCTATTAAGGGTTTAAAGAATTAACACCAATACAAGCTTCCAAAAAATTGATAGGAGGGGACACTTGCCCCACTCATTCTATAAGAATAGTATTATCCTGATAACAAACCAAAAAAGATATCACAAGAAAGAAATCTATAGACCAATATTCCTTATGAATACAAGTGCAAAAATACTCAGCAAAGTATCAGCCTATCAAATATATCAGCATATGAAATGAAGTTACACAGCATAATCAAGTGACATTTATCTCAGGATTACAATGTTGGTTCAGCACCTAAATATCATTTTGTGTAACACACTATACAAATAGGATAAAAAACAAAAAATACAGGATCATCTAAACAGATACAGAAAAAGCATCGACAAAAAACCAATATCCTTTAATGATAAAAGCATTCAACAAAGTAGGAATAGAAAGGAACTCCTTCAACCTAATAAAGGACATCTCTGAAAACTTTTTAGTGACCTATGTATGAAACTCTGTTTAGTGGTGCATGGTGTATGTGCTACTGTATTTAGTAATGTGTGTGTGAAACAATTTTTAGTGGTACATCTGTTGTTCTGTTGTGTGAGATACTGGTTTTAGTGATATACGAGGGGGGACACCCCCAAAACTGAAATTATTTTTTTTTTTTGGAGAGTGGGCCCCTTGTCGTACAGGTTTCTCCCGGTAGGTAAGTGTTCTAGGAACCCATCAGCATCAGTGTACCAGCTAGCATTGTTGTGAGAGGCTCCGTTCGGCTGCAGTGAGTTTTTTTTTGAGATTTTTCAAAGTGGTTGCCCATTTCATGATGGGTGATTTACAAGCACATCTACCCACAAGTTCAAAAACTTTTTTGTTTGTTGTTTTGAGTCAGAGTCTCACTTCGTTGCCTAGGCTGGAGTGCAGTGGTACACTCATGGCCACCGTAGCCTCCACCTACTAAGCTCAAGCGATCCTTCCACTTCAGCCTTCCAAGTACCTGGAACCACAGGCACACACCACCATGCCTGGCAAATTTTTTGATTTATTGTAGAGACAAGGTGTCTTGAACCCCTCAGCTCAGGCAATCCTCTTGCCTCTGCCTACCAAAGTGCTCAGATTACAGGCTTGAACCACCATACCCAGCCAAAAACTGTTTTGAGCAGTGGAAAAAGCATCTCAATAGGTGTATTGCATCAAACAGAGAGTACTTTTAAGGTGACAGAAGTTTAAAGATGTAAGAATAAATAGATAATTTTTAATAAATATATTCTGGTTTTTTTGGGTCCCCTCATATAGTACGTGTGCTGCTATGTTTACTGATGTGTGTGTAAAACACTACATTTGTAGATGTGTGATTTGTGTGCTATTGTGATGTGATAAATGACATATGCATTAGACATTCTGTTTATAGGTGTGTGGTACATGTGCTAATGTGTTTAGGGTCATATATATGAGACACTGTGCTGAGTGATGCATGGTGTCTATGCTACCACTATGTATTTAGTGATATGTGTGTGAAATATTGTGCTTAGTGGCACAGAATGTGTGTTCTTTATTAAGTGACATATGTGTGAGACACCATGTTTAGTGTTGTATGGTGAGTATGCTATTGTGTAAAAGAATGAAAGCTTTCAGTCTAAGATAAAAAAATACAAAGATGACCTATCTTGTATCATCATGGAAGTAAGCATTAGGCAAGAAAATGAAAAAAGCCATAGGGGGTCTATATCCAGTTACTGATTTTGTAGTGAGGAATCATTAAAAAATAGAATAAAAAATAGCACGGTGCGTAGTAACTACGTTGTATTTGCTATTGGAAGTAAAAGATGAAAGCTTTCAGTCTAGTCTAAGAGTGAGAAAAAAAAAAAAATACAAAGATGACTCTCATCTTGTACTCATCAGAATGGAAGTTTTATCCAGGGCAATTAGGCAAGAAAATGAAAAAAAGACATTCATATTGGGAAAAAAGAAGTAAAACTATTTTTATTCTCAGATTACATGATTTTGTATATAGAAAAATTCGAAGGAATCCATTAAAAAGCTATTAGAATTAATAAAATGAGTTCAGCAAAGGTGCAGGATACAAGATTAACATAAAAAATCAGTTGTATTTTTATACATTAACAATGAATAATCTAAAAGTAAAATTAATAAATCAATTCCATTTTAAATGGCTCAAAACAATGAAATACTTAGGGATAAATTTAACAAAAGATGTGCTAAATCTATACTCTAAAGACTTATAAAATATTGTTGAAATAAATTTAAGACAGAAATAAATGCAAAGACATACCATATACATAAATTGGAAGATTTTATATTATTTAGATAGCAATACAACTCAAAATGTTCTACAGATTCAATCCAATATCTTTTAATATCTCAGCTAACTTCTTTGAAGAAATTGACAAGCTGAACTTAAGATTCCTATAGAAATACAAGGAATTCAGAATAGCCAAACCAATCTTAACAAAGAAGAATAAAACTGAAGGACTCATACTTCTTGATTTCAAAATTTACTACAAAACTCTAGTCAAGACAGTGTGGTATTTGCATAGGATAGATAGACATAAAGATCAATGGAATGAGTTGAGGACCAGAAATAAGCCTATACATTCGTGGTCAATTGATTTTTAACAAGGGTTTCAGTACAATTCATTGGGGGAAAATAACTTCTTCAACAAATGGTGCTGGGACAAACAGATACCAATATGCTAAGGAATGAAGTTGGATTCCTTTACACTAAAAGACAAAAATCAATTCAAAATGAATCAAAGACCTAAAGGTAAAAGATAAAAGTATTAAGCTCTTAAGAAAAAAAATAGACATGGCTTTGAATCAGTTGATGTTTCCTTAGATATGACATCAAAAGTACAAGTGATGAAAGAAAAATAGATAAATTTAACTTCATCAAAATTAAAACTTTTGTTGTTTTGAAGAAAGACATCAAGAAAGTGAAATGACAACCTACAGAATGGGAGAAAATATCTGCATAAAAAATCTGATAAGAGACTTGAATCCAGAGTATAAAAAGAACCTTTACAACTCAACAATAAAAATAAACAATAACACTAACCCAGTTTAAAAATGGGCAAATAATTTGATTAGACATGTCTCCAAAGAAGATACGTAAATGGGCAATAAACACATAAAAAGATGCTCAACTTCATTAGCCATCAGGGAAATGTAATTCAAAACCACAAGAGTTACTATTTCATACTCACTAGAATAGTTAAAATGTAAAATGTAAGCCCAAAATACGAGCTGTTATTTAGCAAAGATGTGGAGAATTTGGAACCCTCATATATCACTGGTAGAATTAGCAAATGGTACAGCCTCTTTGGAAAACGGTTTGGCAGGTTTTCAAAATGCTAAACATAGAGTTACCAAATGACCCAGCAGTTCACCTCCTTGTTATATACCCAAGTGAAGAAAACATATGCCTACGTGAAAAACTTGTATGTGAATGTTGGTTCACAGGAGTGTTATATGAAAATAACTGAAATGTCTCTCTGTTGGTGAATGCATAACAAAATGTGGTATATCCACACAAAGGGAAACAAAATACTGATACATGCTACATGATGAACCTTGAAAGCATAATGCTTAATGAAAGAAGCAATACACAAAAGACAACATACTGTATGATTCTATTTATGTAAAGTGTCCAGAACAGGAAAATCCATATACATGGAAAATAGATGAGTAGCTAGTTGCCAGTGGCTATCAGAAACGGGAAATAGGGAGTGACATAGTGGGTGCAGGATTTCGTTTTATGGTAATGAAAATGTTCTAAAATTGTGGTGATAACTGTATATCTTTCGATTATACTACTGAAGTGTGTATTTTAAAAGGGTGAATTTTATGTTATATGAATGCATATTTAAAAAGCTGTTGTCTGGCTGGGCATGGTCATGGCTTACACCTATAATCCCAGGACTTCAGGAAGTCGAGGTGGGAGGATTGCTTGAGCTCAGGAGTTTGAGACCAGCCTAGGTAACATAGTGAGACCTACTCTCTAAAAAAAAAAAAAAAAAAAGTATATGTATATATATAAAAAAATTAGCCAGGGTAGTGGTGCATGCCTGTAGTCCTCGTTACTCGGAGGCTGAGGTGGAAGGATTGCTTGAACCCAGGAGGTCGAGGCTGTGATGAGCTATAATTGGTCCACTGTACCCCAGCGTGGATGATGGAGTAAGACCCTGATCAAAATAAATAAAAGGCCATTATAAAAAATTAGGAAACACAGACTATCTAGTCTTATTTCTTCCCTTTTTCTTAACAAAAGGTAGCATGCTGTATGTATTTTTTCTGAACTCATTTTTTTCACTTAAAAATATATCCTGACATTCACTTCATATTAGTACATAGATCTCTTCATTTTTATTTATGGCTACATGGTATTCAATTCTGTAGCTCTACTATCTTTATTTTTATTTTTTGCTATCGGGCAGCCCCCCAAATCAGTGTAGGTTCAGAGAGACTTCCTGTACCATCTTTGGTTCAGTGAATTTCCTATGTATGTGGTATTTGGGTTGCTGCTAACATTTTGTTATTAAAAACAATACCACAATTAATAACCTTGTGCACTTGATTTAGTTTTTGTAGATGTATCCTCTGGGTAACTTCCAATAAAAGAGATTACTGGATCAAATGATAAATGCATATGAACATATAAGTTTGTTAAATGTTGTCAACTTTTCTCTCTGTCATGTTTGTTTGGAGTCAGGATCTCATTCTGTCACCCAGGCCGGAGTGTAGTGGCATGTCCATGGCTCAGGACAGCCTCAACCTCCTGGCTTATTTTTTGAATTTTTGTAGCTGTGTTTGTTCCATTTTGTACCTCCAACAACAATGTTATGGAGTACTTATTTTCCTTACAGCTTTATTAATATAGTAGGTTGCCACCTTTTGAATGTTTGTTAATCAATGAATGACAAATAGTATCTCAGTGTAGTTTTCATTTCATTATGTTTTGAATAAAGTTGAACATCTTTTGATATGTTTAAAGAAATTTTGATGCCTTTTTAAAAGAACTGCCATGTCCTTTGCCCATTTTTTCCTACTAGGTTTTTGGTCTTGTTTCTCTAGATTTTTAAAACTCTTTATATGTTCTATCCCATTGACTATAAATATCTCAACTTTGTTGACTCCCAAATCCACATCCCCATATCTGAGTTCCAGATCTGTATATTCAACTATCTCTACTTGACATTTGTACTTAGATACCAAATAGGTGTCTCAGATCTACCATGGCAAAAACAGAACTATATTTTCTCCCTTGGCAAATCCTTATCTCAGTAAGTACTATTCTCAAATCTGACCATTTTCTTGTATCTCCTCTGGTATAAACCTGGACCAAACCACCGTCACTTATCTCCCTGACTATAGCAGCACTTCCTAATTGGTCTTCCCACTTCCACCTTTACCTCTTCCCTTCCCCATAATCCATTTTTCAAATAGTGTTCAGAGAGAACTCTTTATATGTGTAAATCAAATCCTAAAGTTCTTCTTTTTAAAACTCTCCAACGATTTCCCATAGGTAATGGAATGGAATAGAATTCCAATCTTTGTCGTGGCATCAATGTCCTACAGGATTGACCTTTGCCTGCCTCTTCCATTGTCCCACCATTCTGACCCTCATTCACCCTGCTCCAGCCACTGTGGCTTTCTTTTGTCTCTTGAAAATGCCAAGCATGTTATGCTTTTAGGGGTTTTAAAGTTTCTCCTCTTTATGCATGAATACTCCTTCCCTCCACATCTTCCTGTGGTTGCCTCCATCTTCCAACTTAGGTCACCAAGGTAGCCCTGCTCCATCGTCTTTTGCTCTTGTTAATTTTAATCAAAGTCTCTTCCAAAACTAGTGACATCTCAGTTACATAAGCAGAAAAATTTCCCTTCTTTTCTTAAACCAGTATGTAGGAACTTTTTTTTTTTACCTGCAACACAAATAATTCTAGTTTATATATGTATGTAAAGAGGTGTGTGTGTGTGTGTGTGTGTGTGTGTGTGTGTGTGTGTGTATACACACATATATAGGGATTTATCAACAATAGAGGCTGCATTTCAAATCAATGGGAAAATAATGATAGGAAACAAGTACCTATTCGTCTGGAAAAAAAGAAACCCCTAATCATACCATACAAAAACATATTCCTAGTAGATCTAAAAGCTAAGCAAATAAAACCAAAACTATAAAAATATTGGGAAAATTTTGGAGGAATTATTGAGAATATGAGTATGAATTTGTGGTGAGAAGGGCCTTCTTGGACAAGATAAAAAATACTTTTGAGACCAGCCCAGGCAACTTGGGGAGATCTCATCTCTACAATAAATCAAAAATTAGCAGGGCATGGTAGCATATGCCTGTAGTTCCAGCTACTTGGAAGGCTGAGGTGGACAGATCGCCAGAGCCCAGCAGGTCGACGTTGGGGTGGCCATGAGCATGCCACTGCATTCTTGCCTGGACGACGGAGTGAGACTCCTACTAAAAAAAAAATTTTTTTTGATGTAAATGTTCCAAAGTGAAAAAATAAAGTAAAAAAGAAGATAAAAAACCCAGAAGTTATAGAGCGAGAGATAAATTGACAATTAAAATGTAAAACTTCTGTAAATAAATAACACTATTAGTGAAATTAAAATACAAATACACTGGAAGAAAATACACAGTATATAACATACAAAAGATTAATATTTAGAATAAGCTAAGAGCTCCTACAAATCAATAATAAAGGCAATCAATGACAAATAGATACAAGTTGTATAAAATTCACAGTAGAAGTATAAATAGCCAACAAAAAATATGAAAAGATTACTACTCTCGCTGATATTCAGGGAAAAACTTATTAAAACAACATTAATATATAATATTTTGCTCATTAGATTGGCAGACATGAGGACGATAGATAAAAGCCAGTGTGGGCAAGGATGTACAAAAATGAATATGTTCGTACACTGCAAGTAAGAATATACCTTGGTGTGATCTTCTTTGAGAGTAAATAGACAGTATCTATTATGATGAAAAAGTATTCATGATCATTAATCTAGTAATTCCAAGTGTTAGGTATCTATCCTAGAAAACTGTTCATATAAGTGCCTAAATGGTCTGCATGTTCTTTATAGCATTGTCTGTAAATATTAGAAAATTGAAGTTAACTTAATCATTTACCAAAATGGAAAACTATAGGGGATTTTAAAATAGTGAATTAGAGTTACATATACTAACTATTATTAAGAAAAAAAAGTTCAGCCGGGCTCGGTGGCTCAGCCTGTAATCCCGCACCTTTGGGAGGCTGAGGTGAGTGGATTGCCTGAGCCCGCGGGTTCGAGACCCGCCTGGGCAGCGAGACCTCATCTCTACAATAAATCAAAAAAATCAGCCGGGCATGGTAGTGCATGCCTGCAATTCCGGCTACTTGGAAGGCTGAGGCGGAAGGATCGCCAGAGCCCAGCAGGTCGAGGCTGCGGTGGCCGGAAGCGGCCACTGCACTCCAGTCTGGGCGACAGAGTGAGACTCCAACTCAAAAAAAAAAAAAAGAAAAAAAAGTTCAAAATAATATGTACAACACAATCTTACTTATGTGAGGAACATAAAACAGAGGCAACAGTTTCTGCAGGATCACAGATGCATAGAAAAAGTCTGAAAAGATTAATATAACACTGATAATTGTAGAGAGAGGTATGGGATTGTGTGCTGCAAGGAGGAGAGGTTGAGGAGATACTTTTAATAAATCTGTATTTTTAAAATATAGAACTAGAATTTCACTGGAGTATTTAAAAAAGTAAACAAGAAGTATAAGGGAGGGCAAATTTTGGAGATACTTTTAAAAATTCCAAACATTGATTCAGTTAATAATAGCATAAAAATATAGGGGTATTTGGTGGTATCTGGTAAACATGGTTAGTTAGCATTAACAGCAAAAAAAGCATATATACTTTGGAGCGAGACAGACTTAGATTTGAATTCTGGTTGTTCCATTCACTGTATGACTTGGCCAAGTCATTAACTCTCTGAGCTCTGGGATAATAATGGAACCTACTTCAAAGGACTGAGGAGTTTAAAAATCTTTACTGAATAGGAGGTGCTCAGTGAGTGGTGGGTGTTATTAATGGTTAAATTTATGGTCTGTAACCCAAAGAGAAGTGAGAAGCAGATGAGTAGTAACCAAAAAGAATTGAACCACACAGATTTAATCTGTGACTGTAGATCTTCTCACTATCAAAGATTCCTTATTATTTGCTCCATATACTCCTAGTGTTACTAATTTGTTCATTCATTCATTCAATAAGTTCATTCAATTTATTGAGCACTTCTTATGTTAGTCACTATAGACATACACTATTAGAAATAAACCACTCTGTTCCTATTTTGCAGGAGTTGACACCTTCTCCCAATGGGAGAAAGAGACACATAGCTAGTTGGCAATTTAACATGGTGGTTATACATGTGGGCTTTGGACCTAGACAACCTGATCCTATCACTTGCTAGTTCTGTGACCTTGGATGAGTTACTTAACCTAACCACTTTGCTCCCATTAACCCTGTAAAGCAGGGTTGACAACAGGTCCCGTCTACCAATATCTTCATCATAAGGTTCTTAAGAGGATTAAATCAGTCAATACAAGAGTAAAGTGCCTTGCTCTTTCCTGGCACATGGTGTACACTAGTAAATGTCAGCCATTTTTGTTTCCATGCAAGTTTGCCACTGTAAGGTTGATGTTGTAACAGGGAAATTCTGAGAGAAGGGAGCTCCTGTCAGCTCTGAAGATATTTGCCTATCTAGCAAACTATGTATATCAAACAATAATCAACAGCTAATTAGAATTGGAATGAGAACTTTTAATCAGCATGAGATAAGCCATATGATATAATTTCTGTCTAAAGCAAAGAAACTTGATACTTTAACCTTGGAACCTTATCTAGAGTAAGTGGGACAGTTCCGTTAGGCTTTTGCAAATATTGGCATTTTCTGCCCCGGATCCCTAGGGATAACTTCATAGACTGGCTTCTGTGGTTCAGGACCTTCCTTTCTGGAGGATGGAAAATACTTATCTAGGAAAAAAGGAGGGAGAGAAGGAAAGAAGGAGAGAGGGAAGCAGGCAATTACAGAGCAACTACCATGTGTTAGGAATTAGGTATTTGATTTCTTTAGCCTCCTGATGTGCCATGAGACTGGTCTGTTATTCCCATTTTAGAGATAAGCAAACAGGGACTCAGAGAGGTTAAATAATGTTCTTTAGATCAACAGCTAATCTGTGTCAGAATTTCTAGGTCTTCTGATTCTAAGCCTGTAGCTTTTCCCATGAAAGATATGATAATCTTTCATAGACAGATGGCAGCCTTCGGTTTGGGGTACTTTCCCACATACTCCTCCCTTGGGACAAGAGGGATGGAAGCAATGATCACTCATTGTCATCTCTCTTCTCTAGGTCCTAGGAGGAGGAGGAGGAGTTGCTTGTGGCTAAATAGACCAGGGGATCACTGGAGAGCAAGGGACCAGGCTGGGAAGCCACCCTGGCTGAGGACATCATAGGTGTCTGTACCTGGTGGGTTCTTCCTAGGAAGCTTTAGTAGGAAACCAGCACCAGACTGTGTTTTCCAAGGGTTTCCACTTGCTGGAAGATAACAAGTCCCTAGAAACAAAAGTTTTTGGTTCTGGTCTTACCCTTGTAACCTGCACTGAAGCGGTCTCTTATTGAAGGCCAGGGAAGTGTGGTGCCCTAACCCTATTCCCTGGTCCCTTCCTACCTTTGAGAATCTGGGTCCCAGAGGCAGAGAAACGCCAACAGTAGTAAATACTATCAGCTAAGCCCTGAGTTGGGAAATATGTTCTGACAGCAATTTGTATTTATTGGAAACCACAGGATAGTTCTTAGAATTATTGAGTTAGAAGATATCCAGGAAAATTTGGTTTATTTACTCTGTTTTTTTTTTTTTGTTCACCTTTTGGGTTGTTGTGAGGAGTAAAATGAAATAATACTTATGGAAAACATCTAGTAAACTTTAAAAATGAAGCAAAACCTACTATTGGCACTAGTATCTTCAGTATGAAAAAGACTATAAAGGTAATTTAGTCTAATACCCCAACCGTAGCAGAAATCCCTTCTCCAGCACGTCTGACTATTTGCCAGCAGCAGTACTTGCACACTTGCAGTGACAGGGAGCTCACTTCTTGAAAGGCCCCTTTCCTCTCTTGACAGCTCTGAGGAAAGAAAGTTCTTCTTTAGGTTGAGTTGATGTTTCCCTTGCTACAATTCCTGGCCATTTGTACCCACTGTCCTCCAGGGATTTGAGGACACTCTTCATGGCCAGGTCATCTCCCCCAAATACCGTAACATTCTTTGATATCTCCCTGTATTTTGCACTGAATATTTTTCAGATCCTTCATTCCTTGGGGCTTCAACCAACTTCAGCTGGTCAGTATTTCCTTGCAAATAATGGTGTCTAAAACAAACATGACCAATGCTGATGATATGACCCAGGGCAAAGTGCAAGAGTTACATCATCTCTTATAATCTACACTGTGTGACTCTATTCATGAAGCACAAAGTGAGGGCTTTCTGGCAATTCCATAGATTTTGCTCATTTTAAGTTTGCAGCTGGCAAATACAACTAAATCTTTCCCACCTAAACTACATCAAAGTCCCAGATTTCTAGATTAGTTTAAATCCCCAGATTTCTAGATTAGTTTAAAGTGGCCCAGGTTAAGAAACATCGCATTATCAGCATCCAAGAAGGTACACTTTTAGATTCTGTCTCTAATTCCTGGTCCAGGAATCACTGCCATAACTTTCAGAATACTTGTTTCTTCCTATCTTTGCAGTTTACCACTATGTGTGTATAATGTTTAGTTTTGCCTGTCCTGTCTTGGAACTTTATGCAAATGGAACCAGGCTGTATGTATTATTTTATAATTTTCTTCTTTCTCTCCAAATTATATTTGTGAGATTAATCTACATTGAATATAGCTCTAGTTTGTTCATTTTCATTGCTGTAGAGTGTTCCATAGTATGAATACACTTAAAATTTTAAAAAAACTTCATCTACTGTTGATAAACATGTGGGCCCTTTATTTTTTATTTATTGTATTATGAACTATGCCACTATGAATGTTTCTGTATGTATCTCCTAGGGCACCTGTGCAATAATTGATATGTAATTATTTCATATGTTTATAGCTTATCTCCCAATTCCCTTCAGAACACAAGAATCATATCTTTTACCTTTACAATAAGGGCTCTGAGTACATGCTTGTTTTCTTAGACTACATACCTAGAGGTGGCATCACTGGGTCTTAGGGTTTACCTAAAAATATAAAAATGTATATAATTCTTGATGCTCCTATCTAATTTCAAAATTGCTTTTTCAACCACCTCCTTGACAGGGAGAGCTCTAGGTGTCCAAACTAGACGTCTGACCATTTCTGAGTGACTTTGATCTTCAGGGCCTGGCTTGGGGCTTGATTATCAATGGCAATAAATGTGCCACTCACTTGTTGGAAGGAGCCCTTCTGTAGAGGACTTCTGCATCTGCTATCTTTACAGCCCCTGGCTTATGTTAGTCATCACAACAAGACACAGGATGCACTGGCCAAAGGTCTCCCTGCTGAGCATGGGTTTGCTTCCAGGAGAGTCACTTATGGGGGGATTGGATGGGGATGGGAGGATCCTGCTTGCTCTCTCAAAGGCACACCGACCATTTGGGGATATTAACTACTCAAAAAGCTCAAGTCTGTACATAAGCCCTCTGTTAATGTTGTAAGGACCTGGGGCAAAAGTACAAATAGATATTACATGTCTACCTAAATTATTTAAAATTATAAACCACTCCAACTAACTGTTAGCTATTCAATATAGTCTATTTTTCTACTTTGACAAATATACATCTTTAATGACCTGGAAGACCAGGTTCAAATTTAGAATTCCTGGACTCCCGGGATTTATGCACCTGAATGAGGTGGTGAGGGCAGGACAGGCCCTGGCCCAGCTATTGGCTCACGGTCCATCTGCCTTCTTTTCTCATTCTGTCCTACACTATTAGGCAGCTGTGGCATAGCATCTCAAATGTCCAAACTCTGTGCCACCACCCCAAAACACAGTTGCCTTTTAGCCATTTTTAGGGATACCTAAACCGCTAAGGCTGGAGACTCTGCCCTAAAAAAGGGTGAACCTGGGAAAGGAGCCCACAGCTTCAGCCACCTGGGGAGGGCATCCTGGGGTCACAGGTACCTAGAAATTGGTTCTGAAGTGCCAAATTCCGTGGACTCCTCTCTCTGAGGAGAGGGGGCATATAGAGGAGAGTCTCTGAATATGGTCTAGGGCAGGTTCTCTTACTCAGCTATAAGGGCCGTACTTTCTATACACTATTTTCTCCTCTCCCGTTATGAGCGCAGGGATTATATCTGGCTGTGGTTCCAGCATCTAACACCACAGAAAAGTCAGACTTTGCTTAATGGAAAGTCCACTGGCCTGTGCATCAGAAAACCTGGGGGTCCAGTCCCAGTACTGTCGGAAACGGTTCTTCATACTTTATTACCTCATTTAAACTTTTCTTAGCCATTATATTGATAAAGGCTCCAAGAGGTTAAGTGACTCTCCCAAGGTCATGCCAGCTAGAAGAGGCGGAGGCTGGATTTGCACTCCATCATCCAGCCTCCTCTCTCTCTACTTTTTTCTCCCACTGTGCTGGGCAGCGGCCTCTCCGAGAAGCCGAGCCTTTCTCGCTGCCCCTTTTCCTTCCCTTCCACCCGCATTCAGCCTCCCTCCGGCGCTGAGGCAGCCGCCCCCTCCGCTAGGATCCTCTCCTCCAGCCGCGCTCCCCCCACCCTCGCGAAGTCCCGCCCTCCCCTCAGGCCAACGTCACGTGCCGCCCCATCCCCCTGCGCCTGCGCACTGCTTATTTCCCGCTGTCAGGATGAGGAGGCGGAGGTCGGCGCTCGGGTCCGTCTCTGCCCGCGGCTGTGGCGGCGCCGGCGGCTCCAGCCTTAGCGGTTCCTCCCTGGGCGGCGGCGGTGGCGGCTCGGTCGACGCCTCTTCCGCCAGCTGAGCTCGCAGCAGCACTGGACGCCGCTTCCCCGCCCATCCCCGCTCCCCTAGGCCGGCTGCCTGGCCATGGCGCAGCCGGGCCCGGCTCCCCAGCCTGACGGTGAGGCGCCCACCATGGCAGGCGCGGCGGGCGCGGCCTGTCCGGCGCCGGCGTCGCGGGAGGACCTCGGGGTGGGAGGGCGGGCGGGTGGCGGGAAGGGCGCACGCAGGCCCCGGGGTGACCCCGCCGGGCGGAGGCGGGAGCGCGCGGACTCCGGCGCGGGCTCCGGCGCGGGCGGCGCGCGAGGGCGGTGCGGGCGCCTCGGCGGCCGTCGCTGGGGAGGGGGCGGGAGGCGCTGGTGGCGGCGCTTGCGGGAGGGCGGAGGGGAGGACGTGGGAGGCTGCTGAGTAGCGTGGGGGAGTGTGGAGAGGGAGCTGCTGTGGGTAGAAGTGGGACCGGCACGTGGGTTCTGCCGGTGGGGAGGGTGGAAATCGGGAACATGTGCTATATTCGTTAAAGAAGGAAAAAACCCTTTGCTTAGGTGGTGGTAGTGTGCCCTCCCCACCGCCTCGCCGCCCGAATTCTTGTCATGGAGCTCTTTGCACCCAGTTTTGTGACATATGAAACTATTTGGGATCAGTAACTGCAATTACTGGCATTCTTTGAGCGGCGGTGTGGCTTAATGGTAAGTGCCGGGGCCTGGGCGTCTAAAGGACCTGTATTCTTCACGAACAAGCTCCGGGCGCATTTCTTATCCTCTTTGAGCTTCATGCGTTTATACTTTGACATAAAGGTAGCAACACTTATGTATATGTAAAATGATAGCTTAGTATTATTGTAGGGGTATTGGAATAATAAGGGGAATGCTGTTTGAGAATGCCAAAGTAGAGGAAACGTGTCACTTATGGCGTTTATATTCTTGTAGAAAAAGAGCCCCATCCTAAATAATCAAAGTTGGCTGTCACAGGCCTTCATGACCTGGGGATTGGAGGAAGCTCTGCTTCATAGATTGCATCGTTCCAGATTTTACCACCTGGAATTATGTTTGAAAAGACTGTGCGTGGTCTTTTCCAAGATCCTATTGTATCTAGTTGTGAAAGTTCTTTTAGGTGTATTTCTGTAATCAGCACGTGTGTTTAGCATCTTTAAGTATGAGAAGAGTGTGGGAAAAGGTGCTTGTCACAGAGTAGGTACTTAAAAACTTGCCTTTGCCTAGGGCTGTCTCTTAAAATAATCTTTCTTGAAACCTTTACTCTTTGTTTTTGCCTCTGGGGAGTTGGAAACAATGTTATCAGATTTTAACTGCTCTCTGGGGAATGAACTCCAAAGCCTGTTGGCCTCTAGTTTTGAGTTTGTTAGTTGCCTAAGTGTAGATGTTTAGTAAGCATTTGGAGTTCTTTAAGAATCTGCTTGTAGTTTCTATTCCAGTCGAAGTGAAGGGGGGCATTTCTGGAGGACTGTCAGAGGAAACTGGGATGTTTTCAGGTCACGTTTTAATTATCACCTTTTGCATGTGATGTCAGGGAAGAAAACTTTGTTCTTCCACAAACCCTCTTTGTTTCTTCAGACAGAAGCAGGATAGAGCACAGTAACTTTGTGGTTCTGATCGGGGTGGTAGGTATGCTTTGCTGGCTGTCGCCTTCTCTTGAGTTGCATGGAAACAAACGTCTAGGGCAGCTCAGGTGACATGACAGTCTGGAATCAAAATTCCCTGCCTCTTACGATGTGAAATGGTCTTCCCTGTAAATAGGCAGAAGTGACTAAGCACTTGGAAAATTAGTTTTAGGAAATCTTGTATTTTTGCTATTTTTTGTGCAGGTTTATTTCCTATTTTTCAAATCTTGTGACTCTAGGATGAGATTTAGTTTGCATAGATTGCAGTTTTTATTTTAAATTAATGTAGTAAATGGGCAGCCACAGCTACTGTCGATAAAAGGAGATAATTTGGTATATTTGAGTGTTTTGTGTCAGTGTTCATCTTGGGAATTTAATTTTTCTCTTCAGAACTCATAGACTTTAGCTTTAGGCACACTTGGAATTTCCTAGTCCTGCTGAATTTTTTTTTAATTGTATAATTCTTTTGTCCCAAACTGGTGGTAAAAGATAACTGCTTAATCTTTGACTTTATCTTTATCTTGTTTTATCCCATTACAGAAGCAGTTGTCTTTTATGACATTGTTTTTTTTCTTTTTTCACAGATCTTGTCTGTCTTTCATGAAGATATGGTAGATTAAGAAAAGAATAAATTTATCTTGTAAATTGACAGGATGAAATGTAATCATTTTCTTTTTATTAATTTATTTTAATTCCTTATTTTGGGAAAGGTTTGGTTTTTTGAAAGTTCATCTTTGTTTACTCATTTAGAATAAAGGCAGTATATATATATATTTTTTTGAGTTGGAGTCTCACTCTGTCGCCCAGACTGGAGTGCAGTGGCTGCTCCTGGCCACCGCAGCCTCGACCTGCTGGGCTCCGGCGATCCTTCTGCCTCAGCCTTCCGAGTAGCCGGAATTACAGGCACGCGCTACCATGCCCGGCTAATTTTTTGATTTATTGTAGAGATGAGGTCTCGCTGCCCAGGCGGGTCTCAAACCCGCGGGCTCAGGCAGTCCATTCACCTCAGCCTCCCAAAGGTGCGGGATTACATGCTGAGCCACCGAGCCCGGCTAAGGCAATTTTAATAGTAAAATTTCAATTGGTTAATCCTTTTCCCTTGAGAATTCAAAGATATTGTAATTCTTTGATTTTTCAAAATTTAATATTTATTTTACTCTAAGAAGCTTTGCTGTTATTTTTTACTATTAATTTTTTAAATATTGTATCCTATAATCCCATCATTAAAAAATTGGTACAGTATTTTAGACCAGGTGCAGTGGCTCACGCCTGTAATCCCAGCACTTTGGGAGACTGGGGTGAAAGGATTGCCTGAGTCCATGGGTTTGAGACCTGCATGGGCAACTTTTGACCAGACCTTATCTTTACAATAAATCAAAAAATTAGCCAATCATAGTGGCGTGCACCTGTAGTTCCAGCTACTTGGAAGGCTGAGGTGGCAGAATTACCTGAGTCCAGCAGGTCGAGGCTGTGGTGGTGAGCGTGCCATTGCACTCCAGCTTGGGCAACAGAGTAAGACTCTGACTCAAAAAAAAAAATATATATGTATACACACACACACACACACACACACACACACGTACAGAATTTCAAGAAGTAGGTCTTCCCTCGTCTCTCAGAGGTAGCCACTGTTTTTTGACTTTCTTTACTCTTCTGTAGTTGCACAGACATGCTACCTTTTACTCTTGAGATAGACATGTGTTGTATACATAGGCCTGCAACTCATTGTCTCACTTAATAAATGTTAGCCATCATATAGTTATAAATGGTTTTGTGGCCCTGCAATGTACTACAAACCCTGTAGGCATTATTTCAGGAAATCTTCATAGCAATGAGGTGGGTACTGTTGAAATATTACTGCTCCTGTTTTATTGATGAGGAAACTGAAGCACAGAGAAGTTAAAAACCGTGCCTGGTGTTATACAGCTAGGAAGTTGGGGGAGCAGGATTCAAATCCAGGCCATCTGATACCAGGAACCTCTGACCTATTTACTAGGTCATGGACCACTTTCCAGGTCAGTGTTATAGGTCTTCCTCTTGTTAAAGACTATTTCATCACATGGATATACCATGCATGATTTGCCTATCTCCCTGTTGATGGACAAGTTGATTGCTTTTATTTTTATTTTTTCGTTATGTTATAAGCAGTGCTGTAATGGATGTCTTTGCGCATATTTTTCAGATACTCTTTTACTTCTGTAAGATTATTGAATTAAAGGACATGAGTTCTGAGTGGTTTAAATTTTAATACCTACTGCTAACTTACTCTCAAAAAAGGCATCGATTTACATACCTACCAACAATATATGAAAGGGGGGGTTCCTACAATCTTTCAAGCTCTGGGCGATGTCTGTTTTTATTTATTTAGTCTGTTTTAAATTTGTGTCTTTTAATAGATTTAAAACAAGTGATATTCTTTGGTTAACAAGTATTTGTGTACCTATTCTATGCCAAGCCCTATGCTAGAATCTAGGAAATACAATTATGAACAAAACTAGACCCATTCCCTGTTCCCTAGGTAGTGAATCATTTAGACGTTAATTAGATAATTCTACAGACAAGTATGAAACTATTTATTCAGTACGAGTGGAGACTACTTGCCAGGCACAATTCTAGATATTTGGAATATATCAGTGAGCAACGCAGATAATAAATAACCCTGCCTTAGTGTGGGAGAAATAGATACTAAACAACAAACAAAAGCAAATAATATGGATTGTTAGGTGATAAGTGCAATGGAAAAAAGAAAAAACAGCAGGGTAAAGGGAAGGGGTGGGACTGGCTTAAAATGGGGTGGTCAGAGTAGCTTTATTGAGAAGATGACATTTGTGCAAAGACGTGAAGGAGATAGGGGGGTTAGCCATGGAGATGTCTGATGGAAGAGTATTCTAGACAGAAGGAACAGTCTTTGGAGATGCCTTGAGGAAGCATGTCTGGCATGTTTAAAGAAGGACATGGAGGTCAGTGTGGCTGGAATGATGTTATAGGGCCTGGGGGAGGAAAGTAATAGGATATGAGGTCAGAGAAGTAACGGGGTGGGGCAGATGTTGTAGGGCCCTAGAAGCATTTTAAGGATTGACTTTCACTGTGGGGAACCATTGAAAGGTTTTGAACAGAGGAATGGTGTGATCTGACTTTTGTTTTAAAAATCACTCTGGCTGTTGGTTTGGCAGTAGAGTAATAGGAGGCAAGGGAGGTATGAATTCAGAAAAAAGGCAATGGGGCTTGGACCAGAATGTATCAGTGAAAGTTATATCTTGAAGGAATGGCCAACAGGATTTTTTGATGGATTGAATATGGAATGTAAAAGAAAGCAAGTTGTCAAAGATTATTCAGAGGATTTTGGCCTGAGCAACTGTGAGGTACACGATGCTATGAATACTTCTCTGACCTCATATCCTACTACTTTCCTCCCCCAGGCCCTATAGTATCATTCCAGCCACACTGACCTCCATGTCCTTCTTTAAACATGCTATGAACCCATTTAGGGAGATCAGGAAAGGATTCTGAGGAAGTGGTCTGGGAGCTGAGATCTGATGGATGAACAGGAGTCACATTTTTGGAGGAAGCAAGATGAGTAAGATAATTGAAGAAAGGTCAGTGTGCTTGGAGTAGAGAGACAGTGTGAAGTAGGTATGAGCTGGCCTGCGTGGTCTTCCTTAGGCCATAGGGGAAGCCATTGAAGGGTTTTAAGCAGGTAGATGATAGGGGCTTTTTGATTTGCACTTTCCAGTTTTAGGAGATTATACTGTTAATTATGGCATCTTTTTATTTATTGGCCATCTTTATTTTGTGAGTTGTTTATATCTATGCCCCACTTTTCCATTGTGTTGTCCTTTACTCATTGCTTTGGAAGAGCTCCTTTGTAAATTATAGTAGCCCTTTGGTATGCATTGCAAATTTTGGTCTTCTGGTACATCATTTATCTCCTTTTTTTTTTTTTGTCCAGAAAGCTTTACTTTTTATGTAGGTCACGCCTGTAATCCCAGCACTTTGGGAGGCGGAGGAGAGTGGATTGCCTGATTCCAGGGGTTCGAGACCATCCTGGGCAACTTGGCGAGACCTTGTCTCTGCAATAAATAAAAATAAAATTAGCCGAGTGTGGTGGTGTGCATCTGTGATTCCAGCTACTTGGAAGACTGAGGCAGAAGGATCCCCTGAGCCCAGCAGGTCAAGGCTTCAGTGACTGTGAACATGCCACTGCACTCCATCCTGGGCGACAGAGTGAGACTCTTACTTAAAAAAAAAAAAAGTATGTAGAACTGACCATTTAAAAAAAATTTATGGTGTTTAAGTTTCTTGTCTTGATGAGGAAGATCTCCCCAATCCCCATGTTTATATTTTTAAAAATTCTCATTTTCAGTACTTTTATAGTTATCTTTAAGTTTTGTAGTTTAATCCATCTGGAATTTAATTTAAAATTTAAACAGGGAAATTTAGTATAAAGAATTGTTAACTAAACTGGAGATGACTCAATGAGAAGAAAGAAAACTCTAAGAATACTTGTATAGGAGACATAAGGAACCACCAGCACTTACAGGACTGAGGCAGAGTACTCTTTTTTTTTCCAAATGGATAGCCAGTTAACATTTATTCAATAATCCATGCATTTTATTTGTAAATTTTAACTTGTTAAGTCTCTCAACCATTGAACTTGCAGAGATACTTAATCTGAAACACAGAAGCCCAGAACCTAACCCACAGTCTTATCACTCTGCTATCCCAACATACAGCAGCCTAGAATTGTGTGATAACCTTTCATTTTTATGTCTGATCTGACTACCTATGGGCAGAACTGTTTTTGAGTCTTAAGGGCTCTAATTTCTAAAATATCTTCTATCATACATTAAGCTTAATTTTTTTTAAATTAAGAAAGCAAATTAGAGACAGGGTCTTGCTCTGTCACCCTAAGTGCAGTGGCATGATTATAGATCACTATAGCCTCAAACTCCTGGGCTCAGGTGACCCTCTTGCCTCAGCCTCCCGAGTAGCTAGGACCAGGTGTATGTTACCATGCCTGGCTAATCCATCATATACTAGGTTTTTATCCAGTGAAATTTATATGCTTTTGTATAGTCATTAAGTTGAGTTTAGTTTTTATAGGAGTATTTAGTAAGCATGTTTATTTTTTTGTGGTACAATTACAATTATGCCAGGTAAAGTGAGGGGGAGGAATATGGAAATGAATAATATGTAGTTCTTATAATAATTTTATGGTCTAGTGGATGAATGAACCTTAAGAAGTTAAACAGGTGCTTTTGGATCACAGAGGAAGCTGTTACTCTAAGTGAAATTACAGAAAGAGCTATGAAGGAAGGTATCTGCCCAGTTTTCTCATCAGATAACTGAATCTCTTCCAATTGGTGGTCTTGAGTTCTTTTCTTTCTGGAGAGAAGGAACTTATAACTGTCCAGTGGTAGACTAGTTTTAATGTTTTATTTTTCCTTTAACCTGAAACTTGCCCTACTGTAACTTCTACTTACTGATTTTTGTTCTCTTCTCTAGCACCACACAGAGAAAATCCCAAGCATTCTTTTTTGTGTGTGTGTTGGAGTCTCACTCTGTTGCCCAGGCTGGAGTGCAGTGGCACGCTCGTGGCCACCATAGCTTCAACCTGCTGGGCTCGGGCTATCCTTCCACCTCAGCTTTTCAAGTAGCTGGAACTACAGGCATGTACCATCATGCCCGGCTAATTTTTCTTGATTTGTTGTAGAGATGAGGTCTTGCCAAGTTGCCCAAGCTGGTCCTAAGCATTCTTCTACACGTTAGCCCTGAAGAAATTTGATGATAATTTTATGTCCTTCTTAAATATTCTCTTTATTTCTCCTATCACATAGTGAATCTACTTTTTTTGATTATCTTTCAGACAGATTCTAGTTAATGACTTTTGGTGGTACCTTATGTTCTCTAGATGTATTTAAACTATAGAAAGTAATAGATAAAGGGTCATATAACTGAAAAAAATCAGACTAGTTATTTTCCTTCTTTTTACACAGCAGGAAACTAAGGACTAAAGAGGTAAAAGTGACTTTGCTTTGTAGCGGAGCCATTACTAGAATTTAGGAGAAGAGTGGGGCTGTTGCCATTTGAACCAGGAGTTTGAGACTGTAGTGTACAGTGATTGTGTTTGTGAATAGTCACTGTACTCTAACCTGAACAACATGGCAAGACTCTTGTTTTCTAAAAAAAAGCAGAATCTTTCTGAAGCTATTATCTTTCATTTTGTGAACCTAGTAGGGCTCTGTAGAGAGTGTTGGAAAGACATAAACAATTTAGGCCCAACTCTGTTGCAAAAAATTGTTCTGCATTTATTCTTAACAGATAGGAATCTAGTCTCTGTAGAACACTTCCACTTTTTTGTGGTAGTTATATTAGAAAATTATAAATTTTGTTGGGCCCCAAATATCTCCCTTTTATACTTTGGTTTTGATCTCTTGAAGCAATCATTATTAGACTATTTTTCTTTTTTTGTGTATGTGTTGCCAAAGCAAGTACTTATTGTTGAGTTTTAATATTTTTTGTATATTTTGGATAACAGTTCTTTATCAGATATGTTGTTTGCTAATACATTTTCTCAGACTGTGACTTGTCATATTCTCTTGACGGTGACTTTTGGCTGGTTTTTATGTATTTTTCATTGTGCAATACCATAAATCTTGAATAACACCATGGCACTCATACAGAGTACCATTAGTTATACTGAAAGTGCTCCCGAGTAGCAGAGAAAAGCCATGGCATTACAAGAAAAAGTTGAGCTGCTTCATATGTTCTATAACTTGAGATCTGCAACTGCAGTTGCTCACTATTTCAAGATAAATGAATCCAGTAAGGGCCATTGTGGAAAAAGGAAAGGAGTTGTGTGAAGCTGTTGCTGCAGCCAAGCCAGGACGTGTGAAGACCTTTCACTTTTTGTGAAATACCTTTTTATGGTCACATTGAAAATGCAGCTTTTATGTGGGTGCAAGATTGCTATGAGAAAGGTATACCTATAGATTCTAATAAGATTTGAGAAAAAGCAAAGTCATTATATGACAACTTAAAGCAAAGGGAAGGTGAAGGATCTAAAGATGGAGAAATTTAATGCCAGCAAAGGATAGTTTGATGATTTTAGAAAGAGGTTTGACTTTAAAAAGTGTCAGAATAACGGGAGAAGCAGTTTTTGCTGACCAAGAGGCAACAGAGAGGTTCCCAGACACCATTGAGAAAACCATTGAGGAGAGAGGATATCTGCTTGAACAGGTCTTTAATGTATCTGAAGGTGCTCTATTCTGGGAGGAGAAAATGCCACAAAGCACAACTTATTAGGAAGGAGGAGAAGTGAGCACCAGGATTTAAGACAGGAAGTGATAGACTAACTCTACTGTTTTGTGCAAAGGCTTATGGTTTATGATCAGGACTGCCCTTATCTATAAAACTGCTAGTCCCTGAGCCTTGAAGGGAGAAGGAATCCCAGCTGCCAGTCTTTTTATTGTACAAGGGGACGTCCTGGACAGTGATAACCCTTTTTCTGGATTAGTTCCTGTGATGACTTTTTTCCTTGAAGTCAGGGAGTACCTGCCAGTAAAGGATTGCCTTTTAAAGTTATTTTGATATTGGACAATGCCCCTGACTACCTAGAATGCCATGAGTTAAACACCAATGGCAATTTTCCCAAACATGTCTTCAATTCAGCCTTTAGACCAGGGGATCATAAGGACCTTTAAGGTTCTGTACATATGGTCCTCTATGGAAAGGATTGTTGATGCTATGAAAGAGAACCCTAATAGAGAGAACATGATGAAAGTCTGAAAGGATTAAACCATTCAAGATACATCATTGTCATAGAAAAAGCCATGAAAGCCATCAAACCCTAGACAGTAAATTCCTGCTGGAGAAAACTGTTGGACGTTGTGCATAACTGAACATTTATGACAGAGCCAATCAAGGAAATCATGAAAGAGATTATGGATATGGCCAAAAAAAAAAAAAAAAAAGAAGGATTTTAAAAATGGGGATCAGGCTAGCCGTGGTGGCTCATGCTTATAAATCCCAGCACTTTGGGAGGCCGAGGTGAGAGGATTGCCTGAGCCCATGGTTTCGAGACCAGCCTGGGCAGCTTGGTGAGACCTCATCTCTACAACAAATAAAAAAATCAACTGGGCATGGTGGTGCATGCCTGTAGTTCCAGCTACTTGGAATGCTGAGATGGAAGGATCACCTGAGCCCAGCAGGTTGAGGCTGCGGTGGCTGTGAGTGTGCCACTGCCCTCCAACCTGGGTGACAGAGTGAGACTCCTACTCAAAAACAAATAAAAATAGGAATCTTGGAGAAATTCAAGAGCTAATAAACATACATTGGACGAACTAACAAAAGATGACTTGATGGAGATGAGTGCCTCCAAACCAGTGCCAGATAATGAGAAACAAGGTGGAGAGCCTGTAATTCCGGCTACTTGGAAGGCTGAGGCGGAAGGATCGCTGGAGCCCAGCAGGTCGAGGCTGTGGTGGCCAGGACTGCACTCCAGTCTGGGTGACAGAGTGAGACTCCAACACACACACACAAAAAAAAAAAAAAAAAAAAAGATGGAGAGGCAGTGCCAGAAAACAAACTGACATTAGACAATCTGGCAGAAGGGTTCTGATTATTCAAGACTGGTTTTGAATTTTTTTTTTTAAACAACATGGGCTCTTCGATGATACAGGCACTGAAATTAAAGCAAATGGAAGAAGGACTGGTATAGTATAGAAACATTTTTGGAGAAGTAAAAAAGTTTGTCAGAAATGACAATGTAGTTTTGTAAAGTTACATCAGGTGTGCCTGCCTCTCCTGCTTTCCCTTCCACCACTTCTGCCTCTGCCACCTGTGAGACAGCAAGACCAGCCTTTCCTCTTCTTCCTCCTTCTTAGTTTGCTCGATGTGAAGACAGCCAGCATGAAGACCTTCATGATGATCTGATTCCATTTAATGAATAGTAAATATATTTTCTATTCCTCATGATTTTCTTAATAATATTTTCTTTTCTCTAGTCTACTTTATTGTAAGAATGTAGTATATAATAATATGGCATGCAAAATATGTGTTAATTGACTGTTTATATTATTGGTAAGGTTTCTGGTCAACAGTAGGCTATTAAGTTTTTGGGGAGTCAAAAGTTACACTTGAATTTTTGACTGCGTAGGGAATCAGCACCCCAATCTCTGTGTTTTTCAAGGGTCAACTATTTCTTTTATGGCTTATGCCTTTGGTTTTGTATCTAAAAAGTTACTGCCAAACCCAAGGTCATCAAGATTTTTCTCTCATGTTATGTCATAGGCGGTTTAAAGTTTTGCACTTTAAAAATTTTTTTTATTTTTGTGTCAGGGTCTCAATTCTGTTGCTCAGGCTGGAGTACATTGGCACAATCACAGTTTACCACAGCCTCAACCTCCTGAGCTCGGGCAATCCTTCCATCTCAAACTCCTGAGTAGCTGGGATTACAGGCATGCACCACCACACCTGGCTAATTTTTTAAATCTTTATAGAGATGAGGTCTCGCTGTGTTGCCCAGGCTGATCTCAAACTCCATACCTCAAATGATCCTCCTGCTTTGACCTCCCAAATTACTGGGATTATATGCATGAACCACTGCACCTGTCTATGTTTTGTGCTTTTTATATTTAGGTCTATAATCTATTTGTAGTATTTTTGTGAAAGATGTAAGGTCTTGTGTCTAGGTTCATTTTGTTTTCTTTAACATGTGGGTATCCAGTTGTTCCAGTGCCACCCTTTGTTGAAAAGTATATCCTTTCTCCATTGTATTGTCTTTTTACTCTTTTGCCAAAGTTCAGTTGACTGTGTTTGCATGGGTCTGTTTCTGGGCCCTCTATTCTGTTCTATTGATGTATTTGTGAATTCCTTCATGACGCTTATTTTCAAATTTCCTAATTAAATTTTTTGCATGAAAAATAATAAATGCTTTTGGTAAAACAATTTGTAAATGTATAATTTGAAAGGAAAGTGTATATAAGCTGATTAGCTCATCCCCTAGAGGTAAAAACACTCAATGACCTGTTGTATGTTTTTCCAGTTTTTTAAAAAAAATGTGTTTTCTGGTGATTTAAAAGTGGAATCACACTACTATTACTGTTCTTTTTTTTTTTTTTTTTTTTTTTTTTGAGTTGGAGTCTCACTCTGTCGCCCAGACTGGAGTGCAGTGGCTGCTGCCGGCCACCGCAGCCTCCACCTGCCGGGCTCCAGCGATCCTTCCGCCTCAGCCTTCCGAGTAGCCGGAATTACAGGCATGCGCTACCATGCCCGGCTAATTTTTTGATTTATTGTAGAGGTGAGGTCTCGCTGCCCAGGCGGGTCTCGAACCTGCGGGCTCAGGCAATCCACTCACCTCAGCCTCCCAAAGGCGCGGGATTACAGGCTGAGCCACCGAGCCCGGCTCTATTACTGTTCTTAAGTTCCCCATTCTTAATTCTGTCTTTTGTTTTGCTTGTTTGTTTTTGAGTCAAGGTCTCACTCTGTCACCCAGGCTGGTGTGTAAGTGGCATAATCATGGCTCACTGCACCCTCAACCTCCTGGGCTCAGGGGATCTTTCCTCCTCAGCCCTCTGGGTAATTGAGACTAAAGGTGTGCACCACTGTGGCCAGCTGATTTTTTTATTTTTTTGTAGAGATGAGGTCTTGCTATGTTGCTTAGGTTGGTCTCAAACTCCTAGGCTCAAGCAGTCCTCCTGCCTCGGCCTTCCAAAGTGCTGGGATTACAGGCATGAGCCACTATACCCAGCCAACTTTGTTTTTAATATAGATAATTTATTATATTATTATTATTATTTGAGTTGGAGTCTCACTCTGTCACCCAGACTGGAGTGCAGTGGCCGTTCCCAGCCACCGCAGCCTCGACCTGCTGGGCTCCGGCGATCCTTCTGCCTCAGCCTTCCAAGTAGCTGGAGCTACAGGCGCACGCTACCATGCCCGGCTAATTTTTGATTTATTGTAGAGATGAGGTCTCGCCAAGTTGCCCAGGCGGGTCTCGAACCCACGGGCTCAGGCAATCCAATCACCTCGGCCTCCCAAAGGTGCGGGATTACAGGCTGAGCCACCGCGCCCGGCTATCATTATTTTTTAAATAAAGCATTCTTTTTGTGGCTGCATTATGTAGATGCACTATAATTTTAAAAGTATGTCCCCCACTGAATATTTGTGCCATTCCAAAAATGGTGTAGTGAATGTCCTTGCACATATCTTTGTACACTTGTGTGACTTTTTCTGGGATGAATTTTTTGAACTGGAATTATTGAGTCAAAGAATATACATGTTTAAATATTTAACTGCAAGCACTATATTCTCTTTCAAAAAAGCTTGGTAATTTACAGACTCATCAGAATATGAGGGCTTATAGCCCCTTAATTTTATAAGTTCTTTGCATATAGGAAAGTTGACCTTTGTCATGTGTATAGTTGAATTTTCCCCCAATTTATTTGCTTTTTAACTTTGGGATGTTGTGGCATATGGAAATATTTTCACTTTTTATTTGGTTATCAGTTTTTTCTTTTATGATTTCTAGGTTTATATTCTGCCTCTTTGTTATTTTCTAGTAGTTACTTATTTTGACATAAGGAATAGATAGGAATTCAGGTTTTCCTATTTATTTTCAAATGGCTGGCCAATTATTCGTGTACCATGTAGTGATTAATCCATTTTTCTTCATTGGTTTTGAAATACCACCATTTATTACATGCTAAACTTCCAGGAATACTTGAGTTCATTTTTAAACTGTATTTTGCTCAGTTGATTTATCTATTCTGCTGTCATATCATCATACCACATAGTTACAATTATGTTCCTTTCTACTTTTTTAACATTTTAATATTTTTAAGAGCCAGGCATTCTTTAGTATTCATTTTCTGGAATTTCCTTGGCTATTCTTAAGTATTCATTCAAATAATATTCAGAATGAGCACATTAAGTCCACCTACCATGCTTTTCTCTCTCATAGAAACAAAAAAAGGACTTAAAAATATCTCATTGAATTTGTAAGCTAAGGAGACCATACATCTTTAATAAACATCTTCATAATTGAAATAAGTTAGTATGTTTAAATACATTAATAATATTAGTTAATCCTTCTGATTCTTTAAAGATGGTACTAGGAGTTACCAGCTGCAGTGAGCTATGCCTATGCCATTGCACTCCAGCTTTGCCAACAGAGCAAGACTATGAATGAATGAATGAATGAATGAATGAATGAGGTATTAACTCTGTTTCACAATTGAGGAAATACAAGTTTGGTAACTTGCCCAGAATCCTGGTTTCCATGACTCTTTTCACTCCAATTACTATCTCTCAGGTCACTTTTAGTTTTGTAAACTCTTAGATCATTAAAAAAAAAAAAAGGCAAAATTAAAATGAAGCCCCAAGGTTTTTTTTTTAAATCATAAAGTACTAAGGAAGTGTGAAGAAAACTGGACTTATACATATTTCTTCCTTTAGAGTAATTTTTCATTCTATTGTATTTTTAGTCAATTTTTATATTTTAAGACATCATATCATATATGTGGTTTTGCATTCTGCCATTTTTATTTAATTATTATGTGAACAATTCCCCTGTGTTGTAAGTTGATTTTTTATGTTTTGTTATTATTATTATTTTTTTTAGAGGTAGGGTCTTGCTATGTTGCCCAGGCTTGAATGTAGTGATGTGATCATAGCTCACTACAGCCTCAAACACCTGAGCTCAAGGATTACTCTTGCCTCAGCTTACCAAGTAGCTAGGACTACAGGTGTGCACCATCATGCCAGCCTAATTTTATTTTTATTTTTTATAGAGATGGGACCTTGCTATGTTGCCTAGGCTGGTATTTAAAACAAACAAACACCCATTGATTTTAAGTATGTAATTTATCAGATAAATTATCATTTTTCTATTACTGCCATTTTGATTATTTATAAATTCTAACTATTATAAATAATTCTGCAGGAAACATCCTTGTACATTAATCTTTGATCTCATCTTTTATTATTCCCTGGAGTGTTCTGGATCAAAAAGTATGAGGTTTTGATATATATTGCCAAATTGCTTTCCAGAAAACCTGTTCTAGTTTACGTTTCTATCATTAGTGCTCTTGTCTTTTAGTCTCACCTCATCTTTGTCAGCATGAATTGTAGGCTTCAAATATCCTTGCCAATAGGTTAGGCAAAAAAATGGTAACTTATTGATGTTTTAGGGTGCATTTTTAGTTTGGCCTTTTAAAAAATATATTGGTCATTTGTTTTCTTTCTTCATGCATTCATTGTCTCTTCATGTCCTTTGGCATTTTATTATTAATTTATAAGTATCTTCATAGATATTGGCCTTTGTCTTTTATTTGTTACAGATATTTTCCAGGTTTGACCTTTGTTTTATTTTGACTTTTGGGTCAACTTTTGTTTTTTTTGGTTTTTTTTTTGAGTTGGAGTCTCACTTTGTCACCCAGACTGGAGTGCAGTGGCTGCTCCCAGCCACCGCAGCCTCGACCTGCTGGGCTCCGGCGATCCTTCCACCTCAGCCTTCCAAGTAGCTGGAACTACAGGTGCGCGCTACCAAGCCCAGCTAATTTTCGATTTTATTGTAGAGATGAGGTCTCACCAAGTTGCCCAGGCAGGTCTTGAACCTGCGGGCTCAGGCAATCCACTCACCTCAGCCTCCCAAAGTGCTGGGATTATAGGCTGAGCCACCAAGCCTGGCTTGGGTCAACTTTTGATATAGAACTTTAAGATTTCATCTGAACAAACTTATTGGTAATACTCTGACACTCTCAAAGACCTACTCTCTCTCAGAATCAATTAGATAGCCTCTCATACTTTCATTTTGGTGTTTAAATTTCTTTTTCTAAATAGTGGCCAACTTTTTTTCAATATCGTTTCAGTTATTAAGTTGTTTCTAGATGAGCTGTTTGTCAGGTTAGATCTTCGACAACTTGCACTTAAGTCATTAATTTTCTTTGTACACACAATTATTTTATAATTTTAGATAAAATGTATCTTGTTTGTTACAAACAGTTAAGAAAAATAGAAAGAGAACTGACCACACAAAGATAGTTTTCATTAATACTTTGTTGTACAGTTAGCCCTCTGTATCTTCATGTTCCAAGTCTGCAGATTCAACCTACAGATGATTGAAAATATTAAACAACAATAATACATAATAAAAATACATAATACATAAAAAATGGCATAGCAACCATTTACATAGCTTTTACATTGTATTAGGTGTGATATAAGACACTTGAACATGCTCAGAGTTTTGTATCTGCAGAGCTTCTGGAATCAGTTTCTGTTAGATACCGAGGGAAAACTGTATTATCTTTATGGAGTTTTCATGTGTATATAAAATTTATGAAGAAAACTTTAACATTTGGCGAAAAATACCACTCTTATAACATATTTTTTCCCCACTTAGATGAAGAGCTGTTCATGATGTATTATTAAATAATGTTGTTTTAATGATATTTAATAGTAGTATTCTAATATAGATTCTATAATATGCTTAATTAATCCTTTCAGCAAATGTTTAAGTTTTTAAATTTTCTATTTCAAATGACATAATGGTAAACATCCTGATACATGTATCTCTATAAATATTGTCCAAATATTTTCCTCTAAAAAATTAGTTGTTTTATAGGCTATATATATTTAAAATTTGATACATTTAAATTTTTATGTATTCTTTTGTATCCATTGGGAACACCTCTATCTGAGAGCAATTGGAAAGCCAGCCTCTAGTAGCTTAAAAAGTAAAGGGTTCAATTTCTGTGTGCATGTAATACGTTCAGAAATAGAGCATTCTAAGACTGGTTCAACTGCTCAAGGATGTCAAATATCTGAGTTTTTTCTATTTTCTACTTTCTTCCTCTGTGGGTGTGTTTGCTACATCTTTATTTTTTCTTGTAGACTCAGTTCTGATTTCCTTTTGGTAATATTTATTTCCTTGAATCTTCTAATATTTTCTTAGTTATATTTGTTGGGGTTCTCTACTTCAGGAGATCATCCTTATATCGGATAGTCTTTTTTTCTCATAGCTATTTTCTTTCTAATTGCTTTTCTTTGTGATTCACTGAGATTATTTTACGTCTTTTTTTTTTTTTTTTTTGAGTTGGGTTCTCACTCTGTAGCCCAGGCTGGAGTGCAGTGGCACAATAAGGACTCACCACAGCTTTGACCTTCTGGGCTCAGGAGATCCTTCCACCTTGCCTGTGGAGCAATTGGGACTACAGATGCCACCACGCCTAGCTAATTTTTAAAGAAATTTGTTGTAGAGACAAGGTTTCACTGTGTTGCCCAGGCTTGTTTCAAACTCCTGAACTCAAGCAGGCCATCCTCATTGTCCTCCCAGTGTGCTAGGATTCCAGATGTGAGCCACCATGCCTGGCCATCTCAGGTCTTTTTGATCTGGTTAACAAAATGAATTACATTAATGGATTTCCTAATGTTAGACATTTTTGTACACCTGAGATAAACCCAGCCTGGTTGCCTGCATTGTTCTTCTAGTATGTAGCTAGATCTGATTTTGGTAATGTTTGAGAATTTTTGTAGTTATATTTATAAGTGAGATTGGCTTATAGTTTTCTGTTTTGGTACTGTGTTGGATTTCAGTATCCTGATTATACTAGTTTGGGAAAATAAATTGGGAAACATTTCATCTTTTACTATGCTGAGAACAGTTTAAGTAGTATGGAAATATTTATTCTCTGAAGATTTGATAGAACTTATGTTCTCTTTCAAGTTTTATCTTGAAACTTGTGTAGCTATTTCATAATTAATTTTGTCAATTTTTTATTGTTAGATAATGATTTCTTTCTAATGTTTTGACATTATAATGATGCTGCAGTAAACATTTCTGCAGTTAAATCTTTATACCTATGATTATTTCCTTGGGATAAATTCATGGTGGTGAAATTTCTTGCTTAAAGAGTGTACACAATTTTAAGGCTTTTGCTATTAATGACCACAGACCCATGTGTCTTGAAATGTACCCTGGATTTGTTTTAATCAGGTTTGTTAAGGTGACATACATGGAGACAACTTGCTTTGAAAGAAGAGTTTATTGCCTACAGTTCCCAAGAAGAAGGGGCATGAAGCCACACGAGGCCACATAGGGAAACTAGAGTCTCTTTTGTGCTTTCCTCAAGAAGAAATAAATAGGGTAGGATGGGCAAGTTGAGTAAGTTTGGGATTGGATAGTTTGAATAATAGTGACCTCTGGCATGTAGGGTGGTCTCTAGTTGTTTGGTACCTGGGCCTGATTTAGAGCAGGGGAGATAGTGGCTTGGTGTGTGAGAGTTAGGTAAAAGAAGTGGTTGGGGGTATGGATTTTGGATTTGTTGGTTTGCATATGAAAGGCACACTCACATGGAAGTTGTTTTCTCTAGGAATTAGCTAACTCTGGGAGGGGCTATCTCTTCTTGGTAAGCAAAATCTCTAAGATGTCAAAGCATCGTAAAATAGAAAATAAAAAAATATGATTAACACATCATACTTTAAGATTGTACAAGTTTGTGCTTCCACCAGCGGTATGAACATGCCAACGTTGGGCAGTGGGGTTTATTTATTTATTTATTTTGAGTCGGAGTCTCGCGTTTTGCCCAGGCTGGAGGGCAGTGCCATACTCACAGCCACCACAGCCTCAATCTGCTGGGTTCAAGCGATTCTTCCAGCTCAGTCTTCCAAGTAGCTGGAACTACAGGCATGCACCGTCACGCCCAGCTAATTTTTTTGATGAAAAACCAAAAACCCAAGAACTTAATCCAGCAAATCTTTTTTTTTGGGGGGGAGGTGAAATTTTGTTGCCATAAACTTGAATCAGTTTGGCAAAACAGTCAAAGGAGAACAGGTTATGAGATGCAAGAATTAATGTGGGCATTGCCACCTTCTATCACTTGAGTTGCACACAGTACAGTTAATAGAAACATTGCGTACCTGGAACAGTGCTTCCTTCAAGAACCTTGAAGATTGTATGGAAGACATTTGAGGATAAAGCTTTCTCTTTTTATTCCCATAATCAGAATACTTCCTGTTTGGTTATGTAAAATTGAAAGCCTTTTTGTTTGACTCTTATTGAATGGCCTGTTTGAATTTGGAACAAGAAATCAAATTTATTTCCTTTATGCACTGTCTTTCCCCATTAAAAAAAAATAAAGTTTTTAAAACTTAGACTCTAAAACACCCATGAATATTTTAGATGAAGTGTTTGCATGGTTTTAAAATGGGACTACTTTGACTACCCTGTATTTTTTCAGTATTAAATCAGACTTTAGTTTGTGAAGTTGAGTGTATTGAAAACCACTTACGCATATGCTAAATGAACAATTGAGAGAGCTGTTGGAGAAGTTTAGGAATTAGGTATAGATTTGGACTAGATGAATATCAGAATTTTAGTATTGGAAGGAACTTTCTATTGTTATCAGCCCTTTCAATTTATAACAGGTTTCTAACCTTTGTCACTATTGACATTATGGGCCAGATAATTCTTTGTTCTGGAGGCTTGTCTTGGTACATTGTAGGATGTTTAGTAGAATTTCTGGCCTCCACCTACTGGATGCCAGAATCCCAGTATGACAGCCAAAAATGTCTCCAGACACTGCCAGATATCCCCTGAAGAACAAAATTTACCCGCTCCCCCATTTGAGAACTACTGGTTTATGACATAATGCTTTAGACTGCCTCTTTACCGTTCTGACATAAAATTATACGCAAGACTTAAAAAGAAAAAACCCCTCAAAAACTCAACAGTATAATGCCCTTATTGTAAAGGAAAATAATTTGTAATTAAGTAATACAGATTTCAACGTGTAAATAAACAGTATAACTATATAAAAGATCACCCCTAAGAGGTGGTGTTACACCTGTTTATAACTCGACTTATGTGATACATGAATCTCTTGTATTAATTATCTTGTATTAATTCATTTATAATCATAGGGACATCCTTGGAGCCAGGCAGGTCAGTGTTTGAATACAGCTCTGCCACTTATGAGCTGTTTGTCGGTAGATGACTTAATCTTAGGTTATTTCTTCATTTGTAACTGGGGTGATAATACCTATTTTATGGTTTGTTTAGAAAATTTAATGAGCCTTTATTACCCATTTCATTTTTTGTAGCTCTAATTGAGACTTTCCTCCCAAGTACATCAGCATTCTCTCCTTGAAATTACTTTTACCTCTTGGTTCGTGTTCTCTTCGTGAGACATCTAGTTAATCTACATCCACATGGTAGGTAGGATAGCTATATATCAAAATTTTGATTTCTTTCTATGTATGACCTTGATATTTCTGAAAAGCACATAAATAATGCATCCAACTTCCCTTATAAATAAAATATAACCCTTGTGTTTTGATAATTTATTTATGAAGAACTTTTCTTCTTGTAAGTAACCCCCAATGTAGATTTTGTAGCTGTAGTGTAGCCTCTTTATAACAAGTATAGGGAGATAATGAATTACATCTGCAATTTAATTATGTCTTCATTAAAAATGTTCTGTGTTACAATAGTGTGTACATAGGGAATTTGAATTGTTTTACAGTATAAGCAAACATGATTTTAAGAGATATTTTATGTTGCATTAGGCTTTTTCCCCGTAAATGATAAAACTCTTTAGAATATTCTAAACCAATTACCATTTTATATATTAAAGGAATTGGTAATAACTAGTGATAATTATATTTTATCAATAGTTCTTCATTGTAAATTGTGTATATTTGGAATGGTTGAGGAATTATGTTTTATGGGTACATTATTTTTCATTTAATTTAATCTTAAGTCTTCAAGCACAGAAATGGCAAGACATAAAAATTAATGTTAGATTCTTTTGCTCTTATTTAAACATATCTTTATATAGAACTTTTTTAAACACTTAAAAAGTAAAAAGGTTATTATGTAGACCCACCATCTTTCATGTGTCATGATTATTAATGTATGGCTATTGTGTGGTGTGTGGTGATGGTAGAGAGGTATTTGTTCTTTGTTGGGTGGACAACATTGCCAGACCTCTGGGAACAACTTTAATAAACGTGTTTATTTGGGTTTAGAAATCATTCAGAATTAATCAGTGGCATTTTAAAAAAAACCCTTTATTTTAGAATCGATAGTACAGAGAAGATAGTACAGAGAACTTTCATATACTGTACATCCATTGCCCCCTGTTGGTAACATTGTATAGTAGTAGGTACATTTGTCAAAATTAATGAGCTAATATTTGTTTGTTTGTTTGTTTGTTTGAGTTGGAGTCTCACTCTGTCGCCCAGACTGGAGTGCAGTGGCTGCTTCCGGCCACTGCAGCCTCGACCTGCTGGGCTCTGGCGATCCTTCCTCCTCAGCCTTCCAAGTAGCCGGAATTACAGGCATGCGCTACCACGCCCGGCTGATTTTTTGATTTATTGTAGAAATGAGGTCTCGCTGCCCAGGTGGGTCTCGAACCCTCGGGCTCAGGCAATCCACTCACCTCAGCCTCCCAAAGGCGCGGGATTACAGGCTGAGCCACCGAGCCCGGCTAAGGAGCTAATATTAATATATTATTCCTAACTTAAAAGTTCATAGTTTATTCAGATTTCATTAGTTTTTACCTTCCATCCTTTTTCTGTTTCTGGATCCTATCCAGATATTATGTTATATTTAGTTGCCATGTCTCCTTAGGCTCCTCTAGACTGGGACAGTTTCTCTGACTTTGTTTTTGATGTTCTTGCCAGTTTTAAGATGTACCAATCAGGTAGTCTGTAGACTGCCCCTCAGTTCAGATCTGTCTGATGTTTTTCTCATGGCTAGAATGAGGATGTAGTTTTTTGAGTAGTCAGTTCTGTGGCACATGAGAAAGTGCCATTTTTTATGCATCAGATCGAGTAGAAGAGCACATGAGAAAGTGCCATTTTTTATGCATCAGATCAAGAGAACATACTATTGACATGGCTTATCAGTGATGTTAGTCTTTACCACTCATGCTGAGGTAGCACTGGTCACCCCCGCCCCCCAGTATCTCCCCAGCTCTCCGGGAGGAGCATCTATCTATACTGTGTTCTTTAGAAGAAAGTCAGCATGTGCTCCCTCCCCATATGTGATAAAATCAACCAGGCTGATCATAAGCAGGTTTTTCAAGAGTGTATCTTAACTTATAATTGATAGTCATTTCTTATGAATTAAAACAATTCATTTTGTAGTACCCTTTAGCAGTCTTCAAGAGAATGGAAGTGGGAGTGACAGTATAGTGTGTTTCACTCAGAATTTTTTGTTGCAAACAAAACAATTTACTCTGTCTTATTTAAACAGGTATTTTTGAGAGGATATGAGGTTGCTTACAGTGTCATTGGGAGGGCAGGGAGAGAAATTGTAGATCACTGGTTCTCAGATTTTAGCCTGCTTCTAAAGGGCTTGTTAAAACACATTGCTGGGCCCTCTCTCCAGAATTTCTGATTCAAGGTCTGGGATTCCGAGAGTTCTCAGGTGATGGTGATGTTTTGGTCCCAGAACCACACTTTGAGAATCACTGTTCTGTGTTAAACTTTAAGGAATACCCAAAAGCTGCCATAGAACTTACTTATTAGTCTACTGTTGCCTTTGACGCTGTTGGCATATGGAGCTTCACTTTAATACTGTTGTTAGTGCTGCTTGTATTAGTGCTGCTTGCTTGATGCCACTTCTCATTCAGAAATTGGACCTATAACTCTAGAACAATGAGACTGGAGCAGTTTTTTTACACTGCTCAGTGCTGAATTGAAATTGCATTTGGGTGCGTTTGGTTGAAGGAACCTAGGTCATGTGCCTGCATTTTATTTTTAAGGGAGATTATAAGTAGCCTCTTTTTAATGGTCTTGAGGAGATAGGGAGCTCGCACCAGAATATAAATCTGTGTACTGCTTTATTTATTGAAAAATGTCAGTGGAACTGAGCAATGTACTTAGTTGATTTTACATTCTATCCAGAATTCCCTGCCTCATTCTCAGATCAGTAACAAGTGGCACTGCACTACTGTAAAAGAATAAGGGAGAAAGGAATCTAAGGTTGTATTGCATTGGCTAACCTTGGTGTTTAGGCTGGCTGCGAAGTATGGTGATACTTGAAGCAGGCTAGAGAATTGGGGAAAATAAGGATAAGAGAATTAGAGGTAAAAATCAGAGCTCAAAATATCCAGTGTACCCAATAAGCCCTTCAGAACAGTACTGTTCAATAGAGATGTAATATGAGCCAAAGAATATAATTTAAAATTTTCTAGTAGCCACATTAGAAAACTAAAACAACCAACCAAAACAAAAACCTTGAACAGAAAAACAGGGAAATTAATTTTAAAAATAACACCTTTAACTCCAGCCTGGATGACAGACTGTCCCTAAAAAAATAAATGAATTAATAACATCTTTATTCAGATATAATTTATATACCATCAAGTTCATCCTTTTATTAAGGTGTACAATTAGTTTTTATAATGCCTATAGAGCTGCGTATTCATCACCACTAATTCTGGAACATTTTTATCACCCCAGAAAAGAATTCCTGTACTATCAGCACTCTTCACAACTCCCACCCTATCCCTTGGCAACCATTAATCTACTTTTTGTTTCCATGAGTTTTCCAGTTCTGGACATTCCATGTAAATGGAATAATACAGTACAAATAGAGAATCCCTTATTTGAAATGCTAGGGACCAGAAATGTTTGGGTTTTAGGTTTTTTTTTGATTTTGGAATATTTGCAGAATACATACTGGTTCCGCATCCCTAATCTGGAAGTCCAGAATGTTCCATTGAGCATTTCTTTCAAGTGGCATGTAGGTGCTCAAAAACTTTTATTTAGAGGATTTTGGATTTTCAGATTAGGGACACTCAAATCTGTATTTGGCCTTTTTTTATCTGCTTTCACAAAGCATAATGTTTTCAAGGGCCATCCATCTTGAAGCATGTATCAGTACTTCATTCCTTTTTATGTACAAATAATATTCTATTGTATGGCTATACCACATTTTGTTCATTAATTCATCAGTTGATGGTAATTAGGGCCTCTTTTTTTGGCTAATATGAATAATGCTGTTATGAACATTGTACAACTTTTTATGAAAATTAATTTGGATGATATATTCTAGTTATCCCAGTATATTTCAAATGTTATAATTCCTACCTGTACCAATATAAAATTATGAATGAGATACTTTAGATTTTTGTACTAAAGTTAGATTTTATTTATATTTCATATAATCTATATTCCATTTATATTTCATGTTCAAAGTTCCATTTATATTTCATAGGTGTTCAGTAGACTTATGTGACTAGTGGCTACCGTATTTTTTTTTTAAAGATGTGGGATACAATCCAGGTTAGGTACACAAATATTCATTATGCAGGTACCCTTGTTGACGAGGTGTGCCCCTCCCTCCTCTGGCAGTTTCTCTCAACTGCCAATCCTACTTTCCCTCCCCGGGTAGTTTCCCACTACTGCCGATCCCTTTCTTATAGTATTATGATAATTGTTCAAGGTCTGCTTATGAGTGAGAACATATGGTAATCTGTTCTTTGTTTCTGTGATAAATCACTGAGTATGATAGACTCTAAATCCATCCAAGTTGCTGTGAAGCCCATATATTTGTCCTACTTTATGGCAGCATAATATTCCATTGTGTATATGTGCCACATTTAAAAATCCAGTCCAACTTTGATGGGCAGCATGGTTGGTTCCATGTTTTTGCTGTTGTGAATAGAGCTACAACAAACATACGTGTACAGGTATCTTTTTTATAGAATGATTTGAGTTCCTCGGGTTATATTTACAATATGGGAATTGCTGGGTCATATGGAAGGTCAGTTTCAGGTTCTTTCAGAAATCACCATACTGTCTTCCAAAGAGGTTGCACTAGTTTGCATTCCCACCAGCAGTGAAGTGTTCCCTTTTCTCTGCATCCTCGCCAACATCTGTTGTTTGTTTTATCAATGATGGCCATTCTTACTGGGGTTAGTTGGTATCTCAGTGTGGTTTTGATTTGCATTTCTCTGATGATGAATGAGACTGAGCACTTTTTCATGTGTCTATTAGCTGCCCGTATATCTTCTTTTGAGAAGTGTCTGTTCTTGTCTTTTGCCCACTTTTTAATGGGGCTGTTTTTTGGTGCATTTGAGTTCCTTGTAGATCCTAGATGTTAGACCTTTGTCAGATATACAGTTGACAAATAATTTTTCCCATTCTGTGGGCTGTCTCCCTGCTCTCTTGATGGTTTCTTTTGCTTTGCAGAAGCTCATCAGTTTGATGAAGTCCCACTTGTCTATCTTATTTCTTATGGTATGGACACTTAGGGCTTTGATCAGGAATTGGTTGCCACTTCCAATTTCCATAAGGGTGTCTCCTGTATTTTCTAAAATTCTTATAGTTTGAAGTTTTACGTTTAGGTCTCTGATCCCTTTACAGTTAATTTTTGTGTGTGGTGACAGGTAGGGGTACTGTTTCAATCTTCTGCATGTGATCAGCCAGTTTTCCGAGCACCAATTACTGAATAGGTTCTTCTCTCCCCAGTGGTTGTTGTTGGAGGCCTTGTCAAAGATGAGTTAGTTGAGAAATTGAAGCTTTGACTCCGGAATCTCTATCCTGTTCCATTGTTCTGTATGCCTGTTCTTGTACCAATACCAGGCTGTTTTGATTACTTTAGCCTTATAGTAAAGTTTGAAGTCTGGAAGTGTGATACCTCCTGCTTTGTTTCTTTTGATAAGGATTGTTTTGGCTATTCATGGCCATTTATGTTCCCATATGAATACCTGTATCGTCTTTCCAGGTCTGAGAAGAATGCTGCTGATAATTTAATGGGTATTGCGTTAAATCTGTATATTGCCTTGGGTAGGATGGACATCTTGACAATGTTGATTCTTCCAATCCATGAGCATGGAATATTTTTCCATTTGTTTGTGTCTTCTTGGATTTCTTGAGCAGTGTTTTGTAGTTCTCACTGTAAAGGTCTTTCACTTCTCTGGTTAGGAAGATGCTGAGTGTTTAATTTTTTTGTGTGGTTATTGTGAATGGTTGGTTCTCTGCCTGCTTGTCGTTGGTATATAAGAATGCAACTGTCAGCCGGGGTTGGTGGCTCAGCCTGTAATCCTGCGCCTTTGGGAGGCTGGGGTGAGTGGATTGCCTGAGCCTGCAGGTTTGAGACCCGCCTGGGCAGCGAGACCTCATCTCTACAATAAATCAAAAAATCAGCCGGGCATGGTAGGGCATGCCTGTAATTCTGGCTACTTGGAAGGCTGAGGTGGAAGGATCGCCGGAACCCAGTAGGTCGAGGCTACGGTAGCCAGGAGTGGCCACTGCACTCCAAGTCTAGGCGAGAGAGTGAGACTCCAACTCAAAAAAAAAAAAAAATGCACATTTATTTTGTACCCTGAGACTTTGCCAAAGTCCTTTATCAGTGCAAGCATGTTTTTGACAGATTCTTTTGGATTTTCGAGGTATAGGATCCCATTGTCAGCAAAGAGGGATAACTTGACTTCCTCTTTTTCTGTTTGGATACCCCTGATTTCCTTCTCTTATCTAATTGCCCTAGCTAGGACTTCCAACACAATGTTGAACAAGAGGGGTGAGAGTGGGTAGCCTTGTCTTGTTCTAGTTTTCAGGAGAAATGTTTCCAGTTTTTGTCCATTTAGCAATATTTTTGTGGTGGGTTTATTGCAGATGGCACTTACTATTTTGAGGTATGTTCCTTCTACACCTAGGTGTTTGAGGGCTTTATCAAGAAGGGATGCTGGATTTTATCAAAAGCTTTTTCTGCATCTAATGATATCATCATGTGGTTCTTGCTTTTGCATCTGCTGATGTACTTAATTACATTTATGGTCTTGCGAATTTTGAACCAGCCCTGCATTCTGGAGATGAAACCTATTTGGTCATGGTGGATGATTTCTGAGATGTGTTTTTGGATCTGATTTGCTAGAATCTTGTTGAGGATTTTGGCATCTATGTTCATAAGGGATATTGGCCTGTAGTTCTCTTTTTTTGTTGGATCTTTACCCAGTTTGGTTATCGGTGTGATGTTAGATTCATAAAATGAATTCCATCTTTCTTAATTGGTATCAGCTCCTCTTTGTACGTTTTGTAAGATTCTGCTGGAAAGCCATTTGGTCCCGGGATATTTTTTGTAGGTAGTTTTCTTATGACAGAGTCAATTTCCTGGGTTGTTATTGGTCTATTTAGTGTCTTAGTGTCTTCTTGTTTCAAACTGGGGAGGTTGTGTGATGTCAGAAAATCCTCCATTTCATTTAGGTTATCAAGTTTGTTTCTGCACATCTTGTTAATTCTTTCAAAGAAGCAGCTTTTTGTTCTATTGATGTTTTCTATGATATTTTTGTCTTCTATGTCCTATATTTGGAAGCTCGTATTTTGGTGGTTTAGATTCTTCTGCTAAAGTTAGGGTTTTGGTGGTCTTCTCTTTCTAGCTCCCTTAGGTGATTTGTTAGGCTCTCAATTTGTGATCTTTCCATTTTCTTGACATGTGCTCATAGAGATATAAATTCCCCTCTTAGAATTGCTTTCATGGTATCCCAGAGATTTTGGTAAGATGTTTCTTCATTTTCATTTGTTTCCAGAAATATTTTAATTTCTGCTTTGATTTCAGTGTTGACCCAGTAGTTATTTGGCATCATGCTGTTTAGTGTCCATGTCTTTGTGGGCTTTGGGGAAATTTTGTTGGTGTTGATATTTATTTTTATTCCACTGTGGTCAGAGAAGGTGTATGGCAATATTTCAGCCTTATGGAATTTGTTTATACTTGATTTGTGGCCAAAGATGTGATCAATCTTGGAGTGTGTTCCATGCGGTGATGAGTAGAATGTATATTCTGTGGTTGTTGGGTGAAATAATCTGTAGATATCTATTAAGTCCATTTGGTTGAGTGTCAAGTTTAGGTTCTGGATCTCCTTATTGATTTTTTACCTTGAAGATCTATCTAGGGCTGTTAGTGGAGTATTCAAGTTCCCTGCTATAATAACTTTTTTTAGTTTACTTAGTAGTTGCTTTATAAATACTGGTGCTCCTGTGTTGGGTGCGTATATGTTTAGGATGAATATTTCTTGTTGATAGATTGAACTTTTTATCATTATGTAGTATCTTTTTAAATTTTTGATAGCTTAAATGTTGTTTTTTCTGATATTAAGATCGCGACTCTTGTCTTTTGTGATCTATTTGCGGGGAAACTTGTTTTTCATCCTTTAACTTTGCTGTGCGTGTCCCTTGTGGTGAGATGAGTTTCCTGGATGCAGCAAATAATTGGGTCATGGTTTCTAATCCAGTTTGCCATTCTGTGTCTTTTTAGTGATGCATTTAGTCCATTCACATTCAAGCTGATTATTGAAATGTGATTGTTTATCCTTGTCATGAGGTGTTGTTGTTTGCTTGTTTTCTTTTGGTTTTGGGGTTGATGTATGTGTGTGTTTTCAAGTTTGTTGTCGTGCTGTATTCTCTGTTGATTCTGTGCTCTGCTGTTCTCTTGGGAAGTATGTGGTCATTCTTTTTTTTCTTTCTTTCTTCTGTTCTTAATATCTTTAAAAATGTCTCCTGTAAGAGACACTTAAAAAGAGATTATGGAAGTTGCATAGTCTTTCAGGGATTGGATGTCTGGGAAAGATTTTAATTTTGTATCTCTGATGAAGCTGAACTTGGCGGTGTAGGAAATTCTTGGTTGAAATTGTTTATCTTTGAGGACTTTGAATACTGGACTCCAGTCCCTTCTTGCTTGTAGTGTCTCTGCTGATAGGTCTGCTGCTATTCTGATTGGTTTTCCCCGGGAGGTAGTCTGACTTTTCTCTCTTGTTGCCCTTAGGATTTTTTTCTTTTGTGCCTACTTAGTGTAGGCAATTTACTCTGTGTCTAGGGGTTGGTCTTCTCATATGATGTCTTGTGGGGGTTCTCTGTATCTCTTGTGTTTAACTGGTCTCATCTCTGATGAAATGAGGAAAGTTTTCTTGGATTACTTGCTGAAATACTTGCTCCAAGGTGTTCGCCAATTCCCTTTCTTCTTTGGGATACCAATCAGGCATAGGTTTGGCCTCTTGATATAATCACACATTTCTTGTAGGCTTTGTTCTTTCTTTCTGAGTTTTCTTTCTGTGCTTTTTACAGATCGGGTTAATTCCATGTTCAGTTCTTCAAGTTCTGAGATTCTTTCTTCAGCTAGATTAATTCTGCTTTCCATATTTGTCATCTTGTTATTTATTTGCTGGTTGACATTTTTTATTGCCAAAATCTCTGTTACAAGTTCTTTCAGTGTTGAATCTTGTCTTTCCTGAGTCTTATTCACTCTGTCCATCCATTCCCTAATCCCTGTCATATTCTGGGGCCAGTTGTTGGTGACTTGCATTGTTCACACTCTGAGGTCTGATTTTTCAGGAGTTTTCTCTTTGGTACACTTGAAACTACCTGTGGTCTTCCTTTGGTTTTTCCTCATTTGTGACAGATCTCTTGCTTTTCTCTTTAGTTCTGTTATTCAGTGTCAGTGGGAGAGGCTTTCCCTTCTCATGTTTTCTCAGCCCTCTCTTCTTACCTGATTCAGGCTCTGGATTTGTTCTATTTTGAGACAGGACCATGGGTGGGAAGCTTTGCTGTCTCTTGTAGTTTAGAAAGTTGAATAACATAGGGGATGGGGAGCCAGGATTCAGAAACTACTTGCAAATTACAGTGTTCATTGATTGTGGTATGTGTTCCTCGAGACCCACTTGCCACCACCACTCTATATGATGACGCAGTGGGTACATGTGTGTACCCCCTGAGTCCAAGATACAGTGACAGCAATGAAGAGCCTAGAGAAAGACAGAATGAAATGAGATGGACAAGAATTTAAAAAGAAAGAAAAAAAAAACACAGAACAATGAAAGCAGAAACCAAAGCAAAAAACAATTGAACACACACACACACACACACACACACACGCACACAGACACACACAGACATCCACACACACCCCCAAACAAACTGGAATAACAACAAAGTGAAACAAAACAACAACAACAAAAAAACCAGGAAAACTAAACAAACACACACACACCACACACACACACACACACACACACACACACACACACACACACACACTCTCACACACTCACACACTCACACGTCTAACACAAAATGAATGGAGAAGAAAAAAGAGAAGACCAGGAAAAAAACAAAAAAACAAAGGAATTCAGATCGAACCCTCACACATATGTTGACACACACCTTAAACTAAAAAAAGAAAAGAAGAACAAAAGAGCAAAAACTAACACCAAAAAAATCTGAGAGATGAATGCTCAATCATTCACAAACACACATAAACAGAAAACAAAAAATAAAAGGAGAAAGAAAAAGAGAAAAAAAAGAAGAAAAAGAGTCTTCTCTGGTGGGACTCTGTTTCTAGGCTTCCTCTGTAGCCCCTGCTGCCAGTGTCCAGCCAGGTGCTGAAGTGGTGAGGCAATGCCTAGAGCTGGCAGTCTCTCCTGCTGCAGTGGTGAGGCAAAGTCTAGGGGCAGTAGTCTCTTTCTGCCACCTCTTCACAGGCAAAGTTTTGTCCACTTAAAAAAAAAGGGTGGAGGGATGCAGATCCAACCCTAACATATACATTCACGCGCAAAGGAAAAATATTAGAAAAATAGATGAACTAACAGACTGGCAAAACTTTTTTAAACATTTTTTTAATTAAAAATTAGCGGGTTTGGTGGCTCAGCCTGTAATCCTGCGCCTTTGGGAGGCTGAGGTGAGTGGATTGCCTAAACCCATGGGTTTAAGACCCGCCTGGGCAACTTGGCGAGACCTCATCTCTGCAATAAATAAAAAATGAGCCATGTGTGATAGCGCGCACCTGTAGTTCCAGCTACTTGGAAGGCTGAGGCGGAAGGATCGCTGGAGCCCAGCAGGTCAAGGCTGTGGTGGCTGGGAGTGGCCACTGCACTCCAGTCTGGGAGACAGAGTGAGATTCCAACTCAAAAAAAAAAAAATTAAAATAAAAAAATCCCCCTCCCTCTTGTAGCAAGTTTTGTAATTGTTCCTCTCACCTACTCTCTCCTTCAGAACTTCCACTTCTTTCACTCTCTCTCCAGTGTCTGAAGCAGGGAAGGAGGAGGGGAAGTGGGGATGGGTGGGGCTGTAGTCCTCACCTTTCACTCTTGTATGGTCAGGGAGATCCCCTCCGGTGGGGAGGTGTGGGATTGTCTCTTCCCCAGGTATGTATTTGCAGGGGGTGCCCCAGCCAGGCCTATCCTTGAATGGTGTAGTCTCTCCATGCTGCTTCTTCACAGGAAACTTTTGTCTGTTTTAAAAAAAAAAAGGCCCTCGGCTTCTGTGTCCTGGGAAGTGCCAGGGACCAAGCAGAGAAGTTGCAGCACTAGCTGCTGTACCAGGAGGGTTCTGGCCACTTGCTCACGAGCCCCCACTTAGTCAGTCTCTCCTAGCATTTTCTTCCCTGGAAGGGTTTTGTTAATTAAAAAAAAAAAAAAAAGGCACTCAGCTTCTGCGTCTGTAGAATCATTAGGGTCCAAGCTGAGCTCATAGCACCAGCTGCTGCACCAGGAGAGCCCTGGCCACTAGCTCCATAGCCCTCACTCAGTCAGCCACTCACATACCTACTCACTCATGTGCACATACACAAAATTTTCCATACGCTTACACCGGGACTTGCATAGTCCAACTGGCTTGACCACCATCTTCCCCCATGGCTACCGTATTTGAAAGCACAACACAAGAAGGAATCAAGGGAGACTATTATGCTTATGTGGGAAAAAGCTCCCAATTTGTTTCAAGTCAGAGATATTTCCTTACTAACTACTTGATATGCATATTGCCTCACTTCTTTTGCTTTGTTCCCAGTGGAATGCTCTTCTTTTGTTTCTTCAATTCCTTGCTGTCTTTTAAGATCCTCTTATGTCCCTCTTCTTCAGTGGGTTTTCAGTGGTTATCCCAGCTCACTTTTTTTTTTTTTTTTTACTCAACTATTTTCTAAGAAAGTTGATCCTAACCCTTACTTTTCTGAGTGATGAGTACAAGTTTAGAACCAGGAGTGAATTGCTTTGAGCAATAGAAGAGCCTGCATACTACAAACAGTCCTCTTTGTGGTCCTCCAAGCAGAGACCAACCAGCCTCTTCTCTAAATTTTGATTAGAAGCTCTGAGTTGGTAAATGAGTATGATCTGGGGATGGAGAGTAGGTTAATCTCAGCTTTTCTAATACTGAGCTTTTAATACTAATTTTTTTAAGTGTTTGTGTAATACATATAAATGATTAACTCACTACTGTCCTTCTCTAGGAAAAATTCACTTTTTTGTTCATTTACTTAATTAGCAGATGTTTACTGAACACCTTCCATGTACCAGCCACAGTTATAGGTGTTGGAAATAATAGCAAGTAGGCAGAATACATAAAGTCTCAGTTTTTAATGAGTTTATACTCTATTAAGGAGCAGTGTCAGAAGTTTGAGACCAGCCTGGGCAACACAGAGAGACCTCAACTCTACAATAGCTGGGTGTACACCAGAAGGCTAAGGTTAGAAGATTGCTTGAGTCCAGGAGTTTGAGGCTGCGATAAGCTATGATTGAATCACTGCATTCCAGCCTGAGAGACAGAGGAAGACTTTATCTCTTAAAAAAAAAAAGATTGTAGTCCTGCTAGGGATTATATAGTGGCATCTCATTGTGGTTTTAATTTGTGTTTTCTTAATAACTAATAGTGTTGAATATATTTTCATGTGCTTATTTACCATGTATATCTTTTTTGAGGAAGAATGTTAAAAGATTTACTCATACTTTTAATTGGTTGTCTTATTATTGTTATTAGTTTTAAATTTTTTTGAAGTATTTTGGATATTTTTCTCTTTTTTTATAGTTTATGCTATATGCATTGTATGAAATCTTTGTTTATGCCAAATTCACAAATTCTTTTTCTATTTTTTCCTAGAAGTTTTGTACTTTTAGTTCTTCCATTTCAGTCTATGGATTCATTTTGACTTGACTTTTGTATATGATCTGAGGTGAGGATTGAAGTTCTAGCATCTTCCCTGCCCTGCCTTGCCCTGCCCTGCATTTTAATATCCAGTTCCAGTACCCTTTGTGGAAAAGACTACCTTCTCCCCATTCAGTTACCTTGGCTCATTTATAAAAAATCAAGCATATTTGTATGAGTCTGTTTCTGGATTCCGGTCTGTTCTATTGATGTGTGTATGTATCCTTGGATCACTACTGCACTTTACAGTGTTTTGGACTTGGATAATGTAAATCTTATGACTGTTACTTAAAAAATGTTTTAGCTATTAATTTGCATTGTAGTGTAAATTTTAGAGTCAGCTTGTCAGTTTCTACAAAAAGCGCATATTGAGATTTTGGTTAGAGTGCATTGAATCTGTAAGTCAACCTGAAGAGAACTGACCAATATTGAGTCTTTCCAATACATGATTAAGGCATATTGTGTTTTTTTAAATTAAAAATAAAAGGAAAATAACTTTATTTAAACAACTGTACTTTTTCTATTAGCATTTCATCCAGGGTGTAATTGTTATACAGATCAGTATATTAAAAATGTCTTGGGCAGTTTAGTTGTTGTAAGATGTAATTGATTTAATAGTATAATATAAGAGCTTGCAAATTTTCAGTACTGAAATTCAGGTGCAAAAATAAGGTTTAAGTTTAACTTCATTGATAGTGAACTCTAAGAGCCCCAAACAAGGTCCTGAAGTGGCATGATATAGTTCTATTTTGAATACCAGTAGGGTTATAGGCCCAAAATGGAATTATTTTGGCCTATTTCCTTAAGTAAGCCTGATATTTGAGTTTTGGAATAGGTGTCTTTGTCTTGTAAGTGGGTAACTAAAATATTAAAATATCCAAATTGTTACAAAATATGTCTACCATTCAGTTTAGTGATATTTATGCTCCTTTGACTGGCTTGACATTATCTGGTATTTGAAATATGTAGGAAATAGAACAATGCAGTTTGTACAAATTAAATAGATAACAGTCCATTTTTATTCATGCACACTTATGTCAATTGTTGAACACCAGCTTTTTGACAGTTATAATAATTGGACTAAATGTAAATCAGAAATTAAGATGATTTTAAACCTATCTTGTAACATTTATATAATGGTGGTTTAATGATAGTTTTAATTGACTAGTTTTCAAAAGTATCTGTTGTTCATTTCAACTATATAGCTGCTTGCTTCTGAAGTAATCATTAGTTGGCAACCATTTGAGACTTTTTCATGGTGCTCTTGGGAATGCGTAGTGGAATATAGTTCTGTAGTATTATAATAATGTAGAAATAGATGCTGGAATATAGTTTATGCTGCATTGTCAATCTGTTGAACATTTACTCCTATCCATTGATCCAAAATACTTTCCTTTATTATAGCGCTTCTCCTTGCTGTCTTGTCCCTTTTCATCTGTACCCTTTCCTAGGGCAACTGACTGTTCTCATCTGCTTCCATTTCCCATCTTCTTTTTCTGTTGTACTACCAGAAATCCCTATTCTTTGATTCTCTTTTGTATTTTTTTTCTTTTTCTCAAAGTTTAGTTTACCTGCTTGTTTTAATTTATAAATTTGCTTGAATACAATTTCTGGAACGTTTAGAAAATAATAGATTATTAAAGCAAGTGGCTTAAGAGCACTTTGGAAAATCAAGTGATGTAGTTATCACTAGGAAGATATGTCTAGACTGTGTTGGGCACCTGCTTTATGTGAGCCATTTTTATATGATGCTATTTCTGATTCTCACAGCATGTGATACTATACAAAAGGATATCACCTTCATTTTAATAATACAAGTTTAGAAAGATTAAAGTTTTTGCTCTAATTCAGATAATGAAAGCTTGGGTTTGAGTTGAAGCACAAGTTTCTCCGACTCCAAAATATTAAGTAACTTACCTTTGAATTTTAGTAAGGCATTTGATTACACTGTTGATGAAATCATGGATAAAATGAAGAAATGTGACTTGATACTAAGGATGGTTGGAATGAATTTGTAACTAGTCTTTGTAGTCAAGCATGGTAGTTCATGCCTGTAATCCCAGCACTTTGGGAGGCCAAGGTGGGAAGTTTGCTTGAACCCAGGAGTTTGAGACCAGCCTAGGCAATATAGTGAGACCTCGCCTCTACCCAAAAAACCCCTACAAAATTAGCTTGGCATGGTGATGCATGCCTGTAGTCCAGCTGTTTGGGAGGCTAAAGCAGGAGGATTGCTTGAGCCCGGAATTTGAGACTGTGGTGAGCTGTGATCATGCCACTGCCCTCCAGTCTGGGTAATGAAGTAAGACTCTCACTCAAAAAAAAAAATAAATAAAAAAGAGTAGTCTTTCTAATATATCAGTGTCGGCCCCACCAAGATTTCAGGTAATGTACCAAAGGGCTCTATCTTAGTCCTACCTAATAACAAAAAAATAAATCAAACAAATAGCAACCTCCACCATAGTTGAAACTGCACTAGCTTTGGATTTGAGAGATCATTGGTTTAATGACAGTTCAAATGGAGAAGATTTAAGGACAGGTGTTGGATTATGTTACTCTTATGGGCTAACAATACCAATGTTGAGTTGTGACCAAAAGGAGGTAGGGTAAGTTTTTATTAAAACATAGAAGAAGGGAGATAATGTTTCTATTAGACTCTGTATTATGTTATAGCAGTGTATCATATTTTATGTATAATTTTGACTGACTGTAGTGCAAAGGGAGATAATGAAACATTTAGAATTTATCGAAGGGTTACAGAATATTTCTTCTGGAGAAGCAAAAAGAGGATGGATGTGAAATGTCAGATATTAGAAATTTTCCTCTCTAATTCTAGAAAGCAGAACTAAAATCTCTTAAGGAAGCAGATTTAGGGTCATGTTACTAAAACCAGATATTTCTAATAGTTTAAGATGATCAGTTATCCAAGGAAAGAGGGAGAAGATAATCTAAAATTGAGCAGTGGAATTGGCTGCCCTGTGAGGCAGTGAACTTAGTTATCAGATCTATGTTCATGTGGAAACCACATGATCACCTGTCTGATATTGTAGAAATGAATTCTTGCATGAATTAAGAATTGGTTGCTTTCAAACTTTTTTACATCTATTTATAGTAAGAAACACATTTTTCATTGCAAATCAGTCTGAAACCTATGGGTATTTGAAATAAGAAATTTCATGCAATAAGAGGCATTTATATTGAATGTGCTAGTATTTTCTGTTGTGTTTCATTATTTTAAAAAGAAAGGTGGTTAATCACTAAATTGATTTAGCAGTTCACGAATGAATTGTGACTCATTTCAAACTTCACTGGACTAGAACAAATCTCTAAAATCCAAGCAATACTGTGATCCTGTGATTAGTTCCACTAATAATGTAGAACTAAAAGTTGGGCCTAGATAATACCACACTGTAGATGCCTGGAAGCTGTTAATTTTGGTCACCTGTAGGGAGGGTTGAGAAAATATTGTATCCTTCAATTTCTTTTTTTCCCCATTGTCATCCTTGCTCCACCTCTGCCATATTCTCCCCCAGTCAGGTTTTACCATCGTTTCTTCTTTCTCCTTAATCCTTCTTTTATCCTTTTGAAGAATCTCCTCTTAAATAATTTTTCATTATAATAAGTCCCCTACATATGAACAAGTTTTGTTCCAAGAGCAAGTTAGATACAATTTGTTCATAAGTCCAACAAAGCTTACCTAGGTACCCACCGAACACAATTGACTGTATAATACTGTACTGTAATAAGTTTATAATACTTTTCACACAAATAATACATAAAAAATAAACCATTTTTAATCTTACAGTACAATACCTTGAAAAGTACAGTAGTTCAGTGCAGTACAACAGCTTGCCTACAGGGGCTGGCATTGAGTTAATAGGCAAGAAGAATTACTGACTGGAGGAGGAAAAGGAGGCGAGAGATGGTAGAGCTGAAGCAATGGGAGACAGATGGCAAACTGCAGTTTCACTCATACCTGATGTTGATGGCACAAGTTCTGGTTCCTTGCTGGATTGATTCAATTCTATCTACCCTCTTGAAAAAATGACTCAGTGATGTCTGGGTAGTCGTTCTTTTTTTCTTGTCATAGATGACATGGTAGCACTGGATTGCATTCTGAATGTATGTTGCAACCTTTGTGTATGGGTCCTGTGCCTCAAAAACTAACAGTGCCTCCTCAAATAGTGCAAACTCATGTTCACATCTTTTTTTTTTTTGAGTTGGAGTCTCACTCTGTCGCCCAGACTGGAGTGCAGTGGCCGCTCCCGGCCACCACAGCCTCGACCTGCTGGGCTCCGGCGATTCTTCTGCCTCAGCCTTTCAAGTAGCTGGAACTACAGGCACGTGCTACCACACCCGGCTAATTTTTTTATTTATTGTGGAGATGAGGTCTCACAAGTTGCCCAGGCGGGTCTCGAACCTGCGGGATCAGACAGTCCACTCACCTCAGCCTCCCAAGGCGCAGAATTACAGGCTGAGCCACCGAGTTCTCAACTTGAAGGTTTGTATGTAGGGAACTAACTGTACCTCTTTTTTCCCCCTAAATTAACACTTAGTGTCAGTTTGTTCTTTCATTTAATGTTTTTCCTGGATTCCCAATAACTTCTTCAGGTAGTTACATATACACCTAATCTTTAAGTAAGAGATAATTACTTGGCTTTCTTATTTGAAACTCATCATCTTCATCTACCTGAAGTAGTATGACACCTAACTCCTTTTTTTTTTTTGAGTCGCGTTCTCACTCTGTTGCCCAGGATGGAATGCAGTGGTGCAGTGGTACATTCATAGCTCACTGTAGCCTCAACCTTCCAGGCTCAGGTGAGCATTCTGTTTCAGCCTCCCAAGAAGTGAGTGCCACCATGCCCAGTTAATTTTTTGATATTTTTGGTAGAGATGAGGTCTTACTATGTTACCCAGGCTAGTCTTGAACTAACTCTTGGGCTCAAGCAATTCTCCTTCTGTCACCCAGACTGGTCTTCAACTCTTGGGCTCAAGCAATTCTCCTTTCTTAGCCTCTCAAAGTGCTGGGATTACTATGCATGAGCCACCACACCCAGCCTCTAATTTCTTGAAAAGGATTGTGGAGGAAAAAAGAAAAGACAAAATAAATAAGGTGTTTCACTTTGAGTCACACAAGAAATTGTTCTGTGTAAACTTCTAACTAATGTTATTCAGTTTTAGAACAGGTTTGCTGGAGTAAATGGACAAGGCAAAAGGATATAGTTTCTTAAAGTTTTTAAAATCAGGTGTCTTTGAGATTATATAAAGTGAAGAGATTGCACAAAGTGATCATATGATAACTTTTTGTTGCACTAAGGAATTGTGATTATCTTTAGTATTATGGAAGAACTGATTCCCAAATGCCATACCTATTTGATCTAATATTGTAAAGTGATTGGTAATTTAACTCAGTGACCTGCATGTGGACTGTTGTTTGTGATCAATAGTCTCTAGACTAGTAATCCCTACTAGGTCCCATCCACCTACTTTATCCTTCCCCTTCCTTTGTGAGGTATAATCTGTGATTATGGATTTACAGCCATGTGTCATTTAATGACAAGGATATGTTCTGAGAAACACGTTTAGGAGACTTCATTGCTTTGCAGACAGGCAGTGTACTTACACAAACCTAAATGGTATAGCCTACTACACACTTAGGCTATAAGATATAGCCTGTTGCTCCTAGACTACAAACATGTACAGCATATTACTGTTAAGTGTTTATATATCTTTTTTTTAACTTTTAATTTTTTTATTTTAAAGATGTGGGGTACAGTTCAGGGTTGGGTATACAAATGTTCATTATGCAGGTACTCTTATTGGTGAGGTGTAAGTGTTTATATATCTACACATAGAAAAGGAACAGTAAAAATACAGCAGAAAAGATAAAAAATGGGCCTAGACATGGTGCCTCACGGCCTGTAATCCCAGTAGTTTGGGTGGCCAAGGTTGGAGGATTGCTTGTGCCTAGGAGTTCAAGACCAGCGTGGACAACACAGCGAGACCTCATCTCTACAAAAAAATACAAAAATTAGCTGGGTGTGGGGGCACTCACCTGTAGTCCCAGCTACTTGAGAGGCTGAGGCAGAAGGGTCACCTGAGCACAGGAGGTTGAGGCTATGGTGAGCTGTGGTCAGTCGACTTACCCCCAGCCTGGGTGACAGAGTGAGACCCAGGCTAAAAAAAAAAAATCAATCTTTCTAATAGAAAACAAAAGATAAAAAAATGGTACACCTGTAGAGAGTACATACTATAGATGGAACTTGCAGGACTGGGAGTTGGCTGTCAGTGAGTTAGTTAATAGTGGTGAGTGAAGGCCTAGTACATTACTGTATACTTCTGTAGACTTTATAAACACTGTACATTTAGATTACACTAACTGTATGAAAATATTTTTTCTTCAATAAATTTACCTTAGCTTACTGTAACTTTTTTACTTTAACATTTTTTTACTATAAACTTTTTATTTAAAATTTTTGACTCTTTTATAATAACATTTAGCTTAAAACACAAACACATGGTACAGCTGTAAAAAATATTTTCATTCTTTATATCATTATTCTATAAGCTGCTTTTTTAATTTAAAATTTTTTATTTTATTTTTTTACTTTCTAAACTTTTTTCTTAAAAACTAGGACACACACTCTTATTAGCCTAGACCTGCACAGGGTCAGGATTAGCAATATGCCTGTCTTCCGCCTCCACATCTCGTTCCACTGGAAGGTCTTCAAGGTCAGTAACATGCATGATAACAATGTTTTCTTGTGAAATGCCTCCTGAAGAAACTGCCTGAAGCTGTTTTACAGTTAACTTTTTTTAGTTAAGTTTTTCTCTAGTAAGTTAACTTATTTTTTAGTAGAGTACACTCTAAAGTAAAAAAAAGTATAGTAAATACATAAACCAGTAACATAGTTGTTTATTGTCATCAAGTTCATTATAAACTGTTTGTAATTGTTTGTGCTATACAATGTCTGGCAACACAGTTGGTTTGTTGACACCAGCATCACCACAAACACATGAGTAATGTGTTGCTCTGTGATGTTTAATGATAACTAGGATATCACTGGGTGACAATTTTTTTCAACTCCATTATAGGAGCACCACCATATATGTGGTTCCTTGTTGATTGAAATGTCCTTAATGGGGCGCATGACTATATTTAAATATGAACCTAAACAAAGCATCATTCATTGGGTGATGTATAACAAATTGTAACCACTTTAGAGCACAGAGATAAGGTGATTTGCTAGATGGAAGACCATTTCTGAAACAGAAGAATGATTTTTTTGAAATTCGTTAGCATGACAACACAAAAGGTACCTGGTCCACTACCAGGGGGAGTGAGGGCCGGTTAGAAGCCCAAATTTCACCTGCATGCAGCCTACTTAAGGTAGTTAATCCTAACTTGTATCCCACATCGCTTTAATAAAGTTTAAAAAAGTAATTTATTTTAGCAAATTGATAGCTCTGGAAAAATTGAAGTATAGTTTTAAAAGTTATTTTTTTGTGTGTGAAATATTTTAAGACTATTGAATTATATACACTTTATGAGCAAAGAGATTGAGGTGGAGCAATAAGTTAAAATTATAATTACCAAAACACAAGAAAGATAAAGTATTCATTACCTCTTCATTTAAATCTAATCACAATTTATCCTTTTAGTTATCAGAGAGGCAACTGATAACTGATACTCTGAATATCATTTGGTATATTCTTTGCAGTCTTTTTTTCTGTGTATTTTTTGCATAGATTATATTGTGCTGTACATAATTTTGTATCTTGTTCTTTTTATTAAATATAATTTTTCTGACTTGGTATTAACTGAATGGATATACCTACCATATACTTAATAGTTTAAAATCCAGTGATACACAATAAAGACTTCTGAGTTTCAGGAACTGTTCAGATCCTTTTATCCCACTGGAGTTATGTTTTCTTGTATATTGCTTGAAATAGGTGTTTTCTTAGATTTTGAATGTCATTAAACAAAAGACTTTGTAGTAAAATTTGACCTATACTGCTTTTTTTTTCCTTCTCCCATTGCTTATATCTTACCAAATTTAGTACAGTGTTTTCCTTGTTAGAGGAATGTAGTAGCACATAGCTTAGGACTTAAAAATAATTTTAAGTTATGGCGCATTCTCTTATTCTCATCAAAATTAGAGAAAGAGATATGTCTAAACATTATTAGGTCTTGCTGGACACTGTGGCTCACTCCTGTAATCCTAGCACTTTGGGAGGCCAAGGCAGGAGAATCGCTTGAGCCCATGAGTTCAAGACCAACCTGGGCAACATGGTAAACTCTTGTCTTTACAAAAAATACGAAAATTAGCAGAGCATGGTGGCGGTAGTCCCAGCTGGATACTGAGGTGGAAGGATCGCCTGAGCCCATCCTGGGTAGCAGAGTGAGATCTGACTCAAAAAAAAGAAAAAGAATAGAAAAAGGAACATGAAGTCCTTCTTCCGTGTATTTACCATATTATTATTTTTTCTTTTTCCTTTTTTTTCTGTATTGCTTAGTTCATGCATTTTGAATAAATGATGCAGTAACTTTTCCTTTGAGATGTCAGTCAATAAAAGTAGCTATTGCATTAGTTAGCCCCTTTTATTTATTTATATTTTTATTTTAAAATTGTGAGGTACAATAGTCCCCCCTTTTTAGATTAAACTAATGAAGGTAACAAGTATGGAATGTGTGGAGTGATTAACAAAGGCTGGCATACTAATGCTCTCAGCTACTAAATTTCAGAAGTTTTAATATTGGTGAAAGCTAACATTAACATGTCATGGTACTATGAAGATATATGGTAACGGGAAAGGGTCTGAGCTGGAAATCTAAGCATGAAACTGAGTCAGAATCATGAATTTGGAAGTGAGTTCTGGTCTTTTTTGGCTCCCTACAAGTCACTCGATCTTTCTGCTTTTTTTTTCTTTATTCATTAAATAAATACAACTAATTTAATAATAACAGGTAACATTTATGAGATTTTTTTTTATATGCCACACTAAGGACTTCTTACATGAACTATTAGCTAATTATTATGATGTCACCATGTTAGGAAAAATAATACAGCATTTTATGTGATGAGAACTGTTTTCTGTTTGATTTGTGGTTGGTTGCTAATGCATTAGGATATAGCTACTTGTAAACTTTCCTGCAGTCTTATTCAAGGTGAATTGATTTTTTTAGATGTACCAGTAAAGACATTCTTGCAAAAAGCAGTTATTTTGGCCTTTCTGTATTGTAGAATTGAGGCATGTTAGAAACACTTGAGGTGGATTGTTACTTTTTTTAATTAAAAAAAATGAGAGTAAAGGAGTTACTTGGTACACCCTCAAAGGCATCATGATTTTTTAATTGAAAACTGTCTTGAAGCCTGGAGAGAGCCATACTTGTGGGGAAGAACTGTGACAGGGCAGGGAGTAATGGAAATGCACTTAATCTTGGCTGCATCTTTAAAGGCTACATTTTTGTTCTGTTGATTGATTAGCTTAAGTTCCTAAATGTAATAATGTTGGATGGCATGGGCATTTTGGGTGTGTGTACATTTTGGTAGAAGATAAGGGTGGGTTGGAGATACAGCTATTAGGGAAATCTAAGAACAGGGGAATCTTTATTTTTCTCCATTGTTGACTCCCCAGGAACTTTCCCAGCTTCGTACCAATCAATTGATACCCGTAGTATTAAAGTATTAGTGGAAAAATTGTTTAACTTATTTAGCAATTAGGATTTAACAACAAAAATACCAGAAGAAATAAATAGCACTGAGAACAAATTTCCTTCATGATTTCAAATGGTAAATATGAGATAATTTCCAATGGATTCCCTATTTTCTCACCCCCCTTTTTTTTTGTTGGAAACATTATCAAGCCTTCAGCTGGCCAACATTATCAAACATATCTCTTTGACCTAAAGATGCTTTTAATGACATGGAACTCAAAGCAGCAGTCATTTCTTCTTTCTGCAATGGATTGCACTGATACTGTTAAATCTGTAGTGAGACTAGTCTTGTCTTGGGAAAAAATGAATACAGATGCTCTTTGACTTATGATGGGGCTACACCTTAGTTAATTCGTAAATTGGAGATATCATTAAGTCAAAAATATGCTTAATATACGTAACTTACTGAACATTATAGTCTACCTTAAATGTGCTCAAAGCCAAGAGTGAGACTCCGACTCAAAATATATATATGTGATCAGAACACATTAGCCTACAGTTGGGCAAAATTGCTTGACAGCTTGTTTTAAAATATAGTATTGAATATCTCTTGTAATTTATTGAATACTGTACTGAAAGTGAAAAACAGAATGGTTGTATGGATACTGTAGTAAAGTGGAAAAATTTTAAGTCAAGCCATCATAAGTTGGAGACTGTTTGTATTGGTTTTCGTTCATTGTTTTTTAAAGAAATATACGAGGGGTGCCAAAAAATATATATACATATGTTAAGGGACATGTTAACTATGTATTACTTTTACTTTGTCATCATCAGAAATGTCTGGATGCTGATGGTACACTTTGAACACCTCTTGTAATTGCAGAAGTCAAATGTGACTTGTATTCATCTTTTGTTATTGGTATATATTGAGTATTACAATTTTGATACAGTTTTTTCCTTTCTTAAAATGTGTATACACATTTTTGGCACCCTCTTAACATTCTCATTGTAGAGAATTTTGAAAACCATTTGGAAGAAATTAATGAGATATAATCCTATTATCTATGGATAAAACATTGGTACCTTTTTTTCTAGTTTTTTTCCTATGCATTGTAAAATCATTTCTCAATTAAATGGAATGATGGGTTGGGGAAGGAATGGCCTTTAAAGGTGTAATCTCAGATCTTGGTTAAAATTATAATGTGGGCTGGGCGCAGTGGCTCATGCCTATAATCCCAGCACTTTGGGAGGCTGAGGTGAGAGGATTGCCTGAGCCCTTGGGTTCGAGACCAGCCTGGGCAACTTGATGAGACTTCATCTCTACAATAATTAAAAAAATTAGCCGGGTGTGGTGTAATCCCAGCTACTTGGAAGGCTGAAGCAGAAGGATCACCTGAACCCAGCAGGTTGAGGCTATGGTGACTGTGAGCATGCCACTGCACTCCAGCGTGAATGTTTTATCATTTCAGTATAATGGCAAGTCATTTTGAAATTGGAAGAATAGTTCTGACAGGTATAGCTATCCTACTCAGGGAACCTATTAGATTTTGCTTGTTAACACTTGAGAGAAACAGGAATTAGCAAGATTGGCGGTAGGCTCATTTGTGGGATAAATAGGTCAAATAATTCAGTATTTAACCATTTCAGAAGTGGGTTGGCTTTCTGTTAGTTGTGCAGAGGAACTTTAGGAGCTCTTTTTTGGAAATGGGCCTTAGGTGAGTCTCTGTATATATACTGTTTCACTTTACATGATTCATTCACAGTTTGTGTATTAATTCTAATTGAAGTGCCTTGTTTTTTTTAAAGTAGAATTTCCTAGACTATAGTGGATCTTTGGAAGAAGCTTGACTACTTGCTTCATACTGTATAGCAATGTACAGCTGAAATACGAATTTATTCTTGTAACTTAATTGATAAATCAAAGTTATTGCTAACTTTTATTCCTTTTTTCAGTTTCTCTTCAGCAACGGGTTGCAGAATTGGAAAAAATTAATGCCGAATTTTTACGTGCACAGCAGCAGCTTGAGCAAGAATTTAATCAAAAGAGAGCAAAATTTAAGGAGTTGTATCTGGCTAAAGAGGGTAAGTTTTTAAGTCTTCCACCAATCTGCATACTAAAACAGCCTTAAAATGTTGTGTTTTTTGGTAATATAGTGTTAATTTTATCATTGACTAAACTTTGATTAAACTTTGATTTTATTTGTACTTGTGTAATAAAAGATTATTAGAGGCTAGAATTAAGAATGAGATTGCTGAGCACAGTGGCTCACGCCTGTAATCCTAACACTTTGGGAGGCCAAGGCAGGAGGATCCCTTGATCCAAGTAGTTTGGAATTAGCCTGGGCAAGATAACAAGACCTCGACTCAACAGCAACAAAAAAATTAGCCGGACGTGATGATGCATGTCTGTAGTCTCAGCCACTCGGGAGGCTGAGACTAGAGGATCACTTGAGTCCTGGAGGTTGAAGTTGCAGTGAGCTGGGATTGCGCCACTGCCCTCCAGCCTGGGTGATGGAGGGAGATCCTATTTCAAAAAAGAATGGGATTTTTTTTTAAAGTTAAAAAATGCATTATTTAGGTTTTTCCTTGTTTTTTGACCTTAGTGTTGGTATTTAATGTAGTAGGCTGCATATTTGTGAGACGTGAGATTTTCAGTGCTCTTAACACTTGAGATACAATCCTAGGCAAACTGAGGCTGTTGTTGGCATTATAATATAGCTTTAGCCATGTTACATTAAAGATGACATTTCATGGAATTAATTCAGCAAATATTTAGTTATCACCAAATATTTAATACCTACTATGCGGCAGATGTTGTACTTAGAAAGAGCAAAATTTATGTGGTTCTTTAACTTTGTTGACCTCAATTAGGAAACAGATGTGAAGTAATTGTATGATGAATTGTTAAAAAGGAAACTGTATAAAGGCAAATCTCACTTGAAGGAATATGATGAAGGACCTGATTTGAAGGATCAAGGAAGGAGTTTATATTCTAGATATTGACCTAAAATGATGAGGATATTGTTTTCACAGTTCTCTAGACCAGTGGTTTTCAAAGTGTGATTGTGGAGCAGCAGCATCGGCAGCATTATCACCTGAAAAAGTTGTTAGAAATGCAAATATTTGGGTCCTACTTAGATTAACTGAGTCAGAAACTGTGGGATCCTAATACATGCAACATTTTAAAACTACTGGCTCTATCCTAGAGTAGTGACTTTCAAACTTTTTTTTTTGAATTGGAGTCTCACTCTGTCACCCAGACTGGAGTGTAGTGGCACGCTCCCAGCCACCGCGGCCTTGACCTGCTGGGCTCCGGCGATCCTTCCACCTCAGCTTTCCAAGTAGCTGGAACTACAGGCACGCACTACCACGCCCGGCTAATTTTTTGGTTTATTGTAGAGATGCGGTCTCGCCAAGTTGACCAGGTGGGTCTCGAATCCGTGGGCTCAGGCAATCCACTCACCTCAGCCTCCCAAGGCGCAGGATTACAGGCTGAGTCACTGAGCCTGGCTGATTTTCAAACTTTAATGTGCCTAAAAATCATATGGAGAGCTTCTTAAACCACAGTGTGTTTGATGGGGCCTGGGAATTTGCATCTCTAATGACCTTATAGGTGGTTCCAATTACTGCTATTCCAAGGACCACAGTTGAGAACTTCTGTTCTAGCCTAGTGACAATGCAACATTTTATGTACTCCATAAAGTATGTATTTACACCTCTCACACAATTTAAACTGATGTTTAAATTTTTTTAAGTTGGCCGGGTTCAGTGGCTCAGCCTGTAATCTCAGCATTTTGGGAGGCCGAGGTGAGTGGATTGTCTCAGCCTGCGGGTTTGAGACCAGTCTGGGCAACTAGGCGAGACCTCGTCTCTACAGTAAATCAAAAACTAGCCAGGTGTGGTAGCACATGCCTATAGTTTCAGCTACCGGGAAGGCTGAGGCGGAAGGATCTCTTGAGCCCAACAGGTCGACGCTGGGTGGCTGTGAGCATGCCACAGTACTTCAGCCTGGGCGACAGGGTGAGACTCCAACTCAAAAAAATCAAAAAAATAAAATTTTTTAAGTTTAAAAAGATGTGAAGGATACAAATTTTATCATTGTCAATACTTGTAATTTAAATGAAAACATTATACTTTAAAAAGTTATTTATTTGTTTGTTTATTGTAGAGACGATGTCCCACCAAGTTGCCCAGGCTGGTCTTGAACCCCTGGGTTCAAGCAATCCTCTCGCCTCTGTTTCCCAAAGGGCTGGGATTACAGGCGTGAGCCACTGTGCCTGGCACAAAACATTATACTTTTAAACATATGCAGTGGAATAAGAATATCATAGTGATTTAGTATCCATCACCACCATTTAACAAAAAATTCATGAGGAAGTTTTTTAGTGGAAATTTTACATGTTTTTCTCCTTCTTGACATCTCTCTTAGAATTTTATTCTTAAAAAGTGATTCTGAAACTTGAATGTGTATCAGAATTAACTGTAGGGTTTGTTAAAACAAAGATTGCTGGATCCCACTCCAAGAATTTCTGTTTCATTAGGTCAGTGGGATCCTGGAATTTGCATTTCTAGCAAGTTACTGGGTGATGCTGATGTTACTGGTTCAGATACATGCTTAGATAACCACTGGTCTAAAGTAATATTTTGTGGCTTGACAGTTTGTAAAAAATGTTTTGATCAGAGTTATCTCCAGCAAAAATAAGCATATAAATTTCCTGTATTGAAGTATTATTAAGATTGTTAGAGGCCGGATGTGGTGGCTCATACCTATAATCCCAGCACTCTAGAAGGTCAAAGTGAGAGGATTGCCTGAGCCCACGGGTTCGAGACCAGACTGGGCAACTTTGCGAGACCTTATCTGTACAATAAATCAAAAAATTAGCTGGGTGTGGTGGTTTGCGCCAGTAGCTCCAGCTACTTGGAAGGCTGAAGCGGAAGGATTGCAGATCAAGGCTGTGGTGGCTGCGAGCATGCCACTGCACTCCAGACTGGGTGACAGTGTGAGACTCCGACTCAAAAAAAAAAAAATTGTTAGAAATACACAGTTGGTCACACTATAGATATATTTAAAAAATAAATGTTAAAATGTAAAAATTTTTAGAAATGTGGCTCTTTGGAAATATATTGGGTCTCCCCATTAAATCAGTAATCTCTAGATGAATATTATTTACTGCTAGGAAACAGTAGTTTTCAGAATCAATTCTATTGCAATTTTTTTTGGTAGATTACATGGAGGGATTTTTTTAAAAGATATAAATGCTGAGAACCTTTGGTTTCATAAATAAGTAGATATAAATAGAGTTTTATTATAGCAATTATTCAGTTCTCTTAACTCTTTCTGAATTGTATGTTAAATTATATAGTGTTTTGGCATAAAAAATATTTTTGTTTTTTCAGCTGACAACTCAAGTCTTCCTTCAATTTTGTTTATTTGTTTGCTTGTTTGTTTTGAGTTGGAGTCTCACTCTGTTGCCCAGGCTGGAGTACAGTGGCATGATCATGACTTACCACAGCCTCAACCTCCTGGCTCTAGCATTCCTTTTGCTCCAGCCTCCCAAGTAGCTGAGACTAGGCATGTGCCACTACACGCAGCTAATTTTTTTATTTTTTTGTAGAGATGAGGTCTTGCTGTGTTGCCCACACTGGTCTTGATCTCTTTTGGGTTCAAGCAGTCTTTCTGCCTTGCTCCCAAAGTGCTGGGATTACAAGTGTGAGCCATTGTACCTGGCCAATTTTGTTGAAATTGACTTTGCAACCACCTGATCTGCCAAAAGATTTGTTACATGGTTATTAGTCATTCACTTTTTTATTATTGACAGTGATATTTTAAATTGTCTGTGTGGTTTGATACAATAAAGGAGTTTTTAACACAGGGTAATGAACCATAGTAAAATTATATTCTGAATGGAAAGTTCTTAGACCTTGCAGGATTTAGCCCTGACTTTGTAAGGCCTACTGACTGTTGTATGGGATGGTGTTCCATTTTCTCATGACTTGTAGGAGGGCTGTTCCCTATTTTATTTTGTTCCTTCATGGGCTGGTAAGGAGATAGCAAAGCTGATGTCTATGTCTGGGCCGGTGGCACTCTGCAAGACACTGTGGAGGTTGAGGTGAATAAGATATAGTTTCTGTTTTCAAGGAAGTATATTGTGAGTAATGATAAGGGAGACAAAAATTTAAAACATGTTAAACAAAAGATAGCATAGTTTACTCTGGAAGCTACATTTTGTACAGTATCATCGTTGTTTCAATATGTGCTAAGTATCATGAGAAATAAGTTCTGTCTGGTTATTCAGTGCTTACGTAAAGTTGTTATCCTCCTCTCCCTTTTCAAATTTGTTTCCACCTTTGAATTGACAAGGCACCACTGTAAGCTCTGTGCAGTGGTGTGTTCTTGTCAAGATGACCTGTAATACAATTAATGTATATATAGTAGGTCATAGTAGTGTTTTCTCTGATGATTAGTTCAAATCCAAAATGATATTGGCTTTTGACATCCCTTTTTTCCTTTCCCTCTCATACCAATACCTCTGTAGCTTGGTTATCCTCTCTACAGTCTTGTCTTTCTTTATTCAATACATCGAAACTAGTATCATCCAAAACTTGTTGTTTTGCTGTTTTTCTCTGTCCCCAAATCGTTATTAGGGTTTCCTTTGTTTTTTCATTATTTTTGAAATTATAAAATTGACTTTTGTCTAAAATTCTGAGGAAAGGAAAATAACCAAGAACCTCTCATTTCTGAAATGCATTATCAATTGCAGTTTTATATATGTGAATTAAAGAGCTTTTATAAACCCTTTTAAAGTAGCCCTGTAGGTTAGTTAAAAAAACATACTTGATATGTTAAGATTGCTTTGATCATACATCATCAACAAGGGTACCTGTATAATCAACGTTTGTATACCTAACCCTGAATTGTACCTCACTTCTTTAATTTTTTTTTTTTAAAGTTTGCTTTGATAACATCTAGACCTAATAAATAATCTTTTGTATATTATTGTATCCTTACTGACTGAAGTCCTCTAGAAACTTAAGCTAGCCATAGAGAGCAGTTGAGGTGACTTTTTACAAAATTCCAAAGCAGATATTGTAATCCTTTTTGAAAATTTTTGGTGGCATTCCTAAAGAAAATGCATAGTGTGTAAAAGGTCATTGCTGATTATATAGTTTCTGTCTTGGCTGTTAGCCTATATCGTAAGAAAAATAAAATTTGAAGATTTTCTCTAAAGCAGCATGTACTGTATTGCATGTACTGTAAAGTCTAAATCTAGTTTTTTATGATTGTCACAGGCGTTAATAGTATAAACCATGATTTTGATGTGCTCAGTAGTGTTTGTTTTGTCTTTGAGCAAAACCAGATCAAGGTAGCTCCAGAAGTCCAAACGTTGTTTTTTCCCCAATGGGGACAGCTTTAGTTTTGGTGTTGTAATAGCTATGCTTGCATTTATTTGGAGAATAGCTGAAATATAAGTACAAACAGTAATGAGGATTGCTAATAAAAGAGATTATTACCTTTTGACACCTTAACTTACTGCCTGTTTTTGACTTAGTACCCATTCGTTTTTCAGCAGACTTCATCTGGGAATGTTATAAATATATTTATTTTATTTTTTATAAATATATTTCTAAAACTTTTGTTGCATTTCTTTTGAACTTGAAAAAAGTTTTTTCTGATTTAGCTTTTCTTTTTTAACTAATTTCAATACAAAGCTTGGCACTGCAGCAGTATTTGTGTTTTAGAAATCCTTAGTTTTGGGCAATGCATAAGAGTCCATTACGTGAAACACCAAACAAAAGGCCATAGAATTCTCAATTTGCGGAAAAATAGTAGAAATAGAGCTCAGAAGACACTGAAATTTTCTGGTGGTGTTCAAAGGCTTTCATATATGGTCATAATTTATATAATATAAAGCTTTAATGCTAACTCATCAGAGTTTTAATAGTGAAGAGCTACGTTTAGGAAGCTATTTGTGGCTCAGATGCCATAACTTGCACTTAGATATGGAAATGAAATGAGTTTTTTTTTTTAAAGTAAAAATCATTAGAAATCTTGGAAACAAAAGATAAGAAATTGGAATAATGTTTAAAAAATTATTGAAGCTGTGGACAAGAGATTGTATCAAGTTTGAAAACAGGCCCGCACTTTGGGATACTGAGGTGGAAGGACTGCTTGAGCCAAGGAGTTAGAGACCAGCCTGGGCAACATAGCGACACCTGATCTCTGCCACAAAATAAAAAATAAAAATAAAAATAAATTAGAAAACAATATTGAAGAATTCTCCCTCCTAGTGAGTCAAAGAGAGGAAATATCAAAGAACATATCAAAGACATAGAGGAAGGATTGAGAGCTTCCAACACACATCTAAAAAGAATTCCAAGCCGGGCTCGGTGGCTCAGCCTGTAATCCCGCGCCTTGGGAGGCTGAGGTGAGCGGATTGCCTGAGCCCATGGGTTCGAGACCCGCCTGGGCAACTTGGTGAGACCTCATCTCTACAATAAATCAAAAAATTAGCCGGGCGTGGTAGTGGGCGCCTGTAGTTCCAGCTACTTGGAAGGCTGAGGCGGAAAGGATCGCCGGAGCCCGGCAGGTCGAGGCTGCAGTGGCCAGGAGTGGCCTCTGCACTCCAGTCTGGGTGACAGAGTGAGACTCCAACTTGGAAAAAAAAAGAATTCCAAGAGAAAAGAATGGAAGGAATAGTAAAGACTATATTAAGAGATTTTACATGCACTAAGAAAAATGTGAATCCTTAACAGAAATACTGAGTACCAAGCAGGATAAATAATAGTAAATTCGTACCTTGACACAGCTCTTAAACAGTGGTATACATCAAGAATGAAAAGAAAATGTTAAAAGCTACCAGAGAGAAGGAACAGTTACAATGACAGGAGATAACTCATAAGCACAATATAGAAGACAATGAAATAATATCTTAAAGTATAGAGAAAAAGTAATTGTCAACCCAGAATTTTATATGCAGCTAAATTATTTAGGAGTGAGGTTAAAATATATTATTTCAGTCATATGAAAACTAACAGCATTTATCACCTCCATAATTACTAAGAGAAGTAGTAGAGATGAAAATTTGCAAAACGAAAAGTAATAAACATAGAAGAAATATATAGGATATAAAAGACAATGCAAAGTACAGAGACCCATAAATCTATTTTAAAAATATACTTTCCAATTAACTTAAAAAAAAAACAAAACTAGGCAGTAATACCAATGCTTCAATGCTTAAAGTAAAAAGCATTGAAATGATGTAGAAAACTACCTCATAACAGAAGAAAAATCTACCAAAGAAATGTCACAATCATAAACTTTATGTACCTAATAAAATATCCTTCAAATGTCAAATGAAACAGAAGAAAATAGAATTACAAGGGGATAAATGCACACACGGGAGATGTTTAATTGTCAATTGCTAGATCATGATCAAGCAAGGTAAAGACATAGTAGCTTTGAGTAATGGAATTAAAAAGCTTGATCTCCTAGGGAAGTCTAGCTAAGAAACAAACTATGTATTTCTTTTATGTTCATACAAAATACTTAAAACTCTGCGTATATCTCAAAGGAAGACTCGCATATTTCAAAAATCAAGATATCTACCAGAGTAATGTAGCTAGAAAGATTTTAAACAGCAGTGTACATATATTTTTTAATAGTTGGAGACTAAGAATGCATTCCTAACTAGCTCTTGACTTAAAGAGAAAATCACAATGGATATATAATAATGACACTTGTAAGATGCAGATAAAATGATATTTTGAGAGTAATCTTATAATTGTAAAAACATTGATTCAAATTAGTTTATTAAAAGACACAAGAGTCTGAAAATAAATTACTAAGGGTTTCAACTCCAGAAGCTTGAAAAAGAATGAACCAAAAGAAAAATGAAGAAAATAATTAGTAATAGAAATGAATGAAATAGAAAGTAAAAAAATCAATAAAATCAAAAGCATATTTCTGGAAGAAACTAATAAAAAAATAAAGAGGGACCATAATTACTGGTACAGGAGAGATATAAAAGCATAAGAGTACTGGGTATGTCTGCCAAAAATTTTGAGAATTTAGATAAGATGTATAATTTCCCAGGAAATTTGCATTAACAAAATTATTCCAGATAGAAAACTTGAATAAACCAATAACCATAGGAGAAACTGAATCAATAAAACAGATTTCTCCTTTATAAAAGATGACACAGTCTGAGAAAGTTTTTTTAGGCAGATTTTGTTGCATTTCCAAGGAACAAATAGTTTATACTTTTTATATACTATGTCAGGAACAAGAAAGAGAAAGCTATCCAGTTCATTTTGTGGGATTAGTATAACTTTGATGTGTAAGCAGGAAACACTAATACTATATAACAATGGGCCAATCTTTAATAGAATATTTAAAAATAGTATGTCATGAAGATGTGGAAGTGCTTACTAGGAATGCAAAGATATGTCACCATTGGAACATTTAATCAGTTAAATCACTACATTAACTGATGAAATGAGAAAAATCAGAGGAGACATTAATAAAATATAATACCCCTTAGTAGTATGAACTCTTAGCAGACTAGGAATTGAAGGTGGCCTGCCTTAGCCTGTGAAAATGTTCATATTAGAAGCCTGTAATCTATATCATACTTACAGGTGAAACCAGAGAGGAAGGCCTATTATCAGTACTTACATTTATTATTGTACTAGAGGTCCTCCTAGCCAATGCAGTAAAATAAAAATAAATGAGCTATAGGGTCGGTACAGTTGCTCATACCTTTAATCCCTGCACTTTGATGGACTGAGGTGGGAGGATCACCTGAGCCCAGGAGTTTGAGGCTGTGTTGAACTGTGATCATGCCACTGCACTCCAGCATGGGCAACAGTACAAGACCAAGGTTCCAAAAAAAAAAGTTATAAAAATAGGAACGTTAAGAACTGTTTAGTTTCCATAAAGAGATATAATATGATTGAAGAATTATTCAATATTATTATTAAATATATCATAATACATCGTTATTGAATATTATCCAATATGAAAGAATAATTAATACCAATACATCCCTAACTTTTGTAGAAAATAGACTGAAAGGGATACTTTCTCAGTTACTCTATGAGGCTAGTATTATTGTGATGCCAAAACCAAGAAAGACATCACAAGAAAGAAATTTAGACCAGTATTCCTTAGGAATATAGATGCAAAAACTCTCAACAAAAAAACTAGCAGATCAAATTCAGCATCAGGTATAAAGAATCATACAGCATGAACAAGTTGGATTTATCCCAGGAACACAAGGTTGGCACAACATCTGTAAATCAATTAATGTAATCAGTAGGGTAAAAAACAAAGACACATGATCATCTCAGAAGACACAAAAAATATTTGACAAAATCTAACACTGTTTCATGATTAAAAAAATACTGAAGTAGGAATAGAAGGGAACTATGTTAACTTGATTAACAGGCATCTACAAAAAACTCAACAGCTAGCATCACAGTTAATGTTTAAAGACAATACTTCCTCTCTAAAATCTGGAATAGGGTAATTATGTACACTCTCACTACTTCTATGAAACATTGGAATTGAGGTTTTTTCCAGGGCAATTAGGCAAAAAAAAAAAAGAAAAAAAAGAAAAAAAAAGCAGATTGGAAAGGAAGAAGTAAAACTATATACTATTATCTGATTGCATTATCTCTTATATACAAAATCAAAAGGAGTCCACTGAAAAACTAGTAGAGCTCATAAGTTGAGCAGGGTTCAGGATATAAGATCAATATACAAAAATTGATATCTGTACACTTGCAATGAACTTTCTGAAAAGTGAAATTGGGAAAGTGAAATTGGGAAAACAGTTCCATTTACAATAATATCATAATAATGTACTTAGGGATATATTTAACAAAATAAGCTCAAAGCTTGTACTCTGAATACTTCAAAACACTATTAAAAGAAACTAAAGGAGATCTAAGTAAATGGAAAGACATCTCATGTTCATGGATCAGAAAACTTGTTATTATTATGGAGGCACTACTCCCCAGATTGATCTACAGAATCAGTGTAGTTTCTTTCAATATCCTCATTGGCTTCTTGATGGCAATTGACAAGCTAATCCTAAAATTCATATATGAAAATTTTAGGGATCTAGAATAGCCACAAAAGTTTTAAAATGAAAAGAGAATAAATGGAGGACTCACAAGTCTTGGTTTCAAAACTTGCTGTAGAGCAACAATAAGACAATGTGGCATTGGGATAAGGACAGACATAGATCAGTGAAATAGAATTATGTTATTACTTGCTTCTCTATAAAGTGCCAAAACAAATCAGTGGGGAAAGAATAATCTCTTCAATAAATTGTGCTGAGATATTTGAATACATGCAAAAGAATGAAGTTAGACCCCCTGCCACCCACAAAAGTTAATGTATAAAGACTTAGATGTAAAAGGTAGAATATAAACTCTTAAAGGAAAGCATAGGGATAAATTTTTGTGACCATAGATTAAGCAAAGATTGCTTAGTTATAACACTAAAAGTGGAAGCAGCCAAAGAAAAAATGAAATAAATTGAACTTCATCAAAATGAAAAATGTTTGTGCTTCCAGGGACACCATCAAGAAAGTGAAAAGACAACCCACAGAATGCAACAAAGTTTTGCATATATTATATTGGATATGGGACTTTTATCTAGCTCAATAATAAAAAGACAACCCAGTTAAAAATGGGCAATGGATCTGAATAGAAATTTCATCAAAGAAGAAACACAAATGGTCAGTAGGCGTGTGGTAAGTTGCTCAAGTCATTAGCTGTCAGGCAAACACAATTCAAAAATTATAATGAGATGTCACTTCACGTCTGCTAGGATCCTATAATTAAGGATAGATAATAACCCATTTTGGTAAGGGTGTGGGGAAATTGGAACCCTCATACACTATTTGGTGGGTGTAAAATGGAGCTTTATCATTGGAAAACAGTCTGACAATCCCTCAAACAGTTAAACATAGAGTTAGCATTTGACCCCAACAATTCCACTCCTAGGTATATACGAGAGAAAAATGAAAATGCACCCATGTAAAAACTTGTACATGGATTTCCATTGCAGTAATATTCCTAATAGCTAAAAAGTGCAGAACAGCCTAAATGTCCATCAACTGATGAATAGATAAAATATGGATTTTCTTATCCATAAAAAGGAATGAAGTACTGGTACTTTCTACAACATGGGCAACCTTTGAAAATATTATGTTAAGTGAACAGAGCCAGTCAGAAAAGGTCACATATTATATGATTCTGTTTATATGAAGTGTCTAGTTTAGACAATTCTGTAGAGGTGGAAAGTGGATCCATGTTTGCCTGGGGCTGGTGGGCCAGGGATTTGGAGGGGATAAAGAGTACAGGATTTCTTTCTGGGGTTATGAAAATGTTCTAAAATTGATTATGGTAATGGTTGCACATATCTGTAAATATACTAAAAAAATTGAATTGTACACTTTAAATAGGTTGTCTGGTATGTGTGATATAGTAAAATATATATTTGGTCTTTGTCTCGTTTGCTGGCATATAACCTTTAAAATCCTTAAGGCTGGGTGCAGTGGCTCATGCCTATAACCCCAGCACTTTGGGAGGCCAAAGTGAGAGGATTGTCTGAGCCTATGGGACTGAGACCAGCCTGGGCAACTTGGTGAGACCTTATCTCTACATTGAATCAAAAAATTAGCTGGACGTGGCGGTGCATGTTTGTAGTTCCAACTACTTGGAAGACTAAGGTGGAAGGATCACTTGAGCCCAACAGGTTGAGGCTGTGGTAGCTGTAAGTGTGCCATAGCCCTTCAGCCAGGGCGACAGAGTGAGTCTTCGACTCAAAAAAAAAAAAAAAAAAGATCCTTAAAAGTTTTAGAGTGGTAAGTGTCTTTTTGTATGTTCATGAGTTGACTGATGACTGGCAGTCCTTCGGTAATTTTAGGATAGGGGCTGGTCACCAGAAAGATTCAGACAGGATTAGAGGGTTGGGACTTTTGACCCTAACCTCTAGCCTTCAGGGAGAAAAACGGGGATGAAAGTTAAGTTAATCACCAGTTGCCAATGAGTCAATCAAAAAAGCCTCCATAAAAACCTAAAAGGAGAAGGTTTGGAGAGGTTCCCGGAAGGTGGCACCCCAGAGAGGATGCAGAAACTCTGTGCATTTCTTTTTCTTTTTTTAAAATCAATATTTTTTATTTTAATATTGTGGGGTACAGTTAAGGGTTAGGTATACAAATATGTTTTGTTCAGGCACCCTTGTTGATAAGGGGTGTCTCCCCGTCCCCAGAAAGATATTGACTACCGTTAATCCCACCTCCATTCCCCTCTCCCCCCCCATAGTTTCCCACCACTGTCAATCCTTTTCTTGTAGTATTACGATAGATGTTCAAGGTCCACTATGAGTGAGAACATGTGATACTCAGATCTTTGTTTCTGTGAGAGATCACTCAGTATTATAGACTCTAGTTCCATCCAGGTTGCTGCGAAATTCATGATTTTGTTCTTTTTTTATGGCTGTGTAGTATTCCATTGTGTATATGTACCACATTTAAAAAATCCAGTCCTCTTTTGATGGACAGCATGGTTGCTTCCAGGTTCTTGCTATTGTGAACAATGCTGTGATAAACATACGTGTGCAGGTATCTTTTTGATAGAGTGGTTTGAGTTCTTCAGGGTATATTCCCAGTAGGGGGATTGTGGGGTTATATGGGAGGTCGATATTTAGAGCTTTTAGGAATCGCCACACTGTTTTCCACAGAGGTTGCACTAGTTTGCACTCCCACCAGCAGTGTAGAAGTGTTCTCTTTTCACCACACCCTCTCTAGCAACTGTTATTTTTTGAGTTATTGATAATTGCCATTTTGACTGGAGTTAGGTGGTATCTCAGTGTGGTTTTGATTTGCATCTCCTTGATGATTAGTGAGGTTGAACATTTCTTCATGTGTCTATTGGATGCTTGAATGTCTTCCTTTGAGAAGTGTTTGTTCATATCTTTTGCCCACTTTATAATGGGGTTGTTTGTTTTTTTCTTTTCAGCACGTTTGAGTTCCTTGTAGATCCAAGATGTCAAACCTTTGTCAGACCTGGAGTTGGCAAATACTTTTTCCCAGTCTGTGGGCTGTCTCCCTTCTCTCTTGATGGTTTCTTTGACTTTGCAGAAGCTTGTCAGTTTAATGAGGTCCCACTTGTCTATCTTATCTCTTATGGCCTGTGGATTTTGGGTTTTGTTCAGGAATTGGATGCCAGTTCCAATTTCCATAAGGGTGTGTCCTGCATTTTCTAAGGTTCTTATGCTTTCAGGTTTTACATTTAGGTCTCTGATCCATTTAGAGTTAATTTTTGTGTATGGGGATAGATAGGAGTCTTGTTTGAGTCTTCTGCATGTGGTCAGCCAGTTTTCCCAGCACCATTTACTGAATAGGGTCTCCTCTCGCATTTCTTTTTTCTATGTACCCTTTGTAATACTCTTTATAATAAACTGGTAAATGTTCCCCTGAGTTCTTTGAGCCCCTCAAACAAATTGAGCATATCTAAGAAGGAGATTGTGGGAACCTCCGTTTATAGCTGGTCAGTCAGAAACACAGGTAAAATAACTTTGGGACTTACAATTGACATCAGAAGTGGGGCTCAGTCTAGTGAGACTGAGTCTTCATCTTGTGTGGTCTGATGCTATCTCCAGGTAGGTAGTGTCAGAATTAAGTTAAATGAGAGGACATCCAGCTGGTTTTTGCTATAAGATTTATTGATTGGTTGCTGGTGGTGGGAAATCATATGTGAATTATATCTCAATAAAGGTATTACAAGAATGTGCGGTAAGTCCTCACTCAGTAGGTTTTGGGAAGCTGTGATTTGAAGCAAAATAACATATAGCAGGTTCTTGAATAATATAGTTTCATTCAATGTCATTTTGTTAAAATGCTGATGAGAAAGAAAATTGGTTTTGTTACATGTTATTTCACTTAAAATCAGTGTTCAAGAATCTATCAGTGAAGTAAAGTAAGAACCTACTATATATGAAATCAGTGGAATTGAAAACAGGAAATCAGTAGAGCAAATTCATAAAATCAAAAGCTGATTTTAGAAATGATCAATACAAGTAATAAGCCTCTACACAGGCTAAGTAAAAAGAAAAAATTGCGAGTTACTAATAAAAGATTACTGATTTTTTTTTTTTTTGAGTTGGAGTCTCACTCTGTTGCCCAGACTGGAGTGCAGTGGCATGCTCCCAGCCACCACAGCCTCAACCTGCTGGGCTCCAGCAGTCCTTCCGCCTCAGCCTTCCAAGTAGCTGGAACTATAGGCGTGCGCTACCATGCCCAGCTAATTTTTTTTATTTATTGTAGAGATGAGGTCTCACCAAGTTACCCAGGTGGGTTTCGAACCCGCGGGCTCAGGCAATTCACTCACCTCGGCCTTCCAAAGCACAGGATTACAGGCTGAGCCAATGAGCCCGGCTAGATTACTGATTACTAATAGAAATTTACTTATATCAGAAATGAGAGGAGACTGTGCTCTAGGTCCCATTCCAAAAAAGAAAGTACCATGCCCAGTTGTGTTCACTGGTAAATTCTACCAAGCATTTAAGGAAGAGATTATACCAAAAATTATACCAGTTCCTCTATTAGTCTCTCTTCTTTATAATCTCAGAAGACAGAAATAGACAGAATACTTCTTAACTCATTCTATGAGTCCAGCCTTATCCTAATATAAAAACCAGACAAAGAGAACTACAGACCTAATACACATAGAAGCATAATGCCTTGACAAGATATTAGCAAATCCAACAAGGTATAAAGATAACTATGCTCTATGGCCAAGTGGCATTTCTGTAGTTATGCAAGACTGGGTTAACATTTTGAAAATTATTGTAATTTACCACATCAACAGGCTAAAGATGAAAAATCATGTGATCATATCAATGTATGTAGAGAAGGCATTTGACAAAAATCCAGTACCTATTCATGATAAAAACTCAGGAAATTAGGAATAGGAGGAATCTTCTCACCACTAACACTAAGTTGTTATAGCTGGATTGTGAGAAACAACACCAACATGCAGGGAAGGTCAGATTATGAGTCCTTTATTGATGCCAGTGACCGAGAGTGGACTAGTGTCTCAAATAACTCTCAGCCCCGAACAGAGTGAGTAGTGGGTTTTTTAAAGGTAAACATTACATAAGCTGTACAGTTTGATTGATATTTCTTGGCAAACCATATGATTAGTAAGGGGTACGGATGGTTACAGAATTTATGCAACTAGGGAGTTTTCAATCACCAAGGGGCACAGGAATGTGGGTGTGTGGTATAATTACGAGAAGGTTACATAAGGGGGTCAGCTCTACGCTAAGATGGAAGATCTGTTACAAAATGGAGTTACTTACTCATGTGAAGCAAGCTATTTCAGCAGGCTATTATAGGTCTTGCAGATAGATATTTCAAAGTAGCCAACTCAATATTAAAAGAAAAATACAAACTCTGAGGGCTGATACTACCTGACCCTAAAATTTACTATAAAGCTACAATATTCAAGATACTGTGGTGTTAATGAAAGAATAGACAAATAGATCAATGGAACAGATACAATAGAAAACCCAAAAATAGACACACATAGATATGGACAGCTGATCTTTGACAGAAGAGCAAAGGCAATACAACAAATGGTGCTGAAACAACTGGACATTCGCATGCAAAACAATGAATCTAGACCTTCTAAATAAATAATCTAAATATAAAAAGCACTTATAAATCTCCTGGAAGATAGAAGAAAACCTAGATGATCTTGGGTATGGCAATGACTTTTTAGATACAAAACCAAAGTCACAATCCATGAAAGAAACAGTGAGCTGGATTTTGTGCAAATGAACATTTTGTGAAAAATTGTCAAGAAAATGAGATAAGCTACAGAATGGGGGAGAATATTTGAAAAAAGCACATGAAATAAAGGACTGTTAACCAAAATGTATAAAAAACTCTTAAAATACAACAGTAAGGAATTCTAAGGGACTTCCAGCTTTAAATGGCATGTAGACAATCTGACTTCACTTGTCCCTTACCCTTCACAAGAAAGCAAAAATAATACAGTGCTAAGATTATCACCAGAAATATACCAGAATTCAATATGAAGATGAGATGATTTCTGGGACCACAGAGAAGTGAAAAACTGTGAGCAGATGGTAAGGGAATTGCACTTACTTTTTCTTTTTTTTTGAGTTGGGGTCTCACTCTGTCACCTTGGCTGGAATTCAGTGGCACAGTCACAGCTCACTGCAGCCTGGACCTCCTGGGCTCAGGTGATCCTTCCACCTTAGCCTCCTGAGTAGCTGGGACTACAGGCATGCACTGCTTCTACTTGGATAATTGTTTTGATTCTGGTAGAGATAAGATCTCATTATATTGCCTAGGCTGGTCTCTAACTCCTGGGCTCAAGCAGTTCTCCTGCCTGGCCTCCTAAAGTACTCAGATTACAGGCATGAGTCACCGAGCCCAGCCAAGAATTGTACTTTTATATCCACAATGCCCCTTTCCCCATTCTGATCTCCACCAAGTGTGCAGAAAACTTTCCTTCAACTCACTTTTTCTCTATTGGCAAAAGTGAAATCAGTGCAGACAGCCAGCTTCTTCACTATCTTGGGTTCTCTGGCAGGAGACTTGTCCCTGTCTTAACCTGAGGGAAGCATCTCGAGTAACTGAAACGAGAGATATCCCCGAGGGTTGGCAGAGACAAAGTGGAGAGAAAAGAGTACTGTCCCCAGTCCTAAAAACTCTGCAAATGAGATGCCAGATTAGAGGAGATTTTCAGCCTGGTGTGGTGGTATGTGTCTGTAGTCCTAGTTACTCTGGAGTCTGAGGTGGGAGGATCACTTGAGCCCAGTGTTCCAGGCTGCAGTGAGCTATGATCATACTACTGCACTCTCTGCTGCCTGAGCAACAGAGCAAGACCTCATCTCTAAACAAGGAATTCAAAATAATAATTTTAAGGAAACGGAGTGATCCTCAAGCTAACACAGAAAAACAACTCAGAAATTTATCAGATAAGTTTAGCAAAGACATTTTCATAATAATTTTAAAATAAAACAAATCTTGGAACTAAGAAATACATTTGGTCAACTGAACAATTCATTAGGTGCTCTCAACAGCAAAATGGATCAAGCAGAGGAAAGAATCAGTGCACTTGAAGACTGGCTATTTGAAAATATACAGAGCAGATGAAAGAATGAAACACAGTGGAGATTACCACAAGATATAGAAAAGCACCACAAGAAACTAAATCTAATAATTATTGGTGTTCAAGGGGGAGCTGAGTAAGAGTAAAGGTTAGAAAACTTATTTAAAGAAATATCTTGAGAAAGATATAAATATCAAGGTACAGGAAGATCAGAGAATACCAAACTGATAAGAACAAAATAAGACTATCCAAGCCATATAATAAACTCTTTAAAGGTTAAGCATATGGAGATAATTCTGATAGCAAGAGAAAAGAAGCAAGCTGGGCGAGGTGGCTCAAGCCTGTAATCCCAGCACTTTGGGAGGCGGAGGCAAGAGGATTGCCTGAGCTCAGGGGTTCGAGACCAACCTGAGCAACATGGCAAGGCCTCGTCTCTACAATAAATAAAAAAATTAGCTGGGTGTGGTGGCACATGCCTGTGGTTCCAGTTGCTTGGAAGGCTGAGGCAGAAGGATTACCTGAGCCCAGTAGGTCAAGGCTGTGGTGGCCGTGAGCATGCCGCTGCAGTACTCCAGCCTGAGCAGCAGAGTGAGACTCTGACTCAGGAAAAAAAGAGAGAGAAAAGAAGCAAATAACTTTAGAAGAGCTCCAGTTTGACTGACAACAGACTTCTCCATGGAAACCATATAGGCCCAGAGGGAGTGGAATGATCTTCCTCCCTTCCTCCCTCCTTCTCTTTCTCCTTCCCTCCTTCCCTCCCTCCCTCACTCCCTTCCTCCCTCTCTCCCTTTCTCTCTCTCCTTCCTTTCTCCCTCCCTCCCTCACTCCCTTCCTCCCTCTCTTCCTTTCTCTCTCTCCTTCCTTTCTCCCTCCCTCCCTCCTTCCCTTCCTCCCTCCTTTCCTTTCTCCCTCCTTCCTTCTTTCCTTCCCCACACCTGCCCTCCCCCTTCCCCCCAGATAAACAAAAGCTGGGAGAATTCACCACACAGACCTTTCTCACAAGAAATACTACAGGAAGTTCTTCAGTCTGAAAGAAAAACAGCATCTACAGCGATACCAATCTGCACGCACTCAGTCTCATCTGAAAGAAAAAAATGCTAATATCCCGTTAAAAAAAACAATAAGGAAGTCTTTAAAAAAAAGAAAAATTGAAGGTATAAAACTCACTGGTTTAATTAAGTACATGGACAAACACAGAATACTTTAATACTGTAATTGTGTTGTGCATTCCACTCATAGGTATGAAGCCCAAAAGACAAATCTATCAAAAACAATAATACCTACAGCAATTTGTTAAGAAATAGATAATAAGAAGTATGTAAATTGAGACAACTTAAATGTGGGAAGGGTGGAGCTAAAATGAAGAATTTTTTTTTTTTTTTTTGAGTTGGAGTCTCACTCTGTCGCCTAGACTGGAGTGCTGCAGTGGCTGCTCCCGGCCACCGCAGCCTCGCCTGCTGGGCTCCAGCGATCCTTCCGCCTCAGCCTTCTGAGAAGCTGGAATTACAGGCATGCGCTACCACGCCCGGCTGATTTTTTTGATTTATTGTAGAGATGAGGTCTCGCTGCCCAGGTGGGTCTTGAACCCGCGGGCTCAGGCAATCCACTCACCTTAGCCTCCCAAAAGTGCGGAATTACAGGCTGAGCCACTGAGCCCGGCTATGAAGTTTTTAAAACAAAATTTTATTTGCCTCTGTTTTATTCCTGATATGAGATAAGTTGTCATCTTTTGAAAATATTTTAGTCCAGATGTAGTGACTCACACTGCTCATCTCACTACTTTGGGAGGTTGAGGCAGGAGTATCACATGAGCCAAGGAATTCCAGATATACACATATGCACACACGCATGCACACAGTTATGTTTTTTGTAAGCCTTGCGATAAACCTCACATACAAACCTCTAATAGACTCACTAAAAATAAAAATAACCCAGTGAATAAAAACATACTACCAGAGAAAATAACGTAGTCACAAAGGAAGACAGTAAGAAAGGGAAAGAAGAGTTACAAAACAACCAGAAAACAAGCAACATAATGGCAGTAGTGTGTCTTTTTATTCATCAGTAATAACACTGCATGCATATAGGTTTAATTCTCCAATTAAAAGAGAGTGACTGAATGGGTAAAGAAAAGACCTGGCTATCGGCTATCTACAAGAATCCCACTTCACCTATAAGATACACATAGTTTAAAGGTGAAGAGCTGGAAAAAGATATTCCATGCAACTGGAAACCAAAATAGAGCAGGTGTAGCTATACTTATATCAGATAAAATAGATTACAAATCAGCAACTGTAAAATGAGACAAAGAAGGTCATTATATAATAATAAAGGGAACAAGCAAGAAGATAAAACAGTTATAAAATTTTATGCACCAGTACTGGAGCTCTGTTTTATTGTATATAAAACATTCAGTAATAGATCTAAAAGGAAAGATTGACTGCAATACATTAATAGTAAGGGGACTGTAACACCCCATTGTCAGTAATGGACATATCATCCAGACAGCAATCCATAGAGAGCTATCAGAGTTAAACTACCCAATAGATGCAGGAATTCTCAACAAAATACTAGCAAACAATGCAACACATTAAAAAGATCTATTACCACTATCAAGTGGGATTTGTCCTAGGGATTCTGTGATGGCTCAACATATGCAAATTAGTAAATGTGATACATCACATTATGGAACCAAGAAAAAAAATGACTATTTTAATAGATGTTGCAAAAGCATTTGATAAAATTCAAAATCCCTTTATGTCAAAAACCCTATCAAGGTCCAAATTTTAGCTGTACGATGACCACTTAGGTACCTAATCCTGAATTGTACCCCACATCTTTAAAATGAAAACAAACCAAAAAACTCCAATCAGACTGCCTATAGGAGGAACATATGTCAAAATAATAAAGGCCATGTGTGCTAAACCCACAGCTAACATCCTACTGAATGGGGCAGAGTTGAAGGCCTTTCTTCTAAGGTATAGAACAGTCAAGAATGTCCACTTTCACAACTTTCACTCAATATAGTACTGGAAATTTTGACCAGAGCAATTAGACAAGAGATGGAAATAAAAAACATCAAAATTGGAAAGGAAGTGGTCAAATTAACCTTGTTCACAGATGACATGATCTTATACTTTAGAAGCCTAAAGACTCTAACAAAAAACTGCTAAAACTCAGAAATTTAGACAAGTTGCAGGATACAAAGTCAACACAAAGTCAACAGCATTCATATGCACCCACAGCAAACAATCTGAAAAAGAAATCTAGAAAGTAACCTTATTTACAGTGGCTACAAGAAAATACCTAGGAATCAATTTACCCAAAGAAGTGAAGTATGTATACAAGGAAAATTTTAAAACACTGATGAAAGAAATTGAAAAGGACCCCTCCCAATGGAAAGTTAGTCCTTGCTTATGTATTAGGACAATTAATATTGTAGAAATGACAATACTACTCAAAGCAATTTACAGATTCAGTGAAGTACTTATCAAAATACAATATTATTATTAAAATTTATATGGAACCAGAAATGACCTCAAATAGCCAAAGCCATCCTGAGCAAGAACAAAGCTGGAGCTATCACACCACCTAAGATAAAAAATTATTACAAATCTGTAGTAACCAAATCGGCATATTATTGGCATGAAAACAGACACATAGACTAATGGAGTAGAATAGTAGCTATAAATCCATGCATTTATAGGCAACTCATCTTTGACAAAGATAACAAGAACATACAATTAGTAAAGGACAGTTTTTTCAATAAATAATGCTAGGAATAGTGAATAACTATACGCAGCAAAATGAAACTAGACCCCTATCTCTGATCATACACAAAAAATCAAAGTGAATTAAAGACTTTAAGTTCTGAAACTGTGAAACTACTAGAAGAAAGCATTGGGGAAACACTTCAAGACATTGGCCTGGTTAAAGATTTTTGGTATAAGTGCTCAGAAGCACAAGCAACCAGAGCAAAAATAGACAAATGGGATTGCATCAAGTTACGATGCTTAATAAGCACAGTAAAGGAAACAATCAACAACGCTAATAAACAACCCACAGAATGGGAGAAAATATTTGCAAACTTCCAGTCTTATAAGGGATTAAGAACTGGAAAATGAAAGTAAATCTACTCAATAGCCAATAATAATAATAATCTGATTAATTATGGGAAAAAGATCTGAATAGACATTTCTTGGAAGAAGACATACAAATGAACAGCAGGTGTATGAAGTGATGCTCAGAATCACTAATCATCAGAAATGTAAATCATAACTACATTGAGATATCATTTTACCCTAGTCAAAATGGCTGTAAACATATAGGCAGTAACAGATATTGGTGAGAATGCAGAGAAAAGGGATCCCATGGTGTATAAGGGTTTCCACTATGGAAAACATTATGGAAATTCTTCAAAAAACTAAAAATAGCATTACCATATGATCCAGCAATTCCACTACTAGGCATATGCTCAAAATAAATCAATATATCAAAAAGATATTTGCACTCTAGTGTTTATTGCAGCAATATTCACAGTACCCCAAATATGGAATCAACCCAAGTTCCCATCAATGGATGAAGGGATAAAGAAAATGTGGTATATATACACAATGAAATATTATTTGGCCATAAAAATGAAATTCTGTTATTTGCAGCAACATGGATGGTAATGGAGGTCATTTTGTTAAGTGAAATGAGACAATCACAGAAAGCCAAATGTCACATGTTTTCACTCCTTTGGGAGCTAGAAAAGGGAATCTCATGGAGAGAGAGAGTAGATTTGTGGTTACCAGAGGCTAGGAAGGATGGGTGGTGGAGAAGATGAAGATTAAGTTGATTAATGGGTACAAATATATATTAAATGGTTTGATAGTTGAAACAAGACCAAGTGTTAGATGAGTAGGACCGAGTGTTAGATAGATGAGTAGGATGGTTATAGCTTACAGTAGTTTTTTGTATGTTTCAGAATAGTTATAAGAATTCAAATGGTTCCAAGCATAAAGAAAAGACATATTTAAGGTGATAGATATCCCAGATACACTGATTTGATCTTTACTAGTTACATTTATATATTAAATTGTCACGTGACCTTCAAACCTATACATCTATTATGCATCAATAAAAAAAAAGTGAATAAGAAAATGAACAACCTGATTAGAAAGTGGACAAAAGACCTGAACAAACACCTCACCAAGGAATATATACAGATGTTAAGTAAGCATCTGAAAAAATGTTCAGTATCATATGCCATTAGGGTGTTGCAAATTAAAACAACAATGAAATACCACTACACAACTATCAGAAGGTATAAATTCAAAATTTTGACAGCAGCAGATGCTGGTGAAGATGTGAAACAACAGGGACACTAATTCATTGCTGATGAAAATGCAAAATGACACGCCACCTTAGAAAACAGTTTAGCAGTTTCTTACAAAACATACTCTTACCTTTTGATTCAGCAGACATGCTTCTTGGTATTTACTCAAATGACTTGAAAACCTTTGTCCACACGGAAACCTGCACAGAGATGTTTATAGCAACTTTATTCATAATTGTCGCACTTGGAAGCAACCAAGATGTCCTTCAGTAGGTTAATGGGTGAATAAACTGTTATGTTCAGAGAATGAACTGTTTATTACATGTTAAAAAGAAATGTGCTGTCAAGCCATGAACAGATATGGGGAAACATTAAATGCATATTACTAGGTGAGAGAAAGGCAATTTGAAAAGGCCACGTATTGTATGTTCCCAAGTATGTGACATTCTGGAAGAAGCAAAACTGTAGAGATAATAAAAAGATCTATGGTTGCCAGGGCTCGGAAGAAGAGAAGGATGGATACACAGAACACCAAGGATTTTTAGAGCAGCGAAACTATTCTCTATGATACTATAGTGATGGAAACAAGTTATTAATACATTTGTGAAAAGCTGCAGAATGTACAATACTGAGTGAACCTTAATGTAGACTAAATACAGTGAATGATCATGTGGTCTTGTAGATAGGCTCATCAATTGTTACAAATGTCTCACTGTGGTGCAGTCTGTCTATAGTAAAGGAGGTTATGGGTATGTGAAGGCATGGGGTATACAGAAACCCCTGTACTTCCTGCTCACTTTTGCTGTGAACCTAAAACTGCTTTAAAAATCTTTACTAACTTTTTTTAAAATAAGAAAATACAGATACAGCCATGCATCATTTAACAATGGGGATACATTCTGAAAAATGCATCATTCGGGGATTTCATCATTGTGCAAGCATCGTGGCATTTACTGACATAAGCCTATATGATATTGCCTACTATACATGCAGACTATAGGGTTTAGCCTATTGTTCCTAGGCTGCAAACCTGTACAGTATGTTACTGTACTGAATACTGTAGGCAATTGTGACACAATGGTAAGCATTTGTGTATCTAAACAAATCTAAATGTAGGAAAGATAATGTGTTGAACTATGATGTTACCATGATAGATGTCACTGGGCAATTCCTATTGGAATTGTTCAGCTCCCTTATAATCTTATGGGGCTGTTGTCATGCACACTTTCTGTTATTGACTGAAACATCATTATATGGTTCATGATTGTATATCGGAGACTTGTCTGAAAATAATGTATGTAGAGTGCATATGAATGGATTGGGGAAGATTTGCCATAGTTGTATGGTTTTTGGAGCTGGCTGGTGGATACATGAAGCGTATAATTTTGATATCTGATAAGTCAAGTTTCTCCACTTAATTCAAAACTATCATAACAAAGCTTTTTTGTTGAAGTTTTTTTATGTGAAATTTTAAACATACACGAGAGTAGGCAAAACAGTATAAATAATGCTATGTTAATTTAGACTGTATATAGTATTAGCGTGAGAGCAGACAAGTAGATTATTATTATAGAATAGAATTTCCATAATCACACCCTCATAAATGTGAATATTTGATATATGACAAAGATGGGGTTGTCAAGATGGGAAAAGACTGGGACAAGGGCATAGAACATTGAGAACATATATGTAGAAAAAATCGATTTCAAAGGCTGGGTGCAGAGACTCATGTTTGTAATCTCAGACCTTTAGGAGGCAGAGGTGGGAGGATTGCTTAAGGCCGGGAACTTGAGACCAGCCTGGGCAGCAGAGTGAGACCCTGTCTCAAAAAAAGAAAAGAAAAAGGAAATATTTCAACTTTACACCTGAATATGTGTCAACATAACAAATGATATATTGATACTTATGGTATTCCAGTTAATGAGTGAAGTAGTTAGGTATATAAACAAGCAACAGTGTTGATGGATAAGAGGTAATTGCAGAAGAGTGCTATGCTATAAGAATATTAATTAAGATTTTATAACCTGCAACATAGGTAAAGACATAAAATATTCAGTGTAATGATAAACCCAAATTCCTGATAGTTATTACCTCAGAGGAGTGTAGTGTATTTGTGATGTTTTATTTCCAAAAGTTAAAAAGAAATTGAAGGAAATGTAGCAGAATATTAAAAATTGATGAATCTAGGTAATTATGAAATCATTTACATTTGTGTCTATACTTAAATGTTTTATAAAGCATTAGTATAAAAAATAAAAGTATCTGAATCTTGTTTTGATCCTTATTCAAACAAGTGTTCAGAAAGACTTTTTTTTGTCAATTGGAGAAATTTTACCAAAGATTTAGTGTTAGATATCAGGCAGTTGTTAATTTTGTGCAACAGTGGCACTGTGTTTATAGAAAAAAATAAAAATATTTTTAGAGATGCATGTGTAGTATGTTAGATGCTGTAATATTTCTAGGACTTTAAAATACTGCAGCAAAGAAAATGGATAACTGAAATAAATATGGGAAAATCTTGATAATTGTTGAATTTTAGTGAAAGGTTGTTGTATTGTACTCAACATTTGCATGTGTTTGAACATCTATAATTATGTATGTAGAAGTAAAAGGAATATAACTTCTATTGCTGGCCAACATAAGTTTGAAATGCTTTGCTACAAAAAAATTGTTTTTAACTTTAATTTAAAGTTATGTTTGCTGCCTGGTTTTTATACATTTTTATGCATAATTATATTAATATGTAAGATGTATAACATGTATTATTAATAATATATGCATATATTTAAAAACAGAATCAGTCAGTCTTGCTCAAGTCTTCTTCCAGACTCTCTGTGCCGCTTTTTAAGTACCAGAGGTTGATGTTTAGGTTTGGTATTTGTTTATAGGTTTTTCTGTTCATAATGACAACATGGTAGTGAAAAGGTATAGGTAATCTCCAAGAAATCAAAAGTACTAGGGGTAGTTGGCATGAGGCGGTGTTAAGTATCTGTAAACATCAGCCATGATAAAATTGTAGTTCCCAGAAATGGATAAAGCGTCCCAGAAATAATGCTCTTATTTTTTTCACATTTTATAAAACAGTTCAACACTCAGAATATAGAGTCAACACACATACGCACACTTTGCTTTTGTGGTTTCACATGTTTATGTCTTTACTCAGTTTCTGGGTCAGTCCTAGTCACATGCCTACCATGACTTTTTCTAGGTGTCTGTCTTTAAGATACTTCAAATAGTTACTTTCTGTAATTAATGTTTTTAAAATTATTTTTGACTAGAATTTCAAAATATTTTAATAGTAGTGGGAAACTAATCTTGAGAGAGTAAAGATTTCTTTAATGACTTCACTTAAAATTAACGTGACAAGTTTTCCTCTATTACTTAGACTACCAAATCATTAATTCCTGTGATTGTTTGATAACAGTATCTTTACAACTTTTAAACTTCTTTAATTGATATTATCTATTTAGTTTTTATAAGTAATTAGAAATTTATGCAAAAAAGTGTTGCCACTAGTTGTAATGAGAAAACTGAGTCTTGAGGGTCTTGTGATTGATTCCCTTAAAGTCATAAAGCTAGTTAGTAGTAGTAGAGTTAATCTTACACCAATTTATTTTCAAGGTTAGTTCAGCTTAATTATTGTGTTCTGTAAAGGAAATTGATGATTTTGCAAAGATGAACAATTTTTATTTATAAATATCTAACAACTTGTAGATGCCAAAAAATACAAAAAAGAAGTTAAGAGACAGCAGCAGACTGGGAAAAGTTTTGTAAAAGAAAACAGTTTTAGTATCTGGAACACATAAAATGCTTTTTCCAAATTAGAAGGAAACCATTCATTAGAAACAAATACAAGACTGGGCACGGTGGCTCATACCTGTAATCCCAGCACTTTGGAGAGGCTGAGGTGAAAGTATTGCCTGAGGCTGGGGGTTCGAGACCAACCTGAGCAACTTGGTAAGACCTCATCTCTACAATAAATCAAAAAATTAGCCAGGCGTGGTAGTGCATACCTGTAGTAGTAGTTCCAACTACTTAGAAGGCTGGGGTAAGCCAGGCTCTGTGGCTCAGCCTGTAATTCCGTGCCTTTGGGAGGCTGAGGTGAGTGAATTGCCTGAGCCCGCGGGTTCGAGACCCGCCTGGGCAACTTGGCGAGACCTCATCTCTACAATAAATCAAAAAATCAGCCGGGCGTGGTAGCGCATGCCAGTAATTCCGGCTACTCAGAAGGCTGAGGTGGAAGGATCACCGGAGCTCAGACTGCAGTGGCCGTGAGCGTGCCACTGCACTCCAGCCTGGGTGACAGAGTGAGACTCCAACCCCAAAAAAGAAAATGATGACTATTTTCTACCCATCATGTTGATAAGCATTTAAAAAAGATGGGATATAGTGACTGTTGGTAAGTATAGGTTCATCCTTTCTGGAAAACAGTTTAGCCAAAAATATGTCATAAATCATGTAGTAAGCACGTCACATCAATTTGGTATGTAAGAGATGGTAAGGGAGAACTGAGAAATTAATCATAGCTTTAAAGAACATACAATCTTAGCTTTAAAGCATGTGTAACTGCCATGTGCTCTGGCTTTTTTTCTTTTATTAAACATTTCTTGTTTTTCTCTTTAGATTCTAGAGAGAGTAAACATTTCTTGTATGTTTACTTTGTGGAAAAAATGATACTAATAAGCATTTCCAATAAATTATTTCATCATCACAACAAGCCTGTGAGGTGGCTATTTTTAATTTCCATTTTGTATATGTGGAAACTTAAGATAGAGAGATTAAATAACGTTACCAAGTTCAATTAGCTGGGGACAGACAAGCCTAAATTTAGCTCTAAGACTATGACCTTAACCACTAGGTCATAGATAGGTAGTAATAACTGATTTGTGATAATCAGCGTACCTTAAATCTCACCTCTATTAAAAGGGTCTCATTTTGTATGTTGGCATTTTAAAATATAATGCTTATTTCTTTATTAGAATGTCAGCTGCCTGATAGGAGTGACTCTCATTAATGAAAAAATTCTTTACTTTTTTTCCCAGAGGATCTGAAAAGGCAAAATGCAGTGTTACAAGCTGCACAAGATGATTTGGGACACCTTCGGACCCAGCTGTGGGAAGCTCAAGCAGAGATGGAGAATATTAAGGCTATTGCCACAGTCTCTGAGAACACCAAGCAAGAAGCTATAGATGAAGTGAAAAGACAGTGGAGAGAAGAAGTTGCTTCACTTCAGGCTGTTATGAAAGGTAAAGACAAAGATCAGTTTTATGGTTTTCTAAGATATCCAGTTCTGATGTTTGAGAATATTTCCGGAGGATCTTAAAATATATTCTGAGTTTCATTTGTGGCTTGATATACTATCTAACTATAGTTAGATAAAAGGGAAGTCAGTGATATTATAAATAGGCATATTATCTGTATCTTTAACAGATTTAATAATGGAGAGTTATAATAAGAGTGTTATAGAAAGAAAGCACTAAATGAAGATGACAGTTCATTGTAAGTTCTAAAGCAGGGCTTACAAGTCCATTTTGTACAGGAGTCAGGCTAGTGATGTTGAATAAAGCTGTATGGGCATAGGGAGTATGCTGACCTGGAGAGAGCTACCATGCACAGGTTAAAATGATTGTTTACACTGATTAGCTCCAGCTAATTATTGTTCTTCTAGTATAATGTGTCCATGCATTTAGATTTTTAAGAAAAATTTGTACTTATATGTGAATTCTTCACTGCAGTCTTGGGGTAGAATGACCTGTGGGTTGCAGTTTGTGACCCTTAGTCTAAAGGAAGAGTAGTAGTTTAGTCTGTCTCCTTTTGGCATTGGTGCTTAATTACTTCCTGAATTTCTGAGAAGATGATGATGAAATGAAGTAAGTTGTTCTCTGAATCTGTAGATTCCTGGGAATTAGTTTAGCTAATATTCTAAATGTGAAATAGTGATGACTGTTTTTTCCCCATGTTTGCAATTGTGTGTCATTTTTTACCTTAGTGCTCTTTGTAAAAAGGCAGGAATGGCTAGCCCTATTTCTGAGTATGTAGCTATCGCCTAGGAATTACTCTAAGCCTCATGTAACAAATCCTGACTGCAGTGGCTTACCAAAATAGGAGTTCATTTTTCTCACAGAACACGAAGTCCTATGGTAGGTAAATCTAGGGCTGGTTATGTTGGATCTATGATGTCACCAGTGTCCCAAGCTCCTTCAGTCCTTCTGTTCCTTCATCTGTAGCTTATGGTTTTTAGCTTCATCTTTGCCTCATGGCTGAAAAATAGCTCCTCTTTTTTCAGTTTGCTTTCCAGAAAAGCAGACATTTTCTAGAAATCTCCAGCATGTGCCACCTTCACACTTTGTTGACCAAGTGTGTGGTCATGCGTAACTATGAGGGAAACTAGAAAATGTAGTTTTCAAATAGAATACATTGACTTCCTAAACAAAATTGGGTTTTATTAGTAAGGAAGAAGGAGGAGTAGAAATTAGTGGGCAGCCATCAGTGTCTGCCACATAAGATTTTATTAAAGATAAAGCCATTTTATAGTGACTTTATAGAATTTGTCTCAATTTAGAATCTTGGGTTATAGTAAAATATTTCAGAAATATATCCCTTTTCTTACACTTTCAGGTAATTAGATTGGGGTGATATGTTACATTTGGCTTTAGTCATAGTATAGTGTCGCCTAAGCATATAAATGTTGGTGTTGGCCGAAGTTTGAATTCTAGCCCTGCTTCATTCTGCTTATAAAACATTGGCCAGATTATTTAACCTTTCCTAAGGTTTCCTCACTCATAAATAATATATGGCACAGGTTTGTTGTCAAGATTAGAAGTTTAAGGCCCTTATTTCTACACGTAATAAGAACTAGAAATGTTTTGTTTATTTTTTTTGGTGATTTAAATATTTTCCAAAAATTAGGCATAAGTTCTTTATACAACCTTTAAAAAATTTAGTGTGCCAGACATCTTTTTTTCCATAATGCTTAGATGTGAAATATGTGGTGATGTTTTGTAGAAACAGTTCGTGACTATGAGCACCAGTTCCACCTTAGGCTGGAGCAGGAGCGAACACAGTGGGCACAGTATAGAGAATCTGCAGAGAGGGAAATAGCTGATTTAAGAAGAAGGCTGTCTGAAGGTCAAGAGGAGGAAAATTTAGAAAATGAAATGAAAAAGGTATGAAGGAATGTGTTCATCTGTAGAAATATTTGAATCCAAATGCAAAGTGCTAATATTGTTGTGGTAATAGAAGTAATTTTTTGTTTTCTGTTAGAGGAATTATTTGGACACAGACCAAAATATAGTACTAAATAATGTATTATGTTTTCCCCAATTATCTCTATGGCTAATTCCATCACCTTCTTTGAATCTTTGATAAGATGTTGCTACCTAATGAGGCCTATCCTGATCACCCAGCATTTAACATTGCCTACCTCCCTCTGCCACCTGTCACCTCTCTCCTCATCTCCCTTATCTTGCTCCAGTTTTTCTCTTTTCATAGCATATATTTCTTTATGATATGTAGAGTTCAGCTATTTATTGTTTGTTGTGTACTGCTTCTATCTCCTTGCTAGAATGTAAGCTCCACGAGGGTAGCTTTTTAATTTGTGTATTCTAAATCCCTAGAATAGTGTCTAGCAGATACTTGCTCAATAAATATCTGTTGAATGAGTGTTGCTGATGATTGTGTCTAAACCAAAGTTTTAGAATAGATGTTACTTTTTTTCTTTCTCAGTATCCTTTGGTTCTCTGTGTGATGACTATATCACATATTGTATACTTGAACATAATACCATATCATGCCTGAACACGGGGCAATTAAATGTAAAGTGAGACATTTTATCATTGAGAAAATTTAAAAAGCTTTTTAAAGCAGTTTGAGTGTGTTAACTTTTACATTAGTGTTTTATATATGCATATATTTTAAAAATCACATTTATAAGATAATAATTAGAAATTGGTTTCTAATTATTATATTTTCAGTTGGCTTTATCATGGTCTTTCGTTCCTAATCCTCAGTTTATTCTTTCAATGTATGTGTATTCATGATTTCCACAATATGCCACCTTTGGTCATCTAAAAAAACTAATTCTTAAAATGAACTTTATTTTTTAAAAATAGCTTTGATTAACAGAACAATTGCAAAGATAATATACTTCATGCCCAACTTCCCCTATTATTACCTCATCTTAGTATAGTATATTTTTCAAAGTTAATAAACCAATATTGTTTATTATTATTAACCAAAGTCAATTTTTGTATTCAGATTGCAGTAGTTTTTACCTTGTGTCCTTTTTTTCTGTTCTAGGATCCTGTCCAGGATACATTTTGTCATTGCATGTAGTCAAGTCTCCTTAGGCTCCTCTTGGCTGTGACAGTTTCTCAGATTTTTCTTGTTTTTAATGACCTTTCTGACATTTTTTAAAGTGCTCTTTAAAAGTTTTGTTTACCGTGACATTCAATACTTTGTATTGTGAAGTCATATTTACATTAATAAATAACCCAATATGTGATAAATTATTTGTTTCCTTCCTCCTTTTTTTCCTTGCTGATTTTTATCAGGTGACCTTTATAAATATTTCCAACTAGCTTGACGGAAGATATTTTAAGCTAACTTGTCTTTTCTAAACAGTACTTAATTCAAAATAAAATAAATGATGACTCTGTAAGGATCTGAAAACAGTGAATATGAAACCCTATTTTCTGAGGAATATGTTTTTCAGGAAAAATCTCCTTATATTTGGGCATTTGTGATATTTTCCCTATGCTGAACAATTTAGGATAAGTTTGTACTCATTTAAATTCAATGAATTAAGTTTTAGTTTCGTTAGAAGGAAAAAAGTCATCTTGTTGAGCCTGCTTTTGTTTGTCTCGGTGTGTATATATATGTATATATAAAAAATGAAAATTCAGTTTCTCATTAGTTTATAGTTTAAGTAAGTTGTTTACTTTTAATCCATATTTTCTGAGAATGGAGTCTGGAAAACAATGATAGTTTTAGGGGTTTTTCTTTGAGTTTGTTTCATTTAAATGTTTGTTTCATTTAAAATAATATTTAAAGTACTCTGTTTAAGTAATTGGATGCCTTACTCATAAAAGCATTTTTGTGGTAACATAATTTTTGAACATTTTAGAAAACATATTGTTCTATTTTAGGTGTTTAAAATATAATTTAGTCCATTCAATATTCAGAAGAAATTACAGTCTCATTAACGTAATAACCAGGAATTGTAAAAATTATGTATTATGTGTATTTCCTTTTATATGTGGAATATTTTCTTACTCAATTAAAAAGTCAAATTTGTCATAGTGAATCCATTTTCCTACTTACTTCCAAATTCTAAATTGACTATTTGGGAAAACTGATTATGACTTGATATTCAAAGTCACACACCATTTGAAAGTTATATGTGGTTCAGTTTTGGAAATGTTAATATAGTTCCTGGTAGAGTTACTTGTCTTATTAATTTTTAGCAAATGGATGGGTCAGGGTTTCTTAGAAAAGCAATAAATGAATACGTCGTAACATTCATTTCTTTTTAACCATAGGCCCAAGAAGATGCTGAAAAACTTCGGTCTGTTGTGATGCCCATGGAGAAGGAAATTGCAGCTTTGAAAGATAAACTGACAGAGGCTGAAGACAAGATTAAAGAGCTGGAGGCCTCAAAGGTTGTGAACCATTGTAATCCATTTGCTTGAAACCCAAGATTCTGCCCTAATGCCATGAATAAAATTAGAATCCATAAAGGAGAAAATGTAATTTAAGTTATGCATCCTAAGAATCTTTATTTCAAATGCAAAAATATGCATGCTTTGGGATGGTTTTGTCCTTATGGATATTTTAAATAATCACAGTAATGATGCTTTATCACAGGTGGCTGCTTTGTTACAAAGTTAGTGTTCATTTTCTTATCAAAATGAGATCTGGTCTTACTCATTTTCTTATCAAGGAAAATAAACTGTTTAAAGTTGACTTTGTTTTCTGATGCCAGCTCCAGAATTCATCTTTTAGAGAGGATGTAGCTATAGTATGGCTGAGTTTGTTGTCCATAAAGACATAGCAGAGGAAATAGAAAAGGAATGTTAAAAATTGTAATAATTAAAATAGGAACAAAAGAAACAGTGAAAAAAGGTAAATAAAAGCACTGGGGTTGGGCGTGGTGGCTTATGCCTGTAATCCCAGCACTTCGGGAAGCTGAGGTGGGAGAATAGCTTGAACCCAGGAGTTTGAGAGCAGCCTGGGCAACATAGTAAGATCTTGTCTCTACAAAAAATAAAAATATTAGCTGGGTGTGGTGACACGTTCCTGTAGTCTCAGCTACTCGGGAGACTGAGGCGGAAACATTGCCTAAGCCCAGATCAAGGCTGTGGTGAGCTGTTTAGTGTGCCTCTGCACTCCAGTCTGCATAGCAGAGTGAGGCCCTGACTCAAAAAGCACTTGAGAGTGTATCAATCAATAATTCTGATAAATGTAAGCTCATATCGATTGATTTGAGTCAGAGTCTCATTCTGTTTCCCAGGCTAGAGTGCAGTGCAGTGGTATGCTCATGACCATGTAGCCTCAATCTGCTGGGCTCAGGCAATCCTTCTGCTCAGCCTTCCAAGTAGCTGGAACTACAGGTTCGAGCTATGACAACCAGCATTTTTTTTTTAAATTATAGAGATGAGGTCGGCCGGTTGTGGTGGCTCAAGCCTGTAATCCCAGCACTTTGGGAGGCTGAAGTGAGGGGATTGCCTGAGCCATGGGTTCGAGAACAGCCTGAGCAACTTGGCAAGATCTCTTCTCTGTAATAAATCAAAAAATTAGCCGGGTGTAGTAGTACATGCCTATAGTTCCAGCTGCTTGAAAGGCTGAAGTGGAAGGATCGCCTGAACCCAGTCGGTTGATGCTGGGGTAGCTGTGAGCATGCCACTGCACTGCAGCCTGGGCGACGGAGTAAGACTCCAACTCAAAAAAAAAAAAAAGAAAAAAGAAATGAGGTCTCATCAAGTTGGTCAGGCTGCTCTCGAACCCCTGGATTCAGGCATTCCTCTAACCTCTGCCTCCCAAAGTGCTATGATTACAGGTATGAGCCACTGTGCCCGATGATACCTACTTTTAAAAGAGATTATTGTGCCGGGCTCGGTGGCTCAGCCTGTAATCCCGCGCCTTTGGGAGGCTGAGGTGAGTGGATTGCCTGAGCCCGCGGGTTCGAGACCCGCCTGGGCAGCAAGACCTCATCTCTACAATAAATCAAAAAATCAGCCGGGCGTGGTAGCGCATGCCTGTAATTCCGGCTACTCGGAAGGCTGAGGCGGAAGGATCGCCGGAGCCCAGCAGGTCGAGGCTGCGGTGGCCGGGAGTGGCCACTGCACTCCAGTCTGGGCAACAGAGTGAGACTCCAACTCAAAAAAAAAACAAAACAAAAAAAAAAAACAAAAAAAAAAAAAAAAAAAAAAAGAGATTATTGTGCTGGGTGCAGTTGCTCTCACCTGTAATCCCAGCACTTTGGGAGGCTGAAACAGGAGGAATGCTTGAGCCCAGGAGTCAAAATAGGCCTGGGCAATGTAGCAAAACCTCATTTCTATAAAGAGTAAAAAATTAGCTGGGTATGGTGGCACACACCTATAGTCCCAGCTACTTGGGAAGGATCACCTGAGCCCAGGAAGTTGAGACTGAACCATGATCATGCCACTGCACTCTAGCCTGGGCAAAAATGTGAAATCCTAACTCAAACAAACAAACGCTTTTCAAATAATTACTTATAACTATAGAATAAAGTGAAATTAGCATTCTACCTCATACCTTACAAAAATTAAGAAACAGTGAATTAAGAACCTAAAATTCTCATTCATTTTCTTACTGAGGAAGATAAACTATTCAAAGTTTATTTTCTGATGCCAGCCCCAGAATTGATCTTTAGAGATGTTATAGCTATAGTATGGCTGAATTTGTTGTCCATAAGGGCATAGCAGGGGAAATACAAAGGGAACGTTAAAAATTGTGATAATTAAAATAAAATAGGAACAAAAGAAACAATGAAAAAAGGTAATAAAAGCACCAGGGCCAGGTACAGTGGCTTATGCCTGTAATCTTAGCACTTTGGGAGGTTTAGGTGAGAAAAGTAAATCTTTAAAACTTTTAGATGTCCCACGGGTTCGAGACCCGGCTGGTAAACTTGGTGAGACCTCATCTCTACAATAAAATAAAAAATTAGCTGGGCATGGTAGCGTGCGCCTGTAGTTCCAGCTACTTGGAAGGCTGAGGTGGAAGGATCGCTGGAGCCCAGCGGGTCGAGGCTGCGGTGGCTGGGAGCGGCCACTGCGCTCTAGTCTGGGTGACAGAGTGAGACTCCAACTCAAAAAAAAAAAAAACCAAAAAACAAAAAAAAACTTTTAGATGTTAAAAAACAGAATATATTGTTGGGGTACTAAAAGATTTCTTAAATAAGATGAAAATATTGACTTTGATAAGAAGGGAAAATGGACAAATTTAGCTACATTAGAATATAATCTTTCTTGCTAAAAAATAACTGTAAAAAGTTGAAAAGAGAAGCTACGTATTTTGAGAAGGTATCTGTATCTCATATTACCAAATATAATTAGTATCCAAAATAATAAAAAATTGCCAAGTCTACAAGGGACAGATGGTTCAGTAGAAAAACAGGTAAAGTGTATTAATGATCAGTTCACTAAAGAGGAAACCAGAATAGTCAAGTAATGTGAAAAGATATCCAGCCACATTAGAAATTGGGGAAATCCAAGTTAAAGTGAGATACCATTTTACCCTAATTAAGTTGTAAGTCTTACAGACAAATTTGTTACATTCACCCACTACTGGTGTGTGTGAAACTCTTCTCAGTTTAAGCTATTGTTGTCAAATTGTACCCCCAGTTGACTACTTGGGGGCTCTCGTGGTTTGTGTTATTTTTTCTGCTTTCTCCTACATAGATGCTTATACCATATATGTTTTTCTGGATAGGTAGCTTTAAGTGATTGTACCCTCTCCTTGTCACCTGGCTTTTTGTAATGTGCTTGTGTTTTTGGTGTGTGTTATTAAGGGGAGTGGAATTCAAGGAAATTCAGATGCTTTGCTACCACTGCTGCCATCTTCCCAGAGTTCTTAAATATTAGAAATATATTAATTAGGTCAACTGTGTATTCTAAAATAATAGCTGGTAGAATCAGTGGTTATATGATACCATATACCACCATTTTATATCTGCCATATGGATTCTGTTACCATCAGCTGGATTAGTGACTACCTTCTTTAGGTGTTAGGGAAAGTGCCTCACAGTAGTCAGTAATTTACCACTCTTGGTTAGAATCTCATAGTTAGCTGACAACCTTCCATGAAACTATTAAATGTCAGCTTAAATACTCATTTTAGTCTTTGACTAGTATTGTATGATGATCTAGGAGTAAAGATAACTGAAAACAGATAGGCAGCTATTTTTATTTTTATTTTTTTTAAATTTGAGTTAGAGTCTCACTCTGTCACCCAGACTGGAGTGCATTGGCTGCTCCTGGCCACCGCAGCCTCGACCTGCTGGGCTCTGGCGATCCTTCCTCCCCAGGCTTCCAAGTAGCTGGAACTACAGGCGTGCGCTACCACACCCAGCTAATTTTTTGATTTATTGTAGAGATGAGGTCTCACCAAGTTGCCCAGGCGGGTCTTGAACCTGCGGGCTCAGGCAATCCACTCACCTCAGCCTCCCAAAGGCGTGGGATTACAGGCTGAGCCACCGAGCCCGGCTAAGCCAGCTATTTTAAGTCTGAAGTAGTAGGAAGATAAAAGGCATGAAAGTGATCTTGAATGTGATATTAGATGTGACCATTTTAAAAAGTTGAAAGTTAACTAAACAGAATTTAGGATGGACAATTTATAAGACAGAGTGAAACAAGTGATTTATAATCTTAGTTTTTCTGGAGAAACATTGACTTTTAGTTTGTTTATAACTTTCAAATATTAGACTGTATTGTTAATTTTCTGAATGTTGTAGTTAATTATTCAACAGAAATGAAACATTTTTGTAAAAGATGAGATTTTAAAAATACTCTGCACTTGCCTTCGAGTTTGTGTCATTACAGTGTGAGACTAGTTATTTTTCTCATCATGATTTCCTCTTTTTTACTTCTATGAATATATGTATCTGTAAACATGTCTCCTTTTTATAAATTTAAGGCATTTGAAATCACCTCACCAGAAATCAAATAAAAGCAAATGTGTAAGAGTATGGTATCATTTATCCTTAAAAATTAGCTATTATTATTATTACTGTTATTACTATTATTTTGGCGGGCCCTAATACAATGACTGTTGTCTTTATTCATTTTTTTTTTTTTTTTTGAGTTGGAGTCTCACTCCGTCGCCCAGACCAGAGTGCAGTGGCCGCTCCTGGCCACCGCAGCCTTGACCTGCTGGGCTCCGGCGATCCTTCCGCCTCAGCCTTCCAAGCAGCTGGAACTACAGGCGTGCGCTACCACGCCCAGCTGATTTTTGATTTATTGAAGAGATGAGGTCTCACCAAGTTGCCTAAGCGGGTCTTGAACCCGCGGGCTCTGAGAAAGCAGGATTTATTGAGAAGACAGAAAAGCTCCCACAATGGGAGAGGACCCACAGGGGTTGCCCAAAAATTAACTGCTATTTTAAAAAAGCCAAACATACCTGTTGTTACTGAGGTATAGGATAAAGTAGACATATGCATATATTGCTCTGGGAATGCAAATTGGAGCCACCTTTTTGAAAAGCAAGGCACAAAACTGTTATGTATTAGTCTCAATTGTCTGTTGACTCTGATAATATGATTATGGGTGGCATCTACTATTATGTTATTTTCCTGGTTTTCTATAGTAAGTATATGTTTGTTTTATAATTATAAATGTTAATTTTTGTGGATGTAAATTTATATAAAAGTAAGTGTAATTAGAACTTATCACTCTACCCAAGATAGAAACTGTTGTGGGATGAGTGTGGTGTCTCACACCTATAATCCCAGTACTTCGGAGACAGAGGCAGGAGGATTGCTTGAGGCCAGGAGCTCAAGATCAGCTTGGGCAACCTAGTGAGACCCCACCTCTACTAAGAAAGAAAAAAAGAAACTTGTGAATTTCAGTCTAATAGAATTATATCTTCTTTCAGGTTAAAGAACTGAATCATTATTTGGAAGCTGAGAAGTCTTGTAGGACTGATCTAGAAATGTATGTAGCTGTTTTGAATACTCAGAAGTCTGTTCTACAGGAAGATGCTGAGAAACTACGGAAAGAATTGCATGAAGGTAAATATATGCTCAGCATTGTTTTTTTCTAGCCAGTTTAGTCTAATATCATACTCTGCATATTTTTATCTCAGTCCCTAAGAGAACTATGAAGGTAAAAATTGATATTGACAAATAATGATATCAGATCCTAAAATACCAATGCAACATGTTAGTGATTCAATTTAAGCTTTGTAGTTGGTTTGAATGTTCTCATGAAAAGCTAAAATTGTGAGGAATACTAAAGATACTTGGATTATTAGTGGTTTATCTTTCCTCCATGACCTCAGTAATAACTTCATAACACGTGATCTCTGGGCAGATAATAATAAAGCTGGGAATTCTGCTTAACCTTCTTTTGCCTTCATACCCAATTTGATGGAGATGTATTAGCAAAACTGAGAATGGGAGAGAGAGATAGTGTATTCTTAAGGCCTTAAGTAACATCCTGGTTTTAAGGGACAATTTTGATTTCACCAGACTGGTAGCAAAGTGATGCACAAATTGACTCTTTTCCAGGGGTAGGGGAAGAAGTTTCATTCATTCTCCATTAAAATAAAAAATACTTTTATTTTCAATTCTTCTAGTGATTTCTGTCTTTCTTTTTTTAATTGAGTTGGAGTCTTACTCTGTCACCCAGGCTGGAGTACAGTGGCACACTCAGAGCCATCCCACCATCGACCTGCTGGGCTCTGGCATTCCTTCCGCCTCAGCCTTCCAAATAGTCAGAACTACAGGCGCATGCTACCATGCCTGGCTAATTTTTTATTTATTGTAGAGATAAGGTCTTGCCAAGTTGCCCAGGCTGATCTCGAACCTGCGGGCTCAGATAATCCACTTGCCTCAGCCTCCTAAAGTGCTGGGATTATAGACTGAGCCACCGAGCCCAGCTTTTTTTTTTTTTGAGTCAGAGTCTCACTCTGTTGCCCAGGTTGGAGTGCAGTGGCATGTTCATGGCCACTGCAGCCTCGACCTGCTGGGCTCTGACAGTCCTTCTACCTCTGCCTTCCAGGTAGTTGGAACTATAGGTGCGTGCCACCATGCCCAGCTAATTTTTTTTTGAGTTGGAGTCTCACTCTGTCGCCCAGACTGGAGTGCAGTGGCCACTCCCGGCCACCGCAGCCTCGACTTGCTGGGCTCTGGCAGTCCTTCCGCCTCAGCCTTCCGAGTAGCTGGAATTACAGGCGCGCGCTACCACGCCCGGCTAATTTTTTGATTTATTGTAGAGATGAGGTCTTGCTGCCCAGGCGGGTCTCGAACCCGCGGGCTCAGGCAATCCACACACCTCAGCCTCCCAAAGGCGCGGGATTACAGGCTGAGCCACTGAGCCCAGCTGTCAATTGAGGCTGCTCCAATGGCGTGAAAGGTCTTTGAAATCCTTCTTTACCCAGCCTTGGTCGTGGACCACCCTGTGGTTTGCCAACCAGGTACACCTGTAGGACGGAGGCACCTATTTCCCCCAGCTGATAGTGATACTGGAGGCAACCTCACTATCCCTCCCCAGGTGTCTCTCTCAGCCACAGGTAGTCACTTTGCCAGGGTCATGCTCCCTCCTCGGGTACTTCTAGTGATTTCTGTATACCTGAGGTTCTTAACTTTTTTGTGTCATAAATTCCTTTGTTAGCCTTGTGAAGTCCCCTCGGTATATAATGTTTTTAATACATAAAATATATAAGATTACAAAATAAACCAATTATATAGTAAAACAGTTAACAAAATATTTAAAAAACTCAAACTTAGAATATAGTAATAAATGTGCTGTTTTATTAATATGTTAAATAGCAAGGTCTAGCAGCAGGTTTAATAACTACTGTAATTTTGAAGTAGCAATGTTCACAAATGATGTATTAGTAAATCTGCAACAACTGTAATGAAGTAGGAAAATATCTGATTTTTATTGGTGACCAAGTCATAATTATTGTTTTGCTTCTGTGATTTGTTATTTTATAATCCAAGCAAATAATAAATTTCTGTTAGAGGATAGTGAAAATAAAATCTACCTTTTTTTCTCACCGAAGTGTATGGACTCCTTGAACTCTTATATTTGCTGCAGGTTATGCTAGTAACATATTTTAATATGTAGGATTAGAACTGTGGTGGTACAGTGAGTATTTTTAAGTACATCAAATACTGTGAAAAACATAGCTATAAATGTTTGCATATGAGTTAGTTTCTTTCCAAATAGTAGAAAGCTGAAATGATATACATCTATATAATTATTTGATAAAATATTATGAAATAATCCAAGTTTTGAGTGAATCTTTGGCCTTCAGAAAACAGTGTTCAGATGTAATATTACAGTAAAAAAGACACCCATACTCTCAAATGGTGTCCAAAGGAAACAGTTTTGTTTAAACTATGACCCCAACCCTTCCAGAAATAGTGTAAGTTATTGAGATTACCAAACCTTCATAACATATCTGGAAAAGTGTCTGAGGTTAATTAAAATGAAGAAGGGGCTGGAGCAATTTCTAAACTAAAACACACCAAAAAAAAAAATAGTCTTTACATGAAAAGAAGACATATAAAAATTGAGCAGCAGTGTAACTTACAGCCTAAATTGGAGGTATTAGTAATACAACCAAATTAGTGCAACTGCCTGTTATATGTGCTATGCTTGGAAGTGTGTTAGGATACAGTGGTGCCACCAATGAAAAGTGGTCAATTCTTTTCATACTAGGAACGGATAGGCTTCTTAAAAGAAATTGTTCTTGGCCCAGTGCAGTTGCTCATACTTATAATCTCAGTGCTTTGGGAGGTCAAGGTGGGAGAATCATTTGAGGCTAGCAGTTTGAGACCAACCTGGGCAACATAGTATGCCCTCATCTGTACAAAAAAATAAAAATAAATTAGCTGTGCATGGTGATGTGTGCCTGCATTCCTAGCTACTTAGGAGGTTGAGGTAGGAGCACCGCTTGATCCCAGAAGTTTGAGGCTGCAATGAGCTGTGATTGTGTCACTGTACTCTAGCCTGGGTGACAGAGGAAAACCCTATCTCAAAAAAAAAAAAAAAAAAAGAAAAAAATAAGTTGTTCTTAAGTGGAGTTTTGAAAGATGGGCAGTACTTGTGAGGTAGTTAGAGAGAAGCATGGCATTTATGGCCATTTGCATGTGGTGCAGCTAGATATGGAAGATTATGTAAAGTAGTTCAGGCCAGGAGCAGTGCCTCAAGCCTGTAATCCAAGCACTTTGGGAGGCCGAGGCGAAGGGATTGCCTGAGTTTAGGGGTTCGAGACCAGTCTGGGCAACTTGGTGAGACCTTGTCTCTGCAGTAAATGAAAAAATTAGCCGGGCGTGGTAGCGTATGCCTGGTACTGGCTGCTTGGAAGGCTGAGGCAGAAGGATTGCCTGAACCCAGCAGGTTGAGGCTGTGGTGGCTGGGAGCATGCCACTGCACTCCAACCTGGGCGATAGAGTGAGACTCCAACTAAAAAAAAAAAGAAAAGAAAAGTAACTCAGCATAATTAGAATGCGAGAGGCAATGGGCAAGATGTGACATTGGAGTGGTAGAAATGGGCCAGGTTATGGAAGTCTTATGCTATTATCATACGAGCATTTAGGAGCCTCTGAAGGTTTTTTGCCCCCTTAAGTAATAGTTTTATTGAGATATTATTCATATGCCATGAAGTATACTTTTAAAGCATACAGTTAAGTGATTTTTTAATATATTCACAAAATTGTGCCCCATTATCACTGTCTTATTACGGAACATTTTTATTACCTCATAAAGAAATTATTTGCCTATTTGCATTCACTTCCTATCTCTCTACCTCTAGCCTTGGCAACCACTAATCTACTTTCTGTCTCTGTAGACTTGCCTATTCTGGACTTTCTTATGAATGGGATTTTGTAATATGTGTCCTTTTGTGTCTGACTTCTCTGAAGAATTTTAAGCTGGAGAGTGATAATATGAATTTTACGTTTAGAAAATTCAATCTAATAGCAAAATGGTGAATAGAATAGAGAGGGCAGGACGAATAAAAAGGGAGCCACTGCTATAGTTTTCTAAGTTATAAGGGATCTAAGGCAGAAGCCAGAAGATAGATGTGTCATACTGCAAAGGAGGCAGAATTAGTAGGCCTCTCTCATAGTTCAATGCATTGGGATAAGGAAAGGGTAAAAGTATGAGTTGTTTCTTAGGTTTATGCCTTGGATGGCTGGGTAGATGGGTGAATAGTTTATACTGCCTGTTCTTTTTTTAGTAGAAGATGGCTGAGGTGATGAGTATTAACGCATTTTACAAAGATTCTTTGACCTATGAGAGGTCTAAACAAACTGAACCCAGTAAGGATTCCTGGGCGACATATTTGTCAGAATGTATTAAATACAATTATGAGTGGTTATTCTATCTTTGGCCTTTAGAGCAACATTTCTCAGAGTATATTCTCTAGAACATGTTATTTGAGTTACACTGTGAAAAAGGTTTGATTTTTTTTTTTCTTTTTTTGTGAAATAAATTTGTAAAATGTTGTATTGTATATCATCTTCCAAGAAAACAGACTAATTAAGACCCTGAACTCAAAGTCATATAGTAAAGAAATCTTTAAAAATTTATTTAACCTGGGGTTTCCAAACCATAATGAGCACAGAAATCTTTATTTTATATGTTCCTAGAAGCACATTTTGAGACATTCTGCTTTAGAGTGATGGTGCGGGAATAGCTGCCATGTTTAATCATAAGTTGCCCTTGGTGCCAGTCAGTGACAGAATCCTAAACACGTGGACCATTGGCCAGACCTGGGCCGGTAGCCCTGTGCTAAAAAAAAAATGCCTACCATTAAAATTCAGTGTTTTTGATGGGGGGCGGGTTCCTAAACAGTTTGCCATCTCTTGGAACAAGAGCGACAACAACACAACCAGTTAAAACATACGTGGCAAAAGGCCAATGACCAGTTTCTGGAATCTCAGCGTTTACTGATGAGAGACATGCAGCGAATGGAGATTGTGCTAACTTCAGAACAGCTCCGACAAGTTGAAGAACTGAAGAAGAAAGATCAGGTGAGTAGCAGTTTTGTTGGACTTATTTACTTTGTTAATAATGTCCCCTCCACATTTGATTGCATTATCTTACATAGGTTAGAGATTGACTTAAGCTGAAACAAAGTGATGTATGTCACTTTAAAAATCATAATAGCTGATTTGAGCGATTTTGTTTTTCAGCTTTAGAAATGACCTTGTCTGGAGTAAAAAGGAAAACTGATTTTAAAATGATCTGCAGAGACTGTAGAATGCAGCAGTACATATTTCTGAGAAAATTTTTCTCCTCAATGCTATCCATTTCTCCGAGGACTCCAAAGTTTTGTCAGTCCAGGCCAAGTCTTTGGTGACATTGCTCTAAAAACCTTATTAGAAGATGACATGAGCCGGGCATTATGGTTCACGCCTATAATCCCAGTACTTTGGGAGGCAGAGGCGAGAGGATTGCCTGGGTCTAGGGGTTCGAGACCAGCCTGGGCAATTTGGTGAGATCTCGTCTTTACAATAAATAAAAAAATTAGCCGGGTGTGGTGGCACATGCCTGTGGTTCCAGCTACATGGAAGACTGAGGCAGAAGGATCACCTGAGCCCAGCAGGTTGAGGCTGTGGTGACTGTGAGCATACCAATGCACTCCAGCCTAAGTGACAGAGTGAGACTCCAACTCAAAAAAAAAAAGATGACAAGTTATGGATGGAGAGGCTGAGTGATAGGAGAAGGCAGATGTTCAGAGTGCTGCATATTCACGATTCTGCTTTTTTCTTATCTTTTAAAAAATTATTTACATTATGTGAATAATATACAGATACATTTTCATGTTAATATCTGTTTTAAATACAAAATTAAATAATAAATATAAAATGATCAAATGAGCCCCCCGCTTGACATCTCTTACCCCTTCTCTTCGCTGAGGTAACCACTTTTATCAGTTTGATAGAGAGTCTTCCAGATCAGTTCTGTGTTTATGATTGTACATTTAGGGGTCTCCCCACCATATACTATAGCTATACTGTAAGCATTATCAGGATATATTTTTATATCAAAGTTCTGTCTCATGCATATACCATATGGTCCTCAAGTAAGTGTTATAGCTAATATCCTCTACCATGTTGTATATGTGTGCACATATTTCCCTAGGATAGCTATGCAAAAGTGTTCACTGTTTTTCTAGGTATTTTATGAAATATTTCAAATTAACTTACATGGCTTAGGTTAGATTTTGTTTTTCAGAAGTTTCCTCTTTTTTAAGTTTCTTTTTTGGCTCTTAATTCTGATCCATTCATCTTGTGTGTAGACATAGTCAACATAAGGGTTTTGATTCTAAAGTACAGATATTATCATGCCTTCCCTGCTGTCTATTAAAAAAGTCTCAACTTTACTAAGATGGTCAGTTAAGGCCTTTATTAACATTTATAGAGCTCTTGCTGTGTGCTAGCATTGTGCTAAAGCTTTATATATAAATCTTTATCTCAAGTGGCTCTCAACAAAAATCTAAACTCTTCCTCTGAGGTAGGGACTACAGTAGAGGTAATGGTTTGAGGCAGTCTCTGATTCTAGAGTCTAAGCGCATAATCACCATGTTTCTCACATTTCATGTGCCTGGATGTTTTTCAGTTACATCAGTTACTCAGTATTCCCTCATAGGCCTACTTTTCCATGCTTCTGTCCTTTGTATGTGCTTTCTCTCGGAGCTTTTGCCTACCTCTTCTCACGCAGCTGGCCAAGTTATCCTACTGACCTTTCAAGCCTGAGCTGAAGTGTTACTTCTTTTGGGCTCCCTTTGCTGGCTTTCTCAGATGAAACCAGTCATTATTTTTCTTTTTCTGTAGAACCTTGCATGTACTTGTAATTGTCTGTCTTTACTAGACAGTTTTTAAGGGGCATTGAATATATTTATCTTTGAGTGAATTATTATATCAGCTTTAATTATTTTAAAAATTTTATATAAATTTGTACGTTTCTAATGGATGTGTAATGCTATAACGTTTTTATAATTTCTACAATAATCACAAGGAATGTTCTATGTAAATTTATCTTTTTTGGACCATTTAAATAGAGAGGGTTTGGTTTAATTTTATGTCTTACTTTCTTGGGAGCTGCTTCCTAATTTCTTCTTTAAACCAAAGTTCTTACTTTGTGCTTGTAGTATTAAAATATTTGGTCAAACCAGAAGCCCTTAGATGAGATTATGAAACAAATAAGCTTATGTGTCCAGTTTTCTCTTACCATAACATTGTTCTTACTTATTTTGAGTGGTTAAAGAACTATATGACTTATTAATCAGTGGATTACTTGGGTAATAGGTGTTTTTTTCCCTTCATAACTATAGGAGGATGATGAACAACAAAGGCTCAATAAGAGAAAGGATCACAAAAAAACTGATGTCGAGGAAGAAGTAAAAATACCAGTAGTGTGTGCTTTAACTCAAGAAGAATCTTCAGCACAGTTATCAAATGAAGAGGTACAGTGAATCTATAATTAAAATCATTATATACACAATGTCACCATTTTAAGCTTACTCATACATCAGTTAATTATATTGTTCATATGGGAATTGCATAGCTACTAGCTGAAAATTAGATAAAATGACTATATTTATTTTCCTTTGTTTTTATGGCACAGGTAGCACTATTTTCAAACGTTGCAGTTTCATTCATTGTCATAAATAATGAGATGTTCTTTTTTCTAGTACTTCCAAAGTTTAATACATTAGAATATTTTTTTTTTTTTTTGAGACAGTATCTCATTCTGTCACTCAGACTGGAATGCAGTGACTTACTGTTGATCACGGCTCACTGCAGTCTCGATCTCCTGGGCTCAGGCAATCCTTCTGCCTCTGTCACCCAGTAACTAGGACTACAGGCTTGCGCCACCATGCCCAGCGAATTTTTTGATTTTTTTTTTTGTAGAGATGAGGTCTTGCTATGTTGCCCAGATTGGTCTTGAACTTCTGGGCTCAAGCAGTCCTCCAGCCTTGGCCTCCCAAAATATTGGGATTACAGGGATGAACCACCACAACTGACCAGAAGAAATTGTTAAATAACATCTGTATTAAAATATAAGCTGGGTGTGGTTAAATTGGGTTAAGGTCTTTTCTTTACTTCCAAAGCTGTCGTGTTTCTATTTACTTTGAGCTGTATATAATCTGCTTCCTGGTGGTTTATATTTCCATGTTTATGGGTGGTTTGACATTTTTTAAAAATCTAAAAAACTTCTAATAGACACTGAAAAGTACTCTATGTTGTAGTTGTTTTTGTACATTCTTCAATTTGGGACATAAACTGAGGACCACTTGGCCTAATTCTGCTGTGCAGTTTTTAATAGACTCCCAGGGGAATGTCTTGGTTTTGGGGTATGGCCAACTATTACATGGCTTTTGCATCATGCAGTTATTTATTCAGAAACGTTTGAAAAGCAGGAAAACAGGAAAGAGAGGTTTATTGTGATTTACAGATAAGTATTTTTCTTATTTTTGAGTCTTTCTTCACACATCTCTTGACTTTCAGAGCTAGTATTTTGCAGTTTGAATATGGAATAGAATTGTATTGAGAATCATGACACTTTAGTTATGGTTTAAAGTTAATATTGGATGGTTTGGAGAGTTAGATTTATTACGTATAATCACATACAAGGATATTTGAAATTTGTGGGATCTCATAGTTAACTTTAGTCAAATGCTTAAAATATGCTTATCTCACTATAAAAGTTATATATGTTCATTATGGAAAATTTGGAAAGTCTTGAAAAGGTCATACAAAATAAAAATAACTGGTAGAGATAATCCTACTACTCAGAGGTAGCCACCACTAACATTTTGATATGTATCTCTCTTCTTTCCTTTGTCTATTTTCTTTTCCAAAGATAACATGTATGTGTTTCTATTTGTACTTTTAAAAAACATACTTAGATTGTAACTACATAATATTTTATGTACATTTTTTTCCTCCACTTAAATCTACTTTAAGGTTTTGGCAAATTTGTAAATGTTTTTCCCAAAAATGATATTTAATGACTGACAGAATTTCAGCATGTAAATGTACCATAATTCTTTTAGCCGATTTCATGCTAGTGATTTGTGTCCAGGTTTTATTTTAAAAAGGTGACTGAGTGACAACACAGAGATAATTGCTGTTGAAAAAAGTTTTATGTTACTCACAATTGCCCTAGAAACAAAGGTACAGCATGCCACTCAAGGCCACGGGGCAAGCACTAGAGCTGGTCAGGAGGCAGGAGCAGGAGAGAGGGCAAAGTGTGGGCCATGGGGAAAAGCAAGACCAGGCAAAGTAAATAGTTTAGGACTAGCTAGTATAATAATTTTTGCAGGCATTGGGAAACAGGGATTCTCCTTCATTGTTTGGTACATGATTTGGTTGATTTAGGGCAGAGGAAAACTGTCTTGGTGTGTGAGGGTTAAGCAAAGGAGGTGGTTGGGGACATGGATTTGGGAGTAAATGGTTTGCATGTGAAAGGAATGTGTGTTCACAGGCAGGTGAGTTGTTTATTATCTCTAGGAATTATCTAGCCCTGGGAAGCAGTTTCTTCCCATCTAGGAAGGCCTCCAAAAAAGTCAGAACATTATGAAATATAAAATATAAAAAGGATGATTAACACATTGGCCAAGTTGGTTCCCTTTTTTACTATCATTTTTTTCATTATTATAAGACACCTCAATACTAATATATATAATTTTTCCTTTGTACAAAAATCATTGTTGATGTATCTGATTTTTTTTATTATAAGTTCTTAGGAGAAGAACTACTGAATTCAAGGATTTTTAAGGTATTAGGACATATTGTTGAATCATGTTTCAGAAACATCATAACAGTTTACACTTCCCTAGAATATGTTCATTATACTTTTGCCAATATGATAGTCTGGTATTTTTTAAATGGCCCTCAGAACTTTTCTTTTCTTATCCCCTTCTCTCTTCAGTATCACAACTGCACTGTATTAATAGACAGTAGTAGGTGTTAGGTTTGTTTGTAAACTTAACTGAATGATACTTATTCCATTTTTTATTAGGATACTTATTTGGGACCTTTGGCATAGTAAGCTTAACATATATGAGATTTGTGTTCTCAGCCATCTGAGTTTTAATGAGTAAAAATCTCTAAAAGGAAAGAAATGGAGGAATTAACATAATAGCTGTCAAATTTTAATTTTATGGCTTTCTTTTTCTCTTCCCTCTTCTCCTCTCTCCCTCTCCTCTTCTCTTTTCTCCCCACCCCCTTCTCCTTCTTCTTTCTTCTTCTTCCTCCCCTCCCTTCCCCTCCCCTCTACTTCCCCCCCATTTGATGTCTTTCACCATGGGATACCATAGCAAGAAGTAGCCCATCAGTCTTAGGCTTCTCAGCCTTTAGAACCATGAGCCAAATAAATTTTTGCTCATTATAAATTAAAAATTCTTTGTATTGCACTAAGATTATTTGTAAAACAATAAAAAAACCCAACTATATTCCATAGTCTCTTCAGATTTATTAAAAAAAGAGCATTTAAGAATAAAAAGTAGAAAGGATATTATCTTAAAAGATAATTCTTTAAATTAAATAAATTTAGTTTGAAGAAAAACTTGTTACATGTTTTTGTGTTCTTATTTCTCCACTAACTATGCGACTGCATCATGTAATGACACTGGTTCGCGTTTTGCCTTTGGGAATGTGCTGTACCGTGTTTTTTTAAAAAATGAGGTGAAATTTACATAGAATTAACTATTCAAAGTATACAATTCAGTGGTCTTTAGTATATATATATACAGTGTTATACAGCTATCACCTATATCTACTTTGAAAACAGTTTCATCACTACCAAAGGAGACCCCATGGCCCAATAAATAGTCACTCCCCATTCTCCCCTCCTACTAGCCTCTGTCGAACTCTAATCTGCTTTATGTCTCTATGGATTTACCTGTTCTGGACATGTCATATAGATGGAATCATACAATATGTGAATTTTTGCATCTTCTTTCACTTGATGTGCCACATTTAGCATGTTAATTACATTTTGCTTGAAACTTGGTTTCCAAAATACCACATTCTCCTCATTTCTTGTTGCTGCTCCTATGCTCATCCCTCAAATGTTAGTGTTTCTCAGAGTTCTGCCTTTGGCCCTCTTTTTTACATATTCTAGGTGTTCTGATTTGCTCCTGTGGTTTTAATTATCACTATGTGATGGTTACCTGCAAGTCTCTATCTAAAGACTTTTATTTCCTCTGTGAGGTGGACATTTCCACTTGGATATAACAATGGGCACCTCATGCTCAACATACCCAACACTGAATTGCAGGTGACCTTCCCCAACTCTTCATGTCTGGACTAAATACCTCTCCTGGAGCTTTCAGAGCATTCAGCATATAGCTCTAGCCTATTATTTTTTCACAGTATTATAATGGCCTACTCACTTGTTTATCTTTTTTTTTGAAACTGTATGACATCTTGAGGTCAGGGATTGTATCTTGCTCTCAATTGTGTCCTGAGTGCCTGGTTTAGTGTCCAGCATATAGAAATGACTCTCAATGAATGGTAACACATTAAGGATTATTATGTGTAATGAGTGGCAAAATATATTTATTATGGGGTAGTTTTTTCCTTTGAAGATACAGAGAATTGTCTAACTTAGCAATATGTATTTTCACATTTCAGGAGCATTTAGATAACACCCATGGTTCAGTCCATTCCTTAGATGCAGACTTATTGTTGCCATCTGGGGATCCATTCACTAAATCGGACAATGACATGTTTAAGGATGGGCTCAGGAGAGCACAGTCTACAGACAGCTTGGGAACTTCGGGCTCATTGCAATCCAAAGCTTTAGGCTATAACTACAAAGCCAAGTCTGCTGGAAACCTGGACGAGTCAGATTTTGGACCACTGGTAGGAGCAGATTCAGTGTCTGAGAACTTTGATACTGCATCCCTTGGGTCACTCCAGATGCCAAGTGGTTTTATGTTAACCAAAGATCAAGAAAGAGCAATCAAGGCAATGACACCAGAACAAGAGGAGACGGCGTCCCTCCTCTCCAGTGTTACCCAGGGCATGGATAGTGCTTATGTGTCCCCCAGTGGTTACCGCTTAGTTAGTGAGACTGAATGGAATCTCCTGCAGAAAGAGGTGAGTTATCTTTATGACTTTTTCTTCTTGCACTTTTCTCTGAGTGATGCTGGGTAGCTCTGAGATTTATTATTTATTCAGCAGATGGTCTCTGGAGTCAGTGCAGGCACATGTTGCTAGCAAGTGAATGTTAACTCTTGTCATCTGACTCTTGTCATGGTCTGCTTTGTCTATTCCAGTTGATTGTGACAGAGAAGGGAACTAACTTGCTAATGGCACCGAATGTGAATTTCTCTACCTGAAGTTGGAACAACCTAACTGACTAACATCACTAAGTTTGTTAGAATAACTTGAATTAGGTTTGCTTTGCAGTTTTCTGTAATCTCAGTGTATTCCAGAATTCATGCTCTCATTTTTCCTTTAGATCTAAAGTGCAATTGCTTGTCAGCTGTTGGTGCTGAGAGTGGGTTTAAGAAAGGGTTGGAAGATATGAAAGAAAAGAAAGCAGTCTTTATTTTTGTTTTTTGTGTGTGTGTGTATTTTGTGTTTTTTGAATTGGAATCTCACTCTGTTGCCCAGGGTGGAGTGCAGTGGCATGCTCACGGCCACCGCAGCCTCGACCTGCTGGACTCAGGCAATCCTTCTGCCTCAGCCTTCTAAGTAGCTGGAACTACAGGTGTGCGCCACCATTCCTGGCTAATTTTTGGTTTATTGTAGAGAAGAGGTCTTGCCAAGTTGCCCAGGCTGATCTCGAACCCATGGGCTCAGGTAGTCCTCTCACCTTGGCCTCCCAAAGTGCTGAGCCACAGCGCCTGACTGAAGGCAGTCTTTAATGAGGTTAATATTCCTCATTATAGAATTTGTAAACTCAGAAGTAGATTAGGAGATTAAAAACTTTAACTATGCATTCACATAGTGCTTTACAGATTACAGGGCCCTGTCACATACCTGATTTCTGAGCTTCGTGATCATCTGAGGCAAACAGGGTATGATTATCCCCAGTTTTCAGATGAAGAATTGGCTCAGAGAGATCAAGTGAATGGCAAAACCTGACTTTCAGTGTTTCCTTTACCTCAGGGCTGCTTCTCTTTAGAGAAGCTGTTGGTCAGTAAATGGAACAGCTTACTAAGCCTGCAAAGCTGTTTCTCATTGGTCTCATGCAAAACATATATAAGAAGGTGTTCCTTGATAGTTTCATATTTATTTTGTCATTGGAGCTGGTGAAATGGTAAATTGGCACTGCTTTGTTTGTTTTTCCTTCCCAGTGGTCAGGTAGTATTAAGTTGTGAGTGCCACAGTATAGTACCTTTTGTTTGCTTTGTGTTTTCCTCAGATGTAGTGTTTTGTGGCCCCTAGCCTCTTGGTGATAAGTTGTGTCCCTTGTTTTCCTATCATACTTGTATTGGAGATAATGACTTTTCAGATTCTGACCCTATATTGTAATTTATTTTGCCATAAGCCCCTGAAGAAATTATTTACTCCATGTTTTACTTTGAGTAACATCAGTAGTCTATGCATGTGAACCTCAAGTTTGTGATGTAAAATTATTTTGTTATTGATAAGAGGTAATTTTGGTACCCTTCAGGTACATAATGCTGGAAATAAACTTGGAAGACGTTGTGACATGTGTTCCAATTATGAAAAACAGTTACAAGGAATTCAGATTCAAGAGGCTGAAACAAGAGACCAGGTGAGTTTCTTTTGGATATAACAAATTAGTAACCTGTTGTAGTTTTCCTTGGAGGTGCAGTTTTAATTGCCTTTCCCCCATTTGCATTGTGAGGCATGTCCATCTTGTTAAGCTGTGAAATAATCTGGCACTTGCAATGACAGTTACATTTCCAGTAGGAGTTCACTAGGACTCTGCTTTGTGTACCTGCACTCCATTAACTCACCACCACCACACAGGTCAGCGCAGCCTTGTGGAAGCACTGCCACATCTCCTCTCCCACCCTCCCTTTCCGCCCAAGGTCTAAAAGTGATTTTATACACATCGAAAGTACTTTGTGGTATGAAGAGTCAGGGAAATAAAAGGTTGACTGTTACCTCTAATAGAACAAAATAAATTGTCATATTAATCAGTATTAGGAATCTTCATTGCTTATTGCCCACTTCTTGTCATAAATTTGTTGAATTAAGATTATAGGGTCACAGAAATTAACTTGGGTAGATTTGGTATGCTGAGATTGGTAAATTTTAAGTATCTTTTAAACTACAATGTTTAATAATGGGTACCTTGGTATCATTTAGGAAATAATATAGAATTCCATTAGAGTAGTGAAAGTGAAAGTATACATAAGAATTTTTTTCCTTAGGTTTTCAAATTGTTCTTTGGTTATTATGAAGATTGTTCCCTTAGTTGTCAAAAGAACATTAAGCAGATTAAATGATGGCTCAATATTTCCAGATGTCATTGGTATTAAGTTCCTTCATATACTGTGTGCTCTTTTCATAAATAGTTCAAAGGTAAATTTCTAAAGCTATTTGCAAAACTAATATAGTTGGCCTTTGATAGTGTGGTATGAGAATGGCATCTTGGATTCCATAGACGTGTCAGTAGACGTTTACTGATGCTTCATCAGTACCTGGCGTTTTGCAGGGTCCTGGGGATTCAGATACAGCTAGGACACAGTTAATGTCCAAAAGGAGCTTTCAGTGTTGCCAGTCAAGCCATAAGTTCAGTATAGTTTGTTACTGTAAATGTATACATAGACCCAGAGAAGGAGCATCTAACTTAACTGTGAGCTCAGGAAAGGTAACACTTGAACTATGTTTTGGAACATGGCTAAAAATTAATCAGGGGAAGAAGTTGGAAAACAGTGTTCAAGGAGAGAAAAGATGTACAAAGAAGCAGAGGTACAAGAGAAAATAATGTGTTCTAGGAAGTGTGAGTAGTTCATGTGGCTGGGAACAGGGTGTGTTTGTGTTATACAATAATGGGAGAGGAAGCTACAAAGGCAGGCCATGATGAGATCATTGAGGGAGGGGTGATGATTGAAGAGGTTTAAATTTTACCCTGAAGACTTTGGGAGGGATCTAGGGCTTTTAAATAGGAAAATTAAGTGATTTCACTTTTGTAAAATTTATAGTGTTAGTGGGGTTGTAGATTGGAGGCAGAGGCTAGACTATAGTTAGGGAGGCCAGTGCCATAGCCTAGGGAAGCAGGTATTTTCACATGTGACAATGTATATGAAAAATTATTTGTTAACTGTAAAGCACAGTAGAGTCTTGAGGTCATTTTTAAAATTTATTTCTGAACTGACAGATCTACAGTGCTTCTCAGAAAAAAAGCTTAGAGATTTTTAAGAATTCAGGATGTGGGGATTTAACATTTTTTTATAAAAGGATTCTGGTTTTTTCTTCTAATTGACTTTTTAAATGTTGTAGGTAAAAAAACTACAGATGATGCTAAGGCAGGCTAATGACCAATTAGAGGAGACAATGAAAGATAAACAGGAGCTGGAAGACTTTATAAAGCAGAGCACTGAAGATTCAAGTCATCAGGTAAATGAGGGGTCTTAGAATGTGACCCATGGGGGAGGACTGGGCTATTTAAATAAAATTTTCCAAAAATGTAGTCATGTTTATTTTTTTGCTCTGAAAATTTGGCAGTTTTATTTTCTTTCAGATAAAAATCTCACTGATCTTTCTGTGGTTGTTTTACAGGTTTTTTTTTAAATTTTGGAAGTAATTGGTCAATTAATGTCAGGAGGCTCTGAGTCTCCTTTCCCCATTTATTTTATTTTATTTATTTATTTATTTTTTTGAGTTGGAGTCTCACTCCATCGCTCTGACTGGAGTGCAGTGGCACGTTCCCGGCCACCTCAGCCTCGACCTGCTGGGATCTTGGCGATCCTTCTGCCTCAGCCTTCCAAGTAGCCGGAACTACAGGCGCACGCTACCACGCCTGGCTAGTTTTTGATTTATTGTAGAGATGAGGTCTCGCCAAGTGACCCGGGCGGATCCCGAACCCGTAGGCTCAGGCAATCCACTCACCTTGGCCTCCCAAAGCACTGGGATTACAGGCTGAGCCAGCGAGCCCGGCTCCCCATTTATTTTTATTAGGTTTTTTGGCTGCACAAGAAACTTGCTGACAAAGAAAGATGATGATGATGATGATTATTATTATTTTGAGTCGGAATCTCACTGTTGCCCAGGCTGGAATGTAGTGTCATGATCTTGGCTCGCCACAGCCTCTACATAGGCATAGGCAATCCTTTCACTTCAGCCTCCCGAGTAGCTGGGACCTATAGGCATGTGCCACCACACCCAGCTAATTTATTTTTTAGAGACAAGGTCTTTCTATGTGTTCCAGGCTGGTCTCAGACTCCTAAGCTCTAGTAATCCTCACACCTTAGCCTTCCAAAGTGCTGGGTTTACAGGCGTGAACCACCCTGCCTGGCCTATTATCTTTTCATCTTTTTAAAAGTATAGCATACAGGGTATCCCCCTGGGGCTTATCCCACTGTGGGAGCTTTTCTGTCCTCTCAATAAATCCTGCTTTCTAAAAAAAAGTATAGCATACATAGAAAAAAAGTAAGCATATACAGATACACCAAGCATAGCAGAACCAACATCTGTGTAACCATCATCAAGATCAAGCAGTAGAACATTACCCAGTACCCCAGAAGCCCTTACTTCTCCCCTGTACAGCCCCCTCCACAGAGGTAGCCACTGTCCTAACTTCTAATGTCAGTATAATTAGTCTGTTTTAATTTTAGAAAATGAAGTCAGGCCGGGCTCAGTGGCTCAGCATGTAATCCCAGCACTTTGGGAGGCCGAGGTGAGTGGATTGCCTGAGCCCGCGGGTTCGAGACCCGCCTGGGCAACTTGAGGAGACCTCATCTCTACAATAAATCAAAAATTAGCCAGGCGTGGTAGCGCGCGCCTGTAGTTCCAGCTACTTGGAAGGCTGAGGCGGAAGGATTGCCGGAGCCCAGCAGGTCAAGGCTGCAGCAACTGGGAGTGGCCATTGCACTCTAGTCTGGGTGACAGAGTGAGACTCCAACTCAAAAAAAAGAAAACGAAGTCAGATAATCCGTATTCTTTCGTGTATGTTTTCCTCCACTTAACAGTGTGAGATTCCTATTCAAGATGCTTGTAGTAGTTTGTTCATTTTTGTTGTTGTACTGTTGTACCATTGTATGGATATACCACAATTTATTTGTCCTAATGTTGTTGGATGTTTTAGTTATTTTCATTCCTGGGATATTAGAAATAGTGTTACTTTGAAATTTCTGTATGGGGTTTGATGGACGTGTTTCTGCCAGGTATGTATCCAGGAGTGGGATGCCCAGGTCAAAATGTTCAAACATCTGTTCAAAATGTCAAACAGTTTTCCAAAGTGCTTTTACCAATTTATACTCCCACCAGTAGAAATGAAAAGAATTCTTGTGGGTCCAAGGTCTTGGAAAATGCCATTTTATTTTATTAATTTAATTAAATTATTTCAATAGCTTTGGGGGTTACAAATAGTTTTGATCATTCGTGACCCGCCTGGGCAACTTGGCGAGACCTCATCTCTACAATAAATCAAAAAATTAGCCGGGCGTGGTAGCGCGCGCCTGTAGTTCCAGCTACTTGGAAGGCTGAGGCGGAAGGATTGTCGGAGCCCAGCAGGTCGAGGCTGCGGTGGCCGGGAGCAGCCACTGCACTCCAGTCTGGGTGACAGTGAGACTCCAACTCAAAAAACAAACAAAAAAACGAATAGTTTTGATCTGGGCTTGAAGTGTACCCACCACCCCTACTTGTGCACATTGTACCAAATAGGTGATTTTTTTTGTCCCTCTACCCTTTCCCCTCTCCCCTTTCTGAGTCTTCGGGGTCCATTATATCATTTGAAAATATCATTGTGTTAGTTATTTTAATTATAGCCATTTTGGTGGGTGTATGATAGTATTTCATTGTGGCTTACTTTGCGTTTCTCTGATGACCATTAGTGTTTTTCATGTTTATTGACCATGGGGATAGTTTGTGTGTGTATGAGATTCCTGCGCAAGTCTTATGCTCATTATTCTACTGAATTGTCTGTTTATTTTACTTGTCTTTTAAACTGATTTGTTAGATAATCTTTATATAATCTTGTTAGAGCATTTTGGTGACATTTGTTGCAAACGTCTTCTACTCAGTAGCTTGTGTTATTAGTGGTGTCTTTTGAGGAACAGAAGTTCTTAATTTTAGTGTAGTCAAAGTTATTGATATTTTCTTTATGGTTAGTGATGTCTCATCTTTTAAAAACATTTAAATTTACTATTATTATTATTATTATTATTATTTTTTTTAGAGATAGGGTCTCACTCTGTCACCCAGGTTGGAGTGCAGTGGCACTGTCATAGCTCACTGTAACCTCAAACTCCTAGGCTCAAGTGATTCTCCCACTTTAGCTTCTTGAATAGCTAGGACTACAGGCAAGCGCCACTATGCCTGGCTACTTTTTAAACTTTCTTATAGAGATAGGATGTTGCCAGGCAAGTCTCTAACTTCTGGGCTTAAGTGATCCTCCTGCCTTGACCTCCCAAAGTGCTCGGATTGCAGGTGTGAGCTGCCACACCCAGCCCTCTCCTTTTTTTTTTTTTAAAGACTCTTTTCCTACCTGGGAGTTATAAAGATATTCTCTCATATTATATTGCAGAAGCTTTATTGCTTATAGTTCACATTTATAGCTAAAAGTCTTCTAGAATTGATTTATACACATACATATATGCACATACACTTATATGGTATGTGTCTAGAGACTCATATTATGCTGTATGTTAACATATGGCAACACATGACTCAGGCAGCTTTGGTACTTGTGTTATCTAAAAGGCTAAGACTTTGCACACAGCAGATGTGCACATATCTGTTGAATGAGTGATGAGTGGTTACCATGAACTAAATCACCAGGAGATGGAAGGGTTAGTTTCAGAATAATCAGTTTCCTGACTGTATATTTTCTGTTTATGCATTTTTTAAAAAGATCTCTGCACTTATCCTAAGAGCCCAAGCATCTGAGATCTTACTTGAGGAATTACAACAGGGGTTTTCCCAGGCAAAGAGGGATGTTCAGGAACAGATGGTAAGTTACACATTTTATTTATTTTATTATATTTCCCACATACTTTTTCTTGGTTTAACATTTTAAGTAAATGATATATATTTCTTTTTGTTCTATCTTGACATCATCTTTGATATTACTTTATTATCCTATTCAAAGTAGTTGCTGTTATTTTCCCCAGGCCCTATAGAACATTAGTAATAGACAAAATACTGTAAAAACATTATTTGTTTTTAAACCTACCTACTGACCAAAAACACCTTTTTCCTCATCTTTATTTACATATTTATTTATTTTTTGAGTTGGAGTCTCACTCTGTCGCCCAGGCTGGAGTGCAGTGGTACGCTCAGGGTCACTGCAGCCTTGATCTGCTGGGCTCAGGTGATCCTTTCACCTTCCAAGTAGCTGGAACTACAGACGCGCATCACCATGCCTGGCTAAGTTTTTGATTTATTGTAGAGACAAAGTCTCGCCAAGTTGCCCAGGCTGCCTTGAACCCCTGGACTCAGGCAGTCCTCTCACCTCTGCCTCCTAAAGTCCTGGAATTACAGGCGTGAGCCACTGCATCTGAACTTTTCTCATTTTTAACTTATTTTTCTGATTTGAGAAATCTAAAAGAATAAACTATGTGCCAATATTTAATTTTTAGTTGCAAATACAAGCTAAATAATTGAAATCTCTGAGAGCCCTAGCTGGTGCAGCTTTTGAGCAGGCATTGTGCTTTTCCCAGACAGGTAATTTACTTAGAATAACAAGGGTTATTAGTTTCACAGGGGTTATGAAAAAATTATGTAACTGTTGTGGTGCTGGGGACCTTCAAGAGGGCCATCTATTCAGAGAGGGATGGGGGCAGAGAGTGTTTATGAGCAGGGTTGGCTAGAACCTTTGGAGAATAGTTTCCCAGGCTGCATTTGCCTTGTTCTCCTTTTTTCTCATAGTTGGAACCCTGCAGCTGATGGTGCTGGGTAAATTAGAGCAGAGGTAGTCTTTCTGTGATGATCCTACAAAGCTGCCTCCTACCTGGGGATGGCAGTTTAAAAAGAAAAGAAAAGAAAAAAACAGCCTTGGGTGGAATGGTAATGGTTCACTTTGGTTGGTGTTGGTCAGTATCTGAACGGTCTTTGAGCTGATCCCGGAATCTGGGGAAGCATCTCATCCTAATCAGTGATCAGAGAGTTTCATATCTTTTCTCTGATTAGACAACACAAAATAATAACATTGGCCTAAAAATTACCGCTAAATGCAAAGTTTCATAGCAGTGAGCCTCCTACACGCCTGTGTCCCTTCACATCCTTTTCCTTTTGTCTTTTAAAGCCCATCTGCCTTTGCAAACACTTTTCGGGTTGATCCCACTTAACATGAATATGTGAGAATAACGAGAATTTTTGAGATTAAGGTTTGAGGTCCTATGAACTCTCTTAACTATTTTGTTGAAATTACCACAAACGGTTTTTATGCTGAGTAAGAGAAAATCATCCCATTAGTGCAAACTTGCACTTGTCTTGGTCTCTCTCTCTCTCTGTATGTGTGGAGATATATTATGTGTATGCCTGTGTGTTTTGGTTTGTGTTTTTGCTGGACTGTTTGGAATTAAGTTGTAGACATCATGACACTTATAAATATTTTAGTATGTATTTCCTAAGAACAAAAAGCTGTTCTACATGGCTACAATACTATTATTTTTTAATTAATTAATTTATTTTTTTGAGTTGGAGTCTCACTTAGTCGCCCAGACTGGAGTGCAGTGGCCGCTCCCGGCTACCGCAGCCTCAACCTGCTGAGCTCTGGCAATCCTTCCGCCTCAGCCTTCCAAGTAGCTGGAACTACAGGCGCGCGCTACCACGCCCAGCTAATTTTTGATTTATTATAGAGATGAGGTCTCGCCAAGTTGCCCAGGCGAGTCTCGAACCTGCGGGCTCAGGCATTCCACTCACCTCAGCCTCCCAAGGCGCGGGATTATAGGCTGTGCCACTGAGCCCGGTTCCCAATACTATTATTATATCCTTAAAATTTAACAAGTTTTCCCCTAAATGTCCTAGATTATTTTTTAATAGTGGTTTTTATTTGTATTTTTTCACCTTTTGATCCAGGAACCAACCAAGGATCACATACCGCATTTTGTTGTCATGTCACTTTAGTCTCTAAATTAAGCTAGAACGATCTTCTACTTTTTTTTTTAAGCGTCCAGGCCAGTTGCTTTGTAGAATGTTTTAGGCTAGTTGGCTAATAAAATGCCTTTGTCTGATTATCTCCTTATTATTTGATTCAGATTAGACATCTTGGCAAAAATACTACAGAGATGAAATTATTCAGTGGGAGGTTCATAACATCATGAGGCATGTTATTGTGGGTGGTTCCATTATTGGTGATGTTAAGTTTGAGTACTTGGTTATGGTGGGGACAAAATAGCTTCAGAATGACAACATCAATATCGCTACCAACAGCAAACCTACCAAGTTTAGCATTTCTTTTTAGATCTCTCTGCCTTTGGAATGTATCCCGGGTAAGCGTTTATTTACAGTTGGGCACTGCGTTCAAAAGTTGTTTTTTTTTTATCTCTGTGGTTGTATTATCAATTTTATATAGTTGGCTTCATTTGTTTCTGTTTGTATCATATTTTCAGATTTAGTGTTTTTTGATTTACATTTTTTGAATATGCAACATGGTTCATAAATCAAAAGTATAAATAATGTGTAGATACTCAGATCTACTTCCATTTCCTATCCCTTTCACCCCATTTTCATGTATTCCCATACATAATCACTTTAAATTATCTTTTTTTTTGTCTTTACAAAAATTAGCAAGTATAATTCTTCTCTCCTTTCTTTCATATCCAAAAGGTAGTGGGTTGCTAATATTTTGTTGTAAATGGGTTGAAAGTGATCATAAAAGAGCTGATTTTTAGTCTTGAAGAAAATAAGAGCCAGTAGAGTTTAACAAAAGTTTATGAATGACCTTGACTGCCTGCCTGCAGCCAGGATCAGGATGTGGTTCAGTCATCGCCTCCTTTGGGAAATGTTTTTCTGTTTTTTTACTTTGAGTCTGAGTCTCACTTTGTTGCCCAGGCTGGATTGCAGTGGCACAGTCATGGTTATTGCAGCCTTGACCTGCTGGGCTTAGGTGATCCTTCCAAGTGACTGGAACTACAGGCACATGCTACCATGCCGGCTGATTTTTTAAAAAAATTTTTGTAGAGATGTGATCTCGCCAAGTTGCTCAGTCAGGCTGGTCTCGAATCCCTGGGCTCAGACAATCCTCTCACCTGAAGTTCCCAAAGTGCTGGGATTGCAGGCTTGAGCCACTGTGACCCCTGGGAAATGTTCTTTAACCTTTTCCCTGATTTCCTCCCACTAATTAGTTACCCCTTTGTCCTTTTATCATGGTGATTCAGTCTGTGTCGTAGCACTTCATGGTACTGTAGGGTGGATTTTGGTTTATTTGTCTTTCTCTACTGGACCATGAGCTTCTTGAGGCCAAAGTCTTGATCTTTTATCACTGTATTTCCTATTGGCAGCAAAACACCTAGCATAGAGTAGTAGCTGCAAAATAAATGTTGGATGAGTGAGTAATCTATATTTAGGCATACCCTTAAGGTAAATGACTTAGTGTTAAAATTTAGCAGCAGTGACATACTTTTGCAGAACTTTATCTTATACTCAGGTCAGCTAGAATAACTTTCATTGATACAAATTAATATAAAATACCTAAAATTGTTTCACACATCAGCAAGCAGAAGAAGTGAGAGCGTGTCCCATTTCATGAATAAACTTCTGAAGTGCCTTGTGTTTCCTGAGCATAGATCCTCTTGATGACTTCTGGTAGTTGGGGCTGCTGATTCTGAGCTTGAACAGATCCATATATGATGAAAAGTGAAGATACTGCTTTTTGTTTCTATGTTCTGTTGAATGCATGCCATGAGGAAACAGTGGTCTTCGAATACTGTGCTTTATCTGATATAGGTCTTGAGTGTGTCAGCCACCTTATTTTTATTTTTTGAGTCAGAGTCTCACTCTGTTGCCCAGGCTAGAGTGCAGTGGCACATTCGTGGCCATTGCAGCCTTGACCTGCTGGGCTCAGGTGAACCTTCCACCTCAGCCTTCCAAGTAGCTGGAACCACAGGCATGTGCCACCACGCCCAGCTAATTTTTTATTTATTGTAGAGACGAGGTCTCGCCAGGTTGCCCAGGCTGGTCTCAAACCCCTGGACTCAGGCAGTTATCTCGCTTCTGCCTCCCATAGTGCTGGGATAACAGGCATGAGCCACCATGCCCGGCTTTTGTCAGCCACTTTCATTGAGCTAGAGATCCTGGTCCTTCTCTAGTCTGGGGAGAATGATCTCAGGCATGTGCTTTATTGCCTGTCCCTTTGTTGAATATGTGTAAAGGCTGCTAATCAAAAAAATCAGAATTGTTTTTGTAAGTCTAGCAGAACTCTATTACATACCCCTCCATCCCCCAGCCCTCATTTAGTTTGATGTTTTTCTTTGGTATTGCTATCTCTAGACCAGATTTACCTTTCTGGCTGTGATTAGTATCTATTTCTATTTTAGGCAGTGCTGATGCAGTCACGGGAACAGGTGTCAGAAGAGCTGGTGAGGTTACAGAAAGATAATGACAGTCTCCAGGGAAAGCATAGCTTGCATGTGTCATTACAGCAAGCAGAAGACTTCATCCTCCCGGACACTATGGAGGTAACTTATTTTCCATGTGATCAAAAATGTAAACGAGTACATTTTCCGAAATAGTTATACTTTTTTAAAAACAGCTTTATTGAGGTATAACTCATATACCAAACAAGTCGACATTTTAAAGTGTACAATTCACTGGTTTTTACTATACTCACAGATATGTGCAGCTATCATCACAATCAATTTTATAACAGTTTTGTCATCTCAAAAAGTAACCCCTGGCTGGGTACAGTGGCTCACGACTATAATCCCAGAACTTTGGGAGGCTGAGGTGAGAGGATTACCTGAGCCCACAGGTTCAAGACCAGCCTGGGCAACTTGGTGAGATCTCATCTCTACAATAAATCAAAAAATTAGCTGAGCGTGGTAGTGGGCGCCTGTAGTTCCAGCTACTTGGAAGGCTGAAGTGGAAGGAGCACCTGAGTCCAACAGGTCTAGACTGCGGTGGTCATGAGTGTCCTACTGAACTCCAGCCTGGGTGACAGAGTGAGACTCCAACTAAAAAAAAAAAATAATAACCCCTTACCCTTTAGCTGTCTATCACTCCTATTCCTCCTCCCTCCCAGCCTTAAGCAACTAACTACTAATGTACTTTCTATCTATAGATTTCTCTATTCTGAACTTTCATATGAATAAAATTATACAATATGTTGTCTTTTGTGTCTGACTTCTTTCACTTAGCATAATGTTTTCAAGGTCTATAAATTATTCTTGTGAGACCAGATTGAAAATACACCCCAAATTGAATGTTTGAAAGGGTCACCAAGATGGTTGCTTGTGATGTTTGTTTTTGTATCTAGCATTTAAAAGGTATACTCACCATCCTTCTGTCCATAAAGATGATAATTTTGGTCACTTACATTCTTCTGTGATTGGGTGAATCTGGGCTACAAAACTGGTTTTCCAGAGACATTCATAATTCTCTTAATAATTTTATCTAACCTTTATACCTAAGTTTTTTGTTTGTTTGTTTTGGTTTTTTTATATTTTTATTTTTGAGTCAAGGTCTCACTCTTTCACTCAGGCTGGGATGAGGTGGTATAATCATGGCTCACCACAGCTTCAACTTCTGCTTCAGCCTCTTGAGTAGCTGCGACTATAGGTATATGCCACTATGCTTGGCTAAATTTTTTTGTAGAGATGAGGTCTCACTGTGTTGCCTAGGCTGGTCTCGAATTCCTGGGTTCAGGTAGCTCTCCCACTTTGACCACCTCAAGTGCTGGGATTACAGGCCTGAACCATTGTGCTCAGCCTCTTTTGTTTTTTTTAGAGAAGAAAATTATGATTGTTAAAAATTATTTCAAAATTATACATTACAGACAAATTTATAATTTTGTAAGTAAGCATTTCGCCTGATTTTACCCTGCAGATTCAACCTCTACAATTTGGACCTCATTTTTGTTTTCCTATATACATATTAACTTGGTTGTGTTTTACTTGTATTTGCTTATTTAAAAGACTCAGTTGCCACTGAGAGTGGTGGTTCTTGCCTGTAATCCCAGCACTTTGGGAGGCAGAGGTAAGAGGATTGCCTGAGCTTAGGGGTTTGAGACCAGCCTGGGCAACTTGGTTAGACCGCATCTCTACAATAAATCAAAAAATTAGCTGGCCATGGTGGTGCATGCCTGTAGTTCCAGCTACTTGGAAGACTGAGGTGGAAGAATCACCTGAGCCCAGCAGGTCAAGGCTGCGGTGGCCTTGAGTGTACTACTGCACTCCAGCCTGGATGACAAAGTGAGACTCTGACTCAAAAGAAAAAAGACTCAATGGCCTATCTTGCCATTAGCTCCTTGCTCTCTCCTACCCTCCTCCAACTTGTTATCATTTTAGCTCAGGTTACTGGCACTCTTGGGAGAGCCCTTCATTTCTGAACTGGTGATCATTCTCATCAAAAGAAGGTATTGGGAGGCTGTCTACTTTTGCTGTCAGCTTAAAATCACTATTCTACTACTTTCCACCTCTGGTAGACTTTTCTCTTTGGGCAGGAAAGAATACTCTCTTTCATATTCTCCAGAGACTTCCTATTCCTAGATTTAAGAATGCTTGGCAGATGTAGTCAGTCTATCCTGGAAGTCTTGATCCTTATACCTGCCTCAGTAATATATCTTACGAAATTTTTCTTGTGTTTGTTTTTTTTAACTTCTGTTGTTTAATTTTTATGCATTTGTTATCTAAGAATCCTGGTTTTTACTTTAGAGTTGCATTAGGGTATTATTGGAAGGATTTCTAAAAGAAGATAGAACTAAAATTTGGGGGGGAAATAAGATGATATTTAAACTGGATTTGTTACAGAAAAACAATGACCACCTTAGAAAACCATCTTTGCCATCATACCTCTGACCTAACATAGTACTTTGTTTTTGGTAGATGTTCAGTAAATGTTTGAATGAATGAATAAGTGAATAAGTAAATACATTTTATCCTCTTCGTTTACACTTACTTCTGAGTTTCAGTCTTTTTTGTTTTCATTTCTGAACTCATCCCAAATTTCTGCAAATATTGCCAAAGGCTCCTAAGCTATTGATCCTAGCGAATCTCATATTGTAAGTCACTTAACTTTTTTATTTTTCTGCTTATGAAACCATTTTGAGGGAAAAATATGTAGTTCACAGCACACATTTTGGCTGGAAGTGTCTTCTTCCTATAAAATACTGAATGTTAACCTGCCATGGCACCTGCCCTTAAAGCCCTAAGTGAGTTAATGTTCAGAGTCTTAATTTTTGAACTCTGTAAAACATCTGGTTGTAGAAAATCTTTAGCTTTTTTCCCTTATTTCCTTTCACTCTCACAAACCCTGTAATCATTTGCTTCTTGAATCCAGGCACTGCGGGAGTTGGTTTTAAAATACCGCGAGGACATCATTAATGTGCGGACAGCAGCAGACCACATGGAAGAAAAACTGAAGGCTGAGATACTTTTCCTAAAAGAGCAGATTCAAGCAGAACAGTGTTTAAAAGAAAACCTTGAAGAAACTCTGCAGCTAGAAATTGAAAACTGCAAGGAGGAAATAGGTGAAGATAAAAATAATGTAGTTTGGAATTGGAGTCACTAAGACTTTAATGATTGCAAGGAGTGTGGAACACAGAAAAATATAGGAAAGAATTTAGTAAGGACTTAGTCCATTTTTTCAGATATTTTGATCTATTCAGTAATTAAGAGTAAAAATACCGGCAGGACGTGATGGCTCAAGTCTGTAATCCCAGGACTTTGTGAGGCAGAGGTGAGAGGATTGCCTGAGCTCAGGGGTTCGAGACCAGCCTGAACAACATGGTGAGACTTTGTCTCTACAATAAATAAAAAAATTAGCTGGGCATGGTGGCACATGCCTGTGGTTCCAGCTACTTGGAAGGCTGAGGTGGAAGGATCACCTGAGCCCAGTAGGTTAAGGCTGTGGTGGCCATGAGCATCTCACTGCACTCCATCCTGGGTGACAGAGTGAATTCAGACTCAAAGAAACCACAAAAACTCACTGTCTTTTAAGGAGCTCTGTGGCCTGTCTTTGGCAGTTACTCGTTGATAAGAGACTCATTATTTGAACCCAGACCCAGGGGAAACACGCTTTGATGGATGATATATACTTACAGAGCTTTGATTGTTAACATCTGGTACTCTTTTCCCCCAACAGAGTGAGATGTAGATTCTTGATCTAGAGGTAGTTTATGACACAATATCCTTTCATGTGAAACTCTACCTTTATCTGAGCTTGATTATGAATGTTGATTGGTTGGGGATAATTTAGAGCAAGTTCCTCCACTCATGTTCAGTATATATTTGAATGCTTTGGTGTGTTTTAAGAAAAAAATTTAAATTAATGCTAATACTTTTTTTCCTTGTAGCTTCCATTTCCAGCCTAAAAGCTGAATTAGAAAGAATAAAAGTAGAAAAAGTACAGGTGAGTCATTAGTTTCAAATTAATTCTGTCAGCAACCAGTTGTTATTTACTGATTCCTACTTGCTAGACCCAAGGAGTAAATGATAGTTAAGGCCTGGTCCCTGCCTTTAAGGAACTTCCATCTAGTTGGAAAAATACGGTGTGGTTAGGGTGTGACGATGACGGCATTAATTCAGTCTGCTATGTGTTATACAGTATATGAACTGGAGGGGGTATAGAAAAGGCTGACATGTAACTGTAGCCTGGAGTTTCCAGTTTAGTGGACAACAGGCAAGGCATGGAAATGGCATGATTTATGCATAAAACTGCAGTAGATATATGTACGAGACCTTTTACAAACAGGAGATGCTGTTTCCTGGCTGGAAATCAACTCCTTTGGTAATGACTCCATTCAGCTCCCTGGCCTCATTATTCCTTGACTCATCCCACTCTCCCTTTCCACACTCTGGGTTGCATGTTGCCCCACACTGATATCTCTCTGCAGCCTACCATTCCTTAGCCACATCCTGCCATCTTTCTGGCTTTAATCCTGCAGGCTTGTCCATCTGAGTACTCCACTGAGACCTTCAATTCCTTGAACTTTTCCTTTTCTCCTGGTGTGACCAGCTCCCCTGTGGCTGGCTTCCTCACTTTTGGCTGCATCTTCCATGCCTTGTCTCTTCACCTTGTCTCCCACCACACCTGCGAGGCCCCTGAATCCTTGTCCTTCTGCTGCCCTCACTACTCCCCAACCCTGGACTAGTCTTGTTATCCCAAGCTATTGATGCCACATTGGTGGTCCTGCCTGCTCATGCTGTCAGATGAGCCTCCAGTGTTCCTCAGGCAGCCTTTCACGTGTCCTGAGTTGTGTCTCTTCCATTCCTCACAGTGGCTGTTTCAGGGTTACCTCACTCCAGCCCCTCACTCTCAGCAGATGCTGACCTCACTCTTCAGTCATCAGGCAGGGCCTCCGTCATCTCTGGGCTCCTCAATCGTTTTCTCCTACTTTTATTCCCAGCCTTCTCTCCTTTCTTCAGAGAAAATGATGACCTGTTCTGACCAGTGTATCACGCATAGGTGCTTAGATGGGTCCCTTACATCTTCTTGTCCCCTCAGTTATTTCCTCACGGTCCTGGCCCTTGAACTTCTACCTCTTAATTAGTCTTTTCCATTATGCATGAACATGCTCAGGTTTCTCCTATTCAGAGAGAAAAGGTTTCTCTTTGGATTGCACTTCTCTCTCAAGCTACTACTCTTCTTCCCTTTATTGCTCCACTGACTGACCTCCCAGTCACTCCTACGCCCCCTGCAGTCTGCCTCCTGTCCCCACTCTGCTCCTGAGATTGCACCAGCAGAAATTACCAGTGCTCTAAACATGTTTCATCTTTTCCACTCCCATGGCCACTATTTGGGTTCAGACTTCACTTTTCACCTGCTTACTGTAACGGCCTAATGTGTCCCTGACTCCAAAATGTACCCCCTTCTGATTCATCTCCATATTGAAGTCAGAATGATCTTTAAAAATTATAATCATGACTGTGTCCTAGTCTGGTTGAAAACCCTCCAGTGGTTCCCTTTAGATAACAGATCAAGTCTCTGTTCCTTAGTCCATTCAGAGTTCTCCTGGCTCATACTGCCTCTGTATTCCCAGAACTCTGTGCTGTAGGCAGACAGAACTCACCACTATCATGAATGCATTTTTTAATGCATACCATCCATTCCTTCTTTTAGAGTATCTCTCTCCACCTTCTAGCCCTTACCACCCTTTTTCTTTCCCCGTAAAATATTTCGTCTTGTAAGAGTCAAATATCGTCAATAACTTTTATAACTTTTCTGGCAGAATTAAATGCTTCTTCCTCCATGTTTACATGCCATAATTATTTACATGTCTGTTTTCCTGATTTCTTCATCTTGAGGCTTTAGAATACAGTAGGTGCCTAATAAATGGTTAGTGAAAGAATAGGTCTGGAAGGATAAGTAGAGGATCCACAGAGATGAAAGGATGAGAAGAGCATTCCAAGCATGGCCAAGGTCTACAGCCTAGGAGGACCTAAGAGTAAGGGCATAATTCTCCAGGCTGCAGGCTGTTCTAGGCAGTGTGCTGTGGACTACAGGAAGCCTTCGCGAGTTTCAGCTTTTTCCTTTATAATTTCACAGTTGGAGTCCACATTAAAAGAGAAATCTCAACAGTATGAGAGTCTTCAGGAGATAAAGATCACTTTGGAAGAACAGTTAAAGAAAGAGACTGCTGCTAAGGTGATATTTTTGTTGGTCATTTAATTTAAAACAAGGTTAAGAATGTAAGATCACATCTTGTTTTTTAAAAAAAATCAACGTTGCTGCTTTGAGGTGTCACTTTTTGAAAAGCTGGCAAGACTGTCAGCTTGCAAAAAGAAAAAATAAGTGACTTAATCTATTAAGAGTTGGATTAGGCCAAGAGCGGTGGCCCACGCCTGTAATCCCAGCATTTTGGGAGGTTAAGGTGGGAAGGTTGCTTGAACCCAGGAGTTTGAGACCAGCCTGGGTAAATAGTGAGACCTTGTCTCTACAAAAAAAAATTAGCTAGGCGTGGTGGTGTGCACCTATAGTCCCAGCTACTCAGGAGGCTGAAGCTGTGGTGAGTCATGATCATGCCACTGCACTCTAGCTTGGGCAAGAGTGAGACTCTTCCTCAAAATAAATAAATAAATAGTTGGGCTAAATCTTCATTCTGTTCCATGACAATCATGCATTTGATTAAAAACAAAACGAAAAACTTTACTCTCACTCTGCCTACTCTGACTATAAAAGGCCATTGACCCAGCCTATGCACTGTCCAGTTAAAAGCACTCCTAGTGTGTCAAATCCTAAGAAAGACTGTATCAAATCAGATTTGCTGTCTAAATTTTTATAGTAACAATGCATATGGCTAACTGTGGGGAAAGTTTTCCTAGAAACAGTCTTCATGAGCTATGTGATCAGATCTTAAGTGCAGAAACAGTGATGGTGTTGTTCAAATAGCCACCTGTTTTTGGAAAGACTCCCACAGGTCCTGATGGTCTTCTGTAAAAAAGATTGGCGATAGCTGGGGCTGCCTGGTACATATTCACTGAGACATTTCCTGGTGGGTGCTTGACTGCTGTGTTTGTCAGAGGAATTTCCCGAGTTTCTATCTCTGTTGCTTTGAAAGCTACTGATCTTAGCAGCTGTATTTTGATGATTAATCACTGTCACCAGCTGCAGGGGATCGACAGCACTTGAATTTATTTCTTCTTCTGGCTGTCATACCCAATTCATTTTAGGACCTAGAGCAAGTAGCCTAGCCAGCTTGTACCCTTACTCTACAGACAAGGAGAGATCAGTAGGATATAGGAGTATAATGGATACTCTATCTCTGTGCTCTAGTAGTAGGTAACTACAAGTTCCTAGATTTCCTAAGCTGTTCTGACCTTTGGCTCTTTGGCATTAATCCTCATTCAAAACTTGTATTTTTTAGGCTGCTGTTGAGCAACTAATGTTTGAAGAGAAGAACAAAGCTCAAAGATTACAGACAGAATTAGATGTCAGTGAGCAAGTCCAGAGAGATTTTGTAAAGCTTTCTCAGACCCTTCAGGTGAGGCATTTGGGAAACCGCTACATAGAGCACTAAGGCAGTTTTGGGGGGAGAGGTCCTTGCCATTCCCTGACGTGACCACTGATAATAGCAAGAGTTTTAGAGGTCATGGCTGCATCTGCTTCCACCCAATTGTCTGCCTCGTCATTCAAGCCAGAAACCTGATGTATTCTTCAGACCTCGCCCCTTTTTTCCTTTTCTGTATACCTTGCCTATTTGTTTAACTGCTTTGTAGTTTATTTTTATTTTTTTTTAGATTGAAAAATATAGTTTATTTAAAAAGTCCTTGAGTCACTTTCCCAAGGTAGGGGAGGGGACCAAAGCTAGGAAAACATGGTGGCCATAGCTCAAAGAGCCACGTGGCCAGACCAGAGCTTAGCAAAGCAATGGCCTGCTTTGTAGTTTAAAGACACCCACAGCGTGGTGTTCCTCCTGGTAAGTCTTCTTGTCTCATCTCAACTCCTTTTTCCAAGGCCCAGCTTAGGGTTGCCCTCCCCATGGATCCATGGAACCCTCTCCTGGTAGGTCCCTGAGGTGGGCTAAAGTACCTCCCTCCCTCTGCCATGCTCCCTGGCACTCTGAGAATGCCTATGGTGACATTTAGTATACTATGCTAAACTCTCTGAATGCTTCTTTTTCCCAAGTGAACTGTGGATTCTTAAGGAGTCAGGTCTCATTTATCTCTATAATCCCAGCACTTCACACTTTGCAGTGTGTGTTACACAGCAGCTTTTGGGAGTTGTTTTTTGAATTGAAATGTTCTTGTTGCCTTCCTTCTTTGAAGCAACTACTTCGCTCATGAGTTGATCTGCTGCATCTCAACTAAACCAATCAAAGTAAGTTCAGAAAATCTGGGCAGGAGCCACCTGCACTTATCTCCCCATTTTTTTCTCCAGGTGCAGTTAGAGCGGATCCGACAAGCAGACTCCTTGGAGAGAATCCGGGCAATTCTGAATGATACCAAACTGACAGACATTAACCAGCTCCCTGAGACATGACATCCTGATAGCAGGATTCTAGCCTGCACTTTGGGTTTTTAATTCATCTTTAGAGCAAACATTAATTATTATTTAACTCTTAACTGAAGAAAACAGAAGTCACAACAAAAGGAAGACTGGAGAAATGCTTATTTCTAGTGGGAGAAGAAGTGCAGCACAGGAACAGCAAACAGCCCGGGTGATTTGCAGCAGAGATCTTTCAAATGGGAACACTAGCGAGACTCTGGACTTGATTCCAACAGGTGTGGGATCAGATTGGGTGATGGAATAAGTGCTGTTTCCTTGCCTGCTTTCTCCAGCACATAGATTTTTGGAACACATTTCCCTCCCCTAAAGCAACATCCCAGGAGTGTTTGGAATTACATTTTCTGTTCATAGATATTGGAAGAGAAAATTTTCTTTTTCTGTTGTCTAGAGCTCATCAGTAACAGTATTCAGCTAGCAGACAGAGGTGTGGTATGCTGTATGAATATTTTATATTAAAATATGAAGGTTTGAGAGCAGGTCATTGGCTACTGACTGTATTTCCCTCACTCAATGCATTTTTTTTCCTTTTACCATTTTATCTTGCATTGGAGGACCTTAAATGCTACTAAAACTTTACCTGAGAACTATAGGACTGTGGCAGACAAAACCAATCCAAGAACTGAATTAATTATGAGGATTTGAAAACTTGGTTGGGCTACATACAGTATATTGGAAGTTGAGGTTTAAAGAAAAGCACAAGAAACTTTGGAAGCACTTTTTCTGCATATACCTAGATGATCTTCATGGGCCAAGTACCAGGCTAAACCATCTACTCTTTCGAAGTGTTCGAGTTTAGTTATTGGATCAGTGAAAAACAAATATTAATAAAACAAGCTTTGTCTGACAACCTTTAGTATACATTTATAAATCTGCTTATTTTTAACTTGGATCAGTGGATTTGAATACTATTTGTTTCAGATGTGTCAAATACAAAAATGGTGGTAATTAGGTTGACATAATTTGTCTTTTTCTTTTAAAATATACACCTGGAATGTAAGTGTGACAATGCTTATGGTAAAGTTAGGGAGAAGCCAGTTAGTATATTGATCAGTTTAGAAGTTTGCTTTGTCATTTTACAAGAGGTCAGATTACTTTTCTATTGAGAAGAAAGCCTCAATGAAACAGGTCTTTGCCATAGTTTTATGAAATGTTGCAGTAAGCACAAAGAATGGATTCATTTTTCACTCTATCGCTGCTGCAGTACTGTCCCAGGAATAGCCAGTGGAAGCCCACACTGTTTAAGTCATCATCCAAATAGTTCAGAAGTAAAGTTGTTGCTTTCAGATAGTTTTTGTGATTAGTTGCATTAACAGTGGGGTGCCTGAAGGAGCCTACTGGGAATTAGTGAACTAAGTAGGTTGTTTGGTTCACTTAAAGCCACCATCAACTTAGTTTAAAGTGAATTGTCGTTGTTATAAATTAAGTCATAATGGACTTGCCCTCAAGATCTTTACTTCTGTCTTCCATAGGACAAATGATAAGGACTACATACATCATCCCTTGGGTTATTATTGTAGTCTTGCATTCATGATTATGAATTTAAAAATAAATACTAATTACGGAAATAGTGCTAAAGTCTTGCTATGCATGAAACATTATTTTAATTGTTTTAAGTCCCTTTGTATAAAGTGCTTCGTGGTTTAGATAAAGGCAACATGTATCCTCATTGAGATAAAGGGAATTTTGATAATTGCAAAGAGCAATCAATTTAAATTATATAAGTTTAAGACTAGTCACTTGGGTAGGCCCCAAGCTAATTAATGTGTTAGCATTATAAATCAAGATGAGCAAGTCATGATCTCTCCAAACTTACTGAACTATAGGCTGCCAGTGTTCTGCTGAGACTGAGCACCTTACAAATATCTTCCTCTAGAAGATGGTAGTGGGGCAGTAAAGTAATCATGATTAGGAAACTGTCAGTGGTCTCCACTGCAACAGATGCAAACTGTTGGACTCTGTTAAGAAAAAATATCATAGAAAAACCCAGACTCTAGATTTTATTTAACAATCTATTGCTGGTAAGAAACATACCTACTGTGACAGTATCCAGGTAGGAAACAGTTCTTTAAACTGGGTTTTCTGTATAATTGGGAACAGATTTAGAAGGTGGGATTTCGCCCTTCTAGGCAAAAGAAAACCTCATTTGGGTTTCACAAGTGTTCCTGTGTTTATATTCAGTCTGTACACACATGTTCTCACGCATGTCTAACCTGACTTACCTCTTACCTGTAACATACCACATGGCTTTTAATTGGCAGTCACTCAGCCATTTCTAGGCAGGTATGGTATTACCTTTCAGAACTCATATTGGCAGGTATAAAGCTAACTGAGGACAAAATCAAATATTGAATACCAAGCTCTCTTTCTTTCTCTTTGAGGTGCTAAACTTGCACCTTGTGCACACTCAGTAACAAATATCGAGACAAAGAGCACAGCCAAACTCAGCTCTGAAAAGTAATACTGCCTGTGAGGAAGTGAGCCAGCAGTGGCCTTTGCAATTGTGGATCTTGAGCTCTGCTTTCAGCAGATTTCAGGTGTAACCATTTGTTAACTGTACTGAAGGTGTGTCCTTAAGAAGAAAGTGTTCAAATTAAAAAAGCTGCTGCCGAGTATACTGTGTGGTCTTTTCCTTTGGATCCTAGGGTTCTGTCCCTCTTCAGTCATATTTCGGGTGCTGCTCATGCCTATAATTCCAGCACTTTGGGAGGCGGAGGTGAGAGGACTGTCTTGAGCCCAGGAGTTCAAGAGCAGCCTAGGCTACATAGCAAACCCTTGTCTCTACAATAAGTTAAAAAATTAGCTGGACTTGGTGGTGCATTCCTGTGGTTCCAGCTACTTGGAAGGCTGAGGAAGAAGGATCACTTGAGCCCAGCAGGTTGAGGCTGTGGTAGCCATGATCATCCTACCGTACTACAGCCTGGGCAACAGAATGAGACTCCAACTCAAAAACAAAGACAAAACACAGTTCTTATTCTTGCTCAAATATGGAGAAAACTCATAGGGTTCAAGGAGATCTGGCAATGTACAGCTGAAAGTCTGTGTCTCCGATTAAAAAAAAATCCCAAGCCCTTGCCGAATATAATTATAGACGAGTTATAAAGCACATTCCAATCTTTAAATAAAAGCATTTATTCAATAATTATACAACAAAGTATAAAAAAAGATTAACAACCACACCAAAGGCCATCCAAAATGCCTTTATAAATTAGACAATGCTACCTGTTAGTTTTATACTATGGGTTTAAGCCTTCAGTGGTGTTAACTTCAGGTGTGAATCTTCAGAAGTTCACATGATTGCGGATATCATTGATTTGCTTCACCATTTCCCTTATGTGTTCACCCCTGTAAAATCATAAAGTTGTTTACTTTTGGAAATGCAGTGAATAAGCAAGCCATTAGTATGAATTCTTAAGAATTTAAACCAGTAATGTTGAAATGTATCAAAATTATTTTGCTCGTCTCTACAATAAATAAAAACTTAACAGCTTAAAGTTGCAGATGGTTAGTAATTGTGCTCACTATTTAAGGCAGCAAATGGTGCAAGAACTGAAAATATTTTTGAGCATACTCATTGTGAAATACAACTAAATCATGTTACAGGAAGGTCATCATTTTCAATCCTCCCACCATACTCATTTCTTAAGTCCCTGTCATATGGTTCTCATCCCCGTAATCACTTGACATGCAAATACCAAGATTCAGGTTTTTGGTTTTGTTTTTTTTTTGAGTCGGAGTCTCCCTCTGTCGCCCAGGCTGGAGTGCAGTAGCATGCTCATGGCCACCACAGCCTCGACCTTCTGGGCTCAGGCTATCCTTCCATCTCAGCCTTCCAAGTAACTGGAACTACAGGCATGCACCACCATGCCTAGCTAATTTTTTGAATTATTGTAGAGATGAGGTCTTGCCAAGTTGCCCAGGCTGGTCTTGAACCCCTGGGCTCAGGCAATCTTTCGCCTTGGCCTCCCAAAGTGCTAGGATTACAGGCTTGAGCCACCACACCTGGCCTAAGATTCAGGCTTTTAAATAAGACAGACAGAGGCTGATTTTAGCATACTATAAAGGAAAAATTATCTCAATAATAGTTGATTGGAAGCATTTACTTACTCCTCCTTCAGTATGGACTGAATGCATTTTCGCTGGTAGGCACTAAGGGTAATGGTGGGTTTTTGAAGACTAAGCACTTTCTCCAACTTTTGCTGTTGATAGTCTTTTTTCATAGTAACCTTAAGTATCAAACAGAACACATATTTTAGCCATGGTTTGCCACACATTTTCACCATGTCTATTTCAATCAGTTCTTTTAACATTTTTATAGAATTATTTTCTGTAGAACAAATGCTTTTAAAAAAAGTAGCAAATTTAACCACCTTGTATCCATTCCTACCTGTTTGATGGCATTGTTCAAATGCCGAAGTTGGTCAGGTATCAGCTGTAATTCTTTCTTCATGTCTCGCTCACTATCAGAGAGGACTGGGAGCTGAGAGTGGAAACTGTGAAGTACTTTTTTCATCCTTGAGAAGAGGTAAGTAATCACCTCAGTTTAAGATCTCTACTAACTCGGAGAAACACAATCACAAAGCTCATAATTCACGAATCTGGTGTCTGTGAAGAAAGCCTCATAGGAAGGGTTAGGAAAGAACATTGTCTTCCCTAACATACATGTCAGAAGAGAGGCAGGAGAGGTCAGTTCTGCAGGTAAGTGGGCAACTGCTAAGGCCCATTTTCTTTACCTTTTTTGAGTTGGAGTCTCATTGTCGCCCAGGCTGGAATGCAGTGGCACAATCATGGCTCACTGCAGCCTCGACCTAGGCTCAGGTGATTTTTCTGCCTCGGTCTCCCAAGTAGCTGGGACTACAGGCACATGCCACCATGCCCAGTTAATTTTTATTTTTTGGTAGATCCTAGGTCTTACTATGTTGCCTGGCTAGGCTGGTCTTGAACTCCTGGGCTGAAGTGATCCTCCTGCCTCAGCCTCCCAAAGTGTTGGGATTACAGGCATAAGCCACTGTGCCCGGCCCCCATTTTCTTAATATCACTGTTAGTACCTGAGTAGGGAACTAAATGTTACACAGCACACTGACCTGTTCATGATATCTTCTTGTTTTTCCTTGGCTTCCTCATATTTGTCAGCCAAGCGCTCAGCCATTTCCCGCAGACTTTTCCTGCATAAGAAACAAGACTCTTGGGTCCACCTTAATGGTGAAGCCAACTGATGTGGTTCAGCATCTTAGAATGAGATACAGTTCCAATCTTACTGACCTATTCTCTCTGGTGTTGCCACTTACCTCTCCTCTCGACAATAATTGAGATCTTCTAGTTGTTTCTTTTTTTGGTCACATAATAATTTGACCCTGCAAGAAAATGAAAAAGAGTTTAATCAGAAACCAGGTCAGGGCTATTATACAGCATTAGCTACCAGCCAGGGACTAATGGTTCATGGACATAGGACATCATACCTCCGCTGAATCTCCTCCTTTGCCAGGTCCTGTTTAAGGATGTACTGTTCTCTGAACACCTGAGTGGCTCTGCTGATGAGCTGAAGACATTCTTCAGGAGGAGGAGCTATATCCTTTTCGGATGATCTTAAAAACAAAGTTTCTACCATTATTTTTCTTAGCTGAGTAAAACAACCGAAAATAGACTCAAGTCACGGCTGCTTTTTTCTTTCCTTTTATTCCTGTTTCTTTTTCAGGTGCCACTTTTCTCCCTCTGTTCACTAACTGATTAAATATACCCTATGTTTCTTCCAACTTCACCATAGTAAAAAGTTGTTTAATGTGAAACAGCTGAGGACTGAAAGGATGTGCAGTAATTATGAAGACAGAAGAGAACCCATTTTTAAAACTGCTATACTCAAGCTTCCATACTTCAGAAATGCTGGATTGGCAACACTACGCTGCAAAATACTTCTAATATGCTTTTCAAAGGAATCTGGAGTTTCAGCCAGGATTCGGAGGGGAGACTCTGCCACTTCAACATCTTCTCGGGTACAAAGCAGGGGAGGAGATGCTGGATGGACTGTACTTCTGTAAAATAAATAGATAAATCAGCTAATCATTCGAAGTCTACCATACAGTGATTTGCTGTATTAGAGGAAAGCATAAACCACATTTATCCAAAACTTTCAGAAAGTAAAAAACTGTAAGGAGGTGTTACTTCTGTTAAAGTGCAAGAATGCATGTTTCCTACCTTGAAAGGTCGCTTTGGGAAGCTATATCCTTATTCTACCAACATTGCCATTTGTCAGAGTATTTTAGACTGCCACTTCAAATTCTTTTTGAAAAAACCAAGGCAGCACAAAATATGAATCCATCATGGACTTTTGCAAGTCTCTCTTGAGAGCCAGTTTATAAACCAGAGCCACAAGGATAAATAACTTCTTAGGGGTAGTTTAGGTTTGGTCAAAACCAATATCAAGCTAGATAACTATATATACCATATTTGGTTCTATATAATTTGATTTCCAAAAATTAACATCCATTCAAGTGCAAATATTAAAAGATGCAGTTTTAGAAAGAGACTGAAATATCTCACAAACTTTGGCAATACGGTAGGTGACTTTCTTTGAAGGCAACAATTCAAATGTAGACAAGTTTGTTAAACAATAACATTATAGACAATTTATATTTCAGGGAGTTGGCAGAAACATGATTTGAAGGTATCCAGACAGGGATTCATATTTTTACTGTGAAGTAACCTAGTGTGACTAAGTTGTATTTACTAATAGAAGTAAGGGATTTTAAAGAATACGCTGAGGCAACTAGCAAATAAGCAATTTTCCTCAGTGATTTCATTATTTTTGTTTGGTCTTATTAGGAATTTTACTATATTTTAGTATAAGTAACACAAAATTGACATCTGAATTATTTTTCCTTCCAGTTTAACTTGTTCATCTTCAAAGATCATGGAAGATCCTCTAAGGACAGTAAACCAATGCCAGTCTTCTGAACAGGTGTCAGTGTGTAGAGCTGCATGCTCTGAACTGACACTAAGTGGGTGGGGGAGGTCTCTAGTGTTTGAAACTTCCATGACTTTGGGTTTTGGTACTCCTGTTCCTGCACTTACATAACTCAGAATGACCTTCCATGGCTGTTGGAAAAGGAAAATGGTAAGGAGCTTAACATCTGAGTTCTTTATGGGGAACAAGGACTATCAGTTCAGCTTTATATCACTTTTCTTCTAAAGTGTGCATATTCTAAGATGTCTCTTTGAAGCTTCCAGAGATGGAGAAATTGAAGAGTGTGAGTATGAACTTTTGAGTCAGTCACACTTGCATCTGTTATTGATGACTTCAACATTTATTTAATCTCTCAAGCCCTGTTTCCTCTTCTATAAAATGAGAGTAATACTTCCTTTTATTACAGAACTGTTCTGATGATTCCAAGAGGCAGTGCAGGTAAATGGCTTACTTCTGAGCTTGGCACACAAAACTTGATAATCATGAAGTCTAATTCATATCAATAATGGTGTTTGGGGCAGGGTGTGGTGGCTCATGCTTGTAATCCTAGCATTTTGGGAGGCCAACAAAAGAGAATCACTTGCCCCAAGAGTTCAATACCAGCATAGGTAACACAGTGAGATCTTGTCTCTACAAAAAATTTTAAAAAGCTGGGTGTGGTGGTGTGTACCTGTAATCCCAGCTACTTGGGAGGCTGAGATGGGAAGACTGCCTAAGCTCAGGAGGTTGAGGTTACAGTAAGCTGTGAGCATGCCACTGAACTCTAGCCTAAGTGACAGAGTGAGACCTCAACTCCAAAAAAAATGGAGTTTGGTATTTTAGTAACTTTTCCCTCCACACTTTGAAGAATAGCTCTTGATTCTCAGGTAGTTGAAGGAGATGCCAGAAACCATACCTAAAATGAAACCTTCCAGAAATGAGAGGAACAATAGAAATATCCACCCCTACTAGAAATTGACCTTCCATATGACCCAGCAATTCCCCTATTGGGAATATACCTGGAGGAACTCAAATCTTTCTACAAAAAAGATACCTGCACACGTATGTTTGTTGCAGCTGTATTTACAATAGCAAAAACATGGAACCAACCGTGTTGCCCATCAAAGCTGGACTGGATTTAAAAACATGTGGTACATATACACAATGGAATATTATGCAGCCATAAAGAAGGACAAATATATGGCCTTTGCAGCAAATTGGATGGATTTGGAGTCGATCATACTCAGTGATTTATCACAGAAACAAAGAACTGAGTTCCGTATGTTCTCACTCATAAGGTGAGCTTGAACAATTATAATGCTATAAGAAAGCAATTGGCAGTAGCGGAAAACTGCCAGGGGAGGGAGGGGCATACCTCATCAACAAGGATACCTGCATGATCAGTGTTTGTATACCTAACCCTGAATTGTACCCCACTTCTTTATAATAAATAAATAAATTTAAAAAAAAAGAAATATCCATCCTTCTAACCCTTAAGTCAGAAGCCAAAGTATAAACCACATACATATAACTCCAAAGTAGTTACTGAGGACGTTTTCCCAGCTTAGATTCTTTAGAATTGCCAAGAGCTCTGTGGAGAATACAAAAAAGGACGTACAATAAAGGCCTTGTGAGGCATTCGTAGGTACTGGTGATGCAGATCATCGTAGGCCCCAGAATGTCGGAGACAATCCAGAATCCTCGAATTGGAGCTGGCTGCCTGGAAAAACACAATCACTGTTAAGTTACAAAGCAGCAAATGCCGTGGAAACAAGAGCAAAGATATGATTGAGGTGCACAGCCTTCTCAGGCCTGGGCTGACAGTTGCCTGGGACACGTTGTTATCAGTGCAGTAACCTCAAAATTCGTAACTTGGAAACCTTTCATAGAGCTCTGCATTTAACAATCTAGAGCCCATTTGACTAAGTCACTCAGGAATCTATAGCCATACGGTGGTACTCACTGTAATCTCAGCAGTTACATGTTACACCAAAGTTCATTCTTTACATGTCTTTCTCCCCAATGTGCATGTAAGCCCTAAGTATCTGTGTGCCTAGCTCAGTGTCTAACAGATTAAGTGCTCAGAAATTATTAAATGAACAGAATTTCAGTCAGCCTCACATTTAACATTCAATGAAGCCCAACATCTATATCATGGGACTTTGCTTAGTGTGCACAGCATGCATCTCCCTCTCAATTGTCCTTCCTGCTTCACTAAAGAAACTGGAAACCATGGCCCTTTGATGGGAACTGTCTTCTCGCCAACACGCTCCCTACCAGCCCTCATGCCCATCCCACCTTTACATCTACACCACAGCACATTGCCTCTGAATACTGAAGTCACCTCCTCTCATATCATCTGAAGATTGTGTCATCAACTGTTTTGTTTCAAAATCTCCCTAGTTTCTTTCCCCTCCGTTTACAACCTCTTGTCTATTCCATTCAAAACACTCCCCATTATAATGTCCAGTTCCCCTTCTCTTTAGAACCAGTAGCGTTTCAACAATACTAGTTTCCCTTTCATAGCTCCCATTCATTTTGGGGGGGAGTGTGAGGGGGATCTGGGAAGTTATAAAATTTTACTTTTTATCATCAGTGTGAAATCCACACATCACGGCAGGTACACACTATATAACTTGTATCCTGGTCAAGAATTAGGATACTGAAGTGGCCTTAGACTTCCCATGTGACCCTTCCTGATCACAGCCTTTACTCGTCATAGAAGTAATCACTGTTCTGACTCTACGTGGTCTCATGTTCTTGCTTTGTTTTATAGTTTTCCTATCTATGTATTCATTCCTGGGCAAGACTATGTAATTGTACCTGTTTTTGAAATGGACATAAATGGGATTTTATAATATATTTTCCCTGTTTTCTTTTCAACGTGGTACAGTTTGCTATCTCCCCTCCAACCCCACAAGTATTTTTCCCGTGGTCCTGTGCCAAATTTAGACTATGTCTGCTTCTTAGTATTTACTGTTTGCTTCATGTCTGTATACTCAGTGTCTAGCAGATATTCAGTAGTTGATGAGTAGATAAGGGGAGGTGTCTAGAATACCTCCTAGGTTTTTACTGGGGATAACTGGGTAGATGTGGTACGCTTCAGGAAAATGGCACACAGGAGAAAGGGTAGATTTGGGAGACAGAAGATGAGTTAATGGGGACATTTGGAGTTTTGTTTCTATGGGACACTGAAGTGGAGGAGCCCAACAGGCAGCTGGATATGGAGGTGTGGAGTTTGGAGTGGTCTGGGCTAGGATGATGTAAATGTGGGAGCTGTCAGCACTGAAGCCATGATTATGGCAAAGGTTGCTCAGGAAAGGGCCTAGAATGAGTAGGAGGCTTGAGGGTTGTGAGCAACACTTACTTATAAGCAGTGAGTGGAGGCAGAGGAGCCCAGCCCAGCCCAGGAAGAAAAAATTGAGAAAAGGGCTGCCAGAGGGACTGAAGGAGAACCTGGAAGGACAAATGGCAAGGATGCCAAGGAGGAGTGTTCCAAAGAGGAGGCATGGGCAACAGCATCAAATAAGCACACAGCAATGCAGTGATGGGCAGACATTGTCACTGCTCACATGAAACATATATTCTAATAGTGGTGACAGATACTAAGCAAACCCAAATATAAAATGTAATATGCGCCATGAAGAAAGAAAGAATAGGAGACCCCTAAGTTAGATTAGGAGTCAAGTGAGTTTTGTCTGAAAAATGCCATTATGATCAAAAAGAGGAGTAAGAGTTAGCCAAGAGGAGACAGCAAGCTGGGGAAACACTTCCAGACAGGAAATATGTGGTGTGACCGTGGAGCAGAAGAGTGCTTTTGATGATCATTTGATAGACAGGATACTCTTAGGGGAGAAGTATTATGTCTGCAACTTACTTTCAGATGGCTTAGCAATAAATAGTGTGAATGTGAGTGTAATTTGCATATACGTATATGTGTGTGTATGAATTACTAAAATGAACAATTGTTTTTTGTACATACAAGGGTGATAAGGTCCTTACCTGCACGGCAGTGGCTTCGTACAGAGGATGTGTTCAACAAAGCATTTCTGTTCTGTAGCAAGTTCCTGTAAACTGTCTTTATCTTCTTCATCTACAAAGGAACATATATAAATTAACTGATGTGTAGACAAGTCTCAAAATTAAAATGCTAAAGATATTAGTTACATGCAATGAAGTTCTTGTCTCAGAACACTGCTTCACAAGGACTGTGCCTTTCTGGCATAGAAATACCTTTCCTCAGGGGTATAGATTTCTGCACCAAGAAGGAAAGTAGGCTATTCCTTGGTAAAGTTTCTAAATATGAAAATGTTTCACTGAAAACAGAACCAGAAATTATTTCCTTCCATGCTCTTCCTTACCCACACAGATTTAATTTTTATACAGGTTGACTATGCCCTTACCTAATATGCTTGGGACAGAAGTGTTTTGGATTTCAGATTTAAAAAAAATTTTTGGAATATTTCCATCATACTTAGTGGTTGAAATCCCTAATCCAAAAATTCAAAATTCTAAATGCTCCAGTGGGTATTTCCTTTGAGTGTCATGTCAGCACTCAAAAAGTTTTAGAACATACTGGATTTCAAATTTTCAGATCAGGGATACTCAACCTGTAATAGCTTTATGAGACATAATTCACAATACTATGTGTCACCCACTTAAAGTATACATTTCAATAGATTTTTGGTATATTGCAAGATTTGTATAAGCGGCACAACAATTTAGAATATTTTTATTTCCCAAAAAGAAACCCCCATACCCAATTAGTAGTCATTCTCCAGTTTCCACCAACTTTCCCAGACCCAGGCAACCATTAACCTACTTTCCGTCTCTGGATTTGCCTATTCTGGACATTTCATAAATGGAAACATACAATATTAAGTTGTTTGTGATTGGCTTCTTTCACTTAGCATGTTTTCAAGGCTCATCCCTGTTGTAGCATGTATCACTACATCATTCCTTTTTATTGTTGAATAATATTCTATTGTATGGATATACCACACTTTATCCATTCATTGATGGACACTTGGGCATTTGGCTTTGGGCTATTATGAATAATGCTGCTTATGAACATTCATGTACCAGTATTTTATGTAGACATAGGTTTTTATTTCTCTTGGGCATATACTCAGGAGTGGAACTACTAGGTATATGGCAACTCTAATTTGAAGAACTGCCAAACTGTTTTCCAAAGTGGCTGCACCATCTTACATTTCTAAAAGCATTGTATGAGGGTCTTTATATTTCCACATCCTCATCAATACTTGTTATTGTCCATCTTTTTCATTTTAACCATACTGGTGGGTATGAAGTAATATATCAGTGTGGTTTTGTGGTATCTTGTTTCCTTAATGACTAATGATATTGAACATCTTTTCTTTTCTTTTTTTTTTTTTTTGGAGTTGGCATCTCACTCTGTCATCCAGGTTGGAGTGCAGTGGCATGCTCATGGTCACCGCGGCCTCAACCTACTGGGCTCAGGCGATCATTCCACCTCAGCCTTCCAAGTAGCTGGAACTACAAGTGTGCACTACCATGCCCGGCTTATTTTTTGACTTATTGTAGAGACGAGGTCTCGCCAAGTTGTCCAGGCTGGTCTCAAACCCCTGGGCTCAGGAGATCCTCTCGCCTTGGCCTCCCAAAGTGCTGGGATTACAGGCTTGAGCCACCACGCCTGGCCTTGAGCATCTTTTCATATGCTACTTGTATATCATTGTCTATGCAAAGCCTTTGCTCATCTAAAAAATTGGGCAATTTATCTTTTCTTTTTGAAACAAGCATCTCACTATGTTGTCACTCATGGGCTCAAGAGAGTCTGTAAACCCTTAAGCCTTTAAATCTACTGGAATTTGGATTCTGAAATGGCTTGGACTTGTGACTCTTTCTTCACTTCCATTTCCTCCTCTGTTGAATTAAAATGCTTATAACTGGTATCCTATGCCTATTCTACCATTGTGTTCTGAGAGCACAAAACCTTTTTTCTAGTTTCTTAAGTCCACAGATAGGAAAGAATTTTGCCCCAGAGTGCTTTATACTCAGAATTTCACCCATACTCAATTGAGATGAAGAGATGTAGAACTTCTGAGCTCATTACATTTTTAACTGTGTTGATGTCACAATGGTTTGAGACTTTTGAGAATGTTGGGATAAGGTGAATCTTGCATTTGGCTCAGATGTGAACCTCTGGAGGACGAGGTAAACTGTAGTAAGTAGAATAATGGACTCTCCAAAGATGTCCATGTCCCAATCCCCAGAACCTGTGAATATGTTAGATTATATGGCAAAGAGGAATTAAAGTTGCAGATGGAATAGAAGTTGCTCATCAGATGACTTAAAGCTAGGGATATTATCTTGGATTATCTGGGTAGACCCAATGGTATCACAAGTTCTTTTAAAAGTAAAACAAGGAGGAAAAGGTCAGAGAAATACAATGTGAGAAAGTCTCAATCCCACTGCAGTTGGTTTTGAAAATGGAAAAAAGGGCTGCAAGCCAAGGAATGTGATAGAAGCTTTAAAAAAAAAAAAATGGTAGGAAATGGGAATCTTCCCCTGAGCCTCCAGAAAGGAAAACTGATTTTCAATTTAAACCCATTGAGACCCACATAGGACTTCTAACCTATAAAACTGTAAGATAATACATTTGTAATGTTTCGAGCCACTAAGTTTTTGGTTATGTATTACAGCAGCAGTAGAAAGCCAATGTAGAAAGCATTGTCTTTTTACCATTAAGCATGGTGTTGGCTGTGGGTTTTTCATAGATGCCTTTTATCAGTTTGAGGAAGTTCCTTCCTATTACTAGTGTCCTGAGAGTTTTTAAGATGAAAGGCTGTTGGATATTCTTAAATATATTCATATTGTTTCTGTCCTTTATTCTACTGATATAGTACAGTTATTAATTGATTATCAGATGCTAAACTAACCTTGTATTCCTGAGTTAAATCCCATTTGGTCATGTGTATAATCCTTTTTACATGTTCCTAGATTTAGCTTGCTAGTATTCTGTGGAGGATCTGTTGTGCCTATATTCATAAGAGATATTTACCTGTAGTTTACTTGGATGTCTTGGTTTGGTTTGGGTATAAGGGTAATACTGACCTCACAGAATGAGCTGGGACATGTTCCCTCTTTTCTATTTTTTGGAAAAGCTTGTTAAGAATTGGTAATGATTCTTTAAATGTAAATCCATCTGGTTCTAGGCTTTTCTTTTTGGGTAGTTTTTTGATTACTAGTCAGTCTCTTGTTATAAATCTATTCAAATTTTCTATTTCTTGAGTCAGTTTTGGTAGTTTATTTCTTTCCAATTCATCTAGACTATCTAGATTAACTAGTTATCATGCATTTGTTCATAGTACTCCTTTATAGTCTTCTTTATTTCTGGAAGGTCAGTAATAATATCCTCTTTTATTTCTGACTGTAGTAATTTGAGTTGTCTTTATTTCTTGATCAGTCTAGCTAAAGGTTTGTCAATTTTGTTGATTTTTTTCCAAGTAACTTTTTGGCTTCACTGACTTTCTCTATTATTTTTCTATTCCAAACTACTTTTTAATAGAGCCTCTGAAATCTAATGAAAAGTACAGAAAGTAGGCCGGGCTCGGTGGCTCAGCCTGCAGTCCCAGCACTTTGAGAGGCTGAGGCAAGTGAATTGCCTGAGCCCATGGGTTTGAGGCCCACCCGGGCAACTTGACAAGGCCTTGTCTCAACAATAAATAAATAAATAAATTAGCTGGGCGTGGTAGCGCACGCCTGTAGTTCCCACTACTTGGAAGGCTGAGGCAAAAGGATCACCGGAGCCCAGCAGGTCGAGGCTGTGGTGGCCAGGAGCATGCCACTGCACTCCGGTCTGGGCAACACAGTAAGACTCCAACTCAAAAAAAAAAAGAAAAAGAGAAAAGTACAGAAAGTTAATAAACTCACCTGATCCAAGAAATTTGTGAAGTTTATGAATCCAAGTTAGTCCAACACTATGTACCCCTGCTTCATGAGTACAGTGATATCTTGAAGGACACTTGGGATCTGCAAATGTAATCGTTAATGATATAAAAGTAGCCATCAGAAAACTAAAAGAATTCATCCTAATAATCTACAAACATATTTGATGATGGAAGGTTTTACAGGACTTTCATATTGTGGCACTGTGATAGGTTTTACAATTTTGAGATTTGAGTTCAATTTTCAAATCTATTTTAAGTATAGGCATACCTTAGAGATATTGCAAGTTTGGTTCTAGACTATCACAATAAAGTAAGTATTGCCATAAAATGAGTCACACAAATTTTGTGGTCTCCCAGTACATATAAAAGTTATATTAGGCCAGGCACAGTGGCTGACACCTGTAATCCTAGTACTTTGGGAGGCCCAAGAAAGAGGATTGCTTGAGCCCAGGAGTTTGAGACCCACTTAGGCAATAATGATACCTCATCTCTACAAATAATGAAAAAGTTAGCTGGGTTTGTAACGCAAGCCAATAATACTGGCTACTCAGGAGGCTAAGGTGGGAGGATTGATCCCAGGAGGTCAAGGCTGTGGTGAGCTTTGACGGTGCCACTGTACTTCAGCCTGGGTGGCAGAGATCCCAACTCAAAAAAAAAAAATTATGTTTATACTAGACTGTAGTCTATTTGGTGTACAATAGCATTATGTCTAAAAAAAGTACATAATTTTATTTTATTGCTAAAAAAATGCTGACATGACATGAAATGAGTACATGCTGCTGGAAAACTGGTATTGATAGACTTGTTCAATGCAGAGTTGCCACAAACCTTCAATTTATAAAAAATGCAATATCCAGCCAGGCACAGTGGTTCACACCTGTAATCCCAGCACTTTGGGAGGCCAAGGCAACAGGACTGCTTGAGGCCAGGAGTTTGAGACTAGCCTGGGCAACACAGTGAGACTTTGTCTCTACAAAAATAAAAAAAATTAGCCAGGCATTGTGGCAGATGCCTGTAGTCCCAACTACTTGGAAAGGTAAGACAGAAGGATCACCCAAGCCCAGAAGGTTGAGGCTGTGGTGAGCTGTGATTGTGCCACTGCCCTCCAGCCTGGGTGACAGAGTGAGACCCTGACTCAAAACAAAAAAGAAAGAAAGAAAGAAAAAAGACACTATTTGTGAAATGAAATAATGCAAAAGCACAATAAAATGAGGTTTGCCTGTATTTTTAAAAGTATAGTAAACACAGTTGGGTACAGTGGCTCACGCCTGTAATCCAAGCACTTAATGAGGCAGAGGTAAGCAGACTGCCGGAGTCAAGGGGTTTGAGACCAGCCTGGACACTTGGTGAGACCTTGTCTCTACAACAAATAGAAAAATTAGCTAGGCATGGTAGTGCACACCTGTGGTTCCAGCTACTTAGAATGCTGAAGCAGAAGGATCACCCAAGCCCTGCAGTCAAGGCTGTGGTGGCAGTGAGCGTGCCACTGCACTCTAGCCTGGGAGAAAGGGACTCCAACTCAAAAAAAAAAAAAAAAAAAAAAACCCACAGTAAACACAATCTAAATGTCATTTTCTAAATATTAACACAATGTTGTTCACCGAAACGTAAATACTTGCTGTCAAGCAACTCATTTATGCCTTTCTGTGTACCTCTACGCATTTATTTAAACTGCTTCAAAAATAAATGATTAAAAATGGTAGCTCTGCAGAAAACCTATGCTTACAGACATCTACTCTAAACGAAATTTTTGAAGCAAATGCACTGCTACAGCATAGGCATCAAAAACATTTAGCACAACAGCTCAGACAATAGTTCTGTCATCGTATAGTAAGGTGTGAAATGGGAAATGAAGTTTTATATGCCTTCATAATGTTGACTTACAGATAGTTTTAGTTTATTTTTAATTTTGGATGTTCTGGTTTTGTTTTGTTTTTTTGAGTCAGGGTCTCACTCTGTCATCCAGGCTGGAGTGCAGTGGCATGATCACGATGATTGTGGTTCACGGCAGCCTCACCCTCCTGGGTTCTGGGGATCCTTCCACCTAAGCGTCCTGAGTAACAGGTGTGTGCCAACATGGTTGGCTAATTTTTATATTTTTTATAGAGTTGAGGTTTTGCAGTTGTTGCCCAAGCTGGTTTTGAATTCCTGGACTCAAGTAATCCTCCTGCCTCAACCTCCCAAAGTGCTGGGATTATAGGCATGAGCCACAACACCTGGTTGACAATCATCTATACTTATACTAAGTAATGTGAGCAGTTGTTATATGATTTTAGTTAACTTGTTTTGAGACTAAAATTTCCATACTTCCTTTGAGCTCTAGTATCAGTAAGGCGATCCTGAGACTAAAAGATAAGCTCCTAATACTTGTTATTATTTATAAATATTTATCTTTGTAACAAAAGATTTTGAAGATATTAAGCTAAAACAAAATATAGAAATAATGTTTATACTAAAGCTGACAAAATGGCAACAGTAACCCATAAAAACCCTATATTAAATTTTCCTTTTTTCTAACAGCCTCACTTTTTTTTTTTTGAGCCAGAGTCTCACTCTGTGGCCCAGGCTGGAGTGCAGTGGCATACTAATGGCCTCTGTAGCCTCTACCTGCTGGGTTCAGGCGATCCTTCCACCTCAACCTTCCAAGTAGCTGTAACTACAAGCGTGTGCCACCATGCCAGGCTAATTTTTCTTGATTTATTGTAGAGATGAGGTCTCACCATGTTGCCTAGGCTGGTTTCCAACCCATGGGCTCAGGCAATCCTCTCACCTTGGCCTCCCAAAGTGCTGGGATTATAGGCATGAGCCACTGCGCCTAGCTAGCCTCACTTTCTTATTGGTGACTTTATAGTAAGTTAAGGTTATAAAGTTGATGTTATATTATTTTTATCTGTTTTACATATTAGGGTTCTGTATAACACCTTTGAAAACAGCATTCTGTTATAAAAAGTTAAAGAACCATAGTATGCTATAAAAAGTTTAAAAAGCCATCCATCCGTTTGAGCAATAAAATACTGAAAACTTTCTTTTTATTTGCCTATACTTAAGGCTCAAGGCTTAAATCATCTCATTAGGTCTACCATGGTTTAAAAAGGCTTTTCAAAATTTGTAGTGCTAAAGTCAACAGAAAAATCTTAATACTGGAATGTAAAAGAAATGTGTTATGAAAAAGAGTCATTAGCTGGGCATCGTGGCTCACACCTATAATCTCCGCACTTTGGGAGGTGGAGGCGAGAAGATTACCTGAGCCCAAGGTTTGAGACTAGTCTGGGCAACAAGGTGAGACCCTGACTCTACAATAAATTAAAAAATTAGCTGGGCATGGTGGTGCACACCTGTAGTTCCAGCTACTTGGAAAGTTGAGGTGGAAGGATTGCCTGCACCCAGCAGGTCAAGGCTGCGGTAGCCAAGCCGAGAGCATTCCGCTGCACTCCAACCTGGGCAACAGAATGAGATTCTGACTCAAAAAAAGAAAAAATAAAAAAAAAAAGAAAAGGAGACATCATTTAGTTACCGATATAGGACATTTGTTAGACACCACCCTTACGTTATATGGTAGTCATTTCGCTTCTGTCACTAAGAAATCTGGGTATGCTTCAGTGATTTTAATATGCATTAAGCACAAATATAAGCAAGTAAAAAATGTATTAGTCTTCATACATGAAAATGTTACTCCCATTAGAAGAATCAAGAAAAATGCCTACACTTAAGATTTCCTGAAGATATGTGTATTTATATAAGGAAACCAATGAGTTTGTCAGTTTATCTCACTAGGTCTGTTTCCTCATCTACAAGTTCTTAGACTTAATAATCTCTCAAAACACTTTAATCAGACATGCCTAAATGAGTTATCTTTGTTGGTTAATTATGTAAGGAATACTGCCTCCTTAAATACTTGGGCTAGGCTATATATTATATAGAGTCAAAGCCATTATCACCAAACCAAGGTAAACTGGCTAATGGGTGCTTATAAGCAGATTAGGTCAAACTGCTACAAGATTGAAATCTTTCCCCATTGCTATGAATGACAAGATTTCTTTTTAAGGCTGAACAATATTCCACTGTGTATATACACCACATTTTCTTTTTCAATTTGTCTGCTGATGGTACTTACGTTGATTCCATATCTTGACTATTGTAAATAATGCTGCAGTAAATATGGGAATAAAGTTACCTTGACACTGATTTCTTTTCCTTTGGATATATACCCAATAGTCAGATTGTAGAATCATATGACTGGTCTGTTTTTGATAGGACCAGGAACAATTCGCTATTATAAATCTGGGTGGATCCAGACTGAAGATCACTTTCTTAAAACTTGGGAAATTTGTTCAGTCTGTCTTGGACAGAACTATAGTAACTATAAGGCCAAAATAACCCAGTCACCTTTTAAAAGTCACCTTTTTAAAGACTGGAACAGTCTGTGATAGTATATAATGGGATAAAAGGGCTAAATTTAGTGAATTCCTTACCTCTATGAAGTGTGATTGGACAAGAAAAGTCAGAACCAAAGGGATCATCCTCTCCAGATGCCAGTTTCAGAGCAAGCTCCAACTCAACACATTCAAACACATACAGAGAAGGAATGAGGTCGACCCTGGAATCCCAGGACTTTTCTGACTGTAAAAAAAGTGTTGTAATTTTGATCTGCCATGTTCATTTGAAAATTAAAAACAGAAGCAAAAAGCTGGGTCAAGTAGTGCTTTCAAACTCTTCTTAATTCCACCTCTATCCAAACAGTACATTGTAATTTTTAAGAGAAAAAAGTTTTCTCTCTGTTTTAGGGAGCTGTCTGGAAAAGCCAATTTAGTAATTTCAAGGTTCGTTATATTTGTCCACTGCATTCCAACCTGGGCAACTCAAAAAAAGAAATACACAGGTTAGTGGACCAAGTAAGTTGGGCAGTCTTCTAACTTCTTTCCATTTAGGTTGTTAAGTGTGCTTCAATTGCTTTTAAGTGTATAATTTCCAAATATCAGAAGCATAAGCTAAAAATTCCTCATATTTTAAGCATTCATATTTAGCCAGGAATTATACTAGATGTTGAAGATACAAAATATACCCACATTAGCTTGCACTTACTGTTTGGTCATCTTCTTCTTCCCCTTCTAGTACAACACAGTGATACAACATTCCTGACTCAGTAGCGATCACTAAGATGTTAGGGACACAGGGTAAGCAGAGTATAGCACAAGCATCATAACCATAGTTATCTTCAGCTGCAGGATGCATAGGCAACGGACCCAAAAGCTTTCCAATATTTCCAGGGCTAAAAAAGGAGTGAAAAAATATTTGGGAAATGTTGACAGAAGATAACCATGCTCATTCCTTAAAAGCATTCTTTAGCTGTGTCTTCTACCAGCTATTATACTTTCATCATAAATGTTGTATATTCCCAATGTCTCAACTTTTTCACTTTCCCACTCACATTCTACCACTTTGGTGGTTCTCAACCAGAGGTAATTTTGCCCTTGAGAGAACACTGACAACATATGAAGACATTTTTGGTTGTCATAACTGGGATTGGGGGTACTAACTGGCTTCTAATGAGTAGAGGTCAGAGGTGCTGCTAAACATTCCCCTGTAGGACAGCTCCCCACAACAAAGAATAATTCAGACCAAAATGTCATTAGTGCAAAGGCTGAAAAACCCTGCTCCAAACTTACTGTGGTTTATACTTTCATCCCTCCACTGAAACTACTCTGGCAAAGGTCACCCATGAGATTTCCTAAATCCAAAAGGCACTTAACTTGACCTTCTGCTGCATTTATCACTGGTTAATAGTTACTGTTGCTTGGACACCCTTAACACCTGTAACAATTCTTTCTTGTGGTTCTCTATTCCTAGCTCTCTGAACACACCTTTCTAGTGTCCTTTCTAATTTCTGTCTCTTAAATATTGATGTCCTCCAGGGTTCTGTAATAAGCCCTAGACTTTCTTCAAAATACACATTTATTAATTTATTTTTTTGAGTTGGAGTCTCAATGTCGCCCAGACTGGAGTGCAGTGTCCGCTCCTGGCCACCGCAGCCTCGACCTGCTGGGCTCTGGCGATCCTTCTGCCTCAGCCTTCCAAGTAACTGGAATTACAGGTGTGTGCTACCACGCCCAGCTAATTTTTTTGATTTTATTGTAGAGATGAGGTCTCGCCTAACCAGGCAGGTCTTGAACCCGCAGGCTCAGGCAATCCACTCACCTCAGCCTCCCAAAGGTGCGGGATTACAGGCTGAGTCACTGAGCCCGGCCAAAATACACATTTAAATGAAAACATATTAATTATGCCTGGTTTTAACTACCACTTATACTCTGATGACTACCAAATCTTGTCTTCTGAAATGCAGCCTCTCTTTGTAGCTTCAGGCCCACATATTTTATTAGACAAATATATTTATTAAGTACTAGATGATACCCCTAAGTTGGTGAGTCAAACATTTAACCAGAATATGTGATAAATATGTGATTTAACCATGTGATAAATGTAACAAAAGAAGGATTTATAGGGTACAAAGGAACAACAAAAAGATATAAAGATAGTAAAGTGGATAAGAAAGATATCAAAAAGAAATGAGAAAAATAGGGAAAGAATGATTTCTGGGAAGGGGGTAGGGTTGAGCATTTCAAGCTAGGGAACAGCTTATGCAAAGTCCTAGAAGCATGAAAGACAAGGAACTAAGAGGAAGGCAAATTATTTATTATGATAGGAGGTGAAGTACAAGGTCTAAGGCAACAGAAAAATAGCTAGACAGATATTCAGGACTTAAGAAGCAGTCTTGTATGCTATGTTAAAGTATTCAAAATCTATCGTTGGTGACAATGATTAAGTCAAGTAACAGAGCTTCATGTTACAAAAATCAATCTCATATTAGTGAGGGGGATGACATGGAAGGGTCCAAAATGGGATTCAGGGAAACTATTTAAGAATAATATAGGCAGAACATGATAAAGTTCTGAAGCAGGGACAAAGAAATGGAGAAAAGGGCGTAGACATTCAAGAAATTTGAATCATAAAACCAATAGAAATTTGAGACTGATAGAATGTTAGAGGATGTAGATGACTTTTGTGTTTTGGGCTAAGGTTACTAGGTAGGTCACAGGGTAGACATACAAGGGTCCAGCGGTAAGGTGGGAACCTATAAGGGAGAGTAATAATGTTATCACAAAATCCTCCTGAGATTATGTATGAAAGGCAGAGAACATTTCTACCAAGGAAAATGCACTCAATAGTGAATCCTCACCATTTTGCTATCTGCCAAGTCTTTCACCTTTCTAATCTTTATCATTGTGCATACTCTATCATACTCTCTCCTGTAACCGCTCCTGTTTCTGAGTCTATCTGGTGAATCCTTCAAGTCTAAGCTTTTGTATTACCATTTCCTCAAAGTTCTCCAAGATCAGCAGGCCTAATTATTTGTTCCATCGGACTCCCAGAGCATCCTTGATACCCTGAGGGCATAACACTGTACTATGGCTACTGGTTTAGTTTTATGGCCTTTATGGTAGACAGGGAACCACATAGCAGGGGACTTGCCTTCAACTATGTATTTCCATCTTCTGGCACACACTGGGCCCTGGATAAATATCTGCTGAGTTGATGTATAAGTGAATAAACTCCAAAGTTAAGCCCCTGGTCTTATGCCTCTGCATTTATAAACTTTCCCCAAATTCTTATCCTCTATTGACTTGCTTTTTTTTTTTTTTTTTTTTTGTTTTTTTGAGTTGGAATCTCACTCTGTCGCCCAGACTGGGGTGCAGTGGCCGCTCCTGGCCACCGCAACCTCGACCTGCTGGGCTCCGGCAATCCTTCTGCCTCAGCCTTCCAAGTAGCTGGAACTACAGGCGCGGGCTACCACGCCCAGCTAAATTTTTTTTGATTTATTGTAGAGATAAGGTCTCGCCAAGTTGCCCAGGTGGGTCTTGAACCTGCGGGCTCAGGCAGTCCACTCACTTCAGCCTCCCGAAGGCGCAGGATTACAGACTGAGCCACTGAGCCCAGCTGACTCTCTTACTGTAACAGATATTCTCATATCTCTTCTTTTATCCTTCTCCATCAACTCTCATCATCCTATTATTTCCAACTGTCCATGAATTATTTCCACTTTATTGGTCCAATACTGTCACAAACTGATTTATTTAAAAATAATAAAAAAATGTCTCCCCAAATTAGCTACTTTTCTTAACCTCAGATTTTTCTGTTGATGGCATACTCCCTTATCCAAATAGTAACTAAGTCTTATTGATTCTTACCTACTATGTTTCATTTCTCCCTTTGCATTACTACCATCCTAGTTCAAACGCTTGTGAAATATAAGCTCAATTTCTGCAGCAGCTTCTTTAAAAGTCTCTCTGTCCCAGTCCCTTTCCTAACCAATTGTTTTGTCCTTTTCCTGCTCAGAAACCATCACTGGCTTCCTAGTACCCTATTTCTACAGAATAGACCCCATATTCCTAAACTAGGTGCTTAATGCTATCACATTTTCCCTAGGCAGATATTTCCAGCTTTATAATATATATATACATTTTTTGAGCTGGAGTCTCACTCTGTCGCCCAGGCTGGAGTGCAATGGCACACTCAAGGCCACCACAGCCTCAACCTTTTGGGTTCAAGTGATCCTTCCACCTCACCCTTCCAAGTAGCTAGAACTATAGGCACATGCCACCATGCCCAGCTAAATTTTTGATTTATTGTAGAGACGAGGTCTCGCCATGTTGCCCAGCCTGGTCTCGAACCCGTGGGTTCAGGTAATCCTCTCGCCTCCGCCTCCCAAAGTGCTGGGATTATAGGCATGAGCCACTGCGCCTGGCTCAGCTTTATCATTTAATTCTCCCTACATGAATCCTCTGCTCTAGACCAGAATGTCTGATCACCGAACCTTGAATGACACTTGTACTTACTTGTTTTGATACTCTACTTATGTTGTCATTCTGACTGAATGGTCTTACCTGTCCTTGATGCTTCATTTAATCCTGCATGAGACCTTTAAGTCCCACATGACATCAGCCCTTCTCTATGAAAATTTCTTTAACTTCTCCAGTCAGAATGATCTCTCTTTCCTCTGGGTTCTTACTATCTATGTACCAATACTGTGGAGTATGGATAATTATCTTCTCATGTGTATATGTCTTTTTCCCCACAATTGAGACATAAGATATCAGATTACTATGTCTAACAATCTCCATGGAGCCTTGTTCATATAAGATAAACAGTAAGTACTTTACATGATCTATACCAACTCTTTCTCCCACGTAAGCAAGCAAGTACCTAAAGGTTGCAGCACTTCCAAAACAAAAACATGGGTTCCGAGTCCAATCATGACAATCTCTGCTGGAGCATAAGCTGAGTTTTCATTTGTGGTGGGTTACCACCTCAACTTACCTGTGTAACAGACTAACATATGTCAGGAAAGTCTCCCCATTCTCATATAAGATGTACAGTGGGTATGCCACTACTTCATCTTTGCCTTTTTGTCCAAATATATTATTTGAGACTGCTGCCAGTGGCCCAAAGTCAAATGCAACTGCTGTCTCTCCTAGAGATGCGGTATACGCCCTTCTGGAAAGAGATTTTAAAAACCAACTTGTTGAAAACAAAATGTCTAATTAACATGAGGTGGGTATGTATTGAATTTGTATTCAGTGGCATGAAAGGACAAAAAATTATAATTATGAAAAATGTTATTGTAAAACTCATATAAAATTAAGTGAAAAAAGCAGGCCTTAAAGTTATTTGATGCTACTTCATTTTAAATAGTTTAAATACAGATACACAAATAGCAAAAATGTATACATGCACACGTGTAAATGCAAGAAAAAAAAAACAAGAAAAACATGAGTTGTCTCTGAGGAGCAGAATTCATTGGTTCTACAAATATTTACTAAGCACCTACTCTGTACCACTGTTCTAGGTTCTGAGACTATGTTGGTGAATTAAACAAAGGCCCTGCCCTCTAGAGACAGACATACAACAAAAAGAGAAGAAATAAACAACAAATTCAAAAACTCAAATGAAGAAAAATAACGTAGGACAAGAAGCTACTGAAGGAGCTGCTACTTTAGTTGATGTGGAGGGACTCCGATAAGATATTTGAGAAAAGATCTGAAGGAAGTAAGAAAGCAAGTCTGTAGTTATTTAGAGAAAGAACAGTTAAGGTGGAGGGAAAAACATATGCAAAGTCTCTAAGGTGGAAGATGCCTGATATCTAAGGAATGACAAGGAGGCCAAGGTGGCTGGAGCCCAGAGAGTCAGGGATCAGTAAGAAAAATGAAGCTGGAGAGGCAGACCTGGAGGCTCTTGTAGTTAATGACTGGAAAATCAAAAAGGTGTTTTGTAAAACAGGGAAGTAAAATGATTTGATTAAACTGAAAGTATCACTTTGACCGCTATACTAGAATAAGCTATCAGAGATTACAAAAGGTTTTTATTTTCTTCCTAATAATCTATTTTCCCCAATTTTCTACAATAAATATTCATTACATGTATAATCAGGAAATACAAACTATAAAATCATGCTGTTTTTATATTCTAAAATTTAAAATAATTGGTGAGTCTAAAAGGATCCATTCAATACAAGGTTAAAAAATATGGTTAAAATAAAATTACAATTTCACACAGTTGAGAGTCAACATTTTTCATTGCAAGGTATTGTAAATATTGTATCTTAGTTTCATTATCACATAGAAAGGTATATGGTACCAAGAGGTGAAAAAATGAGAAATCCTAAACATGAGAACTACTTGACTTAAACTAAAGAGTCAAGACAATGAATAAGCACAAATACGCATAGAAATTAATTTAATGAGAATTAAGTGACTCCTAACACATCAATACTTAATTAGAGCTTAATATAGCAGTATGTCTAATAATGATAGTATGTATCAATGAGTACTTACTCTGTGACAAGCCCCACAGTGAGTATTTCTTAGCGTATGGTCTAATTTATTCTGTACAATCATCTTAAGAAATGAGCACTATTGTTTTTATGTTCATGAAATATATAGACATGGAAATGAAGCTCAGTGCATCTGAAAAACCTGCTCAGATGCCACAACTGGTAAGTGGCAGAGCAGAAATTAAAAATCCAGGTATGGGCTGGGTGTTACTCTCAAGTCTGTATTCCTTGCACTTTGCGGGGCCAAAGCAGGAGGATCACTTAAAGTCAAGAGTTCCAGACCAGCCTGGACAACATAGTGAGACTCTCATCTCTTTAAAAGAAAAAATAACTAAAATAAAAACAAAAAACCCAGGTGTGTTGACAACTAGATTGGTTCGACTGCCTCTTATCTAGACAACATGCCTGTTATCAGCTATGGAAACATGTTGAAGGCGGGAAAATGCCCTTACTCAAGAAAAGGACATATCAACTGCCAAAAGCAGGTATTTCTTCACTGTGGAGATTAATGCACTGAAATTTAAGAAGCTAGTGCTATAAGACATTCACATCATTTAACTAAAACTTTCAGTTCTGGGACTGTCAGAGAGACTTAACGTGGTCCCAGATCAGCAGCAGCCCCCTGCTCCTAGCAGAGGAGGAACACATCTCCAATTCAGGCTCTCAATATTCCCAAACATTAAGCTCAAGTAAATGTAAATTCACAGTTAGTAATCAGCAATCATAAGGAAACAACCATGGTTGCAGTTCAGAAGAAAGAACAAATGCTGATTTAGATGGCTCCCAAGGACTTCGGGTATTGAAACTGTCAGATATAAAATAGCTATGTATAAAATATTCAGAGAACAATGGTTAGAATTACAAAAAAAAAAAAAAAAAAAAAAAGACAAAACAACACTATTAGATATTACTACCAGAGAGACATGAAAAGAATTAAGGCCGAGTTTGGTGACTCACACCTGTAATTCCAGCACTTTGGGAGGCCAAGGTGAGAGGACTGCCTGAGCCCAAGGGTTCAAGACCAGCCTGGGTGACTTGGCGAGACCTCAGCTTTAAAATAAATCAAAAAAATTAGCTGGGTGTGGTGGCGCATGCCTGTAGTTCTAGCTACTTAGAATGCTGAGGTGAAAGGATCACCTGAGCCCAGCAGGTCGAGGCTGCAGTGGCCGTGAGTGTGCCATTGTACTTAAGCCTGGGCAACAGAGTGAGACTACAAAAAAAGAAAAGAATTAAATGGAACTTCCAGAAATGCTGGTATAAAAGCTTTACTCTACATGCACACACTAAGGGTGATCATATGTGGTAATCACTGGAAAGACTGGATCAGGAGGCCAGAAGAATGGTGTTTGTAAATTCAAAGGGTGATTCTGTTCATGGTCAAAGTAATCAGAAATTTGTCCCTGACATGGATAAGAAAATATTTTCAGCCGGGCTCGGTGGCTCAGCCGTAATCTCATGCTTTGGGAGGCTGAGGTGAGTGGACTGCCTGAGCTCGCGGGTTCAAGACCCACCTGGGCAACTCAGCGAGACCTCATCTCTACAATAAATCAAAAAATCAGCTGGGTGTGGTAGCGCGTGCCAGTAATTCCAGCTACTCGGAAGGCTGAGGTGGAAGGATCACCAGAGCGCAGCAGGTCGAAGCTGCAGTGGCCGGAAGCAGCCACTGCTCTCCAGTCCGGGCGACAGAGTGAGACTCCAACTCAAAAAAAAAAAAACCAAAAAATTTCTAAAAAGCCAAGGATCATCTGGGTGTACAACACCTGTAATCCCAGCACATTGGGAGGCCGAGGTAGGAGGATTACTTGGGCCCAGGAGTTTGACACCAGCCTGGGTAACATAGCAAAACCTCTTATCTACAAAAAAAAAAAAAGAAAAAAGAAAAAAGGAAAAGTTAGCTGGGCATGGTGGCATGCTCCTGTAGTCTCAGCTACTCAGGTGGCTGAGGCAGAAGGATCGCCTGAGCTCAGGTGTTTGAGGCTGCAGTAAGCCACGATCATACCACTGCATTCCAGTCTGGGCGACAGAGTGAGATCCCAACTCAAAAAAAAAAAAAAAAAAAAAAGTCTAGGGTCATAGGAGAATTGGAAGGGTGATCTATGTTCCACTCCAGCTTCTGAGATTACTGAGAGTCAGCAATCTGCCTTATTCACACTGAGTAAACAGCTAGTAGGCCCTCCAGTCAGACACTCTCACTTTTCACCTTTTCTATAATTTTGCAATTATACTATAGCCTCTTATCCTAGTTACAACAAGGGCATTTGTTTTTGCCACTCACAGTTTAGAACTTTTTTGAAAAAGAACAAGCTAGTAGATATAGTGACATTCAAATTAGTAACTTCTATTTATTTATTCATGTTTCCTTCTTTTGCTTACTTCTCACATTATCAAAACCATGCTAGTCACCTCTGGAAAACATTGGAATCTGTTAAAATTGCACTTATAATCCCAATAAACTAATTTTTAAAAATTTTACGGCACTGATATAAACTTACCCTTTATTGAGTATTAGATTCTCCTCTTCTGCTTCTGAAAGTGCAATCACCTTAGTGGGTGTCTGGGGCTCACGCAGAGAGTAAATTCTAGCAACCAGAACCGAAGAGAAGAAAACCAATACTTAAAATTCTATTACACTTCCCAAAATTACACTTTCCTCTTCATCTAGTCAGTTTTTACTTGAGAGTTTTCCTACCACTTATCACAACCATTTATTTGCAAAGATCTTGTTGTTATTAACAAAGTAGCCTATTTCATTTGTTCATTAACTACCTGAGAGGGAGATTTCTTTGGTACCTAAAGAAATGTTTTCTACCTTTACTCAAATTCTTTAACAGCCTACTCCATACCACTGCACCTCTGTCTCTTCCGTCCTGGGCCCTTAGCCATACTCACCTTGTCTAGTCACTTCACTATTGCCCCTAAGCTTGCCAGTTTCCCTTCAACTACACCCATCTGTCTATGCCTATGAGCCACTAAATCCCACCAGATAAAGGAACCACATCTTAGTCTTCTTTATTTCCCAAATGGGTGGCAAAGTGAGTGACATTTACCCTGCAATTAATTTATGCTTTTGTACATAAAGACATAGGGTACAGTGGTTCATGTCTGTAATCCCAGCACTTTGGGAGGCAGAGGTGAGAGGATTGCCTGAGCCCAGGGGTTCAAGACCAGCCTGGGCAATTTGGCGAGACCTCGTCTCCACAATAAATCAAAAAATTAGCTGGACATGGTGGTTCACCTGTAGTTCCAGCTATTTGGAAGGATGAGGCAGAAGGATCACCTGAGCCCAATAGGCCAAGACTGCAGTAGCTATGAGCGTGCCACTGCACTCTAGCCTGCGAGACAGAGTGAGACTCCAACTCAAAAAAAAGACGCAATATCATGTCATCCCTAATTTCTCAAGGCGAAGTATAAAATTAGTTTTTACCTAAATCATATTAATTGAAAGTAACGTATGTTTCACAGCAAATACAGCTAATGCTAAAAGGGGAAAAAATTTTCCAAAGGCCGGTAATATCATTGTTAGAATGCCATTGTCTCTTATAAAGTCTTCACCAAATTAATCACTTTTTTTGTCTGACTCCCACTAAGAATTTTTAAACTCGGTTTGTTTCATTATTAGTATGTCACAAAAGCATTTGATAAATGTTTTTAATGATAATTTGACCCATCTGAATACACATTCACTGTAGTCTTCTTAGGTGCCTACAAGTATTACTGATTTCAAACACACACACTAGACAGTAATACTGTATTGGGGAATGCAGAAAGAAGAAATAAGTATAATAGGACATCCAGTGAAAATTTCCTTTTTCCTTAAATTGTCAACAGGGTACAAAGCTTAGGAAAAGAGAAGTGTTAAGTACTCTATTTTAAAAAGAACCTTCAATATTCTGGGCCAAGTAAAGTTTGTAATGGGAGGATTTTCCTTCCCTTTTTTCTTTACCCCCCATTCTAAAGTCAAATGGGTGGGAACTAGGAGAAACACTCAGACAGATTTGGAGATATCTGTAATAAGTAAGATTGGTCCATTTCCTAGCTGAATTCCCATTAGTCACTTAGTAGCTGCCTTATCAGACTGAAAAAACAGTACTGTATACATAAGGTTCAGTACTAACTCCAGTTTCAGGCATCCACTGGGGGGGGGGCCTTGGACTGTAAACTCTGCAGATAAGGGGAACTGCACCCCACCTTGAGAAGAGGATTCAGGGCATGAAGAGCTGACAGAAACTAATGGGAGCCATAGCTCAGGAGTGATGGAAGGAACTGGAAGTTAAACACTGCTTGTAAAGCACACACAGACCATCTGCACAGAGATCACATCGGAGGTCACTAGCAACAGATGGAACTAGATTAGACCAAGATTAGGCATACCTCTCCATCACTCAATGGCAAACAGTTAGGTAAGATCTCTGCCTCACCTATCCACCCTCCCTACCCCAACTCTGAAGAAGTTGAGTCAGAGGAAGGAGGAGGCAGGCCCACTCGTTACAGTTCATCCCAAAGTATCCCAAAGTACTGGGATAAGAGAAAGAGTGAAAGAGGAGACCACGCCCTCTCCAATCATTGCAGATCCCTCAAGACACAGGTGTGACTTATGAAAGGGACAGGACATAAATTTAAAATAGATTTGAGATCAGAATTTTAAACTGGACTACACTAAGTTTTAAAAACTATAAGTAACCAGAAAGCTATGGAGAGCTGTATAAGATGCCATTAAGGAATCAGCTATTCAGCAGGGAAGATCTGGTAGAGTACAGTCAGAAGCAATGATTGGGAAAAATAAAACTGGTGATATCTATACCTCTGTTGAATCCTTCCAGTAAACTTTTTACATAAGGCAGATCCAGAAAGTTAACTGATAACATAGTAGAAATCTAAGTGGGATTGGGGAATTTAATAATAGAGTGCAAAGCTTGGAAGGGGCTTTAGAAATTATCAAATCAAACCTGCTCAGTTTAAAGACTGGGAACTGAGGCACCCCACCCCACCCCCCCAAAAAGAAGAAATTCAAGATCTCAAAGGTAACAGAAGTGAAGCCGGGAAAAGAATTTAAATCTCTCAATTTCCACTTACAACTTCTTTACCCTGTATTACATTATCACCAAAATACTGTTAGATCAAGAGTTTTGGAAAAATCTTCTTCTAACGGTATTTACAGGTCAAACTAGGAAAGCAGAGACTTGGAGGCAAGAAGACTAACTGAGAAGGAATAGCAGTAATTAAGGTATGCGAGGCAATTCTTATGATTGAGAATGGGTTACAAAAGTTATCAAAAGCACTTCAACATTCAATGACTCATTTGGTGCAAAGCTATAAGAGAGATAAAAATAAAATTTACCTTATTACATTGTCTGATGTTAACAGCACTATGTGGGGATCCAGTATTTCACTTGGATACCATGCAGCATGCTTTAGAGTCAGAGAGGTAGAACTGGTGAAAAACCTCTCAGCAATCGGAGTGGTACTAAAATAAAGATAACAATTTTTGGAAACCTTTTATAGAATTTGGATGAAAATCTTCTAAAAGAAAATCTATTTTAATACCCTTTGCTTTTCTTTCCTTCAATTTTTTTTCCCTTACATCTTGCTAAGAGAGCATTCAAAGCATCTATTCAGTTAACATCAAAGAATCAAAATAAAAATATTTTCTAAATTATAGCATATTTTATACAGTACTTTATAAATGTTTCCAGTTTTAGTGCCTTATTTGATGGTTTTATAACTTTGTAAGGAAACCACAAGGGCAGATATTCCTATTTTTTTTTTTTGAGTTGGAGTCTCACTCTGTCACCCAGACTGGAGTGCAGTGGCCGCTCCCGGCCACCACAGCCTCACCCTGCTGGGCTCTGGTGATCCTTCCACTCAGCCTTCCAAGTAGCTGGAACTATAGGCGCGCACTACCACGCTGGGCTAATTTTTGATTTATTGTAGAGATGAGGTCTCACCAAGTTGCCCAGGCGGGTCTCGAACCCGCGGGCTCAGGCAATCCACTCACCTCAGCCTCCCAAAGGTGCGAGATTACAGGCTGAGCCACCGAGCCCGGCGATATTCCTATTTTTTAAATGAACAAACAGATTTAGAAAATAAGCAGTTTAAAGGGACTCAATTTATAAGTTGTGGAGCTAAAAGTGGGTTTCTACTTTATATAAAGTCCCTGTTTTTTCAATGGGTTTCTTAGGAAATAACCCCATCATAAATAGAGGAGCTCCTTAGGATGTATGACAGGGTTGTACTGTGAAGTCAAAAAATCCTAAGTCAAACCACCCTAAGTCAGGGACTGTGTTGCCAGCATTAAATGCATTTCCAACTTACAAAATTTTCTACTTAAATTTGGTTTTATCAGGACATAACCTCATAACAAGTCAAGGAACATCTGTATTCTTTTCAGTAGATCTTTCAGACTCATTTTTTTGATTTGTTGAAGAAGAAATTATATCAAAATAATGCCTAGATAACCTTCTAAGCAAACTTCTGGTTCACAGATAATAACTGCTCTTAAAAAATTTTACTTCTAATTGAAAGAACAGCCTAACTTCCAATGTGACAGTAATGTGATAATTCAAGCAAAATAAAAGTACAATCATACATACACTATAAATATCAATATCTCAAAAAGCCAGTATGCAGACTATGAGGAGTGAGTGATGTTTTAACAGTAGCATACCAAATACACTTGAAGAACAACTGATCTTAAACAACTTTTTGTATACATTAAAAATTATACAAGCCTGGCGCAGTGGCTCCTGCCTATAATCTCAGCACTTTTGGGAGGCTGAGGCAAGAGGATTGCCTGAGCCCAGGGGTTCGAGATGAACCTGGGCAACTTGGTGAGACCTCGTCTACAAATAAATCGGAAAATTAGCCACGCATGGTGGCATGTGCCTGTAGGTCCAGATACTTGGAAGTCTGAGGTGAGAGAATCACCTGAGCCTAGCAAGTCAAAGCAGTGGTAGCTGTGATTGTGCCACTGCACTCCAGCCTGGGCAACAGAGTAAGACTCTGACTCAAAAAAATAAATAAAAAATACAGATAAACACTAAATGGAAATTTCAACTTACCTACAATTCACTTTTGATTTTCCACCTTCAAATTCAGAATTCTTCCCCCATCTTTTAGGTAATTCTAATACTGTAAGTCCTTTTACTCCTATAAGTGCTACATGATGTTGTGTCGGACTTAGTAAGACTTGATAGATTTCAAATAAGGGTGGATTTATGCAAAGCAATCTCTGGAAATTAAAGCAATAACAAACTGGTTATTATAGTTGATTTTAATATAAATATATGTGGCAGTTACTGGAATCACAGTAATACTTTAGTTTTCTATAATTATAGAATAATGAAGTATTCTGGGTAAGTACTAACACTTGGACCATTAACTAATGAAGTATCTTTAATCATTTAGATTGAAATTTTATATGAAATATATCAGAGATGGGGCTCAGTGGCTCACACCTGTAATCCCAGCACTTTGGGAGGTGGTGAAGGCAAGAGGATTTTCTGAGCCCAGGGGTTTGAGACCAGCTTGGGCAACTTGGTGAGACATCATCTCTACAATAAATAAAAAAATTAGCAAGGCACGGTGGCAGGTGCCTGTAGCTCCAGCTACTTAGAATGCTGAGGTGGAAGGATCGCTGAGCCCAACAGGTCAAGTCTGCAGTGGTAGTAAGCATGCCACTACACTCCAGCCTGGGCAACAGAGTGAGACTCCAACTCAAAAACAAACAAAATGCTTTGATAAATAGAAACTGCTACATGTAATATTCCTTCTTATGATCACGCTCCAGTCTACCATTCCAGTCTTAACTCTCCACCATTCCTCACTTGTACTTTACACTCTAAACAGATTACCTTATATTTCTGGGAAAGCATCATGCTCTGCTATGCCTTTGTGCCTTTGCACATTTTCTTTTTACTAGCTCTGTAAGGAAATTACAAGGGTAGACATTATTCCTATTTTTAAAATGAGGAATTCTCTTGTTTTTCTTTTTTAGCTGGCTAACAAAACTTACACATTCTTGGAGACTGTCTCCCCAAGAAAACATCTCTGATCTTCTGGCCAGGAGTAAATGCATCTTTTCCATACTTATATAGCACACTCTGGATAATCTATTATAATTCTTATCACTCTGCATTCTAATTGTTCTTTTTACTTGCTCATCCCACACAACTGACTATGAACTACTTGAGTTGTGTCTTTCCTCTCTGTATTCTTAGCATTCTGGCATATTGCTGATTCTCAATAGACGCTGAGTAAATAGGTATGAACTCAGAAGTATTAAAAATGATAATTATCACATTATAATAGTATAATAAGATACAGAATGGCTTTAAGAGCTTCTGTGGCAAGCAGAATGCTGCTTTATCTATGCAATCTTAATAACAGTGATATCTTCATAGCTGAACCTCATGGCTGGGCACGGTGGCTTACACCTGTAATCTAAACACTTTGGGAGGCTGAGGCAGAAGGACTGCTTGAGCCCAAGGGTTCAAGACCTGCCTAGACAACATATTGAGACTCTGTCTCTACAAAAAAATCCAAAAAATTAGTTAGGTTTGATGGTGCATGCCTGTAGTTCCACCTACTCAGGAGGCTGAGGTAGAAAGATTGCCTAGGCCTAGGAGGTTGAGCTGTGATCATGTCACTGCACTCCAGCCTGGGTAAAAGAGTGAGACACCAACTAAAACAAAAAAAAACAAACCAAAAAAAAGTCACTACTCATGCCTTTTTTTTTTTTTTTTACAAAGTCACAACTGTAATTCCAACACTGAGGTGGAAGGACTGCTTGAGCCCAGAAGTTTGAGAGTAGCCTGCGCAACATAATGAGACCGCATCTCTACAAAAAAATAAAAAAATTAGCTGGGCATGGTGATGCTGTCAGTAGTCAGCTACTCAGGGAGTTGAGGAGGAAGGATCGCCTGGGTCAAGGAGGTTAAGGCTGTGGTGATCCAGTCATGCCATGGCACTCCAGCCTAGGCGAAAGAGTGAGACCTCCACTCAAAAAAAGAGCTATAACTCATGATAAGCTGCTTTTTTCCCCATCACCACGTTTTTAATATTCTAGAGGACTGAAGGTTATTCAGATAGTAACCAACGTTTACTGAGAGCTTATATGTTCCAGGAACTCTGTCAAGTGCAGGACATACAAAAATGAGTAAGGCAGTCACAACTCTTGCCTTGGGGCTTACAGTCTAGAAAAGAAGACAGACAATAAATAATTATAGTACTTAAATTATGATTGCACCGAAGGCTGCACAGCAGTGTAGGGTGTTATTAGAATACTGTGTGCTGAATACCTGATAATATACTTCACTGAAATTTTACAGTAAGAAGATTGTACACTCTTGACCTGTTTTCAAAAATGCAGACGCACTGCTAACATCTTGTTAAAATACAATCACTTCTCAGCAACAAGAACTGGAAAGTGGCACACAGTAGATGTCATACTTTAGAAATGGTACCAATGTTTACTTTTTAATCTTTAAAAGAAGAGAATCGATTTATTGCAGTAAACATTTTCATAAAGTCAGTATTTGATCACAGCAAGCTTGGATCACCTACTTTTCATGCTGTTAACTCATCAAAAACAAAAATCCCTTCCAACTTTGGGGATGGCCTTATTTTCTAAAAGCAAAAAAAAAAAAAAAAAAAAAAAAAAAAAAAGATTTAACAGAGGCTTCCTTCTCTGAAACCTGCCGCTTTCAAATCTACTATCTGACTTGATGTGCACAACCCCGAGAGAAAGTTATGATTATACCTATTACTTTATGAGCGTCACGTCATGAAACAGGTTTCTCTTGACCAGTCTACTAAAAATAGCAACTCCGCCCATACGTTCTCAATCCCTTTACCCTGTATTGCTTTTCTTCAGAGCATTTAACCATCACTGACATTCTATTGACTATTCCATGATCCCTCCCTTACTCCCAGATCCCCAGAACTCAAGCATCTAAAGAGCATGAATTCCTGTAATAGTGTCTGGCAGTGTCGGAGTCAGTACACTTGAATAGCACGCCTACCAGAAGATGAACAACAGCCAAGACGGGAAGGGAACACACAAAAAATTATTCCGTTCCCTGCTGAGGGTCACTTCCAAAATCGGCCTGGTCATACCTGGTACTGGGAGAGGGAAGGCTCCTCACCGCCGCCGTTGAGGCTCCGAAGGCGAACGACTAAGAAAGAGCTGGCTTCTCCGTCCCACAGGAAGAACTCTCCGCCGAGGCCAAAGACCAGGTTTCTTGTCAGCAACTGCGGCGGCAGCGGCGGAGACGAAGGCAACGATGAAGAATCTGGTTTCTCAGCTTCGGCTGGGCTCTGGTTTTTCAGTCCCTCCCGGAGCCGCAAGAACACGACATGGTTAGGAAGCCAGGTCTGCCACAGCTCCCCGTCACCCACCGGTCCCTCAGCAGCCGCCATCTTGGCCCAAGTGCTCTCTTCACGCCAGTTGCTCAACCAGCTGCAGAGCGCAGCCAATCTGCGGCCAGCCGTCCACTGCTTCGGCCAATCACAGGGCAGGCGGCCCGGAAGCACGAGAGGCTCGCACCAGGAGCGGGGCAAAGGGGAGGCCAGCCCCTCAGGCAGAGGCATCACGCGAGGGAAGACGATCGCCAGTCCTGCATTTATTCTAAAGCCGAAGGGGGAGGGACGAGAAGTCAACCGAGCAACCCTTGTAGAGAGAAAGCACTGGTATTGCTGGAAGTCTAGTACCTGGGGGAGAGACCGATACCTGTGTATCTAATTGCCAATTGGACACAATTGGACACTTCCGTCTGGGTAAACCCAGGGTCCAGACCTTTCCCTCAGACGCATCACCTTCGGTCCAGGTTGGGTTGACCTCACAAATGTCACTACTTCAGCCACCCATCCTCGAGTTGTCTAATTTTGTCTCCGTGTGTGACAGGCAGGTAGGAAAACAGTTCCCAGAATTCCCTGCGACCTAGGCGCGGCCAGTGCACAGAAACTACAATTCCCAGAGTTCTTTGCGCGCTCCTCCGGGTGGGGTTTTTTGGCGGAGACTTACGCGTAAAGGAGATGGCAGAAACTTCCAGGTCTCGGCACCGCTCTCTGTACAAATTGGTGGGCTCGCCGCCTTGGAAAGAAGCATTCAGGCAAGTGAGTGTGAAGTTTGGGCCGTGGTCGCTCCCGTAATCTGTCTCCGGGGACAACCCTGCTCTGTGAAGCGGGTGCCGAGAGCGGCTGACCGGTGGAGGAGGACCTCGAACACTGGCCTCCTGCCTGTAGGTCTGGGTCTTGGGCACCCCCCAACCCTCCGCCGCCTCCCGGAGTTTTTGCTGTGGGATTGGCCTGGGTAGGCTCAGTCCCAGGAAACTTTGTTTTTGGAGTCGAGTGTGTTTTAAATTTGCAAGGTGGCCACGACCGCACCCTTTGCATCTCTGCAATAACCTTACTACTGTTGGGTAGGTGGGCGCCGAAAGAAACACTTTAAGTACGTCATGTGAGACAGAAATTATTTCTTTTCTAGAAAGTAGTAAGTTGAGACTCAGAAGGCCCAATTACTAAGACTTAGTAGAGTTGTACTCCATCTCAAATCTAGCCTCTTCTGAACACAGCATGGTTACTGGTACTTAATGTTGTCTGTCTCTCCAGGAATTTCGAAAGTAGTGGATATATCCCAAGGAAATAATCTGACACCAGAAAGATTGTGTACAGCATGGTTGGCTATTGACTTTTTTTTGGAGTTAGAGTCTCACTCTGTCGCCCAGACTGGAGTGCAGTGGCCGCTCCCGGCCACCGCAGCCTCGACCTGCTGGGCTCCGGCGATCCTTTCACCTCAGCCTTCCAAGTAGCCGGAACAACAGGCGCGCGTTACCACGCCCAGCTTTTTGATTTATTGTAGAGACGAGGTCTCACCAAGTTGTCCGGGTGGATCTCGAACCCGCGGGCTCAGGCATTCCACTCGCCTTGGCCTCCCAAAGTGCTGGGATTACAGGCTGAGCCACTGAGCCCGGCCGGCTGTTGACATTTTGTGGGAGATCGTTCTTTGTTGTGGAGGGCTGTTCTGTACACTGTAGGATGTTTAGTAGCATCCCTGGCCTCTACCCACTAGATGCCAATAGTCCTACGGCTAGAATTGTGACAACCAAAACTGTCTTCAAGCATTGCCAAATGTCCCCTGGGGGGAAAAAACCACCCTGAGCAGACTGGGCGCATGGCTCACACCTGTAATCCCAGAACTTTGGGAGCCTGGGTAGGAGGATTGCGTGGCCCAGGAGTTTGAGACCAGCCTGGACAACATAGACCTCATCTCTACAAAAAATTAGCCAGGCGTGGTGAAATGCACCTGTAGCCCCAGCTATTCAGGTGGCTGAGGCAGAAAGGTAGCCTGAGCCCAGGCGGTCAAGGCTGCGGTGAACCAAGATCACAGCACTGCACTCCAGGTTGGGCAACAGAGTGAGGCTCCCAACTCAAAAACCAAATAAACAAACAACACTACCCTAAGTTTAGAAAAATGGTTGTACAAGAAGGCTTTTACCACATAAGTCTACAGTAGTAAGAATTTGGTGGAAGCAAAAGATAGTGGATGCTGCTGAACTATTATGCACACAACCATTAAGGAAGCTGACATTGAAGATAGAAAATGAAATATGATCTGGAAATATAAGAACAAAACATGGTAATTTTATGTATCTCTACAGTTAGGGTTATAGTTGAAATTTTGTGTCTATAAATTTCCTTTTACATTTTAACAACTAAGGATTTAAAAAAAAAATAAAATTGCTTCCCCAATCCTGTATACTCCCCAACCCCCGCCCGCATCTTCCTCTTTTTTCCAAGGGATGCCTAGAAAGAATGAGAAACAGCCGGGACAAGCTTCTACACAGGTACCGCCAGGCTGGAGGCAATATGCCCGTGGGAACTCAGAACACCTTTCTAGTGCAAGAGGTGATGGAAGAAGAGTGGAATGCTTTGCAGCCAGTGGAGAATTGTCCAGAGGCCTTGGCTCAGGTCAGGTTGGGCTATGTGTTTTCAGGGAGGGGAACTATACTACCAAGAACTCCTAGTGTCCTCTTTGTACCTGTTTACTCAAGTCCTCCTTCAGCCCCCATTAGAATTCTCACAGCTTTTAACTAGACTCTTCTACCTTTTACAATATACTTTCCTAAATCAGTGGTTCCTAAATACCAGACTCTAGACCTCCTGCATCACTGCAGCATCATCATTATGAAACTAAAAAGAAGTGAATTTCATTTCTTGTCTCTACCCTTGGAAATTAGTAGGCATGAACTAGAAATCGCCCTTTAAAAAAAAAATCTCCAGGAACTTTCTGATTCTAATCTCAGCCAGATTTGTGAGCCGATTATGGATGGGAAACCATTTACAAAGTCTCAGGAAGAGCACATGGAAGTCAGGAGTTCTGGAATTCTAATCCTGGTTTTGCTATTGACTCTTAACTTCACTCTGCCCCATTATTTTTCCATTTATAAAATGGACAAGATGTTGTCAGCATTGTGAGGACTACATAAGAAAGCATGTGGAGGCTGGGCTCAGTGACTCAGCCTGTAATCCCAGCACTTTGTGAGGCTAAGGCAAGTGGATTGCCTGAGCCTGTGGGTTCGAGACCAGTCCGGGCAACTTGGTGAGCCCTCGTCTTTACAATAAATAAAAAAAAATTAGCTGGGTGTGGTAGCACGCGCTTGAAGTTCCAGCTACTTTGAAGGCTGAGGTGGAAGGATCGCCGGAGCCCAGCAAGTTGATGCTGGGGTGGCTGTGAGTATGCCACGACACTCCAGCCTAGATGACAGAGCAAGACTCTGACTCAAAAAAAAAAAAAAAAAAGAAGGAAAGCATGTGGGAAACTGCTTTGAAACCATCAAGGCACTATATAATAATAATACATTATTCAGTGGCTTCTTTCTATGTGTCCTATAATATGCCAGTGTTTGCCTTACATCACCATAATTAGTGCTTATGATGACCCTTTTAAGTAGGTTTTATTCCCACTTTACAGAGGTTGAAGCTGAGGCTTACCGATATTAAGAACTTTTCTATGGTCATATAGCCTTGGAAGAACACATATTTAATTGCCACTCTAGACTGCCTCCTCAAAAGTCGATCCCATTATTTTGTCACTGAGTTGTTTGATCATTTGTTGATGACTTCTCAGCATGACTACATTACCCTATTGTCAGTGCATTCTGTAGGAGGACTGGAGTGATTTTGTCAGGTAAATCTGGGTTCTTCAAGCCAGCCTCCAAGTGTGAGTCTCTGTGGGGCTTGGTGACTGATAAGTACTACATACTTCTGATGACTTCACTTTCTCTTGCAGTTAGAGGAGCTGATGGGCCTGGCTTTGCTGGAGGAAATCCAACAGGAATTGATTGACCAAGGTAACTCCTAGGAGTAGTCCTTCCTACTTATCATTAACTGTGACCTTTCCTCCAATCAGGGTTAGTTCTTAACTCCCTTTCCTTTGTCTCTATCTTCAATCAAGTATGTGTGTACTCTGAAGTCTTGCCTATCTTCCCAATAATAAGGATCTTGGCTGGGCTTGGTGGCTCAGCCTGTAATCCCAGCACTTTGGGAGGCCAAGGCGAGTGGATTGCCTGAACCCGTGGTTCGAGAGCAGCCCAGGTAACTTGGCGAAATCTCATCTCTACAATTAAAATATATATATATATGTATTAGCTGGGCATGGTAGCATGCGCCTGTAGTTCTGGTTACTTGGAAGACTGAGGCAGAAGGATCGCTAGACCCCAGCAAGTCAACGCTGGGATAGCTGTGAGCATGCCACTGCACTCCAGCCTGGGCGACAGTGAGATGCCAACTCAAAAAGTAAGAGGTGGGGGAGTCTCTGGGTGCTTGACTTTATGCTAAGAACTTCTCATTTCATGGTACTGTTTTTTCCTTGTGAATGTCCTACAAGATAGTATTATTAGCTATTAGAACAGAAAGTGGTGTTCTCATGCAGGGCATACAACTAGTAAATGGTGGAGGTGGGAAGCAACATCAGTTGTGTGAATCCAGTTCCCATGTTTTTTCTACTATGCTGTCTCTCTATTAATAGGTTAATAATAAACCTGCCACTTTATGGGATACAGTACATGGTTAAATCCCTGACTTATCCAATTTAAGTGCCAGCTTAAATTTTCTTCTTCTGTCCATTCTTAACTAACTCCCCAGTATCTTGTGAGCATTCACTCCTTGAGGTGCCCATAGCACTGTGTAGAGTGCATAATTTAGCACCTTATATAATTAACCCATTTATTCCACATAACCTTGTTTTTACTAGGCTTTGTTTTTAATAGAGATAATATACCTACCCTTTAAGTTTGTTGTAAGGCTTAAATAATATGTGTAGAAGATTTAGAGCAGTGCCTGTAATATAAAAGCTTCCAGTAGTCACTAGCTATGTTATGGGGTGGCAAAAGCATTTATTCTTGAGCCACACCACTAAGAGTCACTTCCCCGTTTTACCACTTTAACTTGTGAGGCACTGAACAAAGCATTTAATTTCCCTGTGCTTCTGTTTCTTCGTCTTTGAAATAAGGATAGTAATAGTGAAGAAGTTTATATATCTAAAGGACTTAAAATAGCATTTAATACATAGTAAGTGCCATGCAAGTGTTCACTGTTGTTACAGTTGTTATTATTGATCCAGTTAGACTGTAAATTTCTTCAGTTTAGGTAATATCTTTTTTTAATTGATTTTTCCCTTTTCCCCAACTATAAAACCTATCTTAGTGGTGAAACTAAGACTCACTGAATTTTTCTTTTGGGGTATATTTAACTAATGAAAGGATTTACTGTATTGTGCTATGCTCAGTCATAAGGAACATTTCCAAAGCGGGGATTGGCAAATTTTCTTTTCTTTTCTTTTTTTTAATTTTTATTATAAAGATGTGGGCACAATTCAGGGTTAGGTATATAAACATTGATCATGCAGGTATCGGCAAATTTTCTGTAAAGGGCTAGGTAGTAAATATTATAGACTTTGCAGTCTGTATCTGACACTACTCAACTCTGCTGTTGTAGTGGAAAACAGTTATAGATACTATTTGTTTACAACAAATGAGTGTGGCTTTAGTTTGCCAACCCCTGTCCTAATGTCTAGACTGTGAGTCATCAAGGGCAGAACAATCTTTTTCATCTTTGTATCCCTATGACTAGCACATACTAGGAACTGTTGCATGTTTGCTGAATGAATGAACACATGGATTCTGAACAATACAGATTCCGAGTATATGGACGTGGGAAACAGATCACTTTAGACTCATAGGGTGGGCCTGGTGTCAGAAGTACGTGCTCTGCAAGTGTCAGCTTTCTCCATTGCGCCTTGGTATCCTGACATTCCACATCTCTGTTCCTATGGCCTCCAGAGATATGTATGAAAGTTGTCTCCTTGTCCCTTAGATTCTTTACTTCTTATGCTCACATGGAAGGAACAGAGAGGAGGAGAAGGGATCCAACAAGATGAAACTAGCCTGAGAGAGCAGTACATACCATACTGGTAGTGTAGTTTGACCTGAATCTGTCTCTTGTGTAGAGTAAGCCTTTGATGACATTAAATATAGGCAGCCTAAGTGAAGCATGCTGAAGCACTCCAACTGCATTTGCCTTACAGAACAGTCTGTTATCAGTGAGTATGAGAAGAGCTTGCAGTTTGATGAAAAGTGTCTCAGCATCATGCTGGCTGAGTGGGAAGCAAACCCCCTCATCTGTCCTGTGTGTACAAAGTAAGACTTTTTAAAACCTTTCTAGCATTGCTTTCTATCCCCTATTCCCTTGTGAGTGGAATCCTCCCCATCCTCCAAATTTTTTGCCTGAAAAGATTTGGAGATCCAGGTCTGGTGATCATGATGCTCTGGGATCCTAATTCTGCTTCTAGGTACAACCTGAGAATCACAAGTGGTGTGGTCGTGTGTCAGTGTGGCCTGTCCATCCCATCTCATGTGAGTGTTCCACATGCAGATTTTGTGCCACCTCTTCCCACATATGTCTGCTTTCTTGAAGAACCCCAGTGGTGGCCTGGAGCCATTTGTGCATCTCTCTTCCCAATTTTGTGTTCAATGATGTCACATTGGTAGTTTTAAATCATCCTTAGTGAAAGTATATAACACATGAAAATTGGCAAACACTACATATCAGGGCTTTTACCACCCTAGAGAGCCACCACTGCTTAAGATCTTTATGGAGATCCCAGCTTAAGATTGGAAATGCCTGTATCTGATGCTTCATTAAATTTTCAATATATGAAGACATATCTAATTCATAATTTAAGCTCCATTGATCTTAAAATACAGAAGAAGCCCTCTTATCTGACATGATAGGAACTGCAAGTTTGCCAGCTGAGAAGTTGGTTCAAACGGCAAATTATAAAAATGAAACATTTTGTAGTAAGTTTCAAATGTACAAATTTATTTGCCAGTCTTTGATTAGAGAGCCAAATCATCTTTTTTACATAAACAACTCCTATAAAACATAGTTCAGAGTTTGCAGTTTTGTTTCTATAAGGTGGATCAGAAAGCTCAATATACAATTTTAGGATTTTTCTACCCCATTTTTTACTTAATTCAGCAGCTCTTTTTTTATAAGCAGCTTATCTTTTTGAGTGTTTCCTGAAGTTTCTGCTTATTATCATAAAAGCAAAACTTTGTTTTCATTCCCCTGTATCATTGGTAATATGTAATTAAATTACTGAGTTACAGTAGCAAGTTCGATGAGCACAGACAGATCTGGAGCAAACACTACTGGTTCTTGGGAAGGATACACTCAGCTGGTGGGGGCAGAAGCAGAAGGAGGCCAGAAAGTAGCCTACTATCTCTGAGTGTTCTTGTGCCATATGCTTCAGTTATTGTGTTTTTAGCAGGAGTGGAGAGCATTGGTTTAATCTGAAGCAGCACTTAAATGGAGATTGGTTAAGGATCTTAGTACACTCATGGCCCCAAGAGTGTCTTTACAACTCCATGGACTCAAGCCATCACAGTGAGCCAGAGTTATACTGATTGTCATAGGGAAGCAGGATTTGCAACCTGTTAACTATCAAGTCACTAAGATTAGGTCTTGATTCAACTTTATTTTTTAGTCTCCAGAGCTGACAGAGCAGAAGATTCGTTCCTCTTTAGAGGATAGTGTCAATGAGCACAGCACACATTGTCCCTACACACCTAAATTTTCAGTCACTGAAGAAGGAACAGAAGAAAAGTCCAGTCTTCTCATGAGTTGTCTGGTAAGATTCTCATGGGACCCAATCCATGGTAAGAGGGGGTCAGTGGTTGATTTTATTCCCATATTAGTAGAAATAATGGCTTAAAAACAGGTAAACATGCAATGCGGTTTATTTTCTGAGGCATTTACTTGCATAGAAAAGTGAAGGTCACAATTATTCCCTGACAGGGGAAGGGAAAAGGCAGCATAGGATTGTGGTAGGAACATTGGTCTGAGAATTAGGAAGTCTGGCAGCACTGCCTGCTCCTATTAGATCAGCAGCAGTGAACTTGGATTCACCTGGTCATTTCATAGTCATAAGCCCAGATAGGCCATTGTGGCACCACTTTTGCAGAAGGAAACAGGACAGGACACACAGCAAGGCAGCATCAAGCTTGTCTCTCAGCAAGAGTCTTGACAGAGGTCCAAGGGTTAGTCTGTAGCTGGAGTAGTGACTCAGGTGTAAGGGACAGGACCACACAAGTGGATATGTTGAACCATCTGCCTTAGAAGTCTTGTTATGGGAACCCCAGTATCTCTTATAATAATCGATGTAATATATACATAATGTAATCAATGTGATACGTATCAGTATACCTTCCAGGTCCCAGTCATGGGTAACTTTGGAATTAGTAGCACACTGCTTTGGGAAGTTTTTTTTTTTTTTAATCCTCTTTTAATTTTTATTTTAAAATTGTGGGGTACAGTTCAGGGTTAGGTATACAAATATTCATTGTGCAGCTACCCTTATTGATGAGGCATGTCCCCCCTTCCCCAGGCAGATATCGACTACTGTCAATTCCACTCCCCCCACCCCCCTGCGTTGGGAAGTTAAAAGCCATGGCTTCCTCCAGGGTAGAGTTCCTTCTCAGTCCTCTTATTCCAAAAATGCAGTTTGCCTATAGGGGTCATTTTTAGTATGAGCAGTATTGTCTAGCAGCACATACATCATTTAACCTTTATCAAGTTTCTTTCATTTTATTAAACTCTACTCGTTTAAAAATAAGTATTGAGGACTTATTTAAATTTAGAGATGCACATCTCTCCCAGAGCCCAAGTCTCAGGTTGCTAAGTGAACGTAATAAACAGGTAGGAGGGCTATAGAGGGAGAGTTTGTGGGAGTTCAGAGGAGGGTAATCTCATTTATGCTGACGACTGACTTGAGTAGGCATTTAACTTTGGCTTTGAAGAATGGAATGGGATCTGGACATGTAACTATGGCGAGTTGTAGGGGTAGAGCTTAAATGGAAGATACCCATGCAGAACAAGGTCGAGAGGCAGACAATTGTGGAGCGTCCACAAAGAGCATCATTCTGCTTAGCTGGATTCATAGGGAGAGGATAGTTCCTGTTAGGAACAGGAAACAGATTCAGGTAAGTGAAGTAATCTGGCCAAAGTTGCACTGCTAATAAAAGATAGAGCTGGGCTGGGTGCAGTGACTCATGCCTGTAATCCCAGCACTTTAGGAGGTGGAGGCGAGAGGATTGCCTGAGCCCTTGGGTTCGAGACCACCCTGGGCAACATGGTGAAACTTCATCTCTGTAATAAATCAAACAGTTAGCTTAGTGTGGTGGCATGCACCTGTAACTCCATCTACTTAATAGGCTGAGGCAGAAGGATTACCTGAGCCCAGCAGGTCAAGGCTATGGTGGCCGTGAGCATGCCATGCCACTGCACTCCAGCCTGGGTGACAGAATGAGACTCCAAGTCAAAAAAAAAAAAAAAAAAAAAAAAATGAGTTGGTATTGGATCCCAGGTGTCTCTGGATCCAGTGCTCTTGCTGTTTCCTTCTCTAGGCTCAGGCCTTGGAGAAAGGATATTGTCTTCCTTCAGTGTGTACGGAAGGAGACATAGTAGGTGAAAATTTAAACAAAACCTCTCACTACTTTCTGTTAATATCAGGCATGTGTACCCCTCTGCTTCAACCATCCTGCGCTGCTTACAGAGTCTCAAACACAGGTGCCTTCAGGCCTTTGTTCATGCTGTCCTGTCTAGAATACCTTCGAATCCTCCTACTCTGCTCAAGAATCATTTGCACAGATGTTTATTGAGCACTACAATATGCCAGATATTCCATAAAACCTGACTCCTCACATAGAATTGGCCAGTCTCTCCTTGGGCTTCCGCTGTACCAGATGCCATGTCACGTATAGCACTGTTGCAGTTATCTGTTCATGTCTTGTCCTTGAGGGCAAGGGGCTTATCTTTTACTCCCAGTGCTTGCCACATAAGTCGGTGCTTAGTATGTTCATACAAATGAATTAAGGTGGAGGGAGGAGAGTTGAAGAGGCACAGGTCAGATGGCTTGGGCTTCTGCCTTCTTAGTAAAATGAACAAGTGAGTCATCCACAATTATGGTAGCAGAGCTAGAGTGGAGCTTCTTGCAAGTCTCAGACCAAGTGCTGGAGGTGATGGGAAGGGCGATTAAAGAGGTAGTGAAAGACCGCCTAATTGCTAAGTTTACAGCAGTGGCTCAGCATATATTTGTCACAGACCACACTTGTCCACTCACCTGACCATCAGTGTCCTGTGGCTCAAAGCAGCAGACGTCAAGTGGTGGTTAGGTTTGGAAGGTGAGTGCCTTACAGCATTACTAGGGAGAGCATGATTGGCAATGTTGGCTCTGGGGTGGGCAGAGAGATCATTTTTGGGTAAGGAGGGGAAATAGCAGAGATGGGAAACAGAAGAAACAAAAATTGTATTCAGGTTACCAGAGTTCAACATTTGAAAGGAAGACATTTGGAATGCTTTAGTTTCTAGTTTCAGCATGCCATAAGACCTTTAGGGGGAACCGAGGACCATTGGGTTAAGATCCAGTTGGGTCAGGCTGTAAATTATGCTGAGTATGAGGTAGAAGCAGCTAGGTGTGGGTTACAGAAGATGGCAGTATATTACAAGGACTTGGAATATTTGAGATCTGACAGTGGTCAGCATGGTGCTGGAATATGCTAAACCATCTAATAGCAGGGTTATAGTGCCTTCCAGAGAAAGCCAAATACATTATCTATGGAAGTCCAGAGTCAAGGTTAAGGACAGAGGATTCCTTAGTGCAGTGGGGCTGAGCCCTCAGGGAATCAGGAACCAGTTCTATACTCACTGTACTCACAGGTGCTCACTGATCACTTTACAGATAAAGGGAGGATATGGTAGAATAGGCATTCAAGTTGTTACTGCCTATAGTGAGCATACATGGTTCATTCCTCCCCCATAATATATGCCTGTTTCAATCTTGTGTCACACTGAAGGCATCTCACTTTCCTGCTGAGCTCTAAAAGCTCCAAGTTGTCAAGTTTGAGTAATCATTCTAGTTACTGGTTCCCTGAAGGTGAGGACATTTGATTAGCTTCTCTCCAGAATCTGATATTAACTTGACTACATTGCTGCTGATGGTTCCCAAGGCAGGTGTTTGAAGGTTGCAGGACGATATAGCAAAGCCCACAAAGGAGGGCTTGTCAGTGGCTTCTGACAAACTACACTGAACTAATTCATAATTCTAACTGAATTTGGGAAGCATCATCAAATGTATAGGCATACTAATTTATTTCAATGGAAAGCTTCAGGCAGTATAGTGAGGTGGCTAAGTCTGTCTTTATTTATTTTTACTTTTTGAATTGGGGTCTGTCTCCCAAGCTGGAGTGCAGTGGCATGATCATTCCTCACTGCAGCCTTGATCTTCTGGGCTCAGGCCATCCTGCCTCAGCTTCTTGAGGACTACAGGCGCATGCCACAACACCTGGTTAATTTTTTATTTTTTGTAGAGACAAGGATTTACTGTGTTGCTCAGGCTGGTGTTTAACTCCTGGGCTCAAGCAACCCTCCCACCTTGGCATCCCAAAATGCTAGGATTACTGGCATGAGCCACCACACCTGGCTGTGATCCTAATTATTGCTTACAACTTTTAACACAGTAAGATAATTTTCATGACTGCAAAACAATTTAAGCCAACTTTTTTCCTATTTAAATCTAGGCTTGTGATACGTGGGCTGTGATCCTCTAGAGCCAGCTTGGACTCACTGTTCGACTGAATTGAAAACAACTCATTTCCTCTGAGAAGGACCCTTGTATGTGCAAGACTTTTATTTATAACTTATTTTGGATTAAAACTTTTCAAACATCTCTGCTACTGGTGTTTTGTGATGCAGGTTGAGGGGGAAGGAATACAAATGGAAAAGACAAAGTGCACTGAAGGAGATAAACCAATTTTACTGTCCATCATTATGTTATACAAAAATCTAGAAATAATAGGTTTCTACAGAAAACAACAGAATAGTAAATGAGAGGAGTAGAGAAATAATTTAAATTTGCAGTTCTTCCCATGATATTAGGATGATAACCATGTCAAAGCATGTCTGACTTCAGAATAAAAGTTGTTCACTGGCCAAAGCCTGCCATAAAATTAAGGCTTTCAGTGTCTTTATCTGCTTTACTGGCTCTTAATGAAACTTTTGAGGTCTTCAAGAAAAGTAATGTACTCCTGGTGCTCCAAGGCTGTGCTGAGCTCCACCAACTCATCTGCAAAACTGTTGTCCACTCCTCGATCCGCAAGGAAATCCATTAGGTGGTCATACAAAGCCTACAAGGAACAACATTAACTAGTTAAAAATGCTTATTAATTAAAAAACACTTCTTTCCCTCCTTGAATTAGGACCCTCCCCCACGTGCAAGTGCCAAGACCATCCATCCTATCAAGCACTCACCCAATCCAGGGAATCTGTGTTGAGCGTGTAATTGGTGTCCTTCCATTCGGACTCACCAGTAGACTGAAAGCTAACTTCCCTGATAGAGAAAATGTCACTCTCAGCCTCCTCTTCTTGTCCAACCTGAGAATTAACAGTATTTGGGGAAACTGAAGGGTTTTCCAGGACAAGCCAGACTCATGCAAAGAAAAGGGACTACTTACTGCTTAAGACACCAGGTTTTAATCCCTTACCCCCACCTCTCTTCTCCTGCTTTAGCCGTCTAAGCTAGAAAGTCTTTTAAGTATGGGCTAAAAGGGACCAGGAAGCACCCAGAGGCTGGCACTCCATCCTCATACCTCATCCTCTGGATAGTGACAGTCTAACACGAGGGCCTTCTTGCCATCGTTCTTTATAACTTCAACCACGAAATTGGGAGTTGACGTCAGTTCAGGCTAGGAAAACAAGAACAGGTCAATATATGTCATTGCTGGAAGGAGCTGGATGCCTGGATCAAAGATCTCAAACAGTTCAGAGTGTCTGATGGCCAGCACTACTAGGAAATTATTTTGCCATTTTAATAATCTTATGCAGCCGGGTATGGTGGCTCATGCCTGCAATCCCAGCACTTTGGGAAGTTGAGGCGAGAGGATTGCCTGAGCCCAGCCAGGGGTTCCAGACCACCTTGGGCAACATGGCAAGACCTCATCTCCACAATATATAAAAAAATTAGCTGGGTGTGGTGGCTTGTGCCTGTAGTTCCAGCTACTTGGAAAGCTGAGGCGGAAGGATCACCTGAGCCCAGCAGACCTGAGCTCAACAGGTCGAGATTGTGGTGGCCGTGAGCGTGCCACTGCACTCCAGCCTGGGCAACAGAGTGAGAGTTTTTTCTCATTGTCCATAGTAGCATGATAGGAGCCTAGAATCTTTAACAGAATGCCTCACTTCCGTTAGCACTCTACTTAAAGAACACAGTTTTCAATTAAGAAATCTGAATTCCCGCTCAAGCTATATGCCAATTAACTGAGTTTTAGATCAGTCCCTTAACTGTCTAGGCCTGTTTTCTCCATCTATACAATGCAAAGCTTGCCTAAAGTTCCAAGATATCTTTCCAGCTTGACTGTTTTGAACGTCTTCACTACAGACCAGAATCAAAGGCTGGGGCACCTGGCTAAGTGGCCATCCTAATGTCTGAATCATGGCAGCAGCTTTTCCTTTTGATGGTGAGCTCTGCGAGCAGAATCTATGTCAGGGAGATGCTAGGTGGGGTGGCTGAGGCAGAAGCACACCATAGAGCTGTGCTCTCCATGCTAGATCATGAGACAATACTGAACTGATGGCTGCTTACTAGGCCAGGCATACCACTTCCTAAAATGTTTGAAGACTGGGCACCATCCAGGTCTAAACAAGAGGGCCTACAACCTAAGGAAAGATCTCACCTGGCCAGGGGTTAAAATCTGGTATCTTAGGCTTTCTCACCTTGGATAAGTAACTGGTGGGTAATACCTGCTTGTGACACGTTAGGAACATTCCTCACATCAAATGATAATCTCCAATATCAAACATCTCCCCATCATGAGATGGGTTGAGATAGTTTAAGTCCCTTACCATTAAGAGAACACAGGCCAAGCTATAAAGACAGAGCCTGCAGATGACAATTTGTTCAGACTCTGGAGAAGAAAGGGGGGTCAAAGCCCTGCTAAAGCTGGCCAGAAACCATTTGCTGCTCTAAAAGTCCCAAGGATGGGTGGGTATCCTTTGCGTTCTCTCTTCTAGCATTAGAGGAATTTTTTAAAAGCAAAGAAGTTCTTCTCTAAGCCCTCGGGGCAGCCTGTCAGAAGTGATACAAAAGCTACTTACAGTGTTACGAGCTTACCTCCTGTTCTTCAGCCTTCTGCCCTTGTGAGGGCTCCTCCTCACCATCAAATGTCGGTGGAATGCTGTTGTTAATGTTGAAAGTGACAGTGATCCTAGAAAGACAAAAGAAAACAAACAAGGCATAGTTTTAACCGAGTGAGTTAACAGATATGTATACGGCCTTACTACAGTTACTAATGAGAGGGCTTATTGAAAAGTCTTTATCACAACTGCCTGTATATCTGGATTATATGCAGAACTTCAAAAGGCTGGGTGCCTATATCCAACCCCAAGACTGATTCAGCAGTTCTGAAGTTCCTACTATGTGCCAGCTGTTGGAAGCCAGTCATATGTGGGTTACTGCCACCAGACCAGCATCCCAGGGCTTACTGCCATGTGTCCACTGTTCATCTCATGGCCACAGTCAGATGACACTGCCCACCCTCGTCTTTCTGGGGAACCCTCAGTAAAAGTAAGCACCTGAGAGGCTGATGGGATGGAACAGAAGCCCTTTTAAGAGATTTTCTCATTTGGGTGTGGTGGCTCACACCTGTAATCCCAGCACTTTGGGAGGCTGAGGTGGGAGGCTCACTTGAGCCCAGCCTAGGCAAAACTGTGAGAACTCCTCTCTACAAAAAGTAAAAATAATAGCTGGGTAAGGTGGCACGTGCCTGTAGTCCCAGCTGCTCAGGAGGCTAAGCCAAAAGAATCGCCTGAGCCCAGGAGGTCGCGGCTGCTGTGAGCTGTGGCAGTGGACTCTGGCTCCAAAAAAAAAGTATCACAGACTTAAACATAAGAGCTGAAACTATAAAACTCTGAGAAAACAGGTATAAATCATCACAACATTGGGTCAGGCAGTGCTTGCTGACGTGATACTAAAGCATAATTGACAAAAAGGAGGGGAACTGTGAACCTCAAAATTAAAATTTTTGTGTTATAAAGGACACTACCAAAAAGTGAAAACTCTCAGGATGGGAGAAAATGCTTATAAATCATATAAGCTAAGGGAATTGTACCCAGAATATATAAAGAACTCTTTCAGCTCAACAATAAAAAGACCAATTGTCTAATTTTAAAATGGGCAAAGAATCTGAATAGACAATTCTCCAAGGAAGAGATACAAAAGGCCAATAAATACGTGAAAAGCTGCTCAACATCATTAGTTCATCAGAGGAACTGAATTAAAGTCACAATGAGATACCACTTCATATCCATGAGGACAGCTAAAATAAAAAAGATGGACAACAAGTGCTGGCAAGGAGGTGGGATTGTAAAATTGTGCAGCCACTGTCTGGCAGTTCCCCCAAACAGGTAATCATACTTATCCAATGAGCCAGCAATTGCACTCCTATGTATATACCCAAGACAGAGAAAGTAGGTTACCAGGAGCTAGAAAGGAGGAGGAATAGAGTGTGACTGGCTAATAGGTATTTGTTTTGTGGTGATGACAATGTTCTAAAATTAGATAGTGGAGACCTATGCATAACCTTATGAATACTAAGAACGACTTAATCGTATACTTTGACAAAAGGGTATATCTTATGGTATATAAATTAAGTCTCAATAAAGCTTTTATAAAAAAAACAAAATACAGGATTACATACATATCATAAGGTCAATTATTTAAGAATACAAGAAAAAAATCACTGGAAGATATTAAATGTTTACCTATATAATGGGGTTATGGATGACTTTAACACAAATTATAAACAATACTTTAAAAGTTTAAGAGGTGGGAGGAGCTGACCTAGCTCAAAAACTCCCCACTTCTTTCTGATGGCAACACTTGTCACACTGTTAATCCCATCCTGTTACATGAGTTACATTTCTTGCTTTTTTGCCTACTGTAAACATTAGTGAGCAGGGATCTGTCTTATCAGGACTGTAAATCAAAGATCAAACGGATTCTGGCAGTACTTTTAAGAATTTCTCAATTTGCATTCCTATATGTAGGTAGGGCATGACTTCTCACACCAGGAAAGATTGGCTCTACCGTCCAATCCACTTGCTGGCTACATACTTTTGTGCTACTTTCTGTCTCCTTAGTAACAAGCCCACAGCAAATCTGTGTTCATAGAGCTTATGAAACTGTCCAAAAGAATCCTGCTCGCTCCCCCTCTCTCTTTTGTTAGAGGCGGGGCCTCACTATGTTGCCTGGGCCTCACTATGTTGTCTGGGACTACTGGCCTGGGATTGCAGGCATGAGCCACTGCACCGGGTCTTTCTGTCTCTGGAAAACTGTGTATCAAAGTATCCACCTTTACTCAAGGCTGCTCTAGGGAGCCTGAGTTAGTTCCCTGGAGTTCTCAAGTCCCCAGATCAGTACTTACTTTTCCCCGGCAACTTTCCGCACTAATTTAGCTTCTGTTCCATTCACTTCCAGCTCCCAACCTCCAGACATCTTAGGGAGGGCCTTATGCTTCTGGATCTTCTTTTCCTCCTTAATTTCACCATTCAGGAATTCAGCAAAAGCTTTGTCTCCTAGAAAGAAAATCCAGACACAGAAAAAGAAAAGCCAATTAGACACAGAAAAAGAAAAGTCAAACATAAAACTATTACACAGGTTACTGCAGCTAGAAATCTGGACTTGGGCTGTTTCTAATCTCGGCTGGTTGCTGTAGAACCTGAGTCTATTTCATAATATTACGCCTGTTTCCTCATCTGTAAACATACAATATTAATAGCGGGAAGCTGAGCTTGATTCTGGAAAAGTGAATCCCAGCAATGAACTCACTACCACCTTTTGCTTATAAAGCAAAATAATTCCCAACTACCCTCTTTGGTTTGCCGACAGTCATAACTATGCTGCTTTGAACCGCAACCTTGGGCCTTCCCGAAGTTCCATTTTCGAGAGACTATGGATAAAGCTGCCCTCCAATAGTTAACTTAACCCCGGCCCAACAAAATATGGAGCACGTAGTGAATGAGAGAGGTGGACGAATGTGATTGCAAGTAGGTTTAACCCGCTGGGTGCGAATCAACGGGAAAATGTCCCAGACCTCAGGGGTCGATTCCGGGCGATCCACTCCTGATCCCTCCCAAAACCCTCCGCGACCCGAAGCCCCCGGCCCCCGTGCACGAAACTCACCTTCGGTGTGCAGCCCGCCGCCTCCACAGCCGCAGGCGCAGGGCCCGAGAGGCCGCAGGAGGCTGGGCCGCCGCGCCGACCCCGCGCGCACGCTGAGCAGCCCGAAGGGCCGGGCGCAAGGTCGGGGCACCGGCTGCAGTAGCTGCCGAAGCGGCGGGGCGGGCGCGGCGGCGCGGAGGCCAGCGGCGGCGGAGCCCAGGGCACGGGGCACCCAGCGCAGCAGCGGCAGCATCGCGCAGGCAGCAGCGAACACGTGCGGATGCGAAGGACGACCCGGGCTGAGGCGCCCCCTGACCTAGCGCGCCACCGGAAGCCCCGCCCTAGCCGGGAAGTGCCGCCCTAGCCCGGAAGCGCCTCTGCCGGCGCCCTATAGACCGAAGCCTGTGTTCGGAACCGCGCCCTCTGCTGGGAACCTCCGGCTTAGCCTCCCAGGGGCTTCGTCCGTATTCCTGCGGCGTGAGTCGGTAATCTGAGGCTTTCTCTTTCTCTCCAGCGGCTGCTTATACACTCTCCGTTTCCACCTACTGTTTTTAAAACACTCCAGGCTTTCTGACTGCGTGGAGTGCACTCTTGTCGTTCCCCAACTCACACCAGACCCGGCTCCAGGGTCTTAGGAGACCTTCCTAGAACCTCCTCTCTTGCACCTAATGGGAACTTGCGCTTGGGAACAGCCAGCCACTACGCTTGATTTCCCTTTCAGCAGACACCTCCTGGCATTTCTGGCCTACCAGCCTTCCCTCCGCCTCACCAGACGTGAGATGCTGAGAGGCAGGATCCATGATCAATTTTGGCGATCTTCCCTCTCCGCATCCTCCAACTTTGCCCGCGAGTTAAATGGAACATTTTTCTGGGGACAGGAAGCCATGGCTTACCTCAGATTTAGGTTATGAACCAATGATCTAGGCGGGCACGGTGGTTCACGTCTGTAAAGCGGAGGCGAGAAAATTGCCTGAGCAACTAACTTGGCGAGACCTCGTCTCTACAATAAATCAAAAAGTTAGCCGAGCGTGGTGGCGTGTGCCAGTATATCCGGCTACTTGGAAGGCTGAGGTGGAAGAATCGCCTGAGACCAGCAGGTTGAGGCATCGGTGGCCATGAGTGTGCCACTGTACTCCAGCCTGGGTCACTGAGTGAGACTCCAACAACAACAAAAAGATCCTACCTTCTCAGGATACACAGGACATATACGGTACCAAGAAGGTATGTCTTGCCAAATTAGTGACAAGACTAAAACTCAATATTTTCTAAACAGCTTTCTATGGATGAGGGAAAAGAGACCCCCAAAAAAAGCCACATACATCATGTACAAGATTCATTTTTAATGGTTTTTACACTCTAGTGCAAATGAGCATTATATACAACAGCTGTTTCTATAGTTATTTGTTTTAATATGACCAAACTCTCAAAATACAACATAAGCCTGAACCAATGTTTTTCTCCCTGTAGTTTTTTTTTCTGTAAGTTGTAATATTTTGATCAAACACAATTTCCACGGATGCAAGTATTTCCTTATGTGCTCAAGGAATGTTATCTTAGATGCATGGCCACAGTTCCAAGCAGTTCCTGGAACCTGGAGGTTAGTGGCTTTATACATCACTGTACAATACAAAATTAGTTTTGCCCGCAAAGCAAAACTTGCCTCTGTTTTGACATCTCTTAAAACTAGCAGCGATGCAGCATTAAGGGTTTTTATCAAGGACCTGGTGTGCGCAGTCTTCTCCCTTGTAATGAAATGTGTGTTACTCTGGATGCTTCGCACTGCATGATTACTAGAAGAGAAACACCTGAGGCATGCGAGCTGCTTAGAGTGCATGTATTTACATGAAGCTGCTCATGGGAGCTGGTGATTCGTCCAGATATGGATTTCATAGGTAGGAAAAGAGGTGTCACACCATCAGAGATTTTACCAGTTGAAAAGAGTAGCTGAAGATTATATTGCAATATCATTGTGAAATATTTAACACCTTGAGAAAATTTAGGTTGAAAGTATACTATCCCCTGCAGCTCAATATAAATAACTATTTCTTTGTATGTGGAGTCAGAATGGATTTTCCAATCTGATTTTAATCCCTGAGCAGCTATGTTAAAAATTAACTTTTTTAAAAGCCCAATAAAAAACTAAATATTGTATTAAAATTCTACCACAATGTTACAGTGATAAACATATTTCTGTACAGAAACAGTAAAGCTACTTAGAAGCTGTTTACATCCTTTACCTCTCAGAAAAGGACAGGCATTTCTGGAAACTATTCAAGTACTTAAGCTGGACATAAATTACTCCAAGATAAATTTTACTTGACCCACAGGACACCTCTAGCTTGAGAGATAATTTGCCGAGAAACATAATAAATTGCCCCACCCCAACTTTTTACCAGCACTATGAATGTTTTATTAAAAATACAATGTATTCTTTTACCAAGTCAGGTTAAATATCCTAGTCTCCTATTGAGTGGATGGGAAAAATATACTTAAAAAACTTGCTGGAAATTTTTTCAGAAAGTCAGAAATGGTGCAAGAACTGGTTCAAAGTTTAAGAATTCATCATGGCCGGGCATGGTGGCTCAGCCTGTATCCCAGCACTTTGGGAAGCCAAGGTAAGAAGATTGCCTGAGCCTGGGTGTTCAAAACCAGCCTGGGTAACTTGCTGAGACCTCATCTCTACAATAAATCACACACACACACAAAACTAGCCAGGCATGGTGGCATGTGTCTGCTTGAGTGGCTGAGGTGGAAGGATCACCTAAGCCCAGCAGGTTGAGACTGCGGTGGCCGTAAGCGTGCCACTGCACTCTAACCTGGGCGACAAGACTGAGACTGCAACTCAAAAAAAAAGAAAAAAAGGACATTAGAAAACTTGAGCCAGAAAAAAAAATTCAATAAGATAAGGTATATAGGATCTGTGAAGTCTTATTTGGCCTAAATATAACCATTTCTAATAGAAATAATTATCCAGACACCACTAAACACTGGCTAAAAGCTTGACTGCACAGAACCATGGCTAGTGTTGTAAATAAAGACTGAGTCAGACTTGACACATACAACTGTGGTCAGATGAGACCCTGGAATGGGAGTACTCTATCAGGCCACAGTCTCTGAAAAGATTGCGGGACCCTGAGTGAAGAAACTTTCCGTGGTCTCTGAAGAGCCTCTTAGGCAGTTTGGCCTTCTACTTATAAACTGTATGATTCATTCTGTAAGAAATGACAAAATAGGCTGTGTGTGGTCTATTAATCCTAGCACTTCGGGAGGCTGAGGCAGGAAGATTGCTTGAGCCCATGAGTTTGAGACCAGCCTGGGCAACATAGCAAGACCTCTTCTCTACAAAAAATGCAAAAATTAGCCAGGCATGATGCTGCACACCTGTAGTCCCAGCTACTCCGGAGGCCGAGAAGGAAAGATTGCTTGAGTCTAGGAGGCTGAGGCTATGGTGAGCAGTGATTGTGCTACTGCACTCCAGCCTGGGTGACAAAATGAGACCACAACTCAAAAAAAGGAAAGAAAGGAATGACAAAAGACTACACAGATGTATTTGAACCAATTAAGCACAATGATAAAGAGCTAAATCTTGGCTTCATCCAAACATCCTCTGGGGAAAGATTATTTGCTTTTGATAATTAAGTAGCTAAAAAAGAACCGTTAAAGTCTTTTTCCTTTCTCAAAATATCAGAACAGGAAAAGACTGTGGAGATCCTCTATTCCCTCTGACAAATGTAGACAATGAGGGTTAGAGAGGGATGCCTGACAGCAGCAAAGCCAGATTGTCTCGAGTCCCTATGAAGAAGGAAGAGAGATCACAGAAAGTCAGTAAAATACAAGAATATGAGAGACCAGATGTGGTGGCTGGGATGGGCTGATGCTCTCTGGGTACTCACCTACCATGCACCCTCCCCTCTCGTCCATACCCCACAGCTCTAACCAGGGGCCCTGCCCAAAAAGAAACAGCTGACGTGGAACACGGAGTCATTCCTCATGCTCACACGCTCACAGGTGCCAAATCAAAGAGAAAAATGTCAACTGGGGATGTGGGAGTGACATACACACACTCAACAGTAAAAGGTCAGTTTTCCATGTCTGCACTTGACATGATTCAAAAGGTACAAATCAACTTTCATCCAGGAAACTTACCTGTCTCCTGAAAGCACTGATGGGGACACACACCACAAAGGAGGGGAGGACCAAGATACTCCTTTACTAGCCTCTGCTTGGAGACAGACATAGAGCAGTCCACCCCCCTGAGACATGAAGGATCAGTAGGGATGGTCATCCCAAGAGGTAAAAGACAACAGCACCTCCCTCTGGAAGCTTCTACAGAAGTCAGTTGCTTATGTTTTTTGCTTTAAAGCTTCATACAGATAGACATTAAAACAGAACCAAGGAAAACATGCAAGCTCTGCAGACTCCTAAGGCCTCCTTCCAGAAAATCCTTCTCAGTCACAAGAACTTAGATGATGTTGTACTTGACTCACATTAGGCATAATGGCTCACAGCTCATTGTATGTCTATCGTGCACCAGGCATAGCTCTGGGTACTTTCTGCTTATCTCTAAACTCCATGACCCCAATCCTTTAAGAATTATTATTACCCTCATTTAGTAGATGAGGAAACTGAGGCTCAGAAGTTACTAACTCACCAAAGACACCCAGCAAGAACCAGAAGCACAATTGTGAAGTTTCCAAGGTATAAATGATATGCACACATCTACACAGTTCAGGCCCAGGAGTTTAGACAAAGACATTTTTAAGCTCCTGGAAGTTGGACACATTCAGCTACAAGGACAGCTGTGGTCCAAGCTCCCAGGTCCCTGCAATCCGGGCAGCACCCTGGAGTGGCTCAGTTCCTGGCGGTTCTCAGCTTCCTCCTGAAGTACTCGGGGGCAGCCTCGTATAGCCACTCGGCGTCTACCACGCAGAGATCCCGCATGTAGCACTTGTTGGTGTAAAGCAGCTCAGTGTACACGACGCAAGCTGGCTTGCAGTGGAAGAGGACAGATGAGGGGTGAATGGCCACCGGCTGGTGGGTATCCGTGGTGACATAGGTACCGTCTGGCTGAAGCTCGGCGGTGCTTATGAAAAGGCTGTGAGCCAGGCAGCGGCGGATGCTCTCCATGTCTCCTCGGGATGACGTGATTGGCATCGACATCTGTTTCAGGAGAAAGTGACAAGGAGAAGACACCAAACATAAACACTACACAGCACTATACCGGGTATTGGGGCAGCTGAGCCTAAAATGCAGGCCATTTGCAAGCCTAACGAAGTGGTTGATGACATTCAGAGGCTGTTGCCTCAGGTGCCTTAGGAATCAGCAAGATCAGGGAAGAAGGCACAGCTGAAGGCAGACAGACCAAAAACTGGGAAATTAACACCTGGGAGCAGAAGGACTGGATGGGAGATATGCATATAAGCCACCAGACCACAGGCATGCTGGTGGACCCATCCTCACCTAAATTTCATCAGGATGCCCCCAAAGGAAAGGCCTGTCCCCTTGCTTTGACTACATCATCATTTCCTCACTCCAACTCCTCTTACGTATTGCTGCCAAATTCCTCTTCCTAAAGCAAAACTTAAATCATTCTTATCCACTCAAAACCCTCCAATGTCTCTACTGCTCCTGGCAAAACAAGGCAAACTGCCCGTGGTGAAGCTGTGAATGAACCACCCTGAGCCTGGCTCTCCTGTCTTTTCTCTCAATCCTCCTCTTTAGACGTCCCGTGGTCCTTCATAGCTGGTTGCCTTCTCTTCCCTAGCCCCATTTCATGATTCCTATCTCTGTGCCTTCGCGTTTGCTGCCCCTAGTAGAAATGCTGCCCTCATCAGTCAATGTCCCTGTTCTGCCACCCTTGCTGAGTGGGTCATATAACCTTACTGCCCTAGCCATAGCCAAATAGACCAGTGGTGCACACTTGCTTGACCTATGCTGGCCAGCCTCTCTCTTCCAGGCATTTAGGTCTGAAATGGGAAATCCAGTCAATCTCTGGTAGGCTCTTGAGGGACAAAGCCACATAAAGCAATTGCCTGCATATTGAAGTAGAGGGTGAGAAGAGAGAGCAGCCTAAACAAAGAGAACCGGCAGGTCCAGAGAAAGTAGCTGCCTCAGCTCCTGACAGCCTTTTCTGGTTCTTTATTCCAATCTCTTGTGGGGCATGGCTATATTTCCAGCTCACAGACTCCAAGAGAGACCTCTCTTTTTTTTTTTTTTTGAGTTGGAGTCTCTCTGTCGCCCAGACTGGAGTGCAGTGGCACACTCCCGGCCACCACAGCCTTGACCTGGTGGGCTCCGGCGATCCTTCCACTCAGCCTTCCAAGTAGCTGGAACTAGAGGCGCGCACTACCACGCCCAGGTAATTTTAGATTTATTGTAGAGATGAGGTCTCGCCAAGTTGCCCAGGTGGGTCTCGCACCCACGGGCTCAGGCAATCCACTCACCTCAGCTTCCTAAAGTGCGGGATTACAGGCTAAGCCACGGAGCCTCTTGAGACCTCTTTATCCGTTAAAATAGCTCTATTTTTTCCTTTATGATGGCTCCAGGGCTTTTGTTTTTGGCAATCAGCTGATCCTTGCCTGATGAAGACTCTGTTTTATCTCTTTATCTGTCAAGATTTAGCTCAGTTGTCACCACCTCCAAGAAGCCCCAGAGGCTAATTGGCGGTCTCTTTTTCCAGTCTGCTAGCTTCACCATTCACTGGCTGTGTGATCTGGGGCAAATTACTTAACCTGTTTAGGCTTAGTTTCATCATTTTAAAATGGGAATAGTAACAAAGTCAACCTTATGAACGAAATGAGGATTTGAATTAAGGTAGTCACATAAAAAGTGTTTAGAATAGAGCCTGAATAAATGCCTTATAAATGATAGTGATTATTATGATTATTATTGCCTCCTTGCATGAGTATATGTATGACAGACTGCCTCTCTAGAGTGTTTCTTTAGATACTTACTCATAGACATGTCTGTAAAATCCCAGGACTTTGACCAGTGCCTGGACCATAAAGAGAGGCATTTTTGGCAATTAAAGGGTCCTAGTTTCAGAACGAATACTACTACCAATAATACAATGAGAAAACTCATGAAGCTAAGCAACAGACTGGCAGGAAAACTGTTCAAGCACAAAAGGGGGTTTGGAAAAATGTGTAAAATACAGAATACAATAGGCTACTAACAGAAGAAACGTCTCTCATGCTGACAATAAGCTGCTGGCATCAGACACTGGCAGAGGTCCAGGCTACAACTGTCTCCCAAGAACAAGTGCAAGTCTGTATTGAGGGGACTATCTCAGAAGGGGCCCACGCACAAAGACATTCAACACAGAGTTATGACAGCAAAAGACACAATGGAGTTGCTTATGACAGCAAAACCTCCACTTCTCAAGTGGATTTCTGGGAAGTTTTTACTTTCTTCCTTATTTGTAAAAATTTCTACAATGAAATTCTTTTTATAAGCACTAGCAACTAAAAAAGTTTTACCCAGAAAAAAGTGCCAGTTTAGTCCCCCAAACAATACCAGAAAGAGACAATACCTTTAAGCAGATGTCCCTCAGCTGTGCTCTGACTTCAGCTACCAGCATCATATTCTTGCTGTTAACAAAATTCTCTTTGCACCAGTCCTAAATAGGAAAAAAAGAGATATCACAAGCATCTCATTTCTGTAGGGGAAGAAAAAAAACCAATTATATATTTAGAACACAGTTGAATTGAGAGGGAAAACTTCAGGTGCCAAAAAGGAATGTAGGAAAATATCTTTATATCAAAATGTATGAACCAAAAGGGAAAATATTAATAATTTAAACTAAAGGAGGCTGGGCATGGTGGCTCATAACCCCAACACTTTGGGAGGTTGAGACAAGGGAACTTAGTGCTAAAGTCCAGGAGTTTGAGGCTGCCGTAAAGCTATGATTGCGCCACTGCACTTTAGTCTGGGTGACAGAGCAAGACCCCATCTTTAAAAAAATAAAAATAAATAAAAAAAAGAAGGAAAACTAAAGCATTAGTGCCACCAGAATATATATATCTTAATTAAAAATTAAGATAAAGACAAATACCCACTAGAAAAATGGACAAAACTTTTTTAGTTGCTAGTCCTTATAAAAAGAATTTCATTGTAGAAAATTTTACAAATAAGGAAGAAAGTAAAAATGAAGACAACTCACAGAAGAGGAAATATAAATGCCAATAACGTTATGTAAGGATTCTTAATCTCTTGAGGAATCATGGCAATGTAGTTTAAAATAACAGATATTATTTCACATCCATCAACTTGGCAAGAATTAAGTTCATTTCAGCTAAGAGTTGAAGAGTATGGTAGAAATAGAAACTCTTGTATCTAACTATGAAGAGTTTTCTTTTTTCTTTTTCTTTTTTTTTTTTAGTTTGAGTCTCACTCTGTAGCCCAGGCTGGAGTACAGTGGCATGCTCACAGCCACTGTAGCCTCAACCTACTGGGCTCAGGTGATCCTTCAGTCTCAGCCTTCCAAGTAGCTGGCACTACAGGCCCGTGCCATCACACGCGGCTAATTTTTTGATTTATTGCAGAGAAGAGGTCTTGCCAACTTGCCCAGGCTTGTCTTGAACCCGTGGGCTCAGGTAATTCTCTCACTTAGGCTTCCCAAAGTGCTGGGATTACAGGCATGAGCCACCATGCTTGGCCAGTTTTGTTTCTTTAAAAAAAAAACTTCATAGAGATGTCATCTCACTATGTTGCCTAGGCTGGTCTTAAACTGTGGCCTCAAATGATCTTCCCACCTCAGTCTCCCAAAGCACTGGGATTACACCATGCCTGGTTGGGAGTTTAAAGCAGTGCTGACAACTTTGGAAGTCACCTGTCAGCCTGGCAAAGCTGAAAGATCTACCCCAAACCCCAGCAGGTTCACTTGTAGGGGTCTGTCCCCGAGAAATTCTACCCCACATTCCTGAGGAGCCCTGCACAGGATGGTCATTGAAGTACTAGAAGTGGAAAGAAATTGCAAAAGGACAGTATAATAAAAATTTATATTTATAGTGTATCATGTTGATGGATGTGAAGTAAAAGGATGTTCTTGCCCATGGGGAACCCACACCTCAACTTCAGGATAGTATATTAGGGAGTAAGGACTAGGAAAAGAGAGGAGGCCGGGCGTGGTGGCTGACACTTGTAACCTAGCACTTAGGGAGGCTGAGGTGAGAGGATTGACTGAGCCCAGTGGTTCAAGACCAGCTGGGGCAACTTGGTGAGACCTCACCTCTACATTACTACAATGGGAGTGGTGGTACATGCTGGTAGTTCCAGCTACTTGTAAGGCTGAGACAGAAGGATCACCTGAGCCCAGCAGGTAGAGGCTACAGTGGCCATGAGTGTGCCACTGCACTCCAGCCTGGGTGACAGAGACTCCAACTCAAAAAAAAAAAAAAAAAAGGAGAGAAGACAAGGGCTTTTACTATTTACAGCACTTTATTTCCTTAAAAAAATTGAGTTTACAACTGCTAAAACTCGGGTGATGGCTTTTTTTGTTTTTAAATGTAAAAATATGCACACTATAGCATGATTTCTGATTTTATTTTTAAGTCCAGGCTGGAGTGTAATTGCATGATTATGGCTCACTGCAACCTTGAATTCCTAGGCTCAAGCCATCCTTCCATGTCAGCCTCTCAAGTAGCTGAGACTAGAGGCACACACCACAATGTCTGGCTAACTTTTGTATTTTTTTGTAGAGACAAAGTCTTACTATGTTGCCCAGGCTGGTCTGGAACTCCTGTTCTCAAGCAATCCTCTCACTTTGGCCTCCCTAAGTGCTGAGATTACAGGTGTGAGAGACCACATCCAGCTTGATTTTATTAATACATGAAATAATATATTGCCATTTTCTATTTTGGCCCAAGAAACTAAAATATCATGCCAGCAAAAACTACTATGAAGGAAGTTAGGGACAGGTGGGGGAAAAAACATTTTGTGGTTAAGAAGTTGAGTCACCATATTCTTAATTAACTTGCCCAATTAAGTATGAGTTAAACACAAGCAGAAGAAAGGTTGGAATGATATTTCTTCCCTGGTAATCTCCCAGTACTCAGATATTTCTGAAATGACATCTGGCTTTCTTATTGTGACTTTTTAGATGATTCAGCCAAAAAGGGAAGGTACACTTAAAATGCATGCCAGAAAGCAGCAGCTTTCACTTGAGAAAAGAAACAAGACAAGGGTCACCTTATTTCCACCTATGTTTTTGAAGGTTCGGTAGATATTGAGCAGGGTAATGTGATCCCCCTCACTGGATATGAACTTCTTCCGTACTCCCTGCACTTCATCTCGCCGGGAAGGAGGGTTGTGGAGGACACTGTCCACAGACAGCAAGGAGACAATGGTCAGGATCTCTTCTGTGCAGTGGAATTTGGGGGACAGGAGGATGGTCTGCAAATCAAAATGAAAAATTGTGTAAAACCAGCTTTTTCTCAGCTTTTGAATACAATACCTCTGTATATTGCATTTGCAGTTTCCCATCTAAGGAATTAAAGGGCAAGTGTTTCTATAACCATGACTATGTACATTAACATTATTTTACTTTTTTGGACAACAGATGACTGCCTTCCCCACAGGATTCCAAATTCCTTGTGGATAGGGCTCATGATTTAGTATGTCTGTGAATCCCACACAGAATATAAATCAGGGTTATACACAAAGTAAAGTGAGATTAATGTAGAAGCCATTGGGTTCAGGAATCTACTTTGGGATGGCTAACCTGTAATGCACAGAAAGGGGACTGAGGAGAGGGAATCATTTACTTTGGCAAATTTGGGTTCTAAAGGAAATGCTGCCATCTTTCTTCCAGTTGGAGTCAGGGTAAGCTGGTCATCCTTATGTTCAAGAGCACCTAACAGGTCCAGTTGGGCAATGGCCGCCTGAATGTGATCTAAAGAAACAGAGACATAAAAAGGAGCCAAAAATCCAAAAAAGGATGCAGTTGCAGCTTGTTCAGCACTTCTGGAAACTTTTGATAACTCTACATCAAACAATAGCAAAGACCACAACAACCACTGCCCCGACACACCTGTCAAAGCTATTAATCACATCATCGTCTTCAGCTCAGTTTCCTTTTTAAATGACCTGTAATTTGGTAACATGTATATAAATTCTGAATACATATACTCTTTGAGCCCAGTGATGTTACACTTACAAATTTCACCTACAGCTACACTCATATGTTGTACAGAGAACATATCTCCAGAAGCAAACACGTAACTATGAAAATATCAGTTGCCTCAGAGGCCACCTGGGAGGCTCGAGTCAAGGGGTGAGAAGGACATTATTTACCATTTATTCTTTTATAATTTTTGGACCATGTAAATACATTACCTATTAAAGATAAAAAAGCAGTTCTAAGGATATAGTAAATATGTACATACTAATAGCAAATGATCTATAAAATATGCTAAGTGAAAAAAGCAATGTGCTTTTCATGGCTTTTCTAAAGCAATCTTTATCAGTAGGAGAATGGATACATTTTGGTTTATTCACGGAATGGAACAGCATTTAGTGGTGAAAAGGCATCAAGACAAATAAACCTTACAGAATGTACTGAATAAAAAAAGAGAACGTTACTGGAGGTTAAATACATAAACAAGCAAACTGAAACAAGATTGTTGAGGGATACATATGAATATAGTAAACAATAAAGAAAAGCAAGGAAATTACAAACAAAATAAGGGGGAGCAGTTACCCTAAGGGAGTGGAAAGGAGGTGAGGGCGGCCAGAGAGGGGTCCCAGGGCTTTGATGGCACTGGTAATGGGTACACAGGTGTTGGTTTTATTATTCCTTATCTACCACCTAGGATGGAGTACAGTGGCAAGATCATGGCTCATGGCAGCCTCAACCTCATGGCGTCCTTCTGCCTCAGCCTCCTGAATAGCTTGAACTACAGGTGCATGCCACCTTGCCTGGTTAGTTTTTTTTTCTTTATGTAGGAATAGAGTCTTACTATGTTGCCCAGGCTATTCTCCAACTCCTGGGCTCAAGCAATCCTTCCTCCTCAGCCTCCCAAAATGCTAGGATTATAGGTGTGAGGCATGGCATCCAGCCTATTTTTGTTTTGTTTGTTTGTTTGTTTTGAGTTGGAGTCTCACTCCATTGCCCAGACTGGAGTGCAGTGGCTGCTCCTGGCCACTGCTGCCTCGACCTGCTGGGCTCCAGCGATCCTTCCACCTCAGCCTTCCAAGTAGCTGGAACTACAGGCGTGCGCTAGCACACCCGGCTAATTTTTGATTTATTGTAGAGATGAGGTCTCACCAAGTGGCCCAAGCGGGTCTCGAACCCAGGCAATCCACTCATCTCAGCCTCCCAAGGCGCAGGATTACAGGCTGAGCCACCGAGCCCGCTTAGTTTTTGTTTTAAAAGAAACTACATACACTTGCATACGCAAAGATTTTCTCTAGAAGACAACTAGAAAATGGTCCCAGTAGTTGCTCTAGGGGAGGAAAACTATGAACTTGAGGATCAGGGTGGGACCCTTATACACCCATCATTGTTTACTTTTTCTTTCTTTCCTATATTCAAGGTCTCACTCTTTTGCCCAGACTGGAGTGCAGAGGCACAGTCATGGCTCACCACAGCTTCAAACTCTCAGGCTCAAGCAGTCTTTCCTCCTCTGCCTCCCAAGTAGCTGGAACTATAGGCACACATCACCACACCTGCCTAATATTTTGATTTTTTTTTTTTTTTTTGTAGAGACAAGGTTTTGCTATGTTGCCTAGACTGGTCTCAAACTCCTGAGCTTAAGCAATTCTCCAGTCTTGGACTCCCAAAGTTCTGGGATTATAGGCATGAGCCATCATGCCTAGTCAATTGTTTACTTTTTTTCTTTCTTTTTTTTTTTTTTGAGTCGGAGTCTTACTCTGTCGCTGGTGTCTTGTCAAGTTGTCCAGGCTGATCTCAAACTCCTAGGCTCAGGCAATCCTCTCACCTCCCAAAGTGCTGGGATTACAGGCATAAGCCACTATGCCTGGCCTTCCTTTTTTTCCCTTACCAATTGCGTTTCTTCTCTTAAAGGAAAAAAAAAAGAAAAAGAAAATGGTGCACTGATGAGAGACCAAGTGCCAAAGTTACTATCATGAAGAATCCCAATTATTGTTTTCTTCCTCCACAGAGAGATCGCTAATGAAGGGCAAAGGCTAACCAAATTTCAGTTAAAAGCAAAGAAATTTAATCTTAGCAGTCCTTGTGCAAATAAAAGTTCAATAGGGCCAGGAGCAGTGACTGAAGCCTGTAATCCCAGCCCTTTGGGAGGCCAAGGTGAGAGGACTGCCTGAGCCCAGGAGTTCAAGACCAGCCTGAGTAAATTGGCAAGAACTCATCTGTACAATAAATCAAAAAATTAGCCAGGTGTGTTAGCGCGTGCCTGTAGTTCTGGCTACTTGGAAGGCTGAGATGGAGGATTGCCTGAGCCCAGCAGGTGGATAGTGGGGTAGCCATGAATATGCCACTGCACTCCAGCCTGGGCAATGGAATGAGACACCAACCCCCCAAAAAGAAAGTTCAATAGGTTTCTATAGTATCCCAAGGACCCATTTGATGACCTTCACTGGTTTCAGATATTAAGGAATCTGACTATGAGTCCCTATATGATGATGCTGACAGCACAAAACCTATCATTTCACAGCTGGGAGTAGTGAAACACACCTGTAGTCTCAGTTACTCAGGAGGCTGAGGCAGAAGGATCACTTGAGCCCAGGAGTTCAAGGTTGTAGTGCCCGATGATTGCACCTGTGAATAGCCACTTCGCTCCAGCCTGGGCAACACAGCGAGACCTTATCTCTAAATAAATAAATAAATCAGTCTATCATTTCATGATAATTTCGAGGGACCTCTCTGATGGTTAAGGTTATTATCCACATAATTAAATAAACAAAAGAAGATTACACCAAAATACTTTTTTTTCCAAAATACTTTTTTTTGGGGGGGGGGTTCATTTGTTGTTTGTCTACTTGCCTACTTACCTGGAGATGGTTTGGACATGAAGTCAAAGGTGAGCACATTTGGGACTTTCATTGCTAGAAGCTGAAGTATCACACTGGCCAGGTTACATCTGTGAAGAATACAACATGACAGGCATTCATCTGTCTCCAATTCCCCTGCCTGTGAATCAGAACCGCTTACCAAGGAGTAAAAACCACAGTTATGGGCAAGCAAACAGGAAAGAGAGACATGGGGACAGATGGCAGGAGTGCAGGAGCAACTGGAGCCTACCTCTGGATCTCTGGCACAGTCATCTTATCAAACTTCTCAAATTCTTCCTCAGTGTAGAGCCGGTAACAGATGCCACTATCTTCTCTGCCAGCCCTCCCTGTGCGCTGCCAGGCCTGTGTCTTTGACACTCGCTGTACTGCTAACACCTCAAGACCACTGTCTAGAAGGAGAATGGGCCCTATTAGTGCTTTATCACACAAACAGTTTCTACAGCATTGACAAAAAGAAGCATTCCTCAGAACACCAGTGGTTCTTTCTGCAATACAGGAGTCCAGAAAAACTCAAGGCTAAATTAGAAAGCACAAAACGAGGTTGCTCTGCAGTGGTTTGGCTGCAGTGTGAAATCTTTTACAAAAACAACAGGAAAACCTCACGCGCATAGCAAAGGGCCAGAAGAGTAGTTTCTGAGATCTTGGCTTAACTCATATGATGGCCAACTACCCCAGTGTGCCTGGAACTAAGAGTTTCCCAGGATGCTGGCCTTTTTGGTGCTAAAATTATTAAAGATTCCAACAACTAGGATTGTTGGTCATATTACCAATCAATGACTTAGAAATTAAATGCCTCAGCTGGGGGTGGTGGGTCACGCTTGTAATCCCAGCACTTCAGGAGGCAGAGGTGAGAGGGCTGTCTGAGCCCACGGATTTGAGACCAGCCTGGGCAACATGGCAAGACCTCGTCTCTACAATAAATAAATCAAAAATTAGTCAGCGTGCCTGTAGTGCCCAGTGACTGCACCTGTGAATAGCCACTTCACTCTAGCCTGGGCAACACAGCGAGACCCTTTCAGCTACTTGGAAGGCTACGGCGGAAGGATCACTTGAGTCCAGCAGGTTGAGGCTGCGGTGGGGTGGCTGTGAGCATGCACTCCAGCCAGAGCAACAGAGTGAGACTCTGACTCAAAAAAAAAAGAAGAAAGAAATTAAATACCCCAAGTCACTTATGTGCTTTATAAAGCAAAGATAATGTGAAGTTTGTTTCCTAGGAGTAAATGAGAAATATTTTCTTGATAAAGGTGTATTCTGTACCAGACACTGAAGACCCATGTGCCTTCACCTACATATCTCTAGGAGACACACATGTGAAAGTTAGCATCCTAGTAAACACTAGAATACTTTAGCTAAATATTTGGGAGCAACAATTTCAGCAGCCTCAAGTCATCTGTGAAATAAAACCAGGTATAAAATAGACATGAGTAAAAATTACTTCAAGCAGTTTCCCACTGGATCTTCTCAAGAGACAGCTAGTGCTTTACCTTCCACCCGAGCCTACAGTATCTGATTCCTTCCTGGAAAGCCTGGGTGCTCTAACCAGCAATACTTAAATACAAATATAATTTCTGATGAGAACCTTTGATTGGCATCAGGTTGTCCTTGGCCTTAGAGCCATCAGTCTTGCCCAACTTGTGAGAGGGCTCCAGACCTTCTGCCCAGGTTTCTGACCCTCTGTTCCCAAGTTTGCTAAACCTGAGCTCTCCTTTCCTGCCTTGACTTCTTGTCTCACATACCTACCTCAGGTCTCCCTTCTGGACACGGTTTCTGGACTGTCTCACTCATGGTGTCTGCCACCCAAATCTCAGTAAGTTACAAACATGAAATGCTCACTTGGGGGAAAACTGTGGGACTACAGTTTCAACAGTTGCTCGCTATACACAGGAGAGACATTCATGAGCTACAAATTCTCACCAGGGTTATACTTCTTTGCTTTAACCATGCCCGTGTCAACTACATATTTTATTCCTGTAATGGTTATGGAGGTTTCAGCGATGTTGGTTGAAATGATCACTTTGCGATAGCCCTAAAAGGAGGAAGAAAACCAAAAAGCCATATGACACACATATGATTCAGAAGTGTTAAAACATATTCTCACCATTAATTTCCACAATTCACTCATGACCAAGAAAAGATGACTTCCTTATTAATGGCAGTCATTCATATTAATGGTTGCTCATTAAATTGGGCAGGGAAGGGGGTTAATCTGAGGCGATGAGATGTAGTGGAATAAGCACAAGATTCAAAAGTAAACAGATGGGGTTGGAATCCTGACCCTGTCAGTGGCTTGCTATGTGCCCTGGAGTAACTGTTACTGCCCCTCTCAGGGCCTCAGCACCCTCATGGGATCATAAGCTACTTGCTAGTTCTGTGAGGATAAGAGTTAGAGTATGCAAGTGTTGGCACAGTGCCTGGTACAGCAGAGCCACATGATATATGGCACTATGAGAAAATGCAGTTTATGTGGCCCGTAGAACAGTCACTCATTTACCTTTCATTCTCCCTCAACCCAACAGTTTTAGTATCTATAGCTGTGCTATCTGTAGCTGTGAGTTGTATCTGTAGTGTAATGAGCACATTAAGCATTGTACCTTCTCAACTAATTGATTGGTGCCTGAGCATCCCATCCATCTTATCTGAAGTCTGGTGATAGGCACATAGGTGCCACTGGTGGATTCATCTGAGTGCTCAGGGATGGGGCTAAACAGAAGTAGGGCACTCACTTTTGGGGCCCCTTGGAAGATGCGGAGCTGCTGTGCATAGGGCAGGGAGGCATACAGGGGAAGGACCAACATCGAGGGGCAGCCGTCTGGAAGGTGCTTTGCAATGTCTCGGCAAGTCTTGCTCATTGCTTCGATCTCCTCTTGACCAGTGAGGAACACCAGGATGTCCTGAGAAGAAGGGGCTTCCTATAAAAAAGGTACAGTGGGATTATTAGACAGTGAGAGAAGTACAGGTTGCACTCTGTTTCCTAGAGTTATTTTTCTTAAGTGTGGAAATGTAAATGAGCCTAAATGTTGATGTCTCCTTAGAAGAAAACTCTTACTAGCAAGGCACAAAACTGTAGCAAATGCAAGTTAGCCAGCTATGTTTAAAAACCAATTAAGGAAGTTTTGAAGGAAATCACCAGATTGCTTTGGTAACAATACCACAAAAAGCACAATCAGGCAAGCAAATAAGCTTTGCATGGAGCATCTTTCCTTGCATAAGCATCTTGAAAGATGAAGTTGACAAAACAGGTGACAAGGAAATCTTAATCTGTGGAAATGACCAGAAGTAGTCACAGTGGAAAAGAAGCCCTTATTTAATGATGCCACCAAAAGCACTTTCATACACCCAAAAGAGTTCACTATACTTGGATAGCTGCTTGAGACACTGAGGGTCACTGGGTTCTTCACCTTCAAAGGGAATAACATCTAAGTGATAATGACATACCTGTTTACAATCTTTCTTTCATATCTGTTCAGATATAATACTTTGCTTGATGTAAAGTGCTCAATGGCAGAATAATTGAAAAAATATTTAATAATAATTATAGTGGCCAGTCTGGGCAACACAGGGAGATCTCATCTCCACAAAAATAAAATTGAAAAATTAGGGGATGCGGTGGCACCCTAGTCTCAGATACTTGGGAGACCGAGGCAGGAGAATTGCCTGAGCCCAGGAGTTGGAGGTTGCAGTGAGCTATGATTGTACCACTGCACTGCAGCCTGGGTGACAGAGCAAGACCCTATCTCTGAAAAAATAAAAACAACAACAACAACAATAATAATAGTGGCCAGGCCCAGTGGTTCATAACTATAATCCCAACACTTTGGGAGGCCAAGGTGGGAGGGTCCCTTAAGGCCAGGAGTTTGAGATTGGCCTGGGTTACATAGCAAGACCTCCATCTACAAAAAAATTTAAAAATTAACGAGGCATGGTAGCATGTGCCTGTAGTCCTAAGCTACTCAGGAGGCTGAAGCAGGAGGACTACTTGAGCCAGGGTCCTAGGTTACAGTGAGTTATTATAGTGCTACTACACTACAGCCTAGGCAAGAGAGTAAGATCCTGTTTCTAAAATATAATAATAATAAACTGTTAATTATTATGTATATATGTAAATATGTATATACCAAAGTATATATACATATTTATATATATATATTTTAGCCCATCATTAACTGGACAACAGTTCAGAGGTATATACAGAAAGGATAAAACTTAAAACAGCCAAAACATCAGTGGGAGAATTCATCAAAGCTATCATATAACTGGACTGTACCAGTAGCAATCAATTCATGAAAAATTCTCATCTCAAGTTTGCTTTTAGCAGTTTCACAAGGCAGACTGATCTTTTCTTCTTCCTAAAATACTACCAAAATTATAGTAAAGGACATTGTCCTGGAAAGACAAAGACATGGGAGATGAGAAGATTCAACCTATTTTTGAAAAATGAAAGACATGGGGAAGAAGGGCTGAATGACTTGGCTGGGAGTCTACTAAGGGACAAGAGCTGAGCCAACTTCCCCAGGGAAGCCAGAAAGCCTCAGAATTTAAGGAAGTAAGGCAGAGGTATGTCAGGGAAGAGTGAAAACCCAGAGATTGGCTCAAAGTCTGAGTACAATGTGGTTAAATCCCCCAGGTTCTCTCCTCTAACCAGTACAAACAGGAGGCTGGGAAGTCATGGGGTGCTGTAATGGACTTCACCATAGGAGAATGATGAAGGGAAGAATCAAGATGACAACTGCACAGAGGCCTAGGAGAGCTATCTGTTCCAACAGGAACAGCAGCACAAAATTCTCTGGGTCTGGGGAAGAAAGACTGGGTTTGAACACACAACAATATTCATGACTGGCTTATAAGAAATGTTGGAACATTTGGGGAAAAATTAGCAATAGCTACATGTAAAACCTGCACAAATATGTTGTCCAAGAAACAAGGTATAGGAATGGTGTGCTGCTGGCAGTGTATGGTCACAATGTTGTTAATACTGATACTGGATTTAGAAAACATTGTGATAGAACTATGTTGAAAGGATGGAGCAGAGAGAGGTAGGGGAAAAGTATTTTAAAATCCTCAACACTGCATATAATTCCTAATATTGGTAACTCAAGAAATAGCAGTATATTTTAGAAATATGAAAGTAATATGCAGATAAAACAGCTATGGATTGAAACTGAGTACCTACAGAGCAGGAATCTGGAATGGGGAAATAAAAGCAACTGCTATTCTTTTACTTTGAGCATTTTAATATTAACAACTTGACTTTTTTTTTTTTGAGTTGGAGTCTCACTCTGTCACCTAAGCTGGAGTACAGTGGCATGCTCAAGGTCAATGCAGCCTCAACCTGCTGGGCTCAAGTGATCCTTCCTTCTTAGCCTTCCAAGTAGCTGGAACTACAAGTATGTGCCACCATGTACAGCTAATTTTTTGATTTATTGTATAGATGAAGTCTCACCAAGTTGCCCAGACTGGTCTCGAACCCCTGGGCTCAGGTAATCCTCTCGCCTCCACCTCCCAAAGTGCTTGGATTATAGGTGTAAACCACTATGCCCAGCTACAACTTGACTTTTTAAAACATTAAACTCTATGCATCACTTAATTTAAAACAAAAAATAATTTTAAAAGTTTGCCTCTAGGTTCTCAGAAAGTTAATAGGAAGGTATAAACAGTCCATTTATACAAATAAAATGAATTTACCCACTCAAGTTTTTTAAGTAAGTGTCAAATAAATAAGAAGATTAGCCAAGCGTGGTAGTGCAAGCCTGTAGTTCCGGTTACTTGGAAGGCTGAGGCAGAAGGATTGCCTGAGCCCAGCATGTCGTGGCTGCAGTGGCCGTGAGCATGCCATTGCACTCCAGCCTGGGGGACAGAATGAGACTCCAACACACACACACCAAAAAAAAGAGATTCTGAAATGTTCCCCTAGGCTAGGTACAGTGACTCATGCCTGTAGTCCCAGTACTTGGGAAGATTGAGGCAGGAGGATCACTTGAGGCCAGGAGTTTGAAACCAGCCTGAGCAACATAGGGAGACTTCATCTCTATAAAAATAAATTTTAAAATAGCCAAGTGTGGTGGCATGTGCCTGCAGTCCCAGCTACTCAGGAGGCTGAGGTGGGAAGATCACTTGAGTCCAGGAGTTTGAGGTTGAAATGGACTGCTCCACTGCACTCTAGCCTGTGTGATAAAATGAGACCCTGTCTTCAAAAAATAAAAAATAAAAAAAAGAAAGAAAGAAAAAAAAATTATATGAAATTATTTCCCTAACATAGTTTTGTTTTTTGTTTTAAAGAAAAACTCTAGCCGGGCTCAGTGGCTCAGCCTGTAATCCCACGCCTTTGAGAGGCTGAGGTGAGTGAATTGCCTGAGCCCGTGGGTTCGAGACCCGCCTGGGCAGCGAGACCTCATCTGTACAATAAATTTAAAAAAAAAAAAAATCAGCCGGGCGTGGTGGCGCATGCCTGTAATTCTGGCTACTGGGAAGGCTGAGGTGGAAGGATCGCCGGAGCCCAGCAGGCTGAGGCTGCGCTGGCTGGGAGCAGCCACTGCACTCCAGTCTGGGCGACAGAGTGAGACCCCAACTCAAAACAAACAAACAAACAAAAAAAAACACAAAAAAACTCTAAGTTGCAACACACTATTGGGTCAATAGTAACTTTTTTTTTAAATAAGGTAGAAGATATCAGATTATATCACATGTAGTAAGAGAGGCAGTGTTTCACAACGGACTTATTTTAGTTATATATATTGTGTACTGGGTTGTAACATAAAATGTGCTTCTTACGGGGTTATGATCAAAAAAAAGTTGATAAGTCACTGCTCTAACATATGAAAGTTTTCTGGCTTAGCAGAGGAAAGATACTGGTCAGAGGTGAATTATTTCTCTTTTCAAGGAAAATAAAAGATACCATAAATAAAGGATAAAAACCTGGACATGGCAAAGGAACCCTTGTTCATCTTGATGCCACAACTCACAGAGCTGTTTTCTTTAACAGCTTTTCTTCTCAAGGCTAAATGCATTCACTACCAGCTGCAAGGTAAAACCAAGTTTTGGGGGAATGTGCTCCCCACACCATACCTGGTGGATCTGGAAGACTGAGACAAGAGCTGCATGTAGGTAATCTTGCTGAGGCTGTTTGGTATAAAAAACCTGGATTGGATGCTGCCGGCCCTCCAGGTAGAGGACAGGGGCACCATTGAAATACTGAGAGAATAGGTCTACATCCATCGTAGCTGACATCACTATCACCTACATAAGAAAACAAAGAGGAGGATGAGAAACAAACTCTGGAAAAGTCTTCCTGTGTTCCTGCCAAGTCCCCAAAACAGATGACCTCTCCCATCATGGCTAATTTTCTCCCACAGTTCTGAAGCAGAACGGGAAGAAGAAAACACCCTGTGGAAGCAAAACAGGCCTATTCCCTTAAACATGCTACACATACTTTGAGAGGCAGCTTCCCCAGTTCCTTTCGCCTCTTCTGTGCAGCTTTTACCACTCCAAAGAGCACATCTGTGTGGATGGTCCGTTCATGGGCTTCATCCAAAATAACACAACTGTACTTCCGAAGCAGAGAGTCTGAAATTGCTTCACGCAGAAGCATGCCATCTGTTAGAAACTTGATCCTGGTGTCTTCTGAGGTGACATCATCAAAACGTACTGTGTAGCCAACCTGTGGGAAGAAACGACTTATTCATTCAGCAAACATTTCTTGAGCACTCACTGTGTATCCAGCATTAAGCTAGGGCACTTGAGCTATCACAGTGAGCAAGAACAACATCAACTCTGCCCTACTCCCTCAGGGAGCATGCAGCTCAGTTGGGGAGACAGACAATGGACATGTACATTTAACTGCAATTATGATAACGATTACAAAGAATTTTAAATTAGCCTCCTACCTCACCTACTTAACAGTTTCATGCAAAGCTATATACAGATACAAAAAAAGTCCAAGGTTTTGTTTTGTTTTTCTTTGAGTCAGGGTCTCACTCTATTACCCAGGCTGGTATACAGTGGCACAAACATGGCTCACTGCAGCTAGACCTCCTGAGCTCAAGTGATTCTTCTGCTTCAGCATTCTGAGTAGCAGGGACTACAGGAGTGCACCATCATGCTCAGCTAATTGTTTTGATTTTTTGGTAGAGATGAGGTTTTGCTATGTGGTCCTGCTTCTGATCTCTCAGGAACTGGTAAAGAACTCTGAGATAGGCCTAAACAACTAGAAGACTAGGCATGAAAGAATGTATGTAAAAGTGTCTTGTTCAGAAGTAGGGGGCACAGTAGAAGAACTGTTTAGTCAAGAAGTACTGATAATTAAGAAGAAAATCAGGTACCAGCTTCCCGAGTTCAGTTCTCTTCTCATCTGAGACTCTAGTAGCAAGAGAGATGGCGGCCACTCGACGGGGCTGGGTCACAGCAATGATGCCCTGACGGCTAATTCCACCTTCATAGAGGTACTGCGGGATCTGAGTTGTCTTCCCAGAGCCAGTTTCCCCTAGGAAAGAAAAAAAAGTCTCCTGAAAATGCAAGTCGACACAAATTTCATCTAACTAATAGCTCAAAGTCAGAAGAAAAAGATAAAAAAAAAATATTCTGAGTATACTCATGTATACTGCTGGTAGACTGTTAATTGGTATTGTTTCTCAGGAGGACAAATTGCATTGCAAATATCTTTAAAATATTTATGTCCTTTGACCCACAATTTCATTTACAGAAATTTATTCTAAAGAAATAATTAAAGGTATGCATTAAAGATATAGTTTCAAAGAAGTTTTAATTCAACTTTGCTCCCAACAGAAGAAAACTGCAAACAATATAAATGTTCAACAGAGCCAGGCATGGTGGCTCATGCTTATAATTCCAGCACTTTGGGAGGCAGAGGTGAGAGGATTGCCTGAGTCCAGGGGTTTGAGACCAGCCTGGGCAAATTGGCAAGACCTTGTCTCTAAAATAAATCAAAAAGTTAGCCAGGTATGGTAGTACACGCCTGTGGTTCCAGCTACTTGGAAGGTTGTGGTGGAAGGATTGCCTGAGGCCAAAAGGTCAAGGCTGTAGTGGCTGTGAGCATGCCACTGCATTCCAGCCTGACAGAGTGAGACTCTGCCTCAAAATAAATAAATAAATACAAGTTCAACAGGATACTAATTGGTGTAGCAAAAACATAAAATGGCCAGGCGCAGTGGTTCAAGCCTATAATCCCAGCACTTTGGAAGGCCGAAGTAAGAGGATTGCCTGAGCCCACAGGTTCAAGACCAGCCTGGACAACTTGGTGAGACCTCATTTCTACAATAAATAATAATAATAAAAATTAGGCAGGCATGGTAGCGCACGCCTGTAGTTCCGGCTACTTGGAAGGCTGAGGCAGAAGGATCACCGGAGCCCAGCAGGTCAATGCTGGGATGACCGTGAGTATGCCACTGCACTCCAGTCTGGACAATGGAGTGAGTCTCTGACTCAAAATAAATAAATAAATGAAATAAAATAAAACACAACCATTATACAGATTTTTAAAAAATGCCTTGCCACTCCCTGCCCTGCCACCTTCTTTCAAACCCTCTGTCTTTGGCCACACTATGACAAAATACCCACCCTCACACTGACTACCTGGCACACTACAGGATAAGTTAGGCCTCGTGTGTGCGCCCCTAGGGCTGCACAGGTGGCCTTCCTCTGAGTTCCTTAGCACCTTAACTCCCTTGTTTAACTGACCATTCTACATTGCACAGAAATGTTTAAATGTTTCTGTCTCTCACAAGTACTTAAGCATCCTGCATACAGCAAGCACCAAGAAAATGTTATTTCCTGCCCTCTGTGGCTTTCTTTAACAGTGCCTAATTAGAGAAAAAAACTCAGTAAACCTGAGCATCCTTCTTCTCCCTTGTTACCACCACATTTCTCTGACCTCACAGAGTCCTACAGTTCTATAATTTGTGCATTTTCTCCTGGTCCAGGACTGGTTGCTCAGCCCTTCTGACCCAGAATTTGATTATTCTGCAATCTTCCTGCTGAATCCACCAGGCAAAACCCCAAACTTGGATCAGTGTTTCTCTGTCCATCTTTCCTGCCCCTATACAAGCATTGCTAAAGTAAAATATAGGATGAGTAGCCCTATCCAAAATGTTTGGGACCAGAAGTGTTTTGGATATTGGATTTTTTCAAATTTTGGAATATTTGCATATAGTTACTAGTTAAGCATTTTAAATCTGAAAATCTGAAATGCTACAAAATCCAAAAATTTTTTAGCACCCAAAGAGTCATTGGATAGCTTTAGATTTCAGATTTTTGAATTTGAGATGCTCATCCTGTAATTTGGCTGTGCACAGGCAAATCTGAGTATTTATAGTAGTGCCAAAATGCACCTAGAGGACAGGGCAGGAGGATCGCTTAAGGTCATGAGTCTGAGACCAGCCTGGGTCACACAGTGATACCCTGTGCCTACAAAAATAAAAATAAAAATAAATTAGTTGGGCGTGGTGGTGTACACCTCTAGTTCTGACTACTTGGGAGGCTGAGGCAGGAGGGTTGCTTGAGCCCAGGAGTTTAAGTTTGCAGTGAGTGCTGCTTCTTCTTTCTTTTGAGTTGGCATCTCATGCTGTCACCCAGACTGGAGTGCAGTGGCACACTCACGGCCACCGCAGCCTTGACCTTTTGGGCTCAGGCAATCCTTCCTCCTCAGCCTTCCAAGTAGCTGGAACCACAGGAGCACCACCCCGCCCAGATAATTTTTTGATTTATTGTAGACATGAGATCTTGCCAAGTTGCCCAAGCTGGTCTTGAACCCCTGGGCTCAGGCAATCCTCTCAGCTCTGCCTCCCAAAGTGCTGGGATTACAGGTGTGAGCCACCACACCTGACTGAGCTCTGCTTCTACACTACACTCCAGCCTGGGAGACAGAGTGAGACCCTGTCTCAAAAAAATAAATAAAAATAAAATGTTTAAAATTGCACCAAGCTACCATACTGCCATCAATCTTTTTCTTGTTTTTGCAGCCTGTCCCATCTTAACCTTCCCCAAGGACCTGCCTTAAAGCCCTGTGACCCCCATGCTCGTCGGAGCTCCTGCGCCTGTCTCCTGCACCTGTCACACAGAAAAATTAGGATTTTCAAATATGATGTCCCTCTGCCTCTTCTTACAAGCTTTTCTGCAGTCACACCACTCTTATTTCCTTTCTCCAGCCCTACAATCTCTTAGTTTTCTTCCTTCTCCAGGCTAGCTCTGCATATAGCCCTTGTTGTCATGCCTCCTAATCTTTGCTCTGTTCCTATCCCATGCCTATTGATCTTTATTCTGTTCTAATCCTACTTCAGCCTCCGTCTCTACTGAGTTCTTCCCCTTTGCCTGTGAATACAGATGGTCCTCAACCTAGAATTTTTTTACTTTACAATGGTACACAAGCGATACATATTCAAGAGAAACTACCTCTAGTTTCCATACAACTATTCTGTTTTTCACTTTCAGTTCACTTTCAGTCTCATCAATAAATTACATGAGACAGTCAACACTTTATTATCAAATAGGCTTTGTGTTAGATTATTTCACCCAGCCGTAACCTATTTCAAGTGTTCCGAGCACATTTAAGGTAGGTTAAGCTAAGCTATGATGTTAGGGTATAATGTATGGTTTAGGTGTATGAAATGCATTTTCAACTTAGTATATTTTCTACTTACGAATACAGATTTATCAGAATGTAAGACGGGGACGTAACTCCATCTTAAGTAGAGGAGCATCTGTACTTGCAAGATTCTCTCAGCTTCCCTCCTTTTTCTCAAAACAGAAGCCTGCTCCCCCGCCTTCATTCTCCCACCTCCTACTTTAACTTCAGCCCAATGATAAATCAGCTCTTACCCACACAGCTCTGTTGAAGTCGCTCTTGATGGGATCCACAATCAATACTTGGCAACAAATCCATTGGGCTTTTGTGTGTGTGTGTGTGGTCCACATATTACTGGACCTCACTGTTGCATCTGCTCTCGCTTTTCTTACAACTCTTCCTTTGACTGCCAGCATTCCTGGGACCCCCTCTGGCTGCTCATCTCCTCCGTCCTTCTTTAGCTCCTCTTAAATGCTGGGGATTAAAACCCCATGAAATCAGTCCCTGCCCCACAACTCTGCCTCTTTTCATGCACCAGAAACTACGACTTCCGTTGGGCCGGACTGTTTCTAAGGCTCCAGTTACTCAGGCAGGCGCTCCCCTCTGCCTGGAACGCATTCCCTCTGAGACTAACACTCCACAGACCGGACCAGATCCACTCTTCTAAGCTCCGAAAGCCCCTCGTGTGTCCCTCTACCCTTTCACAGGAAGGGTAAGTCTTTGCCTACACACGTCGGCCACTCGCACCAGGATGTCAGCGCCTCCTGGGCAGGGCTGCCGCACTCATCTCCGAGGCCCCTCTCCTGGTCCAGCACAGAAAAGGTGTTCAGATTTGTTGAAGAAACGAGTAAAAGGTGGAAGAGCGAGTAAGGCACCAAAGAATAACTGTTCTCGCAAAGTCAGGCAGGAGAGGAGAGCAAGGAAGGGCCCGCAGGCACGGCCACTCACCGATGAGGACGGCGCTGTCCAGGTTTCGGAGCTGGGCCAACAGCTGCCCCCGCGCCTGGAAGATGGGCAGACTCCGGCGCTGCAGCTCCACTGCTTCGGGGTAGGGACTGGCCGAGGGCTGGGCCAGGGGCGGCTGCTGCCTCCGGCCTCCTCCGCCGCCGCTTCTGCCGCCGCTGCCCGCGGTCAGCAGCATCACCACTCGCCTCCCAGGAGGGAAGGACCCGGCGCGGCTAGGAGGCCCAGAGCCCGGCCGGAATCTCTTGGCGGGCGGGAAGCCCGCCTCCTCCGGCATGTCGGGAGGGCACCGCGACTGGAGGCGCAAGCGCCGGCAGCTCCTGCCCCTCGCAGGTGCTGACAACTGGCACGCACCACCCCTTCTCCGCCACGTGCGGGCGGCTCCCGGCGACCACCGATGCCTCACGGCTGCCCCCAGCTTTTTAGGAAAAGGACTGCAACTCCCAGCAAGCATTGGAGGTTTAGGAAGTCTTTCACTTCCTGGGGACGGGAAAAGAAGAGTCCGAGGTACGACCAGAAAAAAGCCCGGAGCGACAACTGCGCAAAACAGGGTGTCTGGTTCCGTGGGGCTGTAGTATTGGATAACGACGTTGTTTTGTTTTATTAACACTCATTTCAGTAAACACTCGTTTTCCCCTTCTTTGTCCACAATAATAGTCACTCTTCTAGGGAAAGTACTTAATTCTGTAAAATCAATAAGAAACACAAATATTTGCATTATTTAATCCTCTAAACAATTTGCAAGTTAGATGCTATTATCCTTAACTTACACTTGAAACGGAATCTTCTGAGATTTAAGTCATTCAGCTATTCAGATATCACAAAATCTTAATTTTGAAAAGGATACTGTTGATCCTCTTGTGTTACAGAAAAGCACATTTATATTTCTACAACATATATTTTCCTCAGAAAGTGACTATTCCAATGGATGTGGCCTGCTTCAGTAGAGAAATATAGTTCAATGAAACTGCAGTTGTCTTTTACCTTTCCTTTTCCTCATTCCCGCCACTTTCAAGTTCTCCACACAGCTCTCTAGCCCCATCATACGCAATCCAGTCAGTGACAAGATTCAGAAATCCTATCAAAAATAGGGTATAACTTTCCCTCCTAAATTGAAAGCTCTTAGGTGGTTTGTTAATTCACCACAAAAAACAACAACAAAAGAAAGGTTGCAGGCAGTTCTTTGCATTCAGGAAATGCGGTTTCCAGAGACTACACTATAAGCTTCAACCTACCTGAAGGACATCTTCTGAAGCTCATTTCCATGAAATTCACCCTATATGGGAGCCTGTTAAAAATTTTCCTTTCCCTTTCTTCCAGGTCAGAGATAATTTTCCTCTTGCTGCTAACAGTGTAGCAGTGACCAGGGGTTACTGAAAATGTGGAATCCATAGCAGACATGTATTTAAGAATAAATTGACAAATTTTCACTTCCTACTCTTAAATATTTAGAACGGCAACCCAAAACTACAGGGAATAATAACTAAATGTTCTTAAATTGTGAACCTTCAGAAAGTAAAAGATGGATTACCAGTCCTTTTTCCCAGTGTGGTTTCTAAAGTAAACTAGTGTGGAGTCATTATTTCAAATGATTACAAGAATTTAGGTAATATAAACAGGAGAAACCATCTATCATAGAGCACATTCCATCTCTAGTATAGCCACTAATCACTTCTAAGCAATGACCGTCATGCAGGTCTGCTATCTTCCAATTTTTTCAATAAAAGTCAACAGTAAAGATTTCCATGTGAAAATCTGTCCTTTTCAAATAATGGCTGTTAAAAAATGGTACAGGCAAAAGAAAGCACATAACTAGGTAACTTATCTGTATGCAACTCATCAATAACATCTCTGGCCTAATAACCCAGCTACTCTGCAGCTTCAAAGCTAAGAGGACCAAAGAGCTCAAAAATTACATTTCATACATGCATCAAGCCATGTTGCCCACATTTTTCCCATTAGTAACCTAAAATCTGCTCTCTCTCCAAGTCTCTAGTGGTTCAGTGACATTGGCTTTATCATATGCAGAGAACATCCTGGCTCTTCCTATGAAGGGTGAAGTGTCAGATGCAGTTTATTATTGATATGTGGGATGCTCTGTGGACTTAACTATCTGGTCTAACCATGACCGTACCAGCTGTTGGTCAATTTGGCTTGTGTGTCCACCAAACCACTGCCCTTGATCATGTTCAGTTCTGTTCCATCTCACTTGTGGAGACAATCACAAGCCTCAGTAACTAGGTCCAAGTTTGCATGCACACATTAATTATAATTAAAAATACCAGATAATAGTTTGCTGATCAATAAACAAAGTATTTATTCAGCACCCATGTGCCAAGCACTGTGCTAGGCACTGTGGCGGATACAAAAATCAAGACATGGTCCCTGCCCTTAAGGAGCTTACATTCTCATGAGGGAGACAAGACTAATATACATGTACCAGCTAGGAACAGTACAAGACAATATATAATTTGGTGTTAAGAGTGTCATACAGACTTGAAGCTTTATAGGGATTTAAAGAAGACAGACAATAAAATAGGCCTTAGAGTCAAAATTTCTTGAAAAGTCAGGAACAAAGCCAGGCCTTAAAAGACTTAAATTGAGGTTCCTGTTAAGTGGGAGTAAGGTTCAAAAAAATTCAGAAAGTATGCATTTGATATAAGGGCTTGCTAAGAAGTCACTTTGGATTTCTAAGCAGAGAAGTGACTTGATCATTCAAAGTTCAACCGCTTTAATGCAAACTCATAAAACATGTTTAAGTAGCCTAGGGATATCATGCAGAACACAAGAAATAACGGCAGGGTCATGACTAACACAGATGAAACTCACCTGTCAAAGGAAAACATAGCAACAACATAAAACACCAGGATAGGTGACAATTCTAGGAAGCTTGTTACCCAACATGGCAATAACTCCAGTATTTCCTCGTTTTCAGATGCCCCAGAAACAGAGTGAGGGTTTCATTACTAAGATCCAAGAACTGGGTGCTCTGCTCTTGTGCTCTACACAAGAGGTATGAAAGATACTAGGACATAAGAGTGACACAGAAGAACAAGTGAGAGAAACAAATAGAAATCCATAGTGAAAAAACACACCAAAATGTATATAAAATGTATCTCCAAGGGAGATGCAATGTCCACGTCCATTTAAATGAACGTATACTGTCTTTCCATAACAAAAATCTATGCCTTTGTCAGGTGTGCTTTTCAGTATTACTAGTAGAATCCAGGAATCCCTCAAATTATTTGTAAGGTTAGTTGGTCACAAAATTCTGTATATCAAATCTCACTTTCAGTTGACTTACATACAAAAAGTGTGTTCTGGAAGAATCAAGACTGAGAGGTAAGTTGGGGGAAATGAGGATATTTCCTTATGTCCAGGCAAGCACAAGAATCCTGTCAAGCAACACAGAGCGAGAAATGGTGGTTGTGGGGCTAGTCAAATTGACAAGAGGTCAGTAATTGAAATTACCAATGTCCAGGACACATCCTACCTTGAGAAATTGACATTTTATAAAATCAAAAATCAAAATTCCATAACCAACTGCCTTTAGGTCATACATTCAAAATTTTTCCTGTTTTACCTAGTCAGTAAAGTGTACAGATATTCCCTACTTAAATGAACAGTCAGTGAATAGAATTTAGGATTAAAATTTTACCACAATTCCATTAATTGGGTAACTCAAAATTAATTCAGAGAGAAGAAATTAAACTAGAGAAGCCCATTTCTAGCCCCAAAACAAACAAACAAAAAAACCTCTATTAAAAGTCACTGATAAAGCTTTCTTGAAAACAAGATATGATAAAACTTAAGAATCCCATAAGGATTATACACTCTAAAATTGGCATTTAAACGTTAAAAAGTTTTTTAAACCACCTAGGGAAAAAAACTGTCCCATTGACCCAAATTCCATAAAATCACAACAAATATATTCAGTTACTAGCAACATGTAAAATACTTATATTAAATTCCATTACTTGTGCAACTCCATTTAAAGACATTAAAATACTTCTCACTTCAAAAACAATCTGATAATTCCCACTAAGGATGCTTATTATGTTTAATATAAGCTTATATCTATCTTTCTGAGGAAAATCTCACATTCTGGAAAGTTACCAAGGTTGAACTACTATAGATCCAATCCAGTTTTGGGAAAGGTCCCTATGTCCATACCCTGTTTATGAAAGCAATTTGAAATCATCTTTTTCCTAGGGGTGCCCTTTTCACTCTTCTGGGTTCTCTGAATTATTTAAACAGTATAAATGCAAACCTTCTGGGACCCAAGGGAAGACTTAAGATTATAAGCTAGTATTTAGTGAAACACAGATGTCTATTCTGTGTACCCTAACCTCTACCTGATTGGGAAGGTAATCCAGGTACTTGGCTCTGAAAAAGTTCTGTTCTTCATGAAGCAAATGACAAATGTTAACCAGCCAAAGGCCTGGGAGGAGCATATGCCTGCTGATATCTGTTCACCTGGTTCCAAAGTCAGCATTCTTTGTTTTCCACTAATGAAAATCTTCCTATAGTTAAAAAAAAAAAAAAAAATTGTGGCCACTACCAGTTTTTCTCTGGATATTTCTTAATAGAGAAATGTAAGCAGTGTAAATAAGATGCCACATTAGCTTTTTGCTTACAGCTGACTTTCCTATAGCTGAATTCCTACGCTATAAAAACCATCCCCCCTGCCTTTTTTTCCATGACAACTTTTTTTGTGAAACCCAGATAGAGAGCAAACTATCTGGATGTCAGAAATAAACCTTCTTATGAAAGCTCACATTCTGAATTAGTAAAATGTATACAGCCATAGCATAACAGCCACGAATTTCCAATCTTGAAATGAAATCCCACTGAAAATTGTGAAGACACAGAAAGAGCAGACATGGAAACTGCTCTGAGTTCAGACTTATGCAGGAGCTAGAATACATTATCATAATTTAAAAGATCACACACAAAGCTTTAAAACAGTGAAAGAGAGATGGAATTCAGTTTTATTTTGCCCTCTCTGAAACTTCCATTTACACCATAGCCTCCTCTATCAAAAAAGAGGAAGAAAAAGCTCTGCCTTGTATCACAGAATTCAAGTACTTATGTACTTGTTAGAGGTGGCAGGATATTCATTTCTCCAGTTTTTTGGCTCCAAGAGATTACACCTTCAGTACCAGTGTAGTGAGGAACCACTGGCAAACTTCTGGAAATGTCTTCTGAATTAGTCAGTGTACCATTTCATAAAGTGCTTCTGGAGTTAAAATCTGCCAAGCTTCAAAAGTGTCCACACTTTTGCACAGGATAAAATAATCCTAATGGGTAGCACTAAGTCCTTCCCAGCTGGGTCTCATTATTGGCACTGCTGCTTTAACCTCCAAGGCGCTGGCCCTCACCCCAGGCGAAGCCTCCTGGCCGCTCTTCAGGTAGTGGATTGTAATTTGGATCCTCATCTGGTGTATCAAAAATAGCTTTCCTAAAAGACAGGTAACAGGTAAAATTTAGTCCCAGAGTCATCTTAGGTCCTAAGAACTAAAAGATAAGCCCAGCTCCCAACAGGGCTTCCACCAATGGATAAGCATTACATCTGTCTGCCAATTTAAACAGTCTGTTGTATCTTAAAGTATCCATAATTATTTAATACTTATATTAGCTTTCACTTCCTTTACTAATTTTTGCTACAAAAGCAATCCATGTTAATAGTAGAGAAAAAAGGAAATAGATGAGCAAAATATCCAAAATCCCCAGAGATAACTACTGTTAGTGTTTTGATTACTCTTTTAGAACTTTTACATATGTCATTTTACAAAAATTAGATTATACTACTACTGTTTTACAACATGAATTTCACTTATATGTCATGAATGTCTTCCCATAACCAGGTATCACCCAAGGGTCCATCAACAGATAAATGAATAAACAAAATGTGGCATATACATATAACGGAATATTATCCAGCCTTATAAAGGAAGGAAATTAAGACACATGCTATAATATGAACAATGAAGACATGACGCTAAGTAAAATAAACCAGTCAAAAAAGGACAAATACTGGCTGGATATGGTGGCTCACGCCTGTAATCCTAACACTTTGGGAAGCTGAGGTGGAAGGATTGCTCGAGCCCAGGAGTTCAAGATCAGCCTGGGCAACATAGCAAGAACCCATCTCTAAAAAATAAATTTAAAATAAAAATAAAGGACAAAACTGTATGATCCCACTTATATTAAGAACATAGTCCAATTCATAGGAACAAAATAGACAGAGTAGAATGGTTGCCCAGGACTAAAGGGAATAGAGAGTTGTTTACTAAATACAGAGCTTTAGTTTTACAAGATGAAAAGAGTTCTATGAATTGTGGTGACAGTAGCACAACAATATGAATGTACTTAATGCCACCGAACATTTAAAAATAGTTAAAATAGTAAATTTTGTTAGGTGAATTTTACTATAATTAAAATTTTAAAAATTAACAAGGAATCCCCCCAAAAATTACAACAGAGCATAAGAAGGGATAGTAAACACCCAAAAGACTTTTGAAATACTATTTTATAGTGATTTAAAACCTCATTAAAGAATGAGCCATTGGCCGGGCTCAGTGGCTCAATCTGTAATCCCAGTGCTTTGGGTGGCCGAGGTGAGTGGATTGCCTGAGCCCATGGGTTTAAGACCCACCTGGACAACTTGGCGAGACCTCATCTCTACAATAAATCAAAAATTAACCAGGCATGATAGCATGCGCCTGTAGTTCCAGTTACTTGGAAGGCTGAGGCGGAAGGATCGCCAGAGCCCAGCAGGTCAAGGCTGCGGTGGCTGGGAGTATGCCACTGCACTCCAGTCTGAGTGACAGAGTGAGACTCCAACTCAAAAAAAAAAAAAAAGAATGAGCCATTAAAGCAGCATCCTCTATTTATATTTACATTTCCTTTTCTTTCTTTTTTTTTTTGAGTCACTCTGTCACCCAAGCTGGAACGCAATGGTACAATCATGGCTCACTGCAGCCCAAACTCCTGGGCCCAACCAATCCTCCAGCCTTAGTCTCCTGAGTAGCTGGGACTACAAGTATGTACCACCATGTCTGGTTAATTTTTTGTAGAGACAGAATCTCACTATGTTGTCCAGGCTGGTCTCACACAAGCAATCTTCCCAGCTTGGCCTCCCAAAATGCTGGGATTAAAGGCATGAGCCACCGAGCCTGGCCTGCACTTACGTTTCTAATTGTAATTGCCACGGTTGATAAAAGTGGAAAATTTCTAATTTACACTGGAATCAGAAAAAGTATTTATATTCAAATGAACTTTCAAAATTTCTAAAAATTAACAATAAAAACAAACATATCGCCGGTCTCAGTGGCTCAGCCTATAATCCCAGCGCTTTGGGAGGCCGAGGTGAGTGAATTGCCTGAGCCTGCGGGTTCGAGACCCGCCTGGGCAACTTGACGAGACCTCGTCTCTACAATAAATCAAAAATCAGCCAGGCGTGGTAGCGCACGCCTGTAGTTCCAGCTATTCGGAAGGCTGAGGTGGAAGGATCGCCGGAGCCCAGCAGGTCGAGGCTGCGGTGGCCGGGAGCGGCCACTGCACTCCAGTCTGAGTGACAGAGTGAGACTCCAACTCAAAAAACAAAAAAACAAATAAAACATATCAATAGAAAAATGGGCAAAGGGCTGAACAGGCAATTCAAAAAGGCAATCTATATGGTCAATAACATGAAAATGTTTGCTCTCACAATAACCAAAAGAAAGTATAACCCATTTTACTGCCCAAACACTAGGTGGGGCAGAACAAAGTAGGTGCCCATACAGGGGAGTAGACTCCAAGTGGCCCCAAACAGGATGGAGGTGGGAGGAGCAGCTTGATTTAAGAAGCAAAGAGCCCAACTGGGTCATGCAAACATGGAAGTGGCCTTATGAGACTATCAGCCTGAATAGGGTGAGGAGGGCATCCCCATGAGCATGGCCTGGGGAACCTGACAAGTGAGATGAGCAAGACATGGGGAAGAGGGAGACAATGATGGGAGACTGGTTACATATTATAATTAGGTAAGTAAATATATTAACGGTGATAGGAATCATGTTTCTCACTCAGTGGAAAGAACAGATGGTATACTCATACAATGGAATACTACTCAGCAATGAAAAAGAATATCACTAATACATATAACAACACAGGTGAGTTTCAAAAACATGTTGAACATAAAAGAGTACATGCACACTGCATGATTCCACTCACGAAGTTGTGGAACACATAAAACTAATCTCTGGAGGAACAAAATCAGAATAGCAATTGTTTCTTGGGAGATAGGGCAATGATTGACAGGGAAGGGGGATAAGAGAACTTTCTAGTTGGAACTTTTCCTTGTCTTGATAGTTACACCGTCGTGCGCACTTAGCAAAACTCATCAATTGATACACTTAAGATTTGTATATAAATACTGAACTCTAGTTAATGATATACATGCTAAAGTATACACAGAATTGAGTATGCACACCATGGAATACACATTTGAATTGGAAAGCTGGATAGAGGGATACGTATGTAAAAAGCAAGAATAGTAAAATATCAATTAGAATCAATGTGGTGGGTAAATGAAACTAACTGTACTATTTTTTATGATTTTCTGTAAGTTTGGAAATTTTCATAATAAAATATGGGAGAAAAATACAAAAGGAAAAAACTAGAATGACTCATGTGAAGTTGTACTAGAACTGGGACTATCAGTATAAACCCAGGTATCCATATTTAAAAAAAAGTGCTAAAATATCTATATATTTTATAATATACATATTATTAAACCTACATATAATTCCACTGCTCTATTCACTGAGTGGATCTGGGAATAGCGATGAACAGGTTTGACATCCAGATCTTGGTGTCTAAATACCATTCTCCACTAAAACAAAACCAGGGCTCCTTGAAGAAATAGCTGTTTATAGGAGTGGGTCAAGGAGAACATAAGATGTATATCTTGTTGCTGGGTCAGAAAACAATTGCTAAAAAAAGAAAAAAGTGGTAGCCCATTTGGGAACCAGATGTGGGAGGAGCACTTGAGGTCAGGGGTTCAAGAACAGCCTGAACAACACAGATTCTGACTCTACAAAAAATTTTCAAAAGAAAATCAGCTGGGCATGGTGGTGCTTGCCTATAGTCCCAGCTACTCAGGAGCCTAAAATGGGAGAAATGTTTGACCCAAGAATCCGGAGGTTACAATAAGCTATACAACAGAGTGGGACCCTGTCTCTTAAAAAAATATATGTATACACAAACATACATACATATATATGATGGAATTATGTTGAAAAGGACTTAGAAGACAGTATGAAGGGGTTCCCAACTGGCCAAATCTGGGCAATACAAGTGTCAAAATAAACAATGATAATAAGGGATTATAATTCATGAATAAAATATAAACCAATGAATCCACACAAATTTAAAGACATGAATTGAAGGCTGAGTGTGGTAGTTCACACCTATAATCCCAGCACTTTGGGAGGCCAAGGTGAGAGGACTGCCTGAGACCATGGGTTCAAGACCAGTCTGGACAACTTGATGAGACCTCATCTCTACAATAAATCAAGAAAAATTAGCCGGCGCATGCCTGTAGTTCCAGCTACTTGGAAGGCTGACATGGAAGGATCGCCTGAGTCCAGCAGGTTGAGGCTGCAGTAGACATGAGCATGCCACCACACTCCAGCCTGGGTGACACAGTGATACTCCAACTCAAAAAAAAAAAAAAAAGAAAAGAAAAAGAAATGAATTGAAATTTGATACAGAGAAAGATATTTAGACAGTCTCAAAGTAACTCTTCAGTAGATACTTAACTACAAAAGGAAAAAAAGTAATTTTACGGTGGAGATGTTTGAAACAAACCTTAATTAAGTAATCTTTAAGTCTGGAAATTTTAAATTTGAAAATCTTTAAGTTTAATAAAATATGGGAAGAAAAATATAAAAGGAAAAAAGTTAGACTCACTCATGTGGGGTGATCACCACCATTTTGACCAATATGGCAAATTGAAATCCTATGCTATTAAAACACAGTTCTCTGATATTCCTGCCAAAGATGCAAAACCAGAACTTATATGTGAGGAAACATGAGACAAACCCAAATTAAGAGATACTATACAAAATGGGCTCATAATCTTCAAAAATGTCAATGTCATGAAAGTTAAGGAAAGAGCCAGGCTCGGTGGCTCAGCCTGTAATCCCATGCCTTGGGAGGCTGAGGTGAGTGAACTGCCGGAGCCCGCAGGTTCGAGACCCGCCTGGGCAACTTGGCGAGACCTCATCTCTACAATAAATCAAAAATGAGCCGGGCGTGGTAGCGCACACCTGTAGTTCCAGCTACTTGGAAGGCTGAGGCGGAAGGATCGCCAGAGCCCAGCAGTTCGAGGCTGTGGTGGCCGGGAGCGGCCACTGCACTCCAGTCTGGGCAACGGAGTGAGACTCCAACTCGAAAAAAAGAAAGTTAAGGAAAGACTGAGGAGCTATTCCAAATTGAAGGAGGCTAAAGAAACATGATAACAAAATACAACACCTGAATCTAGACTGGCTTTTTTGCTATAAAGAACATTAGAGTCGGGAGCAGTGGCTCACGCCTATAATCCCAGCACTGTGGGAGGCCGAGGTGAGAGGATTGCCTGAGTCCAGGGGTTCAAGACCAGCCTGGGCAACTTGGCGAGACCTCGACTCTATAATAAATAAAAAAATTAGCCAGGCATGGTGGTGCGTACCTGTAGTTCCAGCTACTCGGAAGGCTGAGGCAGGAGGATCGCCTGAGCCCAGCAGATCAAGGCTGTGGTGGCCGTGAGTGTGCCACTGCATACCAGCCTGGGTGACAAAGTGAGATTGTGACTCAAAAAAAAAAAAAGAACATTAGGACAACTGCCAAAACTAGAATTGGGTCTGAATACTAATGTTTATTTCCTGATTTTGACTATATAGAAGTATATCCTTATTTATAAAAACACATATTAAGGGGAATGGTGAGGGATTCGACTGACAAATTACTTTATAATATCAGAGGAAAATGTCCTTTTACTGTATTTGTAATTTGCAGGTGTGAAATTGTTTCAAAAAAAATTTTTTAAACCATAAAAAACAGTAAGATATTATCCTACAGCTATCAAAGTTGGAAAGGGTATATAAAATATCTCCCTTGTTTGATAAAGGGGTGGGATAATGAACTTTACACATTGTTGGTGGAAATGTAACTTGAACATTCATTCTGGAAGGCATTTTGGCAACAAAATAGCAATTCCACTTCCATGAATTTATCCTTTAAAAGATAATCATGGATATATGTAGATTTAGCTGCAAAAAAATTCACCAGTCTAGTTATAGAAAGGAAAAGAACTAATGTCAATGTCCATCCACAAGGGGTTAGTAAAATTATGGTATATCCATAACTGGAATATTTTGTAAGACATTTATTATGAAAAAATGATTATGACACATTAAGTTTAAAAAGTAATTAGAAATAGCAATTTTTTTTTTTTTAAGAAATAAGGTCTTGCCATGTTCCTCAGACTATAATGCAGTGGCTATTATAAAGGCCCAGCCCAAGAATAGCAGTGGCTATCCACTAGTATGATCATAGTATACTGCAGCCACAACCTTCTGGGTTCAAGTGATCCTCCTGCCTCAACCTCCCAAGTGACTAGGTCTACCAGTGCATGCTACCATACCCACGTCAACATTTTAATTTTTTTTGAAAGCAGGATTCATTGAGAGGACAGAAAAGCTCCCACAGTGGGAGGGGACCCAGGGGGGGTTGCCCCTGTTCAACATTTTAAAAAAGTACACAGTTGGCCGGGTGCGGTGGCTCACATCTATAATCCCAGCACTCTGGGAGGCTGAGGTGAGAGGACTGCCTGAACCCACAGGTTCGAGACCAGCCTGGTCAACTTGGCAAGGCCTCATCTCTACAATCAATCAATAAAAAAAAAAAAAAAAAGTAGCCAGGAATGATGGTGTGTGCCTGTAGTTCCAGCTACTTGGAAGGCTACAGCAGAAGGATCACCTGAGCCCAGCAGGTAGAGGCTGCGGTGGCTGTCAGCATGCCACTGCACTCCAGCCTGGGTGACAGAGTGAGAGTCCAACTTAAAAAAAAAAAAAGTACACAGTACAAAACTGAAGAATATGTATCAAAAAGTTAACAGTGGTAGCCACTGCTATATCTAAATGGAGGGATTATGATTTTACTTTCTTTTTTTTGCTTAACTATTCTATAAGAAGCATTTTGTAACAAAAACACATTTTTCCCAAGAGAACCCTTTTTAATGTAGTATTTCCCAAGGACACAAAATTCTGGAGTAGAAAGAGGTCTTATAAATCAAAGCTCTATCTCAGGAAACTGAAGCACAAAAAAGGAAGGATTTGCTTAAAATCATATGGCTGGTCAGTGGAACAGCTACACCTGGCTTCCATCCAAAGTTATTTCTATTGTACCTCACAGCTTAGCTTAACCACTTGCTTGGCAGGCCAAAAATTCCACCACTAGAAATTTTCATCAGTTTTGCCCATTTGGCTACCTTCCCTCTCTAACCTTGGACAGTAGCTTTCATAAAACCAGCAGGCTCATCCAGGGTCAGGAAGTTCTAGTGGTTATCCGGCACGACTACCAAGTTATGCACCCCACCACATGACACCCTGAGCCTACTGATCTCACTCTTGCCACAACCCTGGCACTGTGTGCTCCTACCCAATCCCAGTGCTCCTAAAGTGCAGCCAGATTACTCAGTCCACAAATATTTATTGACAACAACTATGTGTACTAGGAGCTAGGCGAGCCCAAGAAAACATGGATCATGGACCCTGTCCTGGTTTGCCTGCATGGAACACATAACCTAGTGTTAAATACTCACAAAATAGATGGTGTTTTCAGAATTCTTATTCCACCAGGCTGATTGGGAAATACATCTTCCAAGAAAAAATATATGTGTCCAACTGCAATACCTAGAGTCAACCAGAAATAAAGGATGAGGGAAAGGATCAAAAATTACTATTACAAGTGGACCTACCAACATAAATTGCTTATATTTAGGACGTCAGTATAATTTTGGTTTTTTTTTGAGTTGGAGTCTCACTCTGTCGCCCAGACTGGAGTGCAGTGGCCGCTCCTGGCCACCGCAGCCTCGACCTGCTGGGCTCTGGTGATCCTTCCGCCTCAGCCTTCCAAGTAGCTGGAACTACAGGCGCGCGCTACCACGCCCGGCTAATTTTTTGATTTATTGTAGAGATGAGGTCTCGCTGCCCAGGTGGGTCTCGAACCCGTGGGCTCAGGCAATCCACTCACCTCAGCCTCCTAAAGGCGCGGGATTACAGACTGAGCCACCGAGCCTGGCAGGACGTCAGTATAATTATTAAAAATTAATGAACTAATATTGTAGTCTTTGAGATGTAACTATGACATAATCCTACAACAGTTATGCATGAAGGCCAGACAAACACTAAAAATAGTGATAAAATAAATTTACAAGTAAATAATTTAAAAAGTAGTGAGAAGACGCTTACCCAGGAGGTCCACAATGATTGAGTTCCCCAACAACAAGGAAAACCCCATGAGCACCCAGGGCAGAAAGGGGGCCTGGAAGTTGAGAAGGCCAAAGAAGTTCATGCGGACATATGGGTTCCTTCGGCTCCACACGTAGACGAGCATTATTGTGAAGGCCTGGCCCAAGAAAACTAAGCTCACAAACAAACCAAAAAGCTAGCAGATAGCATTAAGGAAAACATCAGCATTAAAAGCATAATACGGAAGATTAAACAAGAAAACTAAATACTGTGTTCCAATAAAAGTCTAAATTGGGAAAGTGAAGCAGTTACATTTTTATAACAGAATAAAGGACTGAAAAAAGTTAATCAGGCAAAAACCTGCTTAGGTAAAACATCTGGATTACAACTACTTCAGACAAATATTCTGCTTTCATGAAGTTCTTACCTCTTTGAAAAATATTTTAATTCTTTCGTGAATAATTAAAGCTTACTCACCATTAACACCTATATAGAGGTGAATAAAGCCAGTAGGAATAACACCTCATCAGATAGTACTACATCCAACTCTGTTATACAGATCAAAATTTTAAAAAATTATAATTTACCAGTTTTGATAGTGACCAAATAAATGTCTTACCAACTTAGTTTAAAAGTGAAGTACACCCATCAACAATGATATAACTGAGATGCCCAATAGTAACCCACCTGGGTTAAAAGTTCCTCTGACTTGCTCATCCTGTCTGAACTCTAGGCTTGGAAAGTTGTCATAGAAAATGTGCTGTAAAATAAATGGTAGTGCCCTGAAGCTAAAATCTAGAGGTCTACTTTTACCTGTTTGTTTAGAATATCTAGTGAATCATGGAAACAAAGTAACACTTTTAGGAAGACACAGGGTGTTCTTTAACATTTTCCTGTTTGTTAAAGGATACAGTCATTAAGAGTCCACCAAAAAGGAACATAAATACAAAATCTGCTGTCCGACCTCGGAAAGAGCCTTCTTCTAGCATTCGACAGTAACGATATCTAAGTTCCAAGTTAAGAAAACGTCAAGTACGCAAATATGAAGAAAGTAAGATTTAATGTTATTTAAATACACTTGGACTTCACATTATTTGTAAGAAGTCAAGCCTTCATTTCTATTTTGAGTGGTAATGTGATTACTCTTCTTTTACCAAGCATTTTAGGAAAGCTCAAAAGTAAGCACCATATTTTACAGACTGTCTCTGGCTAGGGAACTAATTCAGATGCTGCATAAACATGCTTCCAGTTCCCTAAGCCTTCTAAAATTTGTATTATCTTTCCCACACTCAGTCACACCTTAATCTTCACTACCTTTGTTTTTCTACAACCCAACTTGGAAGAAATTACCAGCAAGAAGTCTTGTGTGATAAACTACTTTTCCAGGCCTGGCAAGTTAAGCATCTTTATACCACAGTCAATAAAGATGCAGTATGATGAAGAAACTTTGTTAGAAACTTGCCAGAATGATACACTATATAGGAGACAGAGGAATCCATCCTAGGGCAAGTATCTTTTCACCCCTACAATGATTCCCTATGTTCACTGCAAATGAACTGAACTATAATGCTCCTCTTAATCCAGAGGGTGGGATAGAGGAAAGTCCTGCTCAGTGGCCTCAATTACCATTTGATTAGAGCATGGCTCTTCCTCTTTCAACAACTAGAACAAGACAAGCCCGGTAGATATAACACTGACTTTTCAGACAGTAGAACCAGCAACCAAGAACCAAGGAGATGTCAAGTTCCCCATTTTTCATGAACCTACTCCCAAACTCTGTTAACTGAATAATTACTATATTCAGGTTGTTTTTACCACTTTGTACCTGCTGTGTTAATTAAATCACTTCTCCCCTCTCTTGATCAGATCTGTAAGCAACTTAAGGACAGAAATACTATCTTTTTATGGCTAACATCTCCCATTTGAACAGTGACCTACAAACACTTTCTTTTTTTTTTTTTGAGTTGAAGTCTCACTCTGTTGCCCAGATTGGAGTGCAGTGGCACGCTCCTGGCCACCACAGCCTCGACCTGCTGGGCTCCAGCGATCCTTCTGCTCAGCCTTCCAAGTAGTTGGGACTACAGGCGCACACTACCACGCCCGGCTAACTTTTCTGATTTATTGTAGAGATGAGGTCTCGCCAAGTTGCCCAGGTGGGTCTCAAACCCGCGAGCTCTGGCAATTCACTCACCTCAGCCTCCCAAAGCGCCGGATTATAGGCTGAGCCACCGAGCCCAGCTACAAACACTTTCAAAACATTACTATCTGACCAACTACTTTACATACCATTGACCCAGAAGTTACAGCTAAGATGGCACCAAAAATAAATAACAGGATTAATAGTTTCAACTTAATACTGTGTTTCCAAAGTAAACCTAAAGTTTTGATGATGACCCCACTTAATAAAGGATACAGAAAAATCATGTTAAATAAAAAATTGAATCCAACTGGGCCAAAAAATAAGAAATTGGTGATTAACCTCCATATCTGTTTAAAAAAAACACACACACACAGGAAAGATGGATTAAGTAAAATAAATTAGCAGGAAACACTTCCATATTATGACAAAAGAGACATTCTATGACTATGATGGTTTAAAGACCTTGGGCAGTGTAATATTCTTTTCTGAACCAAAAACTGGGACAGGTAATCTGACACCAGATTTTTGTGCTGCTTTTAGCCAGAAGTCTGAAAGATTATCATTTGGATCATGAATAGAACAGAAAATTTTAAATCGTAATTGTCTTAAAGAAAGCCTGCACAATATTGTCAGGCAAATTATAGAGAAAGTTTGATGGAAAGACTTGGTTAATTTGCAGAATAGAAAATAGTGCGTTTAATCTCCCTCTCCCAGCCCTCCTCCTCTCCAACACCCACTCCCTTTGCCTCTCCCCTTTCCCCTCCCTCTTTTAACTTCCAAACTCTAGAACTGTCAGAAATAAATGCTTGTTTAAACTAAAAAAAAAAAAAAAGAAAGACAAGAGTGCATTCATATATATACATATATATGTAGTATCACAATGTAACAGATAGTCCTGAGATACCAGAGAACAATTTCAGGGATCTAATATAAATTGCCAAGAAATGTTGCTACATTAGGCAGTCAAACATCAGAGGAAAGAAAATTCTAAGGTAAATACTCAAGTTCTAGTGTAAACAAATGGTCAGCTCCCTATAAGAACTAATAATTAAGAGTCTAATTGGGAGATAAAAGTTTGAAAACTCTGATATATCCTTCCCCACCCAACCCATTCACACCCACAATAACTACTCACAATGGTAGAGTACTTAACATTTTTAAGTGTTTTAGCACAATCTACTATCTCATGAGATCTTAATAATCTTATGAGAAACAGACTGGGACTTCACTCCCATTTCACAGATGAAGAAACTAAAAGATTTAAATAACTTTAACCCTTTGCAGTTGGATGTCCACTCTGAGGTGGACATCATAAATCAAGCAAACCACTTGGATGTCCCCTCTCAGGGCACATAAAGAGATTGCTGATGATTATACAGAACAAACTTATGCCAGCACAAATTTTTCAAAAGGTATGTTTCCTTGAAGTTTACCATCCAAATTGCATGAAAAAAGCAAATAAAGACATGGAATATATACTGAGATATACATAAAAAAATATTAGCTGGCATTAAGTAGAAAGAGAATGTGTTAAGTGCATTCACAGTGGTGCACGGACTGGACAATGAATTACATACTATTAATATAGGAGGAAGAAAATGAGACTGTATTGTCTGCTTGAATAGAAAAACATCAGGCATGGCCGGGCGCGGTGGCTCAAGCCTGCAATCCCAGCATTTTGGGAGCCCGAGGCAAGAGGATTGCCTGAGCACAGGGGTTCGAGACCAGCCTGGGCAACTGGGCGAGACCTTGTTTCTACAATAAATTAAAAAAAAAATTAGCCAGGCATGGTGGCACACACCTGTAGTTCCAGCTATTTGGAGGGCTGAGGTGGAAGGATCACCAGAGCCCAGCAAGTTGAGGCTGTGGTGGCCATGAGCGTGCTACTGCACTCCGGTCTGGGTGACAAAGTGAGACTCCTATCCCCCCCCCGCAAAAAAAGAAAAACACCAGGCAGAAGATGTCAAACAAATTACGAATACACAACATGTATTAATGAACCTGCAATGCACGTTCAGAAAGCCACGTCAGTGACTTTCACAGATTACCATACATTAGAAAAATATAAGACATAAAATTTTGATTTTGTCATAAATAAGTTCCTCAATGTCCAAAATTCCGTTATAAGCCAAAGATCATTACATAAAACAATTGGTTCCAACGCTATACTATTTAATATGAAGTGATTAAGAAAGCACAGATAAGTTGCTGGTAGGTGATCTGCAAGACGTCTCTGGGTGCAAAGGGTTAAAATGGCTTTACCAAAGACCTGCAGCTTGTAGATGGAGACTCTGATCTCTAATCTAGAACTCCCAATTCTGAATACAAATGTAGTGTCACCAAGAGTGTATCCCCAGGAAAAGTCAAGCCAACCAAGCTAGTAGGAGGCAAGACTACAGTGTCCAGCAAAGGCCACGTGAGCACAGTATTGAAGGAAGAAGACAGTGACAAGAGATAACAGGACTGCCTTATGCATCATTAAATTCTTGAGAACTGGTAACTATTAAAGTTGAAACAATTCAGCTCTGTATATTAATTGCATCCCAGATTTAGAGTCCTCATCCTAGTGAGGAGACAAGCATATGAATAACTGCAAGTAGATCTGAGATGCTCTAAAACAATAGAGGATAAATACAAGAAGGCTACACAAAAGCTGCATTTTCAAAGGGAAGCTAGAGTTTAATGAATATAAAGTGAATGAAACACATTTGAGACAGATTCTGCATGTGTATAAGCAGAATCATTTACTTTTGGTCTTTCCCCCACTCCAACTACAACCTGTATAATCACCCTGGAGCAGGAAAATACATCTCTCTTTTACATTTTTATCACTGTAAAGGACTATCTCCCGTTGTAATCTAATAAACCAATATGTTGTAAATGTTGGTCTTTTGGAGTTTTGTATGATCTGATCCCTGGACGATAGATCAATTTAAAAAAAAAAATTCCATTTTAATGATGTGTGGTACAATTCAGGATTAGGTATACAAGTGGACATCTTACAGGTAAAGTTTGGGCCTCCCTTTGATCCTGACTTTGGTTTGAAATCAAGGACAACTTAAGGATGTTGTGTCCCTCACCCCAGGACTGCCAATCCCTTTCTTACAGTATTATGGTAAATGTTCAGAGTCTGCTTATGAGTGAGAACATGTGGTACTCTGTTCTTTGTTTCTGAGATAGATCATTGAGTATTAAAGACTCTAAATCCTACAATGGATCAATTTAGAAGTACTAACAGAATAGTTTCTGAACTGGACCATGGTGATAACACCAAAGAGGTGGGTGGATGGGTGGTGAATGGACAAAATAAGGCCATACTATGAGACACCTCCTAAGCAGCTAGCTGGTCAGTCTCCTCTTAAACTATAATAGTAACTCTACACTAAGTGATACCCAAATACAGAAATTGGACACATCAAAACAATCCAGGTAACTTCAAAACAAAATTCCTATCCTTGCTGATTCTGATTTGGTACTTGATGAGGAGCTTGAGAATATTTTAAAAGTTCCCTAAGTGATTCTGAAGTTCAACCAGGCTATCAATCACTGCACCCCGACAATAAGACTTATAATCAAAGGTCCCCGTTGGATTCTTTTTTGGCATAGGACATAACTGGATTTGCTACTACACAGTAAGAAAAAGAAGAAACACGATGATGATAAACCACTTACTTGAAAGTGTTTAAAGATTAATTCAGGATTGAAGTACAATTGAAAAGGTGTGATCAATTCCAACTGCTGAAATAGAAAAAGAACTTCTTAAGGCAAATCAGTCAAGAAACAAAATTTCATCATTTACAACAAAGGACTCACAGGTGCAGCAATTTCCAATTCAGTCACTTAGCCTGATTTCCCCTTTTTTTTTTAAGTAGGAGTCTCACTCTATCGCCCAGGCTGGAATGCAATAGTACAATCATGGCCACCGCAGCCTCGACTTGCTGGGATCAGATGATCCTTCCACCTCAACCTTCCAAGTAGCTGGAACCACAGGTGTGCACCACCACACCCGGCGATTTTTTTAAAATTTATTGTAGAGACAGTGTCGACAAGTTGCCCAGGCTGGTCTTGAACCCCTGGACTCAGGCAATCCTCTCGTCTCCGCCTTCCAAAGTGCTGGGTTTACAGGCGTGAGCCACCATGCCCGGCCCTGATTTCCTTTAAGCCTTTCTTCTTAGGCCATGGAAAGAGGTTGGTGAAGAATTCTCAAGAATTGGTAGGATTCTTTGTATCCTCAATATCTAACAAAAAAGGTTGTTTCATGTTGCAATAGTTGCGTTTGGCATCAAGGCATGGGAGGCCAACAGGTGGTGATACTTTAGACACAGAACAAGAACAGCTGTTACGAATTTGCCCATCACGTGGGCACCACCTTAAACAGTGTGTGAAACAACACAACCCATTCGAAATAACGGAGACTCAAGACCCTGTCACGGTTAAATCTGGGTGCCCCCGGCCAGCCCCTTATTATTCACAGATCCTCTTTATTTTAAGCCGTTTCCCTTCGAAAATTTCTAGCTTGCTTTCCTCAATATCCAAGTTTCTTCACTAAGCGGACCTTCTTCTCACTAGCGATCACGGTATCACCCGGCCAACGCCAGAGCTTTCGGACACATATCTTGGGTGGGCGGCTCCCGGAGTCCTGACCCGCTATAAGTCCGGCCTTCACGTCTCAGAAACTGACCTGATCCCTCATGAAGCAGCATTCCCTTCTCGGGTCACCGAAAAAGCATTCTCGGTGCCACCTCAAACCCCAGAGTAAGCCCTGCACGCCTCCATCCACCCCCTGGGACCAGCCCCTCGGAGCCACCCCGAGGCCCAAATATCCATTTCCCGAAGACCCAGTCATATCCAGCCTGGATAATGAGAAGGTGGCGTTTCAGCTGCTCACCACAGCAGCGGTGGTGAGGACACAGGCAGTGGTGTAAGCGCGGCTGACGGGGGGGATCTGCAGGTACTCCAGCCGGAGGCTCTGGTACGCCATCTTCCCCGCCGCCGCCAGTTTTTCCCCCCCAGCCCCCACTTCCCCTTCCGCCAGAAGGCCCAGACGGCGGGGCGGGGCTCAAAGCACAACCCCAGTTAGCCCATCCGCTGCTACCCAATCAGCACCGCGGAATTGGTCAGCCACCAATCCCGAGCGCTCTAAGGCAGGTACACGCACCAATCATGAGTTGCGTCTACGCAGCGCTCCATTGTTACATCTCCACCCACCAACGTCGAGGGAAAAAGTAAGTACCGGTTCTTTCTGCCAATCCCAGCAAGCCACAGCGAGCTTTCCCGCCCGGCCCTTCGTTGTGACTACTTGACGTGTCCCGCCCGATCCGACAGCCAGCCAATCAGGAGCGTGATAGAGTCCCGCGTTTGCTTTCGTTCGCTGAGGCACGTATCAGTCGGAATTTTGGGGAGCCAACCTCGTCGCCTATCTCTGGCATATAGAAGTGGTTTAAAGGCGGTGGCGGGAAACCGCTGTGTGGATGAATTTTTCAACCTCATGGTCGCTACGGTGAGTGCCGCCGGGATGCCTTTGGTCTGAGGCAGGGCGGGAAGGGGCGGGACCGGACTAGGCATCCTCGCGGGAGAGCCGGAGCGACCCGATGGGTCGGCTGCAGGCTTCGAGCCTAAGATCCCGGCATGCACCGGAGCCGGCCGGAAGCAGTTCCTCTGCGGCTTCTGGGTCCTGTCCATCGCGGTCACCAGCTCTTGGCTAAACTCGTCGAGATGGCCTGGGCACCTCCGCGTTTAACCTGCAAATACTGACTGGGCTGTACTCATTCTGCCCTCAGGAACTCTAAGTCCAGCAGAGAGGATGAGGCGGTAGAAGTCGATGAGTCAGTGCCCGAAGAGAGGTCCTGATGGGAATTCTTGCTCGATTACTTGTGAGGGAATAATAAATAAATAGGTAAAAAACGAACGAGCGAATTCATCAGGGAAATGTATTTGAACTGGCCCTTGAAGGACATCTAGCCAAGGCACCCCTTCTTGAGGGAAAGAAAATAGGTCAGGTCCGGGCGCGCTGGCTCACGCCTATAATAATCCCAGCACTTTGGGAGACCGAAGCTGAGAGAATTGCCTGAGCCCACGGGTTCGAAACCAGCCTGGGCAACTTGGCGAGACCTTATGTCTGCCATAAATCAAAAAATTAGCTGGGCGTGGTGGCGCGTGCCTGTAGTTTCAGCCACTTGGAAGGCTGAGGCGGAAGGATCGTCAGAGCCCCGCAGGTCGAGACTGCGGTGGCCGGGAGTGTGCCACAGCTCTCCAGTCTGGGTGACAGAGTGAGACTCCGACTCAAAAAAAAAAAGAAAATAGGTCAGTATGGTTGGAACAAAGAGTAGCCAGGTCATGGCAGGAGACGTTAACATCGTACTTTATTCGGTGAGTCATAAGAAAGCACTAAAGATTTTTGGAACAAGGGAGTGACAATCAAATCTGATAGTATATGAGGAAGGAACCAAGTAAAAGTCTGAAGAGAGTGGTTTTTAGAAAGGAAATGAATGGGTAATTCCAGAATAAATTCCCCCATATATCACTTCACTACCTGTTGATAAAACAATGCCGGTTGGCCGGACTTGGTGGCTCAGCCTGTAATCCCGCGCTTTGGGAGGCCGAGGTGAGTGGATTGCCTGAGCCCGTGGGTTCAAGACCTGCCTGGGCAGCGAGACCTCATCTCTACAATAAATCAAAAATCAGCCGGGCGTGGTAGCGCGCGCCTGTAATTCCTGCTACTCGGAAGGCTGAGGCGGAAGGATCGCCAGAGCCCAGCGGGTCGGGGCTGCGGTGGCCGGCAGCGGCCACTGCACTCCAGTCTGGGCGTCGGAGCAAGACTCCAACTCAAAAAACAGCAACAACAACAAAAAAAACAATGCTGATTTAAACAGGGCATGGTGGTGCGCACCTGTAGTCCCAGCTACACTGGAGGCTGTAGTGGGAGAATCGCCTGAGCCCAGGAAGTCAAGGCTGCAGTGAGCTATTCCACTGCACTCCAACAGGACGACAGAGCAAGACTCTGTCTCAAAAAAAAAAAATGCTGATTTATTGCTTATCATAGTAGGGGAGTACACCACCTCGAGAGAGCTTTGGTGGTGTCTCAAAGGGAAGAAAGGCAAGCTCGGGGTTTTTTGAGAATTAGAAGTTTGATTTAAGGTTGGTCTTTCTGTGAGGAGACTTGATTAGAATTGGGTAGGGATTGTGGTTCAGGATTGATGGAAACTGTTGAGGCACTGGTTCCCGAGAATCTTAGAGTGCAAATTGTTGATGCTTTCCGTTGAAGAGTTGGTCCATCTTTTAGGGAGTTTGTAATGACATATATTGAAAAGGCAGGCTAGGCTTGGTGGCTCAGCCTGTAATCCCAGCACTTTGGGAGGCTAAGGCGAGTGGATTGCCTGAGCCTGCAGGTTCGAGACCCACCCAGGTAACTTGGCAAGACCTCATCTCTACAATTAAAAAAAAAAATATATATATATATATATATAGCTGGGTGTGGTAGCGTGCACCTGAAGTTCCAGCTACTTGAAAGGCTGAGGCAGAAGGATCACCTGAACCCAGCAGGTCGAGGCTGCGGTAGCCAGGAGCATGCCAGTGCACTCCAGTCTGAGCAACAGAGTGAGACTCCAACTCAAAAAAAAAAAAAAAGAAAAGGCATATATTGAAAAGGCCTCGTGGGTCACTTCTGTAGTTCTCAGCTATTCAGGAGACTGAGAGGGGAGAATTGCTTTAGCCTAGGTATTCGAGACCAGTATGGGCAACACAGTGAGACCACCATCTCTTAAAAACAAAAAAACAACAGTAGATTAGGTTACTAATAAAGATGGGAAAAGAAAGGTAGAATAATAAAATAAGGCAGAGTATTTAGCTTGGACCAAAAATAAAGTGCCATGAAATAGGAAGTATTATCAACTAAATTATGCACTTTTGTAAGGTACTGAAAAAGAACAGAGTGCAAGTTAGTAATGGTCAGGTGATTAAAGCCCTTGCAAGCCATGTTGAAAGAATTTGAACTTGATCCTGTAGGCACAGGGAAATGGTGAGGAAATAAAAATTCTGCCAACACAGAATCCTCTCTATAAAACAGAAAAGAGAACAATTTTGTTATTAAATAAAGCACACCTAGATTATACTGGGTAATCTGTGAATGAGATTAAAAAACAGAAATTCTACCCTATTTATACAGTTGAGCAGTTATAATCACCCTTTTTTTTTTTTTTTTTTGAGTTGGAGTCTCACTCTGTTGCCCAGACTGGAGTGCAGTGGCTGCTCCCGGCCACCGCAGCCTCGACCTGCTGGGCTCCGGCGATCCTTCCGCCTCAGCCTTCCAAGTAGCTGGAATTACAGGCGCACGCTACCACACCCGGCTGATTTTTTGATTTTTATTGTAGAGATGAGGTCTCCCCTGCCCAGGAGGGTCTTGAACCCGCGGGCTCAGGCAATCCACTCACCTCAGCTTCCCAAAGGCACGGGATTATAGGCTGAGCCACCGAGCCCAGCTAACAAATAATTTTTGTTTACCTTTTAAGTAAGCTGAAAAAAATTATACTTAGAGAGGAGAAAGATTCAGCTTGCCCTTACCTGTCTTTCTTAATTCTTTTTTTTTTTTTTTTTTTTTGAGTTGGAGTCTCACTCTGTCGCCCAGACTGGAGTGCAGTGGCCGCTCCCGGCCACCGCAGCCTCGACCTGCTGGGCTCCGGCAATCCTTCTGCTCAGCCTTCCAAGTAGCCAGAATTATAGGCATGCGCTACCACGCCCGGCTGATTTTTTGATTTATTGTAGAGATGAGGTCTCGCCTGCCCAGGTGGGTCTCGAACCCGCCGGCTCAGGCAATCCTCTCACCTCAGCCTCCCAAAGGCGCGGGATTACAGGCTGAGCCACCGAGCCTGGCTGTAATCACCCTTTTTAGAAAAATTATTTTTTTTCTTCTGAGTCTGTCTCTGTCTCTCAGGCTGGAGTGCAGTGACACGCTCACAGCCACTGCAGCCTCAGTCTGCTAGGCTCAGGCAAACTTTCCGCCTCAGCCTTCCAAGTAGCTGGAACCACAGGCATGTGTCCCCACACCTAGCTAATTTTTTGATTTATTGTAGAGAGGAAATCTCAGTATATTGCCAGGCTGGTCTCGAACCCCGGGTACTCAGTCAGTCCTCTTGTCTCTGCCTCCCAAAGTGCTAGGATTACAGGCATGAGCCACTGTGTCCAGCTATAAATTTTTAAAAAATTAACACCATCTTGTCTTCCCATAAGATTTGTCTGCACCATTTGCGGCAAATTATTTAATAAAGTCCGTCTTAAATTCATCTGGTAATTGAAGTAAGAGTTTATTTTAGCTAATTGCCTATATCTGAAAGAACAATGAAATTTCTCTTATTTCTATGCAAGCATATAGTTACTCAGAAAAAGATGGGAGTTAAATTCTCACAGTGATGGGGAGATAGGGGTTCTGTTTTCCAAGTATTTACATATGAAAGGAATTACTCCCAGACTCTTGAAAAAACATGTCAGAGTTTTAAATCTCACAGAAGTCTTGCTTATCTTTATTTATTTATTTTTTTGAGTTGGAGTCTCACTCTGTCGCCAAGACTGGAGTCCAATGGCAAGCTTCCGGCCACTGCAGCCTCGACCTGCTGGGCTCCGGTGATCCTTCCGCCTCAGCCTTCCAAGTAGCTGGAACTACAGGCACGCGCTACCACGCCCGGCTAATTTTTTGATTTATTGTAGAGATGAGGTCTTGCCAAGTTGCCCAGGTGGGGCTAGGTTGGAAGACAAGAGAGATGACTACATGATAGATCTTGGGGCCTAAAATGAATAGGTAAAGAAGTGAAGTGGGAGAGACTGAGAGAGTGAGAGAGTGTTGGAGGGCTGTAAATCTTGAAGATTAATGCATAATATATATGAATTAGAGCTGGAAAAATAGCATAGGAGGTTGTAGTCAAAAAATAGGAGCAGTTGGGAAGAATAATTACAAAAATTAAGAACCAAGTGGCTAAAAGGTAGAAATATAGGTCATTGATGCTCAAAAAACAGAGTCTCTAGGACAGCTGCAGTTCCCAACCTTTTTTGGCATCAGGGACTGATTTTATGGAAGAAAATTTTTTTTACGGTCCTGGTGGGGGTGAGGGATGGGATGGTTTCAGGTTGATTCCAACGCATAACGTTTATTGTGCACTTTATTTCTGTTAACATTATATTGTAATATATAATGAAATAATTATACAACTCACCATTTAAAAAAAGGTGCAGACGGTAGTGGTAAATTAAAAAATGGGCGGGCCACATGTGAAATAAGTGTTGGATTCTGACTTAAAGCCTGCCACCAGATGCAGCTGTATAATTGAAGTACATCAACTCACTTGCCACTAATAGGGTTTTGATATGAGTCTGAAAACAGTTAATTTTTTTTTTTTTGAGTCGGCGTCTCACTCTGTCACCCAGGCTGGAGTGTAGTGACACGCTCTTGGCCACCGCAGCCTTGACTTGCTTGGCTCAGGCAATCCTTCTGCTTCAGCCTTCCAAGGAGCTAGAACTACAGGCATGTGCTATCACACCCAGCGAATTTTTCTCAATTTATTGTAGAGACAAGGTCTTGCCAAGTGACCCAGGCTGGTCTCGAACTCCTGCACTCAGGCAATCCTCTTACCTCTGCCTCCCAAAGTGCTGGGATTACAGGAGTGAGCCACCATGCCTGACCCAAGCAGTTGATTTATTATGATCTTCAGACATTAGATTCTCATAAGGAGTGCACAACCTAGATCCCTTGCATGCACAGTTCATGATAGGATTCATGCTCCTGTGAGAATCTAATGCCACCACTGATCTGACAGGAGATGGAACTCAGGTGGTAATGTGAGCGATGAAGAATGGCTATAAATACAGATGAAGCTTTACTCGCTTGCCAATGCTCACCTCCTCCTGTGTGACCTGGTTCCTAACAGGCCACGGACAGGGACCCTTGCTATAGGGCATCGGTTAAGTCATCTATCTAGACTAGACTTCACAGTTGTTTAGGAAAACAGAATTCAGAAGATGGAGCTATGTGCTAAAGTCACAGAAGTGAGGGTAATGAACAATGAGGAAGGGAAAAGGGAGCGTTTAGGCTGATGGAAAGGGCCTCAGAAAAGCAAGGATATTGTATCCTATTGTAAGACTGGAAGTGGCATCAGATATAAAGGAACGAAAATTTCTTATTTTTTATTTGCTTCCATGTTTGTTTGCTATTTATTATGTGATTTGTTACTTTTCTCATAATTTTTTTATCCAAATAAATCTTTTCTTTTTTCATTTGCAGATTTGTCACAGGTGAAATAGCACAGCAAAATAAGCCAAGATGTCTATTGATCCAATGACCTATGAGGCCCAGTTCTTTGGCTTTACACCACAAACATGCATGCTTAGGATCTATATTGCATTTCAAGACTATCTATTTGAAGTGATGCAAGCTGTTGAACAGGTTATTTTGAAGAAGCTGGATGGTATCCCAGACTGTGAGATTAGTCCGGTCCAGATTCGCAAATGCACAGAGAAGTTTCTTTGCTTCATGAAAGGACGTTTTGATAATCTTTTTAGCAAAATGGAGCAACTGTTTTTGCAGTTGATTTTACGTATCCCCCCAAACATCTTGCTTCCTGAAGATAAATGTAAGGAGATACATCCTTATAATGAAGAAGAATTTCAGCATCTCCAGAAAGAAATTGAACAGTTACAGGAGAAATATAAGACTGAATTGTGTACTAAGCAGGCCCTTCTTGCAGAATTAGAAGAGCAAAAAATTGTTCAGGCCAAACTCAAACAGACACTGACTTTGTTTGATGAGCTTCAAAATGTTGGCAGAGATCATGGGACTAGTGATTTTAAGGAGAGTTTAGTGTCTCTGGTTCAGAACTCCAGAAAACTACAGAACATTAGAGATAATGTGGAAGAGGAAGCCAAACGACTGAAAGTATCTTAATTTCTAAATAGTAAAAAGCAAGAGCCTGTCAAAAAGTTGAATGATAAGGGATTTACACCAATGACTGTTCAAGCAAAACATATATTTTATTAGATTTTCTTTGTTTGCTCTTTCTTATATTCCACATCTTCTTTTTTGATCTATTCTGTATTATCTTGAACTAGCCTGAAGCATCTGTTTCTTAGAGGTCTCTAATAGGTGGGAAGGGATTCTTGATCCAATAATGGCTTATTTGCGGACATAACTGAAGTGAACCAGGGTCAATCAAAGATACTTGTAGAGTTGTACCTTGGCTTTTTCTTTGGATGAGACCAAATGAGAAAAGGGTTATACAGGTGGCTCCTTTATTAAACAGTCATTACACTGTGGACAGCCAACACAAAGTGCTTTTCCTTGCCCAGTAGCTTTTCTTACATAAGGGAGTAGATAACTAATTAAAAGGAACAAGCAGCAAAAAAGACAGTCTCAGCTGGGCTCAGTGGCTCAGCCTGTAATCCCAGGGCTTTGGGAGGCTGAAGTGAGTGAATTGCCTGATCCTGTGGGTTCGAGACCCACCTGGGCAATTTGGCGAGACTTCATCTCTACAATAAAATCAAAAATTAGCTGGGCATGGTAGCGCACACCTGTAGTTCCAGCTACTTGGAAGGCTGAGGTGGAAGGATCACCGGAGTCCCGCAGGTCGAGGCTGCGTTGACTGGGAGCATGCCACTGCACTCCAGTCTGGGCGACAGAGTGAGTCTCCAACTCAAAAAAAAAAAAAGACAGTCTCAATTTTTGGTAAAGAAAAGTTTTTGTTTCCCAAATAAAGCTTTCCCTTGACCAAAGTCCTGGTAATTTTTTTGTTTTTGTTTTTTGAGTAGGAGTCTTACTTTGTCACTCAGGCTGGGTGACACAATCGTGGCCACCACAGCCTTGACCTGCTAGGCTCAGGTAATCCTTCCGCCTCAGCCTTCCAAGTAACTGGAACTATAGGCATGTGCCACCACACCTGGCTAATTTTTTTATTTATTGTAGAGATGAGGTGTCGCCAATTTCCCCAGGCTGGTCTCAAACCCCTGGACTCAGGCAATCCTCTCGCCTCCGCCTCCCAAAGTGCTGTGATTACAGGTATGAGCCACTGCACGTGACTGCCCTGGTAATGTTAAGCAACATGTTAGAGTCCCCCAGGAGAAGACCTTGGACAAAAAAGAAGCAGATTCCACTGGAATAGAAAAGACGACATTCCAATAGGGAAATGTGTATTTACTATTAGGTATTTGTACCAATTTCTTTTCATACATCAGTTGGTTTTCGAATCTGCCTTACACCCAATATTTAATTATTTATTCATACAAGTATCAAATATTTAGTACCCTCGGTGGGAAATGTATAGCTTCATTTTGTGCTTAAATACAATGGAGTCTAATACTTCTTTTTATAATTAGTTCATGTAAAATGTTAGATCACCCAAGGAAAGGAGAAAGATAGCAATGGTTGTTCTTACAGTATTGCTTGCCCTCCATGTCTTCCTAAAGAACAGGATTTGTAGTTTCTCCTTTATGTAGAGAAAGCGTAGCTTAGGGTGTTAATATTTGCAATGAAATATTCATAGATTTAGAAAGCTTGTATTTACCTTGTTTATTATTAAGAAGTCCTTTTTCCAATCCTGTACTTTAAACATATATGTTTTAAAGGCTTTGGTTTCTTATTTTCTGCTGTCTATAATGTCATGATATGTTTCTTTCTAGTATGGCTTTTTACCAAATGAAAACTCTATTTTTGTGACATTTGTAGCTTATTCAAAATCTTCTGTAGTGGATTGAATGGTGATTCCTCCAAAGCATATGTCCATTCTACAAAATAAAATACGATTCTAATTTCTGGAATCTATGAATATTGTCTTATTGGTGAAAAGAGTCTTTGCAGTTATGATTAAATTAAGGATCTGGAGATAAGGGGATTGTCCCGAATTATCTGGATGGGCCCTAGAGCCAATGATAATTGTCCTTATATGAGAAAGGCAGGGGGAGATGTGAGACAGAAGAGGAGGAAGTGTGACCACAGAGGCATATGGGAGGAGTGTAGCCTCCAGTCAAGGAATGCCAACAGCCGCCACAAACTAGAAGAGGCAAAGAACAAAATAAAATACCTTTATTTTGCATTTTTGGCTTCCAGAACTATGATTAGAATATATTCCTGGTGTTTTAATTCACCAAATTTGTTACAACAGCCACAGAATGTGAAAATCAGAATGTTAGGATATTCATAAGGATGTGGGCTGCCTATTAAGGAAATAGCTGATGTCTTACTGGCCTCATAATACAGTTAAATATGGTCATGACCTGGATAGAAGGATGAAATCCACAGTTACAACTTGGGTCTATTTCATGTTAAGCGCTCAATAATTGATGTTATTACTGTTGGCTATTTGTCATGGTGTTGTCTGCAGAAACATTCATATACTTGACCCCATTGTCCTCTAATAATTAAATTCCCCCCTCGAAAAATTAGGAATAGATCAGGATAATATATACCCAGTTACCCACTTTCTACTTCCTGGAAATGCAACGTTGGGTAACATCTGAAAATGAATCAATGTAATATACCACCTCAATAGAATAAAGCATAAGTGCCCCACCTTCCATCTTGCATCAATTTCACCCAATTTCCTAACTCCTCATCTATATTAGATTCTATTCTATAGTATCAAACTTTTAATTTTGAGGCTAAATTTTTTAAATAGTTGCCTATTTTCAAACCTGCCCCATTTTTATTATTCTCCTTTACTGTCATGCCTGTTCCCCGCTATATACTACCCCAAATAGACTATTTTCCCATTATCCTGTTGCTTTAGTGACAGGCAGCCTGTTAGGGAGACAGTTTGACATGGTATTAATAGCCAGTTAGGAAGACAGTTTGACATGGCATTAATGGAAACAGTAATGAGTGAACATTACTATCAACCTTGCAGAAATTAAAAGGATTGTAAGAGAATACTATGACAACTGTATGCTAACAGATTATATAATTTAGAGGAAATACATAAATTTCTAGAAAGACATAAATGATCTAACCTGACAAAAAAATTGGGGAAAAAAAAGTCCTATAAATAGTAAAGAGATTGAATTAATAATCACAAATTTTCTCACAAGTCCAGGGCCACCTGACTATTTTAACCATATTGCCTTGTGTGAGGTATGGTGAGGCCAGACATAGATCTAAAGAGAGAAACTTGAAAGAGTTTTACAGTTTTTTATACTCACAGTTCTCTGAGGAGAACATGGCACAACACATGGGGGCCACTTGGGAAGCACTGGGATTGGTTACAAGGGAGAGGAGAATTGTGGGCAAGTGCCTTTATTGTGGTCTTCATGGGAAGGAACTGGCAAAGTAGGGTATGTAGGTTTAGGATTGGCTAGTTTGAATAATCTCAGCAGACTCTGGGACTGTCTCTGGTTGTCTAGAATCTGGCACAGGCTGGGCATGTTGGGAAGCCAAGAGAGGAGGATTGCTTGAGCCCATGAGTTCGAAACCAGCCTGGGCAGCATAGCGAGAACTTGTCTCTACAAAAAGTTTTTTAAAAACTTAGCTGTACATGGTGCACACCTGTAGTCCCAGCTATTCGGGAGGCTGAGGCAGGAGGATCCCCTGAGCCCAGGAGGTCAAGGCTGTGGTGAGCATGATTGTGCCACTACACTCCAGACTGGGTGACAGAATGAGACTCCAACTCAAAAAGAAAAAGAACCTGGCCCTGAGGCCAGGTGTGGTGGCTCACACTTATAATCCCAGAATTTTGGAAGGTCAAGGCAGGAGGATCACTTGAGGCCAGGAATTTGAGACCAAGCCTAGGCAACATAGTGAGACCCTGTCTAGCTACAGCTTTGGCCTCTAAAAAGTGAGTCAAGATGGGATTTTAAAAACTATATTACAAGGGCTTTACTGGTGAATTCTACCCAATATTTGAAAAATAGCTAATAATTCAAATTCTTCCAAAAATAGAAGAGGAGGAAACAATTCTGTAAATCATTTACCTAATAATGGACTTTGCCAGAGTCTTGCTCCTGCTGGGTCTTGGGTATATCCCGAAGGTGTGAATGGCATAGGCGAAAGAATGCACTTTGGACACCTGACTCTTGCAAGAGAGATGCCATTTATTGTTAATTAACAGAGAGCTTTTATACCATTCGCATATGGAAAAGGACAAAGAAAATTCCTTCACGCACATCATCCTTTAGAAGTTATGCCATCTAGTGGTCTTAGAAGCAACAAACAGGCCAAAAACACTAAATACTTTCAGTTAATGAGTCTTAAGATAAATTTAAAAGGAGTTTTACTTAAACTAATGCATCACTTAATCTACAAGGCTTATTTTGTTTTCTGTTCTACATCACTTGTCTAATTTAAAAAAGCCTTAAAATCACCAAAACAAAACTATAGATTGTACCTAGTGATAGTAGAAATTTGAAGCCTATTAACTTGACCAAAAAACAGTGGCTAACATTTAAAGAATAACTATGAAAGTGACTTACTGTGAAAATACATACACAACTCTTTACTCTGAATAAACATATAAAGTGAACTAAACATAATGAAATAAAGCTAACACAACTAAAATTATTATAGGCCGGGCTCAGTGGCTCAGCCTGTAGTTCCGTGCTTTGGGAGGCCGAGATGAGTGAATTGCCTGAGCCCATGGGTTCGAGACCCGCCTGGGCAACTTGGCAAGACCTCATCTCTACAATAAATAAAAAAAATTAGCCGGGTGTGGTAGCGCATGCCTGTAATTCTGGCTACTCGGAAGGCTGAGGCGGAAGAATTGCCGGAGCCCAGCAGGTCGAGGCTGCGGTGGCCAGGAGCGGCCACTGCACTCCAGTCTGGGCAACTGAGTGAGACTCCAACTCAAAAAAGAAAAAAAAATTATTAAGGTTGCATAATTGCTAATGAGCTTTTAAGTTTAGGTTAATGGTGGTTTGGGGGGGTGGCTTGGCTATTTTCCTTTATGCTTGGCAACCCCCTGGATAATATCGTTGTCTTAAGATAGGCACTTGAACAATTATTATTATCTTTAAGGCACCAACTTTATCATTATGTGAACTTAAACTTATGAACCTAAAACAATCTTCAAAGTAATTATAAAACATTAAAGTACAGCATTAAAACTTAATTAATGATTCAAAGTAAAAACCTTGTCAAACATAACCAAATCCTAATAATTTTTGTCAACCCTCATATATATGTATATTGATTACATAAACTTGCATGATTTTAAATTTACCAATTATGTTTTTGGTTTGTTTTTTTTTTAAGTTGGAGTCTCACTCAGTCACCCAGACTGGAGTGCAGTGGCCGCTCCCGGCCACCGCAGCCTCGACCTGCTGGGCTCCGGCGATCCTTCTGCCTCAGCCTTCCGAGTAGCCGGAACTACAGGCATGCACAACCACACCTGGCTGATTTTTTGATTTATCGTAGCGATGAGGTCTCGCCAAGTTGCCCAGGTGAGTCTTGAACTCGCGGGCTCAGGCAATCCACTCACCTCAGCCTCCCAAAGTGCTGGGATTACAGGCTGAGCCACCGAGCCCGGCTACCAATTACGTTTAATACATGGATAAAACAATTATCATGTCTAGAATAGCACTACCAGCAACTCTTTTCAAAACAGTCCCAAATTACAGTCCTTGAAGTGCTTCAAGAAAGTTTCCAGGTGCACATTTCTCCAGGTATCAGGAGTTTTCTCTGAGGTTTCTATGATCTTCAAGGCTTCATAATCGCCTTCCCTGTCCAGGTGTCTTCATTGCTTTTCTCTTATCGTGCAGTGTATATTCCTAAAGAAAACTCAAAAGAAGCTTTTAGTGATGTTTCCCAGGCCCCCAAGGTTGCTTTCTGTATTCAGTTAATTTACCATAAAAGTATCCAATTAATATATCATGAATTCAGTGAAAACCTATTCTATATATGTTAACTCAAAATCTTAACTATTGAATTAACTAAAAAACCTTAGTGAATAATCTTTACCTTAAATCCATAGAAACAATGTTATAAATTATCTACATAACTCCTAGGTATGTGTCTGAATTTATAATGAATTCCTAATGAACTTACTATGAACTTGTGCTTCTAAAAAACCTTATGTCTAAACACTAAACTACACAATTCTAAATCAAATAAGGAGTGAATATACTTATATCATTTTCACTCAAGCAATATCTAGTAACTTATAACCAAGTGAGAGAAAGCACTTTAAACGTGCTTCAGAGTTCAACCATTGCATGTGTTAGAAAGGGCCAAACATCATGGTGGGAAATGGAAAAATGAACAATGACGTTCCTAGGTTAGCTGTGAGTACTTCGCATAACATGCCATTTTCTTCTTCCACGACTGCACAGAATTCTTCAGCCATATCAACAGTAAAGGTGGAAGACAGAAGGGCCTCAGCTTCCTGGGCTCGCCCTACGGCCCAGGGTTTTCGGCCCACCAGGACCCTGTCAATCAGGTGGGCCTCCAAGGCTGGCTCCCAACAGGACTTGTATCTAAAATATACAGACCAGGCACTGTGGCTCACACCTGTAATCCCAGTACTTTGGGAAGCAGAGACAGGAGGATTGCTTGAGCCCAGGAGTTTGAGATCAGCCTGGGCAACATAACCACACCTCGACTCAAAAAAAATTTTTTTTTAAGTTAGCCAGGCATGGTGGCATGTGCCTATAATCCCAGTTACTTGGGAGGCTGAGGCTGGAAGACCACCTGAGCCCAGGATGTTGAGGTTGCCATGACCTGAGATCATGCCATTGTACTCCAGCCTGGGCGACAGAGTGAGATTCTGATTCTAAAATAAAATAAGAACCCTTAGAATTCAATAATAGAAGACAAAGTCCAATTTTAAAATGGGCACGGAATCTGAATAGACATTTCTTCAAAGAAGATATACAAATGGCCAATAGGCACATAAAAAGATATTCAACATCAACAGCTATCAGAGAATGGTAACCACTTAATTCTCACTAAAATGACTATAATGAAAAAGATAGATACATTTTGGCAAGGAATTGAAGAAATTCAAACTCGCATACAGTGCTGGTGGGAACTGAAAATGTATCATCACTTTGGAAAACAGTCTCAAATGGTTAAACATAAGAGTTGTAGAATGCAATCCAGTAATTCCATTCTAGAGAAATGAAAACATATGCCTACACAAAAATTTTTAGACCAATGTTTACAGCAGCATTATTCATAATAACCAAAAAATGAAAAACAAGCCAAATGTCCAAATGATGAATGGGCAAATAAAAAATAACATGTCCAGCTGGGCTCGGTGGCTCAGCCTGTAATCTCGCGCTTTGGGAGGCTGAGATGAGTGGATTGCCTGAGCCCGTGGGTTCGAGACCCACCTTGGCAACTTGGCAAGACCTCATCTCTACAATAAATAAAAAAAAAATTAGCCGGGCGTGGTAGCGCATGCCTGTAGTTCCAGCTACTTGGAAGGCTGAGGCGGAAGGATCGCCGGAGCCCAGCAGGTCGAGGCTGCGGTGGCCGGGAGCATGCCACTGCACTCCAGTCTGGGCGACAGAGTGAAACTCCAACTCAATAATAATAATAATAATAATAATAATAATAATATGTCCATACAGTGGAATACTATTTAGCAATAGAAATGATGTAACATAGATAAGCCTTGAGAATATTATGTTCAGTGAAAGAAGCTAGTCACAAAGGACCACATAGTATGTGTTTTCATTTGTATAAAATATGTAGAAAAGGAAAATCTGTGGAGACTAAGATGATTAATGGTTACCTAGGGATTTTAGGGGAGGGTGGTGTTGGAGGGAATTGGGTTAGCAATGTGAGGTTTCTTTTTGGGGTGATGAAAATATTATAATATTGATTGTAGTGCCGGTTGTATAACTGTGAATACACTAAAAAACCATTGCATTGTACGCTTTAAATGAATGAGTTACATAATATGTTAATCACATCTCAATAAAGCTGGTAAAAAATAAGACTACACACTCCAGAAATAATATCTGGTTTCAAAATCTTGCTCCATTATTTGTGCTGTGACCTTGGGCAAATCACCTTACCTATGCCTATTTCCTCATCTGCAAAATAGGGAGAATAATAAAACCTACTTTATAAGCTTGTGAAAATTCAATGAATTCATATTATGAGAAACACTAAGCCTGCCATGTGATAAGTTCAACTATTAACCAAGTGAACTCCATGAAGGCAAGGTCTGTGTCTGTTTTGCTGATTACCATCTCCAGTGCTTAAAACCTAATAAGCAATGACAGTTAAAAAAAAAATCCGTTATTCTCCCAATATCAGGTTCCACTGTCTCAAATAGCTAAATTCCAACTGTCTCCCACAACTTGAACTTACCATTGTCCCATAGTATTCAGAAACCACTACTTATTTGACTCCATATATTTACCCACTACTGACAACCAATACATAATAGGACAATTGCCCAAAATAATGGGCTGTGCTGTCATCCTTTATGACCTGCTGAAAGTCAGTTTAGTGGACATCTCATATTTCCATCTGCCTAGCATCCATAGCACTTCAGTTTTCCTCTGGGAAATGATTTCTTTCCTATTGTATGCTATTTTCATGGGATTGCTTATTAAGGTATCTCTTCTGCCTGTTGTTGTTATTGTTGTTGAGACAAAGTCTTGCTATGTTGCTCAGACTGGTCTCGAACTCCTGGGCTCAAGCAATGCTCCTGCCTTGGCCTCCCAAAGTGCTGGGATTACAGGCATGAGCCACCATACCCTACTCTTCTGCCTTTTGGTTAAAGGTGAGTAGTGAGTAAGTGACCCCAGCCAGTTCAATAAGACAATAGAATTTGATTGTTTTGTGTGTTTTTTTTAATTGGAGTCTCACTATGTCACCTAGGCTGGAGTGCGGTGGCATGCTCACAGCTACCAGCCTCAACTTGCTAGGCTCAGGTGATCCTTCCTCCTCAGCCTTCCAAGTAGCTGGAACTACTATAGTGGCCGAAAGTTCAATCCGAGAGACCACCAAGAGCTATTCCGATGAAAGTTCAAGAGGGTCTTTATTTTGCAAGCTCGAGCCTGGAGGTCTGTAGACCACCGACGCAGCGGAGTACACCCAGAGGCCCTGACTTCCTTGAGCAGATGCCTTTTATGCTTTTACACAAAGGGAGGAGGATTTGGGGGGATTTTCCATTCTTGTTACCATTTAATTGGGTAGTAACCTCTGGTTGTCAGCTCAATCGTGGAGGATTGGCTAGCTTGACTCGGGCTGACCTTGGCCCACTAGCTGGTGAAGTTGCAGAGACATTTGGAAACTTTAGGTGATTTTCCCCTGGCACCTGACTGGTTGTTGCTAAGGGGAAAGTGGGTCAAGGGAAGGGGTTAAAGCTTGAACTGGAGCTTTGCAGTTTTTCCCATAACTGAAACTTTAAACAGCTACAGGTTATGTTTTAAAGCAGAAAACTAAAATGGCTGTGCTATTGTCCACAAGCCGATTACATATTTATTGGGTTATAGCATGCTCTTAACCTAAGTTTATGGTATACTCTATTACGGTTTTCTCACTACAGATGCACGCCACCACACGTGGCTAAGTTTTTGATTTATTGTAGAGATGAAGTCTCACAAAATTGCCTAGGCTGGTCTCAAACCCATGGACTCAGGCAATCCTTTCACCTCGGCCTCCCAAAGTACTGGGATTGTAGGCGTGAGCCACCGTGCCCAGTCTTAGAATTTGATTCTCAAGTAACAGGCCAAATGGGTCCATTTGTTTTTTGTTTTTGTTTTGTTTTGAAACAGTGTCTCTGCTATATTGCCCAAGCTGGTCTCAAACACGTGGGCTCAAGGGACCGTCGCGCCTCAGCCTCCACAATAGCTGGGACAACAGGCACACTGCCATTATGCCTAACTTCTGGGCCTTTTTGTTTTTATGGTCAAACCCTGAAAGGGCTGTCTGTGAATACTGAGCAGACAGGGAAAGGCTGGATATTTTGCACGAGAGAACCTCTTATTGGATACCCAGAAATGGAAGGACAGTTGAAAGCTCAATATGGGAAACAATAACTGTGAAATTAAGTGGGCAGTTGAGGGATATGTGACCACATATCTTGGGACACTTAAGCTATATAAGGGGGAAACTGGCCAGGTCCGACACACGATTATGTTAAAGGGACACATATGTGTATGATGTGAGAGTAGTGGAGATGTAATACTGGTTGGAAAATACAGACCAAACATTGGAGCTCTATTAAGCCAAAAATTACAAGCAGGTATGGGGAAAAGTAACAGGTTATTAGGAGAGCATATGAAAGTATGAGAAGAAATGAACTGAATTTGGGGCGGGAGTGAGCTTAATACTGAGAACAGCAGCATCGAGGTGAATGTTAAGGAAGACTGGAGTACAATATTGAGGAGGGAGTAACCAAGTATTTTGGGAACAATGTAATGAATTCTGAAATAAGGGGATGAAATGAAGGTGGATATTTATGAGAATATTGATGCCAATGTTAAAGATTTCCTGGAATGGAAGGGCTTAATGAAAAAAAAAAGATTGTAGAGGCAGTAGGATCTAATACCCATATAGTCGTAGGAAATAGATGTTGGAATTTGGAATAGAAAATGATGGCCCAGCCAGGTGCAGTGGCTCACACCTGTAATCCCAGCACTTTGGGCCACTGAGGCTGGTCGATTGCTTGAGCCCAGGAGTTCGAGACAAGACTGGGCAACATCGCAAAACCTCATCTCTACATTAAAAAAACAAGATAAGCCGGGCTCGGTGCTCAGCCTGTAATTCCGCACTTTGGGAGGCTGAGGTGAGTGGATTGCCTGAGCCCGTGGGTTCGAGACCCGCCTGGGCAACTTGGTGAGACCTCATCTCTACAATAAGTCAAAAAATTAGATGGGCATGGTAGCGCGCGCCTGTAGTTCCAGCTACTTGGAAGGCTGAGGTGGAAGGATCGCCGGAACCCAGCAGGTCGAGGCTGCGATGACCGGGAGCGGCCACTGCACTCCAATCTGGGCAACAGAGTGAGACTCCAACTCAAAAAAAAAAAAAAAAACAACAACACAAGACATTAGCCGGGTATGGTGGCATACACTTGTAGTCCCAGCTACTCAGGATGTAGAGGTGGAAGAATTGCCTCAGCCCAGGAGGCTGAGGCTGCCTGAGTCGTGATTATTGTGATTATGCCATTGCACTCCAGCTTGGGCAACAGCGTGAGGCTCCGATTTAAAAAAAAAGAAAAAGAAAATGAAGGTCCAGATTTGTTGGTGCAAAAAGGGTCACAATATTGTGGGAAAAGGAACCAAATGTAGAGGAACAGGGAACTTTGGTTTTGGTAGTAGGGGAAGGAGTCTACTATCAGATTAGCTGAGAGAAGGATAATGGGAGATATATCTTAAGTAGTCTTTGAAGGACTGTGCAATGAGAGATAATAGGGCATGTATGAATGGTAAACAATAGGATCAAATGTTTGGAGAGCACCAGGCTATATAAATGGAATTCGGTGGATAGTCAATACTAAGAGACAGGAGAAGGTCCAATATCCAAGACTGAAAACATATTGTGGTACTTTGGAGATATAATTTTAGGGAACAGGGCCACTGATTGTTAGGGGGAATTATTGTAGTAAACTGAGGTAGTAAAGCATGGACTGACATTGGGGAACAGTGGATGCCACATTTGTGGTGCTGAAATAAAGTGTACAGGGAGAAGATACCAAGGCACACAATGATATGGGATCATGGGAAGTCAGAACTGGGAAATGGTGAGGCCCTGATATTGGAAAACACTGAGTTTATAAATACTCAACCTGGGCTAGTCAGGGACCAAATTCCAGAGCTTAGTTGGGAGACTGTACTAAGCCAAGGTGTCTTGATAATGGAGGGAAGTGGGGACTGAATTTTGAGGGGCAGTAGGTAATGCCACAATGGGATAGTGGCAGTCCTGCTGTCAGGAGACTGTAGATTTGGATACTGGCATGTTGTGGGGACCTGATATGGAAAAATATGCCATGGGGGGGGGGTGGGTAGTGAGTTGGTGGGGAGAGATGCTGGATCTTGAAATGTTGGATCATGGGATGAAGTCTGTTTTGGAGGGACAGTAGGGATGTTGTGGAGCAGACTAGGAGGTTTGGCAGGGTCCACTGTATGGCTGGAAATTAATGGAGAATGCAGTATAGAGGAGACTGGAAAAGGGGTGATTTATTCCATCAGAGGTACCACAATTACAGACACTTCCAAGTAAGGTATATACAGGTTTAGAGTACTACGTTTTGATACAACATTCATGAGTAAATAGAGATGGCAGGTGGGTGAATAATCTGCCAAAGTGGGTTCCCGTATTAAGCCTTTTGAATCGGAGATGACAAACCCCCTGGAGGTTGGGCGATTTTCCAGGACAAACTCTTGTCAACGATAAATCTCTCAACCCCTTTGTCGTGGGTCCACAGCTCTGGAAGAGCTCCGGGCTAGAATGAAACCATTTCAGAGTCCCCAAAGAGGACCATCCCACGGACCCGAGCCAGAACCCTCACAGTCTCATCACGAGGAGCGTGCCAGCTCTAGGTCCGCGGCCCAGAGGTTCTGCAGCCACAGGTCCCACGCAGTTCCAGACACATTCTGAGCGCGGCCTCCTGGTGGAACAGCTCCTCCAGCTATGGGTCTCGGCTCTGCCCAGCAAAGGTAGTTAAGTCTAAGGCAGGAAAAATGCATAGTCTGGGTCAACCTGAGTCCCCCCCCGGGGGGGGGCAGCATGATACCCGATAAACACCACTCACCGGGTCCTGTGCTCCGGCGGCGCCCGCCTGCTGCACACTCCTGTCCTCCTCCTTCTGCCGGCGCCAACTCCTGGGCACAGCTGGCTCCTCTTGGTGGCAATGCAGCATCACAGGGCTCCAGCTCAGCCTGGGCCAGGGCACCGATCCTCCCTGCCAGGCTCTCTCTGGAAGGCCACATGCCTGGGTCTAGCTTATCCCTTAATGAACAGAAGGTTGAGCGCTCTCTGCGTTCCCAAACACAAAATGGTGGGCTCCCTGCGCGTGCCCCCACGTTACAAAGTGATAGGGCCCAGGGACAGTATCCTAATTACAAACGGGGTTCAATCACACCCCGGAATTCTGAACGTTGGGGGCTGACTGTGCCCCCACTCCCCAACCTGCAGGTACAAAGAACATCGTTACTTCAGTGTCCACAGATACTTTGGACCTCCTACCGATGGACAGTTATACAAAGATGGGAACAACAGAGAAGGAAACAAACAAGCATCGAAAGCCAGGTGAAAGGGGTGTAGCGCTTCTCCAAAACACAATATGCTGAGCCCTATATTCTCTTTCCTTCCCCGCTCGGCCCTGCGCCCACCCCGTTCCTCCCTGGCCAATCAGGCAAGCTGTAAACGGATATAGGTAAAGATGCAGGAGGTTATGGAGAAGGCGATGGCTGCGTAGATAAAGAGGGAGAAGTACGGAAAATGGTCGAGATAGAAGCCCTCGTCCAGTGGAGGCGCCTCCTCCTTGGGCGGGGGCGCGCGGCGGCCTTCGGGGGCTGCCCGGCGCGGGCTCCTTGCGCCCTACCCCCGGCGCGCCGACCAGCCTTCTTGCCCGCGGACTTGGGCGCGCAGGCAGCAGGGGGCTCTTCCGGGGGAGACTTGTCAAACAGGCCGTCGGACTCGGGGTCAGGATCTGGGCGAATCTCCTCGGGACCCCAGGGTCTGCGCCGAAAGAGTCTTTCAGCCATGGGTACGGAGCGCGAGCGGGCCGGCCAGCTGGGTCCAGGCGGTCAAGTTCACGCCGGTTTGGAGCGCAGTGGGCGGTGTCTGGGGCTGCGACTGTATTTCTGCCACCTGGGGTGGGGGCGGTGGGAGGGCGGAGCCAGCGGGGCAGGGGGCCTCTGCAGGGTCCGCTAGGCCTCTCAGCGTAGGCGCCGCTTTTCCTGGCTCCTCCTTCCGCCCCCAGCCTGTTGCAGAGGTTGGCTCCCCGGGTTCCAGTTCCACGGCCCACGGCTCGGTAGTCGCCGCGCAGATAGGTTTGTCTCCATGGCAACCAGACCGGCTGCACGCCAGGGAGGAGGCGCGAGCCGCTAGATAGGACCCCAGAGCTTGGCACCCCAACAAGCTGAAATGCAGATGACCAGGCTCAGGCTCCCAGCTGCATGGGGGCGCTTCCCCAGGGCTTTTTTTCTCCTTTTAAAATAAAGGGTTATGCCGGGCGCGGTGGCTCACGCCTATAATCCCAGCACTTTGGGAGGCCGAGGTGAGAGGACTGCCTGATCCCATGGGTTCGAGACCAGCCTGGGCAACTTGGCGAGACCTCATCTCCACAATAAGTCAAAAAGTTAGCCAGGCATGGTGGCGCGTGCCTGTGGTTCCAGCTACTTGGAAGGCCGAGGTGGAAGGATCGCCTGTCTGGGCGACAGCGTGAGACGCCAACTCAATAAATAAATAAATAAACAAAAGTAAAATAAATGTTTATTGTGGGGTCTTCTTAAATTTTTAAAACATTTTAACACATGAAAAAACTGACAAATCTTTGTTAAAAAAGAATCTTGAAACTTAGCAGTATAGGCAAGAACAATAACAAAATAAAGCTTCCTAGTTCAGCACGGTGGTTCACTTGTAATTCCAGCACTTTGGGGGGCCCAGACAGGAGGACTGCTTGAGGCCAGGAGTTTGAGACCAACCTGGGCAATATAGAGAATTCCCCCCGCCCAGTCTCCTAACAAATAAAGTAAAATGAATTAGCCAGGAGTGATAGTGAGTGACAGTAGTTCTAGCTGCTAGGGAGGCTGAGGTGGGAGGATCACTTGAGCCCAGGAGTTTGAGGCTACAGTGAGCTAGGACTGAGCCACTGAACTCCAAACCTCCAACCTGAGTGACAGAGTGAGACCCTGTCTCAAAACAAAAAAGAAAGAAAGAAAGAAAGAAAGAAAGAAAGAAAGAAAGAAAGAAAGAAAGAAAGAAAGAAAAAGAAAAAGATTTAAAAAATAAATAGACAAGGCAAGGCTTCCCACAATCCCCAGGTCCAGTGATAGCACAGCTAAAAAGTTGGTGCATTTCTCTGCCTTCTTCCTCTCTCTCCCTAACTACATCTGTATCTGTACATCCTGTTTTCTTGCTTTTCACCCACAAAACAGGAAGCCTTTGAGAGTCCCAAATATGATTAGGAACAAATCCTTTCAAACACCCATCTGAACTGATCCCTTTCTCAGACCCTCCACAGTCTATTCAGGCCCCTCTTGGCATCCTCGAGGCCCTCTCTGGCTTCCTCTGGTACTGCCATAGACTGCAGGGCACCAGCATCTCCTGACACTCTAGGTTCCAAGGCTGGTTGGTATTCCCTCCTGGAATGGGGGAGAACAATAACTTGGATTTATTTGGGCTTCAGTGGATTGGAGGGATACACTGGAAGACCTTTTTCAGCTGCAGCAGCTCCAACTCAAGCTGCCATCAGGTAATTCCCGCCTCCTACCCGCCTCCTACAACTGAAAGGCCCAGGGAGAACCAAGACCAGTGTGCAGAAACAATGTTACCAGGGTGCTGTATCTCTCCATCTTACAGTGTTTTCCAGGGACTTCTTGCATGACCAGAGCCTACCTGGTAGTGGTAGGTATTCAGATAATATTTGCTGAATGAATGATGCAGCAAATGAATTGCTGTTGGAAGCAGCAGATTCACATTCTCGCAGTGTAGCAACCCCAGCTAAAAGAGCTTCTGGTTGGATAGGTTGAGGAGAACAGGGAGCCCTCATACCTGCTGTTGAGAAGGTAAAATGGGGCAGCTACTTCAGAAAACAGGCAGTTTCGTAAAAAGTTAAGCATATACTTATTACATGATCCAACAATTCCACTCCAGTTTTCTGCTTCTAGAAATGAAAACATGTGGCCACATAGAGACTAGCACATGGATGTCTATAGCAGCATTACTGGTAATTGCCAAAAACTGAGAACAAACCAAATGTCCATCATATGGTGAGTGGATCAATGAAATGTGGTTTATCTATGCAATTGGTTACTATTTAGCAAAAACGAATGAACTACTTGAGTCTTCATAGACCACATATATGAACTACTGATAACATGCTACAACTTGGATGAATCTTAAAAAAAATACATGAAATGAAAAAAGCCAGATGCAAAAGACCATAGACTGTGATTCTATTGACATGAAATGTACATCATAGAGACAAAAAGCAGATCAGGGGTTGCCTGGGGCTGGAGTGGTGGAGCCAATTCATTGGAAACAGGTGCAAGGTAATGTTTTAGCAATATAAATGTTCTAAAACAGTTGGGCACACTGGCTCAGCCTGTAATCCCAGCACTTTAGAAGGCCAAGAAGAGAGAACTGCCTGAGACCGTGGGTTCGAGACCGGCCTGGGCAACGTGGTGAAACCTCACCTCTACAATAAATCACAAAAACTAGCTGGACATGGTGGCATGCATTTGTAGTTCCAGCTACATGGAAGGCTGAGATAGAAGGATCGCTGGAGCCCAGCAGGTCGAGGCTGTGGTGGCCGTGAGCATGCCACTGCACTCTAGCCTGGGTGACAAGAGTGAGGCTCCAACTAAAAAAAATAAAGAAATAAATGTTCTAAAACTGTATTGTGGTCATAGTAGCATAACTCTATGCATTTTCTAAAATGCATTAACTTATACACTTAAAGTAGATGACTTTCATGGTATTAAATTATCCTTCAATAAGACTTTTTAAAAAACTACTCAGAGTTATCACTTCTCAGGTGTCCGATGAGCCAACAAAACAAAACAAAAACCATGTGATTTTATTCATAATTCTGTGGGTCTATCGGGAGTTTCTTTTGGTTTGAGCTGATTCAGTTGGTAGCTACTGGGTTCTTTCATTGATCTAATAGGTTAGCTGGAGGTAAAACGATCCAGGAGACCTGACTCCCATGTCTGGAGGTGGGCAAGCTATTGGTCAGGTGCTTTAGTTCTCTTACTTTTCATCTTCCAACAGTCTATCTTGGATATATTCACTTGGTGGTCTCAGGGTTCTAAACACAGCAAGAGCATTAGCCTCAAAGCACAATGACTGTTCAAGTTTCTGCTTGCATTATATTTTCTACTACTCCATTGACCAGAGCAAATCATATGGCCAAACCCAGATCCAAAGCATGGGAAGAAGCCAGGCTCGGTGGCTCAGCCTGTAATCCCACACCTTTGGGAGGCTGAGGTGAGTGAATTGCCTAAGCCCAGGGTTCAAGACCTGCCTGGGCAACTTGGCGAGACCTCATCTCTACAATAAATCAAAAATGAGCTGGGCGTGATAGCACGCGCCTGTAGTTCCAGCTACTTGGAAGGCTGAGGTGGAAGGATCTCCGGAATCCAGCAGGTCGAGGCTGTGGTGGCCAGGAGCGGCCACTGCACTCCAATCTGGGTGACAGAGTGAGACTCCAACTCAAAAAAAAAAAAAATGAAAAAGAAAAAAGAAATTAGCATCATTCAAAACAACTTGCCGGGCTCAGTGGCTCAGCCTGTAATCCTGCACCTTTGGGAGGCTGAGGTGAGTGGATTGCCTGAGCCCGTGGGTGTGAGGCCCACTTGAGTGGTGAGACCTCATCTCTACAATAAGTAATAATAAAAAAATCAGTCGGGCGTGGTAGCACATGCCTGTAATTCCAGCTACTTGGAAGGCTGAGGTGGAAGGATCGCCGGAGCCCAGCAGGTTGAGGCTGTGGTAGCTGGGAGCGGCCACTGCATTCCAGTCTGGGAGACAGAGTGAGACTCCAACTCAAAAAAAAAAAAAAAAACCCAAAACCAAAAAAAAAGAAAAACAACTCTAGTTCAGCCCAGGTGACTTCTGGGGTTGTCTCTGACAGAAATTGAGAGAGCTTGGCTGACCCCATGAGTTCACCTTGGCATAAACTCTGTCTGTGCCTAGCAACAAAAGAGCTACCTCTGTCCCTGGCCAGGATCTTCAGGTCCCCCAGACATTCCTAAAAAGATAGACACCTGAAGTTCCCAAGCTATAACACTCCTTGCTTGGCACCAGAGTATTCCAAGAAAAAATCTCATGAGTACAGGGCCCAGAGTCAGAATCCACCAAAAGGCTCTCATGGACAAAGGCTGCCTTTAGCTCCTGCTTCTGGGACCTGCCCAGAGCACATATCTGTCTCAGAGGTGAGAGAGAGGCCTCTTCCAAGAGGATCTCTGCTCCTGAGATGTTATTGGTAGGTTTCCTTCATTGACTTAGTGGTATTTGCCCATGGAAAAAAGATACATAGTCTGAGTCAACATGAATCATGGATCTGAGTCTGCCAGGCCAAAGACTAGGTCTGGATAATGGCCAGTTAACCATGTTGGTGATGCCCCCTATGAGGAATCTTAGGGGTCACAGATAATTATCAGCATCATCATCATCTTCTTCTTCTTCTTCATTATTATCATCACAACAGCAGCAACTGCAACCAATTATTGAGCTCTGACTGTGTTCTAGGAACTGTAGTCAATACTTCTACAGAGACCATCTCACTTAATTTTCATGACCTTGTAAGTTAGGCACCAGCACATTCTCCAGTGTTCCAATGAGGAAACTGAGGCTGGGAGGTGAAGGAACTTGTTCAGAATCTGCCACCAATACTGACTGCATAGGAGTTCTAACCCAGGTCCCTCAGATCCAAGGGTAGGAACTATACCACCCAATCCTCACTCCTTCTACCACCAGCTGCCCAGCCTAGGCTTGCTCACCTTAAAGACTGTGTCCTGCTAGCCTTTCCCAGGACACATCCTGGCCCTTCCCCTGCAGCAAAACAGACTTGCTCCCTTTAGAATGTTAACACAGAGTAAGAGGAAAAATGCACAAGGGCCATTTTTAGCTCCAAATGCTCATGCCCAGCTGAGGAAACAAGCTTTAGAAGTGGCGATGGTGTTGATATTGTGTGTGTGTGTGTGTGTGTGTGTGTGTGTGTGTGTGTGTGTGTGTACATGTGTGGGTGGGTGAGAGGAAAGAACCTTTCAGGAATCCCTGCTGTTCGGGCTGTAGCTGTTTGTCATCCTAGAAACCATGGCTGCTTTGAAACTGGCTGTTGAATCCTTCCTTCTGCCAACCACCGGATCTACATGCTATGTCCTGGCTAGGGGCAGGGAAGTCAAGTGGGGAATCTCCCCTTTCCACAGGCTCACCAACCAAACCCGCAATAGATGGGAGCCTCCAAGTATATTGCAACCCCCACACCAGGATGTACCTGGATTAGGGGTGGATGAAAGGCGTCGTTACCTACTGAATATGCCATGGCACTTCCAACCCAAGGCAGAGTCTACTGCTGCCATGCCCTGCCCCACTCCGAGATACTTCAGGGAGCTCATGCCCAATCTGGATTATCGCTGTGCCATACTCAGTTTCCTCTTTGGAGTGGGGCAGCCTGAGAGGAGGGATTCAACATGAGATGAGGTTCTAAGCCCCTTTACCCTCCTTTCCTGCCCCTGTGCATGCTCCATGGTCCCATTAGACTTCCATTATAAAACACGCATTCAGAGATAAAAATTATTAATAATTTCAAGGCAGGGACTGCCAAGCATTAAACCCCCAGTGTGAGGAGCCACTTGCAACTGCACAGATTGTACCTCAGGAAGTTGGCCCTACTCACACCCTAGGCCAGGTCTCATTTAGTTTAAAAGGGCCCTGACTGTTCTTCGTGGTCATCGCTGAGGTTCCACAACACATTATCAACTTTCTATGATAGTTTTTCTCCCACTAGAGAGGACTTAGAGCTTCTAGTACCGCAGTTTCATTCCAGGGCCTAGCAGAACTCACCATTCTGGGTATTCTCCTCCTCAGGGTTGGGTGGGATGAGGAGTGCCCTTGCATATTTCTCCCCTTTTTTTTTTTTTAATTAAGACAGGGTCTTACTCTGTCACCCAGGCTAGAGTACAGTAGCAAAATCATATCTCACTGCATTCTCAAACTTCTGGGCTCAAGTGATCCTCCCGCTTCAGCCTCCCAAGTAGCTGGGACTGCCAGCATGCGCCACCACATCTAGCTAATTTTTTGGGGGGGAGGGTAGAGACAAGGCCTTGCTATGTTGCTCAGGTTGGCTCTTCCCTATTTTTTCAGCACACACACACATACACACACACAAAAAAACTCCTGCTCTCTACATAAGATCTTCCTCAGAGGAAATAAGTTTGACCACTTTTGTTCTGCCCTCTTTTCTCTGTGCTGCCCCTAGAAAACAAGGACAATCAAACAGCCAATTCAGCAAGATCATTCTCTTTCTCCCTATTTCATTATCCTACCCATCCCAGGAGCTGACCCAAACTGAATTGTTAAGAACCATAAGGATGACCCAGCAAATAGCCAGGTGTGCTGGTGTATGCCTGTAGTTCCAGCTACTTAGAAGGCTGAGGTGGAAGGATCGCCTAAACCTAGCAGGTCAAAATAACTGAAAGCGGTCTCTTAAAGAGATGTTTGTATGCACATGTTCATGGCAGCATTATTCACAATAGTCAAAATGTAGGAGCGCTGGATGTGATGGCTCAAACCTGTAATCCCAGCACTTTGAGAGACCAAGATGAGAGGATTGCCTGAGTCCAGGAATTTGAGACCAGCCTGGGCAACTTGGTGAGACCTCATCTCTACAATAAATAAAAAAATTAGCTGAGTGTGGTGGCGTGTGCCTGTAGTTCCAGCTACTTGGAAGACTGAGGTAGAAGATTGAGCCTGAGCCCAGCAGATTGAGGCTGCAGTGGCCATGAACGTGCCACTGAACTCCAGCCTGGGCGACAGTGTGAGACTCCAACTCCAAAAAATAAAAATTAAAAAAAAAAAGGTAGAAGCAACCTAAATGTTCATAAACAGATGAATAGATGAGATGTGATAGAGGCATACAATGGAATATTTTTCAACCTTAAAAAGAAGGAAATTGCTGGGCTCGGTGGCTCAGCCTGTAATCCCGCGCCTTTGGGAGGCTAAGGTGAGTGGATTGCTTGAGCCCACGGGTTTGAGACCCGCCTGGGCAGCAAGACCTCATCTCTACAATAAATAAAAAAATCAGCCGGGCGTGGTAGCGCATGCCTGTAATTCCGGCTACTTTGGAAGGCTGAGGCAGAAGGATCGCCGGAGCCCAGCAGGTCGAGGCTGCAGTAGCTGGGAGCGGCCACTGCACTCCAGTCTGGGTGTCAGAGTGAGACTCCAACTCAAAAAAAAAAAAAAAAAGAAGGAAATTCTGAAACATGCTGCAACATAGATGAACCTTAAAAACACTGTGCTAGTTGAAAGAAGACTTTCACAAAAGGACAATTATCATCAAATTCAATGAGACAGAAGGTAGAATGGTGGTTACCAGGAGCTGAGGAGAGGGAGAAATGGAGAGTTATTATTTGCTGGGTACAGAATTTCCACTGAGGAAGATAAAATAGTTCTAGAGATGCATGGTGGTGATGGTTGCATATCAATGTGAACATACTATAATGCCACAAAGATTAAAATGGTCTGGGCACAGTGGCTCATGCCTATAATCCCAGCACTTTGGGAGGCCAAGGTGGGAGGATTGCTTGAGCCCAGGAGTTCAAGATCAGCTTGGCCAACATAGAGAGACCTCATCTCTCAAAAAAAAAAAAAGCTGGTGTGGCAGTTCATACCTGTAGTCCCAGATACTCAGGAGGCTGAGGTGGAAAGATTGCTTGAGCCTAAGAGGTTGAGGCTGCTGTGAGCTGTGATTATGCCACTGCACTTCAGCCTGGGTGGCAAAGTGAGACCCTGACAAAAAAAAATTTTTTTTAATTTAAAATGGTGAATTTTAGGCCAAGAGCAGTGCCTCATACCTGTAATCACAGCACTTTGGGAGGCTGAGGTGAGAGGATTGCCTGAGCCCAGGGGTTCGAGACCAGCCTGGGCAACATGGAGAGACCTTTTCTCTACAATAAATTACAAAATTAGCTGGGTATGGTGGTATGAATCTGTAGTTCCAGCTACTTGGAAGACTTAAGCAGAAGGATCGCCTGAGCCCAGCAGGTAGAGACTGCGGTGACCGTGAGCATGCCACTGCACTCCAGCCTAAGTGCAAAAGTGAGAATCCAACTAAAAAAAAAAAAATTTTTTTAAGCCCACAAGAACATTTCTTCTCCCTCAAACTGTGATATCTTCAAATCAAGGACTGAAATAAAAAGCAATGACATTTGGGAGGCCAAGGTGAGAGGATTGCCTGAGCCTAGGGGTTCGAGACCAGTCTGGGCAACTTGGTGAGACCTTGTCTCTACAATATATCGAAAAATTAGCCAGGCATGGTAGTGCATGCCTGTAGTTCTGGCTACTTGGAAGGCTGAGGCAGAAGGATCGTCTGAGCCCAGCAGGTCAAAGCTGGGGTGGCTGTGAGCATGCCACTGCACTCCAGCCTGGGCGACAGAGTGAGACTCTGACTCAAACCAAAAAAACAAACAAAGACAAAACAGCCACCAACAAATCAAATCAAGGAACTCCTTTAGATTGGCCAATATATCATGCTAAGTATATCAGCAAAAACTGTCTTAGGAAGATATTAGCGCCTTTCCCTTCCCAGTTATGGGTTACAGGGAGGGATGAACCAAGAGGACAGAGTGTGAAATGACCATGACATTGGCTCAAATGTATAATCTGACCAAATTATGCAAATGTATACAAATTATATACAAATGTATATAATGACCAAGTTGTGTGCTTTTAAAGACTCTTATCTTTTTAACATGAAGATCCTGGTGTGCCTCTTCTTGAATCTTGTACAGGTTGAGTATTCCTAATACCAAAAAAAATTACATAAACATATACACACACACACACACACACACACATATGCATATGAAATGCTCCATAATCCAGTGTCAACATGATACTCTGAAGAAATATTCATTAGATTGGTGATACAACCCTGAGGAAATTACTAAAATCTCTCTGAGTCTTTTTAAAATTTTTTTTTGAGTAGGAGTCTCACTCTGTCACCCAGGCTAGAAGGCAGTGGCACGTTCCTGGCTAACGCAGCCTCAACCTGCTGGGCTCAGGCAATTCTTTTGCCTCAGCCTTCCAAGTTGCTGGAACTACAGGCATGCACCACCATGCCCGGCTAATTTTTTGATTTATTGTAGAGAAGAGGTCTCACCAAGTTGCCCAGACTAGTTTCTAACCTGTGGGCTCAGGCAATCCTCTCACCTTGGCCTCCCAAAGTGCTGGGATTATAGGTGTGAGCCACGCCCGGCCTTCCGAGTCTTATAATTCCCATCTATAAAGTAGCAATCATACAGTAGTATCTTTCTCATAAGGCTTGTACAGGTTACATGATATAATTGTTGCAGCCTAGTTCCTAACTAAAAGCTTAGTAAACATTAACTAGCATTATTTATATTATTATTAGATGGGTATTATTGTATCATCTTCATTTCACAAAAGAGGTAACTGAGAATAGGATGATCTTTAGCAGATTCATCCTAATAGTCCTATTTAGCTCAGCGATGGCCATAGTTCATTGGTGAGGAGGAACTAGAAATCAGTGTCATGTATTTCGGCCTTATTTTTTCCCTCAGAACTATATCAATAAAATAATATTCTTACTCTCTTTCTTAAAATAGAAGAAGAAATTTTCACTGGAGCATTTCTGATTTTCATCTTAGGGAAGCCGAGCTGGTAAGTATAATGCAAATATTCCCAAACCTGAAGTTAGAAGCACTTCTGGTCCCAAACATTTCAGATAAGGGATACTCAACCTGTACTCTCAACAGCTCAGCAGAGCTTGTGATGTGCAGATGGTCTACCCAGCAGGGAAGATAGTGTCTGAAGGTGAGACAGAGAGATAGATAGAGAGAGAGAGAGAGAAAGAGAGAGAGAGAGAGAGAGAGAGAGAGAGAGAGAGAGAGAGAGAGAGACCGAGACCTGGTCTCTGGGTAGTGGCAGTAGGAGTGGGAGTGACCTGAGGAAAATTCAGGCATGTACTGAAAGCCATGACAGAGACAGTGGGCTTCCTGGTTAGACCACGTGTCTTACTCTGTGTCATTGCTCTATTTTATTTTATTTTTTTTGAGTTGGACTCTCACTCTGTCGCCCAGACTGAAGTGCAGTGGCTGCTCTCGGCCACCGCAGCCTCGACTGCTGGGTTCCGGTGATCCTTCCGCCTCAGCCTTCCGAGTAGCCGGAATTACAGGCATGCGCTACCACACCCGGCTGATTTGATTTATTGTAGAGATGAGGTCTCGCTGCCCAGGTGGGTCTCGAACCCGCGGGCTCAGGCAATCCACTCACCTCAGCCTCCCAAAGGCACGGGATTACAGGCTGAGCCACCGAGCCCGGCTTCATTGCTCTATTTATTGCCACGATAATAACCATGACCATGAGCTCATGACCCTGGGGACCATGTGGTCTGTGTTCATGTTCATGTGGTCTGCTACATTATAGCATTAAACCTGGTTTAACAAAGGGACATGGAGCCTGGCTCTAAGCTCTGCTGCAGAAACACTTCTATTGTATTATGGGTGTTCTCAATATTTCTGAGACCAGCCAAAGACAGGTCCATGCAGAAGGACCTGGGCTTTGTGCCAGTGATGACTTGTTCAGCTACCCCTAAGAATCCTTTCGTTCAGACAGAATTTTCTGGGTACTTTTTCATCTTTCTTTTTTTTTTTTTTTGAGTCAGAGTCTTACTCTGTCGCCCAGGCTAGAGTGCAGTGGCACGCTCAGGGCCACCACAGCCTCAACTTACTGGATTCAGGTGATCCTTCTGCCTCAGCCTTTCAAGTAGCTGGAACTATAGGCATGAGCCATAGTGCCCAGCTAATTTTTTTTGTTTTGTAGAGACGAGGTCTCACTAAGTTGCCCAGGTTGGTCTCGAACCCATGGGCTCAGGCAATGCTCTCCCCTCTGCCTCCTAAAGTGCTGAGATTACAGGTGTGAGCCACCACACCCAGCACCTTTTCATCTTTCAACACAAGCACATTCTCAAAATCTTTGGATGGGAAAATAATTGCACCATGAACTGTGTACAGGTCAATAAGAGCTAGTAGATTAATTAGGAGATGCATAGGACCTTCCTGAATTCAAACTCAGTGATATAATTATCTGTATTGATGTTCTAGACTAGGTGGAGCGGGGATGGGGGGGTGCCGGAGTCCTGCTCCAGCAGGGTTCAGGATCTCCTAAAAGAGGAATGGCATCGGTGTTGAAGGAAACACTTCGGACAACTGACTCTGTTGAGAGCAGGATAGATGCTGTTTATTGCTAGTTAACAGTGAGCTTATATACCCTTTTTACAGGGAAGTAGTTTTACAAAAAATTCTTAGAACTAAACACAATCAGTAACTTTTATCTAAGACAAAAAACAGAGCAAATAGTTCATGCATGATGTTCTCCAAAAGACCATTTCTATGTGCATTCTTTTATGTATCAATGCCTTCTTGAAAGCATCACTGACCCGTGATCACTAAAGCAGGCAGTCCTCCTTTATTATTTAAAGCACTTAATCTACTGTGATCTTCTTAAGCTTAAAAGAAAATCCCTACTGCCTAAAGCTACTCTATAATGATTACCAAGTTTCAAAAAGTCATCAACTCCCAGCTAATAATTCATATGATACACTCTTTTATTAAGTTCGTACTAAACTGCTATAGTAATTCAATCTTATGTTTTTAACCCTATATGCAATAAATCTAAATAGCAAAGAGTGACATGACATTAAAATGGCCATTCAGACGTACATGGAATTCCAAATTTAAAACTCAAATAGATACAATTTGTGAATAAACATTCTCCTTTACAAGCTACAATGCAAATTGTAATTAGTTGGGGGTAAAACAACATCTCTGAATTTCTCTTAGTTAATTGCCACTCAGAAGGAACAAAATCTATCAAGGAATTATCTACCCACACATGATGTTTAAAATCTTTACTTAAATTTCTCTCTTGTTTCTTAGCATGGGGCAATGTATGATGTAAATGGAACTTTTTTTTTTGTCTTCAGACTGTACAGAATTTTCCAGCTGCATCAATAACAAAAAATAGAAGACGCAAGGGTTTCAGCTGCCCAGGTTCACTTTGCGACCTGGGGTCTTCAGCCCCCTGGACTTTGTTAGCAGGCAGGCCTCCATGGCTGGCTCCCAACAGGGCAGCTGGGGGGGTCTCAAGACAGGATTCTAGAACTAAGGTTGGTGCTGGTTATGTGGCCTTGGGGCAATCCCTTCTTTTCACAGAAATCTCCTCTAACAAGTGAAGGAATTATAATACTAGAGCAAGTGAGGTAAGATTAGTCCAGTTCTCAGTGCTGGGAAAACAGGTACCACCTGTAAGAGAGGCAATTTATAAAGACATAGAAGGCATGAGAATATTCATGTTCTTTGATTCAATGATCTCATTCCTTAGTATTGATTTCAAGACAATAATCCAGAGAATAACAAAAAGTTCTCTGCAGAAGGATGTGTGTCATAGTCCTGTTTACCATGGCAGAAATTTGGAAGCAAACTTAATGTTAGAACAAGAGGAGAACAGTTAATTAAATGACATTGCATCCATTGCATGGAGTCATGCAGTCATCGGAGAGGATTATCCTGCAAACTCTTAAGTAGCTTGAGGGTTGCTTGTGATTACCTAAATCAAAGTCAAAAAGCAGGATTTAAAACCATATGCGCTAGGATGATAACAAGATGAAAAGATGTTCCTACAGAGAAAGACTGGAATAGAAAAAGTAAAACTGGTAGTTTTTGCATTGTTTGGATAATGAGATCATGGGGCAACTTCCCTCTCATTTTTCCAGACTTTGTGTATCATCATTATATATCATTTCTGGGCAACAAAAAATGCAATTAGTAGATGAGAAAAACTACATAATGGGTCCAGTGGCCATTTCCAGGATTAACAATACCCTGTGATGTTTTGATCAGTGCCCACGCAGACTAAGGTCCTTACCCAACTGTCTCAATGGCCCCACGTTGCCTAGTAACCACCTGCTCAACAGCAGTTGCTAAGAAACCAGGGACAGAGCTAGACTCCTGACTAATGGCATAGCGTCCATGCTGCTGCCAGTCTTCCCCTCAAGTTCTGTCCAGCAGTGTCATGTTTCTGTCTAACTATTTCTCTTCCTCCTAGCTCTCAGTAGGTCTCTACAATTGTACAGCCTGACACAATGCAGGTGATCACAGGTTCCACAGGACCCTCTTCCTTCCCCTGTTCCAGGATTAGGGCCTAGCCCAGAGTATGTGCATGGCTGAAGATTTAAATCTGTAGTTATCCCATCACCGGGACAAGTATTACTTGCAGCCTCTATAGGATTCCAGGCTCTGGCAAACTCTTCTCTCCCTAGGGACTGATTCCTGCAAAAAGGGCACCGAGTTCAGTCCAGGAATCCTGATCAGAGGGCCTGACCTCATGGAAGCATTAAAACCCCAAGTCGTGGCTGGGCTCGGTGGCTCAGCCTGTAATCCCAGCACTTTGGGAGGCCGAGGTGAGTGGATTTGCCTGAGTCCGCGGGTTCGTGACCCGCCTGGGCAACGTGACGAGACCTCATCTCTACAACAAATCAAAAAAAAATTAGCCAGGCATGGTAGCGCGTGCCTGTAGTTCCAGCTACTTGGAAGGTTGAGGCGGAAGGATCGCCAGAGCCCAGCAGATCGAGGCTGCGGTGGCCGGGAGCGGTCACTGCACTCCAGTCTGGGCGACAGAGTGAGACTCCAACTAAAAAAAACCCCAAAAAACCAAAAAAAACCCCAAGTCGTGAATGAATTCCTTGACATCTGTGGAGGGTCATGTGGGTGGCTTCCTTTTCCAAGTGACCCACTTTAGGGAGAAAGAAAAATTCATCTAGTGTGGATTCATGCAAATGCAATGATCATGAAAGACCTTCAATTTTCCATCATTGTTCAGAACCATCCATGCTACCCTGTACCTTCTCATTCCCATCACCTACATGTTTTGCTCTACCGTCACCTCCATCCTGAGGAAGTCACTGTCCACTTCTACCTGATCCCCAGTGACTACTCTATTCAGAAAGAGAACCTGAAAGGCCAGGCCAGGGTAAGCTTATGGTGACTATGAAAAGCAGCCAGAGGACTCCCTAGACAGGCCCTCCTCCTGAGTATTGAGGTGGACCTCTTCTTATAAGTGGGAACTTTGATGTGAGTGAATTAATCTTTCCTGTGTTCAGCTATGGTCTGGTCCCCTGACTCACAGAGGCCTCCCTGGCATGTGTTTTAGTTCCACCACTGGGGACTAGATTGCCTTCTTCTGATCTGTTCCATGATAAGAAGGATCAGACGAGTTCATGATCTGAGATTCTGAAGGATCATACCCTATATGGTTTCTGAGAACCAAAGAAGTAGGGGAGAGAACCAGGTAAAGAGCAGGACTTCTCTTCTGAGTGGGAAGAGAAGGCCTGACCTCATGGAAGCATTAAAACCCCAAGTCGTGGCTGGGCTCGGTGGCTCAGCCTGTAATCCCAGCACTTTGGGAGGCCGAGGTGAGTGGATTTGCCTGAGTCCGCGGGTTCGTGACCCACCTGGGCAACGTGATGAGACCTCATCTCTACAACAAATCAAAAAAAAATTTTTTGACTGTCAGCCAAAGAACTCTTAGGGTAAAGGTGAGAGGTTTGAAGGTTGTGACATGTATTTTCCCAAGATGACTACATCAGCATATATATCCTATCTTATATGCTCTTCTCACAAAGTGAATAACCAACCACTGATGGAGAGGTAGGGTCTTGGTACTTCCCCTTGAATCAAGGTTGGGGATCTGTGATTGTACTAACCATTAGGGTATGGTGGAAGTGATCCTATATGACTTCCAAGGGCAGGTAATAAAAGGGAACAGCCTCTGACTGTACCCTTATGGGACACTCACCTTTGGAACCCAGCTACCATGTTGTGAGGAAGCCAGGTGTTCTGGTCAGCAGCTCCAGCTAGGGTCTCAGCCCACGATCAGCCTCAACCACCAGGCCCATGAGTGAGCTCCCTTTAGATGATTCAGGTCCTCGATTTTTGAGAGCCTACAAATAACACTGTGTTGGAACAGGTAAATGGCCAGTTTGCAATGTCTGAGCAAAATAAATTATAACATTGTTTAAGCCAGTAAGGTTTCTTTTTATTTTTCTGAGTTGAAGTCTTACTTCTTGCCCAGGCTGGAGGGCAGTGGCATGCTCAAACTGCTGGGCTCAGGTGATGCTTCCAACTCAGCCTTCCAAGTACCTGGAACTACAGGCATGTGCCACCATGCCCAACTAATTTTTAAAAAATGTATTGTAGAGATGAAGTCTCGTCAAGTTGCCCAAGCTGGTCTTGAACCTGTGGGCTCAGGCAATCCTATCATCTTGGCCTCCCAAAGTGCCAGGGTTATAGGTGTGAGTCACTGTGCCCAATCAAGGTTTCTTTTTTTTTTTATTAGTTGCTGTTCCAAAGTGGAACCTACCACTAAGGTTTCTTATTCAACCATAATAACTAGAACTGTGGACAACTAGAAATAAGGCAGAGATTGGCTACATGAGAAACTGGGCAGAAGACTTAACTGAAAATTAAGAAGAGTCACTAGAGGAAGGCCAACCTTAGCTCTGAGCCATTTAGCAGTATGATTATTCCAACTGCAGAACAAAATACTCCAGCACACTTGGGACTCTTCCATCCCTAGTAGACCAACATCTGCTCTCAAGAAATCTTATTGACGCTGGTCTGATGGCTGAGAAAGCACATTAGTCATCACATGCAATATTAATGCTGTCTGATCCGCAAGGCTTTGCTGAGCAGGCATAATTTATCATCATGCTTATTGTTAGAAACAATCACTGCTGGGCTAGGTGGCTCAGCCTGTAATCCCACGCCTTGGGAGGCTGAGGTGAGTGGATTGCCTGAGCCCGCGGGTTCGAGACCTGCCTGGGCAACTTGGTGAGACTTCATCTCTACAATAAATCAAAAAATTAGCCGGGTGTGGTAGCACGCGCCTGTAGTTCCAGCTACTTGGAAGGCTGAGGTAGAAGGATTGCTGGAGCCCAGCAGGTCGAGGCTGTGGTGGCCAGGAGCGGCCACTGCACTCCAGTCTGGGCGACAGAGTGAGACTCCAACTCAAAAAAAAAAAAAACAATCACCCACACAAAAAGAGGAGAGGGCCGCTCAAAGACAAATTATGTTCAAAGATAAAGTTGTTCAGAGATGGGATGAGCTGCCTCAGTGACAGGAAGCTTCTTATCACTTGAAATATTCAGCGATGGAATGACCACTTGTGTGGGGCATTTTATAGCTTTATTAAAGTATAATTGATGTACAATAAACTATATATATTTAATGTGTAAAATGTGATGTTTTCGCATATGTATACACCTGAAAATCTGTGGCAGAGAGGGGCCGATAACAGTTAAAAGTATTTCTTTTGGAGATCAATTGGCAAGCTCCGAAAACCTGGTAGACAGGTTTTGCTTGAGAAAACCAAATAGCCAAAGACTGTTTTTCTGGAGATGCAAGATAGTGACCAATTCACAACCTTAACCCAAATCCTCTCTTTGTGAAATTATTGGTTTACAACCCCTGCTTGTTAGGCATATCCTAGAGACCATTTGTTCTTTAAAAATCTGGCTTTGCTGAGTACAACCTTGCAAATTCCAAAGAAAATGTATGGTCACTCAACCCAACCCCTCCCTTACCTAAACTAAGGTATAAGACCCCTCTCCTCCCTCCCTGGGATGCTCAGCCTGGGAGCTTTAGCCTGCAGAGTCACTCTGGTGCTAATAAAACTGCTACTTCCTAAAATAGCCTCATTGTCGTGGCCTCTCTGTCTTCCCACTACAAAACCATCACCACAATCACAATAATGAGCTCTCTGGGGTTGGGTCTGGTGGTTCATGCATATAATTCCAGCATTGTGGAAGGCTGAGGTAGGATGATCGCTTGAGGCCAGGAATCTGACATGAGCTTGGGCAACACAGCAAGACCTTGTCTATACAAAAAATAAAAATTAGCTGGTTGTGGTGGCATGTGCCTATAGTCCCAGCTACTTGGAAGGATGAGGTTGGAGGATCCCTTGATTCCAGGGGTTTGAGGGTATAGTGGGCTATGATCATGCCACTACACTCCAGCCTGGGCGACAGAGCAAGAGCTCATCTCTGGGGAAAAAAAAAAGAGCATCTCCACTCTGCTTCCAAATTTGGTCATGCTTCTTTTTTTTTCTTTTTTTTTTTTTTGAGTTGGAGTCTCACTCTGTTGCCCAGACTGGAGTGCAGTGGCCGCTCCCGGCCACCACAGCCTTGACCTGCTGGGCTCTGGCGATCCTTTTGCCTCAGCCTTCCAAGTAATGGAACTACAGGTACACGCTACCACGCCCGGCTCATTTTGATTTATTGTAGAGATGAGGTCTCACCAAGTTGCCCAGGTGGGTCTCAAACCCACGGGCTCAGGCAATCCACTCACCTCAGCCTCCCAAGGCGTGGGATTACAGGCTGAGCCACCGAGCCCGGCTTGGTCATGCTTCTTTGGAATCCCTCTTTCTTGTTTCTCCCTATACCCCTTCCTGCCATAGGCAGCCACTAATCTGCTTTCTCTTACTATAAATTTGTTTTCATTTTCTAGAATTTTATATAAATGAAATCACATAGTAAGTACTCTTTTTTCTTTGGCTTTTTAAATTCAGCATAATTATTTTGAGACTTCATGTTGTCATATGTATTAGTAGTTTGATCACTTTTTGTTGTGTAAGTATTCCATCATATGAATATACCACAGCATGTTTATCCATGTACCTGCTAATGGGTATTTTGGTTGTTTCTAATTACTAACTTACAGAACTTTTGTATACGAGTCTTTGCATGAACATGTGCTTTTGTAGCAGGAAAAATAGAGAGATCGTTACACCAAGACTATTATAGGAAGTGGCACTTTATTACTGGCCATCCCAGCGGGCCCGAGGGTCTAATACGTCCAAAACGAGTGCTGTAGAACAGGAGAAGTAGGGTCTTATACCCTTGTTTAGGTAAGGGAGGGGGTCGTGTTGAGTGATTACATATTTCCTTTGGAATCTTGCAAGGTTGTACTCAGCAAAATTAGATTTTTCAAAGAACAAATGGTCTCCAGGAACTGCAGGGTTGTTAACCATCAACTTCAGAAGGGGGGTTTTAGATAAGACTCTTTTCCATTTTCATGAAATGGTCAGTCTCTGGGGCATTTGGCCTTTCTTAAACAAAACCTGCCTGGTGCCTGGCAAGTCTTTAAAGTTGTAACTTGCCTTTCGAAAGAAATACCTTTAACTGCTACCAACCCCCCATCCTGCCACTGGGCTCGTGGGAGTCATCCCAGGTGATTGCCATGAGGCCAATTGCTGATCCTGAACCAGCTTCATATGTTTCTGTGTTTATTCACTCAATCATACAAGAAAGATATTTGAGCATTTGCTGCATCCTGCCACACTTTTGTTTCTCCTGGGTAAACACTGAGGAGCAGAATGGCTGGTGTTATAATCCTGGCTGCCACCATCCTGTGATCCTAATGGGGAAGGATGCCTCTCTCTCTCTCTCTCTCTGTGTGTGTGTGTGTGTGTGTGTGTGTGTGTCACAACCCAATACCTCATTCTGCCCTCTCTGTGGCTGATATTGGTATTTCTAAACCTGAGGTCTATCTGGACCAGACCGAGACCAAACATTCAACCCTTCTTCTGCAGATGTAAGGGGGCAGCAGTGCCCTAGCTCTGTGGGGTAGGAAGGGTGGAAGAGGTCTGAGGGCCTAGCTTTTAATTGCTCCCAACACAGACTTTCAACAAATCCCGCTGCTTTCAATGTCCCCATACCTACTTAGGAAAGACCCAGGACTTTGGGGTACTGACTCTTTTCTGAGTTCTACAATACAAGTAGGCTTATTCTGAAACTCTGTAGGCTTGGGTTTCAGCTTTCTCTGCTCTGCTAAAGCAGAACTTCTATTCATCTGCTTTCCATCTTCCAAAATTTTTGTAGCCATCTCTCACGTCTTGTGTTTTCTCTAATTGTCATGATTCTTCTGGGATTGTACTTGTTCTAATCCTTTATGGATATTTAAGTAGGATTTAAGAGGGAGCAGAGATGATTGTGCATATAAAAGCCATATTTTACTGAAAGTCACTGCTGATTTTCATGATGTAAATTATGGAGGACTAAGCCTAAAATTTTTCCTCTTACATTCCTAACTAAGAGGCTTGAGGAGTCACTGCCTGTTAAGGATCACCAAGAAGTGTTATTACCCTATTCTTTTCCAACCTGACTCTGGCATAATATCACATAACAAACAAAGAAGGAAATCAAAGTATCTTATGGCCCTGAAAAGCCATCTCTTGTAGATTACTGGACTCCCAGAGAGCCCTGTAAGATAATTGTCTATCCTCTCTGAAGTCTGTCCCATATAGAACTTCATCTACATATCAACAAGCCTAAAGTCTTTCTGTCCTTTGTCTCAGCAAAGCATTTTTTTTTTTTTCAGTTAGAGTCTTACTCCATTTTCAGGCTGGGGTGCAGTGGCACTCTCATGGCCACCCCAGTGTCGACCTACTGGGCTCAGGCGATCCTTCCACCTCAACCTTCCAAGTAGCTGGAACTATAGGCGCGTGCTACCGCACCCAGCTAATTTTTTGATTCATTGTTTAGATGAGATCTGGACAAGTTGCCCAGACTGTTCTTGAACTCCTGAGCTCAGGTAATCCTCTCACCTCAGCCTCCCAAAGTGCTGGGATTACAGGCTTGAGCCACCCTGACTAGATAGCAAAACATCTTAATGTCATCTATCTATCAACAGACCTGGAGTTTTCTACCCCCATCTTGTTTTTTTGTGTTTTTTTTGTTTTTGAGTTGGAGTCTCACTCTGTTGCCCAGACTGGAGTGCAGTGGCACGCTCCCGGCCACTGCAGCCTCGACCTGCTGGGCTCCAGCGATCCTTCTGCCTCAGCCTTCCAAGTATCTGGAGCTACAGGCGCGTGCTACCACACCCAGCTAATTACCACCCCCTTATCTTTTTTTTTTTTTTGAGTTGGAGTCTCACTCTGTCGCCCAGACTGGAGTGCAGTGGCCGCTCCTGGCCACCGCGGCCTAGACTTGCTGGGCTCCGGCGATCCTTCCGCCTCAGCCTTCCAAGTAGCCGGAATTACAGGCGTGCGCTACCACGCCCAGCTAATTTTTTGATTTATTGTAGAGATGAGGTCTTGCCAAGTTGCCCAGGCGGGTCTCAAACCCTAGGGCTCAGGCAACCCACTCACCTCAGCCTCCCAAAGCACTGGGATTACAAGCTGAGCCACCGAGCCCGGCTTTTTTGTTTTTTTTTTTGAGTTGGAGTCTCACTGTCGCCCAGACTGGAGTGCAGGGCCACTCCCGGCCATCGCAGCCTCGCCTGCTGGGCTCCGGTGATCCTTCCGCCTCAGCCTTCCAAGCAGCTGGAATTACAGGCATGCGTTACCACGCCCAGCTGATTTTTTGATTTATTGTAGAGATGAGATCTCGCTGCCCAGGCGGGTCTCGAACCTATGGGCTCAGGCAATCCACTCACCTCAGCCTGCCAAAGGCACGGATTACAGGCTGAGCCACCGAGCCCGGTTCCCACCCCCTTATCTTAACAAAGCATTTCCTCTACTGATTTCTCAAATCCTTAGATAAGAAGTGCAAAATTACTGGTGAAGAAATCTTTGAATCCCTAGCACTTTGGGAGGCAGAGGTGAGGATTGCCTGAGCTCAGGGGTTCAAGAACAGCCTGAACAACATGGTGAGACCTCGTCTCTACAATAAATAAAAAGAAAATTATCCGGGCATGGTGGCACATACCTGCGGTTCCAGCAACATGGAAGACTGAGGCAGAAGGATCACCTGATCCCAGCAGGACAAGATTGTGGTGACTGTGAGCATGCCACTGCACTCCAGCCTGGGCGACAGAGTGAGACTCTGACTCAAAAAAAAAAAAAAAAAAAAAAAGAAAGAAATATTTGTATCTACTTATGACCTGCAAGTCCCTGCTTGGGAATGTCCCTCACTCCTGGGCCAAACAAATGAAAATATCAATATTTCTCGGACAGACCGAGAGTGGGAAGCCATTTTTCATCTTGCTCTTAAACCCTGACACAATTATGAGAAAGTAGAAGCTATGCTTTTGGAGAAATGCACACTTTAGGTCTAATTAACTTTACCGACTTTGTCTTTTCAGAAACAGACTTCCAGGAATCAAAGGTATCTCCTAGTGGTAATTAAGCTTGCCTAGAGTAAAGGGAATTTACAAGGCCTAAGACATCATGCATTGGGAAAGAACTGTAAAAGTTATGAAACTTGTAATTACAAAAGTTATAACCGCTCAGAGGGAGAGCAGGTGGGGGTTTGATCTTCCAGTAAATTGGGCACTACCTACAGGGAAGCCAAGGATCCCCTGAAGCTACCCACTGGGAATGCCTAGGAGATAAGGGGAGGTGCACCCTGCACTAGCTCTAAGGAATGTCATCTGGGAAGGTGCAGGAGAATTAGAATCCTTGTCACGCCCTTCTCTAGGGGCTATGATAATATGGGCGAACATTAATGGGTCTCTGTGTCACAGGTTCTCCAAGACATCCACAGGTGGTCGATAAGGAAGTCACAGTGGAGTGGGGTCCGAGTGTTTAATTCACGGTGCCGAAACACAATTTAACAAGGGAGAGGTTTATTAACCAAGATTTAGCGCTGGGACCACTCTCCAGAAACGCAAACACAAAGTGAGGGCCCCAAGCTATGGCAGGGGCTGCCCTTAAAATAGGTCAGAGCCCGCCCACCTTGCGAGCCCGGGAAATTCAAATATACCAATCACATAACGCCAGCGGGGTTTACAGAAGCAGAATGAGCAAGTTAGCTAATCTAATGTAGCCACTTGGTCCCTTCCAAATGAGGTATCTCCTAGAGACCCTCCGGAGTGTGCATTCCAGTCCAAATAAGGCATCTCCTAAAGACCCTCCTGCGTGTGCATTCCAGTCCAAATAAGGCATCTCCTAGAGACCCCTCCTGGAAGCACATTCCAGCTGAGCGACATCACCGCACAGCACCTAATATGTGGGGGGGTTACAAATACACTACATTGTACATTATATAGGGAGATTATAAATCCAAAACTTTTACATGCCACAGGGTATAAAATTCATTACTTCCTACAAAATTCATCACCTCCCAACAACAGCAGTCATGGCAGTCATGTGCAACATCTCCAAGAAAAGCATTTAAGCCAGGACTCTGGGGAGCTATGATGCCACACTCTCCTAGAGTGTAGGT